>CM039678.1:305857014-308257014 GCA_022496015.1 Hordeum marinum | reverse complement strand
TGCATCATCCCCTAATAGTATTTCCACTATTCACAATAGTGTTTCCACTATTTTACAATAGTGTTTCCACTATACATATATAGTGTTTCCACTATTTATATATATAGTGTTTCTACTATTCAAAATAGTGTTTTCACTATTCACGAAGACATTTTTCTGCGTCCGTTAAATCCCAAATTATTTCTGTGTGCCTAGAATAATTCCAGTACCCACTAAAACAATTTTGGACGCGTTCCGAAACAATTCCGGAACAATGTTTTTCTTCAGCGAAAAGCTACCATAGCGGTTCCGGCGGCTCCGGAACACTTCCGGTTTTTTCCTCCGAAAAATCCCAGAAGTCCCCAGAATCATTCTGGCACCCTCCAAGAATTTCCAGACGTGTGCCGAAACCATTTTGACTTAATGGTATACTCCGAAACAACTTTTCAGTTTTACCGGAACTATTCCAATGTTCTCTCTCCGGAACTCTTCCGTTGTCTCCGAAACTTTTTCGGTGATTTTCTCTCAGACTCCGTGTCTAGTATTCAGCAGATAGATGACCCTTAAGCGTGTGACCCTATAGGTTCGGTGAAGTATAGACATGACCCGGAACACCTTCCGATCAATGATCAGCATCGGAGCCCTGGACACCCATATCGATCCCTATACCCACACGAATAAATATTCGAGTGAACCTCCAGTTGCCGTGAGCTATTCCTGTTGCTTCGCGATATGTTACAATTACCCGAGGTGAGAAACATCGGCATCCTCGTGGATCAACACTTGTCCACAATGCCAGTTACCTCGTTGCCGGTATTGTTCTCTTTTCTCGTTCCCATGTTTTGGCATCCCCGTGATCAAATCACAAAGTGTCTGGCCAGACGATGATGGATACCGTAACAACGAGAGGGCCCAGAGATATCTCTCCATCACCGAAGGAGCAAATCCCAATCTTGAGCTATCAAGTTACTTGACATACTTTTCCATGAACCCGTAAGCCGCCGTAATAGCCACCCATTTACGGATGACGTTTAACAAACCCCAAAGTTCATGAAGCAAGCATGAAGAAACTCGATACTCGCATGGTCTAAGGAATTATGCAAACATTAACTTCTCTGTGTTATTAACCATAAACTTATGACTAATGTATCTCATAGCATAACATCAATTCGGATCGATTCAACACAAGTGTTCTACCAACATCGTGCCCTCAAAATTGCCGGCATGGCTATGCCCATGATCAGGAAAACAGGATCATCATGCAATACTTGAGCCAGTCTTAGAGGCAAGACTAGGAATACAATTTACCATTTATTATACCACACGTGCACATGAGTTTCCCTCCAAGCCTCGTTTTATTTGCAGACTCGAGAATCATTGCAGTTATAGCATGGATCATAAACATTCATTACAAACTTGGAGATACAAAAGTAACTGATATTACTGCCTCTAGGGCATATCTCCTACAGACTCCCACTTGCACTAGAGTCATAATCTAGTTACATGGCTTCCCTAACACCAATGGCAATCCAGCTTCCTCTTTCCCCCCAACCATCATCCTCCTGAATATACAATTACATCCATCACTAGTAAATACAGAAGCCAATTGAAAATTTAGATATGAACACATGACACATTGATCATAGGGCTAATATACTATGATCCTATTTGCATTTTCCATTGTCATGCACACACATTGAACAACAGAGCTAATATAACTACATATTGTGGACAAATTCATATACTAATGAATCAAATAACTTCTTAATCAATGGATTCCATTTGGGCATATGACATTCAAAACCCCAATTTGCGTAGCATTCAAAAATAAATCTAATAGGGACCCAATCTAATAAGCATACATGTTTGTAGCATTAAAACCCCCAATCTGTGTAGCATTAAAAACAAAATCTAATAAGCATAAACCTGTGTAGCATTGAAGCACAGAGATCCCTATCTCTCATACAGATATATCTAGCATTTTTGCAAAGAATGTAATCCAAAAAACCCTAGTACAAACCCCCTAACCCCCCCCTATACAGAAAACCCTGGCCCATCCGTCAAATCAACTACTCTAACCATCTGTACTACCGTACAAATCACAATCTAACCAATGCAACTAAATTTACAAGATAAATATTGGAACTAACAAGCAAGTGCAAATACCTCCTACTCCTCGCCAGGCTGTGCATCGGGATGGACTGCGCCGCTCGACGCCGTCACCTTCAGCTCTGGCAGCGGTGAGGCGCAGCCCGCCACCTCCTTCTCCACATTCACAACGGTTGCGAGTTTCCCCGCACCTCCGTGGACGCCGCCAACGTCCTTAACTTCATCCGCGGTCACCGCGCCCTGTAGCTCCACTACTAGATTTTCGTCCGCTGCTCCGGCGTCGCCACGAGCATCCGACACCAGACAGATGGAGGCGATGAAGGTGAGGAATAGGTTGCGTGTGGGAGAGCGAGACGGTGCGGTGGAGGCAGTGGAGGAAAGCGAGACGACGCGGTGGGAGAGAGGAAGACGATGCGGTTGGGAGGGGATTTGGGGGAAATGGTGGGGCCGATGCGCCGGGAGGTGGTTCCCCCTCTTTATATGATGGGACGTTTTGGGCATGTCCCATGGAAACGTGCTACCCCATGACCGCGGTAAGTTGCATGCGTGGGAGCGGCCTCACTCGTCAGAGTTAATGGTCAGAGGCATTGACCCGGCAACAACATCCGTTGTAACCTGTTCTGAGGGTTTCAGGCAAGGGAGTGGGGAAAAGTGAGAAAAAGTTAAGAGCATGGGGATGAATGAGTACAACTAACGAACCAGGGGCACAGAAATAAAAATCCCTATTTTTAAAGATTATTTTACTATTTTATTTATAGGCTTTTTTTAAGGCCAGAAATGGCCTTTCATAGGGAAAAATTATTTAAATGCTTTGAAAATATTTGAGAAAATTTAACTCCGCCTATGTTGTCTCAACATAGCCGGTCCCAAGCCCGGGTAAAGGAGGAGGGTTGTGATAGGCTTGGCGAGCCAACGTGAAAACCCAGCCACTCTTATGGAGATGAAACCCAAAAGATTTTCGTTGGGGCGTAACCCTCTCAGCGACGCGCCACATCAGAACTCGGGTGTGGTGGATAATGGGCAAGGGCCGGGCCGTCACCCCCCAGGTGGCACGCCGTATCATGATCTGGATACGGTCGCAAGTGAGCGAGGATCGGGTCGTCGCATCCTTAGTGGCGCGCTACATCGGCGCCCGGGTGTAGTGGAAAATGAGCGAGGGTCTTCGCATTTGACTCGACGAGTGCGAAGGGTAAGGAAGCTAGCCGAGCCTAGGAGGATTCGATTAGGTAGCTGGAACGTAGGGTCTCTGACAGGTAAGCTTCGGGAGGTAGTTGATACAGCGGTGAGGAGAGGCATTGGTATCCTTTGCGTCCAAGAGACCAAATGGAGGGGACAGAAGGCGAAGGAGGTGGAGGGTACCGGCTTCAAGCTGTGGTACACGGGGACGGTTGCAAACAGAAATGGAGTAGGCATCTTGATCAACAAGAGCCTCAAGGATGGAGTGGTAGACGTCAAGAGACGTGGGGACCGGATTATCCTGGTCAAGCTGGTAGTTGGGGACTTAGTCCTCAACGTTATCAGCGCATATGCCCCACAAGTAGGCCACAATGAGAACACCAAGAGGGAGTTCTGGGAAGGCCTGGAGGACTTGGTTAGGAGTGTACCGATCGACGAGAGGCTCTTGATAGGAGGAGACCTCAATGGCCACGTGGGCACATCTAACACATGTTTTGAAGGGGTGCATGGGGGTTTTGGCTATGGCATCAGGAATCAAGAAGGACAAGATGTCTTAAGCTTTGCGTTAGCTTATGACATGATCATAGCTAACACCTTCTTTAAGAAGAGAAAATCACATCTAGTGACTTACAGTAGTGGGCAGCACTCTAGCCAGATTGATTTCATCCTCTTGAGAAGAGAAGACAGGCGTGCATGCCTAGACTATAAGGTGATACCTGGAGAGAGTGTTGTCCCCCAGTATAAGCTTGTGGTTGCTGACCTCCACTTTCGGATTCGTGTCTAGCGGGACAAGCGTGCCAAAGTTGCTAGAACGAAGTGGTGGAAGCTCAAGGGGGAGGTAGCTCAGGTGTTCAAGGAGAGGGTCATTAAGGAGGGCCCTTGGGAGGAAGGAGGTGATGCAGACAACATGTGGATGAAGATGGCGACTTGCATTCGTAAGGTGGCCTCAGAGGAGTTTGGAGTGTCCAGGGGAAGTAGAAGAGAAGCTAAAGATACCTGGTGGTGGAATGATGTTGTCCAGAAGGCAATCAAGGAGAAGAAAGATTGTTTCAGATGCCTATATCTGGATAGGAGTGCAGACAACATAGAGAAGTACCAGATGGCAAAGAAGGCCGCAAAGTGAGCTGTGAGTGAAGCAAGGGGTCGGGCGTATGAGGACCTCTACCAAAGGTTAGACACGAAGGAAGGAAAAATGGACATCTATAAGATGGCCAAGAGCCGAGAGAGGAAGACGAGGGATGTTGACCAAATCAAGTGCATCAAGGACGAAGCAGATCAACTCCTGGTGAAGAACGAGGAGATTAAACATAGATGGCGGGAGTACTTTGACAAGTTGTTCAATGGGGAGAGTGAGAGCTCTACCATTGACCTGGATGACTCCTTTGATGATACTAGTAGGCGTTTTGTGAGGCGAATCCAGGAGTCGGAGGTCAATGAGGCTTTAAAGAGGATTAAAGGAGGCAAGGCGATGGGCCCCGATTGTATCCCCATTGAGGTGTGGAGAGGCCTCGGGGACACAACGATAGTATGGCTAACCAAACTTTTCAACCTCATTTTTCGGGCAAACAAGATGCCATAAGAATGGAGACGGAGTATATTAGTACCAATCTTCAAGAACAAGGGGAATGTTTAGAGTTGTACTAATTACTGTGGAATTAAGATGATGAGCCATACAATGAAGCTATGGGAGAGAGTCATTGAGCACCGTGTAAGAAGAATGACAAGCATGACCAAAAATCAGTTTGGTTTCATGCCTGGGAGATCGACCATGGAAGCCATTTTCTTGGTACGACAACTTATGGAGAGATATAGGGAGCAAAAGAAGGACCTGCATATGGTGTTCATTGACTTGGAGAAGGCCTATGATAAGATTCCGCGGAATGTTATGTGGTGGGCCTTGGAGAAACACAAAGTCCCAACAAAGTACATTACCCTCATCAAGGACATGTATGATAATGTGGTGACAAGTGTTCGAACAAGTGATGGCGACACTAACGACTTCCCAATTAAGATAGGACTACATCAAGGGTCAGCTTTGAGACCTTATCTTTTTGCCTTGGTGATGGATGAGGTCACAAGGGATATACAAGGAGATATCCCATGGTGTATGCTCTTTGCGGACGATGTGGTGCTAGTCGATGGGAGCCGGACGGGGGTCAACAGGAAGTTGGAGTTATGGAGGCAAACCTTGGAATCAAAAGGTTTTAGACTTAGTAGGACTAAAACCGAGTACATGAGGTGCGCTTTCAGTACTACTAGGAACGAGGAGGAGGAGGATGTTAGCCTTGATGGGCAAGTGGCGCCTCAGAAGGACACCTTTCGATATTTGGGGTCAATGTTGCAGAAGGATGGGGATATCGATGAAGATGTGAACCATCGAATTAAAGCCGGATGGGTGAAGTGGCGCCAAGCTTCTGGCATTCTTTGTGACAAGAGGGTGCCACAAAAGCTAAAAGGCAAGTTCTATAGGATGGCAGTTCGACCCGCGATGTTGTATGGCGCTGAGTGTTGGACGACTAAAAGGCGACATGTGCAACAGTTAGGTGTGGCGGAGATGCGCATGTTGAGATGGATGTGTGGCCACACAAGGAAGGACCGCATCCGGAATGATGATATACGAGATAAAGTTGGGGTAGCGTCAATTGAAGAGAAGCTCGTCCAACATCGTCTGAGATGGTTTGGGCATATTCAGCGCAGGCCTCCAGAAGCCCCAGTGCACAGCGGACAGCTTAAGCATGCTGATAATGTCAAAAGAGGCCGGGGTAGACCGAACTTGACATGAGAAGAGTCCGTAAAGAGAGATCTGAAGGACTGGAGCATCACCAAAGAACTAGCCATGGACAGGGGTGCGTGGAAGCTTGCTATCCATGTGCCAGAACCATGAGTTGGTCGCGAGATCTTATGGGTTTCACCTCTAGCCTACTCCAACTTGTTTGGGACTAAAGGCTTTGTTGTTGTTGTTGTTGTTGTTGTTGAAAATATTTGAGAAAATTTAGGGAAACTCAGTGGACATATAATTTCCATATATATGAGTTTCAACACATGGTCATGTTCAAAATAATGGGCAAAATCCTCCAAAACCCTTTATGCTTAAATCAAGCAATTCAAATATTTCTATAAGAATTATCCTCAATAAAATCCAGGAAAATTCCAGCAAGTCACACATGATATATGTGATGATCTTGCAAAGTTTCATCTCAAGCCCAATTGATTTGCTTCTCCAAAATATCCCAAAACCCTCACTGTCCAGAATCAAATTTGAGCAAGTTTACATTGTGAAGTTTCCCCTATTGACCCCAAACTTTGTGGGGATGTTCTAATCCCTAAATCAGGCTAGCACACCAAATGGTGCATTTAGGAGAATAGTATTGCATGCCTGGATCTACATGAACCTGATTCTGTTGAATTCTAGGGTTTACAATGGCCACATTGTGAACTTTATTCAAACCAACTCAAACTTGGTGGTCCACTCTATCTTTACCTACATTTTCATCCTGTTAAATCTCATGGCAAGCAAACTCATTTTACTTCCCCAAATCAACATCAAACACCTTCTGTATGCTTAGTAAAAACCATGTTTGACCCCCTTCCACTATTCTCGTTGAGTTTAAATTTTTACCACAATACCTCCTAGTGCCCATTTACCTCCAATAAACTTTGTATGGCCATGGCTCAATTATTGGTGGGGTAAGACCTCACATTTACTCTCTGGACAACAAGAGCAACAACATGTTTTACCTCCCCCCCTCTCCGTTTATTCCTCTCCATCTCTACCTTAGCTCCTAGGCACCCAGGGGCATCTATGGAACCTCCAAGACACAAATGGACACATATGTGCCCATTGTTTATGCCAATGCCGACCATAAAAACGCTTTGGAGTGTGCTACAGTGCGCTCCCGCACTATAGCCGCCCCATCCCAAGGATCCCGACCACCTTAGCTCTACTCAACACGCCTGCTGAAGCTCCTCAGTGTTCGCAGCACGCCACCCCACTGTCCCCTCCTCGTCCTCCCTCCTGCTGCTCCACCTCGCACGCGCATCGTTCGCCTGAAGATCTCCAATGGGAGATGTCACACGCGCGAGCTTCTAGCCCCCTCTTCCTCCCCCTCTTACTATCCGCGGGCATGGACCGAGAACACGACCACCAGAGACGCGGCCCAGGGCATCCCCATGGCCCGTGGCATCGCCCTCGACCTTGCTGTGCTCCTTGTCCACGACAGGTTCCAACCACAACTATAAAAGAAGTCCTCGGGCCTCTTATTGCTCCTTCCTCGCCCTCTCCAGACCTCAATCGCATGACTGTACCACTAGTTCCACCTCCCAAAGCCCAGGTGCCCGGGATCGAGCCGAGATCCACCATGTCACAGCTCCGGTGATCTCCGGGTACGAGCACTCTCCGACTCCATTCTCTTCTCCGTTGACTTCCCTTGGCCGCATTGATCATTTCCCCCGCCTGTCCTGTGTGGATTGCTGCAAGGAAAGTCGACTTCGACCTCTCCTGGAGTAGCACCTCCATAGTTCCCTCTGTTGCCAGCGACTCCGATCACCCCGGTGACTCCCTCCACCACCAGGCGATCGGCGACAACACATCGATCCTGTTATCATCCTCTGCTCACCTTGCCATGGCCCCACTCGCCAACGGAGAGCTCTTCCGCCCTCTAGCTAGGAGTTGACGACGACCCTAAAAGGTGGGGCCGCTCGTCAGCCTCTCACCCCCTCCCATGTCTCTCTCTCTCCCTGTCGTTGGACTACGGTCCTCGCCCCTTAGGTTTGAAACCTGACGCGCGTGGGGGCATCGAGCCACCTGGTCCGCCTGCTGGTTGGGCCGACTCGGCTGGTTGGCTCTGGCCCAGGACACCGAGGACTTTTCTTTTTTTCTTTTTCCGTCTTTCCCCAAATTTCCATAGGATAGAATATTTGTCCTATTCCAATAAATCTTCCACCATAAATCTTAGAATATTCTATAGTATTTAATAGTGCCACTTGGGTAAATTTCTGAATATGTTTCATGTTGTGATTTTATTTAAAACCTAGTTTTAAATATTTTTAGCCTCTATTAAAATAGTTTTAAAAATCTTTTTCACTACAAAACCAGAGACAAATATTTTTAGTTTTGAATGATGTATTTTACAGAGTAGGGTAAAATTTTAGAAGCGGGTTTTGTGCTCTGTTTTTGTTGTGATTCTTATTATTGCCATTATTATCGCAATGATAGATTGCGTTGTTGACGAAGGAGTTGGACGCGAAGACCTTGAAGACCCCGAAGACTTTGTTGAGCCAGGCAAGCATCCCTTCGACCATGTAAAGAAATCATTTTCATTGCATGGCATATAGCACTTTATTTTCGAGATGTTGATCAGGATGATGTGGTGACCACTTCGGTGGGTTGCCTCCAATACTTTTACTATTGATACTTGCATCATGCATGACCCTACCTTCTTATGAGGGTTATGTGGTTGGGAGTAGTTAGGTTGCTAAGTAGTTGCTATGAAAAGTAGGATGGGGATATGCATGGTGATGGAGACAAAAAGGATTTCAAAGATTTCTCAAAAACCCCGTCGGGTGCCACTAATGCTCTAGGGAGATGAGGTCGATCTAGGTAACCACTTGATAAAAAAGTTTTGTACCAGAGCAAGTGAGTGTATGGTTTTTGAAAACGGATTGGTGTAAGTTGCGACCGTTATTCCAACCTTACATGTACAACCACGATACCCCTTATGGGACAGGGCTTTGTTGATTACTTTTGTTGATACTAGTAGGGTGGGAGGGTATGAGTTACTCTCTCGATACGAGGTCATGCCTGGTAGGGTGACCATGTACTGTCTTTAAAAGCACCGAGCACACCGTTGTGTCCCTTCGTGGATGGTACTATGTTGAGCGATGCTCATGTTTTGTACATCATGAAGACACAGATAGACGAGTGGACTCTTTGTTTAGTATCGTCAAGGGAAAGGCATTGTTCGGGTCCTTACCTCGGGTAAGTAATATACCGCGAGTCGTGGCTTGACACGGAAGTTCCCCTAGTATTCTGGGTAAAGTGCGCAACCTCTACAGAGTGTAAAACTATTCGAATAGCCGTGTCCACGGTCAATGACAGTTGGATGACTGCTCTTGGGCTACGTCCATTGTTTACAAACTTGGTGTGTGCGTTTGTGTGTGTGTGTGCGTGTGCGTGCGTGTGTGTGTGAGAGAGAGACAATGATGATGGTTGAGATAAGTCTGATGACTTTGCATGATGGTTGAACATGAGATGTTGAAATCCCTGTTCATACTTATATCTGTAACCTGTTCACATGGGTAACTGCTGATACGTCTCCAACGTATCGATAATTTATGAAGTATTCATGCCATATTAACATATGTTTACAATACTTTTATATGGTTTTTATACACTTTATATGATTTATTTAGAACTAACCCAGACTGACGCTCTTTTCAGCAGAATTACTGTGGTGTTGTTTTTGTGTGCATAAAATCAAAGTTCTGGGAATTTTTGGAAACTTTTTGACGAGTTTTTTTGGGAACAAAAGAGGGATTCGATGCTTCGTGGGAGGTCCATTAGAGTCACGAGGTGGCCACCCTCCACCAGGGCGCGCCAGGCCCCCAAACCTTGCCCTGGTGGAGGGTGCTCACCTCGTGGCCCATCTCCGTGTGAAACCAACGCCAAAAATTCCTTTAAATATAGAAAACATCAGAAATAACCCTATACTCCTTGTTCTGCCGCTGCAAGGCCTCTGTATCGACTAAAAACCAATATGGAGAGAAAACAGTACCCTACCGGATAGGGTAGATCATCTCCGATGGCCATCTTCATCACCCCGACGGAGTCCATGATGAGGAGGGAGTAGTCCACCCTCGGGGCTGACGGTTTCCACCGGTAGCTATGTGTTCAATCTCTCTCTCTCTCTCTCTCTCGTGTTCTTGAGACGACACGATCTTGAGGTATCATGGGATTTGTTAATATAGTTGGATCACATGGTGTTTTCCCCTCTCTATCTTGTTGTGATGAATTGAGTTTTCCCTTTGAGATTTTGTTGTTATCGGATCGAATAATTATATGGATTTGAGAGCACTTGATGTATGTCTTGCATGCGGATACCCGTAGTGACATTGGGGTATTGAAGTGATTCACTTCATATATGTTATGGTGTCAACTTGCAGATTCCTATGACCATGGGAATCTATGCATAGGGGTTGATTGCACGTTCTTGTCCTAGCTTCTTCGGTAGAGATCTTGGGGCACTCTTTGAGGTTCTTTGTGTCTGATTGAGTATTATGAATCTGACATTGTTTGATGCATATCGATAATTAACTCATGGATACTTGTGGTGACATTGGAGTATCTAGGTGACATTAGAGTTGGTTGATGCGTATCATATGGTGTTATTCTAGTACGAACTATTAGATAGATCGATCGGAAAGGATAACTTGATTATTTTAGTACAAACTCTTGGATAGATCGATCGAAAAGGATAACTTTAAGGTAGTTTCGTACCCTACGAACAATTTCTTCTAATGCTCTCCGCTAGATAAGAAATTTGGAGTGATTATTGGTTGCATGTTGACGGATGGTTATGTGATCCAATTATATTAGCATTGTTGAGAGACTACACTAGCGAAAGTATGGACCGTAGGCCCTGTTTTCAAGTATTGCAATACCATTACTGCTCACTTTTGTCACTTTCTACTTTGCTGTTTTTATATTTTCCGATTGGAAAAATCAATATCTACTGTCATTACTACACTTGTATCACCATCTCTTCGCCGAACTAGTGCACCTATACAATTTGCCATTATATTGGGTGTGTTGGGGACACAAGAGATTTCTTGTATTTGATTGCAGGTTGTTTGAGAGAGACCATATTAATCCTACACCTACCATGAATTGATAAACCTTAGGTCACCCACTTGAGGGAAAATTGCTACTGTCCTACAAAACTCTGCGCTTGGAGGGCCAACACGAGTATACAAGAATAAAGTTGTGTAGTAAAAATCAAGCTCTTTTCTGGCCCTGTTGCCGGGGAGGTGAGTGCTTGATGGTATATATTTAGATCTTGCAGTCAAATCTTTTAGTTTCTTTTTTTCACTAGTTTGGTTCTATAAAAGAGAACTATGAAAAATGGAGTTTAGGTTGCATCAATTGTTTCATCTCTTCATTGTCATTCGTGAAAATGAATGTTTGGTAAATTGTGCTCGATTGGTAGAGGAAGAATTTATGAAAATACTTAATGAGAATTCCTTGAGTGATGAGCACGATAGAAATATTGTTAGTATGAAGTCTTTGAATATTCATGATGCTAATGGTATGCAAATCCACAAGCTTGGGGATGCTATGTTTGATGAATATGATATTTTTAGTCCCCCAAGTTTTGATGAGCAGAACTGTTATGATGATGGCATGCCTCCTATCTATGATGATTATGGTGATGACATGTATGCTATAAAGAGTAATAGTAACCATGAAACTTGTCATCATGATTTTAATATTCAAAGTGGTTATGTCAATCAAGTGTCACATGATAGTTATTTTGTTGAGTTTGCTCCCACAACTTTGAATGAGAAGAATTTTGCTTGTGTGGGTAGTAATTAAAATCATATGCTTGCGAATCATGAAAAGTGTGCTGTATGTGATAGTTATATTTTTGAATTCCTCCATGATGCTTATGAAAACTATTATGAGGGAGGAACTTATGCTTGTGGGAATTGCGATAATATCAAGTTTCCTTTGTATGTGTTCAAATTTTTGAAGATATGCTTGTTTTGCCTTCCTATGCTAGTTGATTCTTGCTCCCATAAATTGTTTGATCACAAAATCCCTATGCATAGGAAGTGAGTTAGACTTAAATTTGCTTTTCATGTGATTCATGATGCTCTCTTGCATGCTTCAACTTTTTTCCTATACGAGCATCATTGAAATCATCATGCCTAGCTAAAATGCATTAAAGAAAAGCGCTTGTTGGGAGACAACCCAACAACTTTACTTTCTGTTTTTGTATGTTCACATGATTAAGCTACTGTAGTAATCATGTTTTGTGTCTTTTATTTCAATAAAGTGCCAAGTAAATCCTTTGGGATGGTGTGGATACTTGGTTGTTTGATTCTGTGCAAAAAAAGAAAGTTTTGCATCCAATATATAAATTATCTTATTTTACTGGAGCATCATACAATTCTGAAATTTTTACACATAATGTATATGCAAATTATATGAGTTTTCCTAAATTTTCAAAATGTTTATAGTCAGGTAAGTATGTTGATCATTCACATCTTTACAAGCTGTTCTGTTTTTGACAGATTCTGTTTTGCATGCATAGTTTGCTTGTTTCAAGTGTTTCCATAGCTTATATTCTGTGCTATAAATTGCGGGAATGATTTAATACAGTAGGTATTATGTGAAACAATTACGAATCTTGTCTTGACAGTGCCTAAGTGAATGATCTATCTTTACTACACTAACCCCTCTCACGAAGCTCCGCTAAGTTTTGTGTGATTGAAGTTTTCAAGTTTTGAGTGAGATACCAATATGACGTGAATAAGGAGAAGCAAGTAACTAAGCTTGGGGATGCACAAGGCACCCCCAACGTAATATCCAAGGAAGAATCAAGCATTTAAGCTTGGGGATTGTTGGGGAACGTCGCATGGGAAACAAAAATTTCCTATGCACACGCAAGATTTATCCATGGTGATGAGCATCTACGAGAGGGAGAGTGGATCTACATAGCCTTGTAGATCGCTAAGCGGGAAGCGTTAAGAAACGCGGTTGGTGTAGTCGAACGTCTTCGCGATCCAAATCGCCGAGCGTCCCGTGATCTCATCACGATCCGTCCCGCGATCCAATCATGATCTGTCCCGCGAACTCATCACGATCCGTCCCACGATCCAATCATGATCCGTCCCGTGAACTCATCACGATCCGTCCTGCGAACTTGATCACGGTCCTTCCGATCTAGCGCCGAATGGACGGCACCTCCGCGTTCAGCACACATACAGCTCGATGACGATCTCCGCCTTCTTGATCCAGCAAGTGGGAGCGGAGAGGTAGATGAGTTCACCGGCAGCGTGACGGTGCCACGGTGATGGTGGTGGAGCAATTCAGGTAGGGCTTCGCCTAAGCACTGCAGAAATCCGATCTAGAGGAGAAACTATGCACTAGAGGAACGGGTAGCACGTGGCTGAAAATTCTAGTGCCAAAACCCCTAAAACCTCTAGTATATATAGGAGGAAGAGAGGAGGAGGCTTGGCTCCCAAGGAGTCAGCCCTTGCGTCGGCCGAACCAAGGAGGAGAGGAGGAATCCTCCTCCAATCCTAGTAGGACTAGGACTCCTCCTTATTTTTGCCTTTTTTGCCTTTTTCCACCCTTTTCTCTTTGGGCTTTCTCTCCCAGCCGCATGGGCCTTGTGTGGGACTTCCACCAGCCCATTAAGGGCTGGTATTCACTCTCCCACAGCCCATGTTGCCTCTTGGGTCGAAATACCCTTCTCGATGGTCTCTCGGTACACTCCCGGCACTCCCGGTACACTACCGATGAGCCCGAAACTTTTCCGGCGACCAAAACAGGACTTCCTATATATCAATCTTTACCTCCGGATCATTCCGGAGCTCCTCGTGACATGCGGGATCTCATCCGGGACTCCGAACAACCTTCGGTCACCACCATACGTAACTCTATACTACCGAAACGTCACCGAACCTTAAGTGTGCAGACCCTACGGGTTCGAGAACTATGTAGACATGACCGAGACACCTCTACGGTCAATAACCAATAGCGGGACCTGGATGCCCATATTGGTTCCTACATATTCTACAAAGATCTTTATCGGTCGAACCTCTATGTCAAGGATTCAGTTAATCCCGTATGATGTTCCCTTTGTTCTTCGGTATGTTACTTGCCCGAGATTCGATCGTCGGTATCTCCATAACTAGTTCAACCTCGTTATCGGCAATTCTCTTTACTCGTTCTGTAATACAAGATACCATGACCAACACTTAGTCACATTGCTTGCAAGGCTTATTGTGATGTTGTATTACCGAGTGGGACCTGAGATACCTCTCCGTCACACGGAGTAACAAATCCTAGTCTTGATCCATGCCAACCCAACAGACACCCTCGGAGATACCTGTAGAGCACCTTTATAGTCACCCAGTTACGTTGCAACGTTTGATACACACAAGGCACTCCTCCGGTGTCAGTGAGTTGCATGATCTCATGGTCATAGGAACATATACTTGACATGCAGAAAACAGTAGCAATAAACCGACACGATCATATGCTACGTTTGTAGTTTGGGTCTTGTCCATCACACCATTCTCCTAATGATGTGATACACTTATCAAATGACATCTCATGTCCATGGCTAGGAAACCTCAACCATCTTTGATCAACGAGCTAGTCCATTAGA
Source organism: Hordeum marinum (assembly GCA_022496015.1). NCBI lineage: Eukaryota > Viridiplantae > Streptophyta > Magnoliopsida > Poales > Poaceae > Hordeum > Hordeum marinum. The sequence continues at coordinate 308,242,354 of CM039678.1, read as the reverse complement.
GGCATACTAGGGACATGGTTTTGTCTATGTATCCACACATGCATCTAGGTCTTCGATCAATACAATTTATAGCATGGATAATAAACGATTATCATGAACAAGGAAATATGATAATAACTAATTTATTATTGCCTCTAGGGCATATTTCCAACAGGGATGCCCCGGAAGGCATCCCCTCTTTCGTCTCCAACATTATCGGTATATCTTACTTGGAGTTATATTTTTATTCGTTACATGATATGTGTTTTGCTTGGAGCATCATTATATTTTGTTATTATCTGTTAGGTTTTATTTATAATCTTGTTTTCAATAAAAATTTCCAAGAATTGTATTAGGATGCTTGCATTGCATGTTTTGATATGTGCTGTGTAGAAACATAAACTTTCGCTGTAGTGTTTGAATTTTCATATTTTGCTGGAACATGAAAAGTTTATGAAATTATTACACAATGTTTTAATATAAAGTCTTAATAATGTAATAAATATTCATAATTGTTTGAGTTACATAAGTACACTGTTTTCATAAATTGCTATAGACTGTTCTGTTTGGACAGATTGCTGTCATAGTTTTGTGATCTACTTATCCTATAGTTTCCATAGGCTATATTGGTAGATATAAATTGCGGAAATGATAGTAAACAGTAGATTCTGTTTTAAATTATCATGTAACTTGTCTTGGCAGTACATAAACAGTTGATATATTATTATGTGCACTAACCTATCTCACGAGTTCTTTTCAAGTTTTGTGTGGATGAAGTTTTTGAGAATAGGTGAAACCGGGATATGAGAGGATTGAACGAGATACAAAATCTCAAGCTTGGGGATGCCCAAGGCACCCAGGTAAATATTTAAAGAAGTCTCAAGCATCTAAGCTTGGGGATGCTACGCATTCCACCTCTCTTCATCAACAATTATCGGTTAGCCTATGTTGGGCCTAATTTTTATTTGTCCACATGATATGCGCTATTCTTGGAGTGCTATTTTTTTTGCTTGCTGTTTAAATAAAATAATCAGATCTGAAAATATTTATTGTGATAGAGAGTCCTCACATAGCTACTTGATTGTTTACCTACTCTTTGATCTTCACTTATATCTTTTGAAGAGTAGTTTGATGTTTACTCTTCTGCTTCACTTATATCCTATGAGTAAATTGTGAATCAATGTAATATCATAAATATGAAATTATAAATGTGCTTTATGCTTAGTACTAACTTTACATATGGTTTAGAAATTTAAATCTATTGAAGTTTGACAATCACAATATTGGTCATACAAGCAATTCGTGAATGATTAGTATAAGGAAGAGAACTTTCACATACAAATATATTATCTTGGACATCTTCTATGATTGTGAATACCCATTAATTATTTTCAAACTTTAGCAAATTAGTTGAAGTTGGACAAAGAAGACAACGTAATGAGTTATGGTTGCTTTTATTTGCATAAAATTTATATTGTTATGGATCCTCCAACATGTGGTGCTTGTTTAGAACCTTTTGCTAGCAAAAAATTCGTACTAAGTAGAGATAATACTTGTGCATCCAAACCCTTCAACCTAGTTTCTTGCCATGAGAGTCCACTATATCTACCGATATGCGGTATTACCCTGCCGTTCCAAGTAAATTTGCATGTGCCACCTCTAAAATTTCAAATGAGCATCTATTCTGTGTGTCTGGACAACTCATGGAGCGATAGGGAGCGGTCGGTATCTTCCATGTTAAGTAGGTTATTCCCATGATGAGTGTTTATTCACTCGTCCTTGCATAAGAGGGGCAGTACCCGTGGATTAAACAAAGAAATGCAAATAATTAAACAAACTCCCCCGAGAATGTTTTTAGTATGGACGGTACCCGTGGATTCGGCTAGCCGTGGAGTGTGTTTGTTTGTGGAGGGGGAGTAAACCTTTACTTTTACCTCTTGGGAACCGCCGCTCATGTGTTTAACATGGAATATATTAATAACTCTTGGTCGTAACGTTGACAGGAAGGGTGCACCTCCCAAAATTATCTTTATCTCTGTTTTAAACAATAAGGTCTGGCACATATGCAAATCCGTGCTTCCCTCTATGAAGGGACAATCTATTTACTTCCATGTTATTTATTTTTCAGGTTGAGTCAACTTATTTTTCCAACCTACTTCTATTAGTTGGCAAGCATCATGTGGTGGGGAAAGATATAGGCACATACGACCAGTCAAATATATTTGATCATGACTTTTTATTGTTGACAATTTTCTTTATGATAAGTATGTTGGGAGGCGAAACATTGAGCCCCTATCTTTCTATGTTTTCGATGGATGCCATTTGTTCTAGAAATATGCTTTGAGTACTAGCAATCATAGAAGACTAAGTGATGATTGAGTATGTGGATCTCTTACTTAGACTTTGTTGAGAATAAGTTGAATTGCAATTGTTTGTTGACTAAGAACATAGGTTGTTAAGTTTCAAGAGAATTCATTGTTTGAACCATAACACGTGAATTGGTTGCTACTTTATCATGATGAGTTTTATGAGAAAGATTTGATGTTATGATGCTAGGAAAAGTGGTTGGAATTATCACTGATCAAACTTCTGCACTATGCTAGCATTTACACTTCATAAATTATTTCTTTATTCATTTACCTACTCGAGGACGAGTAGGAATTAAGCTTGGGGATGCCGATACGTCTCCAACGTATTGATAATTTATGAAGTATTCATGCCATATTCACCTATGTTTACAATACTTTTATACGGGTTTGATGCACTTTATATGATTTATTTAGAACTAACCCAGACTAACGCTGTTTTCAGCAGAACTACCGCGGTGTTGTTTTTGTGTGCAGAAAATGAAAGTTCTCGGAATCGCCCGAAACTTCTTGATGATATTTTGGGAACAAAAGATGCATTCGACGCTTAGTAGGAGGGCCAGAAGAGTCACAAGGTGGCCACCCTCCACGAGGCCGCGCTAGGCCCCCAAAACCGTGCCTAGGTGTAGGGTGCTCACCTCGTGGCCCATCTCCACGTGCAACAAATGCAAAAATTCCTATTAATATAGAAATCATCAGAAATAACCCTAGACTCCTCATTCCACTGCCTCAAGGTCTCTGTATCGACGAAAAACCAATCTGGAGAGAAAACATTACCCTACGGGAGAGGGTAGATCATCTCCGGTGGCCATCTTCATCACCCCGGCGGAATCCATGATGAGGAGGGAGTAGTCTACCCTCGGGGCTGACAGTCTGTACCATTAGATATGTGTTCACTCTCTCTCTCTCCCTCTCCCTCTCCCTCTCCCTCTCTCTTGTTCTTGAGATGGCACGAGCTTGATGTATCACGGGCTTTGTTAATATAGTTGGGTCACTTGGTGTTTTCCCCTCTCCATCTTGTTGTGATGAATTGAGTTGTCCCTGTGAGATTTTGTTGTTATCGGATTGAATACTTATATGGATTTGAGAAAATTTGATGTATGTCTTGCATGCGGATACCCGTAGTGACATTGGGGCATTCAAGTGATTCACTTGATATATGTTATGGTGTCAACTTGCGGATTCCAGTGACCTTGGGAATCTATGCATAGGGGTTGATTGCACGTTCTTGTCCTAGCTTCTCCGGTAGAGATCTTGGGGCACCCTTTGAGGTTCTTTGTGTCTGATTGAGTATTATGAATCTGACATTGTTTGGTGCATATCGATAATTAACTCATGGATACTTGTGGTGACATTGGAGTATCTAGGTGACATTAGAGTTGGTTGATGCATATCATATGGTGTTATTCTAGTATGAACTCTTAGATAGATCGGTCAAAAAGGATAACTTGGTTATTTTAGTACGAACTCTTGGATAGATGGATCGGAAAGTATAACTTTAAGGTGGTTTCGTAACCTATAAACAATTTCTTCTGATGCTTTCTGCTAGATATGAACTTTGGAGTGATTATTGGTTGCACGTTGACGGTTGGTTATGTGATCCAATTATATTAGCTTTGTTGAGAGATTGCACTAGCGAATGTACAAATTGTAAGCCCTGTTTTCAAGCATTGCAATACCATTTGTCCTCACTTTAATCACTTGGTACCTTGTTGTTTTTATATTTTCAGATTGCAAAAATCAATATCTACTATCATTACTACACTTGTATCACCATCTCTTCGCTGAACTAGTGCACCTATACAATTTTCCATTGTATTGGGTGTGTTGGGGATACAAGAGATTTCTTGTATTTGATTGCAGGGTTGTTTGAGAGAGACCATATTAATCCTACACCTCCCACGGATTGATAAACCTTAGGTCATCCACTTGAGGGAAAATTGCTATTGTCCTACAAAACTCTTTGCTTGGAGGCCCAACACGAGTCTATAAGAATAAAGTTGCGTAGTAGACATCAACTGCTACCTCATGGTGCATGCTTACAAGTTACTTGATCACGTCATTGCATTAAAAATTAGCTTTCTGCAAACTTACCTACTTAGTGCTATATCATGCATTGTTATACCTTGTTCCAAAACATGGGTTGCTTGCGAGTACATTCAAAATACTCATTGTCTTGCCACTGGTTATTTAATTGGCCAAGCATGGAAGAGCAAGATACGGTGAATAGTTCGTTGGTGACAAACATGTGAACTAAGATGCTTCCTAGTTAGAATGCCTATAGGGTTAAGGCAGATGGCATGGGTCCATGCTTTCGATCAAGATTTTCACTTCTAGATTATGTTTGCTATTTGGCCTTCATGGCCCTATATATGTAAGACTTGACCTTCATGGTCCTTATTTGTGTAAGACGTGAAGTGTGGATGTAAGACTCATGTTATTCAGCTTCTATGTGTTCAGTGAGCATTGATCCCTAGGATCACTGTACACGTGCATTCAGTGATCACGACTTATGAGTCAAGGTCCCAACAACGCTGGTATCAGAGCCATCCTGACTGTAGGAAGCCTTAGTTAGCATGGACGTTAGATAGGATAAAACCATTTTCAGAACTATACCTAGTACCTATACTTAGGAGTTTCTGTACTTCTTACCTCTTCTGGTCTTCTCACAACACTCTACTGACTCTCCTCCCTTCAAAACCTTTGTAGATGGACGTCATACCCAAAGTCCTCCTAGAATCCGGCTTTCCCATACTCCTTGAAGACAACCTATAGAAGTGCCAGTATCGTCGACCACCCGATTTTCTCTACCACGAGCACTAGGTCGATGCCATCACAAAGGAGTACCACATTGATGTGGTCGTGAAGGCAAATGACTCCCCGAGTAGTTGGTTCTTTGAAGGACCACAGATGGAGACCTTGGAACTCATAGTCGAGACTGCTGCATGCAAGGCACTCATACACCTTCGAGGCATCATCCCAGAGATGGCTGATGAGCAATCAATCTAACAATCAAGATGCACAAGCAAGTACTAAACCGCACTAGTGTTGAGATGAAGGAAATACTTAAGACGAAAGTTAAAACAATAAACTTTGTCAAAGCAACTAATAAACTCCAAAATACACTTCAAAAGAAAACTATAAACAAAACTATAGGGTTTAACTACAAGTAAGAAAAATAGTATTGCCCTAAGTAAAAACTTAACAGAAAAATAAAAAAATAAAACAATAAATTAATAGTATAAATATATAAAATAACTAAGTCAACATAAAGTAATTTACTTAAAGTTTTAGCAGTAAAAATAATCAATTGAAAGAACTTTTATAAACTCTACTTATGACCTAAACGAGTTTTGCTACAAAACTAGAGAAACAAAATAATAATAAAAACATATTTTATATACAAATAAAAGTGGCTACTGTTGATTAACAGAAACATAAAACAACTTCTAAAAATTGACAAAATAAAATACTAAGAAATAAAATACTAAATTTAGCCGAGGAAACACCGACCGGTTCACGTGAAATAAACCCTACCTAAAGGAAATGGTATGGTGAATCTAATCTGCGCCATTGAATTGAGGTCGGACAACCGAGGGCTTATAGAGGGGGGATGAACTCTAGTGATGTTCCCATGGTTCTACGGTGAAGGTGAGGGCACCAGGCGATGGGGATGTCAATGGGGAGCACGTAGTTAGTGGCGGCGGAGGTTGGGGACGTTCGGGACAACTAGGGCGACATCAAAGGCGTGGCGGAGCTCGGGCAACTCCAACGAGCTATTGTGGCGAGAAGAGGGGTCGGGCGAGAGGGGTTTTGCAAGGGGAGGGTCGAGAGAGGGGCTGGTATTTATAGGGTAGGGGTCATAGAACGACAAGGAATGGAAGGAGGATGCGATTCTGGCGATCCTTTGATGTCCAGATGGAAAGGTGAGGCGAGGAAGAAAGGTGACCGATGCGGGCGGGATTTGGTCGGCGGGTCCCATGCGTCAGGGAGCGAAAGAAAACATGGAAAGGAGAGGGCGGCCGAAGGGGACGGGTTTCAGTGTCAGCGCGTGTTGGCAGGTGAGGGAGTCTGGGACTAAGGGGTCCTCGGGCCGCCGACCTATCTCTTGTGGGCCGGACAGGTGGGCCGCTCTGTGGCAGTTGCTTGAAGGCCGAGCTATGAGGAGACCCCGTGTTCAAGAAGGAAACCTTTGGTGACTTGGTGTGTCCTCCAAGTTAAGATGGAAGAATCAACACATTTATATCCTGGTGGCAACTAACCATGTGTAACCCTAGGTACCCCTGGTGTCTATATAAAGCGGAGGGTTTTAGTTTGTACAACACACAACCATCATCTAGGGTTTAGCTCATCTGATCTCGTGGTAGATCGAATCTGTAATCTTCATACACACATCAATAAAATCAAGCAAGACGTAGGGTTTTACCTCTTAGAGAGGGCCTGAACCTAGGTAAAGACTGTCCCTATGTTTCATGTTCCCCCTTGATCCAAGATCCATAGCTCAGGACACCCTACCCAAGATCTGCCAGTTTTGACAATGACATTTGTGCTTTCATTGAGAGTTCCACTGTGGGATCACCAAAGGATCGATGGCTCGCTTACTCATCAACGATGGCATCCACACCGGGACATCTTCGTCCCCGACTAGCTCTTTGCGTCCGGCAATATCGTTCTACACACCGATGCGGTCGGTCATCTCGACCAGATTGACAACTTCGTCCCAGGATAGGAGATCAGGTTTGGTAGCCTAGAGTATGCCGCAGATACCCGGGGCGATCTTTTCCTTGTTGGGTTCACAACCTCACCCTGGAAATTACGAGGCTTTAACTTCAGGCCTTCTCCTTGACCCCGTCTCCGGGTCGTTCCTTATCCAGGATTCGGCTTCGAGTTCGGATCTGATTACTACGTCTGGAGACCTGAGCTCGGCCTTGGCCAAGCATGCTCCCTATGCCAATGCGCTAGAGATCGACTTCAAAAGACTATAGAAGACTATTTCGTCCGACCTCTCGCTATTAAACGAGACGCTAGCCCGTATCCATACAATGAACATTACGTATGCCCCGTCCTTGACCTATGCTCATATACGTTTTGAGGCTAGCCACCAGGAATTTTTCGTCTCACCCACCACCCACTTGGTAGCCACTATCGAAAATTTAACGAATATGCTAGACTACGCCACCGAAGAGGCTGAAGACATGGATGAAGAGGCCGATGGTGCTGCCCCTCCCACCACTGGACGATGGGCAGATACCTCCACCTATGACGTTTGTATGGTGGACACCCCCAACACAACTCAAAAGAACGGCGATGACAACCCTAGAGAGAACGATGGCAACCCTGGGGAGGTACCTCCCAAGCACCGATGCCATCGCAAAATATCCAAAGGGCACAAGGTCAAGGAAAGCAACACGGGCTCCAGAGAAGACGATACCCCAGACAATATGGAACCTCAACGACCCTGTTACCCCTGAACAACAACTCAATGTCTTGGCAGGGCACAGGGATTAGTATAACCCCAAGGACCTCAATGACTCCGAGGACAACAACTACCTTCCTCCCTCCGAGAAGGAGGTTAGCCTTGGAGCCAAGGATTTCATCATCCCCGAGGACTCGCTGAATCAAAAATGGTTCAAGAGGCAGCTTATAGCCACCACCCTTAGCCCGAAGAAGAAACAACATCAGCTAAAGGCCGAACAAGATACCCTCAACGACAGATGGGCGAAAGTCCTAGCAGCCGAAGAAGGGGGTGGCAATGACCGGCTGAATCAACACAAAAGTTATCCATGCCAACATTTGCTACCGCAATTCGACTACGAGGCCCTTAAGCCCGCACCCCCCAGACACACTCCGGACAACCAGCCAGACCGCCCCCCTCGAGGACGGGACATGATGGCTGGAAAGGGTGAAGATCGACCTACACCCCCCTGTGGGAGAAGAGGGAGCCAATACATCATGAGGACCCATATGACCTACAATACGACCTGGATGCTATAGCAGGCCAGACAAGATCCATCTATGCATCCAAAGGGCATACTCCCACTAGACGGGAGGAATACCAAGCTTGGCTCGACCGAAACAATAGAGCTCGGGAACAACATCGTGTCCGGATGACAGTCAATCTCCAGCATGACGTTGCCCAGGTCAGGGCGCCGCTCGCCCAATGTGTTTCACAGATGAGGTGATGCAGCACCAGTTCCTCGAAGGATTTAAACCCGTAAACATTGAACAATACGATGGGACAACAGACCCGACCGTGTGGATAGAAGATTTCCTTCTCCACATCATATGGCCCGAGGAGATGATGTCCACACCATAAAATATCTGCCATTAAAGCGTAAAGGACTAGCACGTCACTGGTTAAGAAACCTCCTCGGAAACTCCACTAGGAGCTTGAAAGAGCTTGAGGACGCTTTCCGAGCTAACTTTCAAGGCACATATGCCCACCCCCGGACTCTGATGACCTGAGCCGTGTTGTTCAAAAGACTGGCGAATTAGCTCAGCAATTCTGGAATCGGTTCTTGACTAAGAAGAACCAAATCGTCGACTGTCCAGATGTCAGGCAATAGCCTCTTTTAGGCATAACATTCGGGATGAATGGTTAGCTCGTCATCTCGGCCAAGACAAGCTAAGAACAATGTCGGCCCTTACCTTACTAATGACCCGCTTTTGCATGGGCAAGGAAAGTTCGTTACCTCGTCAAAACAGCAATCCCGAAGATCACGACACCTCTGAAGTTCAGGACGGAAATGGAAAACTACGGTGCAACATGAAAAAACACCAATAGAAAGGCGGCGATGTCGAGGACACTATCGGATTTTGGGCTCCGCAAAACCCTTGAGGTCCGAACACAAGGGCATGTGCGAAGGCTTCCCTGTAGCCTCACCCAACCTAGCTCGCTACTCGATGGACACAATGGCGAACTCGTTCAATGACGGGGAAGAAGATGAACGCGATAGTTTACCCAGGTTCATGCCGCTGTGAAGCGTAATACCCTACTATTGCTTTGGTGGATTGCCTCTCATGGAGGTTTTGGTGGATGAACTAGTATAGTGAGCTTTATCCTCACGAGGGGAGCTCAAGGTGTGTTCTTGGCTTCCTGCCTTACGGTGGTGTGTTGAGTGGCTAAGTGTTGGCTCGGATCAGGGGGATCCCCTCTACGGTGCGGCCTAGCTTCTATATATAGCGGTGGCCCGGGTCCTCTTCCCTTATCACAATGGCGGGAAGGAATCCCACAACAACCAATTTTGATGGGGGGCACGAGTACATCCGCGCCCTGTCCAAAGGCGGTCTTCGCTTGCAAAGCAGCTGATGGTGATGCTGTGGTGGGATCGGCGATGACATTCGCCCTGCGGGGCTGGTGGTCATGGTCTTGTTGCATCAGAATGGAAACCTTTGGGTGGCGCTTTGGGAATGCGCGTACGGTCTTGCTCCCTTTGCACCAAAGAGGAAACTATGCCGCCTGGCGTGCTGGCACTCGTGTGTCCTCCCTTATGTCACCCTTGACTCCTGAGGTCGGACCCTGCTTAGAGATCTCCGCCGCTCAGGAGGAGGCCCGAGGAGGCCCACCCTTGCTGGTCTTGATGTCGTTCTTCCTCGTGAGCCCAGGGTCCTCATGAGGGCCTTGTCTTGAGTAACACCGCGCCATGCCACGCCTGGTTGACGAAGTGGGTCATGTCCTGGGCCGCAGGCAAGCAGGGCTGGGTACTCTCGTTCCCAGAACACCGACAATAGCCCCCAAGCGTGAGGTGTGCCCGTGCCGGTTTCAGTGTGAGGCCTTAAAGGCGGCCCAAAGGGCCTAGGGCCCCAAACGCCTGCGGGCAAGGCTCTACATGCGTCGGCCACCCATGCGGTGATGCGCCCGCTCCCCAAAGTCGTTAGGAACCACCCAAGTTAAACCGATGTGACGCTCGCGCCAGCGCCGGCCATCATTACCTTTCCTTGAATGCTGTTGATTCCTTGGGTGTCTTGCTCTTGGGCCATGCGGATGTGACCCGACAGTGTCAGGCGAGGCGACGTGCGGCAGAGTCATGCGTCGATCGAGCCGGCCCTTTCAGAGCCCGAGGGTCGCACGTCGTCTGCTCTCCCACGACGCTTCGTGGCCTTGATCTTGCCTATAAATCTGCCTCCTCACGGCGGAGCCCAGCCACCTCGAAGCATCCGCCTGTTCCCGCAGCTCCAGAGAAAACCCTCTTCCTCTCCTCAGCTCCTTCCTTCCTTCATGGCATCTGGTGGAAGCGCCGCTGGCGCCGGGGGGGCGCACCAGGCCGCCAGCCCCCTACTTTCCTCTGGAGGCAGCGGTGGCAGAGCATCGGAGCTCGCATGGGTCCCCCAGCGTTAGGCCATGGTGGGGGAGTAAGTGTTCCGTTGCCTCCCTTTTTCTTCGCTTGACGCGTCCGATGTGTCGGGATTGACTGTCTCCTTCTTCCAGGGCGCTGTCGGCCAGGAAACGCAAACGCAACGAGCTCCAGGAGGAGGCGGACGCGCTGCATGCCTAGCTAGCGAACGTTGATGCCACCTTCCAGGCCGCTCTTAGGGGTGATGCGGAGGCGAGAGCGGAACTGGTGGCTCTTCAAGCCCAGGTCCAAGAAGCGTCCGACGTCGTGTAGGCCGCTCGTGACGAGGCGGCCTACGCCAAGATGCTGGAGTCCCAACGGGCCAAGCCGTACCTTGACATCGCTCGCCGCATGGCCAGCGTGGTGGAGCGGTTTGTCGGGGATGCCCTCGCCCTCCCCAACATGCAGGGCAATGGGGGCTACCTCGACTACTTCCGCCAGGTGGTGGAGGCGCTGGAGACTGGCGTCTCCTGTGTGAACGCGGACAACGAGGCCGATGCGCGAGACCTCCTAGAGCTTGCGTTGATGCACGTCTTCTCCAACTTGCGCCGCCTCATCCCGCAGGTGGACATCTAGCGCGTGGTGGAGTGGGTGCTCGAGGGATCCTAAGGCCTCTCCGGGATGGGGTGTGCTCGCACGTGGACGCCCTGCTCGTGGAGTTCATCTAAGCGCCCCTCCCAGGGGAGAAGGTGGTCCCAGTGCTGTGGCGGCCGCCGACTCGGCAGCGACAACGACTCCTCCGCCTAGATCTCCTCTGCTCCTTCCTCCTGGTTCCTATAATAGATTAAGACAAACTTGGCCCTCGTGGGCGTTAACCTTTTGCGCATTACCTATGTTCCTGCTTCTCGCCCTTGATTCATCGTCAGCCGCTTGTAGACGTGCGATTGAATTTTCTCGTGCCAGCTTGACATTTCCGTTGATACGGCCTGATGATGGCGGCTAGTCGGGCCTCCACGAAGCTCTCCCTCCCGAGGGGCAGCTCGCGACCGCCAGCCTCGGGTCCATGGCCTTGCGACCCGTCGCCGTCTGGCTTTTGTCCTTATGTTGCCTTCCCTGCCACTCTAGGCCCCTCAGGTGATAGTAATCCCGCATAGTTGGCCCATAGTACCCGCGTCTTCACATTAGCGCGGGCAAACTTCGCCCCACCCTTGGGGCTCTATTAGATCAGGAAACTCTTGTCTGATTCAGTAGTGTACTTAGCTTGTGGGCCGTGGATGACCTCGTGGCATGGCTGGGCTGTCCAGATACTCTGCTACTCCGCTTGGGGTGCTTCATCCTTGCCTACGGACGAGGTGTGTTGGGGGCCTTTTTCGCGCTCTGTGTCTGCAGGCCCTAGTCCCGCACATTTCCCTACCGCTGTAGTTTACGACTGGCCAAGGTCACAACTGTGAGGTGAGGCCTCGATACCCTTGATGCCGACCGGATCACCAAGGACGACATCGAGGGTGCCGAGTGGCCATATGACTGGTAAGGCTCTAGAGGCATGCTGCTCAGGAGCCCCCTTTGACACTCAAGCAACACTACATCGACGAGTCCCAATCCCGCACATTTCCCTACCGCCGTGGTATATGACCGGATCACCAAGGACACAACCACGAGGTGAGGCCCCAACACCCCGATGCTGGCCGGATCACCAAGGACGGCATCGGGGCTGCCAAGTGGCTTTGTGACCGGTAAGGCTCTTGAGGCATACTGTTCAGGAGCCCCCTTTGACGCTCGAGCGACCCCATTCCGCTTTGTTATGTTCTGACTTAGGAGGCCCAAGCACTGGGCCCCCCCGAGACTCCGTGTTGCGGCGCTGCACCATGGTCGGAGCCCCAGAGCAGGGGTCAGTCGTCAAAAGTAGCAAGTCCCTAAGGCAACAAGGCCTCGCTATCCAGGTCCAGGGTACCCCGGAGAGGGCCACAACATGCGGCCTCTTGCAAACACCGATCTAGAAGAAAGAAAACTCAAGATTGGTGAAACGAGAAAGCAACAAGATAAAAGTCCCCACCCCTTTTCTTTTGAAATTAGAATTCTGAAGTCTTCAAACTTCATTCAAAAAGTGGCAATCTGAACACAAAAAGAAGCAGGCAAATGCCGCGTCCGGCACCTAGGTTAGTCTTCGTCTTCCCCCAACGCTGAGCATAGGGCATCCACGTTGCATGGGCATAGCCGTTGATGGGCAATGTTGACTTCTCCACCAGCGTAGAGTTGTGGCTGCCACATTGCGTGGGTGGAAACCCCTTTGCGTCCTCGGGGGGCTCCGGGCGTATACAACCCGCTCATTATGACGTGAGAGTGTGACGGGTTGGTGAAGTAGGGCCTGCCCAGGACTGGACCCTGGGCGTAGGGGTAGCCCCCCACACCTAGAGCCCGTGCCCAGGCATCGTCATCGAAGTAGAGGTGTAACCCCTCGTGCCGCGGGCCGGGCCAGGCTAGGGCCGTCCGCTGCGCGAGAGGTCAGCACCCCAAGCGGTGCCCCAGTGCGCCTCGCTAGGGTGCCCCAGGTCCCCTTGCAAGTGCTCGCGGCCTAGTCCCCATGCCAGGATAGCCAGGCCTGGGGGCATGGGTGAGTACATGATCGCCCGCTGGTGACCGAGCGACACCCGTCTCGGAGACATGGGCGTATGTTCACCCTCCATGTCCAAGTGGGCGTCGCACGCCCTGGGGACAGGGAAGCGTGTGCTACCCTTCGTCCCTAGGTTGGGATCATCCAGCTCGGAGACATGGGCATATGTTCCACACTCCGTCTCCAAGCTGGGGCGACTAGGACCAGGAAAGGTGGCGGGTGTCCCCCTCCGTTCCCGGGCCAGTGATCCCCGGTCCCTAGACCCGGATGCCTGCTCACGGCAGCTCCCTGCCAGCGGGTGTGGCTCGTGAGGGTGCTCGTGCCCGTCACACCCACGAAGCTAGTTGATTGAGCTGCCCTCGCAAGGCTGCATGCGCCATCCTTCGGGAGGACCACTCATGAAGCCGTGTATGTACGTCGCGCAACCACGGTGGCCGATGTTGTCCCCTCCTCTGCTCGGACGCTCGTCAACATGGTCGATGTAGGGTTTCCCTCGCCCCCGGGCACCTACGTAGCCAAGTCTCCGGTCTTCCTCCCAGGCTCCAGGGAAAGCGATGAGGGGCGCGAAGGGACGTGCCCCTTTTACGGGCGGCACCTCCCATCGGCGTCCAATGGTGTGCATTTAGCTCCCGCGACTCCGGTGCCCTGGGCCAAGCTCCTGGAGGGCGCGGATCGCCGCAAACGTCCCGGAGGCGCTCATTCGGCCCGACCACCAGTTCTGTCAGCTGAGCGGGCTCTCGGTCGCGACCCCCGCCGAGGTACATCAGGGCCTCGCAAGTGGTTGAGGCATGCCTGAGGGCGTACCTGGCCCAAGCGTCATGGAGGACTCGCGCTGCGTGGTGGCGCCGTAGCTCATGCGCTACGAGTAGTGCGACATGCCTGTGCGTCGGGTCTTGGCAGGCTTGGAAGGCCTACAGTGCGCCCCTGGCATTGGGGAGAGCCGAGGCGGCGGGGGCTTGCCGTGCGGCTGGTGAAGGCGGCAGCCCCCGACGCCCATTAAGGGCCTGAGTGGTGAAGGGACCCGCCAACGGAGAGGCGACACGACGTGGTACTCAAAATTCCGCCGATGCTACCCGTGCTACACCTGCTGCTCGGCGCTCGGCCTGGGCCTATCGTACCTTTTCCATGAGCACCGCGAGCGGAGGTAGGTGAGGTTTAACGGAAGCTTTGACATGCCCCCTACCTGGCGTGCCAAATATCGGATTTCGAGCTCCGCAAAACCCTTGAGGTTCGAGCACAGGGGCGTGTGCAAAGGCTTCCCTGTGGCCTCACCCAACCTAGCTCGCTACTCGATGGACACAACGACGAACTCGTTCGATGGTGAGGAAGAAGATGAACACGATAGTTTACCCAGGTTCGGGCCTCCTGCTTTGGTGGATTGCCTCTCATGGAGGTTTTGGTGGATGAACTAGTATAGTGAGATTGAGCCTCACGAGGGGAGATCAAGGTGTGTTCTTGGCTCCCTGCCTTGCGGTGGTATGTTGAGTGGCTAAGTGTTGGCTCGGATTCAGGGGACCCCTCTACGGTGCGGCCTAGCTTCTATATATAGCGGTGTCCCGGGTCCTCTTACCTTATCACAATGGCGGGAAGGAATCCCACAACGGCCAATTTTGAAGGGGGACAGGAGTACATCCGTGCCCTGTCCAAAGGCGGGATTTGCCTGCAAAGCAGCCGATGGTGATGCTGTGGTGTGCTTGGCGATGACATCCGCCCTATAGGGCTGGTGGTCGTGGTCTTGTTGCACCGGACTGGAAACCTTTGGGTGGCGCTTTGGGAACCCTTGTACGTCCTTGCTCCCTTTGCACCAAAGAGTAAATTGTGCCACCTGGCATGCTGACACTCGTGTGTCCTCTCGTACGTCACCCTTGACTCCTGAGGCCGGACCCTGGATAGAGATCTCTGCCGCTCAGGAGGGGGCCTGAGGAGGCCCACCCTTGCTGGTCTTGATGCCTTTCTTCCTCGTGAGCCCAAGGTCCTTGTCTTGAGTAACGCAACGCTAGGCCACGCCTGACTGACAAAGTGGGCCATGTCCTGGGCCACTGGCAGGCAGGGCTGGGTACCCCTGTTCCCAGAACACCGACAGACACGACAATCAATGCCGGATTCAGCAACTCAAAATCAGGTCCGCGAAAGAAACCCTCCAATGGGAATAGGGATGGACCTACCATGTTGGACAAAATCCTGGATAGGCCCTGCCAGATCCACGTCACCTCAACACAAGCCTGCCACCCACACCAACCGTAACAGTTGGGTGTTCAAGTAGGCTGGCAAACTCGCAGCCAAGGAAGAAGGCAGGGGCTCCCACAGTAAGGACGATGGCGAGACTCGCGGTCCGAACAATGAAGGCCAGAAGCAATTCCCTCCTGAGGAAAAAACTATGTACATGATCTACATCACACACATACCAAATAAGGAGAGGAAGCACGCCCTTCGGGACATCTATGCCGTAGAACCCATAGCCCCGAAATTCAACCCATGGTCGGCTTGCCCGATCACCTTCAACCGAAGGGACCATCCAAAAAATATCCGTCATGGAGGATCGGCGGCCCTGGTACTCGACCTCATTGTCGATGTGTACCACCTAACGAGAGTCCTCATGGATGGAGGCAGTAGCCTCAATCTGATTTACTCAGATACAATGAGAAAAATGGGTACTGATCCATCAAGGATCAAACCCAGTAACACCACCTTTAAAGGAGTAATCCCAGGCGTCGAAGCCCGCTGCTCGGGCACCGTGACTTTGGAAGTAGTGTTCGGTTCGCCCGACAACTTCCACAACAAAGACTTGATCTTTGACATTGCCTGTTTCCGCAACAGCTATCACACACTTCCCATCTGTAGAACGTTCGCTTACTCCAACGCCATTCCCCATTACACATATTTGAACTTAAGATGCCCAGACCCAAGGGCGTCATCACTGTCAATGGCAAGATGGAGCGCTCACTCCAGAACGAGGAGCACACAGTGGCTCTCGCCGCCAAAGTCTAGGTCGGCAAGGAGACGCCGTATTCCCAGCCCACCGCCAAGGCACGAAAGGTGAGAAAGCGAGCCCAAGCCCTATTTCAGCTCTCAGAGTTTCCCACACCCAACATAAATAGGAACACACTCTCCAAAGCATGAGCCCGCTAGCTGTAAGGTATGTACCTCAAAGGTACAATTTCACGCTCAAAATACCATCGACAGCTATGGGGGCCTACTATCTAAGGACCAAGTGTTCGGCTTGACCAAGCTATGGTCAAACACGTCCTCGGGCAATAGTAGGTACCATTTGGGACCTACGTAGCATCAAGCCAATATATTGCGGTGACCTCTCAAGACCCTCTCTCAAAGGTTCGTTCGCCGATCACCACGTCCTCTAAAGGAGCATGCCTGCCCACTCGAGAGGAAAGGTGTAGACGTGCAGTAGGGCGCAGTAGGGATGTCAAACCACTCATAAAGGCCCTATGTAAACCTTTCCTCTGTAAAGTTTATTTTTAAAATAAAGAATCTATAACAGTTACTTCGGCAATGCGGATTGTATGGTTAGACGTCACGAGTTCATCGGAAGCAATGGCCATTCTTTACGGTCCCATTGCAGTCATTTATGTTGCATAACCTTTTTCTGCTCTTCGACGTTGAAGCAAACTTGTTCGGTACATATTTTACTTAGATGCGACTGGTTAATATACCGGGGGCTTGACTATAAAAATCGCCCCAAAGAATAATTTCGGCACTATTTTTATCTTATGTGCTCGGTGTCTTGGATATTGCATTATATGCATTGGTCTTGAATTATGTCTTGGGTCAATAGTTGGTTTGCCCGGCTCCTGTGCTTACCCTCTTACATTTCGCATGTTTTGTTAGGAGGGTAAAGGGAGAACCACTATGATTGTACTTCCAGCTTTCCTGGTCAAGTACCTCAGTCGAGAAAGCCGAAAACTTACTGTCATAATAAGCGAGGACTGGTCGGCGATCCGATGAGGAGTGTTAAACTAAAAATCTTTGGAGATTATGCCATGTCAAATGAAGGGTTTGTGCTCGCACAAACCAAGTGATGATAGTTTTAACCTCGGCATACCGGAATATCACAAAACACCGGGGCTAGTTTCTAGCCTCCACAGTCAAGCTCCTACGGCGAAGTGAAAGCACTAAAGCCACATAGTCTGATTGCCCCGTTTCCCTTACACACTACCGCCTCTGAGAACCGAGACGTCAGATAAGGGTCAAAATGTAGAGGACAAAACACCCCTCGTAGCATCTACAAGGTGGATGAAGCCGGTGACTAGAAACTTTCAGATTAAAATGGCCACACAAGAGTGAAAATAAACCAAACAAAGCATGATATACCATGCAAAGCAACTGCATCGTACATCGCAAGAGTTTAACTATTTTTTGATACATGATAGTACGCTCACTCATAAATTACATATTTTGAGCACCAATCCTCTATCGCTCGAGCACTATCCATTACGACAGGAAAATATTGCTCGGGGCGTCTATGCTCCTTCCTTGGAGGTGGGGGCCCGGTGGCCATCTTGGTGGTCTTGATCCTTGGCCAATGCATCATGGTCTTCGCGAAGGCCATCCGAGCTCCCTTGATGCATACTTCCCAAGATGTCAATCCGGATCACAGGGTCACAAAGCCTCTGCACTAAGACAAACTAGCTTATTGGCAGCGGCTCTAAAGATCATAGCCCGACGCAGAGGTCCTTCATGGCCGGCTCCGCCATCCAATGTGATACGGGTCAAGCCCGGTAGCATAGATCTTTTTACACTTGGAGGGGGAATAGGGAGAAATCAAGAGAGAAAACAAAAACTCATGAATGATCTCCGATCACACATCCACTAGAAACACACACAAATACACGAGATTCTTAGATCCACAATCAACAAAAGGATACACATAACCGATAGTCTCCCACTCCATAAAGCAGGGGCCTTGATATCCCGTGGGATCTTCCCTTGATAGGGGCCTTGGCATCCACTTTGGATCTTCTCACGTAGAGGTGTATCACTCTAGGAGGAAGGAAGTAGATGGAGCTATGCTCAACAATGTCAAATTCTAAACATAAGCTAACCCTAACTCGAGGTCGGAGGAGAGTATATATAGTCTAGGTCGAAATAGGGGCGAAGGGGTGCATGGGCCCTTGGGCCCGCTTCATTGCGCACAGGTAGGCCGAAAGTTCTAGGCCGGGTCAAGGCAGGTTCTGGGCTTACCCTTGTGTTGGCTCCATCATCGGAGGTTGGGCTGGTGAGGGGCAGGAAGTTCTGGGAGCCGGAAGTTTCGGGCCAGGGTTTGGGCTAGACAAAAAGTCTGCATGCTCGGGGGCGATCCTAGGACGCTAGGAGGCCAGAGGTTCCGGGCTGACCGGAAGTTCTGGGATGGCCAAAGTGTTTTCCTTGGAGCTTGATCCCTCTTCTTCTAACACTTCTTCTTCGTTCACCTCCGAGTTACGTCTGGGGTCGAGATACCTGAGTATGCACAAAGTCTCTACTTGAGGTAGCATCGGAGTTCCAAGAGTATCAAAGGAAGAGTTGTGAAGGAGAGATGCCACCTTGTTTCCAATAGCACGTGCACATGCTCTTGTCATGGGTCCTTGCATAGTTTGAGGTGTTGGTGTTGGGTCCATAGAGATGACCATGGGATGCCCCGCATCATCTCCCCCCTTGGGGAAGATCCGTCCTCAGATCAAGATCTTCATCACCACGAAAAGGGACACATCCTTGAAATTGAAGGTGTCTCTCACATTGTACTTGTCACGCAGAATGTCAATCCTGTAGGCACTGTTGTTTTAGCGTTCTAGCACCTTGATGGGTCCATCGGCTCGAGGAAGTAGCTCAAACTTGCACTCGACGGGGAAACGGTCCTTGTGTAGATGTCTCCACACAAGATCACCAGTCTTGAACACCATGGGGTGTTTGTGGATATTGCACTTGGTGATGACTTGTTCCACTTGACGTTTGATCATGCGCCTTGTATCTTCTTGCATTTTCTTGTTATAGCTTGCCCTTGCACTTGCGGCCAGGTTGACGTGCTCTTGGAGTGGTATAGGAAGGATGTCCAACAGGGACAAAGGGTTGAAGCCGTAGACCAGTTCGAAAGGAGACTTGCCGGTGGTGGAGTGAGTTACACGATTGTAGGCATACTCGATGATGGGGAGGCATTCTTCCAATTCCTTGATGTTTTTCTTAATCAACATGCGTAGGAGCGTAGATAGCCTCTGGTTCGTTACCTCCATTTGGCTATCGGTTTGTGGATGGTAGGCCAAAGAGAATAGGAGCTTGATTCTGAGCTTGGCGCATAGGGTCTTCCAAAAGTAGATTAGGAACTTTACGTCATGTTCTGAGACAATGGTCTTGGGGATGCCATGTAGTCGCAAGATGTCCCTACAAAAGAGGCTTGCAATATGTGAAGCATCGTCTATCTTATGACATGGAATGAAATGAGCGATCTTGGAAAAATGATCCACAACGACAAAAACAGAATCATGACCATTTTTAGTGCATGGAAAACCAAGGACAAAATCCATAATAATGTCTTCCCAAGGTTGGAAAGGTATAGGAAGAGGAATCTAAGACAATGGCTTTAGACTTAGCTTTGCGACATGTAGATCGTCGGTTGGTGAAGCATGCAACATCGCAAAACATCTTTGGGCAAAAGTACTTGTTGGATAGTGTGGTATATGTCTTGTCACGTCCAAAGTGAACCACGAGTCCTCCGCCATGAGCTTCTTGCAAAAGCAACAAACGGAGAGTAGACTCGGGTATACAAAGTTTGTTAGCACGCTTAAGATAGCCATCTTTCATGTAATAGGTTTCCCAACAAGTTTTCACGTGGCACTTGGCATATGGAGTATCAAAGGAAACATCATGCTCATACAAGCCTTTTATATGCTCAAAACAATTGACATTCAATTCAAGTGGAGTAATTATCATGCATTTGCGGGAGAGAGCATCCGCCACAACATTTTCTTTACCCTTAATGTATTTGATGACATAAGGAGAAGACTCAATGAATTCACTCCATTTAGCATGCCGTTTGTTCAACTTCGTTTGACCCTTAAGATACTTGAGAGTTTCATGATCGGTATGAATGATAAATTCATGAGGGCGGAGATAATGCTCCCAAACATGTAACACTCTCACCAAAGCGTACAATTCCTTATCATATATGTGATAGTTAAGTTCAGCGTCGGAAAGTTACTCACTAAAGTACGCAATGGGGTACTTCTCTTGCATTAGCACACCACCTATGCCATTACCACTAGCGTCACAATGCACTTCAAAGGTTTTATCAAAATTGGGTAAGGCAAGCAAAGGTGCATGAGTAAGCAAATTTTTAATCTCATGGAATGTGGTGTCTTAGGATGGTCCCCAAACAAATGGTGTATTCTCCTTGCTCAAAGCATGTAGGGGAGATGCAATGGTGCTAAAGTCCTTACAAATTGACGGTAGAAACCGGCTAGTCCTAGGAAACTACACACTTTTTGCAAATTGGTGGGTGTGGGCAAAGTTTTAATAGCATAAATTTAAGTTCCATCCACACGAACACCCTTAGAAGAAACCAAATATCCTAGGAAATCGATCTTTTTTTGACTATCCTAGGAAAACAACCTTGTCAACACCAAAATTGCATTTTTCCATGTTAGCATACAATTGTTCTTCTAGAAGAATTTGCAAAACTTCCCTAACATGAGTAGCATGCTCCTATAGAGACTCGCTAAAACAAGAATGTCATCATAATGGACCACAAGGCAATATCCAATTAAAGGGCGTACGACATGATGGATGACACACATAAATGTAACTGGTGCTTCGGATAATCCCATGGGCATCACTAGCCATTCGTAAATACTATAGTTAGTTTTGAATGCCTTTTCCACTATCGCCCTCTTGTATGTATATTTGATAGTAACCACTTTTCGTGTCAATCTTGGGAAATATAGTGGCACCACTAAGTTCATCTAGCATATCATCTAGGCCAGGAATAGGGTGTCAATAAAGAATGGTTATAGCATTGATTCGACGACAATCCAAACACATGCACATACTTCCATCTTACTTAGGTACTAGAATCACGTGAACCACACAAGGACTTAAACTCTTGCATACATGCCCTTTATCTAGGAGTTTTTGGACTTGCCATCGTATCTCCTTAGTTTCTTCGGGGTTGACGCGGTAGAGTGCCTTGTTGGGAAGCAGTGCGCCAGGTATGAGGTCAATGCGGTGTTCGATCCCTTGTTTTGGTGGTAGTCCTAGAGGTAGCTCATCGAGAAAAACATCATTCAATTCCTGCAACAAGCGAGATAACACAAGAGGAAGATGTGGTGAAGGGTCGCACAACATCATCCTGTCACACAAGCATTTAGTGAAGAATGGTCGATGGGCTCTCACTCACATACCTCAAATCTCTTTTGGTGGCTAAAATAACTGGATCTCTCATGTCCCTCATTGTGGAGTCAGTCACTTTTGACTTGTGTCACTCATTCTCTTTAAGGTGGATCACTCTCTCACTTTTATGTCCATGATGGGATGAAGCTTGCTTGTCGGCAGTCACTTGACTTGGAGAGATTGTTCGAAGAACATATTCCTTGCCCTTCATCTTGAATCTATAGTGATTGGTGCGACCATTGTGGATGACACCACGATAGAATTTCCAAGGTCTCCCAAGGAGTAGATGGCAAACGGACATGTGAACCACATCACACTCCAAGGTGTCTTCGTAAGCGCCTATCTTGAAGGAAACTTGCATGGTGTGATCAACTTTGATAGTGCCTGAGTTACTAAGCCATTGGACCTTGTAGGGGCGAGGGTGCTTCTTCTTGACCAATTGGAGCTTGGGGCAAAGGTCTTCACTTGCCAAATTGTGGCAACTTCCTCCATGGATGATGGCCTTGACCGATTTGCCTTGGATGCCCACCTTGGTGTGGAAGATGTGGCAGCGCTGGTCTTCATCTTGTTGTTGTTGGAGTGTCAAAACCTTGGAAACAATGAGAGCGGGGCTTGTATCATTGTCACAAAAGATTTGTGAATCTTCATCTTCATTGACTTGTCGATGCATGGCCACGTGCTCCAATGCTTCCATCTCATGATTGCTCATAGAGTCATAGGTTCCATCGTCTTGAAGAATCATAGTGCATCTTGTCGGGCACCCATAGGTCTTGTGGCCACGACCTTGGCACGTGAAACACTTGATGGATCTTGATTTAGCAGTGTCATCTGTTGTTGGTGTAGAGTATGAAGCCCTTGGATTTTATTTGCTTGAAGTAGGATGACGGCTTGAAAAAGTCATCTTGTCCTTGGAACTTGACTTGTCGCCTGTAGGTAATGTAGATTTTGTAGTCAAAGGCATAGTAGTCATAGAAGTTTGAGCACTTGAACCGTAGGTCTTGGAAGAGGACTTGGAATACTTGTAGTCATCTTGCACTTGATGTTCCACCTTGGTTGCTTGATGGACTAACTCGAGTAGGTTGGAGTATAGTTGGAAGTCCGCAATTTTCTTGACTTGGTAGTTGAGACCATTCAAGAAGCGCGCCATTGTTTGCTCGTTGTCTTCCTTGACATTGGCTTGAATCATGGGAGTTTCCATTTCTTGATAGTATTCTTCTACGGACTTTGTGCCTTCTTGAGTAGTTGGAGTTTCTTAAAGTGATCCCGGTTGTAGTGTGTAGGCACAAAGCAAGCTCCCATGAGGTCCTTCATTTGATCCCATGTGGTGATAGGAGGTTCACCTCTTTATCTTCTTCGTTCAATCACTTGTTACCACCAAATGAGAACATAGTCTTGGAACTCAAGAGAGGCAATGGAAATCTCCTTCTCTTCCTCAAAGTTGTGCATACATAAAATCTTCCCCATGAAAGGTAGTCTTCGGGATCATTGCTTTCAGAGAACTTAAGCATGGTGAACGAGCTTGCCAAAGCGTTGTTCATCATCGTAGTTGTTTTGGCGATGCCCTTGAAAAGGAGGAGGTGCATCAATGTTCTTGTCGGATTGACGTTGTGTTTGCCTTGGGGCGTCATCATCATTGTGCTCGTCGTGATGTGCTTGAGGTCGTTGACGAGGTCCTCTCACGCGGTTTCTTCATTCTTGTTGCTCCTCTTGGCGCGCGGCTTCTTCTTGTCGTTGTCGCGGGAGTGCTTCTTGTTCTTGGTAATCTTGGTGGTTGCGCTCCTCCAAGGTGCGAGTAGCTTCTTGTAGGGCACGGTGTGCATGAAGCGCTTGTTCATGGCGACGGTGGTGTTCTTCTTGTCAGCGTTGTTGTTCTTGCTCCAATGCATCTTGGTCTTGTTGATGAACACATGCTCGCGAAGGACTTGTGTTAGATGAGTACTCTGATGTGTGGCGACTTGAGTGACGCCACCTTGCTGAAGTATATGATGAAGGAGTGGGGTTGACCATCAAGGACCAAAATTCCTCCATTTGAGTTGATAGCTTGATGTCGATGTAGTCCTGTGTGCACACCTCAGATTCACGTAATTCGATGGCGAGTTGTTTGATGTGGTCATTCAAGACATCTTGTGCTTGAGTAATTGCCTTGTTTCCGCCGAAGAAATGCAACTTGGTGACGTGGGTATTCGCATCGTTGTCATGATCCTCGAAGTCTGGGTTCAACATGATGTTCCTATCCATAGCACTCAAGAAGATATAAGTGGAAAAGTGAGAGGACAATACCAATTACCATTCCAAAAGTTGAGCGTGGATCAAGATCACTCAATGTGCAAGTATGGAAATAGTAGAATTGGTACCAAAGATCATCCTTTCACACCTACACGAGTAAGGCTTATGGAGTAGCCTAGTTAGGATGGTGGCACAAAATTCAAGCAATTCGAGAATAAGATTCAATAATGTTGAAAGAAGTTCGTAAATTCGCAAGTAAGACAATGTAGATCAATAGCAAGGAGTATATAGGGAAACACACACACAGATAGATAAGTGGGGTCGTGCAGCCAAGGAATGAGCACAAAATGTGGAATCCACGGAAGATGCTCGTGTTGCACAACACTAGACAGACGCTAGCATGATTTCTCAAATGGGCATGATACGAACTTGTGCACAACCTATAAGAAACAAAACATGTCGTCTTCCTATTCCCGACTTGCTATGTATGTATGAGGCATGTGTCACTTGCTCAAGTGATCCAAGATGATCAAGTATGATATGCAAATTTAGCGATGCTATTGCTTTTGTTCCTTTGTCCTTGCTTAAGCTTTGCTTCTCTTTCTTATAGAAATGATATTTGGAAGGTCACTATGCGGGACATGCACACCAACATAGCAATTATGTATGCGGGTATTATTTCTGACTCAAGATATGATACCAAGAAAGATGCACGCGATTGAAGCTATGCTGAGTATGTATCAATTAAGTGCACAAGTAGCATAGCCCGACAATACTCAAAGGACAGTCTCGATAGGGAAGTAACGCAAATAGGCTCAGGGTAACAATGGAATGGGAAGGGTATATGACAAAACTGTTGTCGCGGTTATCGTCCTTGCTTACAGTGTAGTGTGAATGAAGAGTTGGTCGGCGACGATCCGGGCGCCAATGAGCGCCGATGATGATGTAGAATGACTCCTAAGTAGACGAAACACCTTAGGAAGTGGCGGGCTCGTGACTCAAAATCTCAAATGAAAATTGGTTGCAGAAAAAAATGGTGGAGGTTTGCGGAAAATTTGTGGTTGGGAAAACCAAGAAATTGGAAAATTGCTTAGGCGAAAGTTTCTATAAAGGCCGGAAGGTCCGGGCGAGCCAAATGTTCCGGGATCCAGAAGGTTTGGGGTGACCGGAGGGTCCGGTGGACGGAAGGTCCGGGTGGGGCTGGAAGTTCCGGGGCTCGGGAAAATTAGGACGAACACTAATTTCCAGATCTGAGACTTGGGCAGAAAAACAAGGGAAAAACCCAAATCTGACGGGGAAAAAGCAAAATTGTTGGGGTTTGGATGGATGGAAAGGTAGATCCACACGTCCACAACGAAATCCACAGATCCAAATCAACAAAATCTCCTCAAATCCAACGAATCCAAGAAATTTTGGTATGGCTATTTTTGTGGGGATTTTCGAAATTAGGTCAAAACAAAGCAAAAATTGGCTAGAAAGTTGAGGGAGAGGCTCCAAGGTGTGAATCAACGTGGCTCATGATACCAATATGGTACGGGGCAAGCCTGGTAGCATAGAACTTTTCACACTTGGAGGGGGAAACGGGAGAAATCAAGAGAGAAAAGACAAACTCACTAATGATCTCCGATCACACATCCACTAGAAACACACAAACACACGAGATTCTTAGATCCACAATAAACAAAAGGATACACGTAACTGATTGTCTCTCACTCCATAGAGGAGGGGCTTGATATCCCGTGGGATGTTCCCTTGATAGGGGCCTTGGCATACACTTTGTATCTTCTCACGTAGAGGTGTATCACTCTAGGAGGGAAGGAAGTAAATGGAGCTGTGCTCAACAATGTCAAATGCTAAACATAAGCTAACCCTAACTCGAGGTGGGAGGAGAGGATATATAGTGTAGGTCGAAATAGGGGCGAAGGGGTACATGTGCCCTTGGGCCCGAGTCACTGCGTGCAGACAGGCCGGAAGTTTTGGGCTGGGTCCGGACAGGTTCTGGGATTTTTGGAGTGTTGGCGCCACCTTCGGAGGCTGGGCTGGTGAGGGGCCGGAAGTTCCGAGGGCCGGAAGTTCTGGGCCAGGGTCCGACCAGGTTACATGCTAGACAGAAATTCTGCACGCCCGAGGTCGATCCTGGGACGCTGGGGGGCCGGAGGTTCCGGGCTGGACGGAAGTTCCGGGCTGGCCAAAGTGTTTTCCTTGGAGCTTGATCCCTCTTCTTCGAATGCTTCTTCTACGTTTGCCTCCGAGTTCCGATTGGCGCCGAGATACCTGAATATGCACCGAGTCTCAGCTTGAGCTAGCATGGAGTTCCAAGAGTATCAAAGGAAGAGGTGTGAAGGAGATATGCCACCTTGTTTCCAATAACACATGCATGCGCTCTTGTCATGGGTCCTTGCATATCTTAAGGTGTTGGTGATGGGTCCATGGGGATGACCATGGGATGCTCCACATCACTATGCAACTCCATCAACTGCTTCATCTGATCGATGAGGAGGAGAGGATGCTTGGGGGCTTGAAACTACGCCAAGAACAACCCCCGCTCGACATCCCCTTCCCGGAATGCAAAATACCTTGAAACGTCCGCCACACTCCTAGGAAGATATGCAAAAGTGCTTGAAGAATGCCATACTCGTGTGAGCAACGCGAACCTGTTACCACCGAAGAGACATTGCAGTAAGTACGGCTTATCATCCGCAATAAGCTTGACTTCGTGGAGCTCCTTCTGGTAGCCTTGTGCCTCCATCCACACTCCTTGGATCGCCGACATCATCGAGGTCATATCATAGGCTTGATCTTTATTTTTATGTTCAAGGGCCTCATATTTATTGACTGTCTTTGTCGGCGTCAGTTTGGTGCCCGCTCGTTTGCCTGCCTTCTTCTGCTCTGCGGCCTCTTGCCTCACCTTCTTCAGCCCAACCTTAAGGCTCTCTACCTCCACGGAGACAGCTGTAGTCATAATAAGCACCCACGCTTAGGGATAAAACCAGAATACCTCACTTGATAGGGAAAGCCACGATATTCAATCGATCTAGTCCAGACTTATCTTGCACTTCGTTAAACCACTTGTTGAGAAGACCGAGCTCTTCATCGGAGCTCCCGAGCTTCCGATTCACCTCGGCCAGCTCCAAGGCATTGGCGGCTGCCGCCAAAGATGAGGCCCACATAAATATCTTATGTGTGTCAGACTCCCGAGTTATCGGTTTTTAGACCCTCTGCCAGGTTTTCCCTCCAATCCCGCCAGAGTCTCGAGGGAGAACGATTCACTTTTACTACTATTAGTGTTCTTGAACTATTTTGACCCCCGCTCAAGTTTTTCAAACTCACCCAGGGCTCGAGGGATGCCATATATAAGTATTACATAAGTCTATAAAATAAATTCTCTTTGTAAAAGGGTATTACATGATTTACCTTGAAGCCCACCAAGAGGCCACCGAAAGCCTCCTCCAGTCCACTATCAACGGACCGAATGCTTTGTAAAATCTTACCCAGGAGAGTGCGTGTTCTTTGATGATGTATGGGCCATTCAAAGCCTCCTCCATCACGGCCGACCACCTGATTTTGGCCTGCTTAGCTACAGGTAGTGCATGTGGCGGCAACTCGGCTCCCCCTTTGGTGGAGTCCAGAACGAACGACTCCGGGGGCCTAGGGAGCTCCGGGGAAGTCTTCGAAGGCAGCTCAGACCAACCGGGCTCCCCTTCTTTGTTCACCAAAAGGGAATCTCCCTCCTAGTCTTCAGTGACCAAGGAGTTAACCTCGCCCATGATGTCAGCACCCCCGCCCCCAAAGTTTGGCCAAGGAGGGGTCTTTCTGGATAGCACCTCCTCGGCTTCCTCGACAACCGGAGGAGGTGTAGTGCATGACGCGGTCCCACTCTCCACTAGTTCGACTCGTGGAGAGTCTTTCTCCAAGGCTTGATGAGTGGGGAGCTTACGCAGTGGGCTACAATATGAGAGGCATTCATTTGGTTAGTAACAAACTTTGATATGAATGTAAGGGAGAGTCTTTGGATTAGTACCTTTTGGCTAGGGGCTTGACCCTGGGGTTCCTTCGGGGAACCAATTTATAAGCCTCAGACTCTTCTGCGGAGTTTGGCTGTCTTCGGACATGGACACCTTGGCCCTGCATTGCCTCTTCCGGGCTGGAGGAGGCAGATCCTCGTCAGCGCCATCAGACGGCACACTCTTCCTTGTTCGGGAGGAGTCGCTCTCCTTCCCTTCTTCTCCATGCTCTTCCTCATGAGTGGAAGAAGTGTGGGTTTCCCTGGGCTTAGTGTCTGGGGGTCCTCGTGAGCGGAGGCCCTCTCGTGCCTCCCTTTTCTCGCCATTTTTCTTCTCTTTCCTATGCTACGCCATGTATGGCACCTAGATAAGCAGCTTCGTCAACAAGGCCATTCTAGGGCCCTCGGGCAGCGGGGCCAGGCCATCAATCTACACAGCCTTCTCCAGCCAGTTCTGCAAAAGCAAGGAAGAAAGGGTTAAGTTCCTTATTAAAAGGTAGAACCTGAACATAAGAATAAAACTTTATTGTACCTTTTTAGGAGGGTTTTCGACATCAAGACCGATGTCTTCCTCCTGAGGTGACCGGTCCTTTTGGGGCTTGAAAAAACCTTCCACAAATTGTCATTGGTACTACGGTAGAAGTGGTGCGTAGTTGCAGAGTTGTCGGGCTTGTAGGCCCACATCGGAGATGCCCGATGTTGGCAAGGTAGGAGGCGGCGTCGAAGCATTATCTGAACCACGTTGGTCAGTTCGACCTTCTTCTCTACCATCTGGGAGAAGCAATTCTGCAGTGACTTCACCTCCGATGCTGACCGACAGTCGAGCCCCTTCTTGATCCATGACACCAGCCTCATGGGAGGTATGAATCTGAATTCGGAGGGAGCTGCCCAGTTCGTGCTGCGTGGTTCGGTGATGTAAAAGCACTCTTCCTGCCAAATCTTGACGATGTCTATCAAGGTGCCTTCCGGCCACTCAACCCGGGGGAGCTTGCTAATCACCGCCCCAAAGTTCGCATGCCCAAGTGTGGTTGGACCCACAGAAAAGCCTGACAGAAAACAATGAAGCCGAAATATGCAAAAAGGAGTGGGGGGGGGGGGGGAGATCGTGAAAGTCCAACCTGTAGAAGAACATCAAACCCCTAACAAAGGGGTGAAGCGGAAAGCCAAGTCCTAAATAAACTGGGGGATGAACACCACCTTCTCGCCTTGCCTCGGTGTGGGGATGACCTGGCCCTTGTCGAGAGCACGATGGAAGACGTCGACTGGAATATACCCGGTGCGCTTCAACTCCTAGATGTCATCGTCGGTGACGCAGGAGGTCTCCCACTTGCCCTTGGCACTGAAACCGGCCATGGCCGAGCTGGGGAGTGGATTGAGGAGATGTGTGGGTGTAAGTTCATCTAGTGCCCCTTAGTGATTTTGGTGTATTGAAGACTTATTGGTTAACGGACTGATGTGTTTGTGAGTGTACATGATACTCGTGATCTTCGTTGGGTTTTTCGTGAAGAGGAACGGGTTATTGCAACACAAAGTGGGTAAGTATTTCCCTCAGTTATGAAACCAAGGTTTCTCAAACCAATAGGAATACCAATCTCGAACCGTGTTCAGCGGCTGCACACAAAAGAACAAACAACTTGCAGCCAACACCGACAAGAGGGTTGTCAATCCCCTTGATCACGTTATTTGCAAGCAAGTGAGTTGTGGAGATAATTGTAAATTGCAAAATAAAATAAAATAAAATAAATAGCAGCAAGGTAATGAAAGCGTTTGTGAATATACCAGTGAATAGACCTGGGGGCCGTAGAAAACTCTAGTGTCATCACTCATAGAAATAGCATAGAGTCGGTAAACAAATTATTGTTGGGCAATTGATAGAAAAGCAAATAGTTATGCGATGTTCACGACAATGATATGTGTATATAGGCATCACGTCCATAAGAAAATAGGCCGGCTCCTTCCTGCACCTATTATATTATTCCACCCATCAACCACTATCTAGCATTCATCTAGAGTATTAAGTAAAATAGAGTAATGCTTGGAGAACAATGACATGATGTCGACAAAGTAAACTCAATCATATGAATAAACCCATTGTTTTATCCTTAGTAGCAGCAACACAAAGATGCAACTTGTCCCCTTCTATCATTGGGATATGGAAACTCGCCAGGTTGAACCTACTACAATGCACCACTCCCACCGAAGAAATATCAATCTAGTTGACCAAACTATCTCAATATATCGGAGAGCATTATAAAGCTATGATGATCATGAAAATAAGAATCTTAGTATTCAGGTTTGACTCAAATACTTTTCATGAATAATATGAACATAAACTCACAATTCATCAGATCCTAGTAAACACACCATACAAAAGGATTATATAGATCAAGGCAAAGATGCGATGAACATTGTATTGAAGATCGGGAGAGAGATTTCCATCTAGCTACTACATACGGACCCATAGGTCTATGGTGAACTACTCACACATCATGGTGAGGGCAACAAGGTTGATGAATAGGCCCTTCGTGATCGATCTCCCCTCCGACAGGGTGGCAAAACGAAGAATGATGGAGACTACCTCCGTTTTTATATGGTGGGCTCATTTGGCCTCCCCTATTCATATTTTTTAGTAACCCCACTGGAGGGGAGATCATCATTATTAGAGGGGTAAGTAAATAAAAGTGTGATGCTCATCATTATTGGAGCATTGTCCCTGTGAGGAAAGAATGATGGAGATATGATTCCCCCACAAGTCGGGATGAGACTCCAGACAAAAAATAAAACAAAAATGGGGGAGGCCAAATGAGCCCACCATATAAAAAATTATGAATGGGGGAGGCCAAATAATCTCACCATATAAAAACGGAGGTGTAGATGGCCTCCCGTCGGAACATAGACTTGCGGCGACATAAAAAGTGTTTCAGGAGCGCTTCTGTTAGGGTAATTGTGAATTTATAGGCTAGAGAGTGGCACCAGGAGGCGCCCGAGGGAGGCACATGCCATCAGGGTGCGCCCCCTGGTGGCTCGTCCTGCTCGCTTGTGGGTCCCTCCTGGCTCCTTCGGCCTCCTACCAAAGCTTCCAAGTATTCTTTTGGTCTAGAAGAAGTAATCAAAAAGTTTCGTGGCAATTGGACTTAGTTTGGTACTGTAAACCAGAATAGTCAAAAAATGCAGAAAACAAAAACTGACACTGGGCACTAGGTCAATAGGTTAGTGCACAAAAATATTATAAATTGGTAAATAAATACCGAAAATGTACCCTAGAATGATAATATATTAGCATGGAACAATCAAAAATTATAGATACGTTGGAGATGTATCAGTACACATGTTCTATAAGTCGCTGAGGAGTTTGATATATCCGACAAAAGTCGACCCCAAAAAATGTATGTCTTCAATTGAAGATTTTGAAGCTTTTCTTGAAGACTTTGAAAATCAGGAAAATGGTGTGTCCATGAAGTAATTTACGTGAGGACTTTGAAAGATGAAAACTTTAGTTTTTATTGTTTCATTCCCTTAGTTTTGAGTCATTGGAACACCGTATTGTTGAAGGGGGTCGAGGGAAAACTAATGAAAAGTTTCCAAGTGATGCTCAACTCAAAAGCCTCAATACACCCAATCCTTCGAGTGAAGCCTTTGGAAATCTCTTGCAGCTCACTCAAGTTCTTCAGTGACAAAGACTAAGTTCTTCTGGTATCTTATTGATCTGACTGAGGAGTTAGGGGTTCGCTAGTGCGAACTGCCTATCGTGGGGAACATGATAGCCCTGAGGAATTTGGTAGTTAAAATCTCCCGTTGATGTGCGTTGTGCCAGCTGTCTAGATATCTTATCCACATAACGGTCATATCATTAGGGGCATTTATGTCTCATCATGCGAGGTTGCACCCTGGCTATAAATAGCCACCTCCCACAACAACTAGTTGGTTGGCTGCTCCGAGAGAGAACTTGACAAGTGTCATTTGAGAGAAACCCATCCTCGAGGACTTTGAGTGAAAATTGTCAGTGAGGAAAAACCTAAAACCCAAACAGCCAAAACCCAAAGAGATTGAGAATCATTGAAGAGATTGTTCCTATGTGGAACCGACAATTTTTACCTTTGAAGACCGTGTATCTTCTAGACGGTTAGGCGTCATGGTCTAGAGCATCCAAGATGAAATTATGTATTGCCGGGTGATCGAGTTTGTAAGGGTTTGGAAGTATGCCCTTAAGATATACCACGCATGTTAGGCGAGGTCTGTGTGACCTCAGCTCAGGAGAGTACATCAAGGACCATGTGTCCTGGGACTGTGTGTCCTTTGGTATAAATACCAAGCCGCTCCAAACCAGACGTACAACTGTCACACCAATTGGAACTAGGTCATGAAACCATTGTCTTCACCAAGCTCCTGGTTCCATTTCTTCAACCCTTTCATTTCCTCAAGTACTTGCTGATGAATGTGATTGTTACTGTATGAATAATTTGATAAAAGACTTTCCCAATCTCCTCATCCCAAATTCTTCAATCTCCTTGTTCTTCGCCTGCTTATCCTGATGTAATGCTACTTATGCTCTGTGTGTGCTTTCATTTCATCACAATTATTCTACTATTATGTTTTGAATGCACTTGAGTACTTATTCCATTGCCTGAATTTCGTCACTTAGCAAATTCCTCAAGTAGAAATTCCTTAGTGACGAATTGGTAAAAATCACCTACTCACCCCCCTCTAGTCGATATAACGCACTTACAATTAGTATCAGAGCAATGTACTCCCTTGTTCTGTATCATGTTGGTTTAACCAACTAGAGTTTTAGTTATGTCGACTGGAGGTATGATCAAGGTTTCTGATGGGTGTCCTACCTTCGATGGGACGGACTACCCCTACTGGAAGAACAAGATGCACATGCATCTTAAGGCAATTAAGAACAATCTCTGGCACATTGTGGAAAATGGTGTTCCCTCCATCACTCCCACTATCAATGTTGTTGATGTGAAGAGATTCAAGCAACTAGATTCTCAAGCGAAAAATATCCTATGTGGCCATCTGAGCAAAGCACAATATGGCAGAGTGATTGCTTTGGAATCTGCAAAGCTATCTGGGATAGGACATCCAAAGTCAACGAAGGGGTTTCAACTCAACATGACTCCCGAGTTGGCGTTCTTCACAATCTCTTCAACCGCTTCACAAGGCTCGACAATAAAAATGTTCAGAAAATCTTTTATTGTCTCACTGATATCTCCAACGAGCTTTAAACACTTGGTGCCACTGACATCACCGACCATGAGGTAGTGAAGAAACTACTGAGATCTCTTAATTCCTCATTTGACACATTGTCTTTGATGATTCAAGAGTGTGGAAACTAGAAGTTAGTAGATCTTATTGATATTCTTGAGAGACACAATACTCGTGAATTCCAACAACCTGAGAAAAGAGACCTCTATGAGCCAAGCTATGGAACATCTCATGCACTGAAGTCCAATGCAATTTCCTGACCTGAAGAATAAGAATCTGACAATAGTCTTGGTGATCCCAAAGAACTGAGTCAGGAGGTGGCAATGCTTTTGAGGAAATTCCAAAAGTTTTCAAGGAGAGTCTGGTTTGGAAAATCATCAAGAAGTGGCATGAAGAAATCAAAATCTTCATCAAGCGACTATAAGAAAAGAACTTGGCACAATTGCAAGAAGTCTGGCCACTACATCGCTGATTGTCCTCTCTGGGAAAAAGAATCAAAGAAGAAGAAATACAAGGATGACTGTTCTAATGACTCGAGGAAAAAGAAGAAATGTTCAAAATCCTCATCTTAAAGTCCTCATCGCACAAGAAGAACAGTTCCAAAAAGGCTTGGGCTTTCATTGGCAAGTAAACAGATTGTGAAGAAGAATCTGAAGAATATGAAGAAGAGGAGGAATCTGAGGAGGAGTCAGAGTTTGGTGTGGTGAGCTTTGCTCTTGCTACTGCTTTCATCAGCAAGACCATCTTCAACAATGAATAAAGTGATTACATCAATGACTCTAATGTCAACGATGATGACTTCGCTCCCACCTATCGCTTCATGGCAAAAGGTGCTAAGGTATCCAAAAATCCTTCCTTCTCATATTCAAGTGAAGGTGAATCTGATCAATATCTGAAACCTAGCTATTCCGGACTTGCTAATATAGCCACAAGACAACAATATGCCTTGGAAAATATTCAGAAACTGGTAGACAAAAGCTATGACATGTTGAATGAGGGAATGGATCGAACTCAAACTCTGACCCTTGATTTTAACAGTCTTTAGTCAAAGTATGATAATCTTCAAAGTCATCATGAAACCCTCATTTTTGATCATGACAAGCTTTCCTATGAATTTCTTCAAAGGAAGCAAGATTTTGAGAAACTTAGGGTGTCTCATGAGGCTCTTCAAAGGGAAAATGGTTCTTTACTTGCTCAAGATATCAATACTTCTCAAGAAGGTTTTGTTCCACCTTGTTTTAAATGCATCAAACGTGAAACTGCAAATTCTTCACTTGAAATTTCAAATGCTTCTACTGCTGCAACTTCTTCAACTATTACTATGGTCACAAATTCCTCATCTGAGGACTCCAGAAGTGCACTGACGAAAATGCAGGGTTGAAGGAATTGTATGTGACCGACATATACAAAAGTCTCAAAGGGCATCAAACCCTTTGCGATGTGCTCAAAAAGTAGATTCTGAACAGGAACCCTAGGAAACAGGGTACTGCATTTGAGAGGAAACTCAATGCTGATAGATCATACTGGAAACATGAGCAGTATCCCAAAACCTCATGGGTTGATGCAAAAGGACCTCCCGTAGATCCATCCACTTTATCTAGCTTTACTTGTGAAACTTCATATTCATCTAATGAGTCATTTGACTCCAACTATAAATTGTTCAAAAATCAAAATGGTGAAGTATTTGCGAAATAACTACAGGAATGGCCCCCCTATGAAGAAAATCTGGGTTCCCAAGATCCGCTTGGAAAGTCTTCAGGTGAATGTCCTCATGACACCACCCATGAAGAAAAGGAACCCCCAGATCAAATTACTCATATGGACCAAAGTCTTCACTTGGATCAAATTCCTCGAATGATCAAAAGTCATATCATTCTGGTGCTCACAGTTCTGTTTTGCAGGGAAAATCTAGGAGTTATGAATATGTGCATCATTCTTCAAATCATTATGTTCATAAGTCCACAAAGAATTTTTCTACTTATTCATATGAGTACTCTAACCCCTCTCCAGTGAAATGAAGTGCACTAGCTTCAATGCCTCCCTTCTCATATGGAGCTCGCAAAATGTTGAACTCTTTGCCACCCGTCTAGATGTGGGTGGTGAAGAAATTGAACTATTCTCTTATGTAGGGCCAGGTCTCTAGACAAACTTCAATGTCTGATGAATTTGTTGGAGTCCCAAGGAAATATTTGAAAGGACACACGCTAATCATGAAGAATTGAATCATTCATATCTCACGTCCTCATGTTGCATTGATTACTATACTTATTTAAAAATATTCTGTATGACGAACTTGATATGATATTCTTCCCCTGAAGTATATGTGTTCGTAAGTTGTATTAATTCATCTGCAAGATGGATCTCCAAAAGTTACTGAGTGGGTCCTTGATAGTGGATACACTAATAACATGACTGGTGACAAGAACTTATTGATGGACTCAAATCTCACTCCATCTCATCTGAAGCATATCACCTACGATGGCAAAGGAAAAAGCAAGGTACTAGATCTAGGTAAGGTTACAATCTCAAAGGATCAACACATGGACTGAGTAATGCTTGTCGGATCCCTTGGATTCAACCTCATGTCTGTCTCAATGCTTTTTATCTTGATATGATTGTCATCTTCGACAAATATCGTTGTGTTGCTTTCATGGAATATGACAGATCCAAATTCTTCGAAGGCTTTAGGAGAGGAGACTTTTACATTGTTGATTTCTCTACAAGTCCTTAGCCTGCCACATGCCTACTTTGCAAAAGCTTCAGACGGCTGGCTGTGGCATCGACGACTTGGACAGGCTGGTATGAGGAACTTGCACACGCTCGTGAATAAAAAGCATGTCATTGGCCTTGAGGGTGTCAAATTCCTCAAGGATAATCTCTATAGATCTTGTGAGTGTGGAAACATGACTAGATCCAAGCATCCCTCGATGACTATCATGACCACCACACCTCCCTTTGAATTGCTTCACATGGACCTCTTTGGCCCCACTCACTGTGCCAGACTAACCAGTGCTGCATCTTTATATGGCTTTGTCATTGTTGATGACTATTCTCGTTATACTTGCGTGCATATTATCTGGTACAAAACTGAAGCACATGAAGTCTTAAGACCATTTTCCTCAAGGGCCATGATGAATTTTGGCATCAAGATCAAGCACATTGGGAGTTAAATGGGACCGAGTTCAAGAACACTGGTCTTGATGATTATCTTGATGAACTTGGTATTACTCATGAGATATCTGCCCCTTATAATCCTCAGCATAATGGCATCATGGAGCCCAAGAATAGGAGTCTTGTTGAGATGGCTCGCACTATGCTTGAAGAATACAAGACGCCACACTGCTTCTGGCCTGACACAATCAATACTTCTTGTCGCATCATCAACAGGGTATATATATTCACAAATTCCCGAAGAAGACTTCATATGAACTCATCACAGACAAGAAACCCAATGTGAGTTATTTCAAAGTCTTCGGTGCAAAATGTTGGATTAGGGATCCTCACCACAATTCTAAATTTGCACTGAAAGCACATGAAGGTTTTATGCTTGGTTACAGAAAGGACTCGCACACCTACAAAGTCTTCAACACCTACCACAACAAGGTTGTTGAAATAGTAGATGTGTGGTTTGATGAAACTAATGGCTCACAAAGAGAGCACCTACCTCCCGTGCTAGATGAAATGCTTCTTGAGGAATCAATTAGGTTGAAGGCAATTGAAGATATCACACCCACTTAAGAACCACTACCAGATGAGGAAGTCATCCCAAAGAATGAAGACATTCAATCTGGTGCACCTGAGGAAAATGGTGCTGAAGGAAATCCCTAGTCTCAATAAAGTCGTCAACCTGCTCATCCAAGAGTGGCAAATGAAGTGTAGATTGACCAGATCTTTTCGATGACATCAATGCACCAGGTTACCTCACTCGCTCACAAGCTTCACATTTGTCTAACTTTTGTGGGCACTTTGCTTTTGTATCTATTGCAGTGTCCACCAAAGTTGATGAAGCATTTATGGAGCCTGAGTGGATTTAAGCTATGCAAGAGGATTGCATCAATTCAAGCTCAACAATGTGTGGGAACTTGTCAAGTGGCCAGATCCTCGCAAGCACAACATCATAGGTACCAAGTGGATATACCGCAAAGAGCAAGATGAAAATGTCCAAGTGGTGAGGAATAAGGCCCATGTTGTAGCTCAGGGCTACACACAGGTTGAGGGAATTGACTTTGATGTACCTTTGCACCTATTGCTAGACATGGAGCTATTCACATATTGCCTGCTTATGCTAACCATCACAATATTATCTTATATCAAATGGATGTGAAAAGTGCATTCCTCAATTCTAAGCTTGAGGAAGAAGTATATTTTGATCAACCCCAAGGTTTTGAAGACCCTAAGCATCCTGACAAAGTGTTCAGACTCAACAAGGCCCTCTATGGCCTCAAGCAGGCCGCTCGGGTATGGTATGACACTCTGAAGGAATTCCTCATGAAGAAAGGCTTCAAACCCGGTTCACTCGACCCAACCCTTTTCAAAAAATCCTATGACAATGAATTTTTTGTTTGGCAAATATATGTAGACAATATTATCTTTGGTTGTACTGAAAAACATTACAGTGACGAATTTGCCTATAAGTTGAGTGAATAATATCGAATTTCTATGATGGGGATTTGTAATTCTTCTTAGGTCTTCAAATTCGTCAGCAATGCAATGTCATATTAATCTCTCAAGAGAAATACCTCAAGGATGCGCTGAAGAAATTCGACAGGCAAGATTGCAAATGTGTTAAAATACCTATGCCTACCAAGGGCCATCTCTGCACTGACGAAAATGGTAAAGATTTCGATCAGAAGGTATACCGCTCCATGATTGACTCTTTATTGTACCTACATGCATCTAGGCCAGATATTATGCTTAGTGTTTGCTTGTTTGCCCGCTTTGAAGCAACACTGAAGGAATCACACCATAAGGCCGTGAAGCATTTTCTTCAATATCTAGCTCACACACCAATGCTTGGATTATGGTATCCCAAGGGCTCAAATCTTCATCTCATTGGGTA
Source organism: Hordeum marinum (assembly GCA_022496015.1). Taxonomy (NCBI): domain Eukaryota; kingdom Viridiplantae; phylum Streptophyta; class Magnoliopsida; order Poales; family Poaceae; genus Hordeum; species Hordeum marinum. The sequence goes on along the minus strand of CM039678.1, from coordinate 308,204,256 downwards.
CTCTGACTCTGACTATGCTGGCGATCGAGTGGATCACAACTCAACATTAGGCACATGTCATTTCCTCTGATGATACTTAGTATGCTGGTCCTCGAAGAAGCAGAACTACGTGTCATTATCTACTGCTGAAGCTGAATACATTGCTACTGGTTCCTGTTGCACTAAGTTACTGTTGATGAAGCAAACTCTCAAGGACTACACCATCAAGGTGAAGAATGTGCCCCTCTATCGCGACAACGAGAGCACCATCAAAATTGGTCACAACCCAGTTCAGGATTTTAAGACCAAGCACATCCAGATTCATCATCATTTTCTTCGAGATCATGTGTTGAAGGGCGACATCTCCATTGACCACATGAACACGGAAGAACAACTGGCAGATATATTCACTAAGCCCTTGGATGAAAAGAGATTTCGCAAGTTGCCGTGTGAGCCAAATATCTTAGAATCTTCGAATGTTCTTTGGAAGAACACACATCCTAACACTTATGAAAAATTGATGACTTAGATGTGGAACACACGAAGTAACATTTTTCTTCAATCAATGAAGACTAGCTCTCTAAGTGTGAAGAAATTAATGAAGAATTTGATTATTACAACTCTATGACCATTGTACGCGGTGTCTGAAATCATCATTCTTATACGGTGGGTCACGTCACCAACCATAGTTGAAATTCTTCAAAATTGTGGTTTTCATCACTTTGCAAATTCCTCAGATTTTCAAATACCTCAAGTTTGCAAATTCCTCAAAATGCTCCAATTCTTCAAAATTTACAGTTGGTATTCTTCATTGACTATATACATATTTTTGTTTTCTATGTCCTCAACAACATTCACTTATTGCTAATACTACAAGTTGATTTTCTTCTAAGCGAATGTCATCGGACCCTTTCCCCCTCTATGCTAAACTCAATCCAATATATTCAAAAATTCTTCATGTGTGTTCTATTTTGAAACCGGTTCAAAATCTTCACTGTGTCCTTGTCAGCCAAAGAATTTGTGAACAAAACATTAAAATATTCTTATCAAATTTTTTGCGGTTGCCACTCTAACCGATCCCACTTCCAATGACTGGGTAAACCACAATCCCTCGCGATCTCAACTACTCATTATGTGGGTGCCAGATGTCGAAAGGATAGCAAGGGATAGGGGTATGGATGTGCAGATTGTTCGGACGATATGATTTTCACCTTCGCTATAAATACCCTCCCCCTTTCACTGATCAAAGTTACTCCTCTCGCTCTCTCTCCTGTTGCTCTCAAGCTCAACCCTAGTGCCACCTCTAAACTTCATCATCGCCGGAGAGGAAGAGCTTCACTGCCTCAACCTCCTCGCCATCATACTCTCGCCTGCCACTAAAATCCTCACCCCGACGTCGCCGTAGCTATCTTCCATTGCTGAGTTAGGGAACGGGAGATCTGGACCGACGAACACCACTGTTCTAACTCCTAGTTTGTCGTGTTCTTCATTAAGGGTAATTAAAATATAATTTTACTGCCCTATTTGATCTTACTACTTTCCACAAAATCCTCAAAAGTTGTTTATTCCTAAGTAATCCATCATCTAAACACCTAAAGGCTTCTCTCCCTTGATTTATTTCTCTAAGCTATGATGTCCTTCGAAGATTCCTCAATCGTGTGGATTTTCAAATCTGCACAACTCTGGAACCTAAGTCAAGAACACTTAGTGAAATTCTTCAAGATATCCATGGTAAAATTTCCCAACTTGATATTTTTTAAAATTTTTTAGAATGCATATGACCTCTTCAAATTCTTCGCACCTATACTCTATTCACAAGTACAAATGTCTGCTGATGAATCTCTAGGTTCTCATCAACTTAACCCATTTGCAGCATTCCTCGAAGAAAATTTGCATCCTTCTTCTGAGTCTTCAAAAATTCATATTCCTCAAGTGAAGAAAATGGTAGATGGGAAAATACCCCAAAAAGGAGGAAAGAAGCCAGACGTGCACACTGCTTTTGAAATACCTAAGGACATATATGATGAATATTGCTCACCAGATGAAGCTGCTCATGGCAAAGAAACCCAGAAGCAGCGCATAATTCACATAGTGAGAATTGAGAGGAGATGGGCATGAGAATGGAAGGAATATCGCCATGTAACTCCAAAGTACATGAAGAAATTCGCTGTAAATCCTCCATGCCCAAGACCTCCTCTGGCTGCAGGCCAAGAAGCAGATCCCACTAGCATCAAAAGTGGTGAGGACGTTTCCCAAGAATGGGCAAGCATCAAGCCAAGTTGGCGAAGACTGCTAAGGAAGCTGTGAAGAAATTCAATGACGACTCTGTTGCTGCTGCAACATCTGCTACAACCGAGGCCTGATCAACTGGAACTGCTCCAAAGAAAGCTATGAAAAAGAAATCAGCAATAAAACCAAAGTCTTCAAGATCACATGCACTCACGACCAAGTTCCTTAGCTATAATGTCCTCACATCAAACTCCTCAAGCAACGTCTTCAAGCGTTGATGTAACGTCCACTGTGTCTGCACAATCCTCAGCTGCTACAGCAAAGTCCTCAACACCTGTGCATCTTGCAACGTGTTAACGGACTGCTAGACTTTCAATTGCTTGAGGGGCATCTGCAACTTCCTTGGCCCAAGCACATTCCTCAACTAGTCCCACACTGCTAAAAATTAAATCAACTACTGAAAGAGGCAAGAGACCAAGTCCTCATCCAAATAAAGTGATATTTCAAGTTCCCTCAGGATCCGAGGATGATGAAGCTAATGATGATGAACTTGCTGCAATCATCAGAAAAAAATATGAGAGAGTGTCACAAGCAAAGGGGACTCAAATTCTTCTTACTCTAGACCCAAGAAAAGTGATGGATTTTATTGATATGTTGATCTAGGATCCTCATACTCCCATTGATGACTTGAAGCGGCCACCTGGTTAAATCCATGTCGTCACAACATTTTTTGCTGGAGAAATATGGAAGTATGAGAAGGCTAAAAGGGCCAAGAAGGCTCATCACACGAAGAAGAGGTTCTTAAGGAATAACATGCTGACAATGACACCCGACCAACTTGTGACCACTCAGGCTGAAATTCAAAGCCCGAGTGATGAATATAACAGATATAATGCTTATTGGCAAGGTGCCAAAGTCAGGTTCATAAACGTGTTGAAGAAAGTCATCACTGACCACAACACTAGGGTTGCAGCTCCATTGCAACCACAAACTCCTTAGGCTAGCTCGTCTTCTCAGCTAGCTAATGAAACTGCCAGGGCTGATGAAGAAATACCAGCGCCTGATGAATCTACCAGGGCTGTGGAAGACATTCCAGCACCTGAAGAAACAGCCAGGGCAACATCTCATGTTGCGCCTGAAGAAACTACTTGGGCAACTTCTCATGTTGCGCCTGAAGAACAACCACATCCAACTGAAGAATCTACTGCCCTGAAGAATCTGAAAGGATGACTGCATTAGTCGTGCCTAAAGAAATTGTATCACGTTCACCATCTGCTCCACCCGAAAAATCCTCAAAGGTGAAGTAACTTAAACTTGCTTCTACATCAGAAGTGAAGAAAACAAAGGTTGTGGAGAAGGAAGCCGCAAAGAAAAGGAAAGCATCAACTTCTATAGAATCGTCAGCTCCTAGGTAATTGAGGACTTTGACAAGTTCCTCAACTCAACCAATTGATGCTACTCCTAGTTCCTCTGTGCCTTCATATGAGATTGTCCCTTTTGGAGAGGAATATGTCATTCCGAAGGACAATGATGATGAAGAAACTCATTCTACTGCTTCCACAGAGCAGATTGATGAAGAAATAATGGTTGAAGACATTGCTTCAACCCCTATGGTATCATCGCCCCAGCCTCAGTTTACTGCTGAAGAGGCTGGTGTTGAAGAAATTAACGAGGATGTGGACATTGACTGTCAGCGTTCTGGGAACGAGGGTACCCAGACTTGCTTGCCTGCAGCCTAGGGCGTGGCCCGCTTCGATGGCAAGTACGGGCCGGCATGGTTTCACTGAAAACAAGATCCCCACGAGGGCCCCTTGCCTCGCGAGGAGGACGACGTTAAGACCTCCAAAGAGTAGCAACCCCTAGGCTCCCTCCCGAGAAGCGGAGATCCCTATGCAAGTGCCCAACCTCCCGAGGACGGGATGATGTGGGCTCTAACGACGGATCCAGGTGGGCTCTAGCAGTCACAAGGGGAGGACAATTTCCTCTTTGGTGCTAAGGAGACAAGGACATCCGCAGGTTCCCAAGGAATTCACCGAAGGTTTCCTTCCTAGTGCAACGAGACCAAGACCACGAGCTCGGCAGGACGGATGTCATCGTCGAGCCCACCACCACGTCGCCCCCGACCCTTTGCAGGCGAAGACCACCTTTAGTCAGGATAAGATGTACCTCCTGCCCCCTTTGAAATTTGGCTGTTGTGGGATCCCTTCCTGCCAATGCGATAAGGGAAGAGGACCCGGGCCACCATAAATAGGGGCGAGGACGCATCGTAGAAGGACATGTCCGAAACCCCTAGAGCACCCACACGAGGCTACTCGCAACTGTACCAGTTCATCCACAACCCTCCTCGAGAGGCAATCCACCCAAAGTAGGAGTAGGGTTTTACGGTTCGCAGCGCCCAAACCTGGGTAAACCTGTGTGTTTGTCTTCTTTTCCTCGATCGAGCGAGCCCCCTTCATCGCGGCTCTAGAGATGTGAGCTTGAGGCCAAAGCTGATGGGGAACTTTGCACATGATACGTCTCCAAATTAGCTATAATTTATGAATTATTAATGCCATGTTTACAATAATTCTATATGATTTTGGTATGATTTTATTAGAACTAACCCGGACTGATGTTGTTTTCAGCAAAACTATCGTGGTGTTGTTTTTGTGCAGAATTAAAAGTTCTCAGAATGGGCTGAAAATTTACGGAGAATATTTTTGTAAAATATAAAAAACATTGGAGCGAAGAGCTGGGCCAGGAAGTGGACGAGGAGGCCACAAGCCTACTAGGCGTGGCCACCCCCTGGCCGCGCCTAGCAAGCTTGTGGGCCCCTTGAGCACCTCCTTGATGTGATTCCGACGCCAAAAATTCCTATAAATATAGACACCTTCGAAAAGAAACCTAGAACAGGAGTTCCGCCGCCGCAAGCCTCCAAAGGCACGAAAAAAATCGAGAGCCCGTTCCGGCACCCCGCCGGAGGGGAAAACCATCACCAAAGGCCATCTTCATCATCCCGACGGTCTCCATCACGAGGAGGGAGTAGTTCACCCTCGGGGCCGAGGGTATGTACCGGTAGCTATGTGTTTGATCTCTCTCTCTCTCTCGTGTTCTTGAGATGACACGATCTTGATGTGCCGCGAGCTTTATTGATATAGATGAATCATATGGAGTTTCCCCCTCTTTATCTTCTTTTGACGAATTGAGTTTTCCTTTGAAGTTTTCTTATGAGATTGAGTCTTTAAGGATTTGAGAAAACTTGATGTGTGTCTTGCGATGGGATATCAGGTGGTGACAATGGGATGTTCTATTGATCCACTTGATGTATGTTTTGGTGATCAACTTGCGGGTTCCGTGACCTTGGGAATCTATGCATAAGGGTTGGCACACGTTTTTGTCTTGACTTTCCGGTAGAAACTTTGGGGCACTCTTTGAAGTTCTTTGTGTTGGATTGAACATGATGAATCTGAAATTGTGTGATGCATATCATATAATCAAGCCCATGGGTACTCGTGGTGACATTGGGGGACCTAGGTGACATTAAGATTTTGGTTGATGTGTATCTTAAGGTGTTATTTTATTATGAACTCTAAGGCTGTTCATGACACTTATAAGGATAACTCATAAGATTGATCGAAAAAGATAACTTTGAGGTGGTTTCATACCCTACAACAATTTCTTCGTTAGTTCTCCGCTATTTGTGACTTCGGAGTGAACTCTTTGTCACACGAGAGGTATTTACATACGATTAAACTATGTTAGCATTTTTGAGAGAACTTGCACTAGTGAAAGTATGAACCCTAGGACTTGTTTTCTCAGCATTGAAATACCGTTTTTACTCACTTTTGTTACTTGCTACGTTGCTGTTTTCATAATTTCAGATTACAAAAACCTATATCTACCATCCATATTACACTTGTATCACCATGTCTTCGCCGAAATAGTGCACCTATACAATTTACCATTGTATTGGGTGTGTTGGGGACACAAGAGACTCTTTGTTATTTGGTTGCAGGGTTGTTCGAGAGAGACCATCTTCATCCTATGCCTCACACGGATTGATAAACCTTAGGTCATCCACTTGAGGGAAAATTGCCATTGTCCTACAAAACTCTGTGCTTGGAGGCCTAACATGAGTCTACAAGAAGAAGGTTGTGTAGTAGACATAAAGTTCTTTTCTGGCGCCGTTGCCAAGGAGGTGAATGCTTGAAGGTATATCTTTAGATCTTGCAATTGAAGCTTTTAGTTTCTTGTTTTTCACTAGTTTGGTTTTATAAAAGAAAACTACAAAAAATGGAATTGAGGTTGCCTCATATGGTTCATCTTTTTAATGCCTTTCATGAAAATGATGGAAAGAAAAATTGTGCTCAATTGTTAGAAGAAGAAGTTATTAAAATGTTTGGCACTAAATCTTTGAGTGATGAGCATGATTGCAATGTTGTTATCATGAATTCTTTGAATATCCATAGTACTAATGATGATTGCACTAGTCATGATAAAATGCTTTCTTATAAGCATGTGAATTTTTGTGGAGTGCATAGAGTTTGTCAAGACATGCCTAAAAGAGAAGATAGATTTTGTAAGAGGCATAAGTATTTAGAAACTAAATGGTTGCAAGAGAGGCTATATGTTTGTGCTGGAAGACTTAATATTTCTCGCCGTCCTTGTGAAATTTGCAATGAAAGTGGTCATTTTAATTTCCAATGTGAATTATTTCATGATCGAATTGTGTCCAAAAATCGTGATAACCTCATTACCCTTGAGAATCATACTGAAATTAGTCTATTTTTGGGGTATGAAGAAATGAAACATAAAACTAAGGATGTTCCAGCTTGGGCTCTCATGAAAATGATTGATTTTGAGCTAAATGAAATCTATATGTATTGCGTGGTAAACTACATTGAGAATCCTTATATTGCCAATTACTTAAAAACAAGAAAACTAATAGAAGATGAAGAGAATACTAATGAAGGGGAAGAGGTTTCCCAATATCCTCCTATTTTTTCTTATAATGAATCAGGTAACGAGGAGGAGCTTTTTATTCAACCAACCTCTTCAAAAAGAAGCTTGGAGGAATTAAATAAACCCACACATAATGTGGTGAAGAAGAAGGAAAGAAGTAAAAGTAAAGGTAAAGAGGTATCTCTCCCAAATAGTGTTGCTCCCATTATTGATAGGCCTCATGAGAATGAATCAAAAATAGTTGTGGAAGATGATACACTTGAGGATGATTTGGTTATGCATATTGCTTGTTCTGATAATTATGATTGGGAATATATTGATACTTCTTATAATCTTGAAAATATTTATGGCACCAACTTGGAGGATTATGATAATAATTTCTACACTATTGGTGCTATTCATACTATTGATGATGAGAGTGATTATGTTTATGATATACAAAGACACAAGCTTGGGGATGTTATGTTTGATGAAAATGACATGTTTAAGTATTTATTTGCTGCAACTAATGTTTGTCCCAAGCTTGGGGATGCTATGCTTAATGAAGATGATCTTTTTATTCCCCCTACTTTGAATGATCAAATTTGTTATAATGATTGCATGCCTCCTACTTATGATGATTATTGTGATGATACTTATGCAATGAGAAAGAGTGATGATTACTATTATGATACTTTTCATAATTTTGAATATCCTTTTACTGAATATTACTCTTTTAGTGTGGAACTAATTTGTAGTATTCAACTCTTTTCTGATACTCCCACTATTAGTCATGAGAAGAAATTTTCTTATGCGGAGAGTAGTAAAATTTCTATGCTTGTAGATCATGAAAAGAATGCTTTATGAGCTGGCTATATTGTCGAATTCCTTCATGATGCCACTGAAAATTATTATGAGGGAGTAACGTATGCTTGTAGGAATTGCAATAATATCAAGTTTCCTCTCTATGTGTTCAAAGTTTTGAAGTTATGCTTGTTTTGCCTTCCTATGCTAGATGATTCTTGTTCCCATAAATTGTTTGTTCACAAAATACCTATGCATAGGAAGTGGGTTAGACTTAAATGTTCTTGTCATGAGATTCATGATGCTCTTTTGCACGTTTCAATTATTGTTCCTATACGAGCATCATTGAAATCATCATGCCTAGCTAAAAGGCATTAAGAAAAATGCTTGTTGGGAGACAACCCACCAATTTTACCTTCTATTTTTATGTGTTCACATGATCAAGCTACTGTAGTAATCATGTTTTTTTGTGCTTTTGGGATAGTGTGGATGCTTGCTTGTTTGATTCTGTGCTAAAACAGAAAGTTTTGCGTCCAGTATATGAACTATCTGATTTTACTAGAGTGTCAAAAATTCTGAAATTCTTAAAAACATTTACATGCAAATTACTTGAGTTGTCCTAATTTTTGCAGATTTTTTATAGTCAGGAAAGTATGGTGATCATTCAGATCTTTACAGACTGTTATGTTTTTGACAGATTCTGTTTTGCATGCATAGTTTGCTTGTTTCAAGTGTTCCTGCAGCTTATATTGAGTAATATAGATTGTATGAATGATGTAATACAGTAGATATCATGTGGGAATAATTATTAATCTTGTCTTGATAGTACCAAAGTGAATGATCTATCTTTATTACACTAACCCTTCTCACAAAGTTCCGCTAAGTTTTGTGTGATTGAAGTTTCCAAGTTTTGGGTAAGACACCAATATGAGGAGAGTAAGGAGTTAAAATAACCTAATATTGTGGATGACCAAGTCACCCCAAGGTAATATTCAAGGATTCAAGCGTCTAAGCTTGGGGATGCCCCGGAAGCCGTCCCCTCTTTCGTCTTCAACACTATCGGTATATCTTACTTGGAGCTATATTTTTATTCATCACATAATATGAGTTTTGATTGGAGCATAATTTTATTTTATTTTATCTTTTAGGTGTTATTTATAATATTGTTTTCAAATACAAATTTCTAAGGATTGCCTTTAGGATGCTTTAATTGCATGTTTGATGTGTGCTGTGTACAAACAGAAACTTTTGCTGTAGTGTTTGAATTTTCATATTTTTCTGGAACGTGGAAAGTTTCTGAAATGTCTACACAGTATTTTCATATAAATTTTGTAGCATTTACTAAATTTTCATAATTGTTTGATTTACATAAGTACACTGTTATCATAAATTGCTACGGACTGTTCTGTTTGGACAGATTGCTGTCATAGTTTTGTTATCTACTTATCCTATAGTTTCCATAGCCTATATTGGTAGATATAAATTGTGGAAATGATAGTATACAGTACCTAATGTTTGAAAATTATTGTGCAACTTGTCTTGGCAGTACATGAAGTGTTGATTTGTTCTTATGTGTACTAACCTATCTCAAAAGTTCCTTTTTGAGTTTTGTGTGGATGAAGTTTTTGAGAGTAGGTGAAACCGGGATATGAGAGGAATGAAAAAGATTAAAAATCTGAAGCTTGGGGATGCCCAAGGAACCCCAAGTAAATATTTCAAGAACTCTCAAGCATCTAAGCTTGGGGATGCTACGCACCCCACCTCTGTTCGTCAACTATCGGTTAGCCTATGTTGACCCCAAAATTTTACTTGTCCACATGATGTGTGCTATTCTTGGAGTGATATATTTGTTTTTCTTGATGTATAAATAAAATAATGAGATCTGAAGATATTTATTGAGAGAGATAGAGAACATCCTCACATATCTACTTAATTGTTTTACTACTCATTGATTCTCACTTATATGTTTTGGAGTAGTTTTGTCATTTACTCTCGTGCTTCACTTATATCCTATGAGTAAATGGTTAAATGATTTGAATATCATAAAACTGAAATTATATATGTTTTATATGCTTATCCCATGGGGATTAATGACTTCACATATAAGAAGTATAGGTGGTAAAATTTATTGAAAGTTAGCAAACACCGCATTGGTCAATTGAGCCATTCATGAAAGAATATTGAAGGAAGAGAGATTTCACATATAAAAATACTATCTTGGACATCTTCTATGATTGTCAATACCCATTAATTATTTTCAAACTTGTGCAAATTAGTAGAATTTGGAGAAGGAAGACAACGTAATGAGTTATGCTTGGGTATATTTGTTATATTGTTATGGATCCTCCAACATGTGGTGCTTGATTCCACCTCATATTCGCCAAAACTTCCACACCAAGTAGAAATAGTACTTGTGCATCCAAACACCCTCAAACCCAAAGTAGTTCCATATGATTCCACCATACCTACCTATATGCGCTATTTACCTGCCGTTCCAAGTAAATTTGCATGTGCCAAACTCTAAACCTTCAAATAATATTCTATTTTGTATGCCCGAATCGCTCATATAGTGACTAGGACAATCAATATCTTCCATGCTAGCTGGTTTATTCTCATGATATGTGTCGATTCACTATCATTCACAAGAAAGTGACTGGTAACAGGGATTCCTAGTCCTGAAATCAAAGAAAAAAATGCAAATAATTAAACAACCCCCCTAGGAATGTTGTTGGTATGGACGGTACCCCTGGTTTCGGCTCGCCATGGAGTGTGACTGATTGGTGGAGGGGGAGTAAAAACTTTACCATTCTATTTGGGAACCGCCTATAATGTATCTAGCATGGAAGATACTAAGATCTCTCAGTTGTTATGGTGAGAATGAAAGCATACCGCCCAAACTTATTATTCATCTCTGTTTTAAAAGCTCGAGCTCTAGCACCTCTGCAAATCAATGCTTCCCTTTGCGAAGGGTCTATCTTTTACTTCCGTGTACTTACCTTTATGCAAGAGTCATGACGATCTTCACCACTTCCTATATTTCGTATTTTTGTTTTGGCAAGCGTCATGTCTTGGGGAAAGATCCAAGCATATATGGCCATTCAAATATATTTGATCATAAATTATTATTGTTGACAATTATCTATATGATAAATAAGTTGGGAGGCGAAACTTTAAGCCCCTATCTTTCTCTGTGTTCGATGGATGCTATTTGTTCTAAAGATATGCTTTAAGTGTTAGCAACCATGGAAGGCTATATGATAATTGAGTATGTGGAATTTGCTAAATCAGAGCTCTTACATAGACTCTTCCTGAAAATAAGATGAATTGCAATTGTTTGGTGACTGAAAGCATAGTTTGTTAGTACTTACTTTAACATGTGGATAGCTTATTATTTCATCATGAGAAGGTTTATGAGATGAGCTACTATTTATGATATATAATGATGCTATAAAAAGTGTTTGGAACTATCATCGATCAAATTTATGCACTATGCTAGCATTCACACTTCATAAATTATCTCTTTTATCATTTACCTACACGAGGACGAGCATGAATTAAGCTTGGGGATGCTGATACATCTCCAATGTATCTATAATTTATGAAGTATTCATGCCATGTTTACAATAATTCTATATGATTTTGGTATGATTTTATTAGAACTAACCCGGACTGACGGTGCTTTCAGCAGAACTACCGTGGTGTAGTTTTTGTGCAGAAATAAAAGTTCTCCGAATGGGCTAAAAATTTATGGAGAATAGTTTTGGAAAATATGAAAAATACTGGAGTGAAGAGCTAGGCCAGGAAGTGGACGAGGAGGCCACAAGCCTGCTAGGCCCTGCCATCCCCTGGCCGCAGTGGCCACGCCTAGCAATCTTGTGGGGCCCTCGAGCACCTCCTTGACATGATTCTGACGCCCAAAATTCCTATAAATATAGAAACCTCCGAAAAGAAACCTAGATCAGGAGTTCTGCCGCTGCAAGCCTCTAGAGCCACGAAAAACCAATCGGGAGCCCGTTTCGGCACCCCACAGGAGGGGAAAACCATCATCGGAGGCTATCTTCATAATCCCGGCGGTCTCCATGACGAGGAGGGAGTAGTTCACCCTCGGGGCTGAGGGTATGTAATAGTAGCTATGTGTTTGATCTCTCTCTCTCTCTCTCTCGTGTTCTTGAGATGACACGATCTTGATGTACCGCGATCTTTATTGATATAGATGAATCATATGGAGTTTTCCCCTCTCTATCTTCTTGTAACGAATTGAGTTTTCCCTTTGAACTTTTCTTATCGGATTGAGTCTTTAAGGATTTGAGAACACTTGATGTGTGTCTTGCGATGGGATATCCGTGGTGACAATGGGATGTTCTATTGATCCACTTGATGTATGTTTTGGTGATCAACTTGCGGGTTCCATGACCTTGGGAATCTATGCATAGGGGTTGGCACACGTTTTTGTATTGACTTTCTAGTAGAAACTTTGGGGGACTCTTAAAGTTCTTTGTGTTGGATTGACCAAGATGAATCTGAAATTGTGTGATTCATATCATATAATCAAGCCCATGGGTACTCGTGGTGACATTGGGGTACCCAAGGTGAAATTAGGGTTTTGGTTGATGTGTGTCTTAAGGTGTTATTTTAGTACGAACTCTAGGGCTGTTCGTGACACTTATAGGGATAGCTCATAAGATTGATCGGAAAAGATAACTTTGAGGTGGTTTCGTACCCTACAATAATTTCTTCGTTAGTTCTCTGCTATTTGTGACTTTGGAGTGAACTCTTTGTCGCACGAGAGGTATTTACATATGATTCAACTATGTTAGTATTGTTGAGAGAACTTGCACTAGTGAAAGTATGAACCCTAGGCCTTGTTTTCTAAGCATTGCAATATCGGTTTTGCTCACTTTTGTTACTTGCTACCTTGCTGTTTTTATAATTTCGGATTACAAAAACCTATATCTACCATCCATATTACACTTGTATCACCATCTCTTCGCCGAACTAGTGCACCTATACAATTTACCATTGTATTGGGTGTGTTGGGGACACAAGAGACTCTTTGTTATTTGGTTGCAGGGTTGTTTGAGAGAGACCATCTTCATCCTAAGCCTCCCACAGATTTATAAACCTTAGGTTATCCACTTGAGGGAAAATTGTCGTTGTCCTACAAAACTCTACGCTTGGAGGCCCAACACGAGTCTACAAGAAGAAGGTTGTGTAGTAGACATTAGCACACGCCCCTGAGTTCGAACCTCTTTGGGTTTTGCGGATCCCGAGATCCGACATTTGGAGTGCCAGGTAGGGGGCATGCCAGAGTCTCTTCTCAAGCCTTGCCTCACAACCGCTCTCCGCTCCAATGGATGACGCACGCCGGGCTTGTGCCGAACGCTGGGCTTCTCGAGTCCTCTAGACTACACGGGTAGGATGGATGTCATTTTATCGTTTGTTTTCGTCCGTAGTCGGACCCTGCTCTTCTGTATGATGTTTGAATATGTTGTTGTATTGATGTGATCTCGATGTAGCTTGTGGCAAGTGTAAGCCGATTCCATATACTCATCTCTTCTGTACATGTACTTGTAATGATATCCATTCTTGTGAAACGACGAGATGTGCTTCTATCCCTGTCGGGGCCCTCGTGCCAAAATAATGAGAGGATCGCATCTTGGGCATTACAGGCGGGCCCCCAGGCAAGGAGCAAGGGGGCTTGCAAGATCCCGAGAAACCCGCTTCTCCCCATGCCAGAGCTCCTGAAGCCATCACCGCCCTGGAGGCCCCCGAGGAGCACGAAAAACATGAGGCCTCACCTTCTCGAACGCCCCCGAGGTGCCTAATCCTCATGAGGTGTCGATCAGTACGACAACCCTTGGGGCGCCCAAGCTTCATGAGTCCGCCACGGGACAAGACGCCGCAGAATACCTCACCCTCATCGAACACCTGGTCTACTATGTCAGCACGGTGCTGCGGGACGCACGCTCGTGCTACCCCATGCAACAGAGGCTCCTACTAGCACTCCTCATTGCTTTGAGGAAGCTGTGCCACTTCTTCCAGGGGCATCCCATCAAGGTCGTGTACGCATACCCCCTAGAGAAGGTCTTGCGCAACCCCAACACGATGGGAAGGGTCGCCGAGTGGAACATCGAGCTGCATTCCTTCAACATAGAATTCAGCACGACCAGGGTCATCAAAGGGGCGGCCCTGGAAGACTTCGTGGTGGAGTGGACAGACGCCCCTAGCCAGGGGCTAGACGGGAGTTTTAGTCCCTCTCCCCTGGCGACCAGATGCCAGAGGGGTGGACCATGCATTCTGATAGGGCCTTCACGCGCATGGGAGCCAGGGCAGGAGTCGTTCTCACCTCCCCGACAAGAGACAAGCTCTGGTATGCCATACAACTCTGTTTCCGGCACGGGGAGAAGGTCTCCAACAACATTGCGCAGTACGAGGGCCTCATCGCGGGCCTCAAGGCAGCGGCGGCCTTGGGGGTTCGGTGCCTCTTCGTCATGGGCGACTCTCAACTCCTCGTCAACTTTCCAACAAAGAGTACAAGCCCAAGGACGAGCATATGGAGGCACACTTGGAAGAGGTACGTAAGATTGAAAAACATTTCCAAGGCTTGGAATTGCAGCACGTCCCGTGCGGCGCAAACAAGGAAGCCGACGACATCGCCAAGAGGGCGTCGCGAGGTGAGCCCCAGGAGCCGGGCGTCTTCGAGGAGCGGCTCTTCAAACCCTCCGCAGCACCGTCCTCTGAGGACCCGGTGCTGCGACGTGGGGAGATCCCCATGGCGCCGCCCCTAGGGCTCCGGATTGCAGCTCAACTTTAGGAGCCTGACTTCTCCTGGCGCTGGATCCTCATGCCGATGATTGGATGCAGGAGCTCAAGGCGTACTTGTTGCACGACACGCTGCCGGAAAAGGAGCAGGACGCGGAGCACGTAGCCCGGCAGGCCACGACCTACTACCGGCAAGACGAAGAGTTGTACCGTAGGCACCCGAACGACGTCTCGATGCGGTGCATCTCCAAGCAGAAAGGATGCGAGTTGGTGGCAGACATCCACGGAGGGGACTACAGGCACCACTCCTCGTTGCGCACCCTTGCTGGAAAGGCATTCTATCGGGCTTCTATTGGCCCTCGGCACTCAATGATGCCATTGAGCCGGGCCGGTCTTAGAGGTCTGTCAATTCCATGCCAAACAGATCCACCAACCCTCCCAAGGCCTCCAGACCATCCCGCTCTCCTGGCCCTTTGAGGTCTAGGGGCTGGACATACTAGGGCCCTTCCCGCAGGTGGCGGGTGGGTACCGCTACTTCTACGTCGGCATCGACAAATTCACCAAGTGGGCCGAGGTGGAGCCGGTGTGCACCATCCAGGCTAGGTCGACTGTCAAGTTCACCAAGGGCATCGTGAGCCGCTTCGGCGTCCCCAACCACATCATCACCAAAAATGGTACGCGATTTACAAGCAGCCTCTTCAAGTCTTATTGCGCTAACCTTGGAACGTAGATTTGCTACGCCTCAATAGCCCACCCCAGGAGCAACGGCAAAGTGGAGCGTGCTAATGCGGAGGTTCTACGAGGCCTCAAGACATGGAGGTTCAAGAAGAAACTGGAGGCCTGTGGCAGGGGCTGGGTCGATGAGCTCCAGTCCGTGTTGTGTTCCATCTGCACCACCATGACCAAGCCCACCGGCGAAACCCCGTTCTTCCTTGTCTAGGGAGTCGAAGCCATCCTCCCTCACGAGGTCAAGCATAGCTCTCCCCGGGAAATGGCATTCGACAAGGAGTGTTAGGATGCCGCGTGGGGGGACGGATCTCTTAATTGGGGAGGAATCTCATCGCCAAGCCTCACTACGAGCTGCAATGTATCAGCAAGCGCTGCGGTGCTACCACTACTGCAACATCCGCTCCAGGACCCTTGAAGTCGGTGACATCGTCCTGAGGCAGGTTCTCTCTAGGGAGGCCTTGCACAAGCTCTCACCCATGTGGGAGGGCCCGTTCAAGGTCGTTCATACCTCCAGGCCTGGTGCAGTGCACTTGGAGACTCAGGACGGGGTCCCCATCAAGAATGCCTGGGACATCCAACACCTTTGCAGATTCTACTCGTGACACTCTCACGTAATAATGAGCGGGCTGTATGCGCCCAGAGCCCCTCGAGGATGCGGAGGGGTTCCTCCCACGCAATGTGGCAGCCACAGCTCCGTGCTGGCGGAGAAGTCAACGCTACCCATCAATGGCTATGCCCATGCAGCGTGGATGCCCTACGCTCAGCGCTGGGGAAGACGAAGACTAGTCTAGGTGTCGAACACGATTGTTATTTGCTCTTCTCGCATTTGAATTTGCCAACCTTCCTGTAAAAAAACTCGTTTGTTTTCAATATCATGTTTTCAAGAAACGGGCTAGGGATTCGTGTTTATCGCCATTCCCCATATTGGGTTCTCTTTCTTCATGTCGAGCACTCGCCTGCTCCCTTCCCCCTCGCACCTCGCGAGTGGGGGCTAGGGGGCACGGTGTTTAGACTTTGCCAAGGCCTTGCCACCCGGATCCTCGCGTGGTACTCCTAAATGGGTTACCAGGCGCCTGCCGCTTTGTACTCACTTGAGGGCCCTACTCATGGCCCGACGCGCCATCTCGGAGCCTCGGGAGGCCTACCCCTGTTGGGGCTAGAACATAAACTTTCTTTGGGGAACTGCTCGAGCGTCCAAGGGGGCTCTTGAGCAGCACGCCTCCAAAGCCTTACCAGTCATAAAGCCACTTGGCAGCCTCGAAGTCGTCTTTGGTGATCCGGCCCGTATCGAGGGTGTTGAGGTCTCACCTCGTGGTTGCATCTTTATCCGGTCGTATACAACGATGGTAGGGAAATGCACAGGACTGGGGCTCGATGACATAGAGCTAGTCAAGTGTCAAAGGGGGCTCCTAAGCAGCTTACCTTAGGAGCCATACCAGTCATAAAGTCACTAGCAGCCTTGATGGCGTACTTGGTGATCCGGCCGACATCGAGGGTGTTGAGGCCTCGCCCCGCGATTGTGTCCTTGGCCAGACACAACCGCGATAGTTGGGAAATGTGCGGGACTGGGGCCTGCAGACGTAGAGTGCGGAAAGGGCTCCCAACTTACATCGCCTGAAGAAAGAAGAAGACCGCATGACACATAGGTTCACCAAACGCCATGGCCACACCTCCCTCGGAGCCTACGATGGACACTCCAAGGTAAGTACCCTAATCATAATTGGAAGGCTGCCTCAAGTAACGAAAACACAAAATCTAGGACACATAACGGAAGCACAGATAAAAGGGGGCTCGCACCCAAGTTCATTACATCCCCATAGGGCCTTTCTTGGTCTTTGGTTATAGGGGCAGTAGAAGAAAAAACACCCCCACGGGGGTAGCCGCTTCAGGTGCTCCGGGGCCCATGCATTGGCGTTCATTTGGTGCCCTCCTGCTCCTTCACGGTCCAGGAGGCTTCCGGGGCGGAGGAGCGATGCCGCGCCGGCTGGCAACCCCCCGAGGTTCGAGCGTGACAGCACGGTGGCGCATCGTAGCTGCTGTCATTGCTGTCCCGCCGGAGGGGGTGTCGCTATCATTGTAGGAGTGGTGCTCGTCACGAAAGGCAAGCTCATCTCCAAGATCGCTGTGGCTGATGTCTTCAAGGCAACACCCAGGCGTTCGCCCTCACTGCAGAAGACCTTGATGAAGAGCGTCGCCTCCCCATCGAACTTGAAGTGGAGGGTGCACCTCCTCATCAGACTGCGAGCACGGGAAAACGTCTCCCACCCGTGGACCAGGTACACGTAACCCCTTGGGGTGACCTCAACCTCCACCCATGATGTCACGGTGCATCTGCCATCGGCTTGCAGCCATAGGCCATTGCCCCCCCGGCTGGCAACGCCCTCGCAAAGGAGTCCAGGAGTTGAAGCCAGGGGGCCTTCGGCTTCTCCACTCACACCACGATCTCATGGGCCGTGTCAGCCGTGTGGAGCCGCAGACATGGCGGCAGGGCTGCCGTGGCCACCCAGCCACCACGGGCGCAACTACGTTGACTGCCACGGGCCCCATGCCGATTGGGCCCGTGCCGCCGTCGCCAATGACAACCCCAAACTACGTTAGGATATGACCACACCCTCGGGAAGCCGCCGCCAGCGTCGCAGCGTACTTCCGGGGGCGGCCGCGGACCCTCTTGAGTGGCGGTGGAGTGGAGGTCTCGTCGCGGGCTTTTCCCTTCTCGACGACGGAGTGCTTCCTCACCGGAGCCATGATTGGAGGAGCGGAGGTTTGGAGATGGGAGGACAAAGAAGACGAAGATGTGTGAGGGTTTTCTACCCCACGCTGTCTTAAGTACAGCTAGGGGCCAACCGACACCCCCTCGCATCACGGGAGGCGTGCAGCCTCTTAAGGGTCACATCCGCGTGGCCCTAGGAGGGAAGGCCTAGGCGGCAGCGACATTCAAGGGAAGGTACTGATGGCCGACGTTGTGCGCAGGCGTCACATCAGTTTGACTTGTGACGATTCCTGATGCCTTCGGGGAGCGGGAGCATCGGCGTGCAAGCATCCGACGCATATGAAGCCTGGCCCGCAAGCGTTTGGGCCCCATAGTGCTTCGAGCCGTCCTCAAAGCTTCACTCCAAGGACGACAAGGGCGCCCCTTGGACCCAGGGCTACTATTGGCGTTCTGGGAATGGGAGTACCCAGTCCTACTTACCTGCGGCCCAGGACATGGCCCACTTCGTCAGCCAGGCATGGCTTGGCATGGCACTGCTCAATACAAGGCCCTCGTGAGGACCCTGGGCTCGCGAGGAAGGACAACATCAAGACCAACAAGGATGGGCCTCCTCAGGACCCCTCTTGAGCGGCGGATATCTCTATGCAAGGCCCGGCTTCAGGAGTCAAGGGTGATGCAAGGAAGGACAGGCAGGCGCCAGTGTGCCAAGCGGCGCAGTTTCCTCTTTGGTGCAAAGGGAGCAAGGACGTATGCGGGTTTCCAAAGTGCCGCCCAAAGGTTTCCCTCCTGGTGCAACAAGACCACGACCACGAGCCCCGCAGGGCGGATGTCATCGCCGAGCCCACCAATGTATCACCAATAGCTACTTTGCAGGTGAAGACCGCCTTTGGACAGGGCGCAGATGTACTCCTGTCCCCTTCAAATTTTGCCGTTGTGGGATTCCTTCCCACCATTGTGATAAGGGAAGAGGACCCGTGCGACCGCTATATATAGAGGCTAGGCCGCATCGTAGAGGGGATTCGGATCCGATCCAACACTTAGCCACTCAACACACCATCGCAAGGCAGAGAGCCAAGAACACACCTTGAGCCCCCTAGCGAGGTTTAAGACCATTGTACTAGTTCATCCACCAAAACCTCCATGAGAGGCAATCCACCAAAGCAGGAGTAGGGTATTACGCTTCGCAGCGGCCCGAACCTGGGTAAATTGCCATGTTCATCTTCTTCCTCATCATCGATCGAGTTCGCCGTTGTAACCATCGAGTAGCGAGCTAGGTTGGGGGAGGCCATGGGGAAACCTTTGCACATGCCCCTGTGTTCGAATCTTGAGGGTTTTACGGAGCCCAAAATCCGACAATTCTCTTAGGACCGAGCAGAGACGAAGCATGTGCCTGTGGACGAAGGAAACCCTGGCCCTACCTTCACCATCGGTGCCGACCTGCCTCAGGAGCAGGAGGAAGCATTGGTGGCCTTCCTTCGTGCGAACAAGGATGCATTCACATGGAGCGCCTCCGACCTGGTGGGCGTCTGAAGGGACGTAATCGAGCACCACCTCATGGTGTGCCCCAATGCACGCTCGGTGAAGCAAAAGGCAAGGAGGTAGGCTTAGGAGAATCACGCGTTCATCGGCGGGGAGATCGGCAAGCTAAAGGAGGCCAAAGTCATCCGGGAGGTGCGGTACCTAGAGTGGCTTGCCAACTCAGTGGTCATCCTGAAGAAGTGCGGGAGGGAGCGTATGTGCGTCGACTTCACAAGCCTCAACAAAACCTGTCCCTGCGACCCATTCCCGTTGCCACACATCGATCAGGTCGTGGACTCCACCGCCGAGTGTGACCTACTTTGCTTCCTGGACGCTTTCTCAGGCTACCATCAGATCAAAATGGCGGTGGAGGACGTCGAGAAGACAACCTTCCTCACTTCATGCGATGTGTTCTGTCATACATGCATGCCCTTCGGACTATGGAACACCGAGGCAACCTGCCACCGGCTGATGCACACCGCCCTAGGGCTGCAACTCGGGAGGAACACAGAAGCCTACGTCGACGATATCCTGGTCAAGTCATGAAAAGCCAAGACCCTGATCGAGGACTTGGAGGAGACGTTTGGCAGCCCGCGGAAGGTGAACCTAAGGCTCAACCCCGACAAGTGCGTCTTTGGGGTCACGTCGGGCAAGCTGCTCGGTTTCCTGGTGTCGCACTGGGGAGTCGAGGTGAACCCGGAGAAGATCAAGGATATAAACAAGATGAGCGTGCCTTGGACCCTCAAGGAAATCCAGAAACTAGAAGGTTGCGTGACCTCCTTGGGGCGCTTCATCTCCAAGCTCGGCGAACAAGCCTTGCTGTTCTTCAAGATCATGAAAAGGAAGGGCCCCTTCGAATGGACTCCAGAGGTAGATGCGGCATTGGAGGAACTCAAACGGTACCTCACGAGCCTGCCGGTGATGGTGGCGCATCGTCGTCGGGAGCCCCTACTGCTATACCTAGCTACCACTCCCACTCCGCCAGCGCTGCATTGGTGGCGGTCAGGGAGGAGCGTACCAAAATGTGCACCACATCGACGGGCACAGGCGGACCCCCATACATGAAGCAAGGGGACTCACATGATGCCATGGATCCTGCTCCTCCGAAGAAGGAGCTCTCGAGGCCCCGGCCGCTCCGATGGACTCTGAGGCACTCGATCCTCATGTGGCCCCGATCGCTCTGACGGCCCCCGAGGCGCTCAAGCCTCATGAGCCCGCTACAGAGCAGGGCCCTGCAGGAGGCTTCAACCTCGTCGAACACCCAGTGTACTACTTCAGTACAGTGGTGCGGGATGCGCCCTCACACTACCCCATGCAACAAAAGCTCCTGCTCACACTTCTTGTCGCTTCGAGCAAACCGCACCACTACTTCCAGGGACATCGCATCAAGGTCGTCTTTGCGTACCCCTTGGAGAAGGTGCTGCGCAACCCCAACGCGACAAGGAGAGTTGATGAGTGGAACATCGAGCTTCATGCATTCAATATTGAGTTCAGCACGACCAGGGTCATCAAGGGGGCAGCCCTAGCAGACTTCATGGCGGAGTGGACGGATGCTCCTGATCGGGGGCTGGATGGGAGCCAGTCCCTCACCCCTGGCGATGAGGCACCTGATGATTGGACCATGCATTTTCATGGAGCCTTCGCACGCATGGGAGTAGGGGCCGGAGTCGTGCTCATCTCCCCATCGAGGAACAAGCTCCACTATGCTATGCAACCCTATTTCCAGCATGGTGAAAAGTCCTCCAACAACATCATGGAGTAAGAAGGCGTCATCGCCAGCCTCAAGGCCGCGGTAGCCTTGGGGATTCAACGCCTCACCATCAAGGGTGACACCCAACTCCTCATCAACTTCTCAAACAAAGAATATACACACAAGGATGAGCACATGGGGGCGTACTTGGAAGAGGTACGCAAGATTTAAAAACATTTTTAGGGCTTGGAATTGGAGCACATCCTGCGCGGCGCGAGCAAGGAGGCCGATGGCATTGCTAAGAGGGCGTCACGCCGCGAGCCCCAGAAGCCGGGCGTCTTCGAGGAACGGCTCTTCAAGCCCTCCGCAGCGCCACCAACTGGGGATCTGGCGCCATGGTCTGAGGAGCTCCCCCTAGCACCGCCCTCGGGGGCTCCGGACTGTGGTCCGACCTCAGGGGCCCGACTGCTCCTAGCACTGGAGCCTCAGGACGATGACTGGATGCAGGAGTTGAGGGCGTACCTACTTCACGACAAGCAGCCAGAAAAGGAGGAAGACGCAGAGCGCGTGGCATGATAGGCCATGGCTTACTATCTGCAGGGCGGAGATCTATGTCGCAGGCGCCCGAATGATGTCGCGCTGCAATGCATTTCCAAGGAACAGGGGTGCGAGCTCCTGGCCGACATTGATGCAGGGGTATGCGGGCACCACTCCTCGTCATGCACCCTTGCAGGAAAGGCGTTTCGATCCGGCTTCTATTGGCCCATGACGCTTAACGACGCCATCGAGCTGGTCCGGTCTTGTGAGGCCTACCAGTTCCACGCCAAGCAGATTCACCAGCCTGCGTAGGGCCTCCAAACCATCCTGCTCCCCTGGCCCTTCGTGGTTTGGGGGCTGGACATACTCGGGACTTTCCCGCAGTCAGCAGGTGGGTACCGCTACCTCTACGTTGTCATCGACAAGTTTACCAAGTGGGCGGAGGTGGAAGCTGTCCGCACCATCTTAGCTGGATTGACCATCAAGTTCATCAAGGGCCTCATGAGCCACTTCGGCATCCCCAACCGCATCATCACCGATAACGGTTCGGAGTTCACAAGTAACCTCTTCAGGACCTATTGCACTAACCTTGGAACGCAGATATGCTACGCCTCGGTGGCCCACCCATGGAGCAATGGCCAGGCGGAGCGCGCCGACGTGGAGGTCCTACGGGGCCTCAAGGCAAGGAGGTTCAAGAAGAAGTTTGAAGCTTGCGGCAGGGGTTGGGTCGACGAGATTCAGCCCGTGCTATGGTCCATCTACACCACCATGACTAAGCCCACCGGTGAGACCCTATACTTCCTCATCTACGGAGCTGAAGTCGTCCACCCGCACGAGGGCAAGCACCAGTCCTCATGGGTCTTGGCATTCGACGAGGAGCGTCAGGATGCCGCGCAAGGAACAAACCTCATGCTCGGGGAGGAGGCCCGTCGTCGAGCCTTGCTCCGAGCTACGAGGTATTAGCAGGCGCTGTGGCGTTACCATTGCCATAACATACGCTCCAGGACCCTCAAAGTCGGAGACCTTGTCCTGAGGCGAGTACTTTCCAAAAGGGCTTACACAAGCTCTCTCCCATGTGGGAGGGCCCGTTCAAGGTCGCCCATGTCTCCAGGCCTGGCGCCATGCGCCTGGAGACTCAGGACGGGGTCCCCATCTAGAATTCTTGGAACATCCAGCACCTCCACAAGTTCTACCCGTGACACTCTCATGTGATAATGAGTGGGATGTATATGCCCGGAGCGCTGCAGGACGTGGAGGGGTTCCCACCCACTCCCAAGTGGAAGCCCCATGCTCCGCGTTGGCGGACAACACTGCACTCCAATGGCTATGCCCACGCAATGTGGATGCCCTACGCCCCGTGCTATGGGAAGACAAAGATGAAGACTAGCCTAGGTGCCGAACGTGGCTGTTATTTACTTTTCTTGTGTTCGACTTTGCCAACTTTTCTGGAACAAAACTCGGGGTTTTCTCCAACCATGTTTTAAATAAAAGGGTCAGGCATTCCTTCTTATCACCGTTTCTATCTTGAATTTTCTCTCTTCAGGTCGAACACCCGCCTGCTTCCCTCCCCCCACACTCCGTAAGCGGGGGCTAGGGGGCACGATGCTCGCACCTCGTGAAGGCCTTGGCGGCCGGATCCTCGCGTGGTGCTCCCGAGCAAGTCAGCATGCACTTGTCGCTTTATACTCGCTCCGGAGCTCCGC
The DNA here is from genome assembly GCA_022496015.1 of Hordeum marinum. Lineage (NCBI taxonomy): Eukaryota > Viridiplantae > Streptophyta > Magnoliopsida > Poales > Poaceae > Hordeum > Hordeum marinum. Next base: position 308,180,675 of record CM039678.1, on the reverse strand, counting down.
CCATGGCCCGTCGCGCCATCTCGGAGCCTCTGGAGGCTTGCGCCTCCTGGGACAGGAAACAAATTTTTTTGGGAGCCGCTCGAGCATCAAGGGGGGCTCCTGAGCAACGCGACTCAGGAGCCTTACCGGTCATATAGCCCCTCTCCCCTTGATGTCGTCCTGGCGATATGGTCGACGTCAAGGGTGTCGAGGCCTCACCCCGTAGTCGCATCCTGGTGATCCGGATGCCCCTTACGGTGGTTAAGGAATGTGCAGGACTGGGACCTGCCGACATAGAGCTACCTGAGCGTCAAGGGGGGCTCCTAAGCAGCGTGCCTGAGGAGTCTTACCAGTCATATAGCCCCTCGCCCCTTGATGTCATCCTGGCGATTCGGTCGGTATCAAGGGTGTCGGGGCCTCACCCCGTAGTCATGTCCTGGTGATCCGAACGCCCCTTACGGTGGTCGAGGAATGTGCAAGACTAGGGCCTACAGATGCAGAGTGCCGAAAGGGCTCCAAACCTACCTCACTCGTAAGAAGAAGAAGCCGCTAGGACATCCGAACTCCCCAAGCGCCGCTGCCAAGACTCCCGAAGCCTGCCGCAAGAGTGTAAAGCTAAGTACCCTAATTGCGACTAGCAGCAGGTCTCAATTAATCCCAACACAAGGACCAAGACACATGATAAGAGTGCTAATAAAAGGGGGCGAGCGCTGAAATTCATTATATGCCCATAGGGATCCCCTTGATTCTTTGATTGTAGGAAAGGGAGAAGAGGAGGAGAAAGAAAGTGAGGAAGCCCCCTCGGGGGCTGCTGCTTCAGGAGCCCTAGCTTTGGTGCACCAGCAATTAGTCAGAGTCCTCGACTTCCTTGATGGGCCCGTGGAGGCGCTGGTGTGGCCGCTTCTTGAGCAAAGGAGCGACACCGTGGCGGCTGGCTACCCCTCGAGGTCCGGGCACGCCGGTGCGGTGGCGTGTCGTAGCCGCTGTCGCTGCTGTCGCTCGGCTCTCCCCAGAGGGGGTGTCGCTCCTGCTAGAGACGCGATGCCTGTTCTCAAGGGAAAGCTCATCTTCAAGGTCTCCGCGGCCGTCGCCTTCCGGGCAACACCCCAAGCGCTTGCCGTCTCCCCCGAAGATCTTGACGAAGAGCATCGCCTTACTGTCATACTTGAAGTGAAGGGTGCACCTCCCCTCCAAGCCACGGGCGCGGGAAAACGTCTGCCGCCTGCGGTTCAGGTACACATAACCCGCGGGGGTGACCTTGATCTCCACCCATGAGGCCGCGCTGCAGTAGTCGTTAGCCTGCAACCATAGGCCAGTAGCTCCCCCGCCCATCAGCGCCTTCGCAAAGAATCATGGGAGTTGAAACCAAGCTGTCGTCGGCCTCTTCGGCCACACCACAAACTCCTGGGCTGCGTCGGCCGAATGAAAACGTGGGCAGGGTGGCCGAGCGGTCACCGCCAGCTTCCCTCCTAGGGTGTCTCTGCCACGACTACTATGGCCACCCACGCAAGATGAAGCCTCCCTGCGGCTGCTGGAGGTAACTCTGGGCCATGTTGGAGCACGCCCATGCCCACGGGGAACCACCGCTGGTGTCATGGTATATTTATGGGGATGACCGCGGCCCCTCCTGGGCCATGTCAAGTCAGGGCCCTCCTTGGTGGCCTTCCCTTTCTTGGCAGCAGAGAACTTCCTCACTGGTGCAATGACTGGGAGAGCGACAACTTGAAGATTGGGAGGCAAAGCAGATGAAGATGTGCTAAGGGTTTTCTCGCCCTTGGCCACTTATATATGACTAAGGGCCAATCGGTGCCCCCTCGCATCCCAGGCAATGATGGCGCCATTGCGTGCCCCAGCCCTTGTCAGCCGGGGCGTCGTGGGGAGTGCAGGCATCGTGCGCTCCTCGGGCGCCGTGGGGCAGGCTCAAGTGGCGTGCAGCTCTGCCTCACGTCAGTTCATCAGCTCCCAAAGGGTGAAATCTATGTGGCCCAAAGGGAGGAGGCCAAGGGAGTAGCCGCATTCAAGGAAAGGTAATGATGGCCGGCGCAACGCGTGGGCGTCGCATAAATTTGACCTAGGAGCTCCCTAACATCCTTGGGAATGGAGGCATCGTCCCATGAGCGTGCGACGCATGTCGATCTTGGCCTGCAGGCATTTTGGCCCCGCAGCGCTTTGCGCTGTCCTCAATGGCTTCACCAGGAAGCTAGCTCAAGCACGCCTAGGGCCCGGGGGCTACTGTCGGCATTTTGGGAACGGGGTTACCCAGACCTGCCTTCCTGCGGCCCAGGGCATGGCCCACCTTGTTGTCCAAGCACAGTTGGCACGACCCCACTCAAGACAAGGCCCTCGCAAGAGCCTGAGCTCACAAGGGAAGCAACACCAAGACCTATGAGGAATAGGCCTCCTCAGGTCCCATTTAGAGCGGCGGAGATCTCTCTGTAGCGCATGGCCTCGAGAGGCCAAGGATGACGCAAGGTGGGATAGCCACGCACCAGCGCGCCAAGCGGTACAGTTTCCCCTTTGGTGCAAAGGGAGCAGGGATGTACGCGGGTTCCCAAAGCACCCCCAAAGTTGTCCATTCTGGTGCAACGAGACCACAACCACAAGCCCCGCAGAATGGATGTCATCACCGAGCCCACCTCTATATCATCAACAACTACTTTGCAGGCGAAGACCACCTTTCGTCAGGATAAAGATGTACTCCTGTCCCCCTTCGAATTTGGCCATTGTGGAATCCTTCCCGCCATAATGATAAGGGAAGAGGACCCAGGCCACTATAAATAGGAGCTAGGCTGCACCATAGAGAGGTCAACAAAATAGAGGGACAAAGAAAGAGAGGCAAGACCACCAGAACGCCCTCACGAGGCAACTCACCACTGTACTAGTTCATCCACAAACCTCCTCGCGAGGCAATCCACCAAAGCAGGAGTAGGGTTTTATGCTTCGCAGCGGCCCGAACCTGGGTAAATCATTGTGTGCAATCTTCTTCCTCGTCAACGTGCAAGTTCATCATCTAAACCATCGAGTAGAAAGCTAGGTGTTGCAAGGCTGTGGGGATCTTCACCCCCCCTATGTTCGAACTTCTTTGGGTGTTGTGGAGCCCGAGATCCGACAGTGGCACCAGCACTTCATGAAGCAACAGCCAGGCTAGACCTTGCACAAGTACATACATCGGTTCACGATCGTCCGCCTCAAGATCCTGAGGGCGTCGGATGAGGCCATCATCTCGGCATTCACCGATGGTGTCAGGGACCTCAGGATGAGGGAGGAGCTTGCCATCCATAACGACCAATGCTCTGTCCTGGAGATGTTCAACCTGGCCAACAAGTGTGCAAAGGCCGAGGAGGGCTGCCTTCCCCTCGAGGAGCTTCCGAAGGCGGACCCAGAAGACAAGAAGACCAAGGCCAAGGAAACCAAGCGCAAGGCCCCCGCGGTGCTGGTGGTGAAACCTGAGGCGAAGGACAGTCAAGATGAAGAAACCCCTAGGAGCAGGCGACCATATTGCATTTTCCACTCCTCCAATAGCCACAACACCAACGGCTACCAGGAACCCAGGGTCCTCCGCGATGAGCATTTAGGTCACCGCCCTGGGCGAGGCGACCGTGGCTACAGTCGCAGTGGAGGTCAAAGTGGAGGCCACTGGGACAATCGCGATCCGCATTAGGAGTGGCGCGACCAACCTCAAGAGGACCGCTAGCGCGAGGAGCCACGTGAGGGCCCCCACCGCGACCAGCCTCGTGAGGCTGGCCTACCCCCACTGATGCCGTCACCCAAGAGGGAGGAAGAAGGCAGGCATAACAACAGGGCTGGGGGCTTATTGGAAGCTAGGGCAATCTATTGCATCCTAGGTGGCGCCTAGGCCCCCAAGTCAAACCGAATCTTCAAGAAGTTCTCGCGGGAGGTGAATGTGGCTCTCCCGAAGCTTGAGTCCGTGTGTCCCCTCAAATGGTCACGGTGCGCCATCACCTTCGACTCCAAGGATCAACTCAGGTGCTCGGCCACGGCAGGCGCGCTCCCCATGTCGTGCACGCCCACCATCAGCAACATCCTCGTCACCAAGACCCTTATCGATGGAGGTGCTGGGCTCAATGTCCTCTCCATCGAAGCGTTCGAGACACTCCAAGTGCCCTATGACAAGCTCATGCCAACCAAGCCTTTCTTCGGGGTCACTAATGGATCCACCGTCCCCATTGGGCAAGTGCATCTACCGGTCACCTTTGTCGAGCATAACAAGTACCACAGCGAGCTCATTGACTTTGACGTCGCTTACATCCACCTCCCATACAACGCAATCCTCGTGTACCCTGCCCTCACCAAGTTCATGGAAGTGACCCACCATGGCTATGACGTCCTCAAGATGCCAGGGAGTGGTGGCGTCATCACCATCGCCTGCAACAAGAAGGACGCCGTTTGTTCCCTCGAGCGCTCCTACCGAGCCGCTACGGCGGAAAACTTCGACGACAAAGGCGACATCCTGCCTCTTGAGGATGTCCCCAGTAAGGAGAAGCATATCCTCTCCAAGGGGTGCCAGGGGGCTAAGACCTCCAAGGACGACGCCTCAGGCTCCATGCCGGGAGCCCTAGCCCCTTCCCCCGTGCATAGGAAGGCGCGCTTGGCGCCGCCCTGGGGTCGAGCTCGGGGCTTCCACCTGGAAAGCTTCTGACCTAACAAGTGAGACGAGGGAGGTGTTTGAGCATGGCTTGGAGGCATGCCTCAGTGCACGCCCACTCAGGCAAGGGGCATAGTGCGAGGCACCAGGATCGTGGGAGTTCATCACCAAGGCAATCGCGGAGATTCAGAAGGCGCAGACCATGCGAGGTGGGAGTCGCCCTGCATCACCGAGTGGAGCCGCTGTTTGTGGCCCGAACGGCATGCGACATGTCTGCGTCGATGCACCAGGCATCAAAAGGGTCGCGTCCCAGGACCTCTTTTGGTCGTCGCGCGCCGGTCGTGGAGGGGTCTACCCGTGTAACTACATCCGCATGCCCTTCGGCCTGGCGAATGCGGGCGACACATTCTAGTGCCTCGCCCAGGCCATGCTCGTGCCCTATGAGCCCTGGCACTGCAAGACTCTAAGGTAGGCGCCAGATCCTGACGAGGACCCCGGGCCTCCGGAGGCGCCGAGCTCATGAAGACCAGGCCCCGATTACTACCTCGACACTTCAGTCACACCGCCACGAGGTGACTTTTTGGCCCATACTATTGGGGAATGTTGCATGGGAAACAAAAAATTTCCTAGGCACATGCAAGATCTATCCGATGTGATGAGCATCTACAAGAGGGAGAGTGGATCTACATACCCTTGTAGATCGCTAAGTGGGAATGATTAAGAAACGCGGTTGATGTAGTCGAACATCTTCGCGATCCAAATCGCCGAGCGTCCCATGATCCCATCACGATCCATCTCACGATCCAATCATGATCCGTACCGCGATCCCATCACGATCCGTCCCGGATCCAATCACAAATTGTCTCGCGATCTTGATCATAGTCATTCCGATCTAGCACCGAACGGACGACACCTCCGCGTTCAGCACACGTACAGTTAGATGACGATCTTCGCCTTCTTGAACCAGCAGGAGGGAGCGGAGAGGTAGATGAGTTCTCCCGAAGCGCGATGGCATGAAGGCGATGGTGGTGGAACAATTCCAGCAGGGCTTCACCTAAGCACCGCTGAAACGATCTAGAGGAGAAACTATGATCTAGAGGAGAGGTAGCACGTGGCTGTTTTCTGTGTCTAAAACCCCTCAAAACCTATAGTATATATAGGAGGAGGGAGGGAGGAGGCTTGGCACACAAGTGGCAAGCCCTTGGCCTTGACACAAGGAGGAGAGGAGGAGTCCTCCTCCAATCCTAGTAGGATTAGGACTCCTCCTTCTTACTTGGAAACTCTTTCCACCTTGAGTTTTCCCCCCTCTCCAAGCAATCCAGCCACATGGGCCCTTAGGGGAGGCTTAGGCTGGACCACAAGGGGATGGTTTACCTCCTCCCACAGCCAATGTAGCCTCTTGGGTCGAGACACCCCTCCCAATGGTCCCCTGGTACCCTCCCGACACTCCCGGTACACTACCGATGAGCCCGAAACTTTCCCGACGACCAAAACAGGACTTCCTATATATCAATCTTTACCTTCGGAGCATTCCGAAGCTCCTCGTAACGTCCAGGATCTCATCCGGGACTCAAAAAACCCTTCAGTCACCACCATACATAACTCTATACTATCGAAACATCACCGAACCTTAAGTGTGCAGACCCTGCGGGTTTGAGAACTATGTAGACATGACCGAGACACCTCTACGGCCAATAACCAATAGCAGGACCTGGATGCCCATATTGGTTCCTATATATTCCATGAAGATCTTTATCAGTTGAACCTCTATGTCAAGGATTCAATTAATCCCGTATGTTGTTCCCTTTTTCTTCGGTATGTTACTTGCCCAAGATTCGATCATTGGCATCTCCATACCAAGTTCAATCTCGTTACTGACAAGTCTCTTTACTCATTACGTAATAGAAGATCCCGTGGCTAACACTTTAGTCACATTGCTTGCAAGGCTTGTTGTGATGTTGTATTACCGAGTGGGCCTTGAGATACCTCTCCGTCATACGGAATAACAAATCCTAGTCTTGATCCATGCCAACCCAACAGATACCCTCGGAGATACCTATAGAGCACCTTTATAGTCACCCAGTTATGTTGCGATGTTTGACACACACACAAGGTACTCCTTCGCTGTCAGTGAGCTGCATGATCTCATGGTCATAGGAACAAATACTTGACATGCAGAAAACTATAGCAATAAATTGACACGATCATATGCTACATTGGTAGTTTGGGTCTTGTAAATCACATCGTTCTCCTAATGATGTGATCCTGTTATCAAATGACATCTCATGTCCATGGCTAGGAAATCTTAACCATCTTTGATCAATGAGCTTGTCTATTAGAGGCATACTAGGGACATGGTGTTGTCTATGTATCCACATATGTATCTGAGTTTCCGATCAATACTATTCTAGCATGGATAATAAACGATTATTATGAACAAGGAAATATGATAATAACTAATGTATTATTGCCTCTAGGGCATATTTCCAACACTCTCCCACTTGCACAAGAGTCAATAATCTAGTTCACATCACCATGTGATTCGCATTGTTATGAATCTAACAACCAATGAGTTCTAGGGCTCGATCATGCTTTGCATGTGAGAGAGGTCTTTTGGTTAATGGGTCTGCGATATTCAGATCATACTTTGCAGATCTCTATGTCATGTTGTAAATACTGCTACCATACTGCACTTGGAACTATTCCAAATGGCTGCTCCACTATACGTATCCGGATTGCTACTAAGAGTCATCTGGATTGGTGTTAAAGCTTGCATCGACGTAACTCTTTACGACGAACTCTTTATCACCTCCATAATCGAGAAACATCTCCTTAGTCCTCTAGTTACTAAGGATAATTTTGACTGCTGGCCAGTGATCCACTCCTGGATCAGTTTTGTATCCCTTGAGGGACTCATGGCAAGGCACACACAGGTGTGGTACACAACATGGCATACTATACAGAGCCTATGGATAAGGCACAGGGGATGACCTTCGTCCTTTCTCTTTCTTCTGCCGTGGTCGAGCTTTGAGTCTCACTCAACTTCACACCTTACAAATCAGGCAAGAACTCTTTCTTTGACTGATCCATTTTGAACTCTTTGAAAATCTTGTCGAGGTATGTACTCATTGAAAGTCTCATCAGGCGTCTTGATCTATCTCTATAGATCTCGATGCCCAACAATTAAGTAGCTTTATCCAGGTCTTCCGTTGAAAAAATCTTTTCAAACAACCCTTTATGCTTTCTAGAAATTCTAAATCATTTCCGATCAACAATATTTCATCCACATATGCTTATCAGAAAATCTACAGTGCTCCCACTCACTTTATTGTAAATACAAGTTTCTCATAAATTTTGTATAGACTCAAAAACTTTGATCACCTAATCAAAGCATATATTCCAACTTCGAGATGCTTGCTCTAGCCCATAGAAGGATTGCTGGAGCTCGCACACCTTTTAGCATCCTTAGGACTAACAAAACCTTCTGGTCTAATCACATACAACCTTTCCTCAAGTAAACCATTAAGGAAACGATGTTTTGACATCCATCTGCCAAATTTCATAATTGAAAAATGCAGCAACTGCTAACATAATTCCAACAAACTTTAGCATCGCTACGAGTAAGAAAGTCTGATCGCAATCAACTCCTTGAACTGGTCGGAAACTTCTTTGCGACAGGTCGAGCTTTCTAAATGGTGGCATTTACCATCAGCGTGTATCTTCATCTTAAAGGTCCATTTGTACTCAATGACCTGCCATCCAACGAGCAAGTCTATCAAAGCCTATACTTGGTTTTCATACATGGATCCTTTCTCAGATTTCGTGGCCTTTAACCATTTGTCGGAATTCGGGCCCATCATCTCTTCTCCACAGTTCGTAGGTTCATCGTTGTCCAACAACATGACCTCTAAGACAGGGTTGCCATACCACTCAGGAGTAGTATGCGTCCTTGTCAACCTACGATTGTCACACCCTATGATTTGCCTCATGACTAAGTTATCATGACTCAAAAATTAGGGCCAATTAAAACTTTTTCTGTGCTTGTGATGCTTGACTTGATTGTTGATTGCTTGTTTGCTTTCTTGTGCTCTATATTCATAAAATCCTTCCTACTCTCAAAAATCTTTTCCTTGATCCCCATTCTTGCCCAATGATCATGCCATGTGAATAGGACTTAATTATATTTTTACAAAATATTATTTTGGCTAAAAAGGTTTTATTCAAATTAGGTTTGCAAAACCCCCTAATTTTAGATTTGCACTGCAAGTCCCCAAATTGGGTGGATCCTTTTGCCCCAAATGCTTTATTTGGAACCTACTATATATATAACTTCCCAAAACCACAAAATATTAATTTAAAATATTATTTTCATATTTCATTTAAGGGCTTTTTCTTAAGGCCATAAATGGTCTTTTATAGGGAAAAATTATTCAAATGATTTGAAAATATTTGAGAAAATTTAGGGAACTCAGTGGACATATATTGTCCATATATAAGAGTTTCAACACATGGTCATGTTCAAAATATTAGACAAATCCCTTCAAAACCATTTGTGCCTATTCCAAGCATTTGAAATATTTCTATAAGAAATATTCTCAAATAAATCCAGGAAAATTCTAGCATGTCACATATGATACACGTGGTCATCTTGCCAAGTTTGATCTCAATCCCAATTGTTTTGGTTCACCAAAATATCCTAAAGCCATTCCTGTCCAGAGCCAAATTTGATCAACTTTACATTGTGAAGTATCTCCTGTTGATCCCAAACTTTGTGGGCATTCTCTATTAACCAAATCATGATTCTACATCAAGTGGTGCATAAAGGGGAATAGGATTGCATGATCAGATCTATAGAAATCCATTTCTGTCCATTTCTAGGGTTTACCAAGTTTGCATTATCAACTTTCTTCAATTAAGCTGAAAACTTGTGACCAGGACCACATGGACTTACCTTTTACCCCTGGTAAATATCAACGCCATAGGATTCCCCTGCCTAGCCCAATCACATCACAAGCACCTTCATCAATAAACTTGTGGACAAGCTAAGTGGTCCCTAAAAGATTCCTCTTGCCTCCAACTTTTTACCACAACATATTCTAACCTCATTTTACCTCTAGTAACTTTGCCTTGGCCTCTGGTCTATTATTGGGGGGTAACTCTCTCTTATTCCCTCTCCTTTTACCGTAATAACACCTCTCCCACCCTTCTGATCATGCTAAAGACCCAAAAAAAATCCACAACCTCACTTGCATACCTATTCATCAATCCAAACCCAAATATGGCAGGCTCATGTGGAATATATGTGTAGTTCATCTAAACCTTCATTATGGCAGCAATTGTGCCTTTGTAATGCAAGTACTCTATAAAATTATCTTCCCGAGCTGCAAGTTGGTGGGAAGCTAGTCCTTCCATACCTTTGTCTTCTGGACAAGGTTTTACCATGGGTGCCCTACAGTAACTCCCAGTAGATAAGCCCCAAGTTTGTTGTTCCAAACTTACCCTCAGTTGAAACCTAACCCAAGTAGCTCTATTTTCGCTGATACTTAGAAAGAGCACTTAGGCATGCACGCCTTGTATGCCAGACATCTTTGGCCGACCAAAAAGTCACCCTGGACAGTTCCTGGCGTGGTGGTCACGCTACTGGCATGCAGCAACGACACTCTACCGACAAAATTTGTCCAATAGCTCTTGCTTGGCTCTTGTTGAGCATCCACACATGCCAAGGGACCCTCCCTGATCTCCCATGCCCCTCCCCGACACCAGCTAGTGTCCAAGAGCATCTCTAAGCACGTGCTCATTGCGCCCAAGGGCATCCGAGGCCGCTCGAGCTCCCCCTCGTCGCCCCTGTACTTCTACCCCTCCTCAAGCTCCATGGTGCCCCTAGGACACCATAAGCTACCCCTAGACTGGTCCCTCCTGCCGCTGTGCCCTCATCCTCCCCCCACGGCCACCATTGTTGTTGTTCGGTTCCACCCGAATTGGAGCGAGCCAGCCCTCCCGCCCCTCAACCTCTACCTACATAGAGACCCCGAGCCGACTCCATCTTCCCTAACACCCATGACTCCCTCTCCACGGCCGTAGAGTGCTCCACTGCGACGCCAGTGCCGCCGTTCGCCCTCCTGATGAGCTGCTCGCTTCGGGCGTCCCCACAGCACCCGTGACCGTCCCCAGGCGCGACATGGACTGGGGCACCCATGTGTACCGCCGGCTCGATGCCAGGCACTGCTGGGCAGCCGTAGCCATGGCGGCCAGTGCCCCCTCTCTCTCCTGTCGAGGGGAAGAAGAAGGGGACCGGGGAGAGCGAAGGAGCCGGCGGGGCCCGCCTGTAAGTGACCCGAACAGCCGAGCCCGCGCGTAAGTGGAGACGACCTCCCTATTCTACGCCTCTTCGCGGTGAAGGCGTATCTCCCGGAATACGCCTTCGGCGTGGCACGCGGTTTGCCTGGCCGAGCCATTGGGCCGGCCCATTTGCAGATATGCGCCCTGTGCACAATATAACCCTTAGGTATAAATTTGTTTCCTTTTCTCTTTTCCACAGTACTTCAAAATTCATAGAAAAATCATTACAACTCCAAATTTGGTGACTCAAAATCCTACATATTCCTAAAATTATTTCCTATCCAAATATCAGCATTGAACACTTTTCCTACAAAGTTTTCTGTAGAGGTGAAATTTAAATTCAAATTTGAACTACTAGAGGCCACTTTGCAAAATTCATAGAGCATTCAAATCAACTCGAAATGGGGTTATTCAAATTTCCAAAAGCTCTAAATGTCATGCCCTAATTTTCTAGCCATGTTGAACAATTTTGCCATGCACCTATTCCGTTGGATATAATAAATGGACCATTATCCATTTATTCCATCTTAAGAAATTCATAGGGAAACCATCCCAACTCCAAATGCAGTGAAACCACTTTCCACATGTTTCTAAAATCATGCCCTATTTGTTGTGTCCATCCACTCCTTTTTACAAAAATAATTTTCTGTGGACTTCTTGTAGGATCATCATTTCCTTCATTACCACCAATTCAAGACTCCCCCTTGATCCACATCCAATGAAACCTCCTTGGTTATTTTTCTTCTGACCAGAGGTGTACAAGAAAAATAAAACTGCTATTTATAGAGCACTTTTATTTTCTATTTGTTGTGTTGCTTATTGCGGTAGTTTCCAGCGATAGTTGACGAAGTAGATGAAATGCTCGGAGTGGACGAGAAGCGGGTGATGGCCTCGAAGACACTGCCAAGCCAGGCAAGCAGCCCTTTGACCATGTTAAGAAACCATTTTCATTGCATGTCATATATCACTTTACTTTCGTTATGCTTGAACATGTGGAGTAGTGACCACTTCGGTGGGTTGCCTCCGATACTCTTACCATTGACACTTGGATCGTGCATAACCCTACCACCTTATGAGGGTTATGTGGGTGGGTGTAGTTAGGATGCTAGTAGGTGCTACGCAAGTGGGATTGGGGATTTATGCATAGTGATGGAAAAGAAATGATTTCAAAGACTTTTCAAAAAACCCATCGGTTGCCACTAATGCCCGAGGGAGATGATGATGAGGTGGGTGACCACTTGAGAAAGAAGTGGTGTGCCAGATCAAGATGAGGATGTGTTTCGAAAATGGAGGGTTTAAGATTTGTCGACCGTCCCAACATTACATGCGCAACCACGATACCCCTTATGGGACGGGGCTTTGTTGATTACCTTGGTGGGTACTGGAAAGGGGCCCGCATTACTAGTGGCGAGAGTGGCGTGGTCACTCTCGATACAGGGTTTTACCGGTATGTACGATCATGCGCTGTCTTCACGGGCACCGAGCACACCGCTGGTCCCCTCATGGATGGTACAATTAGATCGAGGCTCGTGTGATGAACATCATGAGGGCTGGGTACCAATCGAGTGGACTCTTTGTTTAGTATCGCTGGAGGGAAATGCATTGTTCGGGTGCTTACCTCGGGTATGTTATATACCACGAGTTGTGGATGACACTGAAGTTCCCCGAGTCTTGTGGGTAAAGTGTGCAACCTTTGTAGAGTGTAAAACTATTCGAATAGCCGTGTCCATGGTCAAGGACAGTTGGGTGGTGCTGCTTATGCCACGTCCAGATGTTTTCGCAAACTTGGTGTGTGTGTGGTGACAAGGATGATACTTGAGTCGAGTCGGTTGACTTGGCATGATGACTGAACTTGAGATGTCCAGACGGTACATGAGACAAGTCCGAGGACTTCGTGTGATGGTTGAACATGAGACATACAACCCCCTACTTATGATGATGGCTGAGACGTGTTCTTATGAACACCTGTCCATGGTTGATGCATGCTTACTTAAGTTACTTGATCATGTCATTGCACTCAAAACTAGCTTTCTGCAAAACTTACCTATTAGAGCTATATCATGCATTGTTAGTACCTTGTTCGAAACATGGGTTGCTTGCGAGTACATTCAAAGTACTCATTGGCTTGCCACTAGTTATTTTATTGGCCAGGTATGAAAGATCAGGTTATGATGAAGATTACCTTGGTGATGGACATACGAGGTAGGACGCTTCCCAGTCAGAATGCTTGTAGGGTTAAGGCAGATGGCATGGGTTCATGCTATCGTTGAAGATTTCCGCTGCAATCATATGAAGGCTTGGTCATGAAGGCCATATTTGAGTAAACCGGTATGTAAAGGATGTAAGACTCATGTTATTTAGTTTCTGTGTGTTCAGTGAGCATTGATCTCTGGGATCACTGGGCACGCACATTCAGTGATCACGACTTATGAGTCGGGGTCCCCAAAGAGCTGGTATCAGAGCCATCCTCACTGTAGGAAGCCCTTAGTTAGCATGGACGTTAGTTAGGACAAAACTATTTCTCCAGACCCTTCAAAATCACTTACAAGGCCTCTATATTTCTCGCCTCTCCTAAAATTCCAAGGGAAGCAAGGTTTTTGCCTTAGCACTTCCACCACTTTTCTCTTAGCTCTCCTCGTCGGTTTTTCAAACTTCGCAAATGGTTGCTACTACCCTTGTGCCCCTGACCACAGGATTCCTCGAAATCCTCGTTGGTGACTTGGAAGGAAGCCACCTTGCCAGACAATTGCCGACATATCTTGGACCCAAGTTGGCAACACTATACAAGGAGCTACCAGCAGAAGACACCTTCTCGAAGGATGAGGATGTCAAGACTTGGTGACACCTTCTACATAGCCCTAGGATGATGCCACCTTGGCCTTTGATGACCAGGGCACAAGACATGCAATGTCAGGATATGCATCGCTAATAGAGCAATCCCGTCCTTTTCGTTGTTATATCGGTAACCACCAGTGATGAGAACTCGCCATTTGGTCCGCCTCACCATAGTAAGCAGGAAAACAGTTCTCATCATCCCTTGCTCTTGGTGCCGATGATATCATCAACATGACCGTCAGGATACAACTCTACCATGCCTTGTTAATGACATTGCATAGAAGGTTGCCTACCTAGAATGCTCGACACCTCAGAAGACAAGAAGGCATTGTCAAGAACACAAGGACACCAGAAGACCCTGTCAACATCAGCCGTGAAGAATCACCTTCGCTGTCAACTCACCAGACCCGAAGTCGTCTAGGACCCTTCAGGCACAACACATATCATTTCGATGGACAACAACCAAACACATAGCGACACCCGAGGAAGACCCAGAAGGCTAAGCGGACTCCTCTCCAAGACATGAAGCAAGCACGACTACTAAGTCTGAGAACCCCTAGGGTAGGATAGGTCGTGTGTCCCCCATGCGAAGTCGAGTCCGTATGATGGTTTGAATGGAATCATGGTGTGTGTTTCTTGTTTTTCCTGTTTGTGCTTTGATGTGAGTCACACTTTTTCCCTAGGCAACAAGTGCGCGACTATATCACCTACCTTACCATGATGTTTGTGTTTGGCCTTTTCAGCACTTGTTTGATTGCACTTGCACTATACCACCCCCTTAGGCTCTCCTCTTGATGTTACTTTCCCTCTTTCCCCTCTAATCAACTGAAGACCGGCAAGACAAGATGCACCAAGGATCCACCTTGACAAACAACTAATGCCGAGGACTTCGACTACAACGGACTCAACTCAACGCAACCCCATAGGGATTAGGCTCTTCCCTCAAGACTGGAAAACCTTCCCTTGCCCAACATATACCTCACAAGCTCCCCAACACAAGTCTCTGATCACGTGTTTAATACACGGATTTGCCAGAGCACTTATTGAGCTTCGATAATCCCCTGCTTTGCATTGGGTTTATTATGGAACTAGTGATCATAGTGAACAAACATCCTTCATTCTTACTCTAGCACAAGAACCTTGATGCCATAGGAAGGATCACTTTGAGGATATACTATTTGCTGACAGTGATTTAATTTAGCCATAATAGATGTCTTAAGGAGGCGGTTGAGACCCTTGGGTGGATCACGAGGCTTAATGTTGGTAGATGAGCTTGGTGGATCAAGATTGATAGAGTAGCATAACTTACTCGTCCCATGAGTAAATTGGATTAGTAGGACAAATATGGTAACAAGCTAGAATTCTTGGTGGATATATGACTTGAGTTTGGCAAGTAATGTTAATATTGGATTGATGGTGATATGATAGTGACTGGAGTAACTAGTAGGAAGCTCTTACTAGATGTAAGCCTTGGATTTAATAGGTGATTATAGTAGGCGCTCGAGATCAACTAAACCACATGATTCGGAGTAGATTAGATCTAGTCCAATGATCTTGATCATAAAACCATGTCCCTCGGCGGATGATAAGTAGAAGGAATCGGATGCTGATAGCGGTAGTTTAAGGATCTATATAAGCTCGACCTTGGAGTGTAGTGGGCCACGAGATTGGAAGTTTATGATAATAGTCCTTGCAATGTTATGTGGATCATATGAACTCGAGGATATTATGTTGGACACCATCGATGCTGGATTTGTAGCAGTAATGGATCAGGTAATAGTGGTTGATAATCGAGGATCGGTTAATTGGATTCGTAGGAAGGAAACAAGATCTTGGATTGGTTTATTACGTGTTTCCTTAGCATAGTAATGCGGTACCTGAGACCCTGGACAGGTCAGAAGGACAATTGGATTGGTAGTGACATGATCAAGTTTAGCGGCTTGTAAATTATCCCGAGGATTTCTGTATAGGGATATATGTGAGTTAGTTATAGTATACATATGAGATTTCTAGCATAGTCCTTGTCTCCAAACCTTGGAGATATGAGTAGCATATGAAATATTGGATTTGACTCATATCAGATGATACCTTCGAGGATATAGGGTGATTTTGTTTGGAGAATAGGTTGTAGTATTGGCATCTAAGAACCGTGCTCGAGGATAAGAGGATACACGTTCACTCACATCCTAAGCAAACCCTGGAGCCTTACCAATCGATAACAAGGTCGGAAGTGACCATATGTCTTGGCTCTCAGTCATAAGACTACGGTCGACACTCCACCTTGAACACCAACCACCCTTTCCATAAGGAAGGTGGACACGGAGAATGGATCGATGGACCTCAGACCCCTGGGCTAGTGACCATCCGGGACAAATGCCCGCTCCTCTCGCTCATCCCATGAGCAATGTGTTTATGTGATACTTTGGGAAATATGTTGTTGTCCTCCGGGATAACATACTTATTTACCCAATAAGAAGAGGAACACCTTGGTCCTGCTTGGACCAGCCCCAGGAACACCCATTACCATGCCTCTCGAGTATAAGGTCTCACCTTGAAGGAGATGGACTACTTGAAGCACCCTCCCTGCAAAAGAAGACCTTCTTGCCCAAGCAAGATGAAGAACCACTATGGTCACGGAGCCGCAACAGCAATGAAGAAGAAGGCAACCACCACTCCTCTTCTGGCTACATCAACTAGAGTATATCAGGAAGCACCAACGTCCAAGCATGATGAAACCCTTGCACATCAAGAGGATTATAGAACCCCTTGTCTTGTCAATCACCTATTAGTTCTTGACTAGGAAGGAACCGAGGAGGTGATAACACCCCTCACTCCATCACCTTGATGGTGTACGTTGAGCATGACGTCCCTGCTCCCTCCAGATGCCTGGAACGGAGTAGGACGACTGTCATGACCTCATTGCTAGCCCATTTTCGGTTCAATCTGGGGCGTAAACCATGACTCGACCATGGTAAGCCACCTGTCAAAGGTAGTTCACCCCGCTTGCCAAGCCTTAGACCCTGGGGATTGGATGACTGGTCTATACTTTTGGGTAGCCAGCTCATTAAGGTCCCCCCTTAGAACCTTCCCATAAAGTAGAACCCGTTTTGACACCAAGTCTCTAAGCTCAGTCTTCGGGACGACACTCAGCGTAGACTTTGCCACGGAGAGACGAGTAGACCAAACACTCAAGGAACCTCTAGAAATGTGCGTCCATGACAATGAAGAAAAACAACCAAAGAAGGATGAAGAACCTACCTGGACAACTTACTCAAGCAGAAGATCTCGATGAGAAGCCCACGATGACGCACCTCAGCACTCTCGAGGATGGAGACCACCTACGACTGAAGACCTCCTACTTTACGGAAGCTAAGGACTTCCCCGCCAACGAGAAGCTACATCGAGACTCGACCCTTCTATTCTAATGCGAGACATCTAGATGTCACTAACCAACATGAGCAGTCCCAGGACCAGCTCACAGACACTACTTGGCCACGTATTCCGACCTTGGGATACACACGCAAGCCAGGCCCTTGCCAAAACCATGTTCACCCTGAGATGAAGTCAATGATGCGCTCGGAGACATATGATCAAGCATTTCAAGACCCAGATGGACAACCCCACTGGAGCAAAAAACAATGTGAAGACTACTTCACCTCTATATTTCCGCGTCCTTCCCACGCCTAGCCTAGGAATCTCGGGGACGAGTTTCTTGTAAGGGGGGTAGGTCTGTCACACCCTGTGATTTGTCTCATGACTAAGTTATCATGACTCAAAAATTAGGACCAATTAAAACTTTTTCTGTGCTTGTGATGCTTGACTTGATTGTTGATTGCTTGTTTGTTTTCTTGTGCTCTATTTCATAAAATCCTTCCTACTCTCAAAACTCTTTTCCTTGATCCCCATTCTTGCCCAATCATCATGCCATGTGAATAGGACTTACTTATATTTTTACAAAATATTATTTTGGCCAAAAAGGTTTTATTCAAATTAGGTTTGCAAAACCCCCTGATTTGAGATTTGCACTGCAAGTCCCCAAATTGGGTGGTCCTTTTCCCCAAATGCTTTATTTGGAACCGACTATATATATAACTTCCCAAAACCGCAAAATATTATTTTAAAAGATTATTTTCATATTTTATTTAAAGGCTCTTAAGGCCATAAATGGTCTTTTATAGGGAAAAATTATTCAAATGATTTAAAAATATTTGAGAAAATTTAGGGAAACTTAGTGGACATATATTGTCCATATATAAGAGTTCAACACATGGTCATGTTCAAAATATTGGACAAATCCCTTCAAAACCATTTTTGCCTATTCCAAGCATTTGAAATATTTCTATAAGAAATATTCTCCAATCAATCCAGGAAAATTCTTGCATGTCACATATGATATATGTGGTCATCTTGCCAAGTTTGATCTCAATCCCAGTTGTTTTGGTTCACCAAAATATCCTAAAGCCATTCCTGTCCAGAGCCAAATTTGATCAACTTTACATTGTGAAGTATCTCCTATTGATCCCAAACTTTGTGGGCATTATCTATTAACAAAATGAATTTGCTACATCAAGTGGTGCATCAAGGGGAATAGGATTGCATGATCAGATCTATAGAAATCCATTTCCTTCCATTTCTAGGGTTTACCAAGTTTGCATTATCAACTTTCTTCAATAAAGCTGAAAACTTGTGATCAGGACCAAATGGACTTACCATTACCCCTGGTAAATATCAAGGTCATAGGATTCCCCTGCCTAGCCCAATCACAACAGAAGCACCTTCAGCCATAAACTTGTGGACAAGCTAAGTGCCCCCAAAAAGATTCCTCTTGCCTCCAACTTTTTACCACAGCATATTCTGACCTCATTTTACCTCCAGTAACTTTGCCTTGGCCTCTGGTCAATTATTTGGGGGGTAACTCTCTCTTATTCCCTCTATTTTTACCATAACAACACCTCTCCCACCCTTCTGATCATGCTAAAGACCCAAAACTTTTCCACAACCTCGCTTGCATACCTATTCATCAAACCAAACCCAAATATGGAAGGCTCATGTGGAAAATATGAGCAGTTCATCTAAACCTTCATTATGGTAGCAATAGTGCCTTTATACTGCAAGTACTTTGTAAAATTATCTTCCCGTTCTGCAAGTTAGTGGGAAGCTAGACCTTCCATACCTATGTCTTCTGGACAAGGTTTTACCATAGGTGCCCTACCGTAACTCCGAGTAGATTAGCCCCAAGTTTGCTGTTTCCAACTTACCCTCAATTGAAACCTAACCCAAGCAGCTCTATTTTCTATGATACTTAGAAAGAGCACTTAGGCATGCATGCCTTGTATGCTAGACATCTTTGGCCGACCAAAAAGTCACCCTGGACAGTCCCTGGCATGGTGACCACGCTACTGGCATGCAGCAACGATGCTCTGTCGACAAAACTTGTCCAGTAGCTCTCGCTCGGCTCTGGTTGAGCATCCACGCACGCCAGGGGACCCTCCTTGATCTCCTATGCCCCTCCACGACACCAGCAAGTGTCCAAGAGCATCTCTGAGCACGTGCTCATCACGCCCAAGGGCATCCGAGGCCGCCCGAGCTCCCCCCTCGTCGCCCCTGTACTTCTAGCCCTCCTCAAGCTCCATAGTGCCCCTAGGACACCCTAAGGTACCCCCAGACCGGGCCCTCCTGCCGCTGTGCCCTCATCCTCCCCCCACGGTCGCCATTGTTGCCATTTGGCTCCGCCCGAATTGGAGCGAGCCAGCCCTCCCGCCCCTCATCCTCTACCTCTAGAGAGACCCTGAGCCGACTCCATCTTCACTGACACCCATGACTCCCTCTCCGCGGCCGTGGCATGCTCCACTGCAATGCCGGTGCCGCCGTCCACCCCTGCCGATGAGCTTCTTGCTCTGGGCATCCCCATAGCCCCCGCGACCGTCCCTAGGCATGACACGGACTTGGGCACCCGCCTGTACCGCCGGCTCGACGCCAGGCACGGATGGGCAGCCATAGCCATGGTGGCGAACGCCCCCCTCTGTCTCCTATCGAGGGGGAGAAGAAGGGCACCGGGGATAGCGAAGGAGCCAGTGGGGCCCACCTGTAAGTGACCCAAACGGCCGGGCCCGCACGTAAGTGTAGACGGCCTCCCTATTCTACGCCTCTTCGCGGTGAAGGCATATCTCCCAGAATACATCTTCGGCGTGGCACGTGACTTGCCTGGCCAAGCCACTGGGCCGACCCATTTGCAGATCTGCACCCTGTGCACAATATAACCCTTAGGTATAAATTTGTTTCCTGTTCTTCCCTATTTGTTGTGTCCATGCACTCCTTTTTACAAAAATACTTTTCTGTGGACTTCTTGTAGGATCATCATTTCCTTCATTACCACCAATTCAAGACTCCCCCTTGATCCACATCCAATGAAACCTCCTTGGTTATTTTTCTTGTGACCAGAGGTGTCCAAGAAAAATAAAACTCCTATTTATAGAGCACTTTTATTTTCTGTTTGTTGTGTTGCTTATTGCAGTTGTTTCCGGCGATAGTTAACGAAATAGATGAAATGCTCGGAGTGGACGAGAAGCGGGTGAAGGCCTCGAAGACATTGCTAAGCCAGGCAAGCAGCCCTTTGACCATGCTAAGAAACCATTTTCATTGCATGTCATATAGCACTTTACTTTCGTTATGCTTGATCATGTGGAGTAGTGACCTCCTCGGTGGGTTGCCTCCGATACTCTTACCATTAACACTTGCATCGTGCATAACCCTACCACCTTATGAGGTTTATGTGGGTGGGTGTAGTTAGGATTCTAGTAGGTGATACACAAGTGGGATTGGGGATTTATGCATAGTGATGGAAAAGAAATGATTTCAAAGACTTTTTGAAAATCCCGTCGGGTGCCACTAATGCCTGAGGGAGATGATGATGAGGTGGGTGACCACTTGAGAAAGAAGTGGTGTGCTGGAGCAAGATGAGGATGTGTTTTCAAAAACGGAGGGTTTAATATTTGTCGACCATCTCAACATTACATGCGCAACCACGATACCCCTTATGGGATGGGTCTTTGTTGATTACCTTGGTGGGTACTGGCAAGGAGCCAGCATTACTAGTGGCGGGAGTGGCGTGGTCACTCTCGATACGGGGTCATACCGATATGTACGATCATGCGCTGTCTTCACACGCACCGGGCACACCGTTGGTCCCCTCATGGATGGTACGATTAGAGCGAGGCTCGTGTGATGAACATCATGAGGGCTGGGTACCAATCGAGTGGACTCTTTGTTTAGTATTGCTGGGGCAAAGGCATTGTTTGGGTGCTTACCTCGGGTATGTTATATATCGGGAGTCGTGGATGACACGGAGGTTCTCCGAGTCTTGTGGGTAAAGTGTGCAACCTCTACAGAGTGTAAAACTATTCGAATAGCCGTGTCTATGGTCAAGGACAGTTGGGTGGTGCTGCTTACGCCACGTCCGGATGTTTTCGCTAACTTGGTGTGTGTGTGTGTGTGTGGTGACAAGGATGATACTTGAGTCGAGTTGACTTGTCATGATGACTGAACTTGAGATGTTCAGATGGTACATGAGACAAGTCTGAGGACTTGGTGTGATGGTTGAACATGAGACATCTAACCCCCTACTCATGATGATGGCTGTGATGTGTTCTTATGAACACTTGTCCATGGTTGATGCATGCTTACTTAAGTTACTTGATCATGTCATTGCACTCAAAACTAGCTTTCTGCAAAACTTACCTATTAGAGCTATATCATGCATTGTTAGTGCCTTGTTCCAAACATGGGTTGCTTGGGAGTACATTCAAAGTACTCATTGGCTTTCCACTAGTTATTTTATTGGCCACGCATGAAAGATCAGGTTATGATGAAGATTACCTTGGTGACGGACATACGAGCTAGGACGCTTCCCAGTCAGAATTCCTGTGGGGTTAAGGCAAATGGCATGGCTTCACGCTATAGTTGAAGATTTCCGCTACAATCATATGATGGCTTAGTCATGAAGGCCATATTTGAGTAAACCGGTATGTAAAGGATGTAAGACTCATGTTATTCAGTTTCTGTGTGTTCAGTGAGCATTGATCTCTAGGATCACTAGGCACGCACATTCGGTGATCACGACTTATGAGTCGGGGTCCCCACAACGAGGTTCGATAGTAGCTTTATTTGAAGCTTCATGATCATCATCTTAAACTTCCTCTTCAACTAATGTAGGCTCCACAGAAACATCTTTCTGTGCTGCGCTACTCTATGGCTGAAACAAAGGTTCAACAACCTCATCAAGTTCAATCTTCCTCCCACTCAATTCTTTCGAGAGAAACTCTTTCTTGAGAAAGGACCCGTTTTAGCAACAAACACTTTGTGCTCAGATCTGAGATAGAAGGTATACCCCACTGTTCTTAGGGTATTCCATGAAGATGCATTTGTCTGCTTTGGGTTCGAGCTCATTAGGTGAAAACTTTTTTTGACATAAGCGTCGCAGCCCCAAACATTAAGAAATGACATCTTAGGTTTATATAAAACCATAATTCATACGGTGTCATCTCAATAGATTTAGATGGTGCCCTATTTGAAGTGAATGTGGTTGTCTCTAATGCATAACCCGGGAACAATATTGGCAAAACGATCAGAGACATCATAGTACGCACCATATCCAATAGAGCGCAACTATGACGTTCGAACACACCATCACACTATGGTGTTCCAGGTGTTGTGAGTAGTGAAACAACTTTCACATTGTCTAAAGTTGTATGCCAAACTCGTAACTCAGATATTCACCTCCACGATCATATCGTAGACATTTTTATCTTCTTGTCACGATGATCTTTAAACTTCACTCTGAATTTGTTTGAACTTTTCAAACATTTCAGACTTGTGTTTCACTAAGCAAATATACTCATATATACTCAAATCATCAGTGAAGGTAAGAAAAATAACGATATGGACTGCACGCTACAACACTCATTGGATCTCATACATCAACACGTATTATTTCCAATAAGTTACTAGCCTTCTCCATCATACTAAAAACAGGGTCTTTAGTCATATTGCCCAAGAGGCATGGTCCGCATGTCTCAACCGATTTGAAACCGGATGAGTCCAAAACTTTGCATTTTTTGGCATCAATGTTATGAACATGTGTACTACTACGGTCAAGATTCAACAAACCATTCTCATTGGGTGCATGACGATTGAATGTATTATTCATGTAAATAGAATAACCATTATTCTCTCACTTAAATGAATAACCATATTGTAATAAACACGATCTAATCATGGTCATGCTTAACGCAAACACCAAATAACATTTATTTAGGTTTGTCACTAATCCCGAAGATAGAGAGAGCATGCCATGTTGGATCACATGAACCTTGGAAACATTTCCAACACACATCGTCACCTCACACTTAGCTAGTATCCGTTTATTCCGTAGATTTTATTTCGACTTATTAACATTTAGCAACCTAACCGGTATCCAATACTCAGGTGCTACTAGGAGTACTAGCAAGGTACACATCAATAACATGTATATCAAATATACTTCTGTCCATGTTGCCAGCCTTCTTATCTACCAAGTATCTAGGGTTGTTCCGCTTCAATGACCTCTCTCCTCATAATAGAAGCACTTAGTCTCGGGTTTGGGTTCAACTTTGGGTTGCTTCACTAGAGTAGCAACTGTCTCGGAAAACTATATCAATCACTTTCTTATCTGGAAGATCAACTCCCACTCTATCCAAGCGATTGTAGCACCCAGATAATCTGAGCACATGCTCAACGATTGAGCTATTCTCGTTCATCTTTTGCAGGCAAAGAATCTTGTTGGAGATCTCATATCTCACAAGACGGGCATGAGCCCGAGATCCCAATTTTAGCTCTTAGAACATCTCATATGTTCCGTGACCTTCAAAACGTTTTGGAGACTCAATTCTAAGCCGTAATGCTTGACGCACTGAACTATCAAGAAGTCATCAGAACTTGCCTATCAGATGTTCACAATATCTACAAACGACGCTAGAGGGGGTGGCGCACCGAGCAGTGCATTAAGGACATACGCCTTCAATGCAGCAATGAGGACAATCCTCAGATCACGGACCCAGTCCGCAATTCTGCTACCGTAACCTTTCAATTGTATTTCTGTAGGAACATGTTAAAATTCAAGGGAGCTACAACATGAGCTAGTAATCTACAACATAATTTGTAAAGACATTACTGACTATGTTCATGAATGAGTTCGGTTAATCATATTACTTAAGAACTCCCACTCAAATTGACATCCCTCCGATCATTCGAGTGATACATGATTCAAATTCACCAACTCAAGTCCGATCATCTCGTGAGTTGAGGTGGTTTCAATGGTGAACATCATCATGTTGATCATATCTACTATATGACTCATGGTCGACCTTTCGGTCTCTTGTGTTCCGAGGCCATGTCTGTACATGCTAGGCTCATCAAGATTAACTCGAGTGTTCTGCATGTGCAACTTTGGCTTGCACCCGTTGTATGTGAACGTAGAGTCTATCACACCCAATCATCATGTGGTGTCTCGACACGACGAACTTTCACAATGGTGCACACTCAGGGAGAACACAATTTATCTTGAAATTTTAGTGAGGGATCACCTTATAATGCTACCTCGTCCTAAGCAAAACAAGGTGCATAAAAGGAGTAACATCACATGCAAATCGTAAGTGACATGATATGGCCATGAACTTGTGCTTTTGATCTCCATCTATAAAGCACCGACATGATCTCCATCGTCACCGGCATGACACAATGATCCCCATCATCTTGATCACCATCAACGTGTCGGCATCGGGGTTGTCGCGCCCACCATGCTTCTACTACTATTGCTACCGTTTAGCGATAAAGTAAAGCATTACATATCGCTTAATGATTGACACATAGGTCATACAATAATTAAAGTCAACCCTGTGGCTCCTGTCGGTTGCCATACTCATCGACATGCAAGCCGTGATATTCTATACAAAACATGATCATCTCATACATCACATATATCTCATCATGTAATTGGCCATATCACATCACAACATACCCTGCAGAAACAAGTTAGACGTCCTCTAATTGTTGTAACATGTTTTACGTGGCTGCTATGGGTATCTACCAAGAACAATTATCACCTACGCAAAAACCACAACGGTGATACATAAGTTGCTTTTCAACCTTATCAAGGAGCACCTTTGTCGAATCCGATCCAACTAAAGTAGGAGAAACAGACACCCGCCAGCCACCTTTGTGTAACAAAGTTACACGTCAGTCGATGGAATCAGTCTCTCGTAAGCATACGAGTAAGATTGGTCTGGTCCGCTTCGTCCCACAATACCATTGAACCAAAACATGACCAAGGGAGGAAGTAATCTATGCATCAACGCCCACAAACTCCTTTGTGTTCTACTCGAGATCTCATCGACACATAGACCTAACTCATGATGCCACTATTGGGGAACGTTGCATGGGAAACGGATCTACATACCCTTGTAGATCACTAAGTGTGAGGCGTTAAGAAACGCGGTTGACATAGTCGAACGTCTTCCCAATCCAAATCGCTGGGTGTCCCGCGATCCCATCACGATCCATCTCGCGATCCAATCATGATCTGTCCCCGCGATACCATCATGATCCGTCCCTTGATCCAATCATGAATCGTCTCGCGATCTTGATGACAATCCTTCGGTCTAGCGCCGAATGGACGACACCTCCGCATTCAGCACACGTACAGCTCGATGATGATCTCTGCCTTCTTGATCCAGCAAGAGGGAGCGGAGAGGTAGATGATTTCTCCGGCAGCACGATGGCATGGCGGAGCTTCACCTAAGCAACGCTGAAATGATCTAGAGGAGAGGTAGCACGTGGCTGTTTTCTGTGTCTCAAAACCCTCAAAACCTCTAGTATATATAGGAGGAGGGAGGGAGGAGGATTGGTGCCCAAGTGGAAAGCCCTTGGCATTGGCGCAAGGAGGAGAGGACGAGTCCTCCTCCAATCCTAGTAGGATTAGGACTCCTCCTTCCCACTTGGAAACTCTTTCCACCTTCAAGTTTTTCCCTCTCCAACCACTCTAGCCACATGGGACCTTAGGGGAGGCTTTGGCCAGACCACCAGGGAATGGCTTAACTCCTCCCATAACCCACGTAGCCTCTTGGGTCGAGACACCCCTCCCGATGGTCCCCCAGTACCCTCTCAGTACTCCCGATACACTACCGATGAGCCCAAAACTTTTCCGGCGACCAAAACAGGACTTCCTATATATCAATATTTACCTCCGGACCATTCCGAAGCTCCTCGTAATGTCCAGGATCTCATCCAGGACTCCAAATAGCCTTCGGTCACCACCATACATAATTCTATACTCCCGAAACATCACCGAGCCTTAAGTGTCCAGACCCTGCGGGTTCGAGAACTATATAGACATGACCGAGACACCTCTACGGTCAATAACCAATAGAGGGACCTGGATGCCCATATTGGTTCCTACATATTCTATGAAGATCTTTATCGGTTGAACCTCTATGTCAAGGATTCAGTTAATCCCGTATGTTGTTCCCTTTGTTCTTTGGTATGTTACTTGCCCGAGATTTGATCGTTGACATCTCCATACCTAGTTCAATATCGTTACCAGCAAGTCTCTTTACTCGTTACATAATACCAGATCCCATGGCTAACACTTTAGTCACTTGCTTGCAAGGCTTGTTGTGATGTTGTATTACCGAGTGGGCCCCGAGATACCTCTCCATCATATGGAGTAACAAATCCCAGTCCTCATCCATGCCAACCAAATAGACACCCTCGAAGATACCTGTAGAGCACCTTTATAGTCACCCACTTACGGTGCGACGTTTGATATGCACAAGGTACTCCTCCGGTGTCAGTGAGTTGCATGATCTCATGGTCATAGGAACAGATATTTGAGATGCAGAAAACTATAGCAATAAACTGACACGATCATATGCTACGTTTATAGTTTGGGTCTTGTCCATCACATCATTCTCCTAATGATGTGATCTTGTTATCAAATGACATCTCATGTCCATGGCTAGGAAACCTTAAGCATGTTTGATCAACAAGCTAGTCTATTAGAGGCATACTAGGGACATGGTGTTGTCTATGTATCCACACATTATCTGGGTTTCCGATCAATACAATTCTAGCATGGATAATAAATGATTATCATGATCAAGGAAATACGATAATAACTAATGTATTATTGCCTCTAGGGCATATTTCCAACACATACCAGGTAACTTTTTGGTTTGTTCAGATTGAGGGCGCCCATCGGGCTGCGTTATCCTCAGGCGGTAGGGTCCGTTCCTGCGGCCGTGCCTTTGTGCTTGTACTAGAACTCTTATGCATTTGATAAATTTCCTAAAATATTCCAGACTGCATGCTCGGTGCCTCACCACCATGAATGTCGCCGTGCCCTAACAACCCTGCCTCTGACCGCCTCGTGATTAAGGGCTGGCATGGCATTTGTGCTCGGGTCCGTGCCCGCAACATTGATAAATCCAAGCGGTCCAGCTCTGTCTCGCGGGCCAGCCCTATGCACATCACCTCCCATGGCCCTTGGTACTACGTCCTCGTATTAGCTAATTAGGAGTGGGCGAGTCAAGAAGCGCGACACGGTTCCTGTCACCATTGTTATCACACGGGAACCGCACATCGAATGTTTCCTCCTTGGGCTTGTCACATGAAAAGAGTGTATACGGCGGTGCTCGGGTCCGTCCCTACAGCACTGAAAAATCCAATGGTCGAGTTCTGTCTGGTAGGCCGGCCCCACTCACGTCACCTCCAGGGGCCCTTGGTGTTTGGCCTTCTCATGCTATGGCTCCTGGAATTTCATTTGGCGCATGTTCCTCCAAGATATGCAGGAATTGCAATGGCTCCTCCTCCTAGAAGATTCAGGCACAACCCGCCTTTGAGGTAGGGCCCCGTGAGACCCGCGTTGGCTCACGGGTGCCCATATACACCTCCAGTTCTACCTTGCAGGCCATGCGTATGAACTTAATGGGTTGTACTCGCCCTGGGGGGGGGGGACTCAGGAGCCTAGCCCCCTTCCCACGTCCAACTGGAAGCCTCATGCTCCGCACTGGCGGATGACACTGTCGCTCAACGGCTATACCCATGCAACTTTGAATTCCCATGCTCCGCGCCGGT
The DNA here is from genome assembly GCA_022496015.1 of Hordeum marinum. Classification (NCBI taxonomy): domain Eukaryota; kingdom Viridiplantae; phylum Streptophyta; class Magnoliopsida; order Poales; family Poaceae; genus Hordeum; species Hordeum marinum. The sequence continues at coordinate 308,152,750 of CM039678.1, read as the reverse complement.
GGATAAACAGCTGAGGGCGCCCTAGCGGCTGCATCCAACCATAGGACGGCTCCTCATGACCCCTTCTTGCAGCATTCCCCTGGGATGCCCACGCAAGGGGGTTGCACGGGGGCTATGCTCAGGCCAGGCGGGCCTGGCGCATGCCACCTCCCCAGGTCCCTGATACCTGGTTTCCCGCGTCCCTCTCAGGCGAGAGCTAGCGAGGAAAGGTATGGGAGCTGCTCGTACGTCAAGGGGGACCCCTGAGCATCTCGACTTAGGGGCCTCACTAGTCACGTAGCCCCTCACCCTTTGGTCTCGTCCTGGTGATCCGGACGCCCCGACAGCGGTTGAGGTATGCGCGGGGTCGAGCCTTGCCGACAAAGAGCTTAAGGCGCTCCAAATATCATCTCCAAAACTAACCCTGTCATACCATGTTCCCTTCATGAGTGCTTCTCGTACGTCAAGGGGGACTCCTGGGCATTGCGACCTAGGGGCCTCACTGGTCACGTAGCCCCTCACCCCTTGGTCTTGTCTTGGTGATCGATAGCCTTCTTCTCCTCAGTCACAGCAAGGGCCTCCTCCCAGGTGTCGACCCGAACCCTCTCCATAGCTACTTCCTCGCTCAGCTTGCCTAGGCGCTCATGCTCCAAGGCTTGGTCGTCCACCGCCTTAGACAACACGAACTCGCATTTGTCAAGTTGGGCCTCGTGGGATGCGAGGTCTTCCTCCCGATGGTGGAGCTGTTTCGTGAGTGCAGTCTTCTCCTCCCGAAGAGCCTTCAAACTAACCTACGCTTCACTGCAGCGCTTCTCAGCAGACGTCGCAGCGGCCAGCCCCGCGTCGCGAGCCGCCTCGGCTGATGCGATTTCCCCCCTGCTCTCAGCAGTTGTGGCTCGGCTTTGCTCCAAACCGCCAGGGCATCGGCGTCATCTTGGATCCATCCAGAAAGGAGCCCCAAGCGCTCCTTCGCGAGGCGGCCGTTGGCACTCCAGAGATCGTCCCGGACCTGATCTAGAGCGGCATAGGCATCCACCAGGGTGCCCGATTCGACTAGAAGGCCGCGACTCAAAGGCACTAGGGTTTACCTGGAGTCAGCGTCAGCACAACAACGGGTGCCTCCACCATAGGGGTAGAAGCATGGAAGGCTGAAGACACCGGAGGCGGCGGTCCACAGGAAAGGCAAGGGAGGATATCCCCTCGGTCAGCTGGCCCCTCAAGAAGCAACACGGACATACCACCAAGGACAGAAGCAGCCTCTCCAGCGGGTGTCGGGGCTCCGTGGCCGCGACAAGGGGAGTCGCCCCGCGAGCCTCATTGCCCACGACATCTGACTCCGCATCAGACGCCGGTGGAGCAACAGGGACGGACATCACGTCGGAGAGCACCCTTGGCTTGACACCTGCCTTCTTCTTCATCTTCAGTACGACGCTGCTCCTGGATGTCAAGTGAAAAAGGGAGCATGAATGCACGAGGTACCAATGGGCAGCCAAGGACCAAGTAGGATCACTTACTCTTAGATGTCAACCACTTCCTCTTCTTCTCCACCTAGGCGAAGGCAGAAGTGCCCTCGCCCCTCTCTGGGAGAGAGCCATTAATCAAGGAAGCAGAGGCAATGCCCACAAGGACCGCGCTCGAGGAGGCCATGCTCGTCCGGGCCATAGCCACCTCACCTGCAGGTTGCGGCCCGTGCAGGAGCGATGTAGGCACCTCGCCCGCCTTGCTGGCACAAGGCGTGCACTTTGGAAGAAGCCCTGCCCCGCGCTTCCTCGGAGTCGCCCGGTTGGTGATCCGCGCAGCACGAGGAGTGTGTCCTGGCACCCTGGGGACCCTAGCAAGCCGTGGAGGACTTGCAACCGGGGGTTCACCAGCATCACCATCGTCTTCAAAGCTGTGGAGGAGCGCGCTCCACGACGAAGGGGACGTCTCCTCTAGGCCGTCGGTCGCGGTTTCCTTTGAGTCCTATTCGCCCGCGGTTTCATCGGAGGACACAGTTACTGGGGAGCAGGGGCGCTCGGCCGGGGAGAGCCCCAGTTTGTTGAAGGCAGGCATGACGGAGAACAAATCGACCTTTTCATTGTGGAAATACAGTGGGGCGTATGCCTCAGGCAGGTCGCCAAGGTCACCGTTAAGCAGGGTCGCCACTGCCCTATTCAGCTCCCCATTGTATAGGCGAGCAGATCGGAGCCTGATGCCATTCACACTACCCTGGTAGTCCCACAGGGGCCTCGAGTGATCCTGGAGCGGCGCAAGGCATTGCACCATGAACTCCTTCACTATCACCCCCCGGTCAACTTCCTGGTGTTGATGTCTCGAGAGATCCACTCCAGGACGGGTTTGGCCCAGGGGTCAGAGAGCTTCGTGGAGTCCCACGCAGGAGTTTTCGCCGGCAGCCCCTTCGGGAGCTCCACGCGAGGGTTGAGACCCCGGCATCCATGAAAACCCAATGGTGCCTGAAGTTCTCCACCTTCTTCCCGGGCTTCAAGAGCATGTTCCCGCTCTGGACCGCGACGAAGGAGATGCATGCTGACCGCTGAGCACTGTCATGAATCCGCAAGCTAAATAAATGGTGGAAGAGGGCCACTGAAGGCTTCACTCCCACAAAGGCCTCGCAGTAAAAGGCAAAGACGGGAACGAGCAGGATGGAGTTGGGTTGGACATGCAGGGCCTGGATCCCATAGTGCTCAAGGATGGTGACAAAGAAATCAGAGAAAGGCGGAACGAATCCAGAAAGGGTAAGCTGATCCGGCCAGGCTGCGCCGCTTCATGGACCCGCACCATATCAGGGTCCACCCTCACTCATTGGTGTCATCCGCTGTCAAAGGAAGCACCGGGCCTAGGTCCCCATCCTTGGTTATGGCGGACTCTGAAAGCGCCGGCGAGGTGGAGGCAGAGGCTGAGCCATGGGCTTCGGGCTTTGACTTGCCGACGGGTGCCATCAGGAAGTCCCCGAAGACGAGAAAGAAAGGAAGAAGGGGTGCAATGTTGAGATCTGGAGAAGTCCTCACGCATGACGAAGATTTGGCGAAGGTGTAAGAGCGCTGGGAAGGAAAGCAATAATGGCTTGACGCCGTGCGTCAGGCTTTTGTCGGCTTGGGCAGTTGCCGAGGGGACACGGGAGTGGGGACGCCGACGCCCAACCACGCACCGCACGCATGGCCTAGCCCATAGGCGATTGGGTCCCGTGGCGCTTTGAGTCATCTTCTTCGGCTCCACCCAGAAGCAAACTTGAGCGTGCCTTGGGCCTAGGGGCTACAGTCGGTGTTCTGGGAACGGGGGTACCCACACTTGCCTTCCTGTGGCCCAGAGTGTGGCCCGCTTCGACGACCAGTAGGGCCGACATGGCTTCACTCAAAACAAGATCCTCGCGAGTGCCCAGTGCTTTGCGAGGAGGACAACATCAAGACCTCCGGAGAGTAGCACCCCCAGGCTTCTTCCCGAGAAGCGGAGATCCCTATGCAAGTGCCCAACCTCCTAATGATGGGATCAATTGGGCTCTCACTACGGAGCTAGGCGGGCACCAGCAGGAGTAGGGGGAGGATAGTTTCCTCTTTGGTGCTAATGAGACAAGGACATCCGCGGGTTCCCAGGGAATCCCCCAAAGGTTTTCTTCCTGGTGCAATGAGACCAAGACCATGAGGTCGGCAAGACAGATGTCATCGTCGAGCCCACCACCGCGGCCCTAGAAGCTTTGCAAGCGAATACCACCTTTAGTGAGGATAAGATGTTCTAGGATTGAAAGTAGGGGTAGAGGGGGTGTTATTAGACTACTTGACCAATAATAATCTACCTTTTCCCAATTTTAAATGCTCGTAGATTTTAGCATTCATAGTAAGTCAAGCACACCCTACACCTGCATGTCTAAGAGTATAGCAGCAGAAAGTAAAGACAAGCATGAGTATTAAAGGAAGGGTAGGAAGATCAAATGCAATTTGGATACACGAAGATTTTTCCCCTGGTTTTGATAGGTGGTGCTATCGTACGTCCACATTTGTGGAGTCTTCAATCCACGGAGGGTAACGGTCGCGAGAGTCCATGGAGGGCTCTACCCATGGAGGGTTCCACAAGGAAGCAACCTTTACTATACCATGATGGCCTACGTCCACAAAGGACTAGCCTAACTTGGGTAGATCTTCAGGAAGTAGGCGATCTCTTTGCCGTTACAAACTTCTTGGTTCACTCCACAACACGAAGTAGGAGGCTTCCAAGGGACACCTAACCAATCTAGGAGGCACCACCCTCCAAAAGGTAATAGGCTCGATAATGTTGATGAACTCCTTGCTCTTATGCTTCAAGATGATAAACTCCTCAGCACTCAATCACTCTCTCACATATTTGTATTTGGTGGAATAGATTGATTGGGTGGAAAGCAACTTGGTGTGCTAGAGATCAAGAATCATATGGTTGGAATGGAATGGCATGATCTCAACACATGAGTAGGTGGCTCTCTCTCAGAAAATCATTTGGGATGAGTGGGGATCTGTTTTGAGTGCTTCTCTTTCGAGTACGTGGTGGTGAAGGGGTATATATATAGGCATTTCCAAAAACCCAACCGTTACACCTAAAGTGACCAACTCGGTGACATTGATGTGTGAATCTCAATGGTACCGAAGTGACCAAAAGGTGATAACTTTTGAATCTCGGTGAGACCGATATATAATTCTCGGTGGTACCGATTAGGTAACCAACGGTCAGATTGCGCAACTCGGTGACACTGATCCAACAAACTCTATCGTACCGATATTGTGAATCGAGGAAACGGAAAGTTGGCGACCCAAACTCGGTGGCACCGAAGTGGAATTGGTTGCACCGATGTGCTAGGGTTTGGCATGGGTATGTCTGAGTTTGGGGATCGGTGGCACTGAGTGGAAATTGTTAGTTGCACCGATTTTGGATATTTGGCTTTGGACAGACTTCTATGGAGGATCTTGTGGGTGTTTTTGGTGACTATCTCTTGTGCACGTTGTCGTGGTTTTATCATGGCAGATGTCCGGGTGGACGGACTTAGGTTCGGGGCGAAGACGCAACTATGTGGCGGCTTGAAGGGGTTGATCGGAATCGAGAGACATGGAGTTTACCCAGGTTCGGACCCTTCGATGGAGATAAAAGCCTACATCCTGCTTGTCTGGTATTGATGATGAAGGAGATCTCTTGCATACAAGGGTGTTGTTTGCTACCTCTAATCACGAGAGCCTCTAATCTATCTATCTCTAATCTCTTGTGTTGTCTAAACTTGTGGACTTGTTCCTCCCCTCCCTCTAGGGGTGCTCTACCCCTCCTTATATAAGTGGAGAGGGTAGGTTTACAAATAGAGTCCTACTAGGAGTAGGAGTAGGACTAGTCTCTCTAGAATCCTATTCCGGGTCTTGTAACCTTCGGAAGGGAGTCTTTCTCTCTTTGAGCTTTCTCTTGTGAGCCGCCTGGCGCCGGCTAACATGCCGGGTCTTGGGCCTGGTCGTCCTGTGATCCGCTTGCCGGGTCATAAATAAAATGTCATGTCTTTTCCGGGTCTCCTCTGAGTCGCTAGGTCGGGTCATACTGCGGGGTATATCCCCGAAATTAGCCCCCAGATTGGTTTGAATTTGTTCATGCTAAGCTCCTATAATAATAATAATAAATATGTTAAGTAGCCGACTTGCTCCTTTGGCCGGCTTATGAAATGTCTCCTTCAGAAATCCGGGCATTTTCTGCATATGAAATAGCCGTCTTTGGTAATCATCTTGCTTGTCAATGTCCTTTGAAAAATATTGATAATAGAACACCCATATGCCATTGAGTCAGCTTCCAATACTCTTGGCGGGTCATCTCCGCCAGGTCATAATCATTGATGATGTCGGGTCATCTCCGCCGGGTCATAATCATTGATGATGTCGGGTCATTACCGTTGGTGACGCCGGGTCTAACAACTGAACTCCATAATTAACACCTTGAAAATTCTCCTCAAAGTTTTTGATATCTGCATATTACCTGTAGCCCCCAAGCTCCGAGATTATCCATGATAACTTGGTGCTTTGCAATAATATTTTGGACTGTGTAGCCCCCAAGTGCCAGGTTGTCCTGCCTGCAGCAACCTGGGACTTATAACTATCTTATACTTTATGAAACTTCAGCAGGTGTAGCCCCCAAGGGTCGGCTCATCATCATGTGATGGGTTGGGTCTTCAATTTGAATCTCTTAATCTGTTTGGACAGCTGAATACTGTAGCCCCCAAGTGCCGGGTCGCATGCTTGCGACGACTTGGGACTTTTAAAAAATTTGATCTGAGCAGTGTAGCCCCCAAGTACCGGGTCAGTAAGAATTACTGAGCTGGGAAAAAATATAGAAATACCGACTCATCTCCTTGAGATAATGTGGTCTTGCTGATAATGTAATGATTTGAAAACCGACTTGCATTAGCCCCCCAAGTGCCGTGGTGCATGCTTGCAGTGACATGGGACTTGCATATTTGATATAAACTAGACTTGAATAATGTAGCCCCCAAGTGCCGGGTTGTCTGCCTGCGGCGACTCGGGAGTATGTGAGAATAATATGACTCACCACAACTTGTTGGATGAATCTTTGACCGTGTTGTAATATAACCCAGAATGAATATCATGGAATAATTCCTTTGTCTTTGACATGAAATCCCTGCTCGTGGTTGCGATGCGACCCAACAAATATATATTTGGAGAAATCCATGAGTGTTGTAGATTACTACAGAGTATGATTGAAGAAATCCGAGAACCGGCCAATTAGATGACACGACAATATATCTGATAGGGCGGCTCTTTGAAAAAATAATAATTTTGCCGAGTTGGCTTGAAAACCGCAATCATTTATTACTGGTTATGATAGACCATGAAGATCCAGCTTTGTTGGCTATTAAAAGATCCATTTGCTCTTGTAGAACACTTAACGGCGTCTCATCTTAAGAGATAATAACTGCAAAAAATAAACAAGACATAATATATTCTGCATTGTTGTGAGGGCGGCTTGAAGAAGCTCAACTCGGAGATGTTATATCTTTCATAACATTGCTCCCGCTTTCATAATCTTGCTCTGATCCGGCTTGATAAGCCGATATGTCATGTGAATATGATGCAATGTATGATGCAATGATTGACTTGTCAACATTTTTGGCGCGAATGCCGGTTGTTAGGGTTATATGAGCTACACCCGGAGGTGGGAAGCCCCCTTTAGACAACCATGGCTAATCGTGTTAGCCGGAGATGGCATAAAGCCGGCCGATAAGGCTTTAGAAGTGATACCCGGAGGTAAGAAGCCACCCTCAGCAATATGGCGTGAACGCCAGTTGTTAGGGTTAGATAAGCTACACCCGGAGGTGGGAAGCCCCCTTAGACAACCATGGCTAATCGTGTTAGCCAGAGATGGCATAAAGCCTGGCCGATAAGGCATTAGAAGCGATACCCGGAGGTAAGAATCCGCCCTCCGCCGGTTGTTAGGGTGTTAGATACCCGTCGGTAAGAACCCCCTACAACCGCGGCTAATCCTGTTAGCCGGAGATTTGTCATAAAGCCGTCCGATAGGGTGTTAGAAGCGATACCCGTCTGTAAGAAGCCCCCTTCAGCAATTTGGCGTAAACGCTGGCCGATAAGGCATTAGAAGCGATACCCGAAGGTAAGAAGCCGCCCTCCGCCGCGGCTAATCCTGTTAATCGGAAATTTGGCATAAAGCCGGCCGATAAGGCATTAAAAGCGATACCCGAAGGTAAGAAGCCGCCCTCCGCCGTCACTAACCGTGTTAGCCGGAGATTTGGCATAAAGCCGGCCGATAAGGCATTTGAAGCGATACCCAAAGGTAAGAAGCCGCCCTCAGCTCGTGGCTAATCGTGTTAGCCAGAGATTTGGCATAAAGCCAGCCGATAAGGCGTTAGAAGGGATACCCGAAGGTAAGAAGCCGCCCTCGGCCGCGGCTAACCGTGTTATCCAGAAGATTTGGCATAAAGCTGGCCGATAAGGCGTTAGAAGCGATACCCGAAGGCAAGAAGCCGCCCTCAGCCGTGGCTAATCATGTTAGCCGGAAGATTTGGCATAAAGCCGGCCGATAAGGCGTTAGAAGCGATACCCGAAGGTAGGAAGCCGCCCTCAGCAGTCGTAGTTGACATGTCAACTGGAATATTTGTGAATTCTTCTTGTAAGTCGCCATCTTGTAAGCCGCCATCTTGTATGAAGGAATGACAGAGGCTCCAAATAAATTCAGGCATCTATGTTTGAATGGTGCATCACGGCGGTTCGTTCTGTTGGGCAACTTTTTTAATCTTCCGCCAAAAATGTAGACCCCAGGATCGGGTTAACTTTGCCATGACCCAGGGTTCTAGTTGAAAACGACCAAATGTGCCTTGCCATGTCTGTAGCCCCTGAGTCTTAAGGTGTCTCGAAGAGGCGGCTTGAGAATCTCCACTGAAGGTTGAGTTTGACCATGGCGGGTTATAGATGCTCCCGTATGATTTGTGTCAATAATCCGGTCAATGATTCATCCCGGCTGGTTGCTGAAGTGATCAAATTGTAATGGCGGCGACTTGTGCGCCTGTCCGCTGGGCGGCTCGAGCGGGCGAACACCGCCCGATATATCAATGTAGATCAGACCACAGACGGCGGCTTGCACGCGTCAGTTGGGCGGCTCATACATGCAAGCACCGCACCGATATGTTGATATAGATTGGACCGCATGGCGGCGATTTAGAGCCGTCCATTGGGCGGCTTGTACTAGTGCATGCAGCCACTGGCGTGTTGATGTAGACATAGAAGTCAGCCACGGTGTTTGAAGACGGCGCGGTTGCGAGAGACGACCGTGGCGTGTGTAATCCAGTGCGGTCACAAGAAACGGTCGCTGCATTGTAAGCTGGTGCGGACAGCGAGTCGGCCATGGTGTTTGTTGGTGAACACCATGCCACGGCTATGACAGCTTGCGCACTCATCGGGCCATAGATGCGGCGGTCTGCACATACATTTGTTGAACATTTCGGCACAGTTAGATGCCCATGCATGACAATGATACCGCGAACTATATATCCAGCCATCGCTCTTCTTAGTGATCAATTGCCCTAATTTAAGATAAGAAATGATCCGTGTATGAGTCAGCCGTTGACTGATGACCACTTTTTAACCGTTTCTCACAATTCTTCCTATCTTGCTTCCGACTCCCCATTTATTCTTCTTCGCAGTAGCCAACATGAGGTGGTCAACGGCAGGAGCCGGTTGGTGCGAGGATGTGGTTCAGTGAGCGCGCGAGGCCGGAGTGATGGCGGAAACAATGATGCCAAGCGGCCCGCAGGCACGATGGCGTGGAAAGGGACACCTCATAGGCACGGGGAGAGCAGCGGCGATGAGCGCACAAGCGCGGCCATGACAGCGGAGTGTAACGGAGCCGACAACGGCAGGTGAAGGCATGGCAGAGTCGCCGGTTGTCGGACACGCCGGGGCAAGCCACGTAAACCGGAGTAAGAGCTCGTCCGGCCGGCATGGTAGCTCGCACGAAGCAGACCGTTGTAGGGTGCGTGTGACATCGAAGTGAGGTGGCGCTGCGGAGTGAACGGCCGGGGCACAGCACGGCGACGGCGGCTCGGTCGGTGCGGCGCACGGCATAATGAAGACGCTTGCGCGGCGAGTCACGACAAAAGAACAGGCACGAACGGACTCAGGAAAGCCGGTGGCAGTGGAGGCGATTCATAGTGACGGAGAAAAACACGGCGGCGGGTCGCAGCTACAGTGGTACAGTGGCAAGAAAAGGGGGCGGCTAGAGACGCTGGCCTGTGGCGGCGGCTCAGCCATGGCATAGGCGGGGCAAGGAGAGCTCGGAGGTGGGGATGGCAGCAGCCGAGGATAGGTGGAGGTGAGCCCGGACGCATGAAGTGGAAATAGCCGGTGGTGCTGGCTTAGTGGTGGGAGTGAGGCGCAGCGGCTGGAGATGACTTGAAGCGGGCCTGGTCGAGGCGACGGCTCGAGCAGGGCGATGCTGCTGCGGCTAGCGGATGTGGTCACGGCGAGGTGAGCCGGGGAGGGCATCGTCGCGGCAGCCCGACACTACGCGGCGGCCCAAGGAGGACGGAGGCGGCCGCTAGCGGAGCGAGGGTGCACCGGCGGAGAGGAACGCTCGAGGCCAAGCCACGGCGGCCAAAACGTGCGGGCGTGTTGAAGCCGCGGGGACCAAGTCCCCGGTCCGTGTCCGCTTCCCTGTCTGTCTTTCTTGATTGCTTCTGGTCACCATGTCGGTGATTTAGAAACTTAGACCCCGAAGTCACGCGCGGGCAGCACCAAATTCCTATCGGCCTTGTGACTTGCGGTAATGCAATACCCACGAATTGATTTCTTGTCAAATTCAACTGATTACTGAAGACGTCTGTAGTGGATAGATTGCAGCCCTAACTCCCATCTGGATCTAACTATGCGCACGCTATTCTGATTGTTCGTCGTAATTCTTGATGACGTTGGTTGCCCGAGTCGATGTAGATATTTCCGCCTTAGTTCTTACTGACTCGAAAGATTGCGAGCATCTCAATCCTTTGGAGAAGTCCCTTCAAGAACACAACCATCATGCGAGGCCCCACGGTGGGCTCCAACTGTCGTGGTTTTATCACGACAGATGTCTGGGTGAACGGACTTAGGTTCGGGGCGAAGACGCAACTATGTGGCGGCTTGAAGGGGTTGATCGGAATCGAGAGACATGGAGTTTACCCAGGTTCGGCCCTTCCGATGGAGGTAAAAGCCTACATCCTACTTGTCTGGTATTGATGATGAAGGAGATCTCTCGGATACAAGGGTGTTGTTTGCTACTTCTAATCACGAGAGCATCTAATCTGTCTATCTCTAATCTCTTGTGTTGTCTAAATTTGTGGACTTGTTCCTCCCCTCCCTCTAGGGGTGCTCTACCCCTCCTTATATAAGTGGAGAGGGTAGGTTTACAAATAGAGTCCTACTAGGAGTAGGACTAGGATTAGTCTCTCTTGAATCCTATTACGGGTCTTGTAACCTTTGGCAGGGAGTCTTTTCTCTCTTTGAGCCTTCTCTTGTGAGCCGCCTGGCGCCGGTTTACATGCTGGGTCTTGGGCCTGGTCGTCCTGTGATCCGCCCGCCGGGTCATAAATAAAATGTCATGTCTTTTCTGGGTCTCCTTCGAGTCGCCAGGCCGGGTCATACCGCGTGGTATATCCCCGACACACGTGGAGCATCTTGATCACCAATACTACCTTACCCCCTTTTTATAGTATTGGCTTTCCTATGGACTCAAAGTGACTTCTCACAAAGTAAAATGTAGAGTCCTCTTGCTTGAAGCTTTGCCAATCCATTTCCTTGCATCTTGGGGTTTCTCCATAATCCTTTTGCCATCCCTATCATTGAACTTTTCCTAAATTATTCTTAGTAGAAACTTTAGTTCAATGACATATATGTTGTTATTAATTACCAAAACCACCAAGGGAGCAAATGTGCTTTCAATCTCCCCCCTTTTTGGTAATTGATGACAACATATAGATCAAAGCTTTGACATATGATATAATGAATGAATATAATCATTGCTTTGAGAAGTATGTGATAAGCAAGAGCTCCCCCTAAATTTGTGCATCATTTTAAATTTGTGTTTGAATGGAAATGCACAATTGATTAGGTACATGGGGCACTCTTTCATGTCACATACAATTTGGTGGTGTCAAAGAAGAGCAATAATGAACATTATAGCATAACACAATCAAGTAAAGGTGATTGACCATCTCATAAGCATCAAAATGATAGGAAATAGTAGCAACACACATCAAGTGTATTATCAATCACCAACAAAGTTTAACACACGCAAACCAAAAGATCAAATGTTTTTAAAAAAGCAATAAAAACCAACGATCAAATGTTTTAAGAAAAGTCATAAAAACCAACGCTCTCTCACTCGAAGCCTAAACATCTATATACAACTTCTCCCCCTTTGGCAACAAGTTACCAAAAAGTTCAAAGAGATATAACTAATCATTTTCTGGGGATGATCTCCTCCGGTCATCGATGAAGGAGTCAAGAGAACTGCATCGGCGAAGATGTTGGTAGACATCATGGATGGAGTTGATGTAGCAACAGGAGGTACCAGACGAGCTGATGGAGATGAAGAGGCTATAGCAGGTGCTGATGAAGAAGGACTCAACTCTGGAGCTAACACTATGGCTGATCTGGCCTAGGTAGTGAACTAAGTGCCTGGCCTGAGAGGAGAGTCGTCCTCATCATCATGAGAAGTATCGAGACTAGGCACGTTATCAACTTCCTTCTTGAGCTTATTTATGGTCTTGGTCAGCCCATCGACCGGGTCATTGACGGTCTTGATCCTATTCTCCATGATCCTCACAAGATTATGTTGATTCGCCAATATGTCCTTGATGTCCTTCGGCATGCCCTGAACGGTAGTGATCAAAAGATCCATTTGCTCATTCCTAGATCTAGGGACTTGAGCACTAGTGGCTCTAGTTGCCTCTGCCTCTGCCTCTGCTGCAGCTGATGTGGGATGATCTGGGTCTATCACCACAATGTTGTCCTGAAGATCTGGCTGTAGGGGCAAGTGTGGCCTGTCAAGGGAAAAAATGTGCTTCTCTAGCTTGGAGTTGATGAGCATATGTATGTAGGGTGCATAGGAGTAAGTTGATGGAGTAGCCTTGGATCATCTTCTCATCTCCTGAGTTAGGCATCAATGTGTGCCTCAGAATGGTGTTGATAGTGCGAAGACCTGCCTGGAGGTAATAGATTGATCCTAGCTAATGAGACTTCAGATGTGCAATAGGGATTGCATTGTACATGTCCTTCATGGCATCGTGGCTTGCTTTGGACTCAGAGTACACACATATATCTCCATCTTCCACCTTTGGGACTCCTAAGATGGCAGCCCATTCATCAACCATGGATTCATACCTTGCTCCTTCAGTCATCCATAAAATTCTACCATCTCAATAGAAGTGAGCAGTGAAGTAGAATTGCATGATCATCTCATCATTCCATGTAGTGAATTCTTTGCCAACAAACTTGTCGAGGCCAATGCAGTGAAAGTTGTTTTGCACACTCAGGAAGTAGTCTGCATTATCCTTGATGTACTTCCAATCCACATACCTCATATCATTGATAGCCGGGCTCTTGTCAAGCAATATTGTCTCATAGAAATCTTGTTGCTCCTTGGTATAAAACCTATAGTCCACATCTATTTTCCTCCTTTGAGCATATGGATCAATTTCTCTCCATTCCCTCAGACCTGAATTCTTCTTCTTCATGTCCTCTACAACGAAGTGACTAGTATTGTGCCCTGGAAGGTGTGGTCTAAGCTTCATCAATGTAGACATGGCATCCTCATCTAGATCTCTGGAGGTAGATCCCTTGTTCTTCTCAGAAGCTGGAATCTCTTTGGAGAATCTCTTGGGCTTGGGAGCTGAAGGCTTCTTGGAACCATGCAATTCTCGAGCTAGCGGAGCTGAAAACGAAGACGAAAGATTTTGCCAAAAATGCGGGGTAGAATTTGTGGATTCTCGGATACGAAGATATTGGCTTGCCCTTGGGTGCAGACTACCTGGGCATAGCATCAGACAAAAGTTTCTTTTGTTTCTTCTTGGTAGGAGCCTTATAGATGGCTCTTCCTCCTCATCCTCAGCAGCAGAAGTCTCTTCTGGGTCCTCATACATAGAGGTAGGCCTGCCAACAACATAGACAATCCTCTTCCTAGATTTCTTCTCTCCTGCCTTCTTGGTCATAGACTTGTTGGGAGGCTCAATAGTCATGGTGCCGCTAGAGTTCTCATGTGCTCTCATAGATTCAGAGGGGGCATACTCTTTCCTGACTATATTCTTAGAGGGCTTCTTGACAGACTAGTCCTGCTTGGTATTGGGAGGCACTTCATCAGTTATGAAGTCCTCATCTTCCTCATTAGAATTGAGATTTCCTCTTACCCTAGTAGCAGCTCTGGGCAAATATGGAGAACTAGGAATACTAACATCTAAACAGGATGAGCTATTGTCTCGACTAGTGCCAGAGCTCATGTCAACATTTTGCTCCTTCAAGTTCTGACTGTCCTCTTAAATAGACATCTCTGACCCTGTGAATAGAATATAGAAGAGTAGAAGGGTTGAGTCATCACAAAATGCAAAAGTTTTCAAAGTTTGAACAAAATTTTTCACAAGGTTTGCATTCTGCCAGATGAATATCGGTACAACCGAGGAAATATTCTCGGACCCACCAAGACAGACAACCTCTATTCCAGGAACTTGGTACCGCTTTCGATCACACTGAAAGCTGGCACTCGGTTCCACCAAGGTGTTCTCAGTCGGTCAAAAAAAATGAATCGGTGGTATCGATTCATATGCTTCGGTTCCATCGAGATTCAGGTTGGGGACGACAAACCCTAGAAAATCTTCCTTTCGCTATTCTACGGGAATTTTGTGTGGATGGATCAATCTCAAAGAGTGGCTTATCGATTGAAAAGTCCTAATGCGCAAGATTCGGAGATGGGAGCGCACAAGGGGGTCAAAATCGTACCCTAGCTTGGTGACGATTTTGCTATGGCAGCGAGGGGGTGTAGATTCCGTTGACGGCGTGGACTTCCAATGGTGGGGCACCTTTAAAGACAATGGCGATGACCAAGGGCCTCTATTCGACATCATAGGGTTTTGAAGGGATGACGTTTGAGAGAATAATTCCAAAAGTCGGGTCCGCCTCTATATATACCCATGGCTATCGGTGACACCTATTCTAACTTTTCGCTGTCACTGAGTTCCTCAACTGTCTGCTGACAGGGTAACTCGGTGTAACCGTGAGATGGAATCGGTGGTACCGAGATGAAAAACAAGATCAACCCTAGGCATTTGATGAGACCGAGTTTTGGGGTTGGTTCCACGGAGATGCACTTCGGAGGTTTTAATGGTCTCTCCTTTGTCGATGCGGAACTCCGAGTGCTCCTCACACAGAGAGATCGAAAAGTACTTGTTCAAATTTTGTGATGAAGCATGAAAAGAACTTGAGATGAGAAAGCATAGATAGCAAGAGGAGGGACCTAGGCATTCTTGCCCATCCAATTGGCAAAAGTAAAAACAAAGCTCAAATAGCAACAATTGGATGTCCTCGAATGGATAAAGAAATGCAGACCAACATGCTCACACAATAAGATGTCAAACGTAATCATGGAAAACATGCACATACATACTAGCATCTATAAAGCACTTTGGCGATGACGTAGTCATCTATATATGAGTATACTGACTTAGGATCCAAGTAAGAATACTTGATCATAGGTCATACTCATCGTTTAAGCACGAGTGGGGTTGCCACTTTTACATAAAGCATTTAATGTTGTCACATACTATGAGATGCTTTCACTCAAGTCTTAGAGTAAAGCTCCCCCTTGATGTGACATCCCCCCTTGAGAGGGATAAAATAACCTTGTGTTTTGTCGATGAAGACTTCATGTAGGTGAAGTAGTGGTGGATGCTCAATGTGGATGAACATCACCATGAGTTGGGAGCATCCTTGTTGTTTCCTTACTCTTCTCACCTACATGGGTTAGTCCTAACACACAAGAGACAAATACAACAATATCTATGGGCATGGAGTGCAAAGCATACATGATGATGTCCATTGATTTGTTGATTACCTTGTCCCTTGCTTACCTTTGAGGGAATGTGTGACTCCTTGAACTATTGCATGATGTTGATTGCAACTAGTTCTTGCCAATAATGAATGTGAGTGAATTTCATTGGCGGAGTCACCCCTCAAGAACTTTGTCGGATTTCGGGCTCCGCAAAACCCTCAAGGTTCAAACATACGGACATGTGTGAAGATCCCCTGTAGCCTCTCCCTACTTAGCTTGCTACTTTATGGTTACAACGATGGACTCGCACGATGACGAGTAAGGAGATGAACACGATAGTTTACCCAGGTTCGTGCTGCTGGGAGGCGCAATACCCTACTCCTGCTTTGGTGGATTGACTCTCGGGGAGGTGTGGTGGATGAACTAGTACAGTGGTTTCTATCCTCGCGAGGGAGCTCTAGTGGTGTTCTTGGCTCTCTGCCTTATCTATGTGGTTCGTCGAGTGGTTTCCCCGTCGGGTCCCCCGATTATGGTGTGGCCTAGCCTCTGTATATAGTGGTGGCCCGGGTCCTCTTTCCTTATCACAATGGCGGGAAGGGATCCCACAATGTCCAAATTTGAAGGGGGACAAGTGTACATCCCCGCCCCGTCCAAAGGTGGTATTCGCATGTAAAGTAGTTGTCGATGATGCAGAGGTGTGCCCAATGATGACATCCGCCCTACGGGGCTCATGATTGTGGTCTTGTTGCACCATAATGGAAACCTTTGGGAAGCGCTTTGGGAACCCGCATATGTCCCTGCTCCCTCTACACCAAAGGGGAAACTGCATCGCCTAACGTGCTGGCGCCCACTTGTCCTTCCCTGCGTCATATTTGACTCCTGAGGCCGGGCTCTGCATAGAGATCTCTGCCGCTCCGGAGGGGGCCTGAGGAGGCCCATCCTTACTGGTCTTGGAGTCATTATTCCTCGCGAGCCTGGGGTCCTCGCAAGGGCCTTGTCTTGAGTGGAGCTGCGCCAGGCCATGTCTGGCTGACGAGGTGGGCCATGTCCTAGGCCGCACGCAAGCGGGTCTGGGTACCTCCGTTACTAGAACACTGACAGTAGCCCTCGAGCTCAAGGCGCGCCTAAGATGGCTTCAGGGAGAAGCCTTGAGGACGGCCCGAAGTGCCACTAGCCCCAAACACCTGTAGTCTAGGCTTTACATGTGTCGAATGCCTGGGTGGCGAAGTCCCCACTCCTCGAGGGCATCCGGAAATGCCCCGAGTCAAACTGATGTGACGCCTGCATGAAGCGTCAGCCATCATTGCCCTTCCTTGAATGTTGTTGTGCCCTCGATCTTCTCTCCTTGGGCCGTGCAGATGTGACCCTTTAGAGGTTCCATGTCTCTCGGGATGCATGGGGGTGCCGGTTGGCCCCTGGTTGTACATAAGCAAGTGAGGGCGAGAAAGCCCTCAACACACCTTCGTCCTCTTTGCCTCCCAACTTCCAAGCCGCCGTTCTCCTAATCATGGTTTCAGTGAGGAAGGTCTCTGTCGCCGAAAAGGGAAAGGCCTCTGAGGAGAACCCTGCCTCACCACCGTCTAGTAAGGGTCGCGGTCGTCCCCGAAAGCACGTCGCGACGCCGGCGGTGGCTCCTTGTGGATACGGTCGCACTCCAACATGGCCCGGGGTTACCATTGGCGGCCGTGGTGGGGCTCTGACCAGCGCGGGAGGCTACAGTAGTCGAGGAGGTGGCGCCCACAGTGGGAGGACGACGGTGGCGACCCTGCCGCCATGCCTGCTCCATATGGCCGACATGGCCCAGGAGTTTGTGGTGTGGGCGGAGAAACCGAAGGCTGCCTGGTTTCAACTCCGGCGCTCCTTCGCAGGGGCGCTGTTGGCCGGAGGGCATGGCGGCCTATGGCTGCTGCAATGCAACATCGTGGGTGCAGGTCGAGGTCACCCCAAGGGTTATGTGTACCTAAACCGCGGGTGGCAGGCGTTTGCCTTGTTGGGAGGTGCACCCTTCACTTCAAGTATGACGGGATGGCGATGCTCTTCGTCAAGGTCTTTGGGGTACAAGGTGAGCTCCTGGGCGCTGCCTAGAAGCTATCACCCGCAGAGATCTTGGATACGAGCTTGCCCTTCGCGACGGGAGTCGTGGCTCCAGCAGCAGCGACACCCCCTCCGAGGGGAGCCCGAGCAACAGCAGCGACAACAACGATATTAGCTATGATGCGCTAGCACGCCGACATGTCTGGACCTCAGGGGGTGTCAAGCCGCCATGGTGTCACTCCTCTGCTCCTGAAATGTCCATGCCGGCGTGCCTTCACAGGCCCGTGAAGGAGGAGGAGGACACCGACTGGGCACTGATGCGTGGACCCCGGGGTTCCCGAAGAGGTAGCCCTCATGGGGGGCTTTCTCACCTTTTCCTCCTTTTCCTGCTCCTGCAGTCAAATAACCAAGGAAGGCCCTATGGGCATGTAATGAATTTGGGTGCTTGCCTCTTTTAATCTGTACTTCTGCTACGTGTCCTGGCCTTTGTGTTTTCGTTAATTGAGGTGGCCTTACAATCATGATTAGGGTAGCTAGCTTTGGCATGCTCGCGGTAGGCTCCAGGGGAGGCGTGGCTATGGTGCTTGGGGAGTTTGGACGTCCTGTGGACCTCTTCTTCTTGTGGGTGAGGCAGGTTGGGAGCCCTTTCGGCACTCCTTGTTTGTAGGTACCAGTCCCAAACATTTCCCTACCACTGTAGTATACGACCGGATC
The DNA here is from genome assembly GCA_022496015.1 of Hordeum marinum. Taxonomy (NCBI): domain Eukaryota; kingdom Viridiplantae; phylum Streptophyta; class Magnoliopsida; order Poales; family Poaceae; genus Hordeum; species Hordeum marinum. Next base: position 308,134,492 of record CM039678.1, on the reverse strand, counting down.
ACCAAGGGTGAAACTACGAGGCAAGGCCTCGACACCCTCAATGCCGACCGAATCACCAAGGACGACATCGAGGGGCGAGTGGCTATATAACCGGTAAGGGTCCTGAGGCGTGGTGCTCAGGAGAACCCTTTGATGCTCAAGCAGCTCTACATCGGCAAGTCCCACTCCCACACATTTCCCTACCATCGTAGTATACGACTGGATCACCAAGGACGCAACTACGAGGTGAGGCCTCGACACCCTCGATGCTGAATGGATCACCAAGGACAACATCAAGAGGCGAGTGGCTATATGACCGGTAAGGCTCTTGAGGCGTGTTGCTCAGGAGCCCCCTTTGACGCTCAAGCAGCTCCCAAAGAAATTTTTTGTTTCCTGCCACTAGAGGGGTGGGCCTCCCGAGGCTCCAAGATGGCGCGTCGGGACGTGAATGGAACCATCGAGCAAGTATAAAGCGACATGCACCTGCTAACTCATCCGGGAGTACCACGTGAAGTTCAGGGCACCAAGGCCCTGGCAAGGTGCGAGCACCGTGCCCCCCCAGCCCCCGCTCATGGGGTGCGAGGGGGAGGGGAGCAGGCAAGTGCTCGACCTGAAGAGAGAAAATCCAAGATGGGAAATGTGGATGAAAACAAATCCCTGGCTCGTTTCTTTAAAACATGATTTGTAAAAAGCCCCGAGTTTTATTCCAGGAAATTTAGCAAATCCAAATTCGTGAAGAGCAAATAACAGCTGTGTCCGACACCTAGACTAGTCTTCGTCTTCCCCTAGCGCTGAGTGTACGCCATCCACGTTGCATGGGCATAGCCATTGATGGGCAGTGTTGACTTCTCTACGAGCACAGAGCTATGGCTTCCACACTGCGTGGGAAGGAACCCCTCCGCATCCATGGGGGGTCCGGGCGTATACATCCCACTCATTATTACATGAGAGTGACACGGGTAGAACTTTCGGAGGTGCTGGATGTTCCAGGCATTCTGGATGGGGACCCCGTCCTGAGTCTCCAGGACCATGACACCAGGTCTGTAGACGTGAGCGACCTTGAATGGGCCCTCCCACATGGGAGAGAGCTTTGCAAGCCCTCCCTAGAGATAACACGCCTCAGGACGAGGTCTCTGACTTCGAGGGTCCTGGAGCGGATATTACGGTAGTGATAGCGCCGTAGCGCTTGCTGATACCTCGCAGCTTGGAGCGAGGCTTGGCGACGCGCCTCCTCCCCAAGCATGAGGTCCGTTCCCCCTGCGGCATCCTGACGCTCCTCGTCAAATGCCAAGACCTGCGAGGAGCGGTGCTTGACCTTGCGGGGGAGGACAGCTTTGGCTCTGTAGACGAGGCAGAACAAGGTCTCGCTGGTGGGCGTAGTCACGGTGGTGCGGATGGACTGCAGAACGAACTAGAGCTCATCGACCCAACCCCTCGCGCAAGCCTCCAGTTTATTTTTGAAGCTCCTTGTCTTGAGGCCTCGTAGGACTTCCACGTTGGTGCACTCCGCCTGGACGTTGCTCCTGGGGTGGGCTATCGAGGCATAGCTAATCTGTGTTCCAAGGCTAGCACAATAAGTCTTGAAGAGTTTACTTGTGAATTGCGAACCGTTGTCGGTGATGATGCGGTTGGGGACACCGAATCGGCTCACGATGCCCTTGATGAACTTGACGGCCGACCCAGCCGGGATGGTGCGCACTGGCTCCACCTCCGCCCACTTGGTGAACTTGTCGATGGCGATGTAGAGGTAGCGGTAACCGCCTGCTGCCCGCGGGAAAGGCCCCAGTATGTCCAGCCCCTAGACCGCAAAGGGCCAGGAGAGTGGGATGGTCTGGAGGCCTTGGGTGGCCTGGTGAATTTGCTATGCATGGAACTAGCAGGCCTCACAAGATCGGACCAACTCGATGGCATCGTTAAGCGCAGAGGGCCACTAGAAGCCTAATCGGAAGGCCTTCCCAGCGAGAGTGCACGAGGAGGAATGGTGCCTGCAGTCCCCTCCATGGATGTCTGCCAGCAGCTCACACCCTTGTTCCTTGGAGATGCGTCGCAGCGTGGCATTGTTCAGGCGCCCGTAGTACAAGTCACCTTCTTGCAAGCGGTAGAATGTGGCCTGCCGTGCTATGCGCCCCACCTCTTCTTCCTTTTCCGACAACATGCTGTGAAGCAGGTATACCATGAACTGCTGCATCCAATCGTCAGCCTGAGCCTCCAGTGCCAGGAGAAGTCCGGCTCCTGAGGCCTGACCACCGTCCGGAGCCCCCAAGGTCGTCGTTGGGGGGAGCTCCTCGCTTGGTGGTGCTAGGTTCTTAGTGGGCGGTTGTCAGTGTCAGAACCGGCGTATCTCGTAGTAGGGGTCCTAAGCTAGGCATCTTGGAGCGATGATAACATGGACACATGATTTTACCTAGGCTCAGGCTCTCTCAAGGAGATAATAACCTTCGTCCTGCTTTTGATTGTATTGATATGGGGATAATACATAGTATAGGTATCTACCATGAGCTTGTAGTAATGAATATGAGATTATCTATCGACTAGCCTCGCCTCAGTTTATATATGCACTATAGGCCTAGGGTTTAGAGGAGTCCTTGTCTTGTGCACCAAGTCTTGTGGAATCTCCCTTGTATGTGTCATGGGCCGCTCGAAGTGGCCCATTAGTGAACCATCATGGCGGTCCTCGGCCCGGCCCACTGGTCGGGGGATGACGTGGTGAGTACCCCCTAGTCCAGGACACCGTCAGTAGCCCCTTGAACCGGTCTTCAAGTTGGGGACACTCCTCGATTCTTCCAAACTATTCTTCATCTTCAACTGTCGGTCTTGAAAACTGGTTCAATAAATCTTCCTATCTCTGATCTTGAGGATCGCCAAGGTGAATCCGAAGAGCTTACAAGTAGGGCATCCGAGGAGCCCCTTTAGGTTATCGGCCTTTATCAATGCATTGTAATTTTTTACACCACACTTGGGGTTCGAAGTGTTTCCTTTGCGGCGGCATCCTCTTGCGTTCGAGATCCAATGCCGAACTACATCTGAGGCGTCTTTTAACAGCCGAGCTCCAACACTATTCTACATTCAAGGTATCCTCTTGCGTCCGAGCTCCAATGCCGGACTGCATCTGAGGTGTCTTTAGCATCTGAGCTCCAACGCCGATCGACATCTGAGCGCCAAATGACGGGCTACGTCTGAGATCCAACGCCGGACTGTGTCCGAGCTCCAACGCCAGACTGTGTCCGAGCTCCAACGTCGGACTGTATCTGAGGTGTCATAGATTACCTCGGTCTTGAAAAAGTTGAAGGAGTTCATCCGAGCTTAATGACGGAAATTCCCTCTATGGAGGCACCCACTTGCATCCGATTGTTATGCCGGACTGCTTAAAAGGTGGTGCACCACCTTAGTCTCGGGCTGTTTCAATTGGTGCAATTTATTCTCTACCGAGATATATAGCCAGTAGCCCTCAAGGTGTGTGTCCGTTGAATGTCCGGCATGAACCTAATGGAAAACATAAAACCGGCGATCCCAGTAGCCCCTGAGACTTAGGTCGATTCACAAAATCGGCCTGAGGATCAACTCCTACTTTTGCGGCATACTTAGGAATAGAAAAGGTGGTGTAATATTTTAGAGGAAATAGCGATTGGCAAGCGGGCCCTTGATAGAGGGTCTTGATAACTTGCCATAATATATTAGCTTGATGCCACATAGGTACATATGGTACCTATTGTTGTCCAAAGACACGTTTGCCCATAGCTCGGTCAAGCTGAACACTGAGCATTTTGAATTTTCTACATTGAATAAGCAATGCAGTAGCCCCCGAGCCACTGGTCGGGTGGCAACACTAGATCAGCAGATCGATGTGCCCCTTTAATATTTGTAAATGATAAGCGCGAAGCCCAATAGCCCTCGAGACTTAATGTGGGCACGGGTGGCCGAATTAAGGATCGATATCCGAAGTAAATTGACTTTAATCACAATTTATGTGTAACGATTCTATGTATCCAAGTACTTTACATCATTAATGCTCGGATCCGCATTGTACAAAACTTTGTCGACCGACCATCGGCTTCAACCTCCTCAACTAGTGCGCGGGGAGTGTTTGTCCTACTTTATTAAGCCTTTATGAGGGCAAATATTTATGGCAAACAAGCAAATCCAGGCATATAGTTTTATAAACAAAGGTACGCGGAGAGATATGTTATATTACTATTTAACGTAAGTAACATCTTCCAAAGAAAATAGTCTTGCTATCGGTTACTTTCTTTTGGTTGTCATGCTGACCATGATCATGAAACCTCATCTCCGGTCAATGTGGGAGGGAAATTTTGAGGATTTACTTGGGGGAAAGTTCCCGAACTCTGTGGTCCATAATGAACCAAAATTTTCACTTCCATCGTTGCCGAACATTTGTATCCTTTAAGATGGCTAGCTTTTGGCTTCACCCAGTCTGAGGTACTAACTCGGATCACTCGGTAGTAACAACCACAGAGGTGCTCCCTTTATCACCTAGCCGAACAATCGGGAACATAAGGGTAAGCATAGGAGCCAAGGAAATCAGCTTGGCCAAAATCTTAAGTCAAATTGATGCTTATTTATGGCTTTATTACGATATTTATGGAAGGAAATTCTCCATTGAGACAGTTTATAACCAGAAAGTGGCCCATCGTCGGCTTCCACCCCTTTGTAGATGCTACACATGGTGTTTCCGTACTAAATATACAACCCTTAGCCGACGTCTTGGTGCCCGATGGTGGTTGGGTTAACGGAAACGAGACAATCAGATATGCAGGCTTTATAACTTTCACTTAGTCATAGGAGTTTAAATTTCGGGGCCACTTACTAGCCCCAAAATAGTGTCTGGCATCAGCCCAGGTCAAACCAGTAATACTTCGGCCAATCTTATGAAAGGCTCATTGCTTAATATGGTCATCGGATCGCTGACCAGTTTGCACTCATTGTGACAGTCAGTTTTTGGCTTTCTCCACTAAGGTACTTGACTAGTTAAACCAGAAGTACAATCGCACTGGTTCTCCCTTTGCACTCCTAGCCGAAAAAAGTGGAATGTAGGAGGCAATCACAGGAGACGGGCAACCCAACTATTGACCGAAGACACAATTCAAAACTGATGCATATAAAGCAATATCCAGATGCCGAGGTGTAGGTCGGCAGGGAAGATGCCAAGCTGTGGGTTGGCAAACATTTCCCCAGTTGAGCTATTCGTAGGTCACCCTAGTCAAGACGATGTCCCTCCTCCTAAAAAACATACAAATAGCTTAAAATTGCCATCAGCTCGAAAGCCGAGAAAACTTACATAAAAACTTTGACGTTCGAACTAAATCAAGTGTTTTGGTGCCAATCCGGAAATTGGTCTTAAAATTAACATGTGCTTCGGTCGTGCTTTAACATGATAGATCCGATCTCTCAGACTTCAAGCGGGCCAGCCTTTGGCTTCGTCCTCCATATCCCGAGGGCAGAGTGTTTTTCCAAGGCCTATTTAGTGAACTGAACTCAAGCGGCTTTAGAGAGAAACTAGGCTACCCGGCTATTGACCGAACACTCGTGTCGAAAAAAGGAGTTGTAAAAAAAGATTTTGCAACGACCAAGAAGAAAACCACATTTCTTATAAAATGGCTCATATAAATTTAAGAGCCCCCAAGTGACTTGGTAAAAGAATTTTATGTATAATGATAGTATGTACCGAAGTGCTTATATCATATACGTGTTCGCCTGGACTTGAAACGCGTCTTAACCGACCGTCGGCTTCTCCCTCTTTGGCCAAGGGCCGGAAAGTGCTATCTACTATGCCATCTGAGGGTATCGAAGGTGTTTCGAATAACTAGGCAATCAGGCTATTAGACTATAACAGACAAAGCGCGCCTAGGGAACTTATGCTATATTACTATTTAACGTATGTGGCATCTTCAAAGAAAATAGTTCCGCCAACAGTTCCTTTCTTTGGGTTCTCATGATTACCATGAGGGGTGTGCAAAAGATTTATATATGCTTGTCTTCTGTCGTGGCTGACAATAGTTGAAAACAGTAAGAGCGCTAGCTTTCGGCTTCACCCGTCTGAGGTACGAGTTCGGATGACCCGATCGTAACAATCGCAGAGGTGCTCCCTTTACTCCCTAGCCGAACAATCGGGAACGTAGGGGTAAGCACAGGAGCAAGACAACCCAGCTTTGTGGAACACTTAAGACAACATGATGCATATATTGGCGTAAACACGAACAAGGAAGGGTGCGATACATTAATAATCATATGCAAGAGGACTCGTTTCATAAAGGAGCCCCCCAAGTAAACGAGGTATTTGAATTTTTTGTAACAAACGAAGTTTTGACAAATAAAGTTTTTCGCAAACAAATTTTTGTGAAAAAAGTATAATGCTTGGTCGAACCGAACAAAATTTAAAACTACAAGTTTTTGAGCATGAAAGCGACTTAGCTGGTTAATGTGCTCGGTGTGACATGTGTTGAGCTTGTAGTGGGTCAAGGTCCCAACCCCCAAGCCAGTCACAAGGTAGCCGAAGAAGAGCTCGGTTTGATAACGTGACAACACAGCACTTACGAAGGACGAGGAGAAACCCCCGGGCGAGCCGAGCAGACAGAGTAGTTCGGTACCATGACGGCGAAGCCCCCAGTCGTCAGCCATGTCAACGACACAATTTGGTTGATGGAGGCGGCACAATGATGTAGGCACGCCAAGGTGACCGCATGACATAGCCAGAGTCAGTTACCTGTGCACACAATATATTGCAAGCTAAGAGTAATAACAAATAAAGGTAATAATATTTTTTTTAAATTCTTCTACTTGGTTAATTTAAGTGAAGCAAAAAGGCAAAGGAATATGGCCTGGGCACCAAGGTGCCTAGACGAAGAGTTTGGCTTGACAAAGTGGCGACACTGCATGATCGATGTGGCGAGATGAAGTCCTCGGTCCAGTTGACATGGCGAAGCTGTGATCAGCGGACGCCGAAGCCTCATGCCAACCGAGGTGTTGAAGCAGGTCGGCTGGTGATGCAGAAGTCCCCGGAGCAGGTTGATGAAGGAGATGTCGACGCCCCCGGTCTAACCGAGGTGATGTAGTAGTTCGGTAAGGTGGCACTAGCGCCCCCATGCCAGCCGACATGTCGAGGCAGGTCGGTGTGCTAAACATCATCTTGAAGAAGCAACGACAAGGCGATGCCGATGCAGGTCGGATTTTGTGACGCGGTCAATGTTGGCTAGATGAAGGAACAACGCGCACTTCCCGTTCCACCCGTGGGGTAGCAAGGTTTTATTAATGATAGTTCGGTCCTTGCGATGCCAAATTATGGTCGGATGACCAAGATGATGAGAAAATTTCCTTCAAAAAATACGTCCGACAACTCGTTCATGAAAAAGATGAACTCGGGTTGGATTTGTTTTCGCCCAGAAAATAGACCAAAATTCGTTGTACTCATCGGATGTTTCCCGGAGTTTGAACGGTCGGATCGAGCTGAAATTATGAGGGGTGATCGGTAGAGGAATTCCTCAGCCGACGAACGATGGGATTTTCCCATGGATATCCGAGCTAGATACTGGACCCTTCGCCCTAAACTCATCCAGATTCCCATCATGATTTGACAAGGCTCCGGTATATTGTAGATTGTCGGAGATTCCTCCACCAGAACGCGACGAAATTTTGCAGGGTTGTTCTAGACTCTATTACGCACAATTTCACTAAAGCAATTGTCAAAACGAAACTCGAGGAGGCGGGGACAATGAACATGGGTCCACCATCCAGAAAAACTGCATGATCGCACGAGGGCAGTGTTGACGTTGAGCCCCCGAGCACCATGGAGGATTTTTCCCTGATCTTGGTTGAGATTGGAATGGATGTTGATGAAGACACCCGTTCGAAATATATGATCTGACGTGGAGCGCAATCCTCTATGCCGAGGTGACCAGTCAAGATGGGAACAAAGATGCCGACGTTGACGATGTAGCTCGGTTCCCACGCGTAGATCGCCAATGAGCCGATCTGAATTCCCATTGCACCGCAGCGACTACCCATGTGACAGCCCAAGTGCTGCCCCTACCTTTTATGGCATGTAACCTATGTGAACCTTGTCATGTGATGAATGTATTTGAGTTTCTCCTTGCCATGCCTTGGTCTCATGCATTCATGCATCATGCATCATATCATTCATTATCATGTCTTGCATATTCTTTTATGTGGTGTGCTCTTGATCTTGTGTGTTGTGAGTGGTTTGTGTTTGGTTGTGATGGAGTGGGCATCAACTTCTTTTCCCCCTCACTTATGCTTCAAAACAAACCCAACCTTTACTCTTTTATTCTATTGCCATTAATCAACAGAAATAATTGCTATATTAAATTTGTTTAAAATGTTCAAGTGGTAGTTTATATTAGTTGGAGCTCAGGTGTGCTGTTACTTTGGTGTTTTGAGTTTTGTGTTGTTGGGATTTAAAATAACAATAGGCTGTTTTATTATGGTATTAAAATATACTTGCTTTAAAAATCCTTTTGTCAATTTTATTAAATAGCTCACATGTTAATTCTCGCTAAAGTATTTTTGTCCTGGTCAAAAACCTTTTATTTTTCCTCGGGGGATTTTTGTCTTGTTTCTTTTTATCTAAATAGGAAACCCTTTCCTTCTTGTTTCTCCTATGTGAGAGAGCAGGAGCTGGGCCTTTTCCTCGCGCCGGCCCAGCTAGCGAAGCCGCTGCCCAGCAGTCCCGCGCCTGACGGAACCTGTCGCCGTCTCCTTCCTCCGTCAGAGTGCAGAGAGAGTGAGCGAGCGCACGTGCTCACGGACATCGAGGAGCGTCGTCTGGCCCTCCAATTTTAAGGCCTCGGCATGCGTGCCTCCTCTCTTGGGTTCCTCTTCGCCGCCGCCATCTCCCCTCTCATCCTCCCTATTCCTTTCCCCCCGTTTCCTTCTCTGTTAGGTAAGTGCAGAGAGAAATTCAGAGAGGTGAGCGGGTTCAGAGAGTAGCCGTCGATCTTTGTCACCGTTGCCTTCGCGTCCCCGGTGGCCTCCGCCGCTCCCGGCATGTCGTGGAGATTGGGGATCATCCCCGCGTTCCATTCCCATCACTAGGAGGGGCCGGGCTCCCCCTCCTTGATGGCCTCGTCCCCGTCGGAGCTGCGGGCAGGGTGCTCCAGCGCCATTGTTGTGTCTGCTTTGAGCAGGCATCGTCGGCGCTTCTTCCTCCTCTTCGCCGCGATCGCACCGTCGTCGTCCTTCCCCCTGGTGAGCTGCCGCGTCCCGCCCCATTTCTTGCTCGTCATTGCCGTGCGTTTCCGTTGCCACCATTCCGCTCAAAGGCAACACCTTGAGCTCGCCTCCGCCCTCCTCGTCATGAGACGAACATCGGGATGTAACCCCCATAGGTTCCTACTTAGATCCTTCCCGTTAGCATCGCCGGAGAGGCGTGGATTCGCCGGGTTTTGGCCGCCGACGTGCCTCTGTCACCGGGGTGGTGAGTTTCAGTTTTATCAGTTAAAGCACCGTCTATTAGTACTAGGTGTGCTCATCCTTCTTCTTGCCGTGAATCGATGCGTAGCATAGTGGTGTTCGACTTAGGGGGCGACCACAAGTTCGCGGATTCGATCCCGCTCCCCACCCTTTTGTTTTTTTTCCTGATTGGCCGCATGCGCCGTTGTGTGTTTGGATCCGGTGTGAGAACCGGATCCCGTGTGTTGTGCATGTGTGTTGCGGATCCGATGCGGCCGTGTGCCGGATCCTGTGTGGCTACGTGTGTGGTGTGGTGTGTGTTGCTGTGTGGTGGATCCCCTGTGGTTGGGCAGATCCGGTGTGGTTGTGTGTGTGTGGCAGAGTGTATGTGTGTGTATGTACTAGTGTGTGTGTATGACAGTGGACCTGGCCCCACATGTCATCCACAGAGGGGCCTGGTGAGTATGCTAGGTGGGCCCCTTGTTATTGTTGTTTTTCTTTAATTGTTATTAGAGTTTTAATTGATTTAATTGATTTATTAGGTATTTCCTTTAATATCTATAGTCCAATTCTGGATATGAGCATTTATGTCTATGGACATATTTAGTAAGTTTTCACTTGTAGGTATGTATGTCATTTTTGCTATGTCAATTTTGTCATGATGCTCCATGTGTATAGATGAGTATGATACATGAATTTGGGGTAGAAAAATCTCAGGAATCCATTGGTGCAATTGGTTTGGTCTTTCGAGCAAGTTTGTAAAAATGTCATTTTGTTCCAAAGTGTCATTTGTCATTTTTGTTGCATTTAATCCATGCATGCTATGATGTTGGCGCCAACATGAATATGGTAGTCTTTGATGAGTAGAATGCCATGGTATTTACCTTTGTCATGATAAACTTGCAAATGAGTGGGAACCATGCTCTAAAGTAGCCACTAAAATGTTGCTGTTTTCAACATGCTAAATATTTCTAAGTCTGAGAATCTGCTAATATATTTTATGCCATGAAGAGTGGTTGCTATCTTGTGAAATGTTGTGAATAAGCTCAAGCTCAGTGCTAGTGATTTGAAGCAGATGTTGCCGTTTACCATCCTGTTAATTTTCATGTCGTGAGGTGGTCTCTATCACCATTAGTTTCTGCTGTCAACTTGCTATCAACTTAACTCAGATTCTAGAAAACTGTTACTTTCACTAAGTCCCAAAAATCTGTTTCATCATGCCAACTTGTGAGCTTCATTCTTATTGATGTGTGCCTCCATTCCAGATTATGTAGTTGGATAAGTTGATAAGCATGTTATGTAGTTTCTGTCAATACCTTGTTTGTGGCTAGAGACTTCCTGTAGTTCAAGTTATTTGCTGTGAAAGTTGCTATGTTGCTGTTTTGTGGTAGATTGTTTGTTTTAGTGTTTTGTGACTTGTGGGAGCTATACTCCTTGGAATTGCTTGATGTTTGGCTCTACCGTGGTTGGTTTTTCATTGCCTAAGCAGTGGTTACCTTGGAATACAAGGAATATCCCATGATCTTCTTGGCTTGTGTTTTGCCTTCGTATCTTGCCGTGAGCGTAGCGTGAGAACCGTAACTCCGTTTCTTACGTTCTACATATGCATTTGTATCATTTTTGGATGATGCATAAATATTTTCCATGTTCATGCATGTATAAATAACCTAACATAAAGTTCTGTCCAGATTCATTAATAACCAATCCTTTGCATGTGAAATTTGACTAGTTAGGATAGCCATGCTAAATTCTTCACATAAACCATGCATCATTCTTGCTTGTGCATTGCACCATGGTTGCTTGTTTATTCTTGCTATTTATTTTTGGTAGACGCAAACGTTGAACCTAAGTACGAAGATCCAGGAGAGTACCACTATGAGGATCCCGCTACTTGTCCCTCTGAAGAACCAACAGGCAAGATGATCGTACCCGGATCCCGATACTATTTTGCTTGCTAGTTGTCTCACTCTTATAGTTAGTATTGCTCTACCTACCACTTGAATGTCAAGTCTCCTACACTGCCATGATAGCCTCTAACTCCTCCACATCCTAGCAACCGTTGTTTGGCTAAGTTACCGCTGCTCAGCCCTTCTTATAGCGTTCTTAGTTGCAGGTGCAGGTTGTATCCATGTGATAACATGGATTTGGCATATCACAATATTATCTATTATTTAATTTAATGCACATATATATCTTGGTATTGGTGGAAGGCTTGGCCTTTTGCTAGGTGTTCTGTTCGCTATTACTGCCATAGTTTCTTGTTACCGGTGTTATGTTTCCATATTTTGCGCTCCTAACATGCTCGGGGTTGTTATGGGGACCCCCTTGTTAATTCGGTTAAGATTAAAACTTGTCTGGCAAGACCCAACTTTGGTACTATATTTGCTTAATAACTTAATAAAATTTGCATAGGGCTTGGCAACCCTGTGGATTAATCAACAACCTGGGCCAGTGCTCCTCATGAGTGTTGGTCCAAAATGTCAACCGCCGGTGGCCACCAAGGGCAACTCTGTGTTTGGCCTACCAAAAGTTTGGACAATCCGGTCATGTCGTGAGAACGAGATACGCGACTCTTATTGGGTTCGTCGACACGTCGGGCGGTCTTGCTAGACTTGTTTTACCTTTATCGAGTGTCTTGCGTGTGGAGCTCTGACTTTCTTCGGTCTATCTCGAGGTGTTGGAATTCCTTTGGAGTTGCCTAGGATGATCACGAGATCCATGGGTGAGGCTATTCCGGCGGAGTGTGGTTAATTTATGATGGACTAGTTGGAGCACCCTTGCAGGATTAAAATTTTCGGAAAGCCGTTCCCATAGTTATGTGGCAACTTGGATATTTGTTTAACATCCGATTATAGTTAACTTGAAGTAAACTCTAATAAAATACACCAACTATGTGCGTAACCGTGATCGTCTCTGCTTGTGAACATGATCCAAGAGAGAACATGGTGGGCTTATGATTGACGTAAGTAGGTGTTCAGGATCTCATAGAGGTCATACTAGATTCGATCGCTTATCGTAGACCACATATTTACTTTCATGTTTCGTAAGATTAGCCACCATAAATGCTTAGTGCTGCTGCAAACTAAACACATATCCCTTTCCAACCTATAAGCTTGAATAGTCTCGATACCTAGGCACGAGATTGTTGAGTCCTCATGGCTCATAGATTACTACAACAATCCAGGTGCAGGTACATATGAGGTCGTGCCAGATGACATGACACAACTCCAGTGGGAGTATGACGAGGAACGCGGCAGGATGTACATGACGTATCCAGATGAGTAGAGGACCGTGGTCGTGATCTTCGGGGCTAGCAATATAGTATCATTGCATCTTATTTTATCGTTTGCTTTCGTCCGTAGCCGGACCCTGCCTTCAGATTGATGTTTGAACTCTTGTGTGGAATTGTAATTTAGCATGTGGCGAGTGTAAGCCAACTCATATACTCATCTCTTCCTAAATGTATGATGTAATGATACTGTACTTGCGAACGACAAGATGCGCCTCTATCCTTGTCGAGGCCCCCGTGCCTTAATATGGATAGGAGCGCATCTTGGGCATGACAAGTTGGCATTCAGAGCCATACGACCATAGGAGCCCTTTTCTTGATCGAACTTGGTCGAGTCGAGTCTAGTAAAAACTATTTTGAGTCTAATTATATCGGAGAGTAGGTTTCTTTTTACTCCTCTTCTATGCTCTGGTGAGGTATTCGACTTAGGAATTTTTGTTTCTACTCCTCTGCTCGCTCAATAATTTTTTAGGATCACGCGGGTATTTTGGAGTCTATATGATACATATGTGACAGAGTTCTGTCTTGGTGCCTCCTGACTGACTTGATTTCTTCCGAGGAGTCGAGCTCCAGGGAATTTTGGCACATCGTTATCATTCAGCTTCCTCGATATCACAGGACAGAGAGTGTTTAGAATTACTTCAATACTTTCGTGGTGAGATAAGGTCGGAGTCACCCAGTACTAGGGAGGCGTCCGGTGTACTACCATGGTTTAGTATCTTTGTGCTTTCAATGATTCGAGTTAGATGGATTTGCGAAAGCCTCTGGTTATGTGTTGAAGGATGGATATAGTTGGGGTGTAGGTTTGCTAGTTGTGTGAGATATTTTCTCCTTGTATTCCCCACACCGGATTGCATTGCATAACCAGGAAGTTTTCGGAAGTTCTTAGGTGGGAACTCTGGTAGTTATCTAGGATCATCTTCTTCAGATGTATGTGGGCATATACATTTGTTCCGAGCAACATTAGCTCAATACTTTTGTGTTATTGCAAGTGGCTTCCAATATCTGATGATGTTATCGCAAACCCAAGAAAGCATTCTTACTAATTTTTCAGTAGGAAGGCTGTGATGTTATTTGTTCTAATTCTTTCAAAGCATTTGATTCAGCTATTAAATTCATATTATCAATGAGGTGCTGATGTTTTTGTCCATCTCCAGGATGGCTCCAACAACTCGCTTGACTGCGGGCCGTGGTGAGGAGCAATCTAATGTTCCACCACCCCCGCCACCGCCTCCTCCGCCTGCTCCTCCAGAAGCTTGGCAAGCTGTGATGGCCGCAACCAATGTGAACACTCAAATGTTGCTCAGGCTGTTGCAAGAAAGAGATCAGGGTCAACAAGGCTTTCAAGGAAATTTTTAGAATCAACCTCAGTTTGCGACGCTCAACCAGTTCCTTGCCAACTAGCCCAAGTCTTTCACCTGTTGTGAGCATCCTTTTGATGCTGATGATTGGATCCGTGACATGAGTAAGCATTTTGAGTGCAACAATGTTAGGACAAAGGACTTTGTCAGATTTGCATCGTTCCATCTCAAGGGTCAGGCAGCTGATTGGTGGCAGCAGTACAAGGATTCTAGAGGCAATCGTGTTGTTACTTGGGACAATTTCTGTCGTTACTTTAGGGCCCATTACATTCCTGTCACATCCCTAGCTAGATGTCATAGGACAGCATGTGTGTGCACCATGTTTCAATTTTGCATCAACATGAAATGGGGACTATAAGAAACCCCAAGCTCACATTTGAATCAAATTAATTCAAAGTTGTGAAAACTCAACAAATTCAAAATGCCCTTACAAAATGTTCCGTGTGTATGATAAATATGGACATGATTATAACAGGGGCCATCTTAAATATTTGAACAACTATAGAAATTTAAAAATAAATGATAAAGCCTCTGAAAATGCCAAGTAAAGCATTATCATTATTTTATATTTCAAAATATCCTGAAAGTTTTTATGGGAGTTTGAAATATTCAAACTTGATTATACAAAATAATTGGGATATTTTATAATAGCATTGTACCTACAAAAGAAATAAACAAATGTGAGATTTATTAATAGAAAGTAAAAAAAGAAAGAAAAGAGAGGGAAGGCTAGGAGAAGCCGGCCCACTAGCCCATTGCCAGTCATCCCTGTCCTCTCGCCAGGAAGACAGGGGCACGCGCATTGCCGGCCTGTCATCCCTTTCCTCTTGCCCATTGCCGGCCTGGAGGGCTCGAAGAGCGCCAGCGTGAGGCCTCCTCACCGTGGCCTCTTTCTCCTCTCCCTCTCTCCCTCGCGAGCTCTCTCTCTCGCTCTCCCCCTCTCAGCCGCCATGGCCAAGCTCGTCGCCACCACGCCGCCATAGTTCCAGCCACCCCCGCGTCTTTCTAAGCCCGCCAAAAGCCTCGCCGCGACCTCCTCGTCCTCCCCGTGAAGCCAGTCGATGCCGGGATCCCTCCACGACGCGCCGTCGCCGTTTCTTCCCCGCCGACCGCCGAAGCTTCCCTCCGACGGTTCGAGGTCGTCTGCGCGTCCCCGAGCTCGCTGTCTCCCCCAGCAACCCCGTCGTGAGCCCCTGCTCCGTTTCCCCCTCCTCTAGCGGCCTGTCCCTCGCTGTAGGCACCGTTCCCCTTGCTGCCCGAAGCTCGCCGCCACTCGGGTCATCGCCGGCCGTAGCTCCGGTGGCCCCCGAGCCCCCTCTGCCGCAGCGTTGGATGCACGCGTGCAAGGGCTACCTCCCGGTGCCCTCCGCGCGCCAAATGGTCGCCGGAGGCACAACTATGGTGAGTCACCACCGCGCTTTTGGTCGCCGCCGGCCTCGCTCCGGTGGGCGCTGACATGGCCGACCATTAGTGCTAATCCCCCTGATTAATTAGGCCCCAGCCACTGACCAGTGGGCCCTGAGGTGGGTCAAACCCCTGGTCAGCGCAGGGATTAGGCCTATGGCACTAACGTGCGGGCCCCGCACGTCAGGTTTGTCCTGGCCTGGTCAGCCGACCAGCTGACGTCGTAGTGACGTCAAGGTGACACCATAATTCTATTTTTCTAGTTTTAAAATAATTCCAAAAATTGTTTAAAACTTCAAAAATTCATATAAATTAATCTGTAAATCAGATCAAAATAATTTATATATGCAAATTTATCAGAAAAATCCAATGAATCCAATGGTGCTATTATCATGCATGTTAGAGCAATCTATGTAGATGAACATTAACATTTAATAATAGGTTAACTTATGGAATTTGAAATGAAGAACGGTATTGAACCTATATTCAAACTCACTTCAAATTAACTTGGACAATAATTGCATTAGCCCATCCATACATGCTGCCATGTCATGATCATGCATCATATTGTTGCACTTGCCTATATTGATTGCTATTTATTTGCATTACGGTAGGCCCTGCTTCTAAGGAAACCCCCGAGTATTCTAACGAAAGAGAAAACCTTCCCGCTAACCAACAAGGAAAGCAACCCCCTTGATCATTCCGATAACATCCCACTCTCTCGCTCCTGCTCTTGTTTATTGCATTAGGACAAACGTTCACTTGTCTATCATACACGATAGATGAACCTATTCTTTTGCATGACCTGTCATTGTCAGAGTAAATAGATAAACCTTGCAACCTAGCATACCTGGTAGATGCTTGTGCCATGGTATGCTTAGCTTACCTTGCCTGCTATGCTTGCTATGCTTAGAGTTGTGTTAGGTCTGTTTCATTTGGGTGATGAACTAGAGTGAAACCATGTTGTTCCGATGTGATAAGCTTATGATGAACCCGATTTAGTAAAGGTAGCGATGAGAGGATATGTACGAGTGCATAGCGGGTTGTCTCAATGGGCCTGTTCTTAGGAACTGAGTTCCGTGTTTGTGATCCAAGACTAGTTACTACCACATGCTGGGCCCTGTAATATGACTCCGCTCGACTTATCATTTGCTTAGTCCTTAGTCCAGGAGTTGAAAGTAGTTTCTAGTGTTTATAGCATGCTGGAGGCCATGCGTAGCGCTGACCCTGGGGGTGGGTTACAACGCGGTAGGCAGTGGCACGGTGTACCAAGGGTCACCCGAATGGTGGGCTTGGGAACCCTGCGCACATCGTTTGGGGCCGTAGCGGAAACTTCGTCCAGACTTTCGTGCGGGTTCAGTCTCGAATAGGCGATAGCCTGGACTAGAGGTCTTATGTGATTGACGGTCGTGGCCGACTCCCTCGCTGGGCTTCGCTTGAAGGTTGCCGAGGTGCATGGTTTTATGAGCACACAACGATAAGTGGTGAGAGCGTGTGTGAAGAAGTACACCCCTGCAGGGTATGAAACTATTCGAATAGCCGTGTCCTCGGATATGGACTACTTGGAAAACTTATGCTATTCATAGATAAGCAAATGGATACACATAAAAATATCAAGACAAGTGTGAGTATCGTGGATGGCACTGTCCCAGGAGAGGGAAGTGAATCCATGGTGGTGTATTGTCATGGAGTTAGTGGACTCGTGTGCAATATCTAAAATGTAAACAAAGAGTTAAAATTGTGTAGTGTAGGTTAGCCATGAGTCAAAGCTGGAAGTGCTGCATAAACTCTACCACCCCCATGGTTGATACATGAGCATGAATAGACTTGGTCTATTTTAAAGACTTGTTGAGTATGTTTGTACTCACGTGTGCTTAATAAATGTTGCAGATGAGACCCAGGACCCATCAGGTGGGTTCTTTCTAGATGTCGACGATGCCGAATAGCTGGTGTCCCAACTACGACCTTATGCCCTGTGGCAGGCTGTAGATTGCCAGGCCATGTGCCTTTTCCCCTTTCATCTGTTTGTACTCAGACAACTTTATCCTTCCGCTTGGTTTGTATGAACTTCTTTGTATGACTTGAGTGTCGGGTCATGTGACCCCTATCTGTAAGAACATATTATGCAAGGCTCGTCTGAGCCTCTTAAATAAAAGTTGTGTTGTTGTATGGTTATGTTGTGATGCCATAGTTGTATCTATGCATATCAGGCATGTCGTGCGTACGTATGACATGCAACAGTATGTATGGGATTCGACACCTAGTCATGTGCCTTTAGTAGTACTCTTTACGGGAAACTACCTCTTTGTGCTTCCACCGAGCCATGGTAGCTTGCTACTGCTCCGGACACATTGATTGACTGGCATGTATCCTTCTTTGTTGTTGTCTATCCCTTCGTGGAAATGTCTCGCAGTGTAATGGTGTCCTTGTAGCTTGCTATGACTCGTCTACACATGCTTGAGGCCGACACCTGCATTGTTGGGTTACGTATGCCTGTTTCCGTACGGATGTGCCACTTGGGTTCTATGAGTAGTCATGTCGGCCCGGGTTCTCTGTCGTTTGATTGCCATCGACATGGTCACATACGTGAGCCAAAAGACGCAAACGGTCCCGGCTAAGGTAAGGCTGCAGCCGTGGAGCTTACCATGTGTGAGGCCGCAAAGTGATGTGATATGTCACAGTCTGGATTCATAGACTTAGGATCGGGGTCCCGACAGCGTTGGTATCAGAGCCTGACTGACTGTAGGACTACCAAGCCAAACCGGTCGAAGTTGAGTCTAGAAACACTATAGAAAAGTAGGGGAATTGATTGTGGAAGGGAACGTAAGGCTCTTTTTACTCCTCTTCCCAAGTTATTCTATTCTGAGTCATTCTCATCTTTTCTATGGGGATAAGACCTAGGCTTCTCATCTATTGCTTAGGATGACGAGTTACTAACCATGGACTACTAGCTAGTTTGTTTGCAAGTGTATGTCGGTACTTGAGTATTGTTGGTGTGACAAACAGATGGAGAAGAGATTTAAGTCTAGAAAGTTAAGTGGTTATGCTTTTCCAATATTTTGCAGTTGTCTCAAAATCCTTTTTGAGCAATTACAGCCGTTATGCTGTCCAATTTCTGCTAGAGTCTCTAATGTCTTTGCATCATTCTCTGTTTCAGATGCCCCCTCGTCCTTCCCGTCAGGTGGTCCGTCTGACCAGGTGCATCGATGTACCTGGTCAGACGGCGATGTTGGTTAGAGTTATGATGGAGGCTGGCTACCTTTGGTACCCAGAGTACTCAGTGGAGGAACAATATCGAGATTTCAACCAGAGTCAGTATTTGTGTACTGTTAAGATATATCCTTCATATCCTGGAGCTGTAGAGCAGCTTCACTGGACTTATGGATTAGGTGTCACCATAGACATGGCAGTTTAGGAGGCCGCCTACACCATGCTGACTATCATGAGGTTTCACCATGGTCTGCTTTAGGACATAGAGTTCTGTTATGTTCCGGCTTCAATGGGAGGAGAGGATAGCTATCTTAGTGCAGCCTACTATGATCATTCTCATGAGGACCCTAGGCTGTAGGTGACCGCTCACATGTTGGAGAACAGGGACCGTGATGCACGTGCCCTTCGCATGGAGCTTTATGCCACCCGTGCAAGTCTTTGGATAGCCCTGGTGCAGTTGGCACCTGTCGTGCAGACAGGCTATGGAGATTTGGAGATGCTGACCCCATCGCGGACTCATCTGCCAGCACACGTAGACTCGCCCAAAGTTGGAGGCATCACCCCTCTTCGAGGACCGTTGTTGCCACCAACTAGGGGACCAAGGCCACATCCGTGTCCTTACGGTTTCCAGGGATCACAGGCTAGAGTGTTTTCAGATCCTCAGGTTTAGCTCCCGAGTCACGGGGGTAACCTATAGGAGGCATTCTACCGTGATGCTTCAGTACGTGGATGTTAGTACTAGTATCGTAGTAGTCGTATCACCACAGTCCTGCGTGTCTTGTGGGATATGACCGAGGTTGAGAGTTGAGTTCCGGAGGTGTAGATAGATAATGTATATGAAGCTTGGAATGCCTCTGGTGAGTTGTGTCATCTCTCCGTAGTTGTATTTCAGCTTGGGATTGTACTGAACTATGTCATGGTGTGTAAGAATCATGGTGTTTATATGGCAGTTGCTATTACCATGTTGTTTGGGTGTTTACCTTGCATGCCATGTTGTCCAGTACATTCCTTATCTCATGTCTTAGAGTTTTCCCAGGATGGTGGCAACTAGGAATAACCCCGTGCCTACCCCCGAGCAGGGCGAGGGATGCTAGCCAAGGCAAGAGAACCTGCCATATGCGCCTTCTTTGGTAGAAGTGATGCTTGAAGCTGAAAGGAACAAAAGGGAGACCAACAGGTTGTTGGAACAGATTGAGCAGAACACGGCATGTGCTCCCCGCAATGATCACAACGATGGCGTGTCTCTAAGTGATTTCGTCAAGCTATGCCCACCTAAGTATCATCATTCGATCGACCCGCTTGACCCGGATGACTGGCTGACCATCATGTCCCGCAAGATCCGGGCCGTTAGTGTGTCCGAGGCTAACAAGGTGACCTTTGCTACTTACTTTTTGGAAGGACCCGCCAATCTGTGGTGGGAAAGCTATGAAGCCATGCATCCCGGAGGCCCCGCACCAACTTGGGCAGAATTCAATGCAGAATTTCGTACCCATCACATCCCAAAAGGGCTGATGGATTGCAAGAGAGAGGAATTCTATGCTTTCACCCAGGGCAGACTGTCCGTGGATGCCTATAGCCGTAAGTTCAGCAATCTTGCTCGCTATGCTCAGGAGGAAGTTTCAATTGATGCTAAGAAGCAGGCTAGGTTCTGCAAGGGACTTAACCCTGAGCTCCATCAAGATCTGTGCATGCATGAGTGCACAACCTTCCAGGCTCTCGTCAACAAGGCTATCAATGCCAAGACTAGACAGACTGACTATGAAGCCACGAGGAAGCACAACCGTGACTTGAGCCCCGCATCTGGATCGGGCTCCAACAAACGCTGGGTGTGGGTGCCCAATGCAGCTTTGCCGCCAAGATACACCGCGAGACCATCCTTCTAGGCGCCTCGCCCAGCTTAGCCCAACCCTCAAGCCAGGCCATTTGGAGGTCCGCCTGCCAATGTTGCTCCCCGTGCCACCGTGGTCTGCTACAAATGTGGGGAACCAGGACACTACTCTCGTGAGTGTCCTCAAAACAATGCTAAGCCGGCTGGACGTGGGAAGCCGGGAAAATCCTTCTATGTGAAGCCAGCTCCTGCTCGTGGACGAGTGAACTATGTTTCTGCTGAGGAAGCCCTTGAGGATCCTGATGTTATCCTAGGTACGCTCCATGTAAATAGTCATCCTGCTTCTGTTCTATTTGATACTAGGGCATCTCATTCTTTCATCTCAGTAAGTTATGCATAGTTGCATAACATGTCTTTTTGTGATATGCCTACTCCTTTAGTAGTTCAGACTTCTGGTTCAAAATGGCAAACTTCTAGGGTGAGCCACGACAATGAGATTCTAGTGGATAGGCTAGTCTTCCTAGCATCCTTGATAGCCCTCAAGTCTTCGGACATCAATATCATCTTAGGCATGGATTGGATGAAAGCACACTATGCTAAGATTGATACTCATACTAGGAATGTTCAACTTACACATCCATCGGGTGAGATCGTTAATGTCTCCACTCGAGCAGCCAAGCGCCAACTCTATTCCCTCAATGCTAGCCCTCTTCGAGAATTAGAAGATATTCCGGTAGTCCGTGACTTCCCGGATGTCTTTCTAGAAGAACTGCCAGGAATCCACCTGTCAGAGATGTTGAGTATGTGATAGAGATCATTCCAGGGACTGTCCTAATAGCTAGAAGACCCTATAAGATGGCACCCTTAGAACTAGCCGAACTTAAAATTCAACTCGATGAGGTTTTGAAGAAAGGTTTCATCCGTCCTAGTTCTTCTCCTTGGGCTTGTCCTGTCCTCTTCGTCAAGAAGAAGGATGGATCGGATCGGATGGTTGTGGATTATCGACCAGTGAATCTGGTCACCATTAAGAACCAGTATCCGCTCCCCAGGATCAACGATTTGTATGATCAACTTGCTAGATCCTCTGTCTTTTCCAAAATTGATTTGAGGTTGGGATACCATCAAATTAGAATTAGGAATGGGGACATTCCAAAAATGGCTTTTGTTACTCTTTATGGCCAATACGAGTACACCGTCATGTCCATCCGCTTAACCAATGCCCCAACCACCTTGATGAATTCGAGCTTCATGGAGTATTTGGATAAATTTGTCATGGTTTACCTCGACGATATACTCATCTACTCAAAGAATGAATAGGAACATGCCGAGCATCTAAGGCTGGTATTGATGAAACTTCGAGAGCACCGTCTGTATGCCAAATTCTCCAAGTGTGAATTTTGGTTGCCAAAAGTGACCTATCTGGGCCACGTGATCTCTGGTTAAGGTATTGCTGTCAATCCTGAGAGAGTTCGGGCCGTCCTTGATTGGACTCAACCTAAATCGGTTAAGCTAGTTTGGAGTTTCCTTGGCTTAGCGAGCTATTGTCGCTGCTTTGTCGAGAATTTCTCCAAGGTTGAGAAACCTCTGACTGAACTCCTCAAGAAAGATAAAAAGTTTGAGTGGACTCCACAATGTGAGCACAATTTTCAGGAGATGAAAAGACGACCGACCTCTGCTCCCGTTCTGGTGCCACCAGACTTCTCTAAGGACTTTGTTATCTATTGCAACGCCTCGCGACAAGGATTAGGTTGCATTCTCATGCAAGATCGTCATGTGATTGCATACGCATCTCGACTGTTGCGTCCACATGAGGATAATTATCCAACACATGATCTTGAGCTTGCAATTGTGGTTCATGCATTGAAAACCTGGCGACATTACCTTCTGGGTAATTGTTGCGAAATTTACACACATCACCAAAGTCTGAAATATATTTTCACCCAGCCGGATTTGAATCTCAGGCAAAGACGATGGGTTGAGTTGATTACAGATTATGACTTAGGGATAACTTACACCCCAGGGAAAGCCAATGTCATGGCTGATGCACTAAGTCGTAAGTCTTATTGTAACAATCTGATGTTACAACAAGGTCAACCACTTCTCTATGAGGAATTTTGAAAGTTGAACCTTCACATTGTTCCTCAAGGATTCCTTTCCAACCTGGTGGCGAAACCTACTCTTGAGGATCAAATTATAGCTGGCCAAAAGCGTGATAAGGGTATTTCCCGGATCAAAGAGAACCTCGTTAGCGGTAACGTTAAGGATTTTTCTATTGATGATCAAGGTGTGGTGTTCTTTCAGAACCGTTTGGTGGTTCCCAAGAGCGAACATCTTCGGCAGCTGATTCTTAAGGAGGCTCATGATTCTCCTCTCACAATTCATTCGGGTAGTACCAAGATGTATCAGGACCTACACTAGAGGTTCTGGTGGACTAGGATGAAGAGAGAAATTGCTCAATTCATTGCTAACTGCGATGTTTGTCGTCGCGTGAAAGCAGAACACCAAAGGCCTGCTGGCACCCTTCAACCTTTAGCTATTCCTGAATGGAAACGGGATAAGGTCATCGACCGCCTTTCCAAAGTGGCTCATTTTCTTCCTGTTTGGGAGAGTATAACTGCTAGCCAGCTAGCGGAGTTATATGTTTCCCGAATAGTTTCTCTTCATGGTGTTCCTTTGGAGATTAACTCAGACTGCGGAAGTATCTTTACTTCCCGATTTTGGGAAAGTTTTCAAACCGCTATGGGGACTCATCTCTCCTTTAACACTGCTTTCCACCCGCAATCAAGTGGTCAAGTTGAATCAGTCAATCAAATTCTCGAAGACATGATCCGAGCTTGTGTTATATCCTTCAATATGAATTGGGAGAAATGTATTCCATTTGCCGAATTTGCCTATAACAATAGTTATCAATCAAGCTTGGGCAAAGCCCCTTTTGAAGTTCTCTATGGACGAAGGTGTCGAACACCTCTTAACTGGTCAGAAACCGGAGAGAGGCAACTCTTTGGCCCGGATATGATCCAGGATGCATAGGAGAAAGTTCGCATTATTCGTGAAAAGTTGAAAACAGCCCAATCTCGTCTAAAGAGCCAATATGATCGCCATCATAAGGCTGTGACCTATGAAGTTGACGAGAAGGCTTACCTTCGGGTTACACCTCTGAAGGGTACCCATCAATTCAGTATCAAGGGCAAGTTGGCTCCATGTTACATTGGACCCTTTCGCATTCTTGCTAAACGAGGAGAGGTTGCCTATTAATTGGAACTTCCGCCGCATCTTTCCAAGGTTCATGATGTCTTCCACGTCTCGCAACTCAGGCGTTGCTTCTCGGACCCTGTCCGTGAAGTAGACCATGAAGCGCTTGATCTCCAAGATAACCTTACATATCGATAATACCCTGTTCGTATTCTTGATCAAGCTGAGCGTACCACTCGGTGTCGGAACATCAAGTTTCTCAAGGTTCAGTGGTCACACCATTCTGAAAAGGAGGCCACATGGGAAAGAGAAGATCGTCTTCGACTAGGGTACCCCGCGCTCTTCCCGATGACTTCAAAATCTCGGGACGAGATTCTTTTGAGTGGGGGTGAGTTGTCACATCCCTAGCTAGATGTCATAGGACAGCATGTGTCTGCATCATGTTTCAATTTTGCATCAACATGAAACAGGGACTAAAAGAAATCCCAAGCTCACATTTGAATCAAATTAATTCAAAGTTGTGAAAACTCAACAAATTCAAAATGCCCTTACAAAATGTTCCCTATGTCTGATAAATATGGACATGATTATAACAGGGGCCGTTTTAAATATTTGAACAACTTAGAAATTTAAAAATAAATGATAAAGCCTCTAAAAATGCCAAATAAAGCATTATCATTATTTTATATTTCAAAATATCCTAAAACTTTTTATGGGAGTTTGAAATATTCAAACTTAATTATATAAAATAATTGGGATATTTTATAATAGCATTGTACATGCAAAAGAAATAAAGAAATGTTAGATTTATTAACAAAAAGAGAGGAAAGGCCAGGAGAAGCTGGCCCACTGGCCCATTGCCAGTCATCCCTATCCTCTCGCCAGGAGGACAGGGGCATGTGCTCGCCGCGTGCGGGCACGCGCCGGCCAGCTCCTCCCTGCCTCGCTACCGGCCTGGAGGGCTCGGAGAGCACCAGCGCGAGGCCTCCTCGTCGTGGCTTCTTTCTCCTCTCTCTCTCTCTCCCTCGCGAGCTCTCTCTCTCTCGCTCTACCCCTCTCTGCCCGCCATGGCGAGCTCGTTGCCGCCGCGCTTCCGTAGTTCCAGCCACCCCCACGCCTTTCTGAGCCCGCCAAAACCTCGCAGCAACCTCCTCATCGTCCCCGTGAAGCCAGTCGACATCGGGAGACCTCCACGACGCGTCGTCGCCGTTTCTTCCCCGCCGGCTGCCAAAGCTTCCCTCTGGCGATTCGAGGTCGTCTACACGTCCCTGAGCTCGCCGTCTCCCCCAACAACCCCGTCGTGAGCCCCTGCTCCGTTTCCCCCTCCTCTAGCGGCCTGTCCCTTGCCATAGGCATCGTTCCCCTTGCTGCCTGAAGCTCGCCGCCACTCAGGTCGTCGCCGGCCATAGCTTCGGTGGCCCCCGAGCCCCTCTGCCACAGCGTTGGTTGCACATGTGCAAGGGCTACCTCCTGTTGTCCTCCGCGCGACAAATGTACGCCGGAGGCGCAACTCCGGCGAGTCACCGCCGTGCTTTTGGTCGCAGCCGGCACCGCTCCGTTGGGCGCCGACCTGGCCGACCATCAGGGGCTAATCCCCTTGATTAATTAGGCCCCAGCCACTGACTAGTGGGCCCTGAGGTGGGTCAAACCCCTGGTCAGCGTGGGGTTTAGGCCTATGTCACTGACGTGTGGGCCTCACACGTCAGGTTTGACCTGGCCTGGTCAGCCGACCAGCTGACGTCGTAGTGACGTCAAGGTGACGCCATAATTCTATTTTTCTAGTTTTAAAATAATTCCAGAAATTGTTTAAAACTTCAAAAATTCATATAAATTAATCTTTAAATCATATGAAAATAATTAATATATAAAAATTTATCAGAAAAATCCAATGAATCCAATGGTGCTATTATCATGCATGTTAGAGCAATCTATGTATATGAACATTGACATTTAATAATATGTTAACTTATGGAATTTCAAATGAAGAACGATTTTGAACGTATATTCAAACTCACTTCAAATTAATTTCGACAATAGTTGCATTAGCCCATCGATACATGTTGCCATGTCATGATCATGCATCATATTGTTGCACTTGCATGATTGCTATTTATCTGCATTATGGTAGGCCCTGCTTCTGAGGATACCCCCGAGTATTCCAACGAAGGAGAAAGCCTTCCCGCTACCCAGCAAGGCAAGCAACCCCCTTGATCATTCCGATAACATCCCACTCTCTCGCTCCTGCTCTTGTTTATTGCATTAGGACAAACGTTCACTTGTCTATCATACACAGTAGATGAACCTATTCTTTTGCATGACATGTCATTGTCATAGTAAATAGCTAAACCTTGCAACCTAGCATACCTGGTAGATGCTTGTGCCATGGTATGCTTAGCTTACCTTGCCTGCTATGCTTGTTATGCTTAGAGTTGTGTCAGGTCTGTTTCATTTGGGTGATGAACTAGAGTGAAACTGTGTTGTTTCGATGTGATAAGCTTATGATGAACCCGATTTGGTAAAGGTAGCGATGAGAGGATATGTAGGAGTACATAGCGGGTTGTCTCATTGGGACTGTTCTTAGGAACTGAGTTTCGTGTTTGTGATCCAAGACTAGTTACTACCACATGTTGGGCCCTGAAATATGACCCCGCTCGACTTATCATTTGCTTAGTCCTTAGTCCAGGAGGTGCAAGTAGTTTCTAGTGTTTATAGCATGCTGGAGGCCGTGCGTAGCACTGACCCTGGGGGTGAGTTATGACGCGGTAGGCAGTGGCACGGTGTACCAAGGGTCACCCGAATGGTGGGCCTGGGAACCCTGCGCACCTCGTTTGGGGCCGTAGCGGAAATTTTGGCCGGACTTCCGTGCGGGTTCGGTCTCAAATAGGAGATAGCCTGGACTAGAGTTCTTATGTGATTGACGGTCGTGGCCGACTCCCTCGCTGGGCTTCCACCTGAAGGTTGCCGAGGTGCATGGTTTTATGAGCACACATTGATAAGTGGTGAGAGCGTGTGTGAAGAAGTACACCCCTGCAGGGTATGAAACTATTCGAATAACCGCGTCCTCAAATATGGACTACTTGGAAAACTTATGTTGTTCATAGGTAATCAAATGGATACTCATAAAAATATCAAGACAAGTGTGAGTATCGTGGATGGCACTCTCCTAGGAGAGGGAAGTGAATCCATGGTGGTGTATTGTCATGGAGTTAGTGTACTCCTGTGTGATATCTAAAATTTAAACAAAGAGTTAAAATTGTGTAGTGTAGGTTAGCCATGAGTCAAAGCTGACAGTGCTGCATAAACTCCACCACCCCCATTGTTGATACATGAGCATGAATAGACTAGGTCTGTTTTAAAGACTTGCTGAGTATGTTTGTACTCACGTTCGCTTAATAAATGTTGCAGATGAGACCCAGGACCCATCAGGTGGGTTCTTTCTAGATGTCGACGATGCCGAATAGCTGGTGTCCCAGCTACGACCTTATGCCCTGTGGCGGGCTGTAGATAGTCAGGCCATGTGCCTTTTCCCCTTTCATCTGTCTGTACTCAGACAGCTTTATGCTTCCGCTTGATTTGTATGAACTTGTTTTTATGACTTGAGTGTCGGGTCATGTGACCCCTATCTGTAAGAACACCCACTAGGTCGGAGGCGCTCCAT
The DNA here is from genome assembly GCA_022496015.1 of Hordeum marinum. Lineage (NCBI taxonomy): Eukaryota > Viridiplantae > Streptophyta > Magnoliopsida > Poales > Poaceae > Hordeum > Hordeum marinum. The sequence goes on along the minus strand of CM039678.1, from coordinate 308,107,148 downwards.
GTGAATATGTCCTTGTTTGCACGAAGTAAAGCCACCAACGCCTCGTCTTGATCCTGGGGCAAGTCGACGCTGAGGGTGAAGGTAGGACTAGGGTTTCCTTCGTCCACGGGCACCTGCTTTGTCTCTGCCTGGCTCTGGGAGAACAACTACTTCTTCTTTGCTAGCGCGACGTCGAGGTCACCCCCGAAGTCCTCCACGGCCCATGCGGCGTCCCCGGCACTGGGGCGTGCCACGGCCGCCGCATTGTAGGTGATCTTAAGCACGTGGTACGCATCCTTGACATTTCCCATGACAGTGAGGATGCCACTGCTCCTAGGGATCTTTATGATGTTGTATCCCGGTTGCGTTGCCGCCATGAACTGGGCGAGTGGAGGGTAGCCGAGTATTGCGTTGTACGGGATGTGGATGTGGGCGACGTCGAAGTCGACCTGCTCAGTGCGGAATTTGGAGCCGATGCCGAAGGTGACGTGGAGGCGCACCCGCCCCACGGGGATGACAGACCCCCCGACCACCCCAGCGAAGGGCCTTCAAGGCGTGAGTCGATTGCGGGGTAGCTGCAGGGGGTTGAAGGCCTCCACGGAGATGATGTTGAGGCCGGCGCCACCGTCTATGAGGGTCCTGAAGACAGCCACACCGCTTATGGTGGGCGTGCACAACATGGGAAGCGTTCCGGCAACTGTCGTCGTCTTGGGGTGGTCGGCGGGGCCGAAGGTGATGTCAGTCTCTGACCACGCATGGGACTGCTCCTACGTGGCAGAGGAACTGCTTGACCTGGCAGTTGGAGGAGGGCGCCTATGACCCGTCGAGAATGCAGGCGACCACGGAGCCGGCCCCACGTGTCCCGGCGCCACCATGCGCCAAGGGCCGGTTGTCGTCGAGGATCTCATCCGCCATGGGGTTGCCGAACCAGGGCCTGACTGTCGCCTCGAGAGGGGAGGATTCAACACGCCCCCTTCCCGGCGCGCCAAATGTCAGATTGCGGGCTCCGCAAAACCCTCAAGGTTCGAACACAGGGGTGTGTCCAAAGATCCCTTGTAGGCTCGCCCTACTTAACTTGCTACTAGATGGCTACTACGACGGACTAGCATGATGACAATTAAGATTGTGAACATAGTGGTTTACCCAGGTTCGGGCTGCTGGAAAGCGTAATACCCAACTCCTGCTTTGGTGGATTGCCTCTCGGGGAGGTGTGGTGGATCAACTGGTACAGTGGTTTTGAGCCTCGCGCGGGATCTCTAGTGGTGTTCTTGGCTCTCCGCCTTATCTTGTGAAAGCGCATTTGCTCCCTTGGTAGTTTTGGTAGTTAATAACAACATATATGTCATTGAACTAATTTTTCCACTAAGTATATTTCAGGAAAAGTTCAATCATGGGTTGGCATAAGGATTGTAGAATTCCCCAAGATGCGAGGAAATAGATTGGCAAAGCCTCAAGAAAAGGACTCTACATTTTACATTTCTGAGAAATCACCTTGAGTCCATAGGAAATCCAATACTATTAAAAGGGGTAAGGTTTAGTTGGTGAACAAAATGCTCATACGTGCACTAGTGATAGTCACCACATACACCCACAAGCTCTTCCACAAAGTTCTGTCCAAAGCCAAATACTCAAAATCAGTGCAACCAACACATTCCACTCGGTCCCACCGATTCCAAACCTAAGACAAACTTCCTAGCTTCGCAACCGATTCTGGTTTGGTGCCACCGAGTTAGGCTGCCAACTTTGTGTTGCTTAAATTCACAATATCGGTCCCTCCGAGATTGTTGAATCGGTGTCACCAAGATTGGGCAATCTTACCGTTGGTCACCTTATCGGTCACTTCGGTACCACCAAGATTAACACATCGGTGTCACCGAGTTGGTCATTTTGTGTGTAACAGTTCGATTTTTGGAGATGCCTATATATACACCTCCACCACCACTCACTCGCAAGAGAAGAACTCAGAATAGTTCCCCACTCATACCTACAGATTTTCTGAGACAGAGCTACCTACTCATGTGTTGAGATCATGCAATTTCCATTCCTACCATATGAATCTTGATCTCTAGCCTCCCCAACTTGCTTTCCAACCAATCAATATCTTCTACCAAGCCAAATCTATGAGAGAGGGATTGTCTGTTGAGGGTTCTATCATCTTGAAGCACAAGAGCAAGGACTTCATCGACACTATCGAGCCTTTTACCTTTTTGAGGGTGGTGCCTCCTAGATTGGTTAGGTGTCGCTTGGGAGCCTCCTACTTAGTGTTGTGGAGTGAACCAACAAGTTTTTAAGGGCAAGGAGATCGCCTACATCATGAAGATCTACCCTGAGTTAGGCTAGTCCTCTGTGGATGTAGGCCATCATTGTATAATCAAGGTTGCTTCTTCATGGAACCCTCCATGGGTAGAGCCCTCTATGGACTCTTGCGACCGTTACCCTCCGTGGGTTGAAGACTCCATAAACGTGGACGTATGATAGCGCCACCTATTGGAACCACGGGAAAAATCATCGTGTCACCAATTGCGTTTGATCTTCCTACCCTTCCTTTACTTACATGCTTGTCTTTACTTTCCACTTCTACACTCTTAGACATGCATGTGTAGGGTGTACTTGACGTACTATGGATGCTAAAATTAGCCAACATTTAAAATTAGGAAAAAGTAGATTTTTATTTGGTCAAGTAGTCTAATCACCCCCTAGACCTACTTTCGATCCTACAAGTGGTATCAGAGCTTTGGTCTCCATTGCATTGGTCTCACAACCTAGGATAGTATGGTGTCTAGTGAGGGAAATTATCACCGTAGAGGTCCATACTTTGATGGCACAAATTTTGCTAGTTGGAAGCACAAAATGAAAATGCATTTTCTTGGTCATAACCCCGTCGTTTGGGATGTTGTTCGTGTTGGTGTGCAAGGTGAATTCTTTGCATAAGGAAGGGATCCGGATCGTGAAGCAACAGCAGATGAATTGAAGATGTTGCAACTCAATGCTCAAGCATGTGACATTCTCTTCAACTAATGCCCCGAAGAATTCAACAAAATCAGCCGTCTTGAGAATGCAAAAGAGATTTGGGATACTTTGATTGATATGCATGAAGTTACAGAATCTGTGAGAGAATCCAAGTTGGATGTTCTTCAAAGTCAACTTGACCAGTTCAAGATGAAGTATGCTGAAGGAGTCACTAAGCTCTACTCTAGGCTAGTTCTCATCTCCAATGAGATTGTCGGCTTAGGAAACGAAGAAATGACTGACAAATTCATCATAAGGAAGATACTTTGAGCTTTGGATGATCAGTATGACACCGTTTGCACACTGATACAAATGACGACCAACTACAAAGATCTCAAGCCAACGAAAGTGATTGGAAGAATATTTGCTCATGAGATGACACTCAAGGACAAGGAAGAGCTTCACCACAAGTCTAGCGATGCTTACAAATCCACAAGTGATGCTCCCGCTACCTCAAGAGACAACCTTGTCACAAATGAGGAGATAAGCCTCATGGTCAAGAAATTCAACAAGTTCTACAAGAATATAAGAAAAGATCGAAGCTCCAACTCAAGATATGAAGAGAAGCGTTCGTCAAGTCGTGGCCAAAACTGCTACAATTGTAGGAAGCCCGGACACTACTCCAATGAGTGCACGGCTCCATACAAAAGGAAAGAAGAGTCACCAAGAAGACGAAGCTCAAGAGACGAGTCACCTTGAAGAGAGAGAAGGAGTAGAGATGATCGGTATGAACAAAGACCCTCAAGGAGAAGTAGGGACTCGGAGAAGAAGGACAAGTACACCAAGAGCTTCTCAAGAAGGAAACATCAAGCTCATGTTAGTGAATGGGTTTTTGGCTCCAAATCCTACAACCACTCCGAGAGAAGCTATCACTCCAACTCCGACTATAGTCAAGATGAAGGTGTTACCAGACTTGCACTAGTGACAACCGACTCCTACGACATATTTGATTCACCAAATGAAGGGAGTGGATGTTGCTTCATGGATAAAGTCCCCAAGGTATCACACCACGAGTATCTTGATTTCAATAGTGACGAATATGACTTGTTAATTGAAGATGACTTGCTGTTTGACGAATCTAGTAATGCTAGTCAAATTGAACTTGCTAGTACTCACTCTAGTGTAGATAACTCATGCGATGATGATAAGTTGGAAATAAAACAACTAACTCAAGAACTAAAAACTCTTAAGTTAGCTCACGAGTGAACTCTAGAAGTTCATAGAGAGCTTGTAAGGAGACATGAGAAGCTACACTTCGAGAAGCTCAATTTAGAGCAAGAGCATGAGTTCCTTAAAGCTATCAATGTCGATCTTCGAAAGAAGACTTCCTATTATCTAGACAAGTGACTTCTCTTATCTACATTCATGCCACAAGTTAAGTCTAAGCAAGCTAGTAACAAAGGAAAGAAAGGTTCTTCAACTAGTATCTATAAAAATGATAAATCCAATGATATTGCTTCTAGTAGTTCTCTTGATCCCACTAACTCTTCTCTTAGACAAGTTACACTTGAGCTAGAAAATGAACTCTTGAAAGGGATTATTGAGAAAGGCATCTACAAGAGTCTTGAAGGATGCAAACAATTTGAGGAGATTGTACGCAAGCACGGAGGATACCGGAAGAATCATGGTGTTGGTTACTTCAATGCTAACGGAGTTGAATGGGAAGAAGGTAAATACTCCAATCCCAAGTTTGTTCCTCAAAAGTAGAAGTATGAAAATACTCTCCCCAAGGGAACAAAAGCTCAAGATGACCTTCCACCACAAGACCCCAAGATCAAGGACAAGAACAATCTTCAAGAGGACATTGACTCATATGAAGATGAATCCCAAGATTTGGTGAAGTGGATTCCCAAGGCTACTACAAGCTCAACTTCTACAAGTGCTACATCAACACCGAGGATCCCCATCAACTTCATGTGGGTCCCCAAGAAGAACAACTAGATAAGTTCTTGAGGGGTGACTCTGCCAATGAAATTCACTCATATTCATTATTGACAAGAACTAGTTGCAATCAACATCAACATCATGCCATAGTTCAAGGAGTGACACATTCCCTCAAAGGTAAGCAAGGGACAAGGTAATCAACGAATCAATGGAAATCATCACATATGCTTTGCACTCCATGTGCATAGAGACCCTTGAATTTGTCTCTTATGTGTTGGCACTAACCCATGTAGGTGAGAAGAGTAATGAAACAATAAGGATGCTCCCAACTCTTGGTGATCTTCATTAACTTTGAGCATCCACCACTACTTCACCTACATGAAGTCTTCACCAACAAAACCCAAGGTTAGTTTATCCCTCCTATGGGGGGATGTCACATCAAGGGGGATCTTTACTCTAAGACTTGAGTTAAAGCATCTCATAGAATGTGACAACATGAAATGCTTTATGTAAAAGTGGTAACCCCACTTGTGCTTAAATGATGAGTATGACCTATTGTGTTTGTGCGTGTTAGCCATGATTTGATTTGACATCTTATTGTGTGAGCATGTTGGTCTGCATTTATTTACTCATTTGAGGATATCCAATTGTTGCTATTTGGATTTTGATTTTCATTTGCCAATTGTATATACAAGAATACCTAAGACCACTCCTTTAGCTATGTATGCTTTCTCACCTCATATTCTATTCATGTTGCATCAAATTTTTTGAACAAGTACTTCTCGATCTCTCTGTGTGAGTAGCACTCGGAGTTCCGTATCGTCAAGGACTGACCATTAAAACCTCCCAAGTGCATCTCGGTGGAACCAACTCCAAATTCTCGGTCTCATCGAATGGCTAGGGTTGATATGGGTTTTCTATTCTTGGTACTACCGATTTCATACTCTCGGTTACACCGAGTTTCCCTGCTATCTGACAGTTCTGAAACTCGGTGACACCGAAAATATAAAATCGGTGTCACGGAAAGCGATGGGTATATATTTGGTGGACCCCAACATTATGAAATTCATTCTTCAAATGTCGTGCCTCCACAACCCTAGCCGCCGCCCTGAAGACCCGTGGTGTAACAGCCCGGGACCGACGCTCCAGAAGATTCCCCTTTTATTTTCATACTCGTCGTGTGATTCGTTTGTTTGTCCCATTCATCATAGCATCATTTCCATCATCTGCTTAGCTTCGTCACTCATTTTGAAAACTTGCATCCGTTTGTAGTTGCCGGTGTTTTTCGTTCTTGTTGTTGTCCATTTTGAGACCAACCACACACGCCCGTGCCCGCGGCATGATAAAGTATTGTCTTTTTAATAGTGTGTATAAAAATTTCTCGGATTGGGCAGAAGTTGGCATGCGGTCTTGTTATATTGTAGGTAGACCTCCTGCCAAGTTTCGTCGCAATCAGAGGCCGTTTGATATCCCAACGGTAGGCCGTAGCGGTGTCGTCATCGGTTTAATAGTAGATGTTTCAGTTTATAAAACATCTGTCATAGGCCTCAAACATTCCCTCTCATCCCCACCTAACCCACTCTACACAGCCCACCTAGCCCATCTATACCATTACCATGTCCGGAGCTATCCGCTCAAGATCAAATGGCTCGAAAAGGGCTAAAAAACCAAACCCTAGCCCCTACCCTATATAAACACCCCCACCTGCCTAAAATAGACTCCTCCCTCCTCCCACCTCATTTTCCGCATGCAGCCTGCCCACTGCCACCACTTGTCACACCGCCGACCACACAGCGCCGGTGCAGCCATCGCCCATAACCAATCAGGGGCCGCCACAAGTTGTCGCGGCCCATCCGGGCCCGAGGGGAGCCCGCCCGAGCCCATCGAGGACAGACCGAGCCGCCCGTACCCTGCTCACCTCAAGCACCCGAGCTCCTGCTCGATCTGCTCCTGCAGCCCCACATCATCCCCGAAGCCCTTGCCGGAGCATCGCCCCGACCGGTTGCCGGAGGACCTTGCCACGCTAGAAGCCGTCGTCATTGACCAGGTTGACCCACAGCGTCGCCCTTCGTTGCTTGTCTCTCTCGCTCCTGCTCTCTAACTCCCTCCTTCCCTGTCCATGCCCATGGAGTCGCCGCCACCATGGAAGCCTTCCAGAAGCTCGCTGCCTCTTAGATCCAGCGGTCCAGATGCTGGATCCTGTCGCCCGGACCCGTTCTCGGTGGCCCCCTCATGCCTAACCTTGCGGGACCGCTCCTCGCCATTGGTCTCCGAAGGCCTCCTCGTTTGGATCGGGAAGGACAAGCACCGCTCGATCCCTGCGGCGTTGACCCACTCGCCCGCTCTAGCACCCTCGTATGGGCCAGTCGAAGCCAGCCCAGTAGCAGCCCAAACTGACCCCGACCACCCGCAGCCTAGGCGTGCCTTGGCCGAGCAGTGAGGCCCAGCTCGACCAGCCCATGAGGCCTCTGGTGAGCGCCCCCGCTATTCCACACCATGTGCGCAATATTATATCCTGCTCCTTGCGCTGTTTCAGCACATATGCGAGATTAGACCCGTAACCTTTTTTTTAGATTCTGCGAATTTGCAAATTATCCACAGAAAATAGATTTGTAGAAAAACCCTTGATGTTCATGCATTTAATAACTTTCAAACCGTGCATCATATGCAAAAAACTTTGTATATGTAAACTGACTAGAATTTCGTGTCGATTCACAATTTCCAACTCTCACATGTGATTAAAATGTTTAACATTGTTGTTTGCATTAATTTGTGTAAATGCCATGTAAAATGATTTATTTAATAACTACCAAACCGTAGTTTCGATAAAAATGTTCCACATATGTAACTTGACTAGAAAAATGTGTAGAATCACATGGTGACATTTATTTTTCTGTTTGAAAACTCTAAAATGGTGATTAGGGCAGAACAGTACCGAAATCTTAATTTGCTCATGAGGTCATGTTGGAAATGATATATGTTGCTTCCGGACTCATTTAATATGCATAGATGATGTAGTTGTTTGTGCTTCACCTCTTGCATGGTTAACACCATTTAATATTGCCATGTACCTAAACAAGAATGAACTAAATAATTCGACATGGAGTTTCGTCAATATGCAACTCGTTGCATATTGAGCTTCACTTTAAAGTGTAGTAGTTGTTTGATGTGATTTGACATGCCTTGCATATTAAACCGGACATGCATCATATTTCTTCGCACGTTATGCCATGCATATGTTGTGGTGTTTCTCGTGTGTTGATTGTGTGTTTTTGGTTTGCTACTTCTCGATAGAGTTTCGAAAGCGTTCGGGGTGTGAGGATTTGTTCGACTATGTGGGATCATCTTCTTCATGGGCTCGTTATTCTTCCAAGCGGGATCTCAGGCAAGATTACACATTTCCCTGGATACCACTACTATCATTGCCATGCTAGTTGTCTCATCTTTCTGTTGCTATGTCACTCTACCTACCACTTGTTTGACAAGCCTCCCAAATATGCCATGATAAGCCTCTAACCTCTCCACATCCCAGCAAATCTTTTTTTGGCTATGTTACATCTTACTTAGCCCTTCTTATAGCATTGTAGCTATAGGTGCAATTGATTCCATGTGACGACAGGGACATTCTTTTGTTATATCACAATATTATTGCTATTTAATTTAATGCACATATATACTTGGTAAAAGGTGGAAGGCTTAGCCTTTTGCTCGGTGTTTTGTTCTGCTTTTGTTGCCCCTAGTTACTTGTGTACCGGTGTTATGTTTCATAATTGAGTGCTCCTAACTTGCTCGGGATTGTTACAGGGACCCCCTTGATTTTCGTTTTAGGATAAGACTTGTCTGGCAAGGCCCAACATTGGTACTACATTTGCCTAATAACTAATAAACCTGCATGGGGAGTAATTAACCCGAGGATCTTTAATCAACAACTCAGGCCAGTGCTCCTCATGAGTATTGGTCCACTTGTCAACCGCCGGTGGCCACCAGGGGCAGCTCTGTGACTAGCCTACTGGAAGTTTGGACAATCTGTCGTGTCCTAAGAACGAGATACGCGGCTCCTATCGGGATCGTCAAGACGCTGGTGGCCTTGCTGGATTTGTTTTACCTTTAACGAACGTCTTGTGCATGGAATTCCGATACTTTGGGCTATCTCGAGGTTGAGGTTTTCTAGTGGAATTGCCTAGGAAGATCACGAGATTCGTGGTCGAGGTTATTCCCGCTGCGTGTGGTTAATTTGTGATGGACGAGTTGCACCAATATTCTTTCTTTGGATGTACCAATTTTCATGTGACAGGATGTAAAACTTTGAAAATCTTTTATTCAAACTTTCAAAAATTTCTGCATTTTGTGATGACTTATCCTATTCCACTCTTTTATGCTCTATTCACAGGGTCAGACATGTCAGGCTCAGAAGATAGTCAGAATTTGCCGGAGCAGAACATTGAGATGAGCATGCAGTAGTTCTGAGTCTAGTTCTTCTATAGATTTAGGCACTCCCAGTTCTCATGGGTTGCCCAAAGCTTCCACTAGGACAAGGAAGAGACTCAACTCAGAAGAAGAATATTCGGGTTTTGTCCCAGAAGAGATTCTTGCTAAGAAGCAAGAGAAGGTTGCAAGAAAGTCTGCCAATGAGGCCACCTCATCCAGGAGGGTGGTCAGCAAAATTTATGCACCGTTAGAGACTTTCAGAGCACATGAGAGTGCTATGGCAACTATGTCTGTTGAGATCCCGAGGAAAGCTTTGTCAAAGAAGATAGCCAGGAATAGGATCATCCGTGTGATGGGTAGGCCTACCTCTATGTACGAGGATCCGGAGGATGCTGCTGGTGCTACTGCTAGAGAGGAGGAAGAGGAGGAACCTGCTGCTGAGGCCCCTCCTAAGAAGAAGGCTAAGAAACTTATGGAAGATGCTATGCCTAAGTCTGGTCTCTCCAAGAGCACCAATTGTATCTAAGAAAGCTTCTACACAGAAGTCCAATAGGACTACCAGATATATACCTGCTTCAGAGAAGAACAAGAAGTCCACTTTCAGAGAAGCAAATGATGATGATGATGCTATGTCAGTTCTAATGAAGCTCGAACCTCACCTTCTTGTACATGATGCTAGCCATCTTGTAGCTGAGCATATGAAGAAGAGGAAGGATTCAGGTCCGAGGGCATGGAAAGCCATTGATCCATATGCCTGGAGGAGGAAGATTGATGTGGACTACATGTTTTATACCAAAGAGCAGCAAGACTTCTACGAGACAATTTTGCTTGATAAGATCCCTACAGTCAGTGACATGAGATATGTGGATTGGAAATACATCAAGGATAATGAGGACTACTTTCCATCTGTCCAAGACAACTTCCACTGCATTGGACTTGACAAATTGTTGGCAAGGAGTTCACTACTTTGAATGATAAAATGATCATGGAGTTCTATTTCACTGCTTATTTTTATGGAGATGGCATGATTGTCTGGATGATTGAAGGAGCAAGATACGAATCTACTGTTGATGAGTGGGCTACCATCTTAGGAGTCCCAGAGGTTCATGGTGGAGATTTGGATGTCTACTCAGAATCCAAGGGGAGCCACAACGCTATGAAGAATATGCACAATCCTATTCCAAATTCTAACTTGCAATATCACAAGTTGGGATCTATCTACTTCCTCCAGTTAGGCCTCTGTACCATGAACATCATCCCGAGGTATACTTTGATGCCAAAGTCTGGAGATGATAAGATGATTCCTAGATAATCCATTAACATGCTCATCCATCTTGATCGTCACACCAGGATTCGAGTGACGAATTTGATAGTAGAGACTGTGAAGAGGGTTGCTGCTGATCAGAAGTGCTCATGCTGCTATGCACCCTATATTTAGATGCTTATCAATTCTAAGATTGAGAAGGACATCTTTGCCCTGGATAGATCCCACTTGCCACTTCAGCTAGATTTCGAGGACAATGTTGTGGTGATGGAGCTAGACCATCCCACATCAGCTGCAGGTCAGGCATAGGTAGAGGCACAGGCAGAGGCAGCTAGAGCCTCTAGTGCTCAGGTTCCAAGATCTCTTGATCTCCACCATCTTGGATATGAAGAAGGACATCAAGACCATCATGGAAACTCAGGAGAGCATTGTGAACATGATTGATGATAGAGTGAAAACTCTAAATGACAAGGTAGATGGGCTGACGAAGATAGTCAATGAGCTTAAGAAGGAGGTTGATGAAGCCCCAATCCATCGCACCTCTTCAGAGTCCGAGTCTTCTGATGATGAGGAGGATAGTGCACTTGTCATGACTACTGCCCAGTTCACTACTAAGGCCAGGACACCTACAGTGCCAGCTGTAAAGACAAGGCCTTTATCTTCTGCTCCAGCCACAATGACATCAGCTCTAGTGCCTCTAGTATCTACTCCACCTCCATCCAGGACTTCAGCAGAAGTCTTCGCCGACGTAGTACTCTCAACTCGGACATCGACTACCGGAGGAGATCAGCCACAGAAGGATGATTAGCTATATCTCTTCTAACTTTTTGGTAACTTGTTGCCAAAGGGGGAGAAGTTGTATATAGATCTTAGGCCCTGAGTGAGAGAACGTCTGTTTTTATTTGCTGGATTTACAAAACATTTGGCTCTTTTGTTTTGGATGTGAGATACTTCTATTTGTGTTTGATCATACGCTTTAATGTGTGTTGCTAATATTTCCTATCTCCTGATGATTATGTGATGATCATTCACTTTGCTTGATGTGTTGTGCTATATTGTTAACTCCTATTACTCTCGCACACCACCAAGATGTATGTGACATGGAAGACGTGCCCCATGTACCTAATCGATCGTGCATTTACATTCAAACACAAATTTAAAATAATGCACAAATTTAGGGGCAACTCTTGCTTATCACATACTTCTCAAAGTGACAACTATATTCATTGATTACATCATATGTCGAAGCTTTGATCTTTATGTTGTCATCAGTTACCAAAAAAGGGGGAAATTGAAAGCACATTTGCTCCCTTGGTGGTTTTGGTAATTAATAACAACATATATCTCACTGAACAGATGTTTCCACTAAATATATATTTCAGGAAAAGTTCAATGATGGTTTGGCGTAAGGATTGTGGAATACCCCAAGATGCAAGGAAATGGATTGGCAAAGCCTCAAGCAAAGGACTCTACATTTTACATTTGTGAGAAATCACTTTGAGTCCATAGGAAAGCCAATACTATTAAAAGGGGGTAAGGTTTTGTTGGTGAACAAAATGCTCATACGTGCACAAGTGATAGTCACCACATACACCCACAAGTTCTTCCACAAAAGTCCATCCAAAGCCAAATACTCAAAATCGGTGCAACCAACACATTCCACTCGGTGCCACCGATTCCAAACCTAAGACAGACTCAACTAAAACCCTAGCTTTTTGGTGCAATCGATTTTGCTGTGGTGATACCGAGTTAGGCTGCCAACTTTCTGTTACGCAAATTCACAATGTCGGTACCCCCAAGATTGTTGAATCAGCGTCACCGATATTGGGCAATCTGACCGTTGGTCACCTTATTGGTGCACTCGAGTTTTCTTTATCGGTCTCACTGAGATTCAAAACTTGCCACATTTTGGTCACTTTGGTACGACCGAGATTAACACATCGGTGTCACCGAGTTGGTCATTTTGTGTGTAACGGTTGGATTTTTGGAGATGCCTATATATACCCCTCCCCCACCACTCACTCGCAAGAGAATCATTCAAAACAGTTCCCCACTCATACCTACTGCTTTCCTGAGAGAGAGCCACCTACTCATGTGTTGAGATCATGCCATTCCATTCCTACCATATGAATCTTGATCTCTAGCCTCCCCAACTTTCTTTGCACCCAATCAATATCTTCTACCAAGCCAAATCTGTGAGACAGTGATTGTGTGTTGAGGAGTCTATCATCTTGAAGCACAAGAGCAAGGAGTTCATCGACACTATCGAGCCTTTTACCTTTTGGAGGGTGGTGCCTCCTTGATTGGTTAGGTGTCGCTTGGGAGCCTCCTACTTCGTGTTGTTGAGTGAACAAATATGTTTGTAAGGGCAAGGAGATCGCCTACTTCGTGAAGATCTACCCCGAGTTATGCTAGTCCTCCGTGGACGTTGGCCATCATTGTATAGTCAAGGTTGCTTCTTCGTGGAACCATCCGTGGGTAGAGCCCTCCGTGGACTCTCACGATTGTCACCCTTCGTGGGTTGATGACTCCATAAACGTGGATGTACGATAGCGGCACCTGTCAGAACTACGGAAAAAATCATCGTTTCACCAATTGCGTTTGATCTTCCTACCCTTCCTTAACATACATGCTTTTCTTTACTTTCCACTACAATACTCTTAGACATGCATGTGTAGGGTGTACTTGACATACTATGAATGCTAAAATCTGCCAACATTTAAAATTGGGAAAAGGTAGATTTTTAAATGATCAGGTAGTCTAATCACCCTCCCTCTAGACCTACTTCCGATCCTACATCTTGTGGTTTGTCGAGTGGCTTCCTCACCGGCCCCCCTACTATGGTGCGGCCTAGCCTCTATATATAGCGGTGGCCTGGGTCCTCTTCACTTATCACAATGGCGGGAAGGGATCTCGCGAGCCTGGGGTCCTCGTGAGGGCCTTGTCTTGAGTGGAGCTACACCATGATGTGTCTGGCTGACGAGGTGGGCCATGTCCTGGGTTGTAGGCAGGCAGGTCTGGCTACCTCCCAAAACGCCGGCAAACTTCTCTAGTTCTTCTTCTGGGGGACCCACATCAGGTTGATGGGGATTCTTGGTGTTGAAGTGGCACTTGTAGAAGTTGAGATTTTAGTAGCCTTGGGAACCCGCTTCACCAAAGCTCGAGATTCATCTTCATATGAGTCAATGTCCTCTGTAAGCTTGTTCTTTCCCTTGAGCTTGGGGTCTTGTGGTGGAAGGTCATCTTAAGCTTTAGTTCCCTTGGGGAGAGTATTTTCATACTTCTTCGTTTGCGGAACAAACTTGGGCTTGGGGTATTGACCTTCTTCCCATTCAACTCCATTAGTGTTGAAGTATCCAATGCCATGGTTCTTTCGGTATCCTTCGTGCTTGATGGGGATATGTACCTAGGGTATGGTCTTAGGCCTAATCTACATACCCTACCTAAGGACACTACATTGAAGATATTACAAGATTACAAAGAAGACTTGAACTGAAATCACCATGGCGCATGAGTCACTTGACAGAAAGTCCACTCAAAGGTTTCTCCCTCCATTCGACAAACACCTTTCACTCAGAAGAACAAGAAGTCAGTCGACCGCAGAAGACCAGAAGCCACTCCAAGGAGGCCAATGGACATGAGTTCGACTAGTCGCCAGAAGTAGCATTTATTACAGATGTTATCAGTAATGTTCACCTTTATACCACGATCGAACCCTTGGTTGCCGGGTATTGATGAGGGGCAGCACACTCTATATAAGCCACCCCTCCCCTTTGGCACAAGGGTTCACCCCCCCTGTAACTTACACATTCCACATTACAGAAGCTCGTGAGCACTGAGACGTAGGGTTGTTACCTCCATGAGAGGGGCCTGACTCATACATCCGTGTCTACAATCTCACCGTCGCTAGGACTCTTACCTCTCCTTACGTACCCCTAATCTCTACTTTAAGGCTCGTTCCCACGACAGTTGGCGCCCACCGTGGGGCAAGCATCTAAGCGACTTCCGAGAAGTTTGCAATTTTCTTCTTCGTCATGTCTTCCGGCGGTGGTTTTTTCTTGGGCCACGAGATTCGCCTCGGTGTGCTCACCTTCATCGCTGATGACTCGGCATGGCTTCAGGAAGCACCTCTGGACGTTCAGGCGCCCCCAATCCGTAGGGCGACGCACTTTCGTGCAAGCTCCTACATCGTTCTTCTTCAGCAGCTGCCGACTCCGTACCTGTCAGCTCTAGCATCATTTGATCTCCCCGTTGTTTGTCGCCGCAAGTGATCTTGTCTCTCGCAGCTCCAACATTGGGTGAGGCACGCGGCGGCTCGCCAGACATTGTCTCTGCCGATTGCGACTATCGAGCCCGCCGAATAACTTCACGGCGTGTTCGACTCGATGTTGGATCAGTCTGTCGTTCCTTCTGAGTGCGAGAGATGCGATCCAGCTGGTGAGGTTCTTATGGCGGGTTCACAGCAAAGCCCACCTAGCTTCGATCGCGGCAGACGTGAGGTTGGAGGACCGTCGAATGAGCAACAGCGCCGAGATGAGAAGATTCTCCATACTCCCATCGTCGGTGCGACTGCCAAGGCCGAGGCCTTGGAAGACACGCGCCTTCGACTAGAAGAGATGTAGAGGGCACTCGACAAGCGTACTCGCCAGCGTCCACCAGTTTCTAGTTAACGTCAACGACAATTGTTTTCGAGTGGATCTTTGAACAATGTCCAGGTATTCCGTACTCCTATTCAGAATGTTGCAGCCGCTACAAGGATTGCATATTCCATTGAACCTTCACGGTAAGAGGCTGGCAAAGGTTTGCAGCAGATCCGAGTGTTGCTTGGAGCAACACAACAGCATAATTCGGCTGCTTCTCAGTCGCGCAATAGGTTACACAGTAATTTGGTCAAGGCAGACATAGTTCTGTCGACTCACAGCCCAGGGTCACCTCTGCGTCACAGGGGCGGAGGTTACCGTGAAGATCAGTACCGAGATCATGGGCGGGATCAGTTTGCTCCTCGTTATCACCGTGATGACTGCCGTTGAGTGCCTTCTCCTTCGCGGGGTGGTTCATATGTGCCCCGACATTATGATGATCGGCGCCCGTTTGGCGATGAGAGGATTCTTGGGTTTGACACGAGGTCTGTCCTCGTATAGAATCTGGTTGACAAGGGAAGGGTTCAAAGGGATGGTTATGATAGAGATCATCCAAGTGGAAGTGGTGCCGTTGTCTGTGGGCCCGAGTGTTTCAACAGAGCTAGTCGATCCACTGAGATTCCCCCCAACTTTAGGTTGGCAACTAGAGTAAGCCAGTTCACTGGTGAGTTGATGCCGGAAATATGGCTAGACGATTACCGAGTGGTAGTGTAGATCGATGGAGGAAATGACAATATAGCCATGAAGCATTTGTCTTTGATGTTGGATGGTTCGGCCCGAGTGTGGCAGAATAAGTTGGATCCTTCTAGCATATACTATTGGGAGGATCTTGCCCGAGTGTTCATCAGAACTTTCGAGGGCACATGCAAGCGTCCCACTGGTTTGACTGAGCTGCAGCACTGTGTGCAGAAACCGAATGGAACTTTGAGGGATTACATTCAGCGTTGGACCATCGTCCATCACACAGTGGAAAATGTTTCTGAGCACCAAGCCTTCTTCGCCTTCAAGGCCGGTGTTAAGTATAGACAGATCTATCTAAAGTTTGGTCGGACAGGAGATATGTCCCTAAGCAATATCATGGAGATAGCCACTCGGAAAGCCAATGGAGAAGAGGAGGACCGCCTCCACAGCGGCAAGGGAAAAGTAGTCGACAATGATGCTGGCGGCGGCAATTCCAGTGGGAAGCAAAAGCACAAAGCTGATGGTTCTGCTCAGGTAGAGGTAGCTGCTCTGGCGATGCAAGGAAAGAATAAGGGGAAAACCAAAGGGAAATTTACCCCCAAGAAATCAAATAATTAGTCAGGAACGGACATCCTAGATATGTCATCTGCAATCCAAATGAAGAAGGATGAGGAAGGCAATTTGATATTGCCAAAGCACACCACTCGACAATGCAGATTACTCGTCCAATAGTTCAAGGAAGGACAATGGAGTGGGAAAACTCCTGAAAAGGAAGATGATGAAGATAAAGAGGATTTTCCTGAGGTCAATGGCACTTTGATGATTTTTGCCGATGTAGAAAGCAAAAGTCGACTGAAAGTTATTAATAGGGAGGTCAACATGGTTGTTCCTGCCACCCCCACATACCTCAAGTGGTCTCAGACTCGTATCACCTTTGACCAGTCGGACCACCCTACTCATGTCGCTACCCTGTGTCGGCAAGATCTGGTGGTGGATCATGTTGTAGGAGGCACTCGACTTTGCAAGGTTCTCATGGTCGGACAGAGTGGATTGAACATCTTGTATGCAAAGACCGACAAGGGGATGGGCATTCTGATGTCCAGGCTCGATGATAGCAACATGTAGTTCCACAAAGTCATCCCTGGGAACAAGGCCAAGTCACTCGGTCAGATTGCATTGGATGTGGTGTTCGGCACCGACAGAAATTTTCACAAGGAAAAGTTGACGTTTGAAGTTGTAGACTTCCAGAGCGCATATCATGCCATCCTGAAAGCACAACATACTCCCTTGGTGGTTTTGATAATTCATTACAACATACATTGTCTCTTGGACTAACACCTCTATCTAGTGTATTTCAGATAATAGTCTATGGAGAGTTGAGTTGGCAAAAGGATTGTGGAGATTATGGAATCACCCCAAGATTCAAGGAAATAGGTTGGCCAAGCTTCAAGCAAGAAGACTCTACATATTACATTTGTGAGAAATCACTTTGAGTCCATAGGAAAGCCAATAATATTAGAAGGGGGTAAAGTTTTGATGGTGGACAATATGCTCAAACGTGCACAAGTGACAGTCACCAAAACATCCACATACTCTCCCACCAAAGTCTGTCCTAAGAAAAACATGCAAATCGGTGCAACTAACATTCCTATCCCGGTGCCATCGAGTTCCAAACCCTAGACAGACTCAGCCAAACCCTAACACTTCGGTCCAACCGACACTGCACTCGGTACCACCAAGTTGGGTTGCCAACTTTTTGTTACGCAAGTTCTCATTTTCAGTCCGACCGAGAATGGTGAATCAGTGTCACCGAGTTTGGTAAATCTGATTGTTGGTCACCTTGTCGGTGCAACTGAGAATTGTATATCGGTCCCTCCAAGATTCAGAAGTTGTCACTTTTAGTCACTTAGGTACCACCGAGATTTACACATCGGTGTCACCGAGTCTGACTTATTGTGTGTAAAGGTTGGATTTTTGGGGATGCCTATATATACCCCTTCACCACCACCCAAACGAAAGAGAAGCACTCAGAACTATTCCATACCCATCCTAATCAGTTTTCTGAGAGAGAACTACCTACCCTTGTGTTGAGGTCAAGATCTTCCACTCCAACCATACGGATCTTGATTTCTAGCCTCCCCAAGTTGCTTTCCGCCAATCCCATCTCTTCTACCAAGCCAAATCTATGAGAGAGAGATTGTGTGTTGTGGAGTCTATCATCTTGAAGCACAAGAGCAAGGAGTTCATCGTCATTACCAAGCCTATTACCTTTTGGAGGGTGGTGCCTCCTAGATTGGTTAGGTGTCGCTTGGGAGCCTCCTGCTTCGTGTTGTGGAGTGAACCAAGAAGTTTGTAAGGGCAAGGAGATCTCCTACTTCGTGAAGATCTACCCTTAGTGAGGGTAGTCCTTCATGGATAGAAGCCATATGGAATTGTCAAGGTTGCTACTTCGTCGACCCTTTTGGGTGGAGCCCTCCGTGGACTCTCGCGACCATTACCCTCCGTGGGTTGAAGACTCCATAAACATGGACGTATGATAGCACCACCTATCAGAACCACGAGAAAAATCTTTGTGTCTCCTATTTCGTTTGATCTTCCTATCCCATCTCTTTACTTACATGTGCAATGTCTTTACTTTTCGCTGCCATATTTGTAGACATGCATGTGTAGGGATATTAGACTTGCTAGACTTGTTAAAACTAATAAAATCTACCAACTAAGTAACTTGGGAAAAGGTTAGGTTTTAAATTACTGCTGGTAGTCTATTCACCACCCTCTAGACATGACTCTCTTGATCTTACAAGTAGTATGAGAGCCTTGGTTTCCATTGCTTAGGTTTAATCACCGTGGAGGAATATGGATGTGTCTAGAGTAGAGAGTTTGAGTTGTAGAGTTCCCATTCTTGATGAAGAGTACTATACTCAATGGAAGAATGCCATGATTGATCTACTCGATAGATTCCATTTGACTAAATATATTGAAAATCCCTATGTGCTCCCCATTGATGAATTGCATCCCACACACTAAGAGGAAATTAACATGCTTGGTAACCTAAGAACTGTCAATCTTATTGTTAGAGGTTTACCAAGATACGTGCTTTCTATAATGAAGAACTTCACATATGCTTATACCTTATGGACTGATTTGGAGAAACGATATCCAAATCTTTCCCTAGGAAATCTTGATGAAATTCTTCATAAAACTGTTGTCTTTCACAAAATGGAGCCTAGTGATCCAAACTTTGATAAATGCCTATTTGAGCTCCGTGATCTTATGCGTGCTAAAGGAGATGTCACCACTATCAACAACATTATCTTTGAAGCCATTCACATTCATAAACTTGAGCATTGTCATGATCACTATTCTAACGAATCCCTTGTTCTTTATGACGAGGATTTCCCACTTGACGATGACAATGTGGAACATGGCTACTATGAACAAGATGATTTGTTCGACATCGAGTATGAGAAGATCATGAAGAATCTGAGTCTTATGGCAAACTTTAGAGATTACATGTCTGGAGGAAAAGAGTGGATTCTTAACAACGGATGTACGGATCATATGACCGGTGATAGAGACATGTTCTAACAGATCACGCCTGATCAAGGTCCGTGACGGTACGTAACCTTTGGATACAACTCTAAGGGTAAGGTACTTGGCCTTGGTAAGGTGCCCATGATAGCTCTATTCAAAATTTTATGCTCATTGAATCCCTTGGCTACAATCTTCTTTCCGTATCTAGACTTGCCGACTTCGGTTTCAATGATTTATTCACAAAAGTAGATTGCCAAGTGTTTCGTCAAGATAATCGTAAAATGGTCTTTACTGGTTTCCGTAGAGGTGATCTATACATTGTCGATTTCACTAAAAAATCCAAGTATTGCACTTGTTTAATTGCAATATGTTCTAAAGGTTGGCTTTGGCATAGAAGACTTGGACATGTAGGCATGCGAAATCTAGATAAGATAATCAAAGGTGATCATATACTTGGTGTTAAAGATGTTATCTTTGACAAATATAGACTTTGTAGTGCTTGTCAAGCTGGAAAGCAAGTAGGTGGAAGTCATCTAGTTAAGAATATCATGACTTCTAGGAGACCACTCGAGTTACTTCACATGGATCTTTTTGGTCCCAATGCTTACAAGAGTCTCGGTGGAAATTCCTATGGTCTAGTTATAGTTGATGATTTTTTCAGATTTACGTGGGTATTCTTTCTTGATGATAATTCACAGCTTCAAAGATCTTCAAGAACTTCGCTCGCAAAGCGCAAAATCAGTTTGAAGTGAAGATCAAGAAGGTTCGAAGCGATAACGGATCGGAGTTCAAGAACACCCATCTGGATACCTTTCTTGATGAAGAAGGTGTCTCACATGAGTTCTTGGCTATGTACACACCTCAACCAAATGGAGTTGTTGAGAGGAAGAACCAGACGCTCATTGAGATGGCAAGAATGATGCTTGACGAATACAAGACACCAAGACACTTTTGGGCAGAAGCCGTTGAAACAACATGTCATGCCACAAACCGACTTTACTTGCACAAGCTTCTCAGTAAAACGACATATGAGCTACTCATCGATAACAAACCCCAAGTCAAATACTTTTGGGTATTTGGCTCAAAGTGCTACATTCTTGATAAGCATCGTCTTACTAAATTTGCTCCTAAATCTCATGAAGGATTCCTACTTGGTTACAGATCGAACTCTCACACTTAACGCGTCTACAACAACTTAACTCGAAAAGTTGAAGAGACGGTAGATGTGAAGTTTGATGAATCTAATGGTTTGCAAGTCGAAAAATTAAAGTATGTAGGTGATAAGGATCCTTCGGAAGCCATACTAGATCTACCCATCGGCAAAATTCGTCCCATGGAGGTGAAGGAGAGTACTTCATCAACTCAAGTGGAAGCCCCTACTTCACGCCAAGGTGAACTTCAACATGACATGGAGGCGTCCACGAGCGGTGCATGACAAGATGATGAAGAGGAGTAAGTGCATCATGAAGATCCACCACAACCACCTTCACCACCACCTCATGGGAACGACGCCTTCAACAACAACGAAGATGAACGAGATGATAATGAAGAACAAGAAGCTCCACCATCCAACAATCGGAAGCTATAGCGACCTGACTCAAAACGAGTCAAGCCTTTGTGTTTTCTGTGCCATCCCTGGATCAGTATGCTGGCACACACAGTACATCAATGTATATATCAAAGTGCAATCACATGTAATTAACGTAGAACTGATATATACCTTAAAATAGAAGCGGATACAGTCAACAGGGGTGGAGTCCCAATAACACCAACGGCAAGTTGAGTGCGGACCGTAACCCTGAATCGTACTCTTACCCGTCGTAGAAGAGTGTCTGCAACATAAGACGTTGCAGCCGTGTAGGTCAGCATTTTGAATATGCTGGCAAGATCACCATAGAAGAACAGAAGAATAAACCATACTATATGCAATAAGGCTTTATGGCTCTGTGGCTAAGTTTTTGCATAAAAGCTGATTTTGTTTTCCTACAACAAAGGAATATCAGGAATTTCACTATGGAGTTACCTATCATGACATGGTTCCGCCAACCAATGTCTCAATGCCAATAAGTATCATAAGTTGCCCACAATTAGTTATCAGTCCAGTGTTGAGAGTTCAGAGATAGATCCAAGTCTAGAAGCTCAAATTGTCCGTAACCGGGGACACGGCTAATCGATTAGGTTTAACTCTGCAGAGTGTTGTGTACTTTACCCACAAGATTCTTTCCCTCCTGGTAACTCCTCGCACTGCCTGGTGTTTGAGAACAGGATGAAAGAAACATGGTCTTTCAGAGTGCTTCCCTGACTGTCCGGCAATGCCCATCCAATCCTAATGTCGACTACATCTCGTAGCACTGCCCAGCAGAGTCACAACAAAGATCAACCAAGCCAAAGCCCATAATGACTTGTGGCTACACAGGTAAGCTTCCGGGCATGAAGTATTCATCCTTCTCTTTGAGTCTGGGTGAAGCTTTCCGCAAGATGTCATGGCGCTTCTCCATGCATCCCGGCCACTCACTGGTTTCTCCAGGGTGCCCATCAATTCCATCCTTCACCCAGTAGTGTGTATTGAAAACTTGTCTTCTCGAGTCTTGAAGACTTGAGGTCTTGAAGATGCAGGACTTGAAGATGTCTTCATGAAGTTGTCGTCTTGACGTAGAGTCCTTCTTCACACCACTCATGAACACTCATACCAAACCCCGTCTACTTTAGCATAGCATAAAAGTAACTAACGTTCCCGGGGCTTTAGTAACCAATGGTGGGTTCCTACCTCATGCATTCTACTCAAGTACAAGAATTTCAATAACACTACGGGAGGGATGTGTTGAATGATGTCACTACATGCAATAAAAACATAGGTATTATATAGATGGTCAAGGTGAACTTGCCTGTACTGTTGATGAAGATAAAGATCACTCTCAGAAATAACTTGATAGACTATTCGTCACTCTCCGATGAGAAATCTATATAACAACCATTGCATTCACATAAGCAAACACTTCTAGCAATCAAACTAACAATCATAAGATAACACAAGAAACAAAAACAACAAGGTTGATGAAGGAAATACTTAAGACAAAAGTTAAAATCAAGAAAGTTTTCATAAAAGCAACTAAAGTAGTTTTCCTCTACAACAACTAGTAACAAAACAAAAACAAAGTAGAATATAACAAAAGGATTTTAGTAAATATTTTACTAGCAAAAAGAATTACTTTTGAAGAATAAGTAAAACTATGAAAACAACATTCTAACAACATGAGTGTGAACTTAACTACAAGCACAACCATAAACTAAAAGAAAAACAAATATGAAACAACTAAGTTAACAGAAAATAAACAATGAAAATATTTATTATAAAACAGAATTAAATCATCTAAAATTTTGTGAAAAGAGTTTCTATGAAAAAGTAAATTGTTTTATAACATGTTACCTAATGAAAAAAAAATCTAGTTTCCTATCATAATAGAGCAAAATTAAATTATTTTTATTAACAAAATATTTCTTAACAGAAAAGAATTAATACAAATTTTATTTGAAAACACAATCTAATTACTTAAAACTTTAGTTAAAAGAATTGTTACTAACAAATTTGCTTTTAAAACAACTATACCTATTTGAAAGAGGGTATAGATCCCTACAACAAAATTTATAAACTAATCAAATTAACTTTTGTTAACAGCAAGTAAATTACTAAGGTTTGGAACAACAAAACTAAATGAAATCTGAAACTTAATATAAATCATATTCAGATTTTCAAAAACAAAGTAAATCAATATAAATAAACTAATATGAAACTAAACAGATTCTGTTTTTAGTTGAAAACACTATTTTAAATTATTCTAAAAATTCTCAAACTCTACCTAATGATAACTATGGTCACTAGTTACAAGTAGGAAAAAGAATCATTCAAAATTCATTTTAGAACTCAAGACATTCAGAACACAAAATTTAAATCAAATCTGTTCAAATTCAAATTTAAATGTTCAAACATAGTCAAATTTGGTATTCACAGAAACTAGATGAAATTTTTGATCTAATGCAAAAGAAATCAATTAAAAACATTAATTAGTTTAAAAGATATAAAGAAAATAAAATCAGAACTTATTCTGGAAACAGAAATTAAAACAGAAAAGAAAAAATTCGTTTCTAACGGACAGGTGGGCTACGTGTCTCTCTCTGGTTGGTCTAAGTGTGCGTGTGCTAGGGAGTTTCGGGCGGGCGACCGGAATATAACGTGTACCGGTTCGAGCAAATAAACAGATCTAATCGGGGCCGTGGGATTTAGATCGAACGGAGGGGGAGAGGGGTGCGGTGCTCACAGTGAGATGGTCGCCGGCGGGGGCTTCTCCGGCGAGTCCGAAATGTCGAGGTCGTCGGGGACGGCGCTCTAGTGACCCTCCGGCGATGGCAAAGGCACCACTCGATGCGGGCGAAGACGGCGATGAGATAGGTGGCTTCAGTGGGACGAGGGGGTGACGGAGTCGACGGTGGTGAGCTCGGAGGCGGAGCCGTCCTTCGATGGTCATCGGGGAGATAGTTCCCGTGGGTGTGGAGCATGGGTGAGAGGGTGGGGAGGTGCGGGTGAGTGAGAGAGGAAGGTTGGTGGGCTCTGGGAGGGTGCGGGGAAGGCAGGGGAAGCAGCACGTCAAAAATGGCGCGGTGGCTACCGGTTGTCTCCGGCGAGCTATTCCGGTGAGGAGAGGGGCTCGGACGAGAGGGAAACTAAGGGAATGAGTAGAGGATAGGAAGGGGTACTTATAGGGACTCGCGGGTGGTCGGGGAATAAAGGAGGGAGGGGGTCCGCGGCGAGGGGATCCGGCGACGGCGTCGGGCGCATGGGATGAGGGTGATGACCGGCGACTGTTTCGGTCGGGCGCGTGGGGCCAGGGTGTCAGCGAGAGAGAGAGGGCGGGCGTAGTCAGCGGGCGACCGACCGGTAACGGTCTCGGCATTTAATGTCGTTGGGCCGTCCGGTTTTATTATAAACCGTTACCGTTTTCTACTTATGATTTTATCAGAGCCATAAAACTTGTTCAATGCGTTCTAATAAATTCCAAATATAGTCAAATTTTACATCAAAATTAACAGAATAATAGATGCCATTTAATGGACATTTTTATTCTGGCATTTGAATACTTTGGAAAAAATATTATTTTCAGAAATTGCCCTTTTGCTTTTAAATCCCTTTGCAAATATTTTTCAGAATAACCCCTGGTTTTTATTATTCAAATAAATCACCAAGAAGTCCCTAGTGTGGAGTGTCCTGTTACTCCTCTCAAATTTTTTTGTCAGGGGTTTGAATACTTTGAAAATTGGAATAGGAACCAAATATGAAATGATTCCAAAAGAAAATCCAGAGATTTTCACATTCACTATTCAAAGATTTATTTTAAACTTCCAACTCATATTTCATATAATTTGAAGAAGTCATTTTATCTTCTCTCATGAAAATCATTGAGTTGCATAAAGTTTTCTGAATTTGAAATATTTTTCAAATGAAATTCAAATTCTTTTCAAATCCCTTTTCATTTCTTTAAATGAAAGAAGTCATGTCATCTTCACTCTAGGGTTTTGTGATAAAATGAATTTGAATTCCTGGTGATCAAAATGTAGATTGAAAGTTTTGGGAAGGTCATTTCATTCCCTCTCATCAAACTTTCAAAAAGTTTCAAATTTCACTCAATTTCAATCACTCAAGCAAACAAACAATCATTCTAATAATTATTATAACATTCCAAAATTTGGGATGTTACACAAGCTGACCCGTGTTCGAGCTCAAGTGACCAAGAACCATCCCCTAAACCAAATCTTTGGTGATATACAAACAGGGAGAATCACTCGCTCTAAAACCCGTCTAGCTAACTTTTGTGAGAATTATTCCTTCATCTCTAGCATTGAGACTTTAAAGGTAGAACAAGCTCTTGAAGATGCGGATTGGGTGAATGCAATGCATGAAGAGCTACACAACTTTGAGAGGAACAAAGTGTGACACTCGTGGAGAATCTTAAAGGTGAGCACAACATCATCAGAACCAAATGGGTGTTTTGGAACAAACAAGACGAAGATAGTCAAGTTGTACGCAACGAGGCTCGTCTTGTAGCTCAAGGATATACGCAAGTCGAAGGTATGGACTACGGTGAGACCTATGCCTGAGTTACTAGACTTTAAGCTCTTCGTATTCTTCTTGCCTATGCTAATCACCATGATATCACGCTTTATCAAATGGACATCAAAAGTGCATTTTTAAATGGTGAAATAGAGGAAGCAGCCTATGTTAAGCAACCACCTGGTTTTGTGAATCCTAAGAAACCCAATCATGTTTACAAGCTTCGCAAAGCTCTTTATGGTCTTAAGCAAGCCCCTTGTGCTTGGTATAAATGCTTAACAAAGTTTCTCATCGAAAAAGGTTTTGAAATTTGTAAAATTGATGCAACCTTGTTCACTAAGCGAGTTAATGGAGAATTATTTGTATGCCAAATTTATGTGGATGATATTATCTTTGGTTCCACTAACCCTCAATTTAGTGAAAGATTTGGAAGGTTGATGTCCGAGAAGTATGAGATGTCTATGATGTGTGAGCTGAAATTCTCTCTTGGATTGAAAATCAAGAAATCAAGAGAAGGAACTTTCATCTCTCAAACTAAGTATACCAAGGACTTGATCAAGAAGTTCAACATGCAGGATTGCAAAGGTATGAAAACTCCTATGCCCACTAGTGGACATGTTTCCCTTACCAGGGAGGATGAACCGGTTGATCAAAAGGTTTATCGATCTATGAGTGTTTCACTATTATATTTGTGTGCATCTCGTCTCGATATTATGCTCAGTGTTTGCATGTGTGCTAGATATCAAGCTACATCTAAAGAGTGTCATCTTTTGGCTGTGAAACGTATTGTGAGATACTTGATACAAACACCAAACTTTGGCATTTGGTATCCCAAGGGATCTTCTTTTAATCTTGTTGGCTATTCCGATTTGGACTATGCCGAAGACAAGGTTGACAGAAAATCCACCTTGGGTACTTGTCAATTTTTAGGTATATCTCTTGTGTCTTGGTCCTCCAAGAAACAAAACTCGCTATCTCTATATACTGCCGAAGCTAAGTATATTGTTGTCGGATCTTGTTGTGCGCAATTACTATGGACGGCACAAATGCTTAAGGATTATGGTATTCATGTTAAAAATGTTCCATTACTTTGCGACAATGAAAGTGCTATTAAAAGTGGCCATAATCATGTGCAACATTCTGGAACCAAGCATATTCAAGTTTGACATCATTTCATTCATGATCATGTTGCCAAAGGAGATATCAATCTTAAGCATCTTCGCACTAACAAACAATTGGCCGATATCTTCACCAAGCCACTTGATGAGAAAAAATTTGTCATTTGAGGAGTGAATTGAACATCTTTGATGCTTCAAACTTGAGCTAGACTCACTCGGTTGCAACCAAGGGCATGAGCTTTATTATTATCTCCATGCTCCCGTAACTCATTATCATATGCCATGGAATTCTATGCTCCCTTGTATTTCATCTAACCTTTTGTAGGTACTTGGAACAACTTCATTCCACGAGATTGCCATCAACTCCAATCATAAGCAATCTTGTCATTACCAAGTATCCACAACCTCTCTTGATGATGGAAGGAAGAAGACACCAAAAGCATATCCTTGACATATAGTTGATCTTAGTTGCAAAATCTATAAGTGGTATCATGTCAATAGGATATATCCATTGTTCTTCCTTGCATGACTAAACTTTGTTGGTGATGAGTCTACAAGAATGAGACGGATTGCTTCAAATTCAAGATGATCTTCATCAACCTTGAGCGTACTCAACAAGTTCACCTACGAGCAATGTCATCAACATCATTCAAGGTATGTACTCATATCCTTGAAAAGACTTTACTCCAAGACATGGGCTAAAGCAAATCAAGTGATATCAAGACATCAAAATGCTTAATCGAAAAATGGTAACCCCATTTCAAGCTTAAACGATGAGTATGACCTATGACCAAGCATTCTTGCTTGGACCCTAAGTCAATATACTCTAATATAGGTGACCTAGTCAACGCCCATCATTTAGTTAAGAATCTTGCGTGGTTTGCTATCTATTTGTATGATGTCTCGTAACCACTCAAATCTTATCTATTTGATGTCCTTTGTAAATCTTTCGTTTGTTTTTCTTTTGAAACAATTTCGTTTGTCTCTCTGAAAATACAATCTTGGTTTATCTTTTGGAGACACCGATATAGATAACTCGGTCCTACCGACCCTGCATATGAGCTGCACTACACAATCTCGGTACTATCGATTTATTTATCCCGGTATCACCGATTTTCTTTTTCTATCAAAATCTGAGTTTCTTTGATATTGCTTATTTGGTTCTGTTCTTGAGATATTTTTGTTCCTTCGATGACCCCTTCTTAAATATATATATATATATATATATATTTAGGGGAGAAGAACAAACAACACTTCGGGGGAGAAATTCTTTATTCAAGGATCCCTAGCTCAAAGGAGAAGAAACCACAAATTTGCCAAAGGGAGCGAAGTTACATTGAATGATTCCCTTAGTCTTTTAAATGGACCCCACTTTCAATGACCCTTGATATCCAGGATTCCTTCCTTATCAATGATCACTGTGACTACTCTGAAGTTTAACATTTTTGGTACTTTATGCCAAAGGGGGAGAATATCAAAGCTTCATCTAAAGGGAGAGTTACATGCTTATGCAAAGGGGGAGATATGATTAGGGGGAGAAGAAAATATCAAAAGTTCACACTTATATAATCAAGGAGAGAAACAATAATGTGGGTGAAGAAAACTACTTTTGGAGGAAAGTCTCAAGTGAACAAAAGATTTCTTTTCTCACCCTATCTGATCCTAGTATCTACATGCTGATATTCAGGGGAGAGGATGTACTACCATATTTATATCAAAGGGGAGAAAAGATGTAATAGATTAATGCTAAATGTGGATACATACCAATCTTAATGATTATCATATTTTATATGTTCTCTACATCTTGGTACTTGTTGGGTTCTATTTCTTTTGTTTAGTAGAATACTCTTGTGTTTCCTAACATTGTTTTCTCAAGTGTGTCTCTACTACTAGAATGCTCAAGAACTCAAGGTAAGTATATGCATCATATCTTTGATCAACATGATCTCTTGCTTCTTGCACATATTGTTTGCAAGAGT
This sequence comes from Hordeum marinum, assembly GCA_022496015.1. NCBI lineage: Eukaryota > Viridiplantae > Streptophyta > Magnoliopsida > Poales > Poaceae > Hordeum > Hordeum marinum. The sequence continues at coordinate 308,078,529 of CM039678.1, read as the reverse complement.
GAAGTATTGATCAAGGATATACATTTCATTCACATATATTGATGCATATAGCCAAGATACACATGAATCTTATATCCCTTTAATTCATATGTGTGTCCATGCATTCCAACGCAACTATCCCTTAAAGGACTGCACACATTTAGGGGGAGGAAATCTAAGTCATGTGTTTCTCAAAGTCTTCATTGCATTCATGCATATCTTTAATTGAAGCTTTGGTTGTATGTTCTCATCAATTACCAAAAAGGGGGAGATTGAAATCACAACATGCTCCCTTGGTGGTTTTGATAATTCATGACAACATACATTGTCTCTTGGACTAACACCTCTATCTTGTGTATTTCAGATAATAGTCCATGGAGAGTTGAGTTAGCAAAAGGATTGTAGAGATTGTGGAATCACCCCAAGATTCAGGGAAATAGGTTGGCCAAGCTTCAAGCAAAAGGACTCTACATTTTACATTTGTGAGAAATCACTTAGAGTCCATTGGAAAGCCAATACTATTTAAAGGGGGTAAAGTTTTGATGGTGAACAATATGCTCAAAGGTGCACAAGTGACAGTCACCAAAACATCCACATACTCTCCCAAAGAAGTCTGTCCTAAGCCAAACATGCAAATCGGTGCAACCAACATTCCTATCCCGGTGCCACCGAGTTCCAAACCCTAGACAGACTCAGCCAAACCCTAACACTTAGGAGCAGCTGACACTGCACTCGGTGCCACCGAGTTGGGTTGCCAACTTTATGTTACGCAAGTTCTCATTTTCAGCCGACCGAGAATGGTGAATCGGCGTCACCGAGTTTGGTAAATCTCACTGTTGGTCACCTTGTAGGTGTAACCGAGAATTGTATATGGGTCCCTCCCAGATTCAATAGTTGCCACTTTTAGTCACTTTGGTACCACCGAGATTTACACATCGGTGTCACAGAGTCTGACTTATTGTGTGTAACGGTTGGATTTTTGGGGATGCCTATATATACCCCTTCACCACCACCCACTCGAAAGACAAGCACTCAGAACTATTCCATACCTATCCTACTCCTAGTTTTCTGAGACAGAACCAGCTACCCTTGTGTTGAGGTCAAGATCTTCCACTCCAACCATATGGATCTTGATTTGTAGCCTCCCCAGTTGCTTTCTGCCAATCCCATCTTTTCTACCAAGCCAAATTTGTGAGAGGATATTGTGTGTTGAGGAGTCCATCATCTTGAAGCACAAGAGCAAGGAGTTCATCGTCATTACCGAGCCTATTAGCTTTTGGAGGATGGTGCCTCCTAGATGGTTAGGTGTTGCTTGGGAGGCTCCTACTTCGTGTTGTGGAGTGAACCAAGAAGTTTGTAAGGTCATTGAGATTGCCTACTTCGTGAAGATCTACCCTTAGTGAGGCTAGTCCTTCATGGACGGAAGCCGTATGGAATAGTCAAGGTTGCTACTTCGTGGACCCTTATGGGTGGAGCCCTCCGTGGACTCTCACGACCGTTACCCTCTGTGGGTTGAAGACTCCATAAACGTGGACGTATGATAGCACCAGCTATCAGAACCACGGGAAAAATCTTTGTGTCTCCTATTGCATTTGTTCTTCCTATCCCATATCTTTACTTACATGTGCAATGTCTTTACTTTCCGCTGCCATATTTGTAGACATGCATGTGTAGGACTGTTAGACTTGCTAGACTTGTTAAAACTAATAAAATCTACCAACGAAATAACTTGGGAAAAGGTTAGGTTTCGAATTACTGCTAGTAGTCTATTCACCCCCCCTCTAGACACGGCTCTCTCGATCCTACACATCCTCGGTCGACCGCCTCATGCCCATTTCATGGCCCTTCCATGCTACGTGTAGCTCAAGCTGAAGATGCCCGGGCCCAAGGGCATGATCACAGTCACAAGGAATCGATAGAGGGCTGAGGAGTGCCTTCAGCAAGGCTCCAAGATTGCCAACCAGCAAATGGTTGTGGTCGAGTTGGAAGAATACATGATAAATGTTGATCCTGCCAATCTCCTATGTTCCAAGACCACCTCTGAGTCTGCTTTTCAGTTGGCAAGTGAAGTGAAGCAAGTGAACATTCACCCGACAGATCCTAATGTTGGCCTGACCAACATCTCGACGACACTCGACAACAAATAGGAAGCCGCGCTCATCCTGTTCCTCCGTGATAACTGGGAAATCTTTGCACGGACGCCTTCTGACATGTCAGGTGTACCCAGGGAACTGGATGAGCATCAATTGAAAGTTGACCCGAAGGCCAAGCCTGTCAAAGAACACTTGCGTCGGTCGGCGACAGCGAAGTGGAAGGCAATCGGCGAGGAGGTGGCTCGAATCTTGGCGGCTAAGTTCTTACGCGAGGTTTACCACTCCGAGTGGCTCGCGAATGTTGTCATGGTCCCCAAGAAAGACAAGTCACTCTGCATGTGTATTGACTTTAAACATATCAATCGGGTCTGCCCGAAAGATCATTTTCCGCTCCCTTGCATTGATCAGATTGTCGACTCAACTGCGGGATGCAAGCATTTATGTTTTCTCGATGCATACTATGGTGACCATAAGGTCCATCTATTTGGTCCATATGAAATAGAGACAACCTTCATCACCCCTTTTGGGTGTTTCTGTTATATCACCATGCCTTTTGGCCTGAAAATCCTGGCGCTACTTTCATGAGTATGATTCCAAAATGCCTGCTGGAGCAAATCAGTCAGAATGTCAAGGCTTATATGGATGATATTGTTGTCAAGTCTCACAAAGGTTTCGACTTGTTGAAAGACTTGACAGAAACATTCGCCAACCTAAGGAAATATGATATCAAGTTAAACCTGTCCAAGTGCACTTTTGGAGTTCCTGGTGGCAAGTTGCTCAATTTCGTCATTTCCGAACGGGGGATCGACGTCAATCCCGAAAAGATCAGCGCCATCGTCCGAATGAAATGCCCTGAGCATGTGCACGATGTCCAGAAGCTCATGGGTTGCCTGTCGGCATTGAGTAGGATTATTTCTTGTCTCGGAGAGAAAGCATTGCCTTTAAACCGAGTGATGAAGAAATCTGATACATTCGAGTGGACTCCTTAGGTAGAAGCAAAGTTTGTCGAGCTCAAAGCCCTACTTTCCACCAAGCCGATGCTTGTTTCTCTGCACGACAAAGAACCCCTCCTTCAGTACATTGCAGCCACTAACCAAGTCTTAGTACGGTTCTCACTGTCGAGCTAGAAGAAGAGGGCTAGGCTTATAAAGTCCAACGTCCAGTTTACTATATCTCTGAAGTGTTGACTCCTTCAAAGCAAAGGTACCCTCATTACCAGAATGTCGTCTATGGTATATATATATATATCAACGAAGAAGGTGGCACACTACTTCCAAGATCACTCAATCTCAGTCGTTAGTGATGCTCCATTGTCTGAGATCCTCGACAATCGAGATGTGACTGGTCAAGTGGCCAAATGGGCTATTGAGATTCTCTACTTTGAGATCAAGTTTGAAGCAAAAAAGGCAATCAAATCTCAAGTGCTTGCTGACTTCATGGACGAGTGGATAGAACAACAACAGCCAACTCAAATCCACTCTGTGCACTGGACTATGTTCTTTGATGGCTCTAAGATACTGAATGGGTCTGGTGCTGGTGTAGTATTGGTATCTCCAAAGGGTGACAAGCTCAGTTATGTCCTCCCGATTCACTTTGATTCCTCCAATAATGAAGCTGAATATAGGCACTCCTCTACGGGTTGCGTATGGCCATCTCACTCGGCGTCCGATGCCTGATGGTATACGGTGATTCAGATTTGGTGGTTAGTTAGGTGATGAAGGAGTGGGATGTTAGGAACCCTGCCATGACTGGATATTTCCATACAGTGAGAAAGCTTGAGAAGATATTTGAAGGTTTGGAACTCCATTATATTACTCGAGTGAAGAATCAGGAAGTTGATGACTTAGCAAAGATCAGATCCGCTCGGAGGCCTGTACATAGCAATGTGTTTCTGGAACACCTGCATTCTCCTTCGGTGCAAGAATATCATTGAAGAGTCCCCACAAGCAATAAGCACCTCCAATCCGACTGAGGTGGATGTCCCGACAGTCATAGATCTGGTCATGGAGATCATGGTGATTATGCCCGATTGGACGATGCCATATATTGCATACATACCGAGGCAAGAACTCCGAGAAGACGAGGTTGAAGGTCGGCAGATCGTGCGCAAGTCCAAAGCCTTTACTACGATGGATGGACAACTTTACAGATAAAGCATAACTGGCATAACTCAGCGACACATCTCTCCTGAGCAAGGTCGACCGAGTCTGGAGGAAATTCACTCAGGGACCTATGGTCATCATGCGTCCTCTAGGACAATTGTTGCCAAAGCATACTGAGCTGGTTTCTTCTGGCTGTGCGCCAACGAAATGGCTAAGGATATTGTTCAACACTGCGAAGGATGCCAGTTTTACGCAAACATGTCACATAAGCCCGCATCGTCCTTGAAGACTATACCACTCGTCTGGTCGTTCGTTGTATGGGGTTTGGATATGGTCGGCCCTCTCCAAACAGGCCAGAGTGGATTCATGCATCTGCTTGTAGGAGTCGACAAGTTCACGAAGTGGATTGAAGCCAAGCCCATAAAGAAGCTGAATTCGCGCACTGCTATCAAATTCATGAAAGAGATAACGTTCTGGTATGGAGTTCCCCACAATATCATTACAAACAATGGTTCAAACTTTGACTCGGAAGAGTTCAGACACTTTTGCTCCACCCAAGGCACTCGGGTGGATTACGCATCCATTGCACACCCCCAGAATAATGGTCAAGCTATGTGATAAAATGGCCTTATCCTTCAAGGGATGAAGCCTCGACTCATGCGAGATCTTGAACATGCAGTGGGAGCTTGGGTTACTGAATTGTCATCTGTTCTGTGGGGCTTGAGGACGACTCCTAATCGTTCAACTGGGCGCACTCCTTTCTTCATGGTATACGAAGCCGAGGCCGTTTCTTCAAGTGATCTCCTTCACAATTCTCCCTATATAGACCTTTACTCAGAGGTTGAGGCTGAACAGGCATGGCAGGATGGTGTAGATCTCCTAGAAGAAGAACATGAAATGGCTCTGATTCGGTCGACTATGTACCAGCAAGATCTGCATCGCTTCCATGCAAGGCACATCAGGAGTCGGTATTTCCATGAAGGTGATCTTGTGCTCCGAGTGAATCAGCAGCGGCCTCACAACCTCGCCCCCGCGTGGGAAGGTCCTTTCGTCGTCACCAAAGTACTGAACAATGGAGCCTACCACCTTTTCAACCTCAAGAAGAATATCGATGAACCACGTGCCTAGAATGCATATTTACTTCGATGTTATTATACCTGACGACTGAGTTGTTGGATGTAATAAGAGTACTCTAGAGAATGTTGTTTACCAAAGTTATGACTCCCACAGTCCTTTGTCGATTCCGATCGCACAATCTCATATTCAGAAACACTTCGAGTGGTGAGTGACCCTCTCACTCGGGGGCTTAGCTGCGAACAGATTTTCGCCTAAGTTAAAAATCCTGCTGAGTAAATAGCATCCTATTAACTCGGAAACATAGCTACGAACCAGTCTTCGTGTAAGTTGAAAACACTCCGAGTGGTGAGCGACCCTCTCACTCTGGGGCTTAGCTGCGAACCGGTTTTCGCCTAAGTTCAAATTCCTGCCGAGGGAATAGAATCCTGTACACTCGAAAACTTAGCTGCGGACCAGTCTTCGTCTAAGTTTAAAACACTCCGAGTGTTGAGCGACCCTCTCACTCTGGGGATTAGTTGCGAACCGGTTTTCGCCTAAGTTAAAAATCCTGCCGAGTAAGTAGCATCCTATTCACTCAGAAACTTAGTTGCGAATCAGTCTTCGTCTAAGTGGAAAACACTCCGAGTGGTGAGCGACCCTCTCACTCGGGGCTTAGCTGCGAACCAGTTTTCACCTAAGTTAAAAATCCCGCCGACTGAATAGCATGTGTCGACATTCTGGGAACAGGGGTACACAGACCTGCCTGCCTGCGGCCCAGGGCATGGCCCACTTCATCGACCAAATACGGTAGGGTGTGGTCTCAATCAAGACAAGGCCCTCGCGAGGGCCCTAGCCTCGCGGGGAGGAACAATGTCAGGACCGGCAAGGTAGGGGCCTCCTCAGGCCCCCTCCGGAGCGGCGGAGATCTCTATGCAAGGCCTGGCCTCGGGAGTCAAGGGTGACGCAATGAAGGTCAGGCGGGTGCCAGCGCGCCAGGCGGTGCAGTTTCCCCTTTGGTGCAAAGGGGACAGATACGCACGCGGATTGCCAAAGAACCCCCGAGAGGTTTCCATTCTGGTGTAACAAGACCGCAACCACCCGCCCCGCAGGGCGGATGTGATCGCTGAGCCCATCCCTGCACCGTCGAGAGCTACTTTGCATGTGAAGACCGCCTTTGGGTAGAGCAAGCATATACTCTTGTCCCCCTTCAAAATTGGCCGTTGTGGGATCCGTTCCCGCCATTGTGATAAGGGAAGAGGTCCTGAGCCACCGCTATGTATAGTGGGTAGGCTGCACCGTAGAGAGGGATCCGATCCATTCCACAATCCACCCAACACCATGACACATATAGTATAGAACACATCGATGGGATCCCTCATGAGGCCCTAGAACACTATACTAGTTCATCCACCCCACCTCCACGAGAGGCAATCCACCAAAGTAGGAGTAGGGTATTATGCTTCACAGCGGCCCGAACCTGGGTAAACTATCGTGTTCATCTTCTTCCTCATCATCATGCGAGCTTGTCACTGAGTTCATCGAGTATCAAGATAGGTTGGGCGAGGTTGCAAGGGATCTTCGCACATGCCCCTGTGTTGGAATCTTAAGGGTTTTGCGGAGCCCAAAATCCGACATTTGGCATGCCAGGTAGGGGGAAGTGTCGGAGTCTTCCCCATGACAAGACCTTCTCCAACCTCGCAGTTCCGATGTCTGACGCTCGTCGAGCCCGCGCTGAGCACCGAGCCACCCGTGTCGCTCAGACGGCGCTCGTGGGCCACGCCGGTGCGTGCAAGTCGCCCTCGGCTGTGGCGAACGCTGCCACGAGCCTCGACACCCACGAGCAACAAGGCTCGTCCCAGCCGGTCACCGCGCAGCGCGACGGCCACACCACCACTTCGTCGATCATCCCGACTTCTGGGTCATCCTCCCGTATTCGGCCCGGGCTAGTGCATGGCCAGGGCACGCTCGCCATGGCTAATGAGCTGCTGCACTACTGTCCCGCCCCTGACCGTTTCGACGACTAGCTTCGGTGCATCGTGGAGCTCATCAGCGCTGTCGGCGATGCTTTGACACTCTCCTACTCGCTTTGACCCCAACCATCCTTGGCAAACAACATGGCACACGACGTGTAGCCTCCATCTCTACAACGTGACGTGAATCCCGAGCCCAGGCAGGAAGCGCGTCCCCACGACCAGCCTCGCGAACCACAGGAAAGGCTAGGAGGTGAGGTGAGCTGCCAGGTGGTTCCCTGGCCATGCGCTGACGCGCGCGCATTCCCCATGTTGTCGACCCAGTAGCACGACCGAGCACCGCACTAGGAGGCTCTGCAGGAATGTCATGACCAAGTCCCTCCCGCACAAGCAGTACCCATCATGCCTGTGTGGTTCCTCGCCATCGCTTCAGAGCTCTACCCAATAGTGTGGCCGTGCAAGTTGAAGGCTGACTTGCCCCCGCGTTACGATGGCACCCAGATCCAGCCGGGTTCATACAGCTCTACTCCCTGAGCATCCGAGCGGCCGGAGGAGATGACAAGATCATGGCATGCTGGTTCCCCATGGCACTCAAGGGTGGTCCGCTCTCCTGGCTCTTCAACCTCCCGGAGGCATGTATCACCTCTTGGGATAGCCTGCACAAACGCTTCATTGCCAACTTCCAAGGCACCCTTGACCACGCACCCACCATGAACGACCAGCGGCGAATCAAGGAGAAGGATGGGGAGACCCTCACAAGTTCATACAATGCTTCACGAGCATGCTCCTCAAGATCCCGAGGGCTTCAGACAAAGCCATCATCTCAGAATTGACTGGCGGAGTCACCGACCTCAAGATGAAGGAGGAGCTCGCCATGAACGACGAACTATCGCTCTGCAGGCCTCCGATGGCGGAGCCAAAAGAAACGAAGACCAAGGCCAAGGAGGTGAAGCGCAAGGCCCCAGCAGTGCTTGCGGCCGAATCTGAGGCGAAACACGGTCAAGGTGAGGAACACCCCTAGGGGGAAGACCCACCTACGTCTTCCATGGCACCAACAACCACGACACTACCGACTTCTAGGAACTCAGTCTGATCCGCGCCGAGCACTTCAGCAGGCGCCCTAGACGAGCCAATCGAGGCTTCGGACACGGCGGTGGCTATGGTGGAGTCCGCTGGGACAACCAGGAACCTCGTCAAGGGTGGCGCGACCATCCTAGGAGGACCGCTGGCGCGATTAGGCTCGAGACGACCGCTAGCACGACAAACCTCGTGAGGACTGCTGGCAAGACGACCCTCCGAAGGGGTCGTGGTGCTGCCAGCCTCGCGAGGTTTGCCCTCGTGAGGTCAGCCTACCACCGCTACCACGACCACCCAAAAGGAAGGAAGAGGACGGGTAGGACGACAGGGCAGGGGGCTTCCAGGAGATCAGGGCCGTGGCTTGTATCCTGGGCGGCGCCTAGGCCTCCGCATCAAACCGTGCCTTCAAGCAATTTGCACGGGAGGTGAATGCGGCTCTCCCATAGCCCGAAGCAATGTGCCCCTCAATTGGTCCTAGATCGCCATCACCTTCGACAGGAGAGACCAGCCCAGGTGCTCGTCCATGGCAAGTAAGCTCCCCATGCTATGCACTCCAACCATCAGCAACGTTCTCGTCACCAAACCCTCATCGACAGCGGAGCGGGGTCAACGTCCTCTCCATTGAGACCTTTGAGACGCTCCAGGTGCCTACGACAATTGATGTCGACCAAGCCTTTCTCAGGGAACATAGATGGATCCACCGTACCCATCGGGCACGTGCGTCTGCCTGTTATCTTCGGTGGGCGCAAGAACTACCACACCGAGATCATCATCTTCGACGTCACGCACATCCACCTTCCGTACAATGCGATCCTCGGGTACCCAACCCTTGCCATGTTCATGGCAGGGACCCACCATTGCTACAACGTCCTCAAGATGCCAGGGAGTGGTGGCGTCATCACCGTATCTTGCGACGAAAAGGATGTTGTATGCACCCTCAAGTGTGCTTACCATGTCGTGGGGGCCGAACGCTCGGACGACGAGGAAGATGCCCTGCCCTGTTGGGACCCGCGCAAGAAGAAGAAGCAGCTCACTTCCACGGGGCTTCCAAGGGCCTCGAGCTCTACTCCCAGGGATGGGGTCCCACCTCCCATCTCATAGGAAGGCGAGCTCGGCGCCACTATTGGATCAGGCCCTAGGGCTCCCACCAGGGGAGCTTCAGGCTCTGGTAGTGAGATAAGAGAGGCCCCCGAGCACAACCCCAAGGTGTGGTCAGACGTAGGTCATCCCAAGACGGGAGTACTACGCGAGGCACTGAGCTCGCAAGAGTCCTTCACCAGGGTGATCGAGGAGCTTCGACAAGCACAGGTCGTGCAGGGCGGTGGCTGCCCCAGCACCACCAATCGCAGCCGCTGTCATCGGCACGGTCGACCGGCCGCGCATCTGCATCAACGCACTCGTGGTTAACAATGCCGCGACCTAGGGCCCCTTCTGGCCAGCACGTGCAGATCATGGATGGGTCAACCTGAATGCCTATGTTTGCATGCCCTTTGGACTGGCGAACGCAGGCGTCACGTTCCAGCGCTTGTACTGGGCCATGGTCATGCCTTGCTTGGCGAGGCGCGATGAGGAGTTGGAGGAGATGCTCGGACCAGGCGAAGGTTTCGAGCCTTGGGAGACAATAGACCCATGAAAGTCACGCTCATGGGGGCAAAGATCAAGCTACAGTGGCAGCTTCGGCTCTTGGGCGGCATGGCCACCAGGTGACCTTTTTATTGGCTAATGTGAGGTAATTTTTTGATTTACTCAGTTTGAGAGCGCCCGCCGGGCCGCACTATCCTCAGGAGATCAGGGCACACCTCTACAGTCGCCTCATTTATGTGTATTTCAATACTTTCCCATATATCTGGTCTGTTCTCTAACGTTCTGCCTTTGTTGCATGGCTCCTTGCCAGCGTGAATGCGTCGCACCACCCTCTTGGAGTTGGTGTTTCGCAAGGGGTTGTGCGCTACAACACTTCCCAGGGCACCCCACAACTAGCACGCAAAGCCCTGATGCCTCAGGGACTTGCATCTTTGGGCGGTCGACCCTCGCTCTGGGCTCCAGCCACAGCGTAGTGCCTAAGAACGGAATCTCGGGAGGCCCCTGGCCTCCTGAGGCAGCAGCAGACAAGGTGGAATGGGGGTCGCTCGAGTGTCAAAGGGGGCTCCTAAGCATCGCACCTCAGGAGCCTTACCGGTCAAATAGCCCTCCCGCCCCCTTGGTGTCGTCCTTGGTTTTCGGTTGGCATCAAGGGTGTCGGGGCCTCGCCCCGTGAAGGGCATCCTTGGTTTCCGATCGTACCTAACGGTGGTGGGGAAATATGCGGGACTGGGACTTGCAGACGTAGAGCCACTTGAGCGTCAAAGGGGGCTCCTCACGAGCCTTACTGGTCATAATGCCACTCGACCTCCTGATGTCGTCCTTGGTTTCCAGTCGGCATCAGGAGTGTCGGGTCCTTGCCCCGTGAAGTGTGTCCTTGGTTTGCGGTCATACCTAACGGTGGTGGGGAAATGTGCAGGGCCGGGACCTAAAGGAATCGAGTGCCAAAAGGACTCCCAAACTGCCTCACTCAAGAAGAAGAAGTCGGCAGGGCTTCGGAAGGCCCCATCTATGAGAAGACCCAGGCGCAAACCACCTTTGAGGTAGGGACCTCACGAGGTCAAAGCGCGCTCGGAAGCTCCCAGATACACCTCCCAATTCTACCGTGCCAACCACGCGTATGAACTCTATGGGTTGTACACGCCCAGGCCCCCCCAAGGACACGAAGGGGTCCCCTCACATGCAATGTGGCAGCCATAGCCTAGTGCTGGCGGAGAAGTCAACACATTCCACCAATGTCTATGCCCACGCAATGTGGAAGCCACAACCAAGTGCTGGCGGTCAAGACGGTCCACCAATGACTATGCCCACGCAATGTGGAAGCCACAACCCAGTGATGGCGGTCAACACGGTCCACCAATGACTATGCCCACACAATGTGGAAGCCACAGCCCAATGCTCACGGTCAACATGGTCCACCAATGACTATACCCATGCAATGTGGAAGCCACGGCTCCCTGCTGGCGGATGACACAGCCCTACAATGGCTATGCCCACACAATGTGGAAGCCCCACGCCCAACGTGGGGGATAAACAACTGAGGACGCCCCTAGCGGCTTCATCCAACCTCAGGAAGGTCCCTAATGCCCCCTTCTCGCTGCGTTCCCTGGGGATGCACGCGGGAGGGGACTGCCACCAGGCCAAGCCTGGTACACGCCACCTTCCCAGGTCTGCCGAGCCTGGTCTTCACGCACCCATCTATGGAAAGGCTGGCGAGGAAAGGTATGGGAGCCGCTCGCAAGTCAAGGGGGACTCCTGAGCATCGCGACTCAGGAGCCTAACTGGACCCATAGCCCCTCACCCCTTGGACCGTCCTTGGTGATCTAGTAGACCCAACGATGGTTGAGGTACGTGCGGACCGGGTCCTGCCGACGCAGAGCTCGAAGCGCTCAAAAACTGCTCAAAACCCCTTAAGGAGGACGCTGGGGCTTGTACGTCAAGGGGGACTCCTGAGCATTGCGACTCAGGAGCCTAAATGGACCTGTAGCCCCTTACCCCTTGGACCATCAATACGTCTCCAACGTATCTATAATTTATGAAGTATTCATGCCATGTTTACAATAATTCTATATGATTTTGGTATGATTTTATTATAACTAACCCAGACTGACATTGTTTTCACCAGAACTACCGTGTTGTTGTTTTTGTGCAGAAATAAAAGTTCTCGGAATGGGCTGAAAATTTACGGAGAATATTTTTGGAAAATATAAAAAATATTGGAGCGAAGAGCTAGGAAAGGAAGTGGACGAGGAGGTCAAAAGCCTTCTAGGCACGACCACCCCCCTGGCCACGCCTAGCAAGCTTGTGGGCCCCTCGAGCACCTCCTTGATGTGATTCAAACGCCAAAAATTCCTATAAATATGGAGCCTCCAAAAATAAACCTAGATCGGGAGTTCCCTCACCGCAAGCCTCCAGATCCACGAAAAACCAATCGGGAGCCCAGTCCGGCACCTTGCCGGAGGGGGAAACCATCACCAGAGGCCATCTTCATTATCCCGGCGGTCTCCACGACGATGAGGGAGTAGTTCGCCCTCGAGGTTGAGGGTATGTACCAGTAGCTATGTGTTTGATCTCTCTCTCTCTCTCGTGTTCTTGAGATGGCACAATCTTGATGTACCGCGAGCTTTCTTGATATAGATGAATCATATGGAGTTTTCCCCTCTCTATCTTCTTGTGATGAATTGAGTTTTCCCTTTAAAGTTTTCTTATCGGATTGAGTCTTTAAGGATTTGAGAACACTTGATGTATGTCTTGTGATGGGATATCCATGGTGACAATGGGATGTTCTATTGATCCACTTGATGTATGTTTTGGTGATCAACTTGCGGGTTCCGTGACCTTGGGAATCTATGCATAGGGGTTGACACACGTTTTTGTCTTGACTTTTCGGTAGAAACTTTGGGGCACTCTTTGAAATTCTTTGTGTTGGATTGAACATGATGAATCTGAAATTATGTGATGCATATCGTATAATTAAGCCCATGGGTACTTGTGGTGACATTGGAATATCGAGGTGACATTAGGGTTTTGGTTGATGTGTTTCTTAAGGTGTTATTTTAGTACAAACTCTAGGCCTGTTTGCGACACTTATAGGGATAGCTCATAAGATTGATCGTAAAAGATAACTTTGAGGTGGTTTCGTACCCTACAATAATTTCTTCGTTAGTTCTCCACTATTTGTGACTTTGGAGTGAAATCTTTATCGCACGAGAAGTATTTACATATGATTCAACTATGTCAATAATGTTGAGAGAAGTTGCACTAGTGAAAGTATGGACCCTAGGCCTTGTTTCCAAGCATTTATACAACGTTTTGCTCACTTTTTATTATTTTTTACCTTGCTGTTTTTATATTTTCAGATTACAAAAACCTACATCTACCATCCATATTACACTTGTATCACCATCTCTTTGCCGAACTAGTGCACCTATACAATTTACCATTGTATTGGGTGTGTTGGGGACACACGAGACTCTTTGTTATTTGGTTACAGGGTTGTTTGAGAGAGACCAACTTCATCCTACACGTGCCATGGATTGATAAACCTTAGTTCATCCACTTGAGGGAAAATTTCCACTGTGCTACAAAACTCTACGCTTGGAGGTCCATCACGAGTCTACAAGAAGAAGGTCGTGTAGTGGACATCAAGCTCTTTTCTGGCGCCGTTGCCAGTTAGGTGAGTGCTTCAAGGTATATCTTTATATCTTGCAATCAGATATTTTAATTTCTTGTTTTTCATTAGTTTGGTTTTATAAAAGTAAACTACAAAAAAATGGAATTAAGGTTGCCTCATATGCTTCATCTTTTTAATGTCTTTCGTGAAAATGATGGAAAGGAAAATCATGCTCAAATGTTAGAAGAAGAAGTTATTAAAATGTTTGGCACTAAATCTTTGAGTGATGAGCATGATTGAAATGTTGTTAGTATGAATTCTGTGAATATTCATGATGCTAATGATATGCAAAGCCACAGGCTTGGGGATGCTATGTTCGATGAAGATGATATTTTTAGTCCCCTAAGTTTCGATGAGCAAAACTATTATGATTATGGCATGCCTCCTATCTATGATGATTATTGTGATGACACGTATCCTATAAAGAGTAATGACAACAATAAAACCTATTATCATGATTTTAATATTCAATGTGGTTATGTCAATCAAGTGTCACATGATAGTTATTTTGTTGAGTTTACTCCCACTATTTGTTATGAGAAGAAATTTTCTTGTGTGGAGAGTAGTAAAATTTATATGCTTGTAGATCGTGAAAATAATGCTTTATGTGCTGATTATATTGTTGAATTCCTTCATGATGCTACTGAAAATTATTATGAGCGAGGAACATATGCTTGTAGGAATTGCAATAATATCAAGTTTCCTCTCTATGCCTTGAAAGTTTCAAAATCATGCTTGTTTTGTCTTCCTATGCTAGTTGATTATTTCTCCCATAATTTTTTTGCTCAAAATATCCATATTAATAGGAAGTGGATTAGAATTAAATGTTGTTGTCATGAGATTCATGATGCTCTTTTGCATGTTTCAATTATTATTCCTTTACGAGCATCATTGAAATCATCATGCCTAGCTAAAAGGCATTAAAGAACAGCGTTTGTTGGGAGACAACCGAACACTTTTACCTTATGTTTTTATGTGTTAACATGATTAATCTACTGTAGTAATCATGTCTTGTGTCTTTATTTCAATAAAGTGCCAAGTAAAGCCTTTGGGATAGTGTGGATACTTGCTTATTTGATTCTGTGCAAAAACAGAAAGTTTTTGCTTCCAGTATATGAATTATATGATTTTACTGGATATTCAAACAATTCAAAAAGTTTTACACAACATTTATATGAAAATCTCTTGAGTTATCCTGATTTTTCAGAATTTTTAGAGTCAGGTAAGTATGGTGATCATTCAAATCTTTACGGACTGTTCTGTTTTGACAAATTCTTTTTTGCATGCATAGTTTGCTTTTTTTAAGTGTTACTATAGTTTATATTGAGTAATATAAATTGTGGGAATAATGTAATACAATAGGTATCATGTGGTAATAATTATGAATCTTGTATTGACAGTACCTAAGTGAATGATTTATCTTTATTACACTAACCCTTCTCACAAAGTTCTGTTAAGTTTTGCGTGATTGAAGTTTTCAAGTTTTGGGTGAGACACCGATATGAGGAGAACAAGGAGTGGAAATAACCTAGGATTGGGTATGCCCAAGGCACTCCAAGGTAATATTCAAGGAATACTCAAGCGTCTAAGCTTGGGGATGCCCCGGAAGGCATCCCCTCTTTCGTCTTCAACACTACCGGGATATCTTACTTGGAGCTATATTCATCACATAATATGAGTTTTGCTTGGAGCATCATTTTATTTTGTTGTTATATGTTAGGTATTATTTATAATATTTGTTTTCAATAAAAAGTTCCAGGAATTGCCTTTAGGATGCTTGAATTGCATGTTTGATGTGTGCTGGGTAAAAACAGAAACTTACGCTGTAGTGTTTGAATTTTCATATTTTACTGGAACGTGGAAAGTTTCTGAAATGTTTACACATTGTTTTCACATAAATTTTATAGAATTTACAATTTTTTTATAATTTTTAGAGTTACATAAGTACACTATTTTCATAAATTGCTACAGACTCTTCTGTTTGGACAGATTGCTGTCATTGTTTTGTTATGTACTTGTCCTACAGTTTCCATAGCCTATATTGGTAGATATAAATTGTGGAAATGATAGTATACTGGACCGAATGTTTGAAATTATTTTGCAACTTGTCTTGGCAGTACATGAAGTGTTGATTTATTTTTATGTGTACTAACCTATCTCACGAGTTCTTTTTGAGTTTTGTGTGGATGAAGTTTTTGGGAATAGGTGAAACCGGGATATGAGAGGATTGAACAAGATACAAAAGCTCAATCTCGGGAATGCCCAAGGCACCCCAAGTAAATATTTCAAGAACTCTCAAGCATCTAAGCATGGGGATGCTACGCATCCCACCTCTCTTCCTCAACTATCGGTTAGCCTATGTTGAGCCTAAATTTTTATTCGTTCACACGATATATGCTATTCTTGGAGTTCTATTTTTATTTTGCTTGTTGTTTAAATAAAATACTCAGATCAGAAAATCTTTATTGATAGAGAGAGAAAGAAAGTCTTCAAATATCTACTTAATTGTTTGACTACTCATTGATCTTCATTTATATGTTTTGGAGTAGTTTTCTACTTTACTCTCGTGCTTCACTTATATCCTATGAGTAAGTGGTTGCATGAATTTAATATCAAAAATATGATATTATATATGTTTTATATGCTTATCCCATGAGGAGTATGACTTCACATATCAGAAGTATAGGTGGCAAAAATTATTGAAAGTTAGCAAACACCGCATTGGTCAATTGATGAAAGAATATTGAAGGAAGAGAGATTTCACATATAAATATACTATCTTGGACATCTGCTATGATTGTGAATACCCATTAATTTTCAAACTTGAGAAAATTAGTTGAAGTTTGACAAGGAAGACAACGTAAGGAATTATGCTTGGGTATATTTTTATAGAAATTACATTGTTATGGATCCTCCAACATGTGGTGCTTGCTTCCACCTCATATTAGCCAAAACTTCCGCACCAAGTAGAAATACTACTTGTGCATCCAAACACCCTTAAACCCAAAGTTGTTCCATATGAGTCCACCGTATCTACCTATATGCGGTATTTACCCGCCGTTCCAAGTAAATTTGCATGAGCCAAACTCTAAACCTTCAAATAATATTCTGTTTTGTGTGCCCGAATCGCAGATATAATGACTAGGGGCTGTCAGTATCTTCCATTCTAGGTGGGTTATTCTCATGATATGTGTTGTTTCACTATCATTCACGAGAAAGTGGCTGGTAATAGGGATTCCCAGTCCTAAAATCAAAGAACAAATGCAAATAATTAAACAAAAACCAGGAATGTTGTTGGTATGGACAATACCTGTGGATTCGGCTCGCCATGGAGTGTGATTGATTGGTGGAGGGGGAGTAAAAACTTTACCATTCTATTGGGGAACCGCTAATAATGTATCTAGCATGGAAGATACCGAGATCTGTTGGTTGTTATGGTGACAATGAAAGTGTACCGACCAAAATTATTATTCATCTCTGTTTTAAAAGCTCGAGCTCTGGCACCTCTATAAATCAATGCTTCCCTCTGTGAAGGGCCTATATTTTACTTTCATGTACCTACCTTTATGAAAGAGTCATGGTCATCTTCACCACTTCCTATATTTCTCCTTTTTCTCTTGGCAAGCGTCATGTGTTGGGGAAAGATCCAAGCATATATGGCCATTCAAATATATTGGATCATGAATTATTATTGTTGACAATTATCTATATGATAAATAAGTTGGGAGGAGAAACTTTAAGCCCCTATCTTTCTGTGTGTTCGATGGATGATATTTGTTCTAAAAATATGCTTTGAGTGCTAGCAATCATGGAAGACTATATGATAGTTGAGTATGTGGAATTTGCTAAATCAAAGCTCTTACATAGACCCTTCCTGAAAATAAGACGAATTGCAATTGTTTGGTGATTGAAAGCACAATTTGTTAGTCTATATTTTAACATGTGGATAGCTTGTTATTTCATCATGATAAGGTTTATGAGATAAGCTACTGTTTATGATTTATAATGATGCTAGAAAAAATGTTTGGAACTATCATTGATCAAATTTATGAATTATGCTAGCATTCACACTTAATAAATTATTTCTTTTATCATTTACCTACTCAAGGATGAGCAAGAATTAAGCTTGGGGATGCTGATACATCTCCAACATATCTATAATTTATGAAGTATTCATGCCATGTTTACAATAATTCTATATGATTTTGGTATTATTTTATTAGAACTAACCCAGACTGATGTTGTTTTCACCAGAACTACCGTGGTGTTGTTTTTGTGCAGAAATAAAAGTTCTCGGAATGGGCTGAAAATTAATGGAGAATATTTTTGGAAAATATAAAAAATACTAGAGCGAAGAGCTGGGCCAGGAAGTGGACAAGGTGGTCACAAGCCTGCTAGGCGCGGCCAACCCTTGGCTGCTCCTAGCAAGCTTGTGGGCCCCTCAAGCACCTCGTTGACGTGATTCCAATGCCAAAAATTCCAATAAATATAGAAACCTCCAACAAGAAACCTAGATCGGTAGTTCCACCGCCGCAAGCCTCCAGAGCCACGAAAAACCAATCGGGAGCCCGTTCCGGCACCTTGCCGAAGGGGGAAACCATCACCGGAGGCCATCTTCATCATCCCGGCGGTCTCCGTGATGAGGAGGGAGTAGTTCACCCTCGGGGCTGAGGGTATGTACCAGTAGCTATGTGTTTTATCTCTCTCTCTCTTTCGTGTTCTTGAGATGGCACGATTTTGATGTACCGCGACCTTTATTGATATAGATGAATCATATGGAGTTTTCCCCTCTCTATCTTCTTGTGATGAATTGAGTTTTCCCTTTGAAGTTTTCTTATATGATTGAGCCTTTAAGGATTTGAGAACACGTGATGTATGTCTTGCGATGGGATATCCGTGGTGACAATGGTATATTCTATTGATCCACTTGATGTATTTTTTGGTGATCAACTTGCGGGTTTCGTGACCTTGGGAATCTATTCATAGAGGTTGGCACACGTTTTTGTCTTGACTTTCCGGTAGAAACTTTGGGGCACTCTTTGAAGTTCTTTGTGTTGGATTGAACATGATGAATCTAAATTTATGTGATGCCTATTATATAATCAAGCCCATGGGTACTTGTGGTGACATTAGGGTTTTGGTTGATGTGTGTCTTAAGGTGTTATTTTAGTACAAACTCTAGGGCTGTTCATGACACTTATAGGGATAGCTCATAAGATTGATCGGAAAAGATAATGTTGAGGTGGTTTCGTACGCTACAATAATTTCTTCGTTAGTTCTCCACTATGCGTGACTTTGGAGTGAACTCTTTGTCGCACGAGAGGTATTTACATATGATTCAACTGTGTCAATAATGTTTAGAGAAGTTGCATTAGTGAAAGTATGGAGGCCTTGTTTCCAAGAATTTATACGAAATTTTGCTCTTTATTTATTATTTGTTATCTTGCTGTTTTTATATTTTCAAATTACAAAAACCTATATCTACCATCCATATTGCACTTGTATCACCATCTCATCGCCGAACTAGTGCACCTATATAATTTACCATTGTATTGGGTGTGTTGGGGACACAATAGACTCTTTGTTATTTGGTTACAGTGTTGTTTGAGAGAGACCATCTTCATCCTACACCTCCCACGTATTGATAAACCTTAGGTCATCCACTTGAGGGGAAATTGCCACTGTCCTACAAAACTCTGCGCTTGGAGGCCCAACACGAGTCTACAAGAAGAAGGTTGTGTAGTAGACATCAACTGTCCTTGTTGATCCAGTTGGCCCAACGGCGGCGGAGGTCTGCGCGGGCCGAGCCCTACCGATGCTAAGTGCTAAAGGTGTTCGAATGTTTCAAGTTAACTCGTTCTCCGCCGTGTCCCCGTCATGAGGGCTGCTCGCACATCATGGGGGAATCCTAAGCATGGCGCCTCATGAGCCTAACTGGACCATAGCCCCTCACCGCTTGGACCATCCTTGGTGATCAAGTCGGCCCAACGGCGGTTGAGGTATGCGCGGGCCGGGCCCTACCAACACAGAGCATCACAACAAGCAAGAAGGAAACAAGGCGAAGAGAGCAACCACATAGTCAAATAGTTATTACAAGCATTAAAAGTCTTTGCAGACACAAACAAGTTTAACGCCTCTGTGAGGCACGATGTGAATTTCAGGAAAGGAGCGGGGAAGAGGAATCAGGATGAGCCGTCACCACCACTCTTCCCATCGTCGGGAGGATCATCATCCACATCGCGGGTGTCGTCTCCCTCGCCGCCAACCCTGGCAGCATCCGGAGGTGAAGAAACCACGACGGGGGTGAACCTCTTTACCAGCGTCTCCACGACGCCCTTAACCACTGCTGCATCACTAACACGAACCTCAGGGGCGACTAGGAGGATCACGGAGTCGAAGTCAAACCCAGTCTCACAAAGATGAGGATGGCTGAACACACGTGTCGCGTCCTTATAAAATACATCTCGACACTCACTCTTCGGAACCCTCTCCACCTTGATGATGGCATCCTCCAGCGCCTCGACGAGCATCGAGGCGAGCACTGCGAATCCGCTCTCCGGAGCCGCCAGGGGCTCCACGAACCCATCCTGGCAAAGGGCATGGATCGCTTGGCGAAGCCTGAGCTTAACAACAGGGAAGGCGCTCAGCTCCGCGACCCTTTTCTCCTCGTCCGTGGCAAGGGTTCCCGGCCTGGCATCAAGAAGGGCCTTCTCCAAGGCAATTTCCTTC
This sequence comes from Hordeum marinum, assembly GCA_022496015.1. Lineage (NCBI taxonomy): Eukaryota > Viridiplantae > Streptophyta > Magnoliopsida > Poales > Poaceae > Hordeum > Hordeum marinum. The sequence goes on along the minus strand of CM039678.1, from coordinate 308,058,269 downwards.
CTCTCCACGTCCATGTGCACCCGCTCTACATCCTGGCGAGCCACCGCCTAGGACAGCTCAGAGTCCCAAACGGCAAGCTTGGCCTTGCGGGCCTTGAGGTCTTCCTCCCGCTAATGAAGCTGCCCTGCGATCTTGGCCTGCTCCTCATGGAAGGCCTTCGAGACGGGCTTTCACCTCTTCGCAACACATGGCGGTAGATGCCGCCTCAGTCAATGCCTCTATGCGCGTTGCCAGGTCTGCCGTAGCTTCCCTCTCGCCCTTCGTCGCGGTAGCCTCAGCCTGACCCAGGCCGCCGCAATGGAGGCGACAGCCTAGAGCCATCCTGGGAGGAGCTCTAGGCGCCCACTCGTGGGGCGACCGTCGACACCCCTGAGGGTGCCATGGACCTGATCCAGAGCAGGGAAGGCCCTGTCCAGGACATCATGGCTGCGCGTCAAAGACGTCAAGGGCCCCTCCGGATGAGTCCCCTATGCGATCGCAGGGTGCGACCCTGGTGGGGCAGTGATGCGAGGAGCAAGAGGCTTCGGACGCCGCTCGGCGACCACGGACACAAACGGATAGGCGAGCAGCTGGCCCTCAGGGGCTGGCCCTCGAGACATCAGCATCACCGCATCCTCGAGGGAAGGAGAGACCATGCCTGCGGGCATTGGGGGATCAGGGGGCTTCGCAGCAACGACTAGGGAGGCTGCCTCGCGAGCCCCACTGCCTTCAACGGCAGGCGACGACGTGTCGATGGGGGCAGGCGGTGTGTCAATGGTCGCCTTTGGCCTAACGCCCACCTTCTTCCTCCTCATCTTTGACATAGCATCATCCCTGATCACAAAGCAAGGGATGGGCATCAATGCACAAGCCATAGGTATGCAAGCCAAACCAAGCCGGATCGCTTACTCCTTCACGTTGACCCACTTACTCTTCCTCTCCGCCCCGACAACGACGGAGGCGCCCAGGCCTCCCTCAGAGGGGGCACCACCATGCGGGGGAGCAGGGGCGCTGCCCGCGGGGGCAGCCATTGGAGGGATCAACATGACCTTGGTCTTGCCCGCCTCACCTGCGAGTTGAGGTCCGGGCAAGGGCGAGGCCGGAACTTCGACCGTCTTGCCTGCAGAGGCGGCATGTACTGGAGAAGACTCCACCCCGCACTTCCGGGAAGTGGACTCGCAGCCGGACTGTGTGGCACGAGGGGCCGCCCCAAGCCCTCTGGGGGCCTTGGCAACACGAGAGGATCCTAGAGCTGGAGCTTCACCGGCATCGTCGTCATCCTCATGCTCGTGTAGGAGGGAGCACTGAGATGCGGGAGATGTCCCGGCCAGACCGTCGGTAGCGGTCTTCTCCAAGTCCTCCCCGTGTGAGGTGTCACCAGAGGACACCATCACCGGGGAACTGAGGCCCTCTCTAGGGAAGAGCCCCAATTCATTGAAGATGCGCATCACGGCAACCAGATCAGCCCCATCATTGCGGCAGTACACCGGGGCGTGAGCCTCGGGGAGGCCGTCGGGGTCACCGTTGAGCAAGATCGCCACAGCCTTGCTCAGCTCCTCGAGGGTTATGCATGCAGACCGAAGCCTAAGGTTGTTACCATTGCCCTTTTATTCCCACAAGGGCCTAGAATGGGCCTGGAGGGGCGCCAGGCGTTGCGCCAGGAACTCCTTCACTATCATTCCCCCTATCAATTTCCTAGCACTGATATCGTGGTAGAAGCGCTCCAGGATAGGCCTGCCCAGAGGGTCAGAATGCTTCATGGAGCTCCACGCAGCAGTCTTCTCTGGCAGCCCTTCCGACAGATCCAACCGAGGGTTGGTGCTCTTGAGATACATGAGGACCTAGCGGTGCCTGAATTTCTCCACCTTCTTCCCGGCCTTCAAGAGAATGTTGCCGCTCTGGACTGCGACAAAGGAGACGCATGATGACCGTTGAGCGCCATCGTGCAAACACAAGCAGAAGAAATGGCCGAAGTGGGCCACAGAAGTCCGCACGCCCATGAAGGCCTCACAGTAGAAGGAAAAGATGGACAGGAGCAAGATGGAGTTGGGTTGAATATGAAGGGTCCAGATCCCATAGTCGTCGAGGATTGTGGTGAAGAAAGCAGACAAGGGTGGGACGAGCCCAGCGAAGACACTGTGTAGGAAGAAGGGGAGATCGTTGAGGACGAGGGCCGCTTCGCCGAGGAGCTACCCCATATCAAGGTTTGCCCCTGCTCGTTGGACCCATCCGCCGTCCATGGGAGCACCAGAAGGAGATCCTCGTCCTTGGTGATGGCAGACCCCAAGAGCACCAGCAAAATGGGGGCAGGGGCAGAGCCTTGCGCCTCTGGTCTCTGCTGGCCGTTGGGCACCATCGAGAAGCTCGCGGGATCAAGGCAGCAAGGAGAAGGACGAAGCGGCGCCGAATCTAGGGAGACACCTGCTAGAGCTGGAGACCTAGAAAGCAAGAGTAGGTGCGCAAGAAAGGGAAGCAGTAATAGCCCAGCGCTAGAAGTCAGGCTCTTGTAGATTCGAGTGGAGGCCGAAGGGGCGAAGGACGCCCGGCATCAATCGCGCAATGCACGTTAAGCCTGGCCCGTGGGTGTTTGGGTCCCGTGGCGCTTCGGGCCATCCTCGAGGTTTCACGCGGAAGCTAACTCGAGCGCACCTTGGGACCAGGGTGTCACATCCCTAGCTAGATGTCATAGGAAAGCATGGGTGTTGCATCATGTTTCAATTTTTCATAAAAATGAAATGGGGACTAAAAGAAACCCCAAGCTCACATTGAATCAAAATAATTCAAAGTTGGTGAAAATTCAAGAAATCTAAAATGCCCTTTAAAAATGTTCCCTATGTCTGATAAATATGGACATGTATATACCAGGGGTCATTTTAAATATTTGAACAACTGAAGCAATTTAAAAATAAATGATAAAGCTACTGAAAATATCAAATAAAGCATTATCATTAGTTTAGTTGTCAAAATATCCTGAAACCTTTTGGATAAGTTTGAAATATTCAAACTTCAATATAAAAATATTTGGGATATTTTAAAATAGCATATGTGCCTAAAATTAAAATAAAACAAAATGTCATAAGTGAGAAAAGAATTGAAATATAAAAAAACCACCTGGGCCAGGGAAGAAGCCAGCCCAACCCACTAGGGGCGAACCAATCTTCTTCCACCTCCGGCTAGAAGGACGCCGGGCGCGTGGTCGCCGCGCGTCGGCCACCTCCTGCCCGTGTGCCCGCCTGGATGGAGGGATAGACTCCAGGGAGACGTCCATATCGAGCCCTCCCTTCATTTCTCCTCCTCCCAGTCACCGCAGCTCTCTCTCCCCCTTCTTCCTCCCTGCCGTCAGGGCCGAGCCCTGCTCGAGCTTGCCGCCGTCGTTCTAGCCACCCCCGTGCCCCTCTGAGCCACCAATAGCCCCGCAACGACCCCCTCGTCCCCCTCGTGACGCTAGAAGAAGCCATAAGCCCTCCATGACGCGTCATCGCCGTTTCTTCCCCACCGGCCACCGAAGCTGTTCTCCGGCGATTCGAGGTCGTCCGCGCTTCCCCGAGCTCGCCGTCTCCCTGAGCAACCTCGTTGTTTGCTCCTATTCCGTTTCCACCCTCCTCTCGCGGCCTGTCCCTCGACGTAGGCACCGTTCCCTAGCTGCCCGAAGCACGCCGCTCGGGTCGTCGCCGGCCGTAGCTCTGGTGGCCCCCGAGCCCCCTTTGCCGCAGCGCTGGATGCGCACGTGCACGGGCTTCCTCCGGGTGCCCTCCACGTGCCAAATGGTCACGGGAGGCGCATCTCCGACGGATCGCCGCCGTGCGGATGGTCGCCGCCGGCCCCGCTCCGGTGGGCGCCGACGTGGCCATCATCAGGGCTAATCCCCCTGGTTAGTTAGCCTCCTGCCACTGACCAGTGGGCCCCAGGGTGGGTCAAACCCTCGGTCAGTGTGGAGTTTAGGCCCTGTCACTGACGTGCGGGCCCCGCATGTCAAGTTTGACCTGGCCTGGTCAGCCGACCAGCTGACGTCGTAGTGACGTCAGGCTAACGTCATATTTCATTTTCCAGTTTTAAAATAATTCTAGAAATTGTTTAAAACTTTAAAAATTCATATAAATTAATGTGTAAATCAGATGAAAATAATTTATTTATGAAAATTTATCAGAAAAATCCAATGAATCCAATGGTGCTATTATCATGCATGTTAGAGCAACCTATGTAGAAGAACGTTGACATTTGCTAATAGGTTAGTTTATGGATTTTGAAATGAAGAATAATTTTGAATCTATGTTCAAACTCATTTCAACTTAACTTGAACATTAGTTGTATCAGCTCATCCAAACATGCTACCATGCCATGATCATGCATCATATTGTTGTACTTGCATGTATTGATTGCTTTTTATCTGCATTGCGATAGGCCCTGCTTGTGAGGATACCCCCGAGTATTCCAACGAAGGAGAGAACCTTCTCGCTACCCAGCAAGGCAAGCAACCCCCCTTGATCATTCTGATAACATCCCACTCTCTCGCTCCCGCTCTTGTTTATTGCATTAAGACAACCATTCACTTGTCTGTCATAAACGGTAGATGAATCTATTCTTATGCATGACCTGTCATTGTCACATTAAATAGCTAAACCTTGCAACCAAGCATACCTGTTAGATGCTTGTGCCATGATGTGCTTAGCTTACTTTGTCTGCTATGCTTGCTATGCTTAGAGTTGTGTCAGGTCTGATTCATCTGGGTGATGAACTGAGTGAAACAATGATGTTCTCATGTGATGAACTTATGATGAACCCAATTTGGTAAAGGTAGCGATGAGAGGCTATGTAGGAGTACATAGCGGGTTGTCTCATTGGGACCGTTCTTAGGAACCGAGTTCTGTGTTTGTGATCCAAGACTAGTTACTACCATGCATTGGGTTCCGGTAACTCGACCCCTCTCGACTTATCAGTCGCTTAGTCCTTAGTCCAGTAGTTGCTAGTAGTTTATGGTGTTTATAGCAAGCTGGAGGCCGTGCGTAGTGCTGACCCTAGGGGTGGGTTACGACACGGTAGGCAGTGGCACGGTGTACCAAGGGTCACCCGAATGGTGGGCTTGGGAACCCTGCGCATATCGTTTGGGGCCGTAGCTCAAACTTCGGCCGGACTTTCGTGCGGGTTCAGTCTCAAATAGGCGATAGCCTGGACTAGAGGTCTTGTGTGATTGATAGTCATGGCCGACTCCCTCACTGGGCTTCCGCTTGAAGGTTGCCGAGGTGCATGGTTTTATGAGCACACAACGAAAAGTGGCGAGAGCGTGGGTGAAGAAGTACACCCCTGCAGGGTATGAAACTATTCAAATAGCCGCCTCCCCGGATATGGACTACTTGGATAACTTATGATGTTCATAGATAATCAAATGGATACTCATAAAAATATCAAGACAAGTGTGAGTACCGTGGATGGCACCCTTCCAGGAGAGGGAAGCGAATCCATGGTGGTGTATTGTCATGGAGTTAGTGGACTCATGTGTGATATCTAAAATTTAAACAAAAGAGTTAAAATTGTGTAGTGTAGGTTAGCCATGAGTCAAAGCTGGCATTGCTGCATAAACTCCACCACCCCCCTTGTTGATACATGAGCATGAATAGACTAGGTCTGCTTTAAAGACTTGCTGAGTACGTTTGTACTCATGTTTTCTTAATAAATGTTGCAAATGAGACCCAGGACCCATCAGGTGGGTTCTTTCTAGATGTCGACGATGCCGAATAGTCGGTGTCCCAGCTACGACCTATGCCTTGTGGCGGGCTGTAGATAGTCAGGCCATGTGCCTTTTTATCCTTTCATCTGTTTGTACTCAGACGGCTTATGCTTCCGCTTGGTTTGTATGAACTTGTTTGTATGACTTGAGTGTAGGGTCATGTGACCCCTATCTGTAAGAACATATTATGCAAGGCTCATCTGAGCCTCTTAAATAGAAGTTGTTGAATGGTTATGTTATGATTCCATGGTTGTATCTTTGCATATCGGGCATGTCATGCGTACGTGTGACGTGCAACGGTATGTATGGGATCCGACACCTAGTTGTGTGCCTTTAGTAGTACTCTTTATGGGAAACTGCCTCTTTGTGCTTCCACTGAGCCATGGTAGCTTGCTACTGCTACGGACACATTGATTGGCTGCTATGTATCCTTCTTTGCTGCTGTGTCTGTCCCTTTGGGGAAATGTCTCGCAGTCTAATGGAGTCCCTGTAGCCTACTACGACTCGTCTATGTGCAGTGATGACATTTATGTCTCACGGTGTAATGTAGTCCTTGTAGCTTGCTATGACTCGTCTACACACGCTTGAGGCTGACACCTCCATTGTTGGGTTACATATGCCTGTTTCCGTACGGATGTGCCACTTGGGTTCTATGACTAGTTATGTTGGCCCAGGTTCTCTGTCGTTTGATTGCCAGCGACATGTTCACATACGTGAGCCGAAAGACGCAAACGGTCCCGGCTAAGGTAAGGCTACAACCATGGAGCTTACCGTGTGTGAGGCCGCAAAGCGATGTGATATGTTATAGTTTGGATTCATATGACTTAGGATCGGGGTCCCAACAACATTGGTATCAGAGCCTGACTCACTGTAGGACTACCAAGCCAAACCGGTCGAAGTTGAGTCTAGAAACACTATAGAAAAGTTGGGGAATTGATTGTGGAAGGAAACGTAAGTCTCTTTTTACTCCTCTTCCCAATTTATTATATGTTGAGTCTTTCTCATCTTTTCTATGGGGATAAGAACTAGGCTTCTCATCTATTGCTTAGGATGACGAGTTACTAACCATGGACTAATAGCTAGCTTGTTTGCAAGAGAATGTCGATACTCAAGTATTGTTGGTATGACAAACAGATGGAGAAGAGATTTGAGTCTAGAAAGTCGAGTGGTTATGCTTTTCCAATCTTTTGCAGTTGTCTCAAAATCCTTTTTGAGCAATTACAGCCGTTATGTTGTCCAATTTCTGCTAGAGTCTCTAATGTCTTTGCATCATTCTTTGTTTCAGATGCCCCCTCGTCCTTTCCGTCAGGTGGTTCGTCTGACCAGGTGCCTCGATGTACCGGGTCACACGACCATGTTGGTTAGAGTTATGATGGAGGCTGGATACCGTTGGTACCCAGAGTACACAGTGGAGGAACAATATCGAGATTTCAACCAGAGTCAGTATCTGTGTACTGTTAAGATATATCCTTCATATCCTGGAGCTGCAGAGCCGCTTCACTAGACTTATGGACTAGGTGCCACCATAGATATGGTAGTTCAGGAGGCCGCCTACACCATGCTGACTATCATGAGGTTTCACCATGGTCTGCTTCAGAACACAGAGTTCTGTTATGTTCCTGCTTCCATGGGAGGAGAGGATGGTTATCTTAGTGCAGCCTACTCTGATTATTCCCATGAGGATCCTAGGTTGCAGGTGACCGCTCAGATGTTGGAGAACAGGGATCACGATGCACGTGCCCTTCACATGGAGCTTTATGCTACCCGTGCACGTCTTTGGACAGTCCTGACGCAGTTGGCACCTATCGTGTAGACATGCTATGGAGATTTGGAGATGCTGAACCCACCGCGGACTCATCTGCCAGCACGCGTAGACTGGCCCGATGTTGGAGGCATCACCCCTCTTCGAGGACCGCTGTTGCAACCAGCAAGGGGACCAAGGCCACATCCTTGTCCTTACGGTTTCCATGGATCACAGGCTAGAGTGTCTCTAGATCCTCAAGTGCAACTCCTGGGTCATGGGGGTAACCTATATGAGGCATTGTACGGTGATGCTTGAGTGCGTGGATGTTAGTACTAGTATGCTAGTAATCATATCGCCACAGACCTACGTGTCTTGTGGGACATGACCAAGGATGAGAGTTGAGTTCTGAAGGTGTCGATAGATAATGTATAGGAAGCTTATAATGTCTCTGATGAGTTGTGTCATCTCTCTGTAGTTTGTTTTCAGCTTGGGCTTCTACTGAACTATGTCAGGGTGTGTATGAATCATGGTGTTCATAGAGTAGTTGATGTTTCCATGTTGTTGGATGTTTACCCTGCATGCCATGTTGTCCAGTACATTCCTTATCTCATGTCTCAGAGTTGATGTCCTCTATGTTTAAGCTATGGGTTTGTTTTCCCAGGATGTTGGCAACTAGGAATAACCCCGTGTCTGCCCACGAGAAGGGCGAGGGAAGCCAGCCAAGGCAAGAGGATCTGCCACATGCTCCTTCTTTGGCAGAAGTGATGCTTGAAGCCGAAAGGAACAAGAGAGAGACCAACAGGCTATTGGAACGAATTGAACAGAACACAACGCGTGCTCCCCACAATGATCTCGATGATGGCGTGTCACTTGGTGATTTCGTCAGGCTGTGCCCACCTAAGTATCATCATTCGGTCGACCCACTCGACGCGGATGACTGGCTAACCAGCATGTTCCGCAAGATTCGGGCTGCCAATGTGTCCGAGGCCAACAAGGTGACCTTTGCAACCTACTTTCTGGAAGGACCCGCCAATCTGTGGTGGGAAAATTATGAAGCCATGTGTCCCGCAGGCCCTGGAGCAACTTGGGCAGAATTCAGTGCATCATTTCGTACCCATCACATCTCGGAAGGGCTGATGGATCGCAAGAGAGAGGAATTTTGTGCTTTCCCCCAGGGTAGACAGTCAGTGGATGCCTATGGCCGTGAGTTCGGCAATCTTGCTCGCTATGCTTCGGAGGAAGTTTCAACTGTTGCCAAGAAACAGGCTAGGTTCTGCAAGGGAATCAATCCCGAGCTCCGTCGAGATCTGCGCCTGCATGAGTGCACAACCTTCCAGGCTCTCGTCAACAAGGCTATCAATGCCGAGACTGGACAGATTGACTATGAGGCCACGAGAAAGCACAACCATGACTTCAGCCCGGCAACAGGCTCAGGCTCCAACAAACGCCGGGTTTGGGTACCCAACGCAGCTCTGGCGCCAAGATACACCGCGAGGCCATCCTTCCAGGCGCCTCGCCCAGCTCAGCCCAACCCTCCAGCCAGGCCCTTTGGAGGACCACCTGCCAATGTTACTCCCCGTGCCACCGTGGTCTGCTACAAATGTGGAGAACCAGGACACTATTCTCGTGATTGTCCTCAGGCTAATGCTAAGCCCGCTAGATGTGGGAAGCCGGGAAAAGCCTTCTATGTGAAGCCAGCTCCTGCTCGTGGACGAGTGAATTATGTCTCTGCTAGGGAAGCCATTGACGATCCTGATGTTATCCTAGGTATGCTCCTTGTCAATAGTCATCCTGCTTCTGTTCTATTTGATACTGGGGCATCTCATTCTTTCATTTCAGAAAGTTATGCACAGTTGCATAACATGTCTTTTTGTGATATGCCTACTCCTTTAGTAGTCCAGACTCCTGGTTCAAAGTGGCAAACTTCTAGAGTGAGCCATGATAATGAGATTCTGGTGGATAGGCTAGTCTTCCTAGCATCTTTGATAGCCCTCAAGTCTTCGAACATCAATATCATTCTAGGCATGGATTGGATGAAAGCCCACTATGCTAAGATTGATACTCATACTAGGAATGTTCAACTTACACATCCATCGGGTGGGATAGTTAATGTCTCCACTCGAACAGCCAAGCGCCAACTCTATTCCCTCAATGCTAGCCCTCTTCCAGAGTTAGAAGATATTCCAATAGTCCGTGACTTTCCGGATGTCTTTCCAGAAGAACTGCCAGGAATTCCTCCTGTCAAAGATGTTGAGTTTGTGATAGAGCTCATTCCAGGGACTGTCCCAATAGCCAGAACACCCTATAAGATGACACCCTTAGAACTAGCTGAGCTTAAGATCCAACTTGATGAGGCTTTGAAGAAAGGTTTCATCCAACCTAGTTCTTCTCCTTGGGCTTGCCCCATTCTCTTTGTCAAGAAGAATGATGGATCGGATCGGATGGTTGTGGATTATCGGCCAGTGAATCTGGTCACCATTAAGAACAAGTATCCGCTCCCCAGGATCAACGATTTGTATGATCAACTCGCTGGGTCCTCTATCTCTTCCAAAATGGATTTGAGGTTGGGATACCATCAAATCAGAATTAGGAATGGGGACATTCCAAAAACGGCTTTTGTTACTTGTTATGGCCAATACGAGTACACTGTCATGTCCTTCGGTTTAACCAATGCTCCAGCCACCTTCTCTCGCTTGATGAATTCAATCTTCATGGAGTATTTGGATAAATTCATCGTGGTTTACCTCGACAATATACTCATCTACTCGAAGACGAACAGGAACATGTCGTACATCTAAGGCTGGTATTGATGAAACTTCGAGAGCACCGTCTGTATGCCAAATTCTCCAAGCATGAATTTTGGTTGCCAGAAGTGACCTATCTAGGCCACATGATCTCTGGTAAAGGTATTGTTGTCAATCCCGAGAGAGTTCAGGCCGTCCTTGATTGGACTCAACCTGAATCGGTCAAGCAAGTTCAGAGTTTCCTTGGCTTAGCAAGCTATTGTCGCCGCTTTGTCGAGAATTTCTCCAAGGTTACGAAACCTCTGACTGAACTCCTCAAGAAAGATAAAAAGTTCGAGTGGACCCCACAATGCAAGCACAGTTTTCAGGAGTTGAAAAGACGACTGACCTATGCTCCCGTTCTGGTGCCACCAGACTTCTCTAAGGACTTTGTTCTCTATTGTGACGCCTCGCGACAAGGATTAGGTTGCATTCTGATGCAAGATTGTCATGTGATTGCATACGCATCTTGACAGTTGCGTCCACATGAGGATAATTATCCAACACATGATCTTGAGCTTGCACCTATGGTCCATGCACTAAAAACCTGTCGACATTACTTTCTGCGTAATCGTTGCGAAATTTACACTGATCACCAATGTCTAAAATATATTTTCACCTAGCTGGATTTGAATCTCAGGCAAAGATGGTGGGTTGAGTTGATTACAGATTATGACTTAGGGATAACTTACACCCTGGGGAAAGCCAATGTCGTGGCTGATGCACTAAGTCATAAGTCTTATTGTAACAACCTGATGTTACAACAAGGTCAACCACTTCTCCATGAGGAAGTTTGGAAGTTAAACCTCCACATTGTTCCTCAAGGATTCCTATCCAACCTGGTGGCGAAACCTACTCTTACGGATCAAATTATAGAATCCCAGAAGCATGATGCCAGAATATCTCGGATCAGGAAAAACATTAAGAAGGGTAATGTTAGGTGCTTCTCAATAGATGATCAAGGTGTTGTCTTCTTTGAGAACCGCTTGGTGAACCCAAAGAAGCAACATCTACAACAATTGATCCTTAAGGAGGCTCATGATTCTCCTCTCACAATTCATCCGGGTAGTACCAAGATGTATCAGGACCTACGCTAGAGGTTCTGGTGGACTAGGATGAAGAGAGAAATTGCCCAGTTTGTTGCTAATTGCGACGTTTGTCGTCGCGTGAAAGCAGAACATCAAAAGCCTGCTGACACCCTTCAACCTTTAGTTATTCTCGAATGGAAATGGGATAAGGTCGGTATGGATTTCATTACCGGATTTCCCAGGACCAAGAGAGGGAATAATGCTATCTTTGTGGTCATTAACCGCCTTTCCAAAGTTGCTCATTTTCTTCCTGTTCGGGAGAGTATAACTGCTAGCCAGCTAGCGGAGTTATATGTTTCTCTAATACTCTCTCTTCATGGTGTTCCATTGGAGATTAACTCAGACCGCGGAAGTATCTTTACTTCCTGATTTTGGGAAAGTTTTCAAACCGCTATGGGGACTCATCTATCCTTTAGCACTGCTTTCCACCCGCAATCAAGTGGTGAAGTTTAGAGATTCAATCAAATCCTCAAAGACATGCCTCGAGCTTGTGTTATATCTTTCAGTATGAACTAGGAGAAATGTCTTCCATTTGCCGAATTTGCATATAACAATAGTTATCAATCAAGCCTGGGCAAAGCCCCTTTTGAAGTTCTCTATGGACGAAGGTGTCGAACACCTCTTAACTAGTCAGAAACCGGAGAGACGCAACTCTTTGGCCCGGATATGATCCAGGATGCAGAGGAGCAAGTTCGCATTATTCGTGAAAAGTTGAAAACAGCCCAATCTCGTCAAAAGAGCCAATATGATTGCCATCATAAGTCTATGACCTATGAAGTTGACGAGAAGGCTTACCTTCGGGTTACGCCTCTGAAGGGTACCCATCGATACGGTACCAAGGGCAAATTGGCTCTTTGTTACATTGGACCTTTTCGCATTCTTGCTAAATGAGGAGAGGTTGCCTACCAATTGGAACTTCCACCGCATCTTTCCAAGGTTCATGATGTCTTCCACGTCTCGTAACTCAGGCGTTGCTTCTCGGACCCTGTCCGTGAGGTAGACCACGAAGCGCTTGATCTCCAAGATAACCTTACATATCGAGAAGACCCTGTTTGTATTCTTGATCAAGCTGAGCGTACCACTCGGCGACGAAACATCAAGTTTCTCAAGGTTCAGTGGTCACACCATTCTGAAAAGGAGGCCATGGGAAAGAGAAGATCGTCTTCGACTAGAGTACCCCGCGCTCTTCCCGACGACTTCAAAATCTCGGGACGAGATTCTTTTGAGTGGGGGTGAGTTGTCACAAACCTAGCTAGATGTCATAGGACAGCATGGGTGTTGCATCATGTTTCACTTTTTCATCAACATGAAATGGGGACTAAAAGAAACCCCAAGCTCACATTGAATCAAAATAATTCAAACTTGGTGAAAATTCAACAAATCTAAAATGCCCTTTAAATATGTTCCCTGTGTCTGATAAATATGGACATGGATATACCAGGGGTCAATTTAAATGTTTGAACTACTGAAGCAATTTAAAAATAAATGATAAAGCTAGTGAAAATATGAAATAAAGCATTATCATTAGTTTAGTCTTCAAATATCATGAAACTTTTTGGATAAGTTTGAAATATTCAAACTTCAATATATAAAATATTTGGGATATTTTAAAATAGCATATGTGCCTGAAATTAAAATAAAACAAATGTCAGAAGTTAGAAAAGATTTGAAATATATATATAAAAAAGAAGAAAGCCAACCTAGGCCAGGGAAGAAGCCGACCCAGCCCACCAAGGGCGAACCGGTCTTCTTCCACCTCCGGCCAGAAGGACGCCGGGCGCGTGGTCGCCGCGCGCCGGCCACCTCCTGCCTGTGTGCTCGCCTGGATGGAGGGATAGACTCCAGAGAGACGTCCAGATCGAGCCCTCCCTCCATTTCTCCTCCTCCCAGTTGCCGCAGCTCTCTCCCCCTTCTTCCTCCCTGCCACCATGGCCGAGCCCTGCTCGAGCTCGCCGCCATCATTCTAGCCACCCCCGCGCCCCTCTGAGCCACCAGCAGCCCCGCAGCGACCCCCTCGGCCGCCTCGTGAAACTAGAAGAAGCCGGAAGCCCTCTACGACGCGCCGTCGCTGTTTCTTCCCCGCCGGCGCCGAAGCTCTTCTCTGGCGATTCGAGGTCGTCCATTCGTCCCCGAGCTCGTTGTCTCCCCCAGCAACCCCGTTGTGAGCTCCTTCTCGTTTCCCCCTCCTCTCGCGGCCTGTCCCTCGCCGTAGGCGTCGTTCCCTTGCTACCCGAAGCTCGCCGCCGCTCGGGTCGTCGCCGGCCATAGCTCTGGTGGCCCCCGAGCCCCCTCTGCCGCAACGTTGGATGTGTGCGTCCACGGGATTCCTCTGGGTGCCCTCCGCGCGCCAAATGGTCACCGGAGCCGCAATCCGGCAGATTGCCGCCGTGCGGATGGTCGCCGCCGGCCCTGCTTCGGTGGGTGCTGACGTGGCCATCATCAGGGGCTAATCCCCCCTGATTAGTTAGCCTCCTTCCACTGACCAGTGGGACCCAGGGTGGGTCAAACCCCTGGTCAGCATGGAGTTTAGGCCTTGCCACTGACGTACGGGCCCCACATGTCAGGTTTGACCTGGCCTGGTCAGCCGATCAGCTGACGTCGTAGAGACGTCAGGCTGACATCATATTTCATTTTCCAGTTTAAAATAATTCCAAAAATTGTTTAAAACTTTAAAAATTCATATAAATTAATCTGTAAATCAGATGGAAATAATTTATATATGAAAATTTATCAGAAAAATCCAGTGAATCCAATGGTGCTATTATAATGCATGTTAGAGCAAACTATGTAGAAGAACATTGACATTTGCTAATAGGTTAGTTTATGGAATTTGAAATGAAGAACAATTTTGAACCTATGTTCAAACTCATTTCAACTTAACTTGAACATTAGTTGCATTAGCTCAGCCAAACATGCTACCATGCCATGATCATGCATCATATTGTTGCACTTGCGTGTATTGATTGCTTTTTATCTGCATTGCGATAGTCCCTGCTTCTGAGGATACCCCCGAGTATTCCAACGAAGGAGAGAACCTTCTTGCTACACAGCAAGGTAAGCAACCCCCTTGATCATTCCGATAACATCCCACTCTCTCGCTCCTGCTCTTGTTTATTGCATTAGGACAACCATTCACTTGTCTGTCATACACGGTAGATGCACCTATTCTTATGCATGACCTGTCATTGTCATAGTAAATAGCTAAACCTTGCAACCTAGCATACCTGTTAGATGCTTGTTCCATGATGTGCTTAGCTTACTTTGCCTGCTATGCTTGCTATGCTTAGAGTTGTGTCAGGTCTGATTCAGCTGGGTGATGAACTGAGGGAAACAATGATGTTCTGATGTGATGAACTTATGATGAACCCGATTTGGTAAAGGTAGCGATGAGAGGCTATGTAGGAGTACATAGCGGGTTGTCTCATTGGGACCGTTGTTAGGAACCGAGTTCTGTGTTTGTGATCCAAGACTAGTTACTACCACACATTGGGTTCCGGTAACTCGACCCCTCCCGACTTATCAGTCGCTTAGTCCATAGTCCAGGATTTGCAAGTAGTTTCTGGTGTTTATAGCATGCTGGAGGCCGTGCATAGCGTTGACCCTAGGGGTGGGTTACGACGCGATAGGTAGTGGCATGGTGTACCAAGGGTCACTTGAATGGTGGTCTTGGGAACCCTGCGCACATCCTTTGGGGCCGTAGTGGAAACTTTGGCCGGACTTCCGTGCGGGTTCAGTCTCAAATAGGCGATAGCCTGGACTGGAGGTCTTGTGTGATTGACGGTCATAGCCGACTCCCTCGCTGGGCTTCCACTTGAAGGTTGCCGAGGTGCATGGTTTTATGAGCACACAGCGATAAGTGGCGAGATCGTGTGTGAAGAAGTACACCCCTGTAGGTTATGAAACTATTCATATAGCCGCATCCCTGGATATGGACTACTTGGATAACTTATGCTGTTCATAGATAATCAAATGGATACTCATAAAAATATCAAGACAAGTGTGAGTACTGCGGATGGCACCCTCCCAGGAGAGGGAAGTGAATCCATGGTGGTGTATTGTCATGGAGTTAGTGGACTCATGTGTGATATCTAAAATTTAAACAAAAGATTTAAAATTGTGTAGTGTAGGTTAGCCATGAGTCAAAGCTGGCATAGCTGCATAAACTACACCACCACCCTTGTTGATACATGGGCATGAATAGACTAGGTCTGCTGTAAAGACTTGTTGAGTACGTTTGTACTCATGTTTGCTTAATAAATGTTGCAGATGAGACCCATGACCCATAAGGTGGGTTCTTTCTAGATGTCGACGATGCCGAATAGCTGGTGTCCTAGCTACGACCTATGCCCTGTGGCGGGCTATAGATAGTCATGCCATGTGCCTTTTTATCCTTTCATCTATCTGTACTCAGACGGCTTATGCTTCCGCTTAGTTTGTATGAACTTGTTTGTATGACTTGAGTGTCAGGTCGTGTGACCCCTATCTGTAAGAACATATTATGCAAGGCTCGTTTGAGCCTCTTAAATAAAAGTTGTTGAATGGTTATGTTGTGATGCCATTGTTGTATCTATGCATATCGGGCATGTCGTGCGTACGTGTGACGTGCAACGGTATGTATGGGATCCGGCACCTAGTTGTGTGCCTTTATTAGTAGTCTTTACGGGAAATTGCCTCTTTGTGCTTCCACTGAGCCATGGTAGCTTGCTACTCCTCCGGACACATTGATTGACCAGCATGTATCCTTCTTTGCTGTTGTGTTTGTCCCTTCGGAGAAATGTCTCGCAGTGTAATGGAGTCCCTGTAGCCTGCTACGACTCATCTATGTGCAGTGATGGCACTTATGTCTCACGGTGTAATGGAGTCCTTGTAGCTTGCTATGACTCGTCTACACACGCTTGAGGCCGACACCTGCATTGCTGGGTTACGTATGCCTGTTTCCATACGGATGTGCCACTTGGGTTCTATGACTAGTCATGTCGGCCTGGGTTCTTTGTCGTTTGATTGCCAGC
The DNA here is from genome assembly GCA_022496015.1 of Hordeum marinum. Taxonomy (NCBI): domain Eukaryota; kingdom Viridiplantae; phylum Streptophyta; class Magnoliopsida; order Poales; family Poaceae; genus Hordeum; species Hordeum marinum. The sequence goes on along the minus strand of CM039678.1, from coordinate 308,041,941 downwards.
GACATGTTCACATACGTGAGCTGAAAGACGCAAACGGTCCCGGCTAAGGTAAGGCTGCAGCCGTGGAGCTTACCGTGCATGTGACCGCAAAGCGATGTGATATGTGACAGACTGGATTCATATGACTTAGGATCGGGGTCCCGACACGGGGGATACTGTCGGCATTCTGGGAACGGGGGTACCAAGACCTACCTGCCTACGGCCCAGGGCATGGCCCACTTCATCGACCAAACACAGCCGGGTGTGTCCTCAATCAAGACAAGGCCCTCGCGAGGGCCCCAGCCTTGCGGGGAGGAACAACGCCAGGACTGGCAAGGGAGGGGCCTCCTTAGGCCCCCTCCGGAGTGGCGGAGATCTCTATGCAAGGCCCGGCCTCGGGAGTCAAGGGTGACGCAATGAAGGACAGGCGGGTGCCAGCGCGCCAGGCGGCGCAGTTTCCCGTTTGGTGCAAAGGGGACAGAGAAGCACGCAGATTTCCAAAGCACCCCCCAAAGGTTTCCATTCCGGTGTAACAAGACTGCAACCACCCGCCCCGTAGGGCGGATGTCATCGCTGAGCCCATCGCTGCGCCATCGACAGCTACTTTGGAAGCGAAGACCGCCTTTGGGCAGGGCGAGCAGGTACTCTTGTTCCCCTTGAAAATTGGTCGTTGTTGGATCCCTTCCCGTCATTGTGATAAGGGAAGAGGACCCAATCCACCACTATATATAGAGGGTAGGCTACACCATAGAGAGGGATCCGATCCATTCCACCATCCACCCAACACCATGCCACATAGAGTCTCGAACACATCGAAGGGAGCCCTCATGAGGCCCTAGAACACTATACTAGTTCATCCACCCCACCTCCTTGACAGGAGATCCACCAAAGGAGTAGGGTATTACGCTTCGTAGCGGCCCAAACCTAGGTAAACTGTCGTGTTCATCTTCTTCCTCATCATCGTGCGAGCTAGTCGATGTGTTCATCGAGTAGCAAGCTAGGTTGGGCGAAGCTGCAGGGGATCTTCACACACACCCCTGTGTTCGAATCCTAATGGTTTTGCAGAGCCCAAAATCCGACGGCATGCTATACACTCAGAAACTTAGCTACGAATAAGTCTTCGTCTAAGTTGAAAACTCCTCCGAGTGGTGGATCCTCTCACTCGGGGGATTAGCCGCGAACTAGTTTTTGCCTAAGTTCAAAATTCTTCTGAGTAATGAACATCCATTTCACTCCAAAACCAAACAAACTTAGCCAAGCAAAGGATTTGAAAGCAAAATGCAGATAAATCTAGAATCTCTAGCGTGGAAAAAAGTTGCCAACACAAACGGAAGTACTTAGGCTTAAGGCCTATACGAAGTTTGAAACGGTTACACCATCACTCGGCATATCGAGGCAAATAAAGTTTCAGCTGCAAGCAAAGTATTTCTCAAGCACCGGTGGGACTCGCGGGCTGGACGAAGGTGTCCACACCAATCCCATCGGCGATCCAAGTGGTTGCTTCGATGAAGTTCTCCATGAAGTCTTCGAATTGAAGTTTCTTCATGTTGGCCACCTGGAGAGTCTTCAACTTCTCCTCCTTTCAATGGACCCGGACAAGTGAACGCGCCACGTTAGCTCCGCAGCGTGCAGCGGATTTTTTCCATGCCTGTACTTGACCAGGAATCTCATTGAGGCGGGTCGTCATCGACTCATTGTCAGTCTGAAGGTGTCTTCTAACCACAATTCTTTGTCAATCTTCTCCAGCGCAGCCCTTAGTCGAGTGATATACCCTTGAACACTTGTAAGACGAGCATCAAGCCGAAACATGTTCATGGCCACAACGTCCCCGACGGGTGACTTGGTGGGGTCCAGGTTTGCCTCAATCTCCTCGGTCTCCTTGTCGAAGTCTTGGCAGAATTCTACACGAAGGGGAAATGAAATGTTGGTTATGCTACCGTTCTGAAGAAATTATGGGAATTCACTTGTCGGAAGAAAATTACCTTCAAGCGTGCCGAATATCTTCTTCGTGAAGTTTCCCAAGTAGTTCTCCAGACCGCTCCTTCTCTTGGTTAGTTGTTCATCCTTTTTGATCCAATCAACCCATTTAGTGTTCTCGTCTTCCAATTTACTGCCTGCGGCAAGCTTCTTCTCAGCGGCTTTGGTTTTCTCCTTCGCCACCTTCTGAGCATCGACAAGTGCTTGTCTTTATCTTCAAGTGCCTTCTTCATGGTATCTAAAGAAATAACATTGTTGAGTTGTGCTTGAAGTCAGCGGTTCTCACCACTCACGTCTGTTCGAGTGAGGAAACTCGGTTCAAAGGATAGAAAATAAAAGTGATAGTGCAATTGGTTGACAAGGATTACCTCCCAGGGTGTTTAGCTCGGTCTGTACACAGTCTAGGTTCCTCTTGGCCACCTCCAGATCCAGCTGAAGCTTGGTTTTGTCCTTCTCCAGGGCGACGTATTGAGTCCCAAGATCACATGCTTTCTGGAATCAACAAATAAATAGTTCAGTCAACGCTAATATTTGTCCACTCCCGAGTAGAAAAGAGCAAGTTTCGTCGACTCGATGGTGGCCTGCCGCCCCACCCCACACCCATGCAAAGCGTCATATCATGGTTCATGGAAATGATGTCCATGAAACCTGCAGGATAGGTCTTGCTAGTTCGGACCTTTCCATCCCTAAGACAAGCATTCAGAGGTGGAGACACTAAGAAAAAGAACTCACTCGACGGATCGAGTGACAAGCATACTCCAAGTATGAAAAAGGACCCCGAGTCCAAATTCTTAAGACTACTGCCAATCGTAAAAGATCGACGGTAGTCTCGGGGACTAGACCCGGTGGGTCCACTCAGCATGCCCTCACTTGATACGACATCACTCGACCAGGTCCGACCTGTGTTAGGAAAAAAAGAGCAAACATGCAAACATTGTCTCTATCAGACCCTCGCCGATGCAAGAACTCAATGGCGGTCTCAGGGACTACACCCAGTGGTGCACTCAGCGTGCCCTCATTGGATCTACCATCACTCTACCAGGTCCGGCCTGTCGAATGACAAGCGACTATCAAAACAAATCTAAGACCCCTGCTGATGTCACCGCCATTTGACAGCAGTCTCGGGGACTACACCCACTGGGTGCACTCAGCGTGCCCCCACTGGGCCAGAGACCACTCAACTAAAACCTGATCTACTATAGGGGAAAACAAGCAAGTATGCATCAAAAGAAAACACCCAGTGGATGTAGAGTCAAGATGGAAACGAATTCCATCAGAAATGAACTAACAATCACACTTACTCGGACATTGGCACGAAGCGCTGAGCTGGCATCATAAGCCAACTTGCTGGCCTCGTACGCCTCCTTCATACGCAGCATCGTTTGTTCAGCCTATATCATGGCCACTTTGCCAGCTCCATTCTGGTCCTCTAGGCTGCGGTATAGAGGGAAGGCAGGCGTCGGATGAGTCCGTGAGGAGGCTGGGGTCACAAGAGTTGCTTGAGGTTGCCCAATTGGCGCTGAGGCCACAAGAGTTGAAGTGGCTGGCGGGGCACTCAACAGCGGAACCGCAAGTTCAGTTCTGGCTCGGGAAGAGTCGCCAAGTTCTTGGGACGATGCAGTAATCGACCTACGATGCACTTGCCGCGACGATGTCCTCCGGGTGCGTACGCCTGGGGTGCCCAAGGTCACAGCTTCACCCCCACACCTTGTTGTGGCTCCTGATCGTCTTCCACATGGATGATGTCCGCAGCTACCAATTGACAACGTTAACTTATTCAATTGGTGAATCGTCTTCAAAAAATAGAGCAGGGTGAAGATTTGTTATACCTTGTTGAGAGGTGGACATGTCAGCAGTGCCCACTTCCATGTGCTCCTCTTCATCCCGCGAAGGCCACGTCAGCGAGGTAGCAGCTCTGGCCAACAAATTCCACTCGATCAGCAAAGACATCAAGTTCCACAACAGCAAAAAAAGGAAAATGAACACTCACGTTGAGGTAACGGGCAAGGCAATCTTCATGCAGGGCAGTGCCTTCCGAGGTTTTGTTGTGTCAGTCCTGGGCTGTTTCACGACCTTTTCAGTCGACTCAAGTGTTGCAGCTCGGTCGCGCTTCGGGATCCTGGTGCTCGATGCCAAGGTTTTGCTTGGGACAACCGCTGGGTCTTGGCGCTTCTTGGAACGATGCTCGGTGCGCGGAGGAGACTGAACCTCTTCCTTGTTCTCCTCCAAGTCATCGTCACCATCTTCGATGTTCTCAGTGTAATCAACATCTGTGCTTCTACCTGCAACTCTTCTTCGTCTTCAGGCTACCCTCTGTTCGGCACAAGCGAATACATGTTCGTAAAATTGTGCAAGATACAAACAATAAAGTCAGTCGGCTGAAGACCCAATCACTTGACGAAACATGAAAACATTCGACAAACATATAACTAATCAGGTTTGGCAGTGGGTTCATGGTAGAGAAGGGCAAGATTTGCTTGGCTCCGTGAGGGTTGTCACAGGCTCCGGTGATGCTTTGGAGCCACTTTGCAACAGTTTCCTCATGGATTTCCTCTGGATGTGTCTGAGTGGTGTCTCTAGCTCCCGAATAGTGCCACATAGTGTGGTCCCTCGCTTGGAGGGGCTGGATTTGCCGATGAAGAAACACCTCTAGTAGGTCCATACCAGTTACTCCACCACGGACCAACTCTACTACTACTTTCACTAAAGTTCCTACCTCGGTTTTCTCTCCCTCTGCCACAGACAATGATCTGGGAGTAGTGGGTTGCTCCAATGTGAAGGGCAGAAGGCCAATCGACATGTTGGGAGATGCAACATCGTTGTAGTAAAACCAATTCGACTGCTAGCCCCGAATGGATCTAGGAAAGGTCATCGACGGAAACGCGCTCCTGATCCTCTTTTGAAGTCCCAGGCCACCGCATAGCTGGATGACGTGGGTCCTACTATTGGTGGGATTGGATTTTTTGACTGACTGGGACCGGATGGGGAAGATGTGTTTGAACAATCCCTAGTGAGGGGGACAACCCAAGAAGCACTCACACATTGTTATGAACGCAGCAAGATGCACAATGACATTCGGAGGGAAATGGTGAAGTTGTACTCCAAAGAAATTCAAGAACCCACGGATGAATGTATGGGGAGGCAGAGAAAAACCTCGCTCGACGTGGGTGAGGAGGAGGACTTGCTCCCCTTCGTGTGGCTCCGGCTCGATCTCTTCCCCCGGTAGCCTCCATGACCCATCGGCTATCAGCCCATTAGCGATGAGGTTTTGGACGTCCTCCACCATGATAGTCAACCGAAGGAAATCCCCTTGGATCCACCCCGGCGGTGCCATGGACTGGGCGCCCCACAGCTTCTTTGCCTTGGCTCCCTTCTTGGCGCGCCGATGTTTCTCCATTCTCCCCTTCGTCATCACGGCGGCGGTCATCAAGGCGGAGCCGAGCAGCGCGTGTGGAGCAGAGGAGGCGGAGAAAAAGAGGGGAATGGGGGGAGGAACACTGTACCAACCCTTGTGCCGTCCCATCTTTTAATTGCCCGAGTGGGTCGTTGACCTGCGGGACCGCTAGATCTTTATGTATCCCGATTACAGTGGAAGCATGATACGTGGCGTTAAGGGCGGCGCACAAATCGAGGCGTCATGCCCCCAGTTTCCCTAGTCATTGCGTCATCCTCACACGGCGCACGCTTTCCAAATTTTCAAATCACGTAAAATCCGGGCCTAACGAAGTGACCCGTCGCATCAAGAGATCCTGCTGACCACTCGGACTAGAGTGTGCGCTCAGGTTCACTCGGGCGCATATTAAGACCGAATCAATCAGGGTGAATGACAAAGATTCCAATGGACGCAGAGTTCTGTGAAGCCCTAAAATGCATTCAGAATTTCTGTGTCTTATCAAAACCTGCATCGATCCGTTTTTCACTCGAACCCTAATCCATTCGGGGGGTAATGATGGGGATATGTACCTAGGCTAGGGTCTTAGGTCTAACCTACATACTGATGCGAAGCATCCTACGAACATCACCATGGCAAGAGTCCCTTCGTCAAGTGACACGTGCGACATCTGCTTCACATACATAAAGGTGAATCATCTCCTTTACATGTGTTCACTTGACCCCTTGGAGGATGGTATACTACTTGACACTCCTCTCGTGTGCATGCATAGATATAGTTGGATCTTCACAGAGGACGAGGAGGAGTGCCAGCACCTATGTACTACTACACCATCCGTGAGGGAAGCTTGTAAGAGAAGGAAGAAGAAGCGAGGAAAAGACTCTGGAAGTCTCGAACCTTCAGGCCTTCCCGGAACCTTCGGACCCTGGACCTTCCGGCCACCTCGACCATAGGCGACTCAAGGCGTGCATACTCTCTAGAAACCCCGGAGCTTGCCCGGACCTTCCCCAGAACTTCCGGCGCCCTGAACTTCCAGCCCAACCCAGAACTTCCGGCGTGCATGCGTGCATACACTCAGGCCCAAGGCCCATGTACCCCTTTCTCACCCCCCACTTCTCCCTAGACTATATGTACCCATCTCCCACCTCCATTCTAGGGTTAGCATTGGTTAGCTCATAGATAGTTGCGCCTTGCTCCTTCCACTTCCTCCTCCCATGGAGATGACCACCTCTATGTGAGAAGATCCAAGTGGATGTCAAGACCCCTTGTGAGGGAAGATCCTCCGGGATATCAAGGCCCCATCTCCCCATGGGATTTGGGATGAACTCTACCATGTATCCTTCTTTCCCTTTGTTGTTCATGTACCTTGTGGATCTTGTGTGTGGTGAGTCTAGTGGATGTTTGATTGGACTTGTTCTTGAGTGTTTCCTCTTGTGATTTCTCCTCGTTCTTCCCCGTGTTCTTCGTGTTGTTTGTGGAATCCCCCTCCAATTCATGGAAGATCAACACACACGGGGTTGCCCCATATCATTTTGGTATCATGAGCCATGTTGATAACGAATTTGGAGCCCTACCCCCCATGTTATAGCCATTACTTTGAGTTTTTCTTCCCAAATTCGAAATTTTTCCCAAAAAATAGCCCCAAAAAATTTCATGCATTTTGTTTTTCTTGTGAGTTTTTGTTGATTTTGATCTGTGGATCTAGTGTTTGGCAAGTGGATCTATCTCCCTTGGCATTTCCTAGCCCCAATTTAACCTTTCCCCCTTCAATTTTGCCCTGGAAATCAAGTATTTCCGCCCCCGATTTAAGATCCAGAATTTATGGTTCGTCCCGGAGTTGTTCCCGTGTCCCCCTGAACTTCCGGCCCCCGGAACATCTGTCCCCAGCCCTGAACTTCCGTCCCCAGCCCGGAACTTCTGGTCTTAATAGAAAGTTTCCCCATATTTACCCCCCCCCCCGGAACTTCCGCTCGGCCCGGAACTTGTGGCCTAACCAGAATCATTTCACAGATTTCAGCTTCAGCCATTTCACCATTTCGGTCGTCACTATCGCTCTTGTACTCCGATTGGAGTGTTCTTTGGCTCGTTTTGAAGCTATCGACGTGCCCAAGATGGTCATCGTGGTTTTACCATCATTTGAACACTTCAAAGTTTTCCAATTTTGGCAAGTTTGCCTAGTCCCTCCACCATATCATCCGCTTTACCACCATAGACTTTCGCAACCTAACCCATTTTGATTATCGTTGCATATGTGGTTGCTTGAGTTGTGATTTGAGTCTCCTAAGGTGTTTCAGCTACTTAGGGATGGTTACTTCTTCATCAACCACAGGTGACTTGTATCGGTCCATCATGTACATCCACCGTCGACATTTAACATCGATGACGACCATCCATCCTTTGAGACCATCTTCAACCAGAAGCAAGGCCGGTTCACCCCGACTTCATGAAAGGTTAAGTGTGACGAAGGTATACATTCCATCATACACTTTACCTTCCTTGCCATTGAATCTTGTTAGCCCCACCATCTTTGCAATTACCTTCATACCTATTGAGACTAGCTATCCGAGTATTGCCCGGCTTCACAAAAACTTGTGCACCTTAGTGATACGATATCATATTGTTGCATCATCAGAAATATCATATAGTGCAATTTCTTGTTCCTGTGCATATCCTGTGATATTTATCTCATATAGTTGTTTGAGGCTCAATAAGAATAGTTGATAGGAAGAGGGAAAAGGAGAAAAAAGCTTCCAACCAAGAAAGAAAGATCAAAAGCTTATAAGCAAAGAGAGTTGAGCATGAAAGGATATACTTGTGCATGAGGATACTTGGAATAGGAAACGTTTTTCTTGCATAAATAGGATTGGTGCCAAGTGGTGAATCGTGCCCAAACGTGCAATAAGCTAGTATCGCTCCTTGTGTTTGTGCAACACGAGGTTTGCTCATCCCTATAGTTGCACAAGCCCCAATATTCGATCGCGTGTGTTTCTCTATTGCCTTCCTCTATATTTGTGATCACTTGCTTTTCTTTTTGAGTCCATTGGATTTATTTCAACATTTAAAATATATTGGACTTCATTTTGCTTGAATTTTGTGCCACTTATCCTAACCAAGCCACTCGATAAGATTTATGTTGTAGGTGCGAGTGAACAAGTCGGGTACCAATTCCACTATTCTCTCAATTCACATTGAGTCAAACGGGATACATCCTCAAGTTTGGGAACGGTATCTTGCTATTTTTTATCTCATTTCCCACTCACCTTTGCTTAAGTCTTGTGATGGCTAGGAAAATCACATCATCTTCGGTCTTGGACGACTACATAGACATGAGCAACCACATCACCCAAATGCTCGAGCGACTCGCCATCGACATACGACACTGTGAAGCTCGGAAAAGAGACATGGTAGCGGCACACATGGAGAAACTTCGACTCAAGGTGGCCAACTACAAGTCTTCTTCCCCTTCATCATATTCATGCTCAAGCCGCACATCTTCAAAGAAACAAGTGTGTGAAAATCAAGATCACCACCAAGGACAAGCTTCACGCCAAGTTAAAGGCGATCGACTACATGCATGGATGACCCTTCCATCTTTGGAAGCATCCCAAGGAAGATGGCCGAGCATGGGATTTTCCCTTTGGTCATGAAGGAGAGTGATGATATGCCATCTTCGACCTTCATCCACGACGACGGTGACAAGATGGTTGAGCATGGGAGTTTCCCTTCGACCACGGTGGCGTTGGGAGATGAGTTGAGATACTTTTGCCACCATATTGAGAGTGAGAGTGACTTCACCACTAGCCCCATATATGATGAGTTGCCCCCATTTGCATGTGAGGAGAGCCACAACCCCCACCACTTGACTGAGATGAGTGACTCCACCATATGTGAGTATGAGTGCAACTACCTAGAGGGAATGAGTGAGCCACCACCACATAGAGCGAGTGAGGTAGTTGATAGGGCATGTGAGGCCATTTCAATTTCTAAAAACTTAATCTCCACATATATTGTGTCTTCTCCTTTGGTGCTAGGTCCAATATTCGACGATGCGCTGATCCTTGACGACTTCGTCCTCCCTTTGGACAAGACGATTGCCATGGTGGATGATGATGCACCCCTACATGGTTCCATCACGATGACAAGGACCATGAGTTGGTTTCTCCCACCTCACCTACACCACATGAGTGGAATGAGAAAGGTAAAATAGGTGAAGGTGATGTGCTTGTCCCACTAGTGGACTATCTTGACAATGAATTCTTGTACGATGTTGATCACCTTATCGATACTTCACATGATATGTCTTCTTCATTCTTAGATGTGCCCCCTATTGATGATGAATATGATGATGAGCATGTTGACTTAGCTAGTTGTGATGTTATACTCCATAGGATAACATGTAAAAATTCTATTGGTCACATCATGTTTGATAATCCGCTTGACTTCTCATATGCTATGTGTGAAATTTCCCATATTGCATCTTTGCAATCTCACCATAGTGACTATGAATATCCCATAAAAAATAATCCAATTTGCTCATATGGCATAGACAACAAGCCCATGGTTATTGGCATTTGCTTTTCTTGTGATGATATTGCCATGCTTCCTTTGCATCATTTGCGCAATAAGTCTCATATACCATGCCATGATCACCATACTTCGGATATGCATTGTTTGAGATGTTGTCCATATTCTCCATATTATGCTTTCGCTATTGCACATGAGGTGACCCCCATAGTTTCCTCATACATATTAGGAGATTATGTTCCATCCTACATTTTGCATGATCCCCATATTTGTGTCCACAATATGCTTATCATTGACATGAATAAAATGCTTGTGGCACACACTTGCCACAAATTGTGTCCCAATCATGTTGAGCATAATACCTATAATTGCATGATGGATGACGTATTCCTATACCATGCCTCAAATTGATTTGAGAATTTGATATTTTGTGCTAACGAACACAAGCACATGCACATCCTAACGGATTATGTGTACATATACCACGCACACACCATTTTTCCTTTGTCTTTGTTGTGTGTAGGTACACATGAACACTCGTCAACCTCACAATCCCATGAGTTGACGAAGAGAGCTCTTGAGAGCAACGATGCTTTGGGATTCATTGGAATGTGTCTCTAACCATTCCCCTCGCGCAAGGACTACGCGCATCTCTTCTACACAGCTCTCACATGGCTATGGATTATTTCACATTACGCTTATTATGTCCACATTGCCATGTTCACTTTGCATGCTATGCCTCTTTCTATGCCTTTGCCATGCTATTGTGACCCTTGCGTGCATTTACCCATGATTCACCATTCTACTATTTCTATGTGTACTTGCATTCTCGGTGTAGATCCTCGTTGCTATTGCTATGTTCCCCTTAAGATCCATGCTATCGCTTTTTCTGTTGCTATGTTCCATCTCTATTTACATATGACGTCTTGCCAATACAATGATGATACCTTGCTCTTGTTTTGTTTCCATGATTTTCATATGTCAAGTGCATTATGTATGACCACTATTTGCACGCATGACATGATTGCCATGATTACCTCTAGTATGTTGCATCTTCGCACTACTAGCTTCCATGACTTGATTACTATGCACACTAGTTTTGTTGGTTCACCAATGTGCTCCTTTTATGCGGTTGATGACAACCATTGCCATGCTTCGCACATGATTGATATTGCTTATTTCTATATGTCTCCATGTGTTGACTCTCTCATGCTAGATATTCCATGTATTGAGTGCAACGATTCCTTTAATATTGCTAATGAGATTGGCCCCATAGCTTTCTCACATATTATTGGACCTTTTGACATCTTTCACGTGAAGCATGCTTGTCTTCCTTCTTTGCACCATATGTCTAGTGCCATTATTATATCCATTGTTGCATCATATTGTTCATGCACTTTTGTTCCTAATGGTTATGTGCAAGAGAGGGGAACCATCATGATGGATGATGTGTTTCTGTACCATGCATATACATTCTTTGCTTTTCTTTGTGCATGTGTAGGATACTTCGACTACATGTTAACTTCCATTTCATGTGAGTTGACGATCCAAGCTCTTGAGAGCGACCCTTGCTACACCGACGAGTTTCTACGTCACACTTAATTGCGCATCGACATTGTGACCGATGCACAAGGTCATGTCTTTGAGGTGAAATTCTTGTTGAGCATGGATATAGTGAATCTTCATACTTGTGTTACTTGTACAATGACACATATTGGTCATCTTGGACCACTTACATGCACACATGTGAGAGATAATGCTTTCACTCGTGATTGCCACTGTTCCATGCCTCATGACATATATACCTTGTGTGTTCCACCCAACTTGTGGATTGTTTGCTCTTATCATATGCTTGGTTGCAAAAATGTCCATTATTCACATTGGCCATGCCACATTGCTTGCGACATGCTTGATTGGATTGCCTCACACATGTTGAACACTTGCTCTTTCTATCGTGTTGAGTGCCTCACTATCTTCACTACACCATGTGCACATTATGCTTGGATTGTCTTGCACTTTCCCAATGTGTCTAGACATGTCATTTTCATTGGTGTTGTGAATGATTCTTTTTCCTACCATAGACCGTTCGTTGATTGCTATGTGCATGAGTTCCATGACCTTGAGGTAGATGCTTGTTCCATTGACTCACATATTGGCATCCCTACCTCACCTCGGAATCCTTGTTTCCATGATTGCGTTGCTTGTGCTCAATTTATATGCTTTCATGCCATGCCACAATCCTTTGTCACACCATATAATATGCATGAAGACAACACTTGTTCGGTGAATCACCACATGAATGATTGGTTATCCACTAACGCTAACCACATTTGTTTTTCCAAGTGTTTGTCATATTTGCTCCTTTTGATGGAATTCCTAGATGGTAAGACATTGGAGAGGGCTCCTTTAGAGCTTGATGATGATGAGCGCTTGGTGATCGTCCACCTCTACATGACGTCGTCATATTTTTCCCATGGTGATTTGGATCTTGATCCGAGGACGGATCTTTCCCAAGGGGGAGGGGATGATGCGGAGAATCCTACGGACATCACAATGCCAAGAATCCCTTCGGCAAGTGACACATGCGACATCTCCTTCACATACATAAAGGTGAATCATCTCCTTTACACGTGTTCACTTGACCCCTTCGAGGATGGTATACTACTTGACACTCCTCTCATGTGCATGCATAGGTATTGTCGGAGCTTCACGGAGGGCGAGGAGGAGTGCCAGGACTTACGTACTACTACGCCATCCGCGAGGGAAGCTTGGAAGAGAAGGAAGAAGAAGCAAGGACAAGACTTTGGAAGTCCCGAACCTTCCCGCCTTCCCGGAACCTCCGGACCCCGGACCTTCCGGCCTGCTCGGATCTTCCGGCCACCTCAAGAACAGGCGACTCCAAGCATGCATACTCTCTGGAAACCCCGGAGCTTGCTCGGACCTTCCCCAGAACTTCCGGCGCCAGGAACTTCCGGCCTAGCTCAGAACTTCCGGCCAGGATGCATGCATCCACTCGGGCCCAAGTCCCATGTACCCGTTTCTCAGCCCCACTTCACCCTAGACTATATGTACTCATCTCCCATATCCATTCTAGGGTTAGCATTGGTTAGCTCATAGATAGTTGGGCCTTGCTCCTTCCACTTCCTCCTCCCATGGAGATGACCACCACTATGTGAGAAGATCCAAGTGGATGCCAAGACCCCTTGCGAGGGAAGATCCTCCGGGATATAAAGGCCCCATCTACCCATGGGATTTGGGATGAACTCTACCATGTATCCTTCTTTCCCTTTGTTGTTCACGTACCTTGTGGATCTTGTGTGTGGTGAGTCCAGTGGATGTGTGATTGGACTTGTTCTTGAGTGTTTCCTCTTGTGATTTGTCCTTGTTCTTCCTCGTGTTCTTCATGTTCTTCGTGGACCCCCCCCCCCAATTCATGAAACATTGACATGCACAGGTTTGCAATGTATCACATACCCTACCTAAGGACCCTGTCGATGTTCTGGGAACGGGGGTACCCAGAACCGCCTACCCGCGGCCCAGGACATGGCCCACTTGATTGACTAGATCGGACCAGACGAGGCCCCACTCAAGACAAGGCCCTCGTGAGGGCCCTAGCCTCGCGAGGAAGAACACTGACAAGATCCGCGAAGGATGGGCCTCGTCAGGACCCCCCCCCAAAGCGGCGGAGATCTCTATGCAAGGCCTGGCCTCAGGAGTCAAAGATGACACATGGAAGGACATGCAAGCGTCAGTTCGCCAGGCGGCGGCGTTTCCCCTTTGGTGCAAAGGGAGCAAGGACATATGCGGGTTCCCAAAGCACCCCCAAAGGTTTCCATTTCGGTGCAAGAAGAGCACAACCACCCGTGCCGCAGGGGGGATGTCATCGCTGAGCCCGTCCCTGCACTGCCGACAGCCACTTTGTAGGCGAAGACCGCCTTTGGGCAAGGCGGGCACCAACCCCTTTCCCCCTTCAAAATTGGCCATTGTGGGATCCCTTCCTGCCATTGTGAGAAGGGAAGAAGACCTAGGACACCACTATATATAGAGCATAGGTTGCATCGTAGAGACGTATCCGATCCAACACTTAGTCACCCCACACACTACAACGAGAGCCAGCCAAGAAGACACCTTGAGAGCCCCTAGGAGGCCTCGAAACACTGTACTTGTTCATCCACCTCACCTCCTCGAGAGGCAATCCACCAAAGCAGGAGTAGGGTATTACGCTTTGCAGCGGCCCGAACCTGGGTAAACTGTCATGTTTGTTCTCTTCCTCTCCATCGCGTGACTTCGTTGTTGTGTTAATCGAGTAGCGGGCTAGGTTGGACGAGGCTGCAGGGGACCTTTGCACACGCCCCTATGTTCGAATCTTAATGGTTTTGCGGAGCCTGAAATCCAACATTGGGCGCACCAGGTAGGGGCATGTCGGAGTTCCCCGCCTACGAGGAAGGCCAAGCCCCGACTCAACAACTCCATGGTAGGCATGATCACCGAAGATAGCCGCCTCCCGGCACAAGTTGGTATTTGGGCGCGCAGGGCCGCCCATGCAGTCGCCTGTATCCTCGGTGGGACGCTGAAAGCACAACATGCTGGCTTGGTGGTTTTCATAACTCATGACAACATACATTGTCTCTTGGACTAACACCTCTATCTAGTGTATTTCAGATAATAGTCCATGGAGAGTTGGGTTGGCAAAAGGATTGTGGAGATTGTGAAATTACACCAAGATGCAAGGAAATAGTCTGGATAAGCTTCAAGCAAGAGGACTCTACATTTTATATTTGTGAGAAATCACTATGAGTCCATAGGAAAGCCAATACTATTAAAAGGGGGTAAGGTTTTGTTGGTGAACAAAATGCTCATACGTGCACAAGTGATAGTCACCAAAAACATCCACAAGCTCTCCCACCAAAGTATGTCTATAACCAAACATTCGAAATCGGTACAACCAACATTCCTATCCCGGTGCCACCGATTCCAGAACCTGAACAGACTCAGCCAAACCCTATCCACTTCGGTGCAACTGAATCCACACCGGTGCCACCGAGTTTAGCTTGCCAACTTTCTGTTATGCAAATTCAAATTTTCGGTCTCACCGAGATTGTAGAGTCGGCATCACCTAGATTGGAAATCTGACCGTTGGTCACCTTATCAGTGCAACCAAGTTTCATATATCGGTCTCACCGATATTCAAAACTTGCCACCTTTTGATCACTTCGGTACCATCAAGATTAACACATCGGTGTCATCGAGTTGGTCATTTTGTGTGTAACGGTTGGATTTTTGGGGATGCCTATATATACCCCTCCACCACCACCTACTCGAAAGATTAGCACTCAGAACTATTCCATACCTATCCTATCAGATTTTCTGAGAGAGAACCACCTACCCTTGTGTTGAGATCAAGATCTTCCACTCCAACCATATGGATCTTGATTTCTAGCCTCACCAAGTTGCTTTCCACCAATCCCATCTCTTGCACCAAGCCAAATCTGTGAGAGAGTGATTGTGTGTTGAGGAGTCTCTCGTCTGAAGCACAAGAGCAAGGAGTTCATCATCATTACCGAGCCTACTACCTTTTGGAGGGTGGTGCATCTTAGATTGGTTAGGTGTCACTTGGGAGCCTCCTACTTCATGTTGTGGAGTGAACCAAGAAGTTTGTAAGGGCAAGGAGATCGCCTACTTCGTGAAGATCTACCCATAGTGAGTCTAGTCCTTCGTGGACGAAAGCCATATGGAATATTCAAGGTTGCTACTTTATGGACCCTTATGGTTGGACCCTCCGTGGACTCTCGCGACCATTACCCTTTGTCGTTTGAAGACTCCATAAACGTGGATGTATGATAGCACCACCTATCAAAACCACAGGAAAAATCTTTGCATCTCCTCTTGCGTTTGATCTTGCTATCTCATCTCTTTACTTCATGTCTTTACTTTTCGCTACCATATATGTAGACATGCATGTGTAGGGTTGTTAGACTTGCTAGACTTGCTAAAACTGTTAAAATCTGCCAACCAATTAACTTGGGAAAAGGTTAGGTTTTAAATTCTTGCTAGTAGTCTATTCATGATCCTACAAGTGGTATCAGAGCATTGGTCTCCATTGCTTCGGTTTAATCACCGTGGAGGAAGATGGATGTGTCTAGTGTAGAGAGTTTGAGTTGTAGAGTGCCCATTCTTGATGGAGAGTACTATAGTCAATGGAAAAATGCCATGATTGATATATTTGATAAATTTCATTTGAAAAAACATATTGAAGATCCCTATGTGCTCCCCATTGATGAGTTGCATCCCACACACGAAGAGGAAATTAACATGCTTGGTAACCTTAGGATTATCCATCTTATTGTTAGAGGCTTACCAAGATTCTTGCTTTCTCAATTGAATAACTTTGCATGTGCTTATACCTTGTGGACTGATTTGGAGAAACATTATCCGTATCTTTCATTATGAAATCTTGATGAAATTCTTCATAAAACCATTGCTTTTCACAAAATGAAGCCCAGTGATACAAACTTTGATAAATGCATACTTGAGCTCCGTGATCTTATGCGTGCTAAAGGAGATGTCACCACTATCAACAACATTATCTTTGAAGCCATCCACATTCATAAACTTGAACATTGTCATGATCACAATTCTAACGAATCTCTTGTTCTTTATGACGAGGATTTCCCACTTGATGATGACAATGTGGAACATGACTACTTTGGTGAAGATGAGTTGTTTGACATCGAGCATGAAAAGATCATGAAGAATCCAAGTCCTATGGCAAACTTCAAGGATTACATGTCCGGAGGAAAAGAGTGGATTCTCGACAATGGATGTACCGATCATATGACCGGAGATAGACAGATGTTCGAAGAGATCACACCAAACCATGGACCGCGAAGGTGCGTAACATTTGGAGATAACTCCAAAGGTAAGGTACTTGGTCTAGGTAAGGTGGACATATCCCATGATAGCTCTATTCAAAATGTTATGCTTGTTAAATCTCTTGGCTACAATCTTCTTTCCGTATCTAGACTTGCCGACTTCGGTTTCGTCGTGTTATTCACGAAAGTAGATTGCCAAGTGTTTGTGGGGACCCCGACTCATAAGTCGTGATCACCGAATGAACGTGTACAGTGATCCTAGGGATCAATGTTCACTGAACACACAGAAGCTGATTAACAAGAGTCTTACATCCACATTTAGCATCTTACACAAATAAGGACCATGATGGTCAAGTCTTACATAGATAGGGCCACACGGGCCAAACACTTAAATTGGAACAAGCGGTGGAAATCTTGGTCGAAAGCGTGAACCCATACCATCTGCCTTAACCTACATGCATTCTGACTGGGAAGCGTCCTAGTTGGCATGTTCGTCTCGAACGAACTCTTCAACATACTCCTGTTCTTCCATGCCTGGCAATTAAATAACTAGTGGCAAGCCAATGAGTACTTTGAATGTACTCGGAAGCAACCCAAGTTGTGGAACAGGGTAACAATGATGCATGAGATAGCACTAAGTAGGTAGATTTGCGGAAAGCTAATTTTTTATGCATTGACATGATCAAGTAACTAGTGAGCATGCATCAAAAACTAGCAGGTATCCATGTGAACAAATTACTTATATCATCATAAGTAGGGGTAGAATATCTCATGTTCATTCATCATGCTAAGCCATCGTACTTAGTTTAATTCCCTTGCTAAGTCATCGGACTCAGCTCATGTGACCTCTTGTCACCATCACATCCATACTCACACAAAGTTTCACGAAAACATCCGAACGTAGTCTAAGCAGCACCACCCAACTGTCCTTGATCGTGGACATGACTATTCGAATAGTTTTACACTCTGCAGAGGTTGCACACTTTACCCACAAGACTCAGGGAACTTCCATGTCATCCACGACTCGCGGTATGTAACATGCCCAAGGTAAGCACCGAACAATGCCTTTCCCCCGGCGATAATAAACAAAGAGTCAACTCGATTGGTACCCAGCCCTCATGATGTACATCACACGAGCCTCGCTCTAATCGTACCATTCCTGAGGGGACCAATGGTGTGCCTGGTGCCTATGAAGACAGTGCATGATCGTACATACTGGTACGACCCCGTATCGAGAGTGACCACTCCACTCCCGCCACTAGTAATGTGGGCTCCTTGCCAGTACCCACCAAGGTAATCAACCAAATCCCCGTCCCATAAGGGGTATCGTGGTTGGGACGGTTGACAAATCTTAGATCTAATCTGTTTTCGAAAACACACCCTCATCTTGTTCCGGCACACCACTTCTTTCTCAAGTGGTCACCCATCTCATCAACATCTCCTTCGGGCATTAGTGGCACCCGATGGGGTTTTCAAAAAAGTCTTTGAAATCATTTATTTCTTCCCATCACTATGCATAGATCTCGATCCCACTTGCGTAGCATCTACAAGCATCCTAACTACACCCACCCGCACAACCCTCATAAGGTGGTAGGGTCATGCACGATGCAAGTGTTAATGGAGAAGTATCGGAGGCATCCCGCCGAAAGGGGAACACCACATCACAAGATCAAATATGATGAAAGTAAAGTGCTATATGACATGCAATAAAAATGGTTTCTCATCATGGTCAAAGGGCTGCTTGCCTGTCTCAACAAAGTCTCTTTGGTCTTCTAAGTCTTCGGGTCCAAATTCTTTGTCAACAGCGCAATCTATCGACGCAATAAAATAACGATAGAAATAATCAACACACAACAACAAAGCACTCAAGCTACTAATAAAAACGCTAATCTATTCTGATAAATACAAAGGACTTTATTAAAAATATTTGTATAATATTTTACTATGAGAATTATTTTAAAAAAACTATTAAACAGAGGCAGGAAATGCCAAATAGGGGATTTTAATTAAAAACAGTACTAAAAATTTCTTCAAATATTTTTACAAATGGCACTAATATATTCGATGGAATATTCTAATAATATAGATGCAAAAGTTTTGTCATAGGATTTTATTTGGGCTCTGTGGGATGTTTGCAAAATCCCACCCACAGAAAAGAAAAAGAAAAAGAAAAGGAAAAGGCCACTAGGACCTGGGCTAGAGGCGGCCAGAGGCTGGGCCGACCTAGCTGGCTAGCTAGCTGGCCTCGCGCGCAGCCAGGTTTAAACCTGACGCGCTGAGCCCGACCGTTAGCGACCACGAGGGAGAGAGAGAGGGCGTGGGAGAGGGAAAGAGATGCCGACAGGTGGGCCCCACCTGTCGGGTCCTTCTCCCACCTCGGGAGAGGAAGGGGGAAGAGCTCACCGATGGTAGCGCAGGGCACGACGGAGGCAGGCAAGAGCAGGGATGGGCTCGGGGTCAAGTCGCCGGTCTCCTAGAGGTGGAAGGGTGGCCGGAGGTGGCCGGAGTCGCCAGCGGGGAGATGGTCGTGGCGAAGGAGATTCGGTAGGGGGTCAGAGCCGGCGTTTCTTGCCTCAAAATGAGCGGGAGAGAGGGGGAAACGATCCAGGGGTGAGTAGCAGGCTCAAAGGAGGAGAGGGGAGAGAAGCTCGGGCATGCAAGGCTGGGGTTGGCCGAGCCAGGCGGCGCTCGGCACGCGTGGGGGAGGTCGGAGGAAGGAGAGAGAGGAGGGGGCCGACCGCGTAGCGTGTCACGGATGTCGAGGGCGTCTCAGGGGACATGCGGGGAGGCCCAAGGCTATCGGGGCCGGCCATTGGGTGGCGGCTACAGTGCGGGAGTGCATTGTACCGCGCTCCAGAGCGTGCGTATGGCCGGCATTGCCGTTGCCTACATGCTCTGGGGTGCCCAACCTTGTCCACTAGCTCCTGGAGGGCCTGGAGATGCTCTTTGGATGTTGTGGAGCTAGGGAGAGCTAAGGAGAAAAGAAAAGGGGAGGGAGAAGCATCTGCCAAGGTGAAACAGGGGTAGAAATGGGGTTTTTACCCCAGTTCCCTGTAGAGACCTGGCCAGGGAGAGTTACTGGAGGTGAAATGCATCTATATGAGACTGTGGTAGAAGGCTGGGGGCAAGGGGAAAAGGTAAAGAGGTGGAAATGGAGGTTTTACTAAATCACCAGAAGGTGTTTGGTGGTGATTTGGGAAAGAAATATTTACCAGCTCACTGAGATATTTACCAGGGTCAAAGGCTAGGTAGAAATGAGAGGATTCACCAAGTTTGAGCTCAAGAGGTAAAAGTTGACAATGGAGATTTGATAAACCCTATAAATTAGCAGCATCAGATTTCTGTAGATCCATTGATGCTAGGCTTTTACCCTTGATGCACCACTTAGTGTATCATCACTATTTGGCCATGAGAGCACGCCCACAAAGTTTGAGGCCAAGGGGAGACACTTCACAATGCAAAGTTGCTCAAATTTGATTCTGGACAGGGATGGTTTTTGTCGGGACCCCGATCCTAAGTCATATGAATCTAGACTGTAACATATCACATCACTTTGCGGCCTCACGCATAGTAAACTTCACGGCTGCAGCCTTACCTTAGCCAAGACCGTTTGCGCCTTTTGGCTCACATATGTGAACATGTCACTGGCAATCAAACGACAAAGAACCCGGTCCGACATGACTAGTCATAGAACCCAAGTGGCACATCTATACGGAAATAGGCATACGTAACCCAGCAATGCATGTGTTGGCCTCAAGCGTGTGTAGATGAGTCATAGCCAGCTACAAGGACTCCATTACGCCGTGGGACATAAATGTCATCACTGCACGTAGACGAGTTGTAGCAGGCTACATGGACTCCATTACACTGTGAGACATTTCCCCGAAGGGACAGACACAGCAGCAAAGAAGGATACATGCCGGTCAATCAATCTGTCCGGAGCAGTAGCAAGCTACCAAGGCTCAGTGGAAGCACAAAGAGGCAATTTCCCGTAAAGAGTACTAACAAATGCACATGACTAGGTGTCGGATCCCATACATACCGTTTCACGTCACATGTACGCACGACATGCCGGGTATGTATAGATACAACTATGGCATCACAACATAACCATACATCAACACAACTTTTATGTAAGAGGCTCAAAAGAGCCTTGCATAATATGTTCTTACAGGTAGGGGTCACATGACCCTACACTCAAGTCATACAAGCAAGTTCATACAAACCAAGCGGAAGCATAAAGCTATCTGAGTACAGACAGTTGAAAGGGTGAAAAGGCACATGGCCTGACTATCTACAGCCCGCCACAGGGCATAAGGTCGTAGCTGGGACACCAGCTATTCGGCATCGTCAACATCTAGATAGAACCCACCTGATGGGTCCTGAGTCTCATCTGCAACATTTATTAAGCAAGTGTGAGTACAAACATACTCAGCAAGTCTTTTAAACAGACCTATACTATTCGTGCTCATGTATTAACAAGGGAAGTGGTGGAGTATATGCAGCAATGCCAGCTTTGACTCATGGCTAACCTATACTACACAATTTTAACTCTTTGTTTAAATTTTAGATATCACGCATGAGTCCACTAACTCCACAACAATACGCCACCATGGATTCACTTCCGTCTCATACGAGAGTACCATCCATGGTACTCACACTTGTCTTGATATTTTTATGAGTATCCATTAAATTATCTATGAACAGCATAAGTTTTCAATGTAGTCCATATCTGAGGACGCGGCTATTCGAATAGTTTTATACCCTACAGGGGTGTACTTCTTCACACATGCTCTCGCCACTTATCGCTGTGTGCTCATAAAGCCATGCACCTCGACAACCTTCAAGCGGAAGCCCAGCGAGGGAGTCGGCCACGACCGTCAATCACACACGACCTCTAGTCCAGGCTATTGCCTATTTGAGATTGAACCCGCACGGAAGTCCGGCCGAAGTTTCCGCTATGGCCCCAAATGATGTCCGTAGGGTTCCCAAGCCATCCATTCGGGTTACCCTTGGTACACCGTGCCACTGCCTCGTGACATCCCAAGTAATGCCCCTACCTTATTTGGTGTAACCCCATGTATGAACCTTGTGTCATGAACTATGAGGAGTATGTTTGCTCCTTTCCATTCAATGTGTTTGCATTCATGCATCATCATGCATCATTCTCATTTCAATTCTATGTGCATGTTGGTTTTCTTGTGCTTGCTATGATGTATGGTGGTGAGGTGTGGTTTTGTGATGTGTGAGATGTTTGTGAGTGGTTGGATCCATGGGTGCAACTTATTCCCTTCCCCTCTCTTTTTCCTTTGCAACATCCCCTCCAAAACCCCTTTTCTCCTATCATTTTCATCTTCAGATTCAAGTTGTTTTGAAAATTGTTAAAAAATGTTCATGAGGTAGCCACAAGTGTTTTATGAAATGTGAGTATGTTGGATTTACTATTTGGGGTTTGTTTGAATTGTGTTTTAAATTAACAGGAGCTGTCATTTTAAATATTAAATAAAATACTTTTTTTATAATTCAACTTAATATTTTAATAATAGGTGCACATTATTTCCTCCTCAGAATTATTTTTGTTTTGCTCAAAACCATTTTAAATTGCTCTGGGGATTATCTTGTTTGTGACTGGTTTTATTAAATGGGAAAACCCCTTTTTATTTCTCTGTTTTGTTGAGAGTGTGTGAGAGGGAGGCTAGTGGGCGACGGCCCAGCCAAGCTGGCACAACAGCCACCTGCTCCCGTCTCCTTCTCCGTCAGTGAGCTTCATAGAGAGCGCGTGCGTCACTGTCGCTTTTCCGTTGCCGTTGCCGTCAGCCTGAGGCTATAAAGCCTCCCCTCGGTGTCCGTGTCGCTCCGCTAGGGTTTCTTCTTCCTCCCTCCGCTGCCATAGCTCCACTCTTCCTCTCCTTCCTCCTCCTCCCTTCCCCATTCTCTGGCAGCGAGCGCAGGCGCAGGTGGGTTCAGAGAAGTTCAGAGGCGCAGTGCTCGTCGTCGTCGTCGCCTCCGACGACCTCGTCCCCACTGGTGATGGCGTGGAGCTCGCCGCTGCCGTCCGCGTCCCGTTTCCGGTGCTAGGAGGACTTGGGAGGCCTTCTTCTTCTTCCTCCTCATCGCCAAAGCGTCGCCGTATCTTCTTCCTCTCCAATCGCGTCGCCTCCGCCTCTCCTTCCCCTTCATCGTCGCTAGTTGCGTCCCCGTGTCCCCGTGAGACCCTCGGTGAGCAGCCCGTCCTCGCCGTCCCCTCTTCTCGCCGTAATTCGCAGTTTCGTCGCCGTTGTGCCGTCGCCGCCACTCGAAAGCCCTAGGCTTGAGCTCGCCTTCGGTCCCCCTCGTTGCGAGATGAGGTGAGGGATGGAGCCCCCGTAGCTTCCTCTTTTGATTTCGCCGCTCCCCGTCGCAGGAGACCCCTTGCATCGCCGAGGATCGCCGTCGCCATGCCGCTGTTGCTCTGTCATGTGCGTGTGTAGGATTCAGTCTTGTCAGTCTGTATGTGCGCGTGTGTGTATTAGAGCTGCGGATCCCCCCTCCCTGTTAAGTTTCGGCGCCGTAGCGCAGTGGTGTGGGCGCGTGTGTTCGGCCCAGAGGTCAGGGGTTCGACCCCCTGAACCTCCCCTTTTTTCTTTTGTTTTGATTTCTTTCTTCTTTGTTTTCTTTTCTCTTGCTTGACATACATGTGTGTGTGTGCATTTCCAGCATGTACATGTGTGTGTGTGTTTTCTTTTCCATGTGAGTGTGTGTGCACATGTGTATGGTGGTGTGTGTAAGCACAAGTGGCATGTATACCCATGTATGCATTCATATGAGTGTGAGTGAGGTGTGTGTTTTGCCATGTGAGTGTAGAGTGCATGATTGTGAGTTGTGTGTGTGTGTATGCTATGCATACATACCTACATGGGTGTGTGTGTATGCTATGCATACATACCTACGTGTGTGTGTGTGAGAGCATGTGGGTGTGTGGTGCACCATGCATGACACATGTGTGTGTGCTCTTTGCACACCTATGCATGTGTGTGTTTTGTGGGTCTGTATATGTATAAGTTATATATACACACATGCTTGAGTATGGTGTGCTTGTGTGTGTAGGTGAAGTGAGAGGTGTGTGTATGTTATACATACACCCACATGTGCATGTGAGTAGATGGTCATGTGTAGATATGCATGTGTAGGTTGTGGGGTTTTTCTTCTTGCATCTTTTTCATGATTAGTAAAGATGGGTAATTGAGTGGATGCTAAACCTTGTGCATGTGTAGTTCTATGTGTATGTGAGAGCTCTCATGTGTATTTGAGCATGTTTCTCTTCTAGCTAGTTTATCCTTGCTATTGTTGCTATGCCATGATATCATGTTCCTAGGATTCTATGTTGCCATTTCCAACATGTGTCAATAGAGTTCATACCATTTTGGGCCTTTTTCATTCATGTGCATAAGTGACTTAAGTCACCCATGGCTTAATGGGTCAAATTTTGACCTAGCTTTCCCCCCTCTTGCTCCAAGTAAGTATATGGGTATGAGTAATGCATTTGGGGCATAATCAACCCATGGATGCACCTGTGAAGTCAGATTTGACTTTGGGGCAACTTCACGAAACTGCATTTTTATGTTGTGATCCCCTTTTGTCCTTTTTATATGATTTATTCTATGCAGGGTTTTAAGTTCTTGCCAACATGAGATTGCTAGTTAAAGTTGTTGAGAATGTCCCAGTATTTTTCTTATTTGTGCTAAGTCACCAGATAAGTGGGAACATTGCTGTTTAGACAACAACTTTGTGTTTCTGTACAGCTGCTTAAAAATGACAAGTGTGGGAGAACTGCTGTTATTGTTTTGCCATGTAGAGTTGGTTGTAGCTAGTGATGTGATTGGAACTTGCTCATGCTCGGTGTTAGTTATTTGTAGTAGATATTGCGTTCTACCATCCTGTTAATTTTCAGGTCAATAGGAGCTTTCTAGAATATGTAGCTACTGCTGTCAACTTGCTACTTTATAATCACAGATTCCAGAAAAAACTGTAATTTTCACCAAGTCCCCGAAAACTGATTCATCATGCCAACTTGTTTGCTTCTTTCTTATTGATGTGTGGTTCCTTTGTTGGTGGTGTAATTGGATGAATTGATGTGTGTATTGAGTAGATTCTGCCAACATCTTGTTTGTGGCTGTAGGCTTCCTGTAGATCTAGATGTGAGCTGTAGAAGTTGCTATGTTGCTGTTTAATGGCAAATTTAGTGTTTTATTGTTTTGTGGATTGTGGGAGCTATGCTCCATGGAAATGATTGATTCTTAAGTCTATTGAGATTGATTTTTCATCACATGTCCAGTGGATGCATTGGAATGCCAAGAATCAGCCCATGGCTTGGTTATCTTGTGATATTGCCTCCGTACCTTGTCGTGAGCGTATCATGAGAACCGTAACTCCGTTTCTTGCGATCTTTATATGCATTTCTATCGATTTTCCATGCTGCATCCATATTTACCGTATACATGCATGCCTAAATAACTTAACATGAGGTTCTGTCCAGATTCACTAATATACAAACTTGCATGTGAAACTAGACTAGTTTGTGGTTTCCATGTTATAATTCTTCATAAATGATCATGCATCATTTTGATTATGCATTGGACCTTGGTTGGATGTTTATTGTTGCTGTTTCTCTTGGGTAGACACGAGCGTTGATACTGAGTACGAGGAACCAGGAGAGAACCACTACGAGGATCCCGCTACTTGTTTCACTAAAGAACCAATAGGCAAGATGATCATTCTCGGATCCCGATACTATTTTTGCTTGCTGGTTTCTCACTCTTATCGTTACAATTGCGCTACCTACCACTTGATATCAGCCCCCATGTTGCCATGACAGCCTCTAACCTCCACATCCTAGCAAATCTTTGATTGGCTAAGTTACCGCTGCTCAGCCCCTCTTATAGCGTTCTTAGTTGTAGGTGCAGGCTGTTCCATGTGATAACATGGATTTGGATATCACAATAAATTCAGTTATTTAATTTAATGCACATATATATCTTGGTATTGGTGGAAGGCTTGGCCTTTTGCTAAGTGATTTGTTCCGCTATTACTGCCAGTAGTTCCTTGTTACCAGTGTTATGTTTTCCATACTTTGCGCTCCTAACATGCTTGGGGTTGTTATGGGGACCCCCTTGTTTATTCGGTGGAGATTAAAACTTGTCTAGCAAGACCCAACTTTGGTACTACATTTGCTTAACACTTAATAAAATTGCATAGGGTATTATAAACCCGTGGATAATTAATCAACCGTTGGGCCAGTGCTCCTCATGAGTGTTGGTCCAAACTAGAGCCATGTGCGGGGCCAACCCGGGGCAACTCGGGAGATTTCTATCTGGCCACCGTATGCTGTGCTTATCCGTCGTGTCTTGAGAACGAGAAATGCGGCTCTTATCAGGTTCGTCGACACGTTGGGTGGTCTTGCTGGATTTGTTTTACCTTTATCGAGTGTCGTGCGTGTGGAGTCTGACTTTCTTCGGGTTTACTCGAGGTGTTGGAATTCCTTTGGAATTACCTATGATGATCGTGAGATTCGCGATCGAGGCTTTCCCATGGAGTGTGGTTAATTTTTTAATGGATTAGTTGGAGCACCCCTGCAGGGTTAAATCTTTCTAAAAGCCGTGCCCGCGGTTATGTGGAAACTTGGATATTTGTTTAACACCCGGTTATAGCAAACTTGAAGTAAACTCTAATTAAAATACACCAACTGTGTGAGTAACTGTGATCGTCTCTGCTCGTGAACATGATCTGAGAGCGAACACGGTGTTATGATTGATGTAAGTAAGTGTTCAGGATCTCATAGAGATTATACTAGAGTCGATCGTTCTTCGTAGGCCACTCATATTATTCATGTTGCGTAAGCTAGCCACCATATATGCTTAGTGCTGCTGCAAACTAAACACTACCCCTTCCCAACCTTTAAGCTTGAATAGTCTCGATACCCAGGCACATGATAGCTGAGTCCTCTATGGCTCACAGTTTACTACAACACTCCAGGTGCAGGTTCAGATGAGTACGTGCAGGATGATCTTACCCAGCTCCAGTGGGAGTACTATGAGGAAAGAGGCAGGATGTACGTGACGGATCCGGATGAGTAGAGGACCTGGTCATGATATTTGGGGCAGCGAGATAGTTTGATTTGCATCTATTTATCGTTTGATTTCGTCCGTAGCCGGACCCTGTTTTCATCTTGATTATTGAACTTTGAGTGGAATTGTAATTTAGCATGTGGCGAGTGTAAGTCAACTTGTATATTCATATCTTCTATAATGTATGATGCAATGTTACTATACTTGCTAACGGCAAGATGCGCCTCTCTCCCTCTCCTCACTCAAAATTTTCTTAGGATCACACGAGTATTTTGGAGTCTATATGATGCCGATGTGACAGGGTTCTGTCTTGGTGCCTCCTGTCTGACTTGATTTCTTTCGGGGAGTCGGGCTCTAGGGAATGTTGGCACATTGTTATCATTCAGTTTCCTTGATATCCCAGGACAGAGAATGTTCGAAATTACTTCAATACTTATCGTGGTGAGATAAGGTCGGAGTCACCCAGTACTGGGGGGGCATCCGGGGTACCACCATGGTTTAGTATTGTTGTGAGTTCGAGGATTCGAGAATAGACGAGTTTGCGGAGTTTCTTGAATTATGGTGTTGAAGGTTGCGGATGCAGTTGCAGCTGATTGCCTAGGGCAGGTTCCTGATTCTGCAACCTGAATCGCATAAACAAGAAAGTTTTCGGAAGTTCATAGGTGGGAAATCTGTAGTCATCTAGGATCATCTTCTTCAGATGTATATGGGCATGTACATTTGTTCCGAGCGCTTAGCTCAATACTTTCGTGTTATTGCAAGTGGCTTCTAATTTCTGACGATGTCATCATAACCCAAGAAGCATTGTTACTAATTTTTCAGTAGGAAGGCTATGTTGTTATTTGTTCAATTTCTTTCAAGCATTTCATTCAGCTTATGATTCATCTTATCAATGTGATGTTGATGCGTTTTGTCAATCTTTAGGATGGCTCCACCAACTCGCAGCAATCCGTGTCGTGGTGAGGAGCAAACTGATGTTCCACCGCCACCACCGCCACCGCCTCCTTGTCCTCCTCCTCCAGAAGCTTGGCAAGCTGTGATGGCTGCAACCAATGCAAACACTCAGATGTTGCTCAGGCTGTTGCAAGGAAGGGAGCAAACTCAACAAGGTTTTCAAGGCAATTGTCAGAATCAGCTTCAATTTGTGACACTCAATCAGTTCCTTGCCAAGCAGCCCAAGACTTTCACCTATTGTGAGCAGCCTCTAGATGCTAATGATTGGCTTCGTGATATGACTAAGCATTTTGAGTGCAGCAATGTCAGGCTAGAGGACTTTGTCAGGTTTGTATCGTTCCACCTAAAGGGTCAAGCAGCTGATTGGTGGCAGCAGTACAAGGATTCCAGGGGCGATCGTGTTGTTACTTGGGACGATTTCCGTCGTGACTTTAGGGCTCATTACATTCCGACAAGCTTTGTCGAGGAAATGCGTGAGAAGTTCAGGCAGCTGAAGCAGGGAAGTAAGTCTGTCTATCAGTACAACGTCGAGTTCCAGAATCTAGCCCGTTATGCCAAGCAAGATGTTCCAGATGACAAAGCTATGATCTATCAGTTCAGAGGTGGTCTTAAGGATGAACTTCTGCCAGGCTTAGTTCTTCAAGAGCCTCATGAGTTTGATCAGTTCTATAACATGGCTTTGAAGATTGAAGTAGCTCAGCTCAAGTTAGAGAATTCCAAGAAGCGTTCCAGGGATTCATATTCTTCTTCCAGCTCTCAGATGGTTCCTAAGCACCAGAAGTATTGGGCGCCAAATCCTCTTTCGTTTCGTCCTCCTCAGCAGCAGAAGTAGTTTGGTGGCCGTGGTTCTTCCCACCCACCCAAACCAGGTTTCCAGCAAAAGACCTAGTCGTCCAAGGGAGTTCTTGTTCCTCCTCCAAGCAATGTTCGTCCGCTTTCCGAGGTGACTTGTCACAAGTGTGGCCAAAAGGGTCACTATGCAAACAAGTGAAACCAGCGGCGTCTTCCGCCTCCTCCTCCTGTCAAGCCGCTAGGCAATGCTATGGTGAAGCATAATACCATGTCCGCAAGAGTGAATATGGTGAATGCAGCAGAGGCAGAGGATTCTTCTCAAGTGATCATGGTAATCTCTCAGTTAATTCTATTCCTGCAAAAGTTTTGTTTGATTCTGGTGCATCACATGGTTTCATGTCCCGTTCATTCTTTGCAATTCATGAGTTTGCTTGTCAAGATCTCCTTAGACCTGTGTCAGTGGTGTCCCTTGGGAAGTTAATGAATTCCAATTGCATGGTGCCGGATGTTTCTATCAAGATGGGCAATTATTCTTTTCTGGCTTCTACAATTGTTCTTGGGAATTCCGATATTGATCTCATTCTGGGCATGGACTTCCTGGCTATGAATAAGGCTTATATTGAGTGCAAAGAAAAAGAAGTCAAGTTGACTCATCCTTCAGAAGACGTGATTATTTTCGCGGCTCGCGATGACACAATCTGTCTTTTTGCTCTTAATGAGAAGGCTGAAATCTTAGCGATTTCTCAAATTCCGGTGGTGAATGAGTATGAAGATGTCTTTCTAGAAGAGCTTCCAGGAATGCCTCCGCACCGGCCAGTCGAGTTCGTGATTGATCTCGAGCCCGAAACTGAGCCGGTCTGCAAGCGCCCGTATAAACTTGGTCTGGAAGAGCTGAAAGAGTTGAAGAAGCAGCTAGATGAGCAAGAACGTCTCGGTCTGATCAGACCAAGCTCTTCTCTGTGGGGTTGTGGAGTTTTGTTTGTCAAGAAGAAAGATGGCACGGATCGTCTTTGTGTGGACTGCCGCCCATTGAACAAGAAGACAATCAGAAACAAGTACCCACTTCCCAACATCAATGAGTTGTTTGAGCAACTGAAAGGTGCCAAGGTTTTCTCGAAGCTTGATCTTCGCATGGGTTATCATCAGATTCGCATTCGCGAAGAAGACATTCCCAAGACCGCTTTCAGGATGAGTTTTGGATCTTATGAGTACACCGTCATGTCGTTTGGTCTTGCTAATGCTCCTCTAACCTTCTCAAGAATGATGAATTTCATTTTCTCTCCTTTCAAGAATGAGTTCGTCTTGGTCTATCTGGATGATATCCTTGTGTTCTCAGAGATAGAAGAAGATCATGCGGAGCATCTCTGCCTTGTGCTTGACAAGTTAACAGAGCATCGGTTCTATGCCAAGTTCTCCAAATGTGAGTTCTGGCTCAATGAAGTGGTGTACCTCGGGCATGTCATCTCTGCCGATGGAATTAAAGTGCACCCTGAGAAAGTTGAGGCAATCTTGAAGTGGGAACCTCCTCAGAACGTCAAGCAGCTTCGAAGCTTCCTCGGGCTTGCTAGTTATTGCAGAAGATTTGTGTAGAACTTCTCTCAAATTGCTAAGCCTCTGTCCAATCTCCTCCAGAAGAGTGTCAAGTATGTTTGGTCTACTGAGTGTGATGTGGCGTTCAATACACTCAAGCAGAGACTGACTTCAGCTCCAGTTCTTGTTCCTCCTGAGCAGTCCAAGCCTTTCCAAGTTTTCTATGATGCTTCTCTCCAAGGTCTTGGTGGTGTTCTCATGCAAGACAAGAAGAATGTTGCTTATACCTCACGTCAGTTGAAGCCTACCGAGAAGAACTACCCCACTCATGATCTTGAGTTGGCGGCAGTTGTGCATGCTCTACTGACTTGGAGGCATTTGTTCTTGGGTAGACCAGTTGAGGTGTACACCGATCACAAGAGCTTGAAGTACATTTTCACTCAACCCGATCTCAATCTTCGTCAATCTCGTTGGGTGGAAATGCTTGAAGACTTCAACCCAAGCATTGAGTATACTCCGGGGAAAGCAAATGTCATTGCAGACGTGCTCAGCCATCAGGCGTACTACAGTAGTCTCATTTTGAAGCCTCTTCAACCCAAGCTTTGTGAATCCTTTGATTCCGCAAGGATTTCTTGCAAATCTTCAAGTCTCTCTGACTCTGGAAGATCTGGTTCGCCAAGCGCAGCTTCTTGACGCTATGGTGAAGAAAGTGAAGAAAGGTGTGGCCAAGAGCATTCCGAAGTATGAGTGCTTTCGTGTCGATGACAAAGATACCTTGTTCTTTGAGGACTGTCTTGTGGTTCCTAAAGGTGATCTCAGAAAGGTTATCATGGATGAAGCACACAATTCTCTGCTATCCATTCATCCAGGCAGTTCAAAGATGTATCAGGATCTCAAGCAAACCTTCTGGTGGACTTGCATGAAACGTGAAATTGCTTAGTTCGTGAACGAGTGCGATGTTTGTCGCAGAGTGAAGGCGGAACATCAACGTCCGGCAGGTCTTCTTCAGCCCTTGCCTATCCTAGAGTGGAAATTCGATCATGTCGAGATGGATTTCGTCACTGGGTTTCCCAAGTCCAAGAGAGCAAACAATGCCATCCTTGTGGTTATCGAGAAGCTGTCAAAAGTTGCTCATTTCCTGCCAGTCAAAGAATCTATCTCGGCAGCTCAGCTTGCAGAGTTGTATACGTCAAGGATAGTGTTTTTCATGGTATTCCTCAGCTCATCTCTTCAGACCGTGGAAGTCTCTTCACTTCCAAGTTTTGGGAGTCCTTCCAGACTGCTATGGGTACCAAGATCCGTTTTAGCACGGCGTTCCATCCGCAGACAAGTGGTCAAGTTGAGAGAGTCAATAAGATTCTTGAAGATATGCTTAGAGCCTGTGTGATTTCGTTCGGCATGAAGTGGGAAGACTGCCTTCCATATGCTGAATTCTCATACAACAATAGCTTTCAAGCAAGCTCAGGCAAGGCCCCTTTCGAGATTCTCTATGGCAGAAAGTGTCATACCCTGCTTAACTGGTCTGAAACCGGTGAGCGTCAGATATTGGGCAATGACATGATCACTGAGGCAGAAGAAATGTGCCATGTCATTCGTGAGAATCTCAAAGCAGCTCAGTCCCGTCAGAAGAGCTATTATGATAGCAAACATCGGGATGTTTCTTTCCAAGTGGATGATCTAGTCTATCTCAGAGTCTCTCCCATGAAAGGCACTCAACGGTTTGGAATTAAAGGGAAGCTAGCTCCTCGTTTTGTTGGTCCTTTCAAAGTTGTTGGCAAGAGAGGTGGTCTTGCTTATCAACTAGAGCTTCCTCCAAATTTCGCAAATGTGCATGATGTCTTCCATGTTTCTCAGCTCCGGAAATGCTTCAAGACTCCTGAGCAGACCATTGACCTCCAAGGCATCGATCTCCAAGAAGATCTCTCTTATCGTGAGCATCCAGTTGCAATTCTTGAAGAAACTGAGCGTAAGACTCGCAACAAGTCTATCAAGTTCCTCAAGGTGAAGTGGTCTCATCATTACGACAAAGAAGCTAATTGGGAACGCGAGGACCTTCTCCGTTCCAAATTTCTAGACTTTTTTCGTTCCTAGATCTCGGGTCGAGATCCTCTTGTAGTGTGGGAGAGTTGTGACATCCCAAGTGATGTCCCTACCTTATTTGGCATGTAACCCCATGTATGAACCTTGTGTCATGAACTATGTGGTGTATGGTTGCTCCTTGCCATTCAATGTGTTTGCATTCATGCATCATCATGCATCATTCTCATTTCAATTCTATGTGCATGTTGGTTTTCTTGTGCTTGCTATGATGTATGGTGGTGAGGTGTGGTTTTGTGATGTGTGAGATGTTTGTGACTGGTTGGATCCATGGGTGCAACTTATTCCCTTCCCCTCTCTTTTTCCTTTGCAACATCCCCTCCAAAACCCCTTTTCTCCTATTATTTTCATCTTCAGATTCAAGTTGTTTTAAAAATTGTTAAAAAATGTTCATGAGGTGGCCATAAGTGTTTTATGAAATGTGAGTATGTTGGATTTACTGTTTGGGGTTTGTTTGAATTGTGTTTTAAATTAACAGGAGCTGTCATTTCAAATATTAAATAAAATACTTGTTTTATAATTCAACTTAATATTTTAATAATAGGTGCACATTATTTCCTCCTCAGAATTATTTTTGTTTTGCTCAAAACCCTTTTAAATTGCTCTGGGGATTATCTTGTTTGTGACTGGTTTTATTAAATGGGAAAACCCCTTTTTTTTCTCTGTTTTATTGAGAGTGTGTGAGAGGGAGGCTAGTGGGTCGCGGCCTAGCCCAGCTGGCACAATGGCCACCTGCTCCCGTCTCCTTCTCCGTCAGTGAGCTTCAGAGAGAGCGCATGCGTCGCCATCTCTTTTCCATCGGCGTTGCTGTCAGCCTGAGGCTATAAAGCCTCCCCTCGGTGTCTGTGTCGCTCCGCTAGGGTTTCTTCTTCCTCCCTCCGCTGTCGCAGCTCCTCTCTTCCTCTCCTTCCTCATCCTCCCTTCCCCCTTCTCTGGCAGCGAGCGCAGGCGCAGTTGGGTTCAGAGAAATTTAGAGGCGCAGTGCTCGTCGTCGTCGTCGCCTCCGATGAGGTCGTCCCCGCTGGTGATGGCGTGGAGCTCGCCGCTGCCATCCGCGTCCCATTCCCAGTGCTAGGAGGCCTCGGGAGGCCTTCTTATTCTTCCTCCTCGTCGTCGGAGCGTCGTCGTACCTTCTTCCTCTCCGATCGCGTCGCCTCCGCCTCTCCTTCCCCTTCGTCGTCGCCAGTCGTGTCCCCGTGTCCCCGTGAGACCCTCGGTGAGCAGCCCGTCCTCGCCGTCCCCTCTCCTCGCCGTAATTCGCAGTCGCGTCGCCGTAGTGCTGTCACCGCCGCTCACAAGCCTCGGGCTTGAGCTCGCCTCCGGTCCCCCTCGTCGCGAGATGAGGTGAGGGATGGAGCCCCCGTAGCTTCCTCTTTCGATTCTGCCGCTCACCGTCGCCAGAGACCCCTTGCATCGCCGGGGATCGCCGTCGCCATGCCATTGTTACTCTGTCATGTGCGTGTGTAGGATTCAGTCTTGTCAGTCTGTATGTGCGCGTGTGTGTATTAGAGCTGCAGATCCCCCCTCCCTGTTAACTTTCGGCGCTGTAGGGCAGTGGTGTGGGCGCGTGTGTTGGACCCTCTGAACCTCCCCCTTTTTTCTTTTAATTTGATTTCTTTCTTCTTTTTTTCTTTTCTCTTGCTTGACATACATGTGTGTGTGTGCATTTCCAGCATGTACATGTGTGTGTGTTTTCTTTTCCATGTGAGTGTGTGTGCACATGTGTATGGTGGTGTGTGTAAGCACAAGTGGCATGTATACCCATGTATGCGTTCATATGAGTGTGAGTGAGGTGTGTGTTTTGCCATGTGAGTGTAGAGTGCATGATTGTGAGTTGTGGGTGTGTGTGTATGCTATGCATATATACCTACATGGGTGTGTGTGTATGCTATGCATACATACCTACATGTGTGTGTGTGAGCATGTGGGTGTGTGGTGCACCATGCATGACACATGTGTGTGTGTGCTCTTTGCACACCTATGCATGTGTGTGTTTTGTGGGTGTGTATATGTATAAGTTATATATACACACATGCTTGAGTATGGTGTGCTTGTGTGTGTAGGTGAAGTGAGAGGTGTGTGTATGTTATACATACACCCACATGTGCATGTAAGTAGATGGTCATGTGTAGATATGCATGTGTAGGTTGTGGGGATTTTCTTCTTGCATCTTTGCCATGATTAGTAAAGATGGGTAATTGAGTGGATCCTAAACCTTGTGCATGTGTAGTTCTATGTGTATGTGAGAGCTCTCATGTGTATTTGAGGATGTTTCTCTTCTAGCTAGTTTATCCTTGCTATTGTTGCTATGCCATGATATCATGTTCCTAGGATGCTATGTTGCCATTTCCAACATGTGTCAATAGAGTTCATGCCATTTCGGGCCACTTTCATTCATGTCCATAAGTGACTTAAGTCACCCATGGCTTAATGGGTCAAATTTCGACCTAGCTTTCCCCCCTCTTGCTCCAAGTAAGTATATGGGTATGAGTAATGCATTTGGGGTAGAATCAACCCATGAATGCACCTGTGAAGTCAGATTTGACTTTGGGGCAACTTCACAAAACTGCATTTTTATGCTGTGATCCCCTTTTGTCCCTTTTATATGATTTATTCTATGGAGGGTTTTAAGTTCTTGCCAACATGAGATTGCTAGTTAAACTTGTTGGAAATGTCCCAGTATTTTTTTTATTTATGCTAAGTCATCAGATAAGTGGGAACCATGCTGTTTAGAGAGCAACTTTATGTTTCTGTCTAGCTGCTTAAAAATGACTGTGGGAGAACTAGTGTTATTGTTTTGCCATGTAGAGTTGGTTGTAGCTAATGATGTGATTGGAACTTGCTCATGCTCAGTGTTAGTTATTTGTAGTAGATATTGCCTTCTACCATCCTGTTAATTTTCATGTCAATAGGAGCTTTGTAGCATATGTAGCTATTGTTGTCAACTTGCTACTTTATAATCACAGATTCCAGAAAAAACTGTAATTTTCACCAAGTCCCAGAAAACTGATTCATCATGTCAACTTGTTTGCTTCTCGCTTATTGATGTGTGGCTCCTTTGCTGGTGGTGTAATTGGATGAATTGATGTGTGTGTTGAGTAGATTCTGTCAACATCTTGTTTCTGGCTGTAGGCTTCCTGTAGCTCCAGATGTGAGCTGTAGAAGTTGCTATGTTGTTGTTTAGTGGCAGATTTAGTGTTTTATTGTTTTGTGGATTGTGGGAGGTATGCTCCATGGAATTGATTGATTCTTGAGTCTATTGTGATTGATTTTTCATAACCTGTCCAGTGGCTGCCTTGGAATGCCAAGAATCAGCCCATGGCTTGGTGATCTTTTGATATTGCCTCCGTACCTTGTCATGAGCCTATTGTGAGAACCGTAACTCCGTTTCTTGCGTTCTTTATATGCATTTCTATCGATTTTGCATGTTGCATACATATTTTCCATGTACATGAATGCCTAAATAACTTAACATGAGGTTCTATCCAGATTCGCTAATATACAAACTTGCATGTGAAACTGGACTAGTTTGTGGTTGCCATGTTATAATTCTTCATACATGATCATGCATCATTTTGATTGTGCATTGCACCTTGGTTGGATGTTTATTGTTGCTGTTTTTCTTGGGTAGACGTGAGCGTTTATACTGAGTACGAGGAACCAGGAGAGTACCACTACGAGGATCCTGCTACTTGTTTCACTAAAGAACCAACAGGCAAGATGATCGTTCCCGGATCCCGATACTATTTTTGCTTGCTAGTTTCTCGCTCTGATCGTTACAATTGCGCTACCTACCACTTGATATCAGCCCCCATGTTGCCATGATAGCCTCTAACCTCTACATCCTAGCGAACCTTTGATTGGCTAAGTTACCGCTGCTCAGCCCCTCTTATAGCGTTCTTAGTTGCAGGTGCAGGTTGTTCCATGTGATAACATGGATTTGGATATCGTAATAAATTCAGTTATTTAATTTAATGCACATATATATCTTGGTATTGGTGGAAGGATTGGCATTTTGCTAAGTGATTTGTTCCGCTATTACCGCCAGTAGTTCCTTGTAACCGGTGTTATGTTTTCCATACTTTGCGCTCCTAACATGCTCGGGGTTGTTATGGGGACCCCCTTGTTTATTCGATGGAGATTAAAACTTGTTTGGCAAGACCCAACTTTGGTACTACATTTGCTTAACACTTACTAAAATTGCGTAGGGTCTTGCAAACCCGTGGATAATTAATCAACCCCCGGGCCAGTGCTCCTCATGAGTGTTGGTCCAAACTAGAGCCGTGTGCGTGGCCAACCCAGGGCAACTCGGGATATTTCTATCTGGCCACCGTACGCTATGCTTATCCATCGTGTCCTGAGAACGAGATATGCGGCTCTTATCGGGTTCGTCGACACGTCGGGTGGTCTTGCTGGATTTGTTTTACCTTTATCGAGTGTCTTGCGTGTGGAGTCTGACTTTCTTCGGGTTTACTCGAGGTGTTGGAATTCCTTTGGAATTACCTATGATGATCGCGAGATCCGCGATGGAGGCTTTCCCACGGAGTGTGGTTAATTTTTTAATGGATTAGTTGGAGCACCCCTGCAGGGTTAAATCTTTCAGAAAGCCGTGCCCGCGGTTATGTGGCAACTTGGATATTTGTTTAACACCCGGTTATAGCAAACTTGAAGCAAACTCTAATTAAAATACACCAACTGTGTGAGTAACTGTGATCGTCGCTGCTCGTGAACATGATCCGAGAGAGAACATGGTGGGGTTATGATTGATGTAAGTAAGTGTTCAGGATCTCACAGAGATTATACTAGATTCGATCGTTCTTCGTAGGCCACTCTTATTATTCATGTTGCATAAGCTAGTCACCATATATGCTTAGTGCTACTTCAAACTAAACACTACGCCTTCCCAACCTTTAAGCTTGAATAGTCTCAGTACCCAGGCACATGATAGATGAGTCCTCTGTGGCTCACAGTTTACTACAACACTCCAGGTGCAGGTTCAGATGAGTACGTGCGGGATGATCTTACTCAGCTCTAGTGGGAGTACGATGAGGAAAGAGGCAGGATGTATGTGACGTATCCGGATGAGTAGAGGACCTGGTCGTGATCTTTGGGGCAGCGAGATAGTTTCATTTTCCTCTGTTTATCGTTTGATTTCGTCTGTAGCCAGACCATGTTTTCATCTTGATCATTGAACTTTGAGTGGAATTGTAATTTAGCATGTGGTGAGTGTAAGTCAACTTGTATACTCATCTCTTCTGTAATGTATGATGCAGTGTTACTATACTTGCTAACGGCAAGATGCGCCTCTATCCCTTGCGAGGCCCTCGTGTCTTAAAATGGATAGGCGCACATCTTGGATGTGACAAGTTGGTATTAGAGCCATACGACCATAGGAGCCTTTGCTTGTTCGAACTTGGCCAAGTCGTGTCTAGTAAAAACTATTTTGCGTCTAGTTATATCGGAGAGTAGGATTCTTTTTACTCCTCTTCTATGCTCTGGTGAGGTTTCCGACTTTGAAATTTTGTTTCTACTCCTCTGCTCGCTCTAAAATTTTCTTAGGATCACGCGGGTATTTTGGAGTCTATATGATGTCGATGTGACAGGGTTCTGTCTTGGTGCCTCCTGTCTGACTTGATTTCTTCCGGGGAGTCGAGCTCCAGGGAATGTTGGCACATCGTTATCATTCAGTTTCCTTGATATCTCAGGACGGAGAATGTTCAAAATTACTTCAATACTTATCGTGGTGAGATAAGGTCGGAGCCACCCAGTACTGGGGGGTGTCCGGGGTACCACCAGGGTTTAATATCGTTGTGAGTTCGAGGATTCGAGAATAGACGAGTTTGCGGAGTTTCTTAAATTATGGTGTGGAAGGTTGCGGATGCAGTTGCAGCTGATTGCCTAGGGCAGGTTCCTGATTCCGCAACCCGAATCGCATAAACAAGAATTTTTTTGGAAGTTCATAGGTGGGAAATTTGTACATCTAGGATCATCTTCTTTAGATGTATATGGGCATGTACATTTGTTCTGAGCGGTTAGCTCAATACTTTTGTGTTATTGCAAGTGGCTTCTAATTTCTCATGATGTCATCATAACCGAAGAAGCATTCTTACTAATTTTTCAGTAGGAGGGCTATGTTTTTATTTGTTCAATTTCTTTCAAGCATTTGATTCAGCTTATGATTCATCTTATCAATGAGGTGCTGATATGTTTTGTCCATCTTCAAGATGGCTACACCAACTCGCAGCAATCCGGGTCGTGATGAGGAGCATACTGATGTTCCACCGCCACCCCCGCCACCACCTCCTCCGCCTCCTCCTCCAGAAGCTTGGCAAGTTGTGATGGACACAACCAATGCGAACACTTAGATGTTGCTCAGGCTATTGCAAGAAAGGGAGCAGAGTCAGCAAGCTTTTCAAGGCAATTTTCAGAATCAGCTTCAATTTGCGACACTCAATCAGTTCCTTGCCAACCAGCCCAAGACTTTCACATGTTGTGAGCAGCCTCTAGATGCTGATGATTGGCTTCATGATATGAGTAAGCATTTTGAGTGCAGCAATGTCAGGCCAAAGGACTTTGTCAGGTTTGCATCGTTCCAGCTAAAGGGTTAAGCAGCTGATTGGTGGCAGTAGTACAAGGATTCCAGGGGCGATCGTGTTGTTACTTGGGACGATTTCCGTCGTGACTTTAGGGCTCATTACATTCCGACAAGCTTTGTCGAGTAAATGCGTGAGAAGTTCAGGCACCTGAAGTAGGGAAGTAAGTCTGTCTATCAGTACAACGTCCAGGGCCAGAATCTAGCCTGTTATGCCAAGCAAGATGTTCCAGATGACAAAGCTATGATCTATCAGTTCAGAGGTGGTCTCAAGGATGAGCTTCTGCCAGGCTTAGTTCTTCAAGAGCCTCGTGAGTTTGATCAGTTCTATAACATGGCTTTGAATATTGAAGTAGCTCAGCTCAAGTTAGAGAATTCCAAGAAGCGTTCCAGGGATTCATATTCTTCTTCCAGCTCTTAGATGGTTCCTAAGCAGCAGAAGTATTGGGCGCCAAATCCTCTTTCGTTTCGTCCTCCTCAGAAGCAGAAGCAGTTTGGTGGTTGTGGTTCTTCCCACCCACCCAACCCAGGTTTCCAGCAAAAGACCCAGGCATCCAAGGGAGTTCTTGTTCCTCATGCAAGCAATGTTTGTCCGCTTTCCGAGGTGACTTGTCACAAGTGTGGCTAGAAGGGTCACTATGCAAACAAGTGCAACTAGCGGCGTCTTCCGCCTCCTCCTCCTGTTAAGCCTCCAGGCAATGCTATGGTGAAGCATAATCCCAAATCCGCAAGAGTGAATATGGCGAATGCAGCAGAGGCAGAGGATTCTTCTCAACTGATCATGGGTAATCAGACCTGACACAACTCTAAGCATAGTAGGCAAAGTAAGCAAAGCGCATCATGGCACAAGCATCTACCAGGTTTGCTAGGTCGCAAGGTTTAGCTATTTACTGTGACAATGACAGGTCATCCAAAGGAACGGGTTCATCTACCATGTATGACAGACAAGTGAACGTTTGTCCTAATGCAATAAACAAGAGCAGGAGCAGGAAGTGGTTGCTTGCCTTGCTGGGAAGCGGGAAGGTTTTCTCCTTCGTTGGAATACTCAGAGGTATCCTCAAAAGCAGGGCCTATCGCAATGCAGATAAATAGCAATCAATACACGACAAGTGCAACAATATGATGCATGATCATGACATGGCAGCATGTCTGGATGAGCTAATGCAACTACTGTCCAAGTTAAATGAAGTGATTTTGAATATAGGTTCAAAATCATTCTCTTTTACACATTTCATATGTTAACCTATTAGTAAATGTTAATGTTCATCTACTTAGGTTGCTTTAACATGCATGATAACATCACCATTGGATTCATTGGATTTTCTGGAATTACAGATTAATTTATATGAATTTTCTAAGTTTTTAGTATTTTCTGGAATTAATTTAATTCAGAAAATTCATTATTGCATCAGCATGACATCATCATGACGTCAGCTGGTCAACAGATCGTTGACAGGTTAAACCTGACTAGTGGGGTCCACTCGTTAGTGACCCAGCCACTAGCAAGGTTAATTATTTAACTAATTACTAATTAGATTAGGGTAGGGGCCACTGGTCAGTTGGCCATTAAATTAATTAAATTAGTTAATGAAATAATTAATCAAATTTTAATTAGCAGGGCCCAGCCCCACTTGCCAGTGACCCAGGGGGTCAAACCCCCATGGCCAACGCCGGCAAGACCCACCGGCGTTGAGCCGCCGGTGGCTCCAGAGACGGCGGAGGGGTCGGGTTCCGTCCTTCGGCAAACAAAAGGGTGGCGGAGGGCACCAGATAGGCCTATGGTCACGCGCACATCCATCCCAACACCTCTCAGAGGCTGAGAGGGCCGGGATCGATGCCAGCGATGAGCTCGGCGACTGCCGGAGGTTGGTCGAGCACGAGCTCGATGAACCAGGGTGCAACACGGCCGGGGCTTAGCACCTACGGGCCCTATGCGACCCCACGAGCTCGACGATGGCCTCGGATAGACCGGCTGGTCACCGGAGCAGCCGGCGACGAGCTCGTGCGCCGGGGCATTCGGGAGCCATCGCAAACGGGGCCTATAGAGGGGGCAATGGCCGGGGAAGAGAGGGGAAAGGGCCTAGAGCTCACAGCGGGCTTGGAGCCGACGAGAGCTGTCTCGGGGAGGGCTCGGAGGCGATGAATCGACGGCAGCGACGCTCGGGTCCGAGGAGGAAGATGAGCTCGAGGGCGACGCTCCAGGAGTCCTGGCGATGCGTGGCTCAGCGTAGAGGACGGGGGAGACGAGGCAGAGCCTCTGTCGGGCTCAGGGAGGCACGGGAGCGGCTGCAACTACGGCGGCGAGCTTGCGGGGCCGTCGGCCATGGTGGAACAAAGTAGAGGAAGAAGCAAGGGGGACGAATGAGCGAGAGAGAGCAAGACGGGGATGGCAACGCGACCTCATCCACTCGCCAGCGCGGCGGGGAATGGAGGCGTGCAGGGAGTTGTGTGGCAGCTCCGGCGGGCACGCGCTCATCCTCCTGGCCACTAGGAGGACGACGACGGTCCTGGGCCAGATGGGCCGGCCTAGCTTCTCCCTTCTTTCTTATTTTTTTAACTTTCCAGATTCTGTTTTATTTCTTTGACATTTGTTTTATTTATTTTTAGGCATAATTGCTGAGTATAAAATATCCCAAATATTTTATAGGACTAAGTTTGAATATTTCAAAGTTCTATAAAAAGTTTCAGAATATTTTGAAATCTAAACTAATGATAATGCTTTATTTGGCATTTTCAGCAGCTTTAATATTTATTTTTAAATTACTATAAATGTTCAAGTATTTAAAATGACCCCTTGTATAATCATGTCTACATTTATCAGACATAGGGAACATTTTAGATGGGCATTTTGGATTTGTTGGTTTTTCACAATCTTTGAATTTGTTTGATTCAAATGAGGGTTTGGGGTTTCTGTTAATCCCCATTTCAAATTGATAAAAAAAAGTGAAACATGAAGCACACACATGCTGTCCTAAGAAAGCTAGCTAGGGACGTGACAACTCACCCCGACTCAAAAGAATCTCGTCCCGAGATTTGGAAGTCGTCGAGAAGAGCGCGGGGTACTCTAGTCGAAGACGATCCTCTCTTTCCCATGTGGCCTCCTTCTCAGAATGGTGTGACCACTAAACCTTGAGAAACTTGATGTTCTGATGTCGAGTGGTATGCTCAGCTTTATCAAGAATACGAACAGGGTATTCTCGATATGTAAGGTTATCTTGGAGATCAAGCGCTTTGTGGTCTACTTCACGGACAGGGTCTGAGAAGCAACGCCTGAGTTGCGAGACGTGGAAAACATCATGAACCTTGGAAAGATGCGGCGGAAGTTTCAATTGGTAGGCAACCTCTCTTCGTTTAGCAAGAATGCGAAAAGGTCCAATGTAACGAGGAGCCAACATGCCCTTGATACCGAATTGGTGGGTACCCTTTAGAGGTGTAACCCGAAGATAAGCCTTCTCGTCAACTTCATAGGTCACAACCTTATGATGGCGATCATATTGGCTCTTTTGACGAGATTGGGCTGTTTTCAACTTTTCACGAATAATGTGAACTTGCTCCTCTGCATCCTGGATCATATCCGGGCCAAAGAATTGCCTCTCTCCGGTTTGTGACCATTTAAGAGGTGTTTGACACCTTCGTCCATGGAGAACTTCAAAAGGGGCTTTGCCCAAGCTCGATTGATAACTATTGTTATAAGCAAACTTGGCAAATGGAAGACATTTCCCCCAATTCATATCGAAGGATATAACACAAGCGTAGAGCATGTCTTCGAGGATTTGATTAACTCGCTCAACTTGACCACTTGATTGCGGGTGGAAAGCAGTGCTAAAGGATAGATGAGTCCCCATAGAGGTTTGAAAACTTTCCCAAAATCGGGAAGTAAAGATACTTCCATGGTCCGAGTTAATCTCCAATGGAACACCATGAAGAGAAACTATTTGAGAAACATATAACTCCGCTAGCTGGCTAGTAGTTATACTCTCCCGAACAGGAAGAAAATGAGCCACTTTGGAAAGGCGATCGATGACCACAAAGATAGCATTATTCCCTCTCTTAGTCTTGGGAAATCCGGTAATGAAATCCATACCGACCTTATCCCATTTCCATTCAGGAATAGCTAAAGGTTGAAGGGTGCCAGCAAGCCTTTGATGTTCTGCATTAACTCGACGACAAACATCGCAGTTAGCAACGAATTGAGCAATTTCTCTCTTCATCCTAGTCCACCAGAACCTCTGGCGTAGGTCCTGATACATCTTGGTACTACTAGGATGAATCGTGAGAGGAGAATCATGAGCCTCCTTAAGGATCAACTATCATAGATGTTGCTTATTCGAAATCACCAAGCGGTTCTCAAAGATGACAACACCCCGATCATCTTCTGAGAAGCATCTAACATTACCCTTCTTAATGTTTTTCTTGATCCAAAATATCCCGGCATCATGCTTCCGGGCTTCTATGATTTGATCTGTAAGAGCAGGTTTCGCCACCAGGTTGGAAAGGAATCATTGAGGAACAATATGGAGGTTCAACTTCCAAAATTCCTCATAGAGAAGTGGTTGACCTTGTTGTAACATCAGGTTGTTACTATAAGATTTACGACTTAGTGCATCAGCCATGACATTGGCTTTCCCCGGGGTGTAAGTTATCCCTAAGTCGTATTTTGTAATCAACTCAGCCCACCGTCTTTGCCTGAGATTCAAGTCCAGCAGGGTGAAAATATATTTCAGACTTTGGTGATCAGTGTAAATTTCACAACGATTACCCAGAAGGTAATGTCGCCAAGTTTTCAGTGCATGGACCACAGCTGGAAGCTCAAGATCATGTGTTGGATAATTATCCTCATGTGGATGCAATTGTCGAGATGCGTATGCAATCATATGATGATCTTGCATAAGACTGCAACCTAATCCTTGTCTCGAGGCATCGCAATAGATAACAAAGTCCTTAGAGAAGTCTGGTGGCACCAGAACGGGAGCAGAGGTCAGGCGTCTTTTCAACTCCTGAAAATTGTGCTTGCATTGTGGAGTCCACTCGAACTTTTTATCTTTCTTGAGGAGTTCAGTCAGAGGTTTCGCAACCTTGGAGAACTTCTCGACAAAGCGGTGACAATAGCTTGCTAAGCCAAGGAAACTCCGAACTTGCTTAACCGATTCAGGTTGAGTCCAATCAAGGATGGCCTGAACTCTCTCGGGATTGACAACAATACCTTTCCTAGAGATTACGTGACCTAGGTAGGTCACTTTTGGCAACCAAAATTCACACTTGCAGAATTTGGCATATAGACGATGCTCTCGAAGTTTCATCAATACCAGCCGTAGATGCTCGGCATGTTCCTGTTCATTCTTTGAGTAGATGAGTATATCGTCGAGGTATACCATGACGAATTTATCCAAGTACTCCATGAAGATCGAATTAATCAAGCGAGATAAGGTGGCTGGGGCATTGGTTAAACCAAAGGACATGATGGTGTACTCGTATTGGGCATAACGAGTAACAAAAGCCGTTTTTGGAATGTCCCCGTTTCTAATTCTGATTTGATGGTATTCCAACCTCAAATCCATTTTGGAAAAGACAAAGGATCCAGCGAGTTGATCATACAAGTCGTTGATCCTGGGAAGCGGATACTAGTTCTTTATGGTGACCAGATTCACTGGCGGATAATCCACATCCATCAGATCCGATCCATCCTTCTTATTGATGAAGAGGACGAGCAAGCCCAAGGAGAAGGACTGGGATGGATGAAACCTTTCTTCAAAGCCTCATCGAGTTGTTTCTTAAGTTCGGCTAGTTCTAAGGGTGCCATCTTATAGGGTCTTCTAGCTATTAGGACAGTCCCTAGGATGAGCACTATCACAAAGTCAACATCTCTAACAGGTGGAATTCCTGGCACTTCTTCTGAAAAGACATCCGGAAGGTCACGGACTACCGGAATATCTTCTAATTCTGGAAGAGGGCTAGCATTGAGAGAATAGAGTTGGCCCTTGGCTGCTCGAGTGGAGACATTAACTCTCTCACCCGAGGGATGTGTAAGTTGAACATTACTAGTATGAGTATCAATCTTAGCATAGTGAGCTTTCATCCAGTCCATGCCTAAGATGATATTGATGTCCGAAGACTTGAGGGCT
Organism: Hordeum marinum; assembly: GCA_022496015.1. Lineage (NCBI taxonomy): Eukaryota > Viridiplantae > Streptophyta > Magnoliopsida > Poales > Poaceae > Hordeum > Hordeum marinum. The sequence goes on along the minus strand of CM039678.1, from coordinate 307,997,008 downwards.
ATAAAAGATGCTAGAAAGACTAGCCTATCCACAAGAATCTCATTGTCATGGCTTACTCTAGAAGTTTACCATTTTGAACGAGGAGTCTGAACTACTAAAGGAGTAGACATATAACAAAATGACATGTTATGCAACTGTGCATAACTTTCTAAGATGACTGAATGAGATGCCCCAGTATCAAATAGAATAGATGATGGATGACTATTGACAAGGAGCGTACCTAGGATAACATCAGGATCCTCAAGGGCTTCTTTAACAGAAACATAGTTCACTCGACCACGAGCAGGAGCTGGCTTCACATAGAAGGCTTTTCCCGGCTTCCCACGTCCAGCCGGCTTAGCATTGTTCTGGGGACACTCATAGGAGTAGTGTCCTGGTTCTCCACATTTGTAGCAGACAATGGTGGCATGGGGAGCAGCATTGGTAGGAGGACCTCCGAATGGCCTGGATGGAGCGTTGGGCTGAGCTGGGTGAGGCGCCTGGAAGGATGGCCTCACAGTGTACCTTGGCAGCAGAGCTGCATTGGGCACCCACACCCGGCATTTGTTGGAGCCCGAGCCAGATGCAGGGCTGAAGTCACGGTTGTGCTTCCTGGTTGCCTAGTAGTCAGTCTGTCAGGTTTCAGCATTGATAGCCTTGTTGACGAGAGCCTTGAAGGTTGTGCACTCATGCAGGCACAGATCTCGACGGAGCTCAGGACTAAGTCCCTTGCGGAACCTAGCCTGTTTCTTGGCATCAGTTGAAACTTCCTTCGGAGCATAACGAGCAAGATTGCTAAACTCATGGCTATAGGTATCCACTGTCATTCTACCCTAGGTGAAAGCACAGAACTCCTCTCTCTTGCAATCCATCGGCCCTTCTGGGATGTGATGGGTACGAATGCCTCACTGAAGTCTGCTCAAGTTGGTGCGGGGCCTGCACGACACATAGCTTCATAATTTTCCCACCACAGATTGGCGGGTCCCTCCAGAAAGTATGCAGAAAAGGTCACCTTCTTGGCCTTAGATACATTGGCAGCCCGGATTTTGCGGGACATGCTGGTCAGCCAGTCATCCGCGTCGAGCAGGTCGAACGAATGGTGAAACTTAGGTGGGCACAACTTGACGAAGTCGTTGAGAGACACACCATAGTTGCGATCATTGCGGGGAGCATGCGCTGTGTTCTTCTCAATACGTTCCAACAGCCTGTTGGTCTCCCATTTGTTCCGTTCAACTTCAAGCATCACTTCTGGCAAAGAGGGTGCTTGTGGCAGGTTCTCTTGCCTTGGCTGGCTTCCCTTGCCCTGCTCGGGGGCAGGCACGGGGTTATTCCTAGTTGCCACAATCCTATGAAAACAAACCCACAGCTTAGACATAGAGGACATCAACTCTAAGACATGAGATAAGGAATGTACTAGACAACATGGCATGCAGCGGTAAACACCCGATCAACATGGTAATAACAACTGCCATATGAACACCATGATTCATACACACCATGACATAGTTAAGTACAAACCCAAGCTGAAATACAAACTATAGAGGGATGACACAACTCATCGGAGGCATTACAAGCTTCCTATACATTATCTATCTACACCACCGGAACTCAGCTCTCAAACTTAGTCATATTCCACAAGACACGCAGAACCATGGCAATACGACTACTAGCATACTAGTACTAACATCCACGTACTCAAGCATCACCGTAGAATGCCTCATATAGGTTACCCCCGTGGCCCAGGAGCTAAACCTGGGGATCTGGAAACACTCTAGCATGCGATCCTTGAAAGTGTAAGGACACGAATGAGGCCTCGGTCCCCTTATTGGTGGCAATAGCGGTCTTCGAAGAGGGGTGATGCCTCCAACATCGGGCCAGTCTACTCATGCTAGCAGATGAGTCCGCGATGGGTTCAGCATCTCCAAATCTCCATAGCCTGTCTGCACGACATGTGCTAGGTGCGTCAAGGCTGTCCAAAGACATGCACGGGTAGCATATAGCTCCATGCGAAGGGCATGTGCATCACGATCCCTGTTCTCCAACATCTGAGCGGTCACCTGCAGCCTAGGGTCCTCATGAGAATAATCATAGTAGGCTGCACTAACATAGATATCCTCTCCTCCCAAAGAAGAGGAACATAATAGAATTCTATGTTTTGAAGCAGACCATGGTGAAACCTCATGATAGTCAGCATGGTGTAGGCGGCCTCCTGAACTGCCATGTCTATTGTGACACCTAATCCATAAGTCCAATGAAGCGGCTCTGCAGCTCCAGGATATGATGATATATCTTAACAGTACACGGATACTGGCTTTGGTTGAAATCTTGATACTGCTCCTCCGCTGTGTACTCTGGGTACCAACAGTAACCAACCTCCATCATAACTCTAACCAACATGTCCATGTGACCCGGTACATCGATGCACCTGGTCAGACGGACCACCTGACGGGAGGGACGAGGCGGCATCTGAAACATAGAATGATGCAAAGACATTAGAGACTCTAGCAGAAATTGGACAGCATAACGGCTGTAATTGCTCAAAAAGGATTGTGAGACAACTGCAAAATATTGGAAAAGCATAACCACTCAACTATCTAGACTCAAATCTCTTCTCCAACTGTTTGTCACACCAACAATTCTCGAGTACAAAGTTCACTTGCAAACAAGCTAGCTAATAGTCCATGGTTAGTAACTCGTCATCCTGAGCAATAGATGAGAAGCCTAATTCTTAACCCCGTAGAAAAGATGAGAATGACTCGGAATAGAATAACATGGGAAGTGGAGTAAAAAGAGCCTTACGTTCCCTTCCACAACCAATTCCCCTACTTTTCTATAGTGTTTCCAGACTCAACTTCGACTGGTTTGGCTTGGTAGTCCTACAGTCAGTCAGGCTCTGATACCAACGTTGTCGGGACCCCGATCCTAAGTCATATGAATACAGACTATAACATATCACATCACTTTGCGGACTCACGCATAGTAAACTCCACGGCTGCAGCCTTACCTTAGCCGGGACCGATTGCGTCTTTTGGCTCACGTATGTGAACATGTCGTTGGCAATCAAACGATAGAGAACCCGGGCTGACATGACTAGTCATAGAAACCAAGTGGCACATCCGTATGGAAACAGACATACGTAACCCAGCAATGCAGGTGTTGGCCTCAAGCGTGTGTAGACGAGTCATAGCCAGCTACAAGGACTCCATTACGCCGTGGGACATAAATGTCATCACTGCACGTATACGAGTCGTATCAGGCTACAAGGACTCCATTACACTGCGAGACATTTCCCCGAAGGGACAGACACAGCAGCAAAGAAGGATACATGCCGGTCAATCAATGTGTCCGGAGCAGTAGCAAGCTACCAAGGCTCGATAGAAGCACAAAGAGGCAGTTTCCCGTAAAGAGTACTACTAAAAGCACATGACTAGGTGTCGGATCCCATACATACTGTTGCACATCACACGTACGCACAACATGCCCGATATGCATAGATAAAACTATGGCATCACAAAATAACCATACATCAACACAACTTTTATTTAAGAGGCTCAAAAGAGCCTTTCATAATATGTTCTTACAGGTAGGGGTCACATGACCCGACACTCAAGTCATACAAGCAAGTTCATACAAACCAAGCGGGAGCATAAAGCTGTCTGAGTACAGACAGTTGAAAGGGTAAAAAGGCACATGGCCTGACTATCTACAGCCCGCCAGAGGGCATAAAGTCATAGCTGGGACACCAGCTATTCGGCATCGTCGACATCCAGATAGATCCCACCTGATGGGTCCTGAGTCTCATCTGCAACATTTATTAAGCAAACGTGAGTACAAACGTACTCAGCAAGTCTTTAAAACAGACCTAGACTATTCATGCTCATGTATTAACAAGGCAAGTGGTGGAGTTTATGCAGCAATGGCAGCTTTGACTCATGGCTAACCTATACTACACAATTTTAGCTCTTTGTTTAAAGTTAGATATCGCACACGAGTCCACTAACTCCACAACAATACGCCACCATGGATTCACTTCCGTCTCCTACGAGAGTGCCATCCACGGTACTCACACTTGTCTTGATATTTTTATGAGTATCCATTAAATTATCTATGAAACAACATAAGTCTTCCAAGTAGTCCATATCCGAGTACGTGGCTACTAGAATAGTTTCATACCCTGCAAGGGTGTACTTCTTCACACACGCTCTCGCCATTTATCATTGTGTGCTCATAAAACCATGCACCTCGGCAACCTTCAAGCAGAAGCCCAGTGAGGGAGTCGACCACGACCGTCAATCACACAAGACCTCTAGTCCAGGCTATTACCTATTTGAGACTGAACGCGCACGTAAGTCTGGACAAAGTTTCCGCTACGACCCCAAACGATGTGCATAGGGTTCCCAAGCCCACCATTCGGGTGACCCTTTGTACACTGTGCCACTGCCTACCGCGTCGTAACCCACCCCTAGGGTCAGCGTTATGCACGGCCTCCAACGTGCTATAAACACCAGAAATTACATGCAACTCCTCGACCAAGGACTAAGCGATTGATAAGTCGAGAGGGGTTGAGTTATCAGAAACCAACGTGTGGTAGTAACTAGTCTTGGATCACAAACACGGAACTCAGTACCGAATAATGGTCCCAATGAGACAACCCGCTATGTACTCCTACATAGCCTCTCATCGCTACCTTTACCAAATCGGGTTCATCATAAGCTTATCACATCAGAACAACATTGTTTCACTCCAGTTCATCACCCAGATGAATCTAACCTGACACAACTCTAAGCATAGCAAGCATAGCAGGGAAAGTAAGCGAAGCACATCATGGCACAAGCATCTACCAGGTATGCTAGGTTGCAAGGTTTAGCTATTTACTGTGACAATGACAGGTCATGCAAAGGAATGGGTTCATCTACCGTGTATGATAAACAAGTGAACGTTTGTCCTAATGCAATAAACAAGAGTAGGAGCGAGAAAATGGGATGTTATCAAAATGATCAAAAGGGTTGCTTGCCTTGCTGGGAAACGGGAAGGTTTTTTCCTTCGTTGGAATACTCAGAGGTATCCTCAGAAGCAGGGCCTACCACAATGCAGATAAATAGCAATCAATACACGGCAAGTGCAACAATATGATGCATGATCATGACATGGCAGCATGTATGGATGAGCTAATGCAACTACTGTCCAAGTTAAATGAAGTGATTTTGAATATAGGTTTAAAATCATTCTCCTTTACACATTTGATATGTTAACCTATTAGTAAATGTCAATGTTCATCTACTTAGGTTGCTTTAACATGCATGATAATAGCACCATTGGGTTTATTGGAATTTTTTGATAATTTTTCATATATAAATTATTTTCATCTGATTTACAGATTAATTTATATGAATTTTCCAAGTTTTTAGTATTTTCCGGAATTAATTTAATTCAGAAAATTCATTATTGCATCAGCCTGGCATCATCATGACGTCAGCTGGTTAACAGACCGTTGACAGGTCAAACCTGACCACTGGGGTCCACTTCTTAGTGACCCAGCCACTAACAAGGTTAATTATTTAACTAATTACCAATTAGATTAGGGTAGGGCACACTGGTAAGTGGGCCATTAACATAATTAAATTAGTTTATTAAATAATTAATCAAATTTTAATTAGCAGGGCCCGGCCCCACTTGCCAGTGACCCAGGGGGTCAAACCCCCGTGGTCAACGCAGCAAGACACACCGGTGTTGAGCCGTCGGTGGCTTTAGAGACGGCGGAGGGGTCAGGTTCCCTCCTCCGGCAAACAAAAGGGTGGCGGAGGGCACCAGATGGGCCTATGCTCACGCGCGCGTCCATCTCGACACCTCTCAGAGGCTGAAACAGCCGGGATCGACGCCGATGACGAGCTCGGCGGCTGTCGGAGCTCGATGAACCAGGGCGCAACACGGCCGGGGCTTAGCACCTACGGGTCCTACGTGACCCCACGAGCTCGACGGTGGCCTCGGATGGACCAGATGGTCACTAGAGAAGCGCGGGCGATGAGCTCGTGAAGCGGGGCATTCGGGAGCCATTGCAAACGGGGCCTACAGAGGGGGAAATGGCCAGGGAAGAGAGGGGAAAGGGCCTCGAGCTCACAGCGGGCTCGGAGCTGATGAGAGCTAGCTCGGGCAGGGCTCGGAGGTGACGAATAGACGGCGGCGACGCTCGGGTCTGAGGAGGAAGATGAGCTTGAGGGCGACGCTCCAGGGCTCCTGGCGATGCGTGATTCGGCACAAAGGATGGGGGTGATGAGGCAGAGCCTCTGGCGGGCTCAGGGCGGCGCGGGAGCGGATGCAACTACGGCGGCGAGCTTGTGGGGCCGTTGGCCATGGTAGAACAGATGAGAGGAAGAAGCAGGGGAGGAATGAGCGAGAGAGAGCAAGATGGGGATGGCAACACGTCCTCATCCGCTCGCCAGCGTGGTGGGGGATGCAAGTGCGCAGGGAGCTGCATGGCAGCTCTGGTGTGCGCGCGCGACGGGCACGCGCTCGTTCTCCTGGTCGCCAGGAGGACGACGACGGTCCTGGGCCAGATGGGCCGGCCCAGGTGCTCCCTCCTTTCTTCTTTTTTAACTTTCCAGATTCTGTTTTATTTCCTTGACATTTGTTTTATTTATTTTTAGGCACAATTGCTAAGTCTAAAATATCCCAAATATTTTATAGGACTAAGTTTGAATATTTCAAACTTTGAATATTTCAAACTTCTATAAAAAAATCAGAATATTTTGAAATCTGAAATAATGATAATGCTTTATTTGGCATTTTCAGTAGTTTTAATATTTATTTTTAAATTAGTATAAATGTTCAAATATTTAAAATGACCCCTTGTATAATCATGTCTACATTTATCAGACATAGGGAACATTTTAGATGGGCGTTTTGGATTTGTTGTTTTTTCACAATCTTGAAATTGGTTTGATTCAAATGAGGGTTTGGGGTTTTTGTTAATCCCCATTTCAAATTGATGCAAAAAGTGAAACATGATGCACACACATGCTGTCCTAAGAAAGCTAGTTAGGGATGTGACAGTTTTGGGGTAGTTTTATGAACTAAACCAACTTGGATTGAGATGAAACTTTGCAATATCATCACTTATGATAGTGTTGACTTGTTGGAATATTTCTTATAGAAATATTCCAAAAGTTTGATTTGAAGAGAAATGGTTTTGAGGGGTTTTTTCCATTATTTGATCATGCCCTTGTGTTGAAACTCATATATATGGAAAATATATGTCCACTGAGTTTCTCTAAATTTTCTCAAATATTTTGAAAGCTTTTAAATAATTTTTCCCTAAGAAAAACCATTTCTTGCCTTAAGAAAAAGCCTTTAAAAAAAATGTAAATATAGTCTTTAAAAATAATATTTTGTGCTTTTGGGAAGTCTTATTTATAGTGGGTTTGAAATAAAGCCTTTGGGAAAGAAGGGCCCACCTAATTTGAGGACTTGTAGTGCAAACCTCATTTCAGGGGGTTTTGGAAACTTAAATTAAGTAAATCCATTTTGGTTGAAACAAAAATTGGTAAAAGTAGTTTTGGGCACTATTCACATGGCATGATCATTGGGTAAGGGGTTTGTAACATGGAAGATGAATATGAAGTGGAATAGAACCTAGTAGTGCCACATAACACAATCAACAAGCAAGCAAACAACATAGCACAAAAAGCACCTTGATAAGTTTTAGTTGGCTCCAAATTTAAACCCAAACATATCAATGTGCTACATACACAGGGGTCACAGTGTTTCGTCAAGATAATCATAAAATCGTATTTACCGGTTTCCGTAGAGGTGTTGATTTCACCAAGAGATCCAAACCTCGTACTTGTCTTATTGCAAAATCTTCTAAAGGGTGGCTTTGGCATAGAAGACTAGGACACGTTGGCATGCGTAATTTAGACAAGCTTATTAAAGGTGATCATATACTTAGTGTTAAAGAAGTTATCTTTGAAAAAGATAGACTTTGTTGTGCTTGTCAAGCTAGAAAGCAAGTAGGTGGAAGTCATCTCGTTAAGAATATCATGACTACTAGGAGACCACTTGAGTTACTTCACATGGATCTTTTTGGTCCTAATGCTAACAAGAGGTCTCGATGGAAATTCCTATGGTCTAGTTATAGTTGATGATTTTTCCAGATTTACGTGGGTATTCTTTCTTGATGATAAGTCACAGGTTCAAAAGATCTTCAAGAACTTCGCTCGCAAAGCACAAAATCAGTTTGAACTGAAGATCAAGAAGGTTTAGAGCGATAACGGATCAGAGTTCAAGAACACCCATGTGGTTACCTTTCTTGATGAAGAAGGTGTCTCACATGAGTTCTCGGTTACGTACACACCTCAACAAAATGGAGTTGTTGAGAGGAAGAACCTGATGCTCATTGAGATGGCAAGAATGATGCTTGACGAATACAAGACGCCAAGACACTTTTGGGCAAAAGCCGTTGAAACAGCATGTCATGCCACAAAACGACTTTACTTGCACAAGCTTCTTGGTAAAACGGCATACGAGCTACTCACCGGTAACAAACCTCAAGTCGGATACTTTCGGGTATTTGGCTCAAAGTGCTACATTCTTGATAAGCATCGTCGTACTAAATTTGCTCCTAAATCTCATGAAGGATTCCTACTTGGTTCGGATCGAACTCTCACACTTACCGTGTCTACAACAACTTTACTCGAAAAGTTGAAGAGACAGTAGATCTGAAGTTTGATGAATCTAATGGTTCGCAAGTCGAACAATTGCCAAATGATGTAGGTGATAAGGACCCTTCGGAAGCTATTCTAGATCTACCCATCGGCAACATTCGTCCCATGGAGGTGAAGGAAAGTACTTCATCAACTCAAGTGGAAGCCCCTACTTCACGTCAAGGTGAACCTCAACACGACATGGAGGCATCCACAAGCGGTACACGATGAGATGATGAAGAGGAGGAAGTGCATCATGAAGATCCACCAAAACCACCTTCACCGCCACCTCAAGGGAACGACACCTTCAACAACAACAAAGATGAAGGAGATGACGATGAAGAAGAAAAAGCTCCACCATCCAACAATCGGAAGCTAACCCGAGTTCAAGCTCAAGTGACCAAGAACCATCCCCTAAACCAAATCTTTGGTGATATACAAACAGGGAGAATCACTCGGTCTAAAACCCGTCTAGCTAACTTTTGTGAGCATTATTCTTTCATCTCTAGCATTAAGCCATTGAAGGTAGAACAAGCTCTTGAGGACATGGACTGGGTGAACGCCATGTATGAAGAGCTACATTACTTTGACAGGAACGAAGTGTGGACACTCATGGAGAAGCCCGAGGACGAACAAAACATCATAGGAACCAAATGGATGTTTCGTAACAAACAAGACGAAGATGGTCAAGTCGTGTGCAACAAGACTTGTATCGTAGCCCAACGATATACTCAAGTCGAAGTTATGGACTACGATGAGACTTATACCCTTGTCACTAGACTTGAAGCTATTCATATTCTTCTTGCTTTTGCTAATCACCATGATATCATGCTTTATCAAATGGATATAAAAAGTGCATTTTTAAATGGTGAAATTGAAGAAGAGGTTTATGTTAAGTAACCCCCTGGTTTTTTTAATCCTAAGAAACCTAATAATGTTTACAAGCTTCGTAAAGCTCTTTATGGTCTTAAGCAAGCCCCTCATGCTTGGTATAAATGTTTAATTAAGGTTGTCATTGAAAAAGGTTTTGAAATTGGTAAAATTGATGCAACCTTGTAAAATTGATGCAACCTTTTTCACTAAGAGAGTTAATGGTGAATTATTCGTGTGCTAAATCTATGTGGATGATATTATCTTTGGTTCCACTAACCCTCAATTAAGTGAAAGATTTGGAAGGTTGATGTTCGAGAATTATGAGATGTCTAAGATGTGTGAGCTGAAATTCTTTCTTGGTTTGCAAATCAAGCAATCAAGAAAAGGAACTTTCATCTCTCAAACTAAGTATACCAAGGACTTGATCAAGAAGTTCAACAAGCAGGAGGGCAAAGGTATGAAAACTCCCATGCCCACTAGTGGGCATGTTGATCTTACCAGGGAGGATGAATCGGTTGATCAAAAGGTTTATCGATCTACGATTGGTTCATTGCTATATCTATGTGCATCTCGTCCCGATATTATGCTTAGTGTTTGCAAGTGTGCTAGATATCAAGCTGCACCTAAATAGTGTCATCTTTTGGTTGTAAAACATATTGTGAGATACTTGATACAAACACCAAAGTTTGGCATTTGGTATCCCAAGGGATATTCTTTTAATCTTGTTGGCTATTCCGATTCGGACTATGCCGGTGACAAGGTTGATAGAAAGTTCACCTCAAGTACTTGTCAATTTTTGGGTAGATCTCTTGTGTAACATTCTCGAACTAAGCATATTCAAGTTCGACATCATTTCATTTGTAATCATGTTGCCAAAGGAGATATTAATATTAAGCATGTTCGCACTAACAAGCAATTAGCCGATATCTTTACCAAGACACTTGATGAGAAAACATTTTGTCACTTGAGGAGTGAGTTGAACATCATTGATGCTTCAAACTTGAGCTAGACTCACTCAGTTGCAAGCATGGGCATGAGCTATCTTGTTATTTCCATGTTCCCGTAACTCATTATCATATGCCATGGAATTCTATGCTCCCTTGTATTGCATCTAACCTTTTGTACATACTTGGAAGAACTTCATTCCACAAGATTGCCATCAACTCCAATCATAAGCAATCTTGGCATTACCAAGTATCCACAACCCCTCTTGATGATGGAAGGAAGAAGATAACAAAAACATATCCTTGACATATACTTGATCTTAGTTGCAAAATCTTAAGTGTTATCATGTCAATTTAATATATCCATTGTTCTTCCTTACATGAATAACCCTTGTAGGTGACTAGTGTACTCGAACGAGAAGGATTGCTCCCAATTCAAAATGATTTTCAACAACCTCGAGGATCCTCAACAAGTTCACCTACGAGCAACGTCATCAACATCATTCAAAGGTATGTACTCATATCCTTGAAAAGGCTTTACTCCAAGTCATGGGCGAAAGCAACTCAAGTGATATGAAGACATTAAAATGTTTAATCGAAAAATGGTAACCCCATTTCGAGCTTAACATAGAGTATGACCTACGATCAAGTATTCTTGCTTGGCTCCTAAGTCAATATACTCTAATATAGGTGACCTAGTCACCGCCCAACATCTAGTTAAGAATCTTGTGTGGTTTGCTCTCTATTTGCATGATCTCTCGTAACCACGCAAATCTTATCTAATTGATGTCCTTTGTAAAAAAATTGCATTCCCTTTTTGAAACTATTTCTTTTGTCTCTGTGAAAACAGAAACGTGGTTTCTCATTCGGAGCCACCGATATAAATAACTGGGTTCTACCAAAATTGCAGATGAGCTGCACTACACAATCTCGGTACCATCGATTTATTTATCCCGGAGTCACTGATTTTACTTCTTTTTAAATATGTGTTTCTTAAATGATTTTTTAATTGGTATCTGTTCTTGTGATGTTCTTGTTCCTTCGATAACCCCTTTATTAAAAAAAGGGCGAGAGAATAACAAGCTAGTCTTAGGGGGAGAAATTCTTTATTCAAGGATCCCTAGCTCCAAGGAGGGGAAGACTAAAATTTGCAGAAGGGACAGAAGTTACATTCAATGATTCCCTTAGTTCTTTTCTATGAACCCTACTTTCAATGACCCTTCTTCTCGAGGATCCCTTCCTTGTCAATGATCACTGTCACTACTCCTAAGTTTAACCTTTTTGGTAATTTATTCCAAAGGGGGAGAATATAAAATCTTCATGCTCAAGGGAGTGTTACATGCTTATGCAAAGGGGGAGATATGATTTAGGGGGAGAGGAAAATATCGAAAGTTTATACTTATACAAGGTGAGAACAATGTAGGGGGAGAAATATACTTTGGTGAAAAATTTGCAGGCTATTTTATCTTACCTGAGTGTTCACTTTAGACTTTTTCTCACCCTATCCAATCCCAATATCTACATGCTGAGATTGAGGGGGAGAGGATGAACTACCACTTTCATATCTAAGGGGAGAAAAGATAAAGATTAATGCTAAAGGAGGAGACATATAAATCTTAAGGATTATCATATTTTATATGTTCTCCATATCTTGGTACACTTTGAGTTCTATTGCTTTTTTTAGTAGAATACTCTTGTGTTTCCTAACATTGTTTTCTCAAGTGTGTCTCTACTACTAGTATGCTCAAGAACTCAAGGTAAGTCTATGCATCATATCTTTGATCAATACGATCTCTTGCTTCTTGCACATATTGTTTGCAAGAGTGAAGTCTTGATAGAGGATACACCTCATTCATATACATTTTATGCAAATAGCCAAGATACACATGACCTTTAATATCCCTTCTACTATTTGTGTGTCCATGCATTCCAAAACAACTATCCTTTAAAGGACTGCACACATTTAGGGGGAGCAAATCTAAGACATGTGTTTCTCAAAGTCTTCATTACATCCATGCATATATTTATTTGAAGCTTTGATTGTATGTTGTCATCAATTACCAAAAAGGGGGACATTGAAATCACAACATGCTCCCTTGGTGGTTTTGATAATTCATGACAACGTACATTGTCTCTTGGACTAACACCTCTATCTAGTGTATTTCAGATAATAGTCCATGGAGAGTTGTGTTGGCAAAAGGATTGTGGATATTGTGTAATTACCCAAGATGCAAGGAAATAGGTTGGCCAAGCTTCAAGCAAGGAGACTCTACATTTTACATTTGTGAGAAATCACTTTGAGTCCATAGGAAACCCAATACTACTAAAAGGGGGTAAGGTTTTATTGGCGAACAAAATGCTCATACGTGCACAAGTCATAGTCACCAAAAACATGCACAAGATCTCCCACCAAAGTATGTCTATAGCCAAACATTCAAAATCGGTGCAACCAACATTCCTATCCCGGTGCCACCTATTCCAGAACCTAAAAAGACTCAGCCAAACCCTAGCCACTTCGGTGCAACCGATTCCATACCAGTGCCACTGAGTTTAGGTTGCCAACTTTCTGTTACACAAATTCACATTTTAGGTCCTACCGAGATTGTCGAGTCAGCGTCACCGAGATTAGAAATATGCCCGTTGGTCACCTTATCGGTGCAACCAAGTTTCATATATCGGTCTCACCGAGATTCAAAAGTTGCCACCTTTTGATCACTTCAGTAACACCGAGATTAACACATGGGTGTCACTGAGTTGGTCATTTTGTGTGTAATAGTTGGATTTTTGGGGATGCCTATATATACCCCTCCACCACCACCTACCCGAAAGAGAAGCAGTCAGAACTATTCCATACCTATCCTATCAGATTTCTCTAAGAGAGAACCACCTACCCTTGTGTTGAGATCAAGATCTTCCACTCCAACCATATGGATCTTGATTTCTAGCCTCCCCAAGTTGCTTTCCACCAATCCCATCTCTTCCATTAAGCCAAATTTGTGACAGGGTGATTGTGTGTTGAGGAGTCTATCATCTTGAAGCGCAAGAGCAAGGTCATCATCATTACCGATCTTATTACCTTTTGGAGGGTGGTGCCTCCTAGATTGGTTAGGTGTCGCTTGGGAGCCTCCTACTTCATGTTGTGGAGTGAACCAAGAAGTTTGTAAGGGCAAGGAGATTGCCTACTTCGTGAAGATCTACCCATAGTGAGGCTAGTCCTTTGTGGATGGAAGCCATATGGAATAGTCAAGGTTGCAACTTCGTGGACCCTTATGGGTGGAGCCCTCCGTGGACTCTCACGACCGTTACCCTCCATGGGTTGAAGACTCCATAAACGTGGACGTACGATAGCACCACCTATCAGAACCACGGGAAAAATATTTGCGTCTCCTATTTCGTTTGATTTTCCTATCTCATCTCTTTACTTCATGTTCAATGTCTTTACTTTCCGTTGCCATATTTGTAGACATGCATGTGTAGGGCTGTTAGACTTGCTAGACTTGCTAAAACTATTAAAATCTGCCAACCAATTACCTTGGGAAAAGGTTAGGTTTTAAATTCCTGCTAGTAGTCTATTCACCCCCCTCTAGACACTCTTCTAGTGATCCTACAGTCGCAGGCGCCACCCTCCGGCCGCCATGTCAAGCGTTTCCTCCACCATGTGGGAGCGGTTCAGCCATGGTCGAGCCCGCAGAGTGCCACACATGGCTAGAAATCGACATCACCTTCGGCCCCGACGACCACCCCAAGACCATGTCGGTTGTCGGGGCACTTCCCATGTTGTGCATGCCGACCATATGTGGCGTGGCCGTCTCCAGGACCCTCATCGACTTCGGCGTCGGCCTCAACGTCATTCCGTGGAAGCCTTTGACGCGTTGCAGTTACCCCGCGAGCAGCTCACACCTTCAAGGCCCTTCTTTGGGGTGGTGGCCGGGTCTGTCGTTCCGGTGAGGCGGGTTCGCCTCCCTGTCACCTTCGGCACCCGCACCAACTTCCGCACTGAGCAGGTCGACTTTGATGTCGCTCACATCCACCTCCTGTCCAACATGATACTCGGCTACCCCGCCCTCGCTCAGTTCATGGCAGCCACTCACACGGGCTACAACGTTGTCAAGATGCCTCGGAGCGGTGGCATCCTCACCATAGTGGGGGATATCAAGGACACGTTCCACATACTCAAGCTCTCCTACAAGACCGCAGCCGCGGTGCGCACCAGTGTCAGGGGCACGGCACGGGCCGTGGAGGACCCCAGGGGCATCCCTGACGTCACGCCCGTGAAGAAGAAGAAGCTGTTCTCCCAGAATCGGGCGAAAACGAAGCAAGTACTGGTGGACGAGTGAAGCCCGGGCCCAACTTTAACCATTGGCGCCGGCTTGCCTCAAGACCAAGACGAGGCGTTGGTGACCTTCCTCAGGGCGAATAAAGAAGCATTCGCATGGAGCGCCTCCGACTAGGTGGGAGTCCCGAGGGACGGAATCGATCACCACCTCGTGGTGTGCCCGAACGCGCGCCCGGTGAAGCAAAAGACAAGGAGGCAGGACCCGGAGAAGCAGGCATTCATTGCTCAAGAGGTTGGCAAGCTGAAGGAGGCAGAGTTCATCCAGGAAGAGCGCTACATGAAGTGGGTGGCCAACCCAGTGGTCGTCCCTAAGAAGTGCGGGAAGGAGCGTATGTGCGTCGACTTCACGAGCCTCAACAAGGCTTGCCCTCAGGACCCATTCCCACTGCCACACATCGACCAGATCATGGACTCCACCGCGGAGTGCGATCTTCTGTGCTTCCTGGATGCCTCCTCGGGTTACCACCGGATCAAGATGGCGGTGGAGGATGTTGAGAAGACGGCCTTCGTCACCACATGCGGGGTATTCTACTACACATGTATGCCCTTTGGGCTGCGGAACACTAGGGCAACCTTCCAGTGACTGATGCACATCGCCATGGGGCCGCAGCTCAAGAGGAATGCATAGGCCTACGTTGACGACATCATAGTCAAGTCCAGGGCGGCCAAGACCTTGGTCGAGGACTTGGAGGAGACTTTCGCCAGCCTGAGGGAGGTAAATTTGAAGCTCAACCCTGAAAAGTGCGTCTTCGGGGTTCCCTCCGGCAAGCTGCTCAGTTTTCTGGTGTTGCACCGGGGAATCGAGGCGAACCCGGAGAAGATCAAGGCCATAAACAAGATGAGTGCGCCCCAAACTCTCAAGGAAATGCAAAAGTTGGCAGGGTGCATGACCTCCTTGGGGAGTTTCATCTCCAAGCTCAACGAGCGGGCATTGCCTTTCTTCAAGATCATGAAAAGGAAGTGCCCTTTCGAATGGACCCCGAGAGCTGATGCAGCCTTTGAGGAACCCAAGCGATACCTCACAAGCCCACCGGTGATGGTGGCGCCTCGCCCACGGGAACCCTTGTTGCTATACCTGGCTGCCACCCCCACTCTGCTAGTGCCGCATTGGTGGCTGTTAGGGAGGCGCGTACCACATCGAAGGGCTCCAGCGGGCCCCCGCACGCGGAGCTAGGGGGCTCGCACGATCAACAAGAGCCACCCCCTCAAGCTAGGGAACCCGAAGCCCAAGCCGCACAGACGGGACAAGAAGCGCCCAACCCTCCTGAGACTCTAGCTTCTTCGCCAGGCCGCGAGGCGGCCAAGCCTCTTGAGCCTGCTGCGAGGCAGGATGCCTCAGGAGGCCTCGCCCTCATTGAACACCCGGTGTACTACGTCAGCACGTGCTACAGGACGCGCGTTCACGTAATCCTATGTAATAGAAGCTCCTCTTGGCGCTCCTCGTCGCTTCAAGGAAACTGCACCACTACTTCCAGGGGCGTCCAATCAAGGTGATCTCTGCTTACCCCTTGGACAAGATCCTACACAACCCCAATGTGACGGGGAGAGTTGCCGAATGGAACATCAAACTGCATGCCTTCAACATACAGTTCAGCATGACTAGGGTCGTCAAAGGAGCAGCCCTAGCGGACTTCATGGCAGAATGGACGGATGCCCCGGACCGGGGGCTGGAAGGGAGCCAGTCCCTCTCTCCCGGTGATGAAGCACCTGAAGGGTGGACCATGCATTTAGACGGAGCCTTTACGCGCAAGGGAGCGGGAGCTGGGGTCGTGCTAACTTCCCTGACAGGAGACAAGCTCAATTATGATGTGCAGCTTTGCTTCCAGCATGGGGAGAAGGTCTCCAACAACATCGCAGAGAACGAAGGCCTCATCGCATGCCTTAAGGCGGCAGTGGCCTTGCGGGTTCGGTGCCTCACAATCATGGGCGACTCCCAGCTTCTCGTCAACTTCTCCAACAAAGAGTACACACCCAAGGACGAGCACATGGAGGCGTATCTCGAAGAGGTACGTAAAATTGAAAATCGTTTTCACGGCTTGGAGATACAACACATCCCGCGCGGCGCGAACAAGGAGGCAGATGACATCACCAAGAGAGCTTCACATTGCAAACCTCAGGAGCCAGGTGTCTTCAAGGAGCGACTCTTCAAGCCCTCCGTGACACCGCCTACTGAAGGCCTGGCACCTTGGAGTGAGGAGCTTCCGCCAACACCGCCCTCGGGGCCTCCGGACTATAGCCAGGCCTCGGGGGCTCAACTGCGCCTGGCCTTGGAGCCCCAGGCCGACAGCTAGATGCAAGAATTCAGGGTGTACCTGCTCCACGGCACGCTACCGGAGAAGGAGGAGGACGTGGAGCGTGTGGCCCGACAAGCCACAACCTACATCTTGCAAGAAGGCGACTTGTACCGTAGGCGCCTGAACGACATCGCGATGCGGTGTGTTTTCAAGGAGCAAGGGGGTGAACTGCTGGCTGACATCCATGTAGGAGACTGTGGGCATCACTCTTCCTCGTGCACGCTTGTAGGGAAGGCATTCCGATCAGCCTTCTACTGGCCTTCATCGCTTGACGACACCATCGAGCTGGTTCAGTCTTGTGAGGCCTGCTAGTTTCATGCCAAGCAGATTCACCAGCCCGTAGAGGGCCTCCAAACCATTCCACTGTCCTAGCACTTTGCGGTTTGGGAGCTGGACATACTGGGGCCCTTCCCGCGAGCGGCGGGCAGGTACCGCTACCTGTATGTCGCCATCGACAAGTTCACCAAGTGGGCGGAGGTGGAACCCGTGCGTGCCATCCCGGCCGGGTCGGCCGTCAAGTTCATCAAGGGCCTCGTGAGCCGCTTCGGCGTCCCCAACCGCATCATCACCGACAACGGTTCGCAATTCACAAGCCACCTCTTCAAGACTTATTGTGCTAACCTTGGAAAACAAATATGTTATGCTTCAGTGGCCCACCCATAGAGCAACGACCAGGTGGAGCATGCCAACGTGGATGTCCTGCGAGGCCTCAAGGCAAGGCACTTCAAGAAGAAGCTCGAAGCTTGCGGCAGGGGCTGGGTCGATGAACTTCAGTCCGTGTTGTGGTCCATCCGCACCAGCGCAACCAAGCCCATCGGCGAAACCCAGTTCTTCCTCGTCTACGGAGCCGAAGCAGTCCTTCCCCATGAGATCAAGCACCGATGCTCGTGGGTCTTGGCATTTGAAGAGGAGCATCACAAGACTGTGCGGGGAACAGACCTCGTGCTTGGAGAGGAGGCGCGTTGTCGAGCCTCACTCAGAGCTGCGCGGTATCGGCAATACTTATGGTGCTCTCGTCCTGAGGTGGTTTCTCTCTAGGGAGGGCTTGCACAAGTTCTCGCCCATATGTGAGGGCCCATTTAAGGTTGTTCATGTCTCCAGGCCGGGCGCCATGCGCCAGGAGACTCAGGACGGGGTCCCCATCCAGAACGCTTGGAACATCCAGCACCTCCGGAAGTTCTACCCATGACACTCTCACGTAATAATGAGCGGGTTGTACATGCCCGGGGCCCCCCGAGGACGCGAAGGGGTCCCTCCCACGCAATGTAGCAGCCACAGCCCAGAGCTGGTGGAGATACAACACTGCCCCTCAATGGCTATGCCCATGCAATGTGGATGCCCTACGCTCATCGCTGGGGGAAGGCGAAGGATAATCTAAGTGCAAGACGTGACCGTTATTTGCGTTTCTGTTGTTTGGATTTCCCAGCTTTTATGAAATGAAATCCGGGGTCTTTCTAAATTGTGTTTTAGTGAAAAGGGTCAAAGTTTTGTTTTCTTGCCATCTCAAATGTTGTTCTCTTCCTCCAAGTTAAGCATTCGCCTGCTCCCCTCCCCCTCGTACCCCGCAAGCAGGCGATGGGGGGCACGGTGCTTACACCTTGCCAAGGCCTTGGTGCCCGAATCCTCGCATGGTACTCATGGGTGGGTTAGTAGGCGCATGTTGCCTCGTACTCGCCAAGAGGCTCCCTTCCCGGCCCAATGCACCATCTTAGAAAGGAAACGCAATTTTCTTCTACATGTGCGACCACTCTACCCCTATATGGGAAAGGGCTTTGTTGATTACTTTGGTCAATGCTACAAGAGAGCCCACATTACTAGTGGCGGGAGAGTATGGGTTACTCTCTCGATACAGGGTCGTGCCTGGTAGGGCGACCATGTGCTGTCTTTACAAGCACCGGGCACACCATTGTGTCCCTTCATGGATGGTACTATGTTCAGCAAGGCTTGTGTTTGTACATCATAAAGACGTTGACCAATGTGTGGACTCTTTGTTTAGTATCATCAGGGGAAAGACATTGTTCGGGTGCTTACCTTGGGTATGTAATATACCGCGAGTCATGGATGACACGGAAGCTCCTCGGGTCTTCTAGGTAAAGCGCACAACCTCTATAGAGTGTAAAACTATTCGAATAGCCATGTCCACGGTTATGGACAGTTGGAGGTCCTTCTTAAACTATGTCCGGATGTTTCCTCAAAACTTGGTGTGTGTGTGTGTGTGTGTGACAAATTCGGCACTCGACATAAGTCAGATAACTTGACATGATGTCTGAACATGAGATGTTCAACCCCTTCTTATGATGATATCTATAACTTGTTCATATGCATATATCCCAAATGTTGATGCATGCTTACATGAGTTATTTCATCATGTCACTGCACTCAAAATTAGTTTTCTATAAAATTACCTAGTTAGTGCTATATCATGCTCTGTTGTACCTTGTTCTAAACATGGTTGCCTGTGAGTACATTAAAAGTACCAATTGACTTGCCACTGGTTATTTTATTGGCCAGGCATGAAAGACCGGGTTGTGATGAATATTACCATGGTGACGTACGTGCAAGCTAGGATGCTTCCCCGTCAAAATGCCTATAGGGCTAAGGCAGCTGTCATGGGTTCACGCTATCGTTCAAGATTTCTGCTGCAAACATGTGAAGACTTGGCCATAAAGGCCATATTTGAGTAAAACAATATGTAATGGATGTAAGAATCTTGTTATTCAAATTATGTGTCTTCAGTGAGCATTGATATTTGGGATCATTGTGCACGTACATTCGGTGATCACGACTTATGAGTCGGGGTCCCCACATCGTGGCCTTCCCCTTCTTGCCGGCAGGCGCCATCTATGCATTGGAGTCGTGGGGCGAGCTAAGGAGGTACCTCACGAGAGATTGGATCTGGAGTCATTTCGCATAGAGGAGGAAGATGCAGAGAGATGGGTGATGCGAAGGGTAGCAATGATGGCTCCACCCCCTATGCCAGCTTTATGTCAGCACGAGCAGTTGCCAAGGCGTTGTGGGGAGGTAGGGCGGCCTAAGTCTTACCACATGCCATGCCGCGAGCCTGGCCCGTAGGTGGTTAGAGCCTGCACCATTTCGTCCCTCTGTCGACCGGGCCGTGCGTGCCACGGGCTCGGGGGCTACTGTCGGGCCTGTGGGACTAGGGGTACCCAGGTTCGTCTGCATGTGGCCTAGGGCACGGCGCATGTTGTGGGCCCGGAGTTCCCCTCGAGGCCGCCTTCCGGAGCCCCGTTGTGGGACCCTATCTTGAGGCTGTCCTTGGGGGCTGCACGGAGCGTATAAACCAAGGACAGCAAGGTAGGGTCACGCAGCCCTGCCCCTCCACATGGCTGACGTGGCCCGCGTAGGGCGGTACGTAGAGTCGTACTAGCAAACGCGGATAGAAAGGCTTTCTGTTTTCACGCTAGGGGAGCAAGGCCAGCTCACAGTTTCTAGAAGAAATCCCCAAAGGTTTCCCATCTAGTGCAATAGGACTAGGACCGGGGGCTCGACAGGATGGAGGTCACCTCAGAGCCCACAGTCGCGTCATGGCGAGAAGCTTTGGCAGGTGAATTACCACTTTTGTCAGGATAGGCCGCAGTCTTGTCCCCCTTCAAACTGGCCGCTGTGGCAGCTCTTCCCACCTTATGTTTTCGGGGGAACACCATTGGGGCCAGCATAAGAGGAGGGAACCGGCCACCGTAGAATCGACCGATCGGGGGTAGGCAAGAACTCATCTTGTACTCATCCTCATCCTCAAGCAATCCAGACAAGCAGGAGTAGGGTTTTACACCGCTCGGTGGCCTAAACCTGGGTGAAGTGCGACGTCCTTTGTTCGTCTTCCTTATCTCGAGACGCCGGAGAGTCACCGTGAGGTTGTGAGGCAGAGTAGTGCAGGAGAGTGAGCGCATCCTAGAGTTCGAACCTTTTTGGGTCCCCGGAGCCCCGATTCCGACATTTCTAAGTGCAACTTTGGAGAGACCGAGTCACTTCTATAAAACCAAAATAGTCTCACCAAGTCTGTGTTGTGGTTATAATTGTCTGGAAATTGCAAAACATGAACTTAGTGGAACCGAATTTCATATTGTGAATACCCAAAACTAACTTTTTGAGTTCAAATTTGAAGAAGTTTCCGAATTTTGTGATGCTTATCTATTCTAATCCTCCATATCTACTTCATAGGGTCAATGTTCATCATGCCTGGATTAGATGATAGCCGGAACCAGTATAGAGAGACATGTGCAGACTTGGATGCAGGCACTAGTCCTAAAAGCAGTTTTGAGGACCTAGGAACTCCGAGTTCTCATGGCTTGTCCAGGGCATCCACCAAGACTAGGAAGAACAAGAATTCATATGAAGAGGATGAGAATTTCATTCCAGATGAGGTGACATCCAAGAAACAACCTGAGAGAAAGGAAAGAGTGGTAGCGAGGAAGGTTCCTGAATCGGTTGCTCCCAAGAGAGGGATGTCTCTTTCCCTAGAACACCCATGAGCTCAACAAGGACCAAATCTATGGCTAAGTATCTAGGGCAGGAGAGGTTAAGGAATAGAACCATTCATGTGTTTGGGAGTGCAACCTCCATGTCCAAAGGCCCACGTGAGAATGAAGAAGAGGAAGAAGAGGAGGTTCCAGCTGCTAACCCTCCTGCTTCCAAGCAAAGGAAGTTGTTGGCTCATGCTATGCCAAGCAAACCTCACGACAATGCCAAGCAAGACCCCAAGCCCAGAAAGACCACTAGAGACATTGCAGCTGCAGAGAACAACAAGGGTTCTGCTTTGACAAATGATGTTGACGAGGACGAGGACATTGTTGTGTTGAAGTAGCTCAGACCTCACCTGCCAGATCACAATAATGAACACCCAATGGCAGAAAACATGAAGGAGAGGTAGGATCATGGATTCGGGAAGTGGAGAGCCAATGATCCCCATGTCGTTGGGGGGAGAACTATTGTGGATGCTTGCTTTCATACCAAGGAGCATCATGCTTTCCATGAGACTATCTTGCTAGACAAGAACCCAGCTGTGAGTGACATGAGCTATGTGGACTAGAAATACATCAAGTCTAATGACGACTATTTCCCCCACGTCCAGGAGAACTTCCGGTTGTTGGACCTTGATGAGTTCATAGGCAGAGAGATGACTGCATGGAATGATGAGCTCATCATGCAATTCTACTCCACAACTCATTTCTATCCAGATGGCAAGATAGTTTGGATGACAGACGGCACCTACTAGTCTACCATTGATGAGTGGATTACCATCTTAGGAGACCCAAAGGTGCAGGAGAGAGACTTGGATGTGTACTCTGGATCCAAGATGAACCACAAACATGTACACACCAATTCCCAAAGAATATGTGAAGACACACAAGCTTGTCTCGGTATATTTTCTGCAAGCAGGATTGACTACCTCCAACCCCATATTAAGGCACACTTTGATGCGCAAATCAGGAGATGATAAGATGATCCATGGATATTCCATTAACATGCTCCATCATGTGGACAACCACACAAGGATTAGCACGATGGATCTCATAGTTGAGACCATCAAGAGGACTACTGTTGATAAGAAGAGATCATGTGGATATGCTCCATACATCCAGATGCTCAACAATTCCAGGATTGGAAAGAGCCTCTATCTACTTGATCGACCACACCTGCCCCTGTATCCAGAGTTCAAGGATAGTATCATGGTTATGGACCCATCTCATCCCACTTCATCTACTGCATAGGCAGAGATTGAGACAGAGACCCAGGCAGAAGCAACAAGCCACTAGTGCTCCAGTCCTCGAGATGAAGAGTGATCAGATGGCATATCTTGTCAATACTACCCAAGAAAAGGAGAAGAACATCACCGAGCTATTGCTGAACCAGAAGAGCCTTGAGAAGATACTGGAGACGAAATTCCATGATCTTGACAACAAGGCAACTGAATTGACCATCACTGTCAACACTTTGAAGCAAGAGGTGGATGCAGTGCCTATATCCAGCTCAGATGATGATGATAGCCCTACATTGCCTATCCATACTCAGTTCGGGACTCAAGCTAGAATTGCTGCTTTGGCTGCGCAAGAGTTGAGGCCTTCAGTGTCTGCCCCTACCGCAACTTCTAAAGTGCCTCCTTCAGCACCTCTAGTGTCCACTCCACCAACCCAGAGGACTTATGCAGAAGCATTCGCCGTCGCTCTCATAGCGACTCCTTCCACGACTATCGGAGCAACTTCATAGGCCCAGGGAGGAGATCATACACATATTAACGTTTAACTCTGTACTTTTGAGTTTTTTTGTAACTTGTTGCCAAAGGGGGATAAATTGTATAGATCATAGGGTTGGGAGAGAGAGAGAGTTGCATTTATGTTCCTTCTCTTGTCTTTGAAAACATTTGGCCTATCTGTTGCTCGTCTTAAACTATGTTGTGTTTGATCATACGCTTTCTAATTGTTGTTACTATTTCCTATCTTTGTGATATTCATATGATGACCATTCACTCATGCTTGGTGTTATATGCATTGTAGTCCATTCATACCTTTATGCACACCACCAAGATGTATGTGACATGGAAGAGTGACCCAATATCCTAAACAATTGTGCATTTGCATTCAAAGTTAAATTCAAAATAATGCACAAATTTAGGGGGACCTCTTGCTTATCACATTCTACCTCTGTTCATAAAATGTAAGATGTTTTGGCAGTTTAAACGAACTGCCAAAACGTCTTATATTTATGAATAGAGGGAGTACTTCTCGAAGTGATGATGCTATATATTGATTAAATTTTATGTTGAAGCTTTGATCTATATGTTGTCATCAATTGCCATAAAGGGAGATATTGAAAGCACAACTTCTCCCTAGGTGGTATTGGTAATTAATAACAACATATATTTTATTGTACTAATGAATCTATCAAGTATATTTCATGAAAAGTTCAATAAATGTATTGGCTAGGATTGCGAGTAGATTCTCTAGATGCAGGAAACGTCAATTGGCAAAAGCTTCAAGACTCTGCATTTTATATTTATGTGAGAAATAATATTTGAGTCCATAGGAAAGCCAATACTATTAAAAGGGGATGGGGTATCTATGATGATCTAGTTTCTCAAAGTGCTTAGAGATTAGCCACCAAAAGCCTCAACATTTCCCTCGCAAAATATTCTGTCCAAACCCTACAGTAAAATTTGGAGTCCACCAACATTTCCCACTTCAGGCTTACCGAATTTTCCTTAGACAGATCCCATTCCAAACCCTAGCGAATCGGTGAAACCGAGTTTTGTTTCGGTACAACCAAAAAATAGTGACCACCTCTCTAGTATCTAATTGAAAAAAAATCATAATTTCTAAGTTTTTCATTTTGGTGCCACCGAGTCACTGAAACTGCCTAGGTCAACTGAATCTGACTCACCTAGATGTTGTATATCAGTCTCATCGAAACACCAAAAGTTAGGACATCTTGCACTAGTAGGTGCAACCGAGTTTTCACTCCGATTCCACCGAGTTGGGAAATAATTTTGTAATGATTGGATTTTTGGAGATGGCTACATATACCCCTCAACCTCCCTCTCATTCAAAGAGAGAGCACACGGAACAAGCAAACACTTCCACCATTTATTTTCTGAGAGAGAACCACCTACTCATGGTTGAGATCAAGGTCTTCCACTCCAACTGTATGAATCTTGATTTCTAGACTCCCCGGGTTGCTTTCCACCTAGTCAATCTCTTCTACCAACCCAAATTCCATGAGAGAGTGATTGAGTGTTTATGAGACTATCTTTTGAAGCACTAGGGCAAGGAGTTCATGATCCATACCACATCTATTACCTTTTGGAGAGTGGTGTATTCTAGATTGGTTAGGTGTTGTTTGGTAGCCTCCAATTTGTGTGGAGTTGAAGCAAGAAGCTTGTAACGGCAAGGAGATCGCATTCTTCATGAAGATATACCCATAGTGAAGCTAGTCCTTCGTGGACGTAAGCCATGGTGGAATAGACAAGGTTGCTTCTTCGTGGACCCTTTGTGGGTGGAGCCTTCCATGGACTCACGCAGCTATTAACCTTCGAGTGTTGAAGTCTTCGTTAACGTGGATGTAAGATAGAACCACCTATCAGAACCATGGGAAAAATCTTTGAGCCCCCATTGCATTTGATCTCCATATCCCTTCCCTCTAGTTACGGTTGCATGTCTTTAGTTTCCACTACTATACTAGTAGATTTGCATGTGTAGGGTGTGGTAGGCATGGTAAAATTGCTAAAACTTGCCAACCATTAAAATAGGGTGTGGTAGGCATGGTAAAAGTGTTTGCTGCTAAAATGGGCCCTTCCTGAGAAAATGTTTCTCTCAAAAGAATTGAGTGGGAGGAAGATAGAACTTGATGAGGTTGTTGAACCTTTGTTTCAACCAGAGAGTAGCGCAGCATAGAAAGATGTTTCTATGGAACCTACGTCAGTTGAAGAGGAAGTAAATGATGATGATCATGAAGCTTAGGATCAAGTTACTATCAAACCTCGTAGGTCGACAAGGATGTGTACTGCTCCTGAGCGGTGCGACAACCCTGTCTTGGAGGTCATGTCGTTGGACAACGATGAACCTACGAGATATGGAGAAGCGATCATGGGCCCGGATTTCGACAAATGGTTAGAGGCCATGAAATCCGAGAAAGGATCCATGTATGAAAACCAAGTATAGACTTTGGTAGACTTTCTTGTTGGATGGCAGATCGTTGAGTACAAATGGACCTTTGAGATGAAGATAGACGCTGATGGTAAATGTCACCATTTATAAAGCTCGACTTGTCACAAAGAAGTTTCCGACAAGTTCAAAGAGTTGACTGCGATGAGACATTCTCACTCATAGCAATGCTAAAGTCTGTTGAAATTATGTTAGCAATTGTTGCATTTTTCAATTATGAAATCTGGCAGATGGATGACAAAACATCGTTTCCTCAATAGTTTACTTGAGGAAAAGTTGTATGTGATACAACCAGAAGGTTTTGTCAGTCCTAAGGATGCTAAAAGGTGAGCAAGCTTCAGTGATCCTTCTATGGACTGAAGCAAGCATCTCGGAGTTGGAATATACACATTGATGAGGTGATCAAAGTTTTTGAGTCTATACAAAGTTTATGAGAAACTTGTATTTACAATAAAGTGAGTGGGAACACTATAGAGTTCCTGATAAGCATATGTGGTTGACATATTGTTGATCGGAAATGATGTAGAATTTCTAGAAAGCATAAAGGGTTGTTTGAAAGGAGGTTTTCTAGAAAGCTACCTAATTGTTGAGCATCAAGATCTATAGAGATAGATCAAGATGCTTGATGAGACTTTGAATGAGTACATACCTTGACAAAATTTTGAAAGAGTTCAAAATGGATTAGTCAGAGAGAAGTATTCTCGCCTGCTTTGTAAGGTGTGAAGTTGAGTGAGACTCAAAGCTCGACCACGGAAGACGAAAGAGAAAGGACGAATGTCGTCCCCTATGCCTTAGCCATAGGATCTATATAGTATGCCATGCTGTGTACCACACCTATGTGTGCCTTGCCATGAGTCCGTCAAGGGGTACAAGAGTGATCCAGGAGTGGATCACTGGACTGCGGTCAAGATCATCCTTAGTAACTAAAAGATTAAGGAAATGTTTCTCGATAATGAAGGTAAGAAAGAGTTCGTCGTAAAGAGTTACGTCGATGCAAGCTTTGACACCAATCCGGATGACTCTTAGTAGCAATCCGGATACGTATAGTAGAGCAGCCATTTGGAATAGCTCCAAGTGGAGTGTGGTAGCAGTGTTTACAATTTGACATAGAGATTTGCAAAGTACACACGGATCTAAATGTCGTAGACCCATTGACTATAAGACCTCTCTCACATGCAAAGCATGATTGAGCCCCAGAACTCATTGGGTGTTAGATTCATAACAATGCGAATCACATGGTGATGTGAAGTAGATTGTTGACTCTAGTGCAAGTGGGAGACTGTTGGAAATATGCCCCAGAGGCAATAATAAATTAGTTATTATCATATTTCCTTGTTCATGATAATCGTTTATTATCCATGCTATAATTGTATTGATCGGAGACTTAGATGCATGTGTGGATACATAGACAAAACCATGTCCCTAGTATGCCTCTAATAGACTAGCTCCTTGATCAAAGATGGTTAAGGTTTACTAGCCATGGACATGAGATGTCATTTGATAACGGGATCACATCATTGGGAGAATGGTGTGATGGACAAGACACAAACTACTAACGTAGCATATGATCGTGTCAGTTTAATGCTACTGTTTATGCATGTCAAGTATATGTTCCTATGACCATGAGATCATGCAACTCACTGACACCGGAGGAGTGCCTTGTGTGTATCAAACGTCGCAACGTAACTGGGTGACTATAAAGATACTCTATAGGTATCTCCGAGGGTGTCTGTTGGGTTGGCATGGATCAAGACTGGGATTTGTTACTCCGTGTGACGGAGAGGTATCTTAGGGCCCACTCGGTAATACAACATCACAACAAGCCTTGCAAGCAATGTGACTAAGTGTTGGTCACGGGATCTTGTATTACGGAATGAGTAAAGAGACTTACCAGTAACGAGGTTGAACTAGGTATGGAGATACCGACGATCGAATCTCGGGCAACTAACATACCGAAGAACAAAGGGAACATCATACGGGATTAACTGAATCCTTGACATAGAGGTTAGACCGATAAAGATCTTCGTAGAATATGTAGGAACCAATATGGAGATCCAGGTCCCACTATTGGTTATTGACCGTAGAGGTGTCTCGGTCATGTCTACATAGTTCGCAAACCCGCAGGGTCTGCACACTTAAGATTCGGTGACGTTTCGGTAGTATAGAGTTATGTATGGTGGTGACCGAATGTTGTTCAGCGTCCCGGGTGAGATCTTGGACATCACGAGGAGTTCCGGAATGATCCGGAGGTAGAGATTGATATATAGGAAGTCCTATTTTGGTCGTCGGAGAAGTTTCGGGCTCATCGGTAGTGTACCGGGAGTGCCGGTAGTGTACGGGAGACCATCAGGAGGGGTATTTCGACCCAAGAGGCTACATGGGCTGTCGGAGAGTGAATACCAGCCCTTAGTCGGCTGGTGGAAGTCCCACACAAGGCCCATGCGGCTGGGAGAGAAAACCCAAAGAGATAAGGTGGAAAAAGGCAAAATAGGGAGGAATCCTAGTCCTACTAGGATTGGAGGAGGATTCCTCCTCTCCCACTTGATTCAGCCGAACCAAGGGCTGGTCTCTTGAGGGCCAAGCCTCATCATCTCTTCCTCCTATATATACTTGAGGTTTTAGGGTTTTGGCACTAGATTTTCAGCCACGTGCTACCCGTTCGTCCAGTGCATAGTTTCTCCTCTAGATCGGATTTCTGTAGTGCTTAGGCGAAGCCCTGCCGGAATAGCTCCACCACCATCGCCGGAGCACCATCATGCTGCCGAAGAACTATTCTACCTCTCCACTCCCTCTTGTTGGATCAAGAAGGTGGAGATTGTCATCGAGTTGTATGTGTGCTGAACGCGGAGGTGCCGTTCGTTCGGCGTTAGATCGGATGGACCGTGATCAAGATCGTGAGACCGATCGTGATAAAATCGTGGGATGGATCGTGATGAGTTTGCGGAACGGATTGTGATTGGATCGCAGGACAGATCGTTATGAGATCGCGGGATGCTCGGCGATTTGGATCGCGAAGACGTTCGACTACACCAACCGCGTTTCTTGATGCCTCCCGATTAGCGATCTACAAGGGTATATAGATCCACTTTCCCTCTCGTAGATGCTCATCACCATGGATAGATCTTGCGTGTGCATAGGAAATCTTTTGTTTCCCATGCAACGTTCCCCAACAATCTCTGGGGTCTCAATGGTCATGGTAGCCCTAGCACTCTCAGGTGCTCTTATAGCCTCAGAACTGGCATATGTCTTGTTGACTACTTTCTTGAAAGAGGTGGCTTCATTGGCAGCTTTGTCTTGCTTCTTGGCAAGAACGTCCTCTAGCACAAAATCAGAATCCTCTGCATCGGAATTCAGCTTCTTCCTGGCCCTAGTAGCATCCTTGGGAAACCCATGAGAACTAGGGTTGCCTGGATCTGAAAAGGAGCTAGGCTCACGACTAGTGCCAGGATTTGCATCAACACTGAGTTCTCTGTGATCATTCTGACTGTCCTCTGAACCTGACATAGCTGACCCTATGAATACAGTGTAGAAGAGTAGAGGGGATGAGTCATCACAAAATGCAGACATTTTTGAAAGATTGAACATAAAAAATCTTAGATGTAGTTCTGAGCAAAAAGGAATTTTGGTGTCACCGAGTCAAAACTTTTAGTGCTGCCGAGACTCGCAATACCCTTAACAGAAATTTGCCAGCTGTTTCGGTTGGACCGAAAACTGCCACTCAGTTTCACTAAGTACTGTCCTCAGTAGCACAAACATAAAATCGATGGAACCAATTTTTCTGACTCTGTATCACAGAGATGCGATTTTGCGGGCAACTAAACGTAAAAAAAATCGGTTCGCGAACCTAATGAAATTTCAAGTGGATGGAGAAGTTTGCAAACAATGGATTATCAATGGAATAAACTTCAATGCACAAGAATTGGGCGGGGAGCGCAATAAGAGCTGGATCCATACCCTAACTTGGCAACGGATGTGCTACGTGGCGACGGGGGTGATGATTCCATCAGCGATGGCGATTCCCAATGGCGGAGACGCACGAGGAAGCAAATGCGATGACCAGCGGTCACGATTTGGTAGCGTAGGGTTTTGCAGGGGCGATGGTTTGAATAAATTTTCAAATATCGGGTCCGTCTCAATATATACTCGCGGCTGTCGGTGACACCGATTCTAAAATTTTCAGTGTCACCGAGTTCCTCCACTGTCAGTTCATAGGTAAACTCGGTGTAACCAAGAATATGCAATCGGTGGTACGAGATTGAAAACCAGATCAACCCTAGGCATTCGGTGAGACCAAGATTTTTGAGTTGGATCCACTGAGATGCACTTGGG
Source organism: Hordeum marinum (assembly GCA_022496015.1). Lineage (NCBI taxonomy): Eukaryota > Viridiplantae > Streptophyta > Magnoliopsida > Poales > Poaceae > Hordeum > Hordeum marinum. The sequence continues at coordinate 307,966,879 of CM039678.1, read as the reverse complement.
AGGTTTTAATGGTCAGTCCTTTGTCGATACGGAACACCGAGTGCTCCTCCCACAGAGAGATCGAAAAGTACTTGTTCAAATTTTGTGTTGCAGCATGAATAGGATATGAGGTGAGAAAGCATAGATACCTAGAGAGTGGTCCTAGAAATTCTTGTACATCAATTGGCAAAAGAAAAATCAAAATGCCAAATAACAACAATTGGATGTCCACAAATGACTAAATAAATGCAGACCAACATGCTCACACAATAAGATGTCAAATTAAATCATGGCAAACATGCACAAACATACTAACATCTATCAAGCACTTTTGGCGATGACATAGTCATCTATATATGAGTATATTGACTTAGGGGCCAGGTAAGAATACTTGATCATAGGTCATACTCATCATTTAAGCACGAGTGGGTGTCATGGGGAACGAGCAACTATGGGATCGGAGGGACCCCTATTGTTTCGGCGGGGGAGAAGGCTCGCACAAAGAGCAGGTCTGATGAACAACACACGGGGATTTTACCCATGTTCGGGCCGCAAGGATGCGTAAAACCCTACTCCTGCTTGGTTGTATTGAGAGTTTTCTTAGGGTTCTAGCTACAGGAGCGCTGTGAGCAGGTGCCACGCGTGTGACCTAGAAGGTCCCAAGTCGAAAATCCAAAAGACTAAAAGTCCAAAAGTCCTCTACCGTATCGCCCTGGGCCCCCTTTTATACTCTGAAGGGGATCCCAATAGTGTCATACAGTGCGTGCACGGGGTGTACAGAGATACAGTCTTATCATACCTAACACTGACGGAGTAGGACAGGCGCATTTAATGCACCGTCGGGCATCTCTGTCCGTCTGCGGGACGGGACAGGAGCCCGTCCCATCGACATTGCTTAGCTCCTCCATCGCCGATGCCGCGACACGTGCCCAGGCGAGGTGACACCTGGACTGTGTGCTTGCGGGGCCTTGCCCGGGCTTCGCCTTGCCAGGGATTGCCGACGTCTTGTCCTTGCCTGAGGGTTTGATGGTTATCCTGGCAAGGTCTTGCCGGGGGTCTTGATTCTACTGTGCTTGTGCTTGGCATCTCCCTACTAGGCCTCGTCGCCAGGGGCGGCTACTACTGCCCGTGCACGAGTAAGGGGCACTGGAGAGCCCAAAACTCTAGTGCACCGATAGGAGCCCCCGGGCCTAGGCCACACATGTTGCAAGGCGTTGTTGGGCTAGGCCCAAAACAGTGCACAGGCACGCGTGGCAGGAGCTTGCGGTTATGATCATTGCGCTTACTGCACCTCCCCACAATGCCCATTGAATGCGGGACATGGGATACGTGTGCAGCCCGGCCGTCAAATTTTCAATTACTACGTCACGTCGTTTTCGCCACGTGCGCCACATGCATAGCAGGGAGCCAACAACGAGCAATCGTGACTTAAAGTCCCTGGGAAATGCAGTAACTGCAGCGCCATGAATTGGAGCAACAGGGCGGTTGTTGTTCGCCCCGTGATCGAGGGCGCCGCTGTTGGAGGAGGTGGGCAGTGACCCTTGGAGCGGGGGAGAGCCAGCCCCCGCGCTTCTCTCTATAAATTGGGGGATAGTGAGGGCGATGCTCATCCATCCTTCCTTCCTTCTCTGAGTGAGAACCTCCATAGATTACCCTTCCACGTCTTCCTGGCCTTCGAGTGGCGCTCGCTTTCAGAAATGAACAGGGGGCGAGGGCAGCCACTATCCTCAGCTCCAAGGAGGATCTCTCATCGGGATCATGCCACCGCTTCAGCCACAGAGGCAAAGGGCGGTCCGAGCGCGCGTGGGGGAAAGGGCGCAAGGGGTCGTGGCCATTGTGGAGGCCGAGGTTGGGGGAGGCAGAGCGCTGCTCCACCTCCTCCTCCGACGCTGGGCCCCTCCCTTGAGGAGACCCGCGCCAAGGGGACGGTGCTGGAGTTCGTCCTCGAACTGGCTGGTCCCATCTAGAGCCATCTGTGCCTCCCTCGCCCTTTCGCCAGGGCGATGGAGGCCAACGAGCCGCCCGTCCTATGGTTACGGACGCATGGTTGTTGTAATGGCACGACGCGGGTGGACGTCGAGTACCCAGCGAGTCGCATCATGTTCCTCAGGCGCGACTGGAAGAACTTCACACGCGCCCACAACCTCAAGGAAGGGCACACCCTTCATTTTAAAATGACGGAGGCCAATCTACTCTCTGCCAAGATTTATGGGCACTCAGGTGTCCGTCTCAACTACCGCAAAGAGAGCTCGAGCGGCGCCGAAAGCTTCTCCTCGAGCGAGAGTGATGAGGAGGACAACGGTGAAGACAACGACGATGAGCCCGGTCTTCGGGCGGTCAAGTCGGAGCTCGACGACTCGATCTCAGATTGACTGTCGGCCGCACCATCACCGCCAGCCTCACGCCTCTCCCCTCCCGACAGGACGGCCTTGCCGGGGGCCTTTGTCCCGGGCGCTGCCTCATCTTCCAACTGGGTCTTCCGACAGGCCTGCGAACTTTGGACTTCTAGGTTCCATCCCCCTTTTTGCCCGTGCTGGCCCTCTCCTCCGTGCAATGCTGGTCCAGGAGGGGCCAGGTTCTTGCCTGCCCATCTAGATGCCTTGCCCCTCTGTGCGGTGCTGGTCTAGAGGGGTCAGGTCGGGCTTCTGCCGAGGGCCTCTCGCCATCTTTTTCTTCTTGTAGCCCGCCTCCCCTTTCCATCTTTTTCTTCTTGTAATCTCCCCTAGGGGAGAAAGTCAAATAAAGATGTACTTAGGAAAATATGACATCTTATGTAAATTTCACACTATTTTTTAATAACTATGTATTATCTTCCTTGTTAGACTGTTTCTTTGCATGGAACTTTCCCTACTCCTCTTTGGAAGAATCTTGTCGGTGTGTGTAGCTCTACCGTGAGCGCTTTGAGGAACGGGTCTTGAGCAGCCTGCTGGTGGTGCCAGCGCTAGCAAGGTACCTTGGCATTCTTGGTGCAGCCATTAAAAGTGTTGGTTCATGCTCAAAATAGAATAAGGGCGCGCGCGCTGTCACTTGGGTCGTTGAGCGGACTCGAAACGAAACAAGGAGCACAGGCGCTGCCACTTAATTCGTTGAGCGGACCCAAGACATAGTGAGGGTGCAGCCAATCGCAACAAGGTTACCATGCTATGCAGGTTTTCATATGAAAGTCGAAATCGTCCAAGGAAAATAATTCTACAGCAAGAATTCACTTGGGATTTTGCAACTTATCTTTTCATTTTCGTACTCCCTTCGGCAAGATTTTTTTGAATGTCGCCCATAGGTATCCATACCATTATTCCCACCCAGGCAAAGCTACATGCGAGGTAACCTTCCATCATTTTAGAAAAAGAAAGAAGAGAAAATATGGATGTGGAACCTTGGCGGTCCGTTAGCTCTTGCTGGGAGTAAGTGTAATGCAATATCTAAGAAAAACATGCACATAAGTAAACATGAGAATCAATCAAGATTTGCAGAACACTTATCTTTATTCAACTACGCACAGGGTCTGAGCGTCGCTTTGTACCAAGGATTACATGCTTCAACGGTAAGACTTGCACAAATGGTGGTTGCCGGGAGGCCCGGCAACCGTGCCTCATGGGTACAACTTGCGAAGATATTTGATATTCCAGGAGTTGCTGACTGGGGTGCCATCTTCGGTCTCCAGGCAGACTGCACCCGGCATGGTGACTCGTACCACCCGATAAGGGCCTTCCCACTTCAGCGTCAACTTGTTGGAATTCTTGGCGGACTGAACTCGCCGAGGAATAAGGTCGCCTTCCTCAAGACTTTTGGCATTAACTTTGCGGCTATGATAGCAGCGCAAAGCTTGCTGATAGCGTGCAGCTCTCACATCAGCCTGAAGACGGTCTTCCTCAAGGAGCGTAGCGTCATCTTGCTGCAACTGCTCTTGCTCGAGCTCATCATAAGAGAGCACTCAAGGTGACCCATATATGTATTCCGTGGGGAGAACTGACTCCGCTCTATATACGAGGGAGAAGGGTGTTTGGCCAGTAGCTCGATTTGGTGTCATTATGATTGACTAAAGAACGACTAGCAACTCATCAATCCAATGCCATCCGCACTTGCGCAGCTTGTCGAAGGTTCTTGTCTTAAGGCCTCGCGGCACTTCAGCATTAGCCCTTTCTGCTTGGCCATTGCTCCTTGGGTGGGCGACAGAAGCAAAACAAATTCTACTGCCAAGGTCTTGGACATATTGCATGAAGGTGCGGCTCGTGAACTGTGTGCCATTATCAGTGATGATCTTGTTGGGAACACCAAAGCGGTAGACTAGTCCTTTAAAGAACTTCACAGCTGACTGTGTTGTCACCTTTCTCACTGCTTCCACTTCCGTCCACTTTGTGAACTTGTCGATTGCAATGTACAAGTACTCAAAGCCCTCGACAGCGCGGGGAAAGGGGCCCAGGATGTCGAGCCCCCAGACCAAAAATGGCCAAGAGAGAGGGATTCTCTGAAGGGCTTGAGATGGTTGATGCATTTTCTTTGAATGAAACGGTCATGCTTCACACTTGGTTACTAGTGCAGCTGCATCCTGGAGGGCAGTGGGCCAAAACAAACCTTGCCGGAATGCCTTTCCGGAGAGCGCTCTTGATTCTATGTGGGAGCCACATATGCCTCCATGTATCTCTGCCAACATCTCTAGTCCATCCTCCCAAGGAATGCACTTGAGTTTCACGCCATTCGGTCTCGTTCTATACAGGACATTATCCACGAACTGGTACATATTAGACCGAAGGGCCATTTTCTCTGCTTCTTGTTGTTCCTCGGGAAGTTCTCCTGTCTGAAGGAAACGGACGATGTGTTGTGCCCATGTTGGAGCCTTGGGCTTGACAACAAGGACAAATGCCATATCCTTTGCCGAGGAACCATTTGTCTCAACGGCAAGGGCCTGAGTCCTAGCCGGAGTCTGCTGCATCCCGGTGAGCCTGGCGGGAGCGTGTGCTTCTACGGCAAGAGCTGGGGGCTTCGCCGGAGCACGACGCTCATCAGCAAGCCTGACGTTGTCCCCGGCAACCTCCCGTCGGCGACTTCTGGGAGCTCTGTCGGGAAATACTTGCCGGAACTCAACTTCCTTCTTTTCTCTTGTCCATTTGATGGTGTCACGGAGGGTTAAGTCAGTCGGTGTACGAAAGTTCCTTTTTCCATCGGCAATTGAAGGTCAACACACTTTGATAGGCCATCAACAACGTTGTTCTCCGCACGTGGAACGTGCTCCATTTGCAGGCCGTCAAAATGCTCTTCCAACTTCCTCACTTCATCTACATAAGCTTCCATCAACAGGCTCTGGTAATCTTTGTTCACTTGCCTGACGAAAAGCTGAGAATTACCTTTGACAATAAGCTTCTTGATCCCAAGGTCTGCCATGATCCTGAGGCCGGCGAGCAGTCCTTCGTACTCGGCAATATTGTTTGTTGATCTCTCCAGAGGAAAATGCATCTGAATCACATATTTGAGGTGCTCTCTGGTGGGTGTGACAAGAAGCACTACGTCACCAACGCCTTGCAGCAAGAAAGCCCCATCAAAATACATGACCCCACTCTTGATCGGTTTCCTTTCCAGGGAGAGTTGACTCTGGAACTTCTTCATTGGGTGTTGGGGTCCATTCTGCAATGAACTCCGCCAAGACTTTGCTCTGGATGGTCGAAGTGCTTTCAAAGTTGAGACCAAATCTTGACAGTTCCAATGCCCACTCTACAATCCTACCGGTAGCTTCAGGGTTCCGCAATATCCGTTGCGGCGGGAAGTGAGTGACAACGGTGATCACATGTGCTTGTAAGTAATGGTGCAGCTTCCTCGAGGTCATAAGAAGGCCGAAGAGCAACTTTTGCACGCCAGAATATCTCGACCTAGCCCCTAGAAACAGGGATCTCACAAAATAGACTAGGCGCTGCACCACCTTCTTCTTCTAGATTGTCTCACCCAACTGCACAGATCTTTCCTTGACGGCACGAAACCCTGTCGGGGAATGCCCTAACTCATTGCTTGGCGGCTCTGCCTTTGCCGCTGCTTCTTCATCAACTTCTCTTTTAGCCACTAGTGCAGCACTCACCACTTGATTTGTTGCTGCTAGATATAGCAACAACGGCTCTTGTGGTTTTGGCGTGACTAGGACTGGCGGAGAGGAGAGGTACTTCTTCACATCCTCCAGCACCGCCTTCGCTTCCAGAGTCCATTTGATCGAACCTGCCTTCTTTAACATTTTGAAAAAGGGCTGGGTGCGCTCAAAAGATTTTGAGATGAACCTACTCAGAGCAGTGACACAGCCGGCAAGACGACGCACATCCTTGACACGTCTTGGTGCTTCAATTTGCTCAATTGCTTTGATCTTGTCGGGATTTGCATCAATTCATCGTTGAGATACAAAGAACCCGAGAAGCTTGCCGGATGGGACACCCAACACACACTTCTCAGGGTTGAGCTTCATGTTGATCTTGCGTAGATTAGCAAATGTTTCTTCTAGATCTGATATGAGCGTAGCCTTGTCCTTGCTTTTTACCACTATGTCATCAATATAAGCCTCCATATTTCTATGTTGCTGGGGCTCAAAACCGATCTGGACTGCTCTTGAAAAGGTAGAATCAGCACTTTTCAACCTGAAAGGCATACGCAAAAAGCAATACGTACCACATGGGGTGATAAATGCGGTCTTCTCCTCGTCTTCCTTGGCCATGAAAATCTAATGATAGCCGGAATAGGCGTCAAGGAAAGACAACAAGTTGCAGCCGGCGGTGGAGTCAACAATATGGTCAATGCGCGGCAAGGGAAAAGGATCTTTGGGGCAGGCCTTATTGATGTCTGTGAAGTCAATACACAGCCTCCATTTTCCATTCGCCTTGCGCTCTACAACTAGATTGGCCAAAAACGTTGGATGAAGTACTCGTCTCATCAAGCCAGCCGCTTCTAATTTCTTGATCTCTTCGGCAATGAATTGTTGCCACTCCAAAGCCTGCTTCCAGACCTTCTGCTTGACGGGCCGCGCGTGCGGATAGACGACAAGGTGGTGCTCAATCACCTTCCTGGGAACATTAGGGATATCGGATGGTTGCCATGCAAACACATCAACATTCGCCCGTAGGAAGGTGATGAGCGCGCCTTCCTATTTGTCGTCAAGGGTGGAACTTATGGTGAATGTTCCTCCCGTGCCATCCTCCCTGGCGGGCACCTTCTTGGTTTCTGTAGAGCTGCCTTGGACTTCTTGCTCTTGCTGGTGGAGCTCTCTGGCACATTGTTATTGGGAGCGTAACACCCCGAGGATGTGCGCTTGCCAGAATGCATGCCGAGGCCTTGTCGGTCTTCTTCTCCCCGGGAGCTTCAGTGGTAGGAGCAAGTGCCTTGGTGGCAGGCGCTGCAACTGCCCCCTGGTAGAGTTGGTTGGCGCAAATAAGTGCGCTTTTCTTGTCGGAGTTGAGCATGATGACGCTCATCGGCCTGGGCATCTTCAGCACATTGTAAGCAACGTGGGTGGCTGCCATGAACTTGGCCAGTGCTGGGCGACCAAGGATGTCATTGTATGGCAATGAGATCTTGGCAACGTCAAAGACGATCTTCTCTGTTCTGAAATTGATATCACTGCCAAACGTCACCAGCAGCGTGATCTTGCCATTCGGCTGAGTTCTCCCTGAATTGACCCCTTGGAAAGTGCCTATCGGCTCAAGATCTTCATCTGGAATTTGCAACCTCTGGATGACATCAGGCGAGATCAGGTTTAGGTTGGCCCCACTATCAACTAGCATCTTCATCACCTTGAGGTTGCGAATTGTTGGCGAAACCAACAACAGCACGCACCCGACCGTAGTTAAGCGATCAGGGTGATACTCGGCATCGAAGATGATAGGAGTGTTGGACCACTTCAGAGGTCTCTAGGCACCGATAGAGGGCTCCACTCCGTTTACCTCGCGCGCCCACTGTTTAAGTTGGCAGTGAGAGGAATGCGACGAGGCTCCTCTCTCGATGCACATCATTTTGGTAGCCTTCTGGAACTCATGCTCGCTGCACTCATCGTCCTCTTCGATGTCATCATCATTAACTTCTTGCTTGTCGTGGCCACGCGCGTATTGGTCTTTTTGTTGCTTGGGCTTGCCGCGACGGCCTCCTCGGCCAACGTGCTTCTTTCCGGACCCCTCAGCACCATCCTCGCCTTTCTCCTTGTCTCACCTCTCGTACTCGGCTTTTTGCTTCTCGGCAGGCTGCTCAACTTGCCGGTAGTCTTGGAGGTCGTGGCCTTTGGTGCGATGGATCTTGCAATACTGCTTTTTGGAGCCTTCTGGCTTGTCAGCAACTGCCATAGCATGGTAGGAGGTGCACCTGGCAACATCATCGTCGGGGTCACCAACCTTGCCTTTCTTGGCGGTACAGGGGTTGCCCGATCACTCGACGGCAAGCACGGCCTAATCCTTTCGTTTCTTGTTCCGCCGCTGACCCTTCTTTGTCGGGGTTGCGGTGTCTTCATCTTCAGAGTCGACCCCTGTGCCAGCATCTTCGCCAGGGAGTCTCCTTCCTTCTTCAGCCTGAGCACATTTGTCTGCTAGAGCATAAAGCTCGGCAACATCCCCGACCCTGTTCATCGCCAGCTCTTCCCTCATCCTGCGATTGCGCATGTTTTGATGGAGCGCGCTGATAACAATTGCAGGATGAATGTCTGGTATGTTGTGGTGCACACAACTGAACCTTTGGATGTACTTGCGCAAAGTATCGCCCTCCTTCTGAGGGATGATGTGTAAATCGCTTTCTTGACCAGGAGCTTGGTGGCCTCTGGTAAAACCGCCAACAAACTCATGGTATAAGTCTGCCCAGGAGGCGATGGAATTCTCCGGCAAGTGCATCAACCATGGCCTGACATTGGGTTTGAGCACCAACGGGAAGTAGTTGGCGAGCATCTTATCGTCACGACCCCCCGTAGCTTGTCGTCATACCGCAATGGTCTAGATGCTCAGGAACTCTGACGGGTGAGTCTTGCCGTCATACTTCTCCGGGACCTCTGGCTTGAACGTGCGGGAGTTGGGCCACTGGACTTGCCGCAGCTGATGGGAAAATGCTAGACAACCCACCTCAGAGTTGTCTATAGTGGGCAACGTGCAGACTTGTCTACAGTGGGCCCCGTGCGCCTATCAGATTGAAGGCGCGCTTCCCGCCGTCACTCGATTGCAATTCGAGCGTCTTCCTTGCCCTGTTCCCGAAGAACTTGACGCTGGTCACAGTGTGTCCGCGGGTCAGACGACGCCGTCGAGTAGCCATCGTAAGTGTCGTTATTCCATCGAGTTGGTTACCGGCATAGTTGTTGTGGTGGAGAGTGCGCTGAGGTCGAACCACCTCCGGCCTTCTCACCACTGGCATGAGCCGGCTCGATGGACTGAAACTTATCTGCTACGACGAGGAGGCTCTGAATGGTGGCTCTCCATTCGTCAAGCTTCTCCACAGCAGGAGGGAAGTTTAGGAGTAGCTATGCTCGTGCCATCACTTCTTTCGATGTGGTCGGCAACGAATGGCGTGAGGGACGCAAGGTGCTCTGACTTCTAACTATGTTAGAAGGAGCACCATCGCGGTCCGTGACGGCACGCCACTCCCGCTAGCATGCTGGTGAGCATGCTGGTCCTGCGCACCTTGGGAGTGGTGCGTAGGAGCTTTTCCATGGAGATGTTGAGAACTGCGAACGCCATGGCACAGCTCTTTGCGCGCGTCCTGGGAAGGTTGCGGTGTAGGCGCCGGCATGGGCGCCCTGGAAGATACCCTTCCGCCCCCGGAGTTCGCCGTACCACCCGCAGGCGGTACCGCTCCGTCTTGAGACCCAGCGGCATGGGGGTTCCCGCCTCCGCCTTGGGCGTCTCCGCAGCGAGCATCGCCGCTTGCTTGGCCTTGATCACCGGAGCATTGAGGAAGTTCTAAACCTCCGCCTCCTCCTCCTCCACCCGCGTCTATGTCGTTGCCTGTCTACGCAGATAAAGGGACAACGGATGCGGATGGGCCAACCGCCGCCAGTCCCTTCTTCTAGGGGGCCATGGCGATGATGAGTACGAAGGAACTGGCACGCTGGTCACCAAAACAGGTTCACACAACCTATCCCCCCTACCTGGCGTTCCAAAGATGTCATGGGGAACAAGCACCTATGGGATCGGAGGAACCTCTTTCGGTTCGGCGGGGGAGAAAGCTCGCGCAAAGAGCAGGTCTGATGAACAATGCGCGGGGATTTTACCCAGGTTCGGGCCACAAGGATGCGTAAAACCCTACTCCTTCTTGGTTGTATTGAGAGTGTTCTTAGGGTTCTAGCTACAGGAGTGCTATGAGCAGCTACCACGTGTGTGAGCTAGAAGGTCCCAAATCGAAAAGTGAGAAGACTAAAAGTCCAAAAGTCCTCTACCCTATCGCCCTGAGCCCCCTTTTATACTCTGAAGGGGATCCCAACAGTGGCGTACACTGCATACACGGGGTGTACAGAGATACATTGTTATCATACCTAACACTGACGGAGTAGGACAGATGCATTTAATGCACCATCAGGCATCTCTGTCCGTCTATAGGGCGGGACAAGAGCCTGTCCCATCGGCACCGCTTAACTCCTCCATTGCCGACGCCGTGACACGTGCTCAGGCAAGGGTGGAACCTGGCCTATGCGCTGGTGGGGCCTTATCGGTGCTTCGCCTAGCTGGGGCTTGCCGAGGTCTTGTCCTTGCTTGAGGGTTTGATGGTCATCCCGACAAGATCTTGCCAACGGTCTTGATTCTCACGTGCTTGTGCTTAGCAGCTCCCTGACGGGCCTCGTTGCCAGGGGCGGCTACTACTACCCATGCACGAGTAAGGGGCACTGCAGATCCCAAAACTCTAGTGCATCGACAGTGGGGCTACCACTTTTACATAAAGCATTTAATGTTGTCACATACTATGAGATGCTTTGACTCAAGTCTTAGAGTAAAGCTCCCCTTGATGTGGCATCCCCCCATAAGTGGGCTAAACTAACCTTGGGTTTCTTCGATGAAGACTTCATGTAGGTGAAGTAGTGGTGGATGCTGAATGTTGATGAAGATCACCATGAGTTGGGAGCATCCTTGTTGTTTCCTTAATCTTCTCACCTACATGGGTTAGTCTCAACACACAAGTGGCAAATACAAGGATATCTATGGACATGGAGTGCAAAGCATACATGAGGATGTTCATTGATTTGTTGATTATCTTGTCCCTTGCTTACCTTTGAGGGAATGTGTGACTCCTTGAACTATTGCATGATGTTGATGTTGATTGCAACTAGTTCTTGCCAATAATGAATATGAGTGAATTTCATTGGCGGAGTCACCCCTCAAGAACTTCTCTAGTTCTTCTTCTTGGGGACCCACATCAAGTTGGTGGGGATCCTTGCTGTTGAAGTAGCACTTGTAGAAGTTGAGCTTGTAGTAGCCTTGGGAACCCACTTCACCATAGCTCGTGATTCATCTTCATATGAGTCAATGTCCTCTTGAACCTTATTCTTGCCCTTGAGCTTGGGGTTTTGTGGTGGAAGGTCATCTTGAGCTCTTGTTCCATTGGGGAGAGTATTATCATACTTCTCCTTTTGAGGAACAAACTTGGGCTAGGGGTCTCAACCTTCTTCCCATTCAACACCATTAGCGTTGAAGTAGCCAATGCCATGGTTCTTCCGGTATCCTCCGTGCTTGCGTACAATCTCCTCAAATTGTTTGCACCCGTCAAGACTCTTGTAGATACCTTTCTCTATAATCCCTTTCAAAAGTTCATTTTCTTGCTCAAGTGTAACTTGGCTAAGAGAAGTGTTAGTGGGATCAATAGAACTACTAGAAGTAATACCATTGGATTTATCATTTTTATTGCTACTAGTTGAAGGACCTTTCTTGCCTTTGTTACTAGTTTGCTTAGCCTTAACTTGTGGTATGAATGCAGACAAGAGAATTTATTTTTCTAGATAAGAGGAATTCTTCTTTCGAAGATCGTCATTGATAGCTTTAAGGAACTCATGTTCTTGCTCTAAATTGAGCTTCTCGAAGCAGAGCTTCTCATGTGTTCTTTCAAGCTCTCTATGATCTTGTAGAGTAGACTCATGATCTAACTTAAGAGTGTTTAGTTCTTGAGTTAGTCGTTCTATTTCCAACTTATCATCATCACACGACCTATCTAGACTGGAATGAATACTAGCAAGTTCATCTTGACTAACATTACTAGATTTTTCAAATAACAAGTCATCTTCAATTAACAAGTCATCTTCAATTAACAAGTCATCCTAATCACTATTGAAATCAAGATACTTAGGGTGTGATACCTTGGGGGCCTTAAGTCATGAAGCAACATCCACTACCTTCATTTGGTGAATCTAATATGTTGTAGGATTCGGTTCTCACTAGTGAAAGTTCGGCAACACCTTCATCTTAACTATAGTCGGAGTTGGAGTGATAGCTTCTCTCGGAGTGGTTGTCGAAATCAGAGCCGGAAACCCATTCACCAGTATGAGCTTGATGTATTCTTCTTGAGTAGCTCTTGGTGTACTTGTCCTTCTTCTCTGAGTCCCTACTTCTCCTTGATGGTCTTCGTTCATAACGATCATCTCTACTCCTTCTCTCTCTTCAAGTTGACTCGTCTCTTAAGCTTCGTCTGCTTGGTGACTCTTCTTTCCTTTTCTAAGGAGTCGTGCACTCATTGGAGTAGTGTCCGGGCTTCCCATAATTGTGTCAGTTACGGTCACGACTTGACAAATGCCTCTCTTCATATCTTTAGTTGGAGCTTCGATCCTTGCCTCCATTTGTGTAGAACTTGTTGATTTGTGACAAGGTTGTCCCTTGAAGTTGTGGGAGCATTAGTTGTGGCTTTGTAAGAACCGCTAGATTTGTTGTGAAGCTCTTCCTTGTCATTGAGTGTCATCTCATGAGCAACAATCCTTCCAATCACTTGCGTAGGTTTGATATCTTTGTAGTTGGGCATCATTTGGATCAATATGCATACGGTGTCATATCGATCATCCAAAGCTTGATGATGAATTTGTCGGCCATTTCTTTGCTTTCTAAGCTGGCAATCTCATTAGTGATGAGAGCTAGCCTAGAGTACATCTCAGCGACTCCTTCACCATCCTTCAACTTGAACTTGTCAAGCTGACTTTGAAGAACATCCAACTTGGATTCTCACAGATTCGGTAACTTCATGCATATCAACCAAAGTATCCCAAATCTCTTTGCATTCTCAAGACAACTGATTTTGTTGAATTCTTTGGGGCATAGGCAGTTGAAGAGAATGTCACATGCTTGAGCATTGTATTGCAACATCTTAAATTCATCCGTAGTCGCTTGGCGATCCGGTTCCCTTCCATCCGCAAAGAATTCACCTTGCAATCCAACACGAACAACATACCAAATGGTGTGGTTATAACCAAGGATATGCATTTTCATTTTGTGCTTCCAACTAGCAAAATTAGTGCCATCAAATTATGGACCTCTTCGGTGATAATTTCCCTCGCTAGACGTCATACTCTCTTAGGTTGTGAAACTAATGCAATGGAGACCAAAGCTCTGATACCACTTGTAGGATCGAAAGTAGGTCTAGAGGGGAGATTAGACTACTTGACCAAATAAAAATATACTTTTTACCAATTTTAAATGTTGGCATATTTTAGCATTCATAGCAAGTCAACCACACTCTACACATGCATGTCTACGAGTATAGCAGCGGAAAATAAAGACAAGCATGAGTAGTAAAGGAAGGGTAGGAAGATCAAACACAATTTAGAGACACGATGATTTTTCCCGTGGTTCCGATAGGTGATGCTAACGTACGTCCACGTTTATGGAGTCTTCAACCCATTGAGGGTAACGGTCGCGAGAGTCCATGCGGGGCTCTTCCCACGAAGGGTTCCACGAAGAAGCAACCTTGACTATACCATGATGGCCTACGTCCACGGAGGACTAGCCTAACTCTGGTAGATCTTCATGAAGTAGGCGATCTCCTTGCCCGTACAAACTTCTTGGTTCACTCCGCAACGCGATGTAGGAGGCTCCCAAGCGACACCTAACTAATCTAGGAGGCACCACCCTCCAAAAGGTAATAGGCTCGATAATGTCAGTGAAATCCTTGCTCTTGTGCTTCAAAATGATAGACTCCTCAACACAAAATCACTCTCTCATAGATTTGGCTTTGGAGGAAGAGATTTATTGGGTGTAAAGTAACTTGGGGAGGCTAGAGATCAAGATTCATATGGTTGGAATGGAATGGCATTATCTCAACACATGAGTAGGTGGCTCTCTCTTAGAAAATCAGTTGGTATGAGTGGGGATCTGTTCAGAGTGCTTCTCTTGCGAGTGAGTGGTGGTTGGAGGGGTATATATAGGCATCTCAAAAAATCCAACTGTTACACCTTAAGTGACCAACTCCGTGACACCAATGTGTGATTCTCAGTGGTACCGAGTTGCTCCAAAGGTAGCAACTTTTGAATCTCGATGAGACAGATCGATACATAAATCTCGATTGCACCGATTAGGTGATCAATGGTCATATTGCACAACTCGGTAATACCGATTTAACAAACTCGGTTGGACCGATTTTGTGAATTGGGGCAACAGGAAGTTGGCACCCAAACTCGGTGGCACCGAAGCAGAATTGGTTGCACCGAAAAACTTGGGTTTGGCTTGAGTGTGTCTGAGTCTGGGAATCGGTGGCATCGAGTGGGAGTTGTTGGTTGCACCAATTTTGACTGTTTGACTTTGGATAGACTTTTGTGGAAGAGTTGATTGGTGTCTTTGGTGATTATCACTTTTGCATGTATGAGCATTTTGTTCACCAACAATACCATACCCCCTTTTAATAGTATTGGCTTTCCTTTGGACTCAAAGTTATTTCTCACAAAGTAAAATGTAGAGTCCTCTTGCTTGAAGCTTTGCCAATCTATTTACTTGCATCTGGGGGTATTCCACAATCCTTTTGACATCCCTATCATTGAACCTTTCCTGAAATATGCTTAGTGGAAACATTAGTTCAATGACATATATGTTGTTATTAATTACCAAAACCACCAAGGGAGCAAAGGTGCTTTCACTCGTTACTTGCAAGGATTAATTCTGATAGTTATAGATATATAAAAAGAAAAGTAAAAAGAAAGTGAATAAATTGCAGCAAGGTATTTAGTTTTGTAGCAATATGATTAAATAGGCCAACGGGCCATTGTTTTCACTAGAGGCTTCTCTCTCAAACATATAGCATTTGGTGGGTAGACAAATTACTGGTGGGAAATTGATTAAAAGGGCAATCATCATGTGTATAGGCATCATGCCCATGATAAGTAGACCGAAACGATCCTGCATCTACTACTATTACTCCACCAAACTATCGACTCCTGCCTGCATCTATGGTATTAAGTACATGACAAACAGAGCAACGCTTTAAATAAGATGACATGATGTAGACATAGTAAGACAAGCAATATGTTCATACCCCATCGTTTTATCCCTAGTGGAAACAATACAAATACGTGTCTTGTCCACTATTGTCACTAGGATATAGAGCACTACAAGATTGATATATAGTTTTGTAACAAGATATTTTGTAACAAGTAACATGTAATAATAGTAGAAAAGGTACAGAAAGGTGTCCCAATCCTTTTTGTAGAAAATGATAAGCTGGTAAGTTCTCTTATATAATGTAGAACGCTCTCGAGTACAGTGGGGATTTCCGTCTAGTCATATTCATCATGTTTAGTTGATTCACATTATTTACTCTGATAATTTGATATGTGGGTGGACCGATGCTAAGGTGTTATTCAAACAACCTACTATGATTACCCCTCTCACAAGCTACAAAACCATGAAAGAAGAATTATGATAAACCTAACCATATCATTAAACATGTCAATCTAAATCAACCCCTTACGGAACAACTGATAAACTAGGGTTTAATCTTCTCTCACTCTCGCAACCCATAATCTACTTATCATTCCATGATGCTTTCTTTTAGGCCTAAATATGGTGAAGTTGTTGGAAATATGCCCTAGAGGCAATAATAAAGTGGTTATTATCATATTTCCTTGTTCATGATAATAATTTATTATCCATGCTAGAATTGTATTGTCCAGAAACATAAATACATGTATGGATATATAAACAACATCGTGTCCTTAGTGAGCCTCTACTAGACTAGCTGTTTTATCAAAGATTGTTAAGGTTAGACATGAGTTTTCATTTGATAATGGGATCATATCATTAGGACAATGATTTGATGGACAAGACCCAAACGTAAGCATAACATTTGATCGTATCACTTAGTTTATTGCTACTGCTTCCTTCAATGTCAAGTATCTATTCCTAAGACCATGAGATCATGCAAATCCCTGACACCGGAGAAATGCCTTGTGTGTATCAAACGTCACTTAATAAATGGGGGATCATAAAGGTTCTCTACAGGTATCTCTGAGGGTGTCTATTGGGTTGGCATCGATCGAGACAGGGATTTGTCCCTCCGTATGACGGAGAGGTATCTCTGGGCCCTGTCGGTAATACAACATCACAAGAAGCTGTCAAGCAATATGACTAAGGAGTTAGTAACGTGATCTTGTATTACTTAACGAGTAAAGAGACTTGCCATCAACAAGATTGAACTAGGTATGGAGATACAGATGATCGAATCTCACGCAAGTAACATGTTGATAGACAAAGGGAACCGCATACGGGGTTGATTGAATCCTTGGCATCATTGTTCGACCAATGAAGATCTTTGTGGAATATGTAGGAACCAATAAGGGCATCCAGGTCCCACTATTGGTTATTGACCGAAGAGGTGTCTCGTTCATGTCTACATGATTCTAGAACCCATAGGGTCCGCACGCTTAGCATTATGACATAGTATTACTCGGTTATGTATGTTGGTGACCAAATGTTGTTCGGAGTCCTGGATAAGATCCAGGGCATGATGAGGAGCTCCATAATGGTCCATAGATAAAGATTTATATATGAAAATTTGTTTTCAGGGTTCCGGGAAAAGTTTCAGTTTTTAGGTATTGCATTGGTAAGTTTCCAGAAAGTTCTGGAAACTTCTCGAGGAGTCTGGAAGTCCACCGGGGGTTCCACCAAGGGTTCCACCAAGTCCCAAGGGCCAGCATGGTCTGAGGGAGGCTCCCTGGCCTTATTGGGCTAGGCCCACAAGTCCCTCAAAGCCCATGAAGTCATGAAGTTGGTAAATGTGGAAATTCCACCTTTGTATGGAAGGGAAGGACGAGGACTAGGATTCCACCCCCCCCCCCCCGTTAACTGCACCCCTAGGGATTGGAGGGGCTGTACTCCACTCCCCTCCACATATATATATAGGGAAGGGGTGCCCAAGAGTACACATGTTGGTGCACTGAGACATGGCTACCCAGTGCCCCTGACTTATGCACAAGAGGTAGTAGCCAAACCCACGACAAGCAACCCAACTCAAGACCAAGCAATGCCGGCAGGCTCGGTGCTTCAACCCAAGACAAGCTCAGAGCGCGCCAAGCACGTCCCTGGTGCTTGTCGAGGACAAGGTGCCTGCACCGTGAGAAGACCCGGAAAGCAAGTCCCACGACAAGCGTGGGCCGATCGGTCACCGCTCCACCGCATCGCTACTCCACTCACTTATCGATGCGGTGTCGAGCTCCCAAGCGGCTAAGTGGCTCTCGCTAAGCACGTGGCGACGCACTGGAAGACGATTACGCCCCCTTGACAACCGTCTGTAGGCTTGTCAAGACGTGGTGCAGCAGTTAGATAGAGCGGTGGTAGGAGCTTGCCAGGAATTCAACTCTGCACGCCACCTAGACTAGCAATGATGGTATTTTGTCCTTAATGCCAGAGTTAGGTATGATAAGCTCTGCTAGCTATCTAATCATCAGACAATGTCTGTTTTTCCACTGTGGTTGCCCCTTGCACTATAAAAGGAGGCGCAAGGCAACCTAGCTCAGGATTTGAACCCCCAAACACATGTACTCACATAGCAGCTCTTCCCCGAAGGCAACCCTTGTTGGGCTAGAGCGCTAGCTGCATCTCATGTTCTTCCAATCAGTCCACCAAAAGTAGGAGTAGTGTTTTACACTTCATAGAGGTTAGAACCTAGGTAAAACACCCGTGTCACAATCATCACGCCGTCTTGCGATCTACGCTCTTCGTGCAAGTGATCCCGCCCCCACCAAACCACAAAGGGGCCTGCGGCCCCATAGGTGATAGAGTGCACTTTGCCCTGGCATCTTTGGCGCACCATGTAGTGGTGCGTCATTTGTGCGAACCCGAGTTCGTGAATGGAAAATCGATCTTCATCATCATATTCTTAATCTATGGATTCCAAGAAGAAGTCTGGTGCATCCACGCATCCTTCCACTTCAAAGGCTCCCACGCATGCACCCATAGACGTTGTTGGCGCTCCAGGAGATGTGGGCAATGCGGGCATCGTGGGTGACGCAGTTGGCGCAGGCGTCGCCACCATTGTGTCCCCCATGACCGAAGTTGCAACAGGAAACGCCAAAGAGGAGCAACAACAACAACGCCTTTGTGAACATGGCCCCGGTACCATAGACAGAGGAAACAAGAAGTCCTCACCTCCCCGCCGTGCCGACGGCCGTGGACACCACATCGGCGCATGATCTGGAGCAAGTCATGACCCCTCGACTGCGCCCGTCACTGGCGCGGCCATGTAGCTCGTACCACATCTATAATAAGACAGAGCGCCGAGCAGGGCCGTGCACCCACGGGCTCAGCCTCCTCCATGTCAGGCTGCCCCAGCATGCAGTGCTCGACGTCACGAACGCGGCGATGGCCGCCCTGGTCCCACCAGGAGTTGGGTGACGTCGCGGTCCGCCTCCTTCTCCATGTCGAATTCAACATTGGAAGCAATGGCACGAGTCCAGATGCTATTGAGCTTCCCACCGGTGGCTGACAAGATGGACGAGTGGAGAGCTACAATCCAGAGCTTGATCTCCTTCATCGAAGCTAACATGTACTAGCATGTGAAGCCGTCGCAACATACGCGGACGGAGACGGTGGCCTGGGTAGGTGATTGCATTGAGTGGGCCACACCCATGCTGCAGTGTCCTCCACGACAGCAGGCCCAGAGGCAAACACCGCCAGCTCCACACGCCCACGAACTCGATGAAGCATCCATGGCTTCGTCCGGCTAGTGCGATTGTCGCGACCAGAGACGTGTCCCGCAGGATCGGCGAAAGGAGGATGCACGCATCACCATCGAGCGGTGCCGAGAAGCACACCATTAGTCTGACAAGCTCAACAGTTCAGATGTTGGCAACCCATCGCCCAGTGCTGGCGGGTACCTGTTGGGTGCCCTGCCTTCACTCAAGAGCTCCGATAGGTCCGCTAGCCATTGACCCGAGCCTTTTAGACACAACTGACAGAGAAATACGATGGAAAATTAAACCCGACAGACTTCCTGGGAATCTACACGATAGTCGTTCAAGCTACCCGAGAAGGGATGAGAAGGTGCTCACCAACTACTTCCCTTTGGAAGTCAAGCCAAATGTGAGGTCATGGTTGATGCACGTACGAGAAAACTCCATTTCGTCGTGGGATTACCTATGCAACGAATTTGTCGGGGCCTTCATCGGTGGCCACCAAGAGCCAGGAAGCCCATCGACTTGCAAGTCCTTCCGCAGAAGGAGGGAGAGACTATGCAGAAATACATCCAGAGATTCAGTCAAGTACAACAGAACATTCTGAATATATACCCCGCAGTTGTGATTTCCATGTTCCACTCAAACCTGTGTAACATGAGGATGCAGGCAAAGATGAACGTCAAACTCCCCAAGACCGTCAAGGAGATATACACATTGGCAGACAAGTGTGCTTGTGCTGAAGGGGAAGGAGATTGCCTCGAGAGGAGGCTTGCATCGAAGTTGATTCAGACGACAATGATGCCCCTGGCTCAAAGGCAGGAACCAAAAACGCAACAAGAAGCGCAAAGAAAAAGTGGTCCTGCCTGTTGAGAGCTCTAATGATCTCATCACCGTCAAGAAGGTGAAAGCTGAAACCCCCGGCAAGGGAGCCTCCACATGCGCTGATTGCCGGGAGGCTGCTGCCGCGGAGAAAACCGGAAAAAACGATGGAAAATACTACAAGATCCACCGCACCAACGGCCACGATCTCCAAGAATGTCGCCTAGTTTAATAGCTATCTGAGAAACAAAGGGCTCAATACGAGAAATGCGACAAGGAGAAAGGCCAGGACGGTGCTGCTAGGAAGGGTCGTGGTGGCAAAGAAGGTTGCCGCGGCAAGACCCTTCAGCAGAACGAAAAACCTGCCAGGGGCCACGAGAAGAAAGAGACATATGGCATGAGTGACGATGAGGACGAAGAGGAGGATTTCAATGGTCGAAAATTTCAGAAGGCAACTGAGGCCATGTGTGTTGACGGGGGTGCATCTTTGCATTCCTCCCACCGCCAGCTCAAGCAGTGGGTGTGTGAAGTCAACACCATGGAACTTGGTGCCGAATCCATGAAAACACTTAGGTGGTCCCGCACGCCTATCATCTTTGATAAGAGGACCATCTTGACTGCACCACCGCGGTCGGATGTTTGCCATTGTTGGTATCCCCAACAATTCAGAACCTCAAAGTCACCAAGATGTTATTTGACAACGGGGAAGGACTGAGCCTGATTTTCCTAAGGTGGTGGAGAGGCTGCAGATCCCTGATGGAGAGCTCAAGGCAATGGGTACATTCCAAGGTGTCAACCCCGACACGAGTGGACCCTAGGGAAATATTACTTTGCCTGTGACGTTTGGCAGGGAGTTGAACTACTTGACTGAGAATATGGAATTTGTTGTGGTTGATATTGTTGGGGAACGTCGCATGGGAAACAAAAAATTTCCTACGCACACGCAAACCTATCCATGGTGATGAGCATCTACGAAAGGGAGAGTGGATCTACGTACCCTTGTAGATCGCTAAGCGGGAAGCGTTGAGAAACGCGGTTGGTGTAGTCGAACATCTTCGCGATCCAAATCGCCGAGCGTCCCGCGATCTCATCACGATCCGTCTCACGATCCAATCACGATCCGTCCCGTGAACGCATCACGATCCGTCCCGCGATCTCATCACAATCCGTATCACGATCTTTATCACGATCTATCCCGCGAACTCATCACGATCTGTTCCGCAATTACATCACGAACCGTCTCGCGATCTCGATCACGGTCCTTCCGATCTAGCACCGAACGGACGGCACCTCCGCGTTCAGCACACGTGCAGCTTGATGACGATCTCCACCATCTTGATCCAGCAAGAGGAGGTGGAGAGGAGAGAGAGTTCACCGGCAGCATGATGGCGCTCCGGTGATGGTGGTGGAGCAATTCCGGCAGGGCTTCGCCTAAGCGCTGCAGAAAACCGATCTAGAGGAGCACCAGTGAAACGGGTAGCACGTGGCCATAAACTGTGTCCAAACAGCACCCAATCCACCAGTATATAAAGGAGGGAGAGAGAGGAGGTCTGGCGCAAGGAAAAACTCCAATAGGAGTCAGCCAAACTAGAGGGGGAGGAGTCCTACTCCTCCTCCACTCCTAGTAGGAGTAGGACTCTTCCTTTTTAGCCTTTTTTCCACCTTTTCCTTTAGGAATTTTGCCTCCTGCGCCATGGGACTTGGTGTGGCTGTTATTGCAGCCCACTAAGGGCTGGTTATTATTCTCCCACAGCCCATGGACCTCTTGGGGTCGAAATACCCCTCCCGGAGGTCCCCCGGTACACTACCGGCACTCCCGGTACACTACCGATGAGCCCGAAACTTTTCCGGCGACCAAACTGGGACTTCCTATATATGAATCTTTACCTCCGGACCATTCCGGAGCTCCTCGTGATGTCCGGGATATCATCCGGGACTCCGAACAACCTTCGATCACCACCATACATAACTCTACACTACCGAAACGTCACCAAACCTTAAGTGTGCAGACCCTGCGGGTTCGAGAACTATGTAGACATGACCGAGACACCTCTACTGTCAATAACCAATGGCAGGACCTGGACGTCCACATTGGTTCCTACTTATTCTACGAATATCTTTATCGGTCGAACCTCTATGTCAAGGATTCAGTTAATCCCGTATGTTACTTGCCCGAGATTCGATCGTCGGTATCTCCATACCTAGTTCAACCTCGATACTGGAAATCTCTTTACTCGTTCCGTAATACAAGATCCCGTGACTAACACTTAGCCACATTTCTTGCAAGTCTTGTTGTGATGTTGTATTACCGAGTGGGCCCTGAGATACCTCTTCGTCACACGGAGTAACAAATCCCAGTCTCGATCCATGCCAACTCAACAGACACCATCGGAGATACCTGTAGAGCACCTTTATAGTCACCCAGTTACGTTGCGACGTTTGATACACACAAGGCACTCCTCTGATATCCGTGAGTTGCATGAACTCATGGTCATAGGAACATATACTTGACATGCAGAAAACAGTAGCAATAAACTGACACGATCATATGCTATGTTTGTAGTTTGGGTCTTATCCATCACATCATTCTCCTAATGATGTGATCCTGTTATCAAATGACATCTCATGTCCATGGCTAGGAAACCTTAACCATCCTTTGATCAACAAGCTAGTCCATTAGAGGCATACTAGGGACATGGTTTTGTCTATGTATCCACACATGCATTTAAGTCTCCGATCAATACAATTATAGCATGGATAATAAACGATTATCATGAACAAGGAAATATGATAATAAGTAATTTATTATTTCCTCTAGGGCATATTTCAAACGGTCTCCCACTTGCACTAGAGTCAATAATCTAGTTCACATCACCATGTGATTCGCATTGTTATGAATCTAACACCCAATGAGTTCTGGGGCTCGATCATGCTTTGCATGTGAGAGAGGTCTTATAGTCAACGGATCTACGATATTCAGATCCATGTGTACTTTTCAAATCTCTATGTCAAACTGTAAACACTGCTACCACACTCCACTTGGTACTATTTCCAAATGGCTGCTCCACTATACGTATCCAGATTGCTACTACTAGTCATCCGGATAGGTGTTAAAGCTTGCATCGACCTAACTCTTTACGACGAACTCTTTATCACCTCCATAATCAAGAAACATTTCCTTAGTCCTCTGGTTACTAAGGATAATTCCTACCGCTGTCCAATGATCCACTCCTGGACCACTCTTGTACCCCTTGACAGACTCATGGCAAGGCACACACAGGTGCGGTACACAGCATGGCATAATATAGAGCCTATGGCTAAGGCATAGGGGACGACGTTCGTCCTTTCTCTTTCTTCTGCCGTTGTCGAGCTTTGAGTCTCACTCAACTTCACACCTTACAAATCAGATGAGAACTATTTCTCTGGCTAACATAATTCCAACAGACTTTTAGCATCGCTACGAGTGAGAAAGCCTCATCGCAGTCAACTCCTTGAACTTGTCACAAACAACTTTGCAACAAGTCCAGCTCTACAAATGGTGACATTCACCATCAGTGTCTGTCTTAATTCTAAAGGTCCATTTGTACTCAACGACCTACCGTCTAACGAGCAAGTCTACCAAAGTCTATACTTGGTTTTCATACATGGATCCTATCTCGGATTTCATGGCCTCTAACCATTTGTCGGAGTCCGGGCCCATCATCGCTTCTCCATAGCTCGTAGGTTCATCATTGTCCAACAACATGATCTCCAAGACAGAGTTGTCGTACCACTTTGGAGCAGTACACATCCTTGTCGACCTATGAAGTTCGATAGTAACTTGATCCTGTAGCTTCATGATCATCATCATTAACTTCCTCTTCAACTAACGTAGGCTTCACAGAAACATCTTTCTGCGTTGCGCTACTCTCTGGTTGAACAAAGGTTTAACAACCTCATCAAGTTCTATCTTCCTCCCACTCAATTCTTTCGAGAGAAACATTTCCTCGAGAAAGGATCCGTTTAAGCAACAAACACTTTGCACTAGGATCTGAGATTGAAGGTTCACCCAACTGATCTTAGGGTATTCTATGAAGATGCATTTGTCCGCCTTGGGTTCGACCTCATTAGGTGAAAACATTTTCCACAGAAGTGTCACAGCCCCAAATATTAAGAAATGACAGCTTAGGTTTCTATCAAACCATAATTCATATGGTTTCGTCTCAAAGGATTTAGATGATGCCCTATTTAAAGTGAATGTAGTTGTCTCTAATGCATAACCCCAAAAATTATAGTAGTAAAACGATAAGAGACATCACAGTATGCACTATATCAATAGAGCATGACTATGATGTTCGGACACACCATCACACCATGGTGTTCCAGGTGGCGTTAGTTGTGAAACAAATTTCACGTTGTCTTAAGTTGTATGCCAAAATCGTAACTCAGATATTCACCTCCACGATCATATCGCGGTCATTTTTATCTTCTTGTCACGATGATCTTTAAACTTCACTCTGAATTTGCTTGAACCTTTCAAACGATTCAGACTTGTGTTTCATTAAGTAAATATACACTATATCTACTCAAATCATCAGTGAAGGTAAGAAAATAACGATATCCACTGCACGCTACAAGACTCACTAGATTGCATACATCAACATGTATCATTTCCAATGAATCACTTGCCCGCTCCATCCAACGGGGTCCTTTAGTCATCTTGACCAAGAGGCATGGTTCGCATGTCTCAACCGATTCGAAATAGAATGAGTCCAAATATCCATCAGCATGGAGTCTCTACATGCGTTTTATACCAATATGACATTTAGCGGCAGTGCCACAAGTATGTGGTACTATCATTATTAACTTTGTATCTTTTGACATCAATGTTATGAACATGTGTACTACTACGATCAAGATTTCAACAAACCATTCTCACTGGGTGCATGACCATTGAAGGTATTATTCATGTAAACAGAATAACCATTATTCTCTAACTTAAATGAATAACCGTATTGCAATAAACATGATCTAATCATGTTCATGCTCAACGCAAAACACCAAATAACATTTATTTAGGTTTGTCACTAATCCTGAAGGTAGAGAGAGCATGCGATGTTGATCACATCAACCTTGGAAACACTTCCAACATATATCTTCACCTCACCCTTAGCTAGTTCTCCGTTTATTCCGTAGCTTTTATTTCGAGTTACTAACATTTAGCAACTGAACCGGTATCCAATACCCAGGTGCTACTAAGAGTACTAGCAAGGTACACATTAATAACTCGTATATCAAATATACTTCTATCAATGTTGCCAGCCTTCTTATCTACCAAGTATCTAGGGTTGTTCCGCTTCACCGACCGCTCACCTCATAACAGAAGCACTTAGTCTCGGGTTTGAGTTCAACTTTGGGTTGCTTCACTGGAGCAACAACTGACTTGCTATCCATGAAGTTTCCCTCCTTGCTCTTGCCCTTCTCGAAACTAGTGGTTTGATTAACCATCAACACTTGACGCTCCTTCTTGATTTCTACCTTCGCGGTGTCAAACATCGCGAACAGCTCAGGGATCAACATTTCTTTCCCTGGCATTTTATAGTTCATCACCAAGTTCTAGTAGCTCAGTGACAGTGACTTGGAGAACTACATCAATCACTATCTTATCTGGAAGATCAACTCCCACTCGATTCAAGCGATTGTAGTACCCAGAAAGTCTGAGCACATGCTCAACGATTGAGCTATTCTCTTTCATCTTGCAGGCAAAGAATCTCGTTGGAGATCCTATATCTCGCAACTCGGGCACGAGCCTGAGATCACAATCTCAGCTCTTAGAACATTTCATATGTTCCGTGACGTTCAAAACGTTTCGGAGCCTCAATTCTAAGCCGTAATCCATGATGCACTAAACTATCAAGTAGTCATCGAAACGTGCCTGTCAGATGTTCACAACATCTACAGACGACGCTAGATGGGGTGGCGCACCGAGCGGTGCATTAAGGACATAAGCCTTCTGTGCAGCAATGAGGACAATCCTCAGATCACGGACCCAGTCCGCAATTTTGCTACCAACATCTTTCAATTCTATTTCTCTAGGAACATATAAAAATACAAGGGAGCTACAGCGTGAGCTAGTAATCTACAACATAATTTGCAAAGACACTTTGAATATGTTCATGATAATGAGTTCAATTAATCATATTACTTAAGAACTCCCACTCAAATTGACATCCCTCCGATCATTCGAGTGATACATGATCCAAATTCACCAACTCAAGTCCGATCATCACGTGAGTTGAGGTGGCTGCAATGGTGAACATCATCATGTTGATCATATCTACTATATGACTCATGTTCGACCTTTCCGTCTCTTGTGTTCCGAGGCCATGTCTGTACATGCTAGGCTCATCAAGTTTAACCCGAGTGTTCTGCATGTGCAACACTGGCTTGCACCCATTGTATGTGAACGTAGAGTCTATCACACCCGATCATCACGTGGTGTCTCAACATGACGAACTTTCGCAACGGTGCACACTCGGGGAGAACACAATTTATCTTGAAATTAAGTGAGGGATCACCTTATAATGCTACCGTCGTCCTAAGCAAAACAAGGTGCATAAAAAGGATTAACATCACATGCAAATCATAAGTGACATGATATGGCCATGAACTTGTGCTTTTGATCTCCATCTAGAAAGCACCGGCATGATCTCCATTATCACCGGCATGACACCATGATCTCCATCATCTTGATCTCCATCAACGTGTTGCCATCGGGGTTGTCACGCCCTGCATGCTTCTACTACTATTGCTACCATTTAGCGATAAAGTAAAGCATTACATAGCGCTTAATGATTGACATGCAGGTCATACAATAATTAAAGACAACCCTACGGCTCCTGCCGGTTGCTGTATTCATCGACATGCAAGTCGTGATAATCTATACATCACATCATCATCTCATACATCACATATATCACATCATGTAATTGGCCATATCATATCACAACATACCCTGCAAAAACAAGTTAGACGTCCTCTAATTGTTGTTGCATGTTTTACGTGGCTGCTACGGGTATCTAGCAAGAACAATTCTCACCTACGCATAAACCACAACGGTGATACACTAGTTTGCTTTTCAACCTTCTCAAGGACCGCCTTTGTCGAATGCGATCCAACTAAAGCGAGAGAAACTGTCACCCGCAAGCCATCTAGGCAACAAGTTGCGTCGAGGGAACTGGTCTCTCGTAAGCGTACGAGTAATGTTGGTCCGGGCCGCTTCATCTCACAATCCCGCTGAACCAAAATACGACCAAAGGAGGAAGCAATCTAAGCATCAACGCCCACAAACCTTTTGTGTTCTACTCGAGATCTCATCGAACCATCAACCTAGCTCATGATGCCACTGTTGGGGAACGTCGCATGGGAAACAAAAAATTTCCTACGCACACGCAAACCTATCCATGGTGATGAGCATCTATGAAAGGGAGAGTGGATCTACGTACCCTTGTAGATCGCTAAGCGGGAAGCGTTAAGAAACGCGGTTGGTGTAGTCGAACATCTTCGCGATCCAAATCGCCGAGCATCCCGCGATCTCATCACGATCCGTCCCACGATCCAATCACGATCCGTCCCGTGAACGCATCACGATCCTTCCCGCGATCTCATCACGATCCATATCACGATCTTGATCACGATCTGTCCTACGAACTCATCACAATCCGTTCCTCAATCACATCACGAACCGTCTCGCGATCTCGATCACGGTCCTTCCGATCTAGCGCCGAACGAACGGCACCTCCGCGTTCAGCACACGTGCAGCTTGATGACGATCTCCACCGTCTTGATCTAGCAAGAGGAGGTGGAGAGGAGAGAGAGTTCACCGGTAGCATGACGACGCTCCGGTGATGGTGGTGGAGCAATTCCGGCAGGGCTTCGCCTAAGCGCTGCAGAAAACCGATCTAGAGGAGCACCGGTGAAACGGGTAGCACGTGGCCGTAAACTGTGTCCAAACAGCACCCAATCCACCAGTATATAAAGGAGGGAGAGAGAGGAGGGCTGGATCAAGGAAAAACTCCAATAGGAGTCGGCCAAACTAGAGGGGGACGAGTCCTACTCCTCCTCCACTCCTAGTAGGAGTAGGACCCTTCCTTTTTAGCCTTTTTTCCACCTTTTCCTTTAGGAATTTTGCCTCCTGCGCCATGGGACTTGGTGTGGCTGTTTTTCCAGCCCACTAAGGGCTGGTTATTATTCTCCCACAGCCCATGGACCTCTTGGGGTCGAAATACCCCTCCCGGAGGTCCCCTGGTACACTACCGGCACTCCCGGTACACTACCGATGAGCCCGAAACTTTTTCAGCGACCAAACTGGGACTTCCTATATATGAATCTTTACCTACGGACCATTCCGGAGCTCCTCGTGACGTCCGGGATCTCATCCGGGACTCCGAACAACCTTCAGTCACCACCATACATAACTCTACACTACCGAAACGTCACCAAACCTTAAGTGTGCAGACCCTACGGGTTCGAGAACTATGTAGACATGACCGAGACACCTCTACGGTCAATAACCAATGGTGGGACCTGGATGTCCACATTGGTTCCTACATATTCTACGAAGATCCTTATCGGTCAAACCTCTATGTCAAGGATTCACTTAATCCCGTATAACGTTCCCTTTGTTCTTCGGTATGTTACTTGCCCGAGATTCGATCGTTGGTATCTCCATACCTAGTTCAACCTCGTTACTGGCAAGTCTCTTTACTTGTTCCGTAATACAAGATCCCGTGACTAACACTTAGCCACATTTCTTGCAAGGCTTGTTGTGATGTTGTATTACCGAGTGGGCCCTGAGATACTTCTCCGTCACACGGAGTAACAAATCCCAGTCTCGATCCATGCCAACTCAACAGACACCATCGGAGATACCTATAGAGCACCTTTATAGTCACCCAGTTATGTTGCGACGTCTGATACACACAAGGCACTCCTCCGATATCCGTGAGTTGCATGATCTCATGGTCATAGGAACATATACTTGACATGCAGAAAATAGTAGCAATAAACTGACACGATCATATGCTATGTTTGTAGTTTGGGTCTTATCCATCACATCATTCTCCTAATGATGTGATCCTGTTATCAAATGACATCTCATGTCCATGGCTAGGAAACCTTAACCATCCTTTGATCAACGAGCTAGTCCATTAGAGGCATACTAGGGACATGGTTTTGTCTATGTATCCACACATGCATTTAAGTCTCCAATCAATACAATTATAGCATGGATAATAAACGATTATCATGAACAAGGAAATATGATAATAACTAATTTATTATTGCCTCTAGGGCATATTTCCAAGAGATATCCCCCTGCCTTACAATGGAATTCTCGGTCGCCCAACTCTGGCAAAATTCAGGGCAACATTTCACTACGCTTACAACACCATGAAGATGAAAGGGCCCATCGAAATCATCTCCATTCCATCTAACAAGAAGGACGCGGTCATTTGCGTGGACAAGATATATCGAGACTCGGTAGCAGCTAAAGGGGTAGAAATCCTAGCTCCCGCCAAGAATTCATAGAAAGCGAGGAAGTCCGTTGTGGAACCCACAAGGACTCCAAGAAGCATGCCTCTACGGAGTGCGCTGCACCTGATGATGACCTATCAAGGAGTTCCACCGGCCGGAAGACTAAGATCACTTATCGTGAGATGAAGAAGGTCCCGGAGAGGTTGGATGGCACTGATGGTACCTTCACCATTAGCGTCACCCTTACAGACAAATAGGAAAGTGCGCTCGTTGCCTTCCTGCGGGCGAATGTCGATGTGTTTGCGTGGCAACCATCTGACATCCCGTCTGTTCCCAGGGAGGTAGTTGGGAATCACCTTGCTATCCGCCCTCATGCCAGACCCATCAAGCAAATGGTTAGGAAGCAAGCTTTGGAGTGGCAACAGTTCATTGCCGAGGAGATCAAGAAACTTGAAGCAGCTAGTTTGGTCAGAGGAGTACTGCATCCTACTTGGTTAGCCAACCTGGTAGTGGTGTGCGAGACGAATGCGAAATGAAGGCTATGCATAGACTTCACTGACTTGAACAAGGCATGCACGAAGGACCCTTTTCCCTTGATGTGCATCGATTGGATCATTGATTCAACTTCTGGGTGTCATTCGCTCTCGTTTTTGGACACCTACTCCTGATAGCACCAGATATTCATGACTAAGGAAGATGAAGAAAATACAGCGTTCATAACTTCGTGTGGCACGTATTGCTCTGTATGTATGCCCTTCAGGTTAAAGAACGTTGTGTCTACCTTTGCCAGGGCCATTCATATTGGATTCAGAACTCAGCTGCACAGAAATGTGGAAGCATACATGGATGATATAG
This sequence comes from Hordeum marinum, assembly GCA_022496015.1. Classification (NCBI taxonomy): domain Eukaryota; kingdom Viridiplantae; phylum Streptophyta; class Magnoliopsida; order Poales; family Poaceae; genus Hordeum; species Hordeum marinum. The sequence continues at coordinate 307,936,650 of CM039678.1, read as the reverse complement.
TAGCCAAGACCAAGTACGAAGCAACTCTCATACAAGTCCTAGAAGAAACCTTTGGAAACCTACACAAGAACAACTTGAAGCTCAACCATGAGAAGTGTGTGTTTCGCGTCCCCCCCAGCAAGCTGCTCGGGTTCCTTGTGTCTCTGTGAGGAATAGAATCTAACCCCTACAAGATCAATGCGATCAAGCAGATACAAGCGCCCAAGACCATCAAGAATATCATATGCTTGACCAGATGTGTTGCCACGTTGAGTAGATTCATCTCCAAATCCGTTGAATGAGCCTTGCCGCTGTTTAAGATCCTGAAGAAGGCTGGGTCGATGATGTGGACCTCGGAAGCAGAAGCAACACTAGAGGATCTGAAGGCTTACCTCTCCTCCACCTCCCACCTTAGTCCCTCCTAAACCGCAAGAACCGTTTATGCTATACTTGGCAGCGATGAATCAATATGGGTAGTGCAGCGCTGGTGGCACGGAGAGATGTGGATGACGATGCAGCCGCTGTGAGTGTTGCTGCTGGGGGCGAGACTAAAACCTCTATAGCAGGAACTGACACGGGGCAAGGGAGACCTCAGCAAGCATGCGAACAGTACGGAACAAAATGGTTCAGCGGCCGGTGTACATTGTCAGCTCCCAACTGCAGGGGGCTAGGTCAAGGTACTCTGGAGTATAGAATCTGATCTTTAGCCTCATCATGGCCTCGAGGAAGTTGCACCATTACTTGCAAGCCCATGAAAGCATAGTTGTCACCCGCTTTCCACTACAGTGAATATTGAGGAATCCCGAAGCCATTGGCAGGATAGTTCAGTGGGCACTCGAGTTGTCGAGCTTCGGATTCAAGTATGAGAGCCCTTCCACAATACAGAGCAGGGCATTGGCTAAATTCATTGTAGATTGGACACCCACCCAGATGAAGAAACTCCAGAGACAATTCTCCCTGGCAAGGAGGCGCCCAAGGATTGGATCATGTACTTTGACGGTGCTTTCTCACTCTAGGGTGCTGGAGCAGGCGTGCCTCTCGTCGCCCCCACCGAAGAGCACCTCAATTATGTGATTCAAATGCACTTCACCAGGGAGAAAGCCACCAAAAACACCGCAAACTATGAGGGGCTCCTTGCCGGACTCAGAATTGCGGTGGAATTGGGAATCAAGAAACTGATCTTCAGGGGAGATTCTTAGCTCGTAGTGAAGCAAATCAAGAAAGATTATCAGAGCCTGTTTATGGAAGCATACATAGAGGAAGTAAGGAAATTGGAGGAACACTTCGATGGTTTGCAAGCAGAACATGTGCCACGAGCGGAAAACAGTATCGTTGATCATCTATCAAAGTGTGTTGCGTAGAAGCTTCCTGTGGAACCAGGGACTTTTGTTATCCGCCTCACTCAACCATCCGTGTGCGCATCCGCAATAGCCAATAAGAGAAGAAAGGTGAACTCCGGCAAGCATTTCCCGGCAGAGCTTCGCGAAGCCATCGGTAGAAAAGCTGCCGGGGAGAATCCCGTTTCAGTTGGTGAGCATCTCCTTCCTGCAGAGCCCCAGGTTCATGCAGTCGAGGTATACGCTCCCACAAGTGAGGAGACGCCTTTAGTCCTTGTTGTCGATCCATAGGCTCCAACCTGGGCACAACTGATAGTCCATTTCCTTCAAACTAGAGAACTCCTTGAAGCAGATGAAGAGGCTAAAAAAGTAGCCCATCAGTCAAGTATGTACCTGTTTGTCAATGACACCTTGTATAGAAGACGACCAAACAGTGTGAAATTGAGGTGCAAATGCCGGGAGGATGGACTAAAGCTATAGGCAGAGATTCACGGAGGTGTGTGTGGCTCTCACATTGGATCAAGGGCCCTCCCCGGAAAAGCATTTCCGTAGGGTTTCTATTGGTCCACCGCCCTTCAAGACGCAATAGAGTTGGTCACCAAGTGTGAATCTTGGCAGTTCCATTCCAAGAAAATCCATCAACAAGCGCAAGCTCGTCAAACGATCCCTTTGTTCTGACCATTCTCGGTCTGGGGGCTCAACATCTTGGGCCCTTTTCCCCGTCCGTCGGGAGTTTTGAGTTCTTGTTCGCAGCAATCGACAAGTTCACAAAATGGCCCGAGGTGGAGCCAGTGAGGAAGGTGACCACGAAGTCAGATATCAAGTTCGTGAAAGGATTGGTGTGCAGTTTTGGAGTGCCCAAGAGAGTTATCACTGACAACGGCAACCAATTTGAGCCTCACCTTCATGCAATACATCCAAAACCTTGGAAGTAAGGTCTCCTTCGCCTCCATTGCTCACCCAAGAAGCAACGTGCAAATCAAGAGGATGAATGCTGAAGTGTTGCGAGGGCTCAAGACAAGGTCTTTCGATAGGCTGTGGAGGAGCGGCAAGCGCTGGATAGATGAGCTGTTAGTGGTTCTTTGGTCCCTCGGAATGACACCAAATCGAGCCACCGGCCAGACACCCTTCTCCCTAGTATATGGGGCGGAAGGAGTGTTCCCCATGGAACTCATATACGGGTCACCTTGAGTACTTGCCTACGAACAAGTAGAGCAAGAGCAGCTACGGCATGGCGATGCCATGCTCCTCAAGGAAGATTGCCTCCAGCCGTTGTGCGTGCTGCATGCTACCAGCAAGCCCTGCATCGCTACCATAGCTACAGGGTTCACTCCCGGAGCCTTGAGGAAGGTGACCTTGTCCTTAGGCGCGTTTAGCCCGCTAAGGGTACCAACAAGTTGGCACCGAAGTGGGAAAGCCCTTACCAGGTAGCACGAGTCACCAGACCTGGCACTATCCGTCTCGAGACCAAAGATAGCACCAGGGTGCTTACCTCATGGAACATTGAGCATCTTCGTAAGTTCCACCCGTAAGGTGCAGTTGTCGGGCTCAGTCTTTGACAACCACCTTTTGTATGAGCTTTGCCAAAGCTCCATGTAACCTTTGTACAAAGCTAGACGCAGACCCTGAGCAACAATAATAAAGCTAGGCATTGCATCATATCATTGCATGGCATGTTTACTGTGCATCTTATATGGTCGCAATGTTACTACTTTTTATCTATAAGATATTTGATATAATGCTTATTGATCTTATAACCCTTGTTGTCACATTATCTCTTAGGGGATTGAGGCTTCTCGCCCATGCATGTTTGTCAGACAGGAAAAACATAGGAGGAGGTCGAGAAGACGACGATGATGGCTCAGCACATTCAGAAAAAGATACTGCATGGAAGAGATAAGTCTAATCGCATATCTTAGGCCCCATGTTGATTTTATCCATTAGAGGAAATCCTTAACCTTGTTCTAGATGTGAGCGATGGATTCCTCCACGTGGAGAAAACCCTTGTCAGGAAGAGCCGTTCCCCAACTCCTCACATCCATCAATTCTGGGGGACCGCGCCGATACTGGCAGGGAGCCCTCCCGGGAGACGATGCCATCCTATTGTGTCACACCCTATGTTTTGTATCACTTGTTATACTTGGATTTATAAAATTTGGAACCAATTAAAACTTTTTCAATGCTTGTGCTTTTTTGCTTGTTGATTGTGGTATGTGGCACTCTTAGATTCTATCCCACTTCATATTCATCTTCCTTGACCCAGACTTCTTCCCCAAAGATCATGCCATGTGAATGGTGCACAAAACTATTTTTATCAAATTTTACCTTGACCAAAAAGGATTTATACAAATTAAGTTTTCAAAACCCCCTGAAATGAGGTTTCCACTGCAAGCTCTGAAATTGGGTGGAACCTTCTTCCCCAAAGGCTTTATTTCAAACCTACTACATATATGCCTTGCCAAAACCACCAAATATTAATTTTAAAGATTATTCATATATTTTATTTAAAGGCTTTTTCTTAAGAACGGAAATGGTTTTTCATAGGGAAAAATTATTTAAATGCTTTCAAAATATTTGAGAAAATTTAGGGAAACTCAGTGGACATATATTTTCCATATATATGAGTTTCAACACATGGGCATGTTCAAATCATGGGCAAAACCCCTCAAACCCTTTCTGTTCAAATCAAGCTTTTGAAATATTTCTATAAGAAATATTCTCAATAATTACAAGAAACATCCAGCAAGTCAACACTACCATAGGTGATGATCTTGCAAAGTTTCAGCTCAATTCAAGTTGTTTTGGTTCATCAAACCATCCCAAAACCCTCCCTGTCTAGATTCAAATTTGAACAACTTTACGTTGTGAAGTTTCTCCCCTTGATCCCAATCCTTGTGGACATGCTCTAATCACCAAATTATGATGCTACACTAAGTGGTGAATCAAGGGTAAAAGCTTAGGATAACTAGATCTACAGAAACCTAATTCTGTTAGTTTCTAGGGTTCACAAAGTTTCCATTGTCAACTTTGCTCATTTGAGCTCAAACTTGGTGATCTAGCCTATTTCTAACCACCATTTGATACTATCAAATCTAAAGGCAAGCAAGGTACATTTTCTTCCCTGAACCCCATCAAACACCTTCTGGTCATTTCAAAAACCTTCTGTTTTCACCACTTTCACTCTCCCACTTGCTCTCAAAGTTTTACCACAACCTCTCAGGGTTACTAGCTACCTCCAGTAATTATTGTGTGCCCTAAGGTCAATTATAGATGGGGTAAACCTCCCATTTTTACCTCCATTTCACCATGACAGGAGCTTCCTCCCTCCCATTTCTTTTCTCCCTAGCTCACCCTAGCTCCATAGAATCCAAGGGGCATCTCCAGACCCGCCCAGGAGCTACTAGACAAGCTAGGACACCCCAGAGGCAACGGTCATGCCGTCCATTTGGGCACTCTAGAGCATGCTACAGTGCGCCTCCGTACTGTAGCAGGGGCATCCCGAGGCCCCCGACCGCCTTGGGATGAGGGAGCTTGTCCCCCTGGTCGGCCTCGACATCCGTAGCACGGCAGGCGGTCGGCCCCCTCTCCCTCCTCTCTCCTCCTCCCTCCTCCGCGTGTGCCCGACACTGCCCACTTCGGCCACTCCTTGCCCGATCTGCGGGGCCCTCTCTGAGCTCGCCTCACTCCCCCTTTCCCCCCTTCTCCCAGTCCTTTTTCAGCACGGGACGGCCCCGACAACCTCCTCCCGAAGCTTCTTCGCTGCGGGACCTCGTCGCCGGCGATCTGCGCCTCCCTGTCGACCATCTCCGGCACCTACCAAATGGCGGCAGCCCCCTGAGTCCATGCCAGCCCTCAGCTCTCCTCGTCATGCCCTCCTTCGTCGCCGGTGAGCGCCCTCCCCTTCCTGTCGAGAGGAAGGAGATGACAGGTGGCCCCCACCTGTCATCACCACACCCCTCTCCCTCTCCCTCTCTCTCGCTGACGCTGGGGCCCGTGCATCAGGTTCAAACCTGGCCGCGCGCGAGCCCGCAGCTCAGCTGGCCTAGCCTGGCCGGTTGGCCCAGTGCGGCTGAGCACTTTGCCCAGGGCCACGGTGACCTTTTCTTTTTCTTTTTCCCTATGTTTTCCAAAAATTCCATAGAATTGAATATTAATCAAATTCCAAATATTCTTCCACCTAAATTTCTATAATATTCCATAGAATTTATTAGTGACACTTGTAAAAATATTTGAAAACATTTTATGTACAATTTTATTGTAAAACCCCTTTTTGGCATTTTTAGCCACTGTTAAAAATAGATTTGAAAACATTTTATGCTTATTTGTATAGCTTTTATTCACGACGATAGATTGCGCTATTGACGAGGGAGTTGGACCCGAAGACTTTGAAGACCCCAAAGACTTTGATGAGTCAGGCAAGCAGTACTTTTCATGAATGATATATAGCACTTGTTGTTTTGATGATTGATCATGATGTGGTATTCCCCCTTCGGTGGGTTTCCTCTAATACTCTTACCGTTGACACTTGCATCGTGCATGACCCTACCACCATATGAGGGTTATGCGGGTGGGTGTAGATAGGATGCTAGTAGATGCTACACAAGTGGGTTTGGGATTTATGCATAATGATGAGTTGGTGACCACTTGAGAAAGAAGTGGTGTACCGGAACAAGTTGAGAATGTGTTTTCAAAAACAGAGAGTTTTAAGGTCTGCTGACCGTCCCAACCTTACATGCGCAACCACAATACACCTTATGGGACGGGGCTTTGTTGATTACCTTGGTGGGTACTGGTAAGGACCCCGCATTACTAGTGACGAGAGTGGCATGGTCACTCTCAATACAGGGTCATGCCGGTATGGACAATCATGTGCTGTCTTCACAGGCATCGGGCACACCGTTGGTCCCTGCATGGATGATACGAGTGATGTACATCATGTGGGCTGGGTACCAACCGAGTGGACTCTTTGTTTAGTATTGCCAGGGGAAAGGCATAGTTCGGTTGCTTACCTCGGGTATGTAATATACCGTGAGTCGTGGACGACACGGAAGTTCCTCGAGTCTTGTGGGTAAAGTGTGCAAGCTCTATAGAGTGTAAAACTATTCGAATAGCCATGTTCGCGGTCATGGACAGTTTGAGGTCCTTCTTAACTACGTCCGAATTTTTTCGCAAACTTGGTGTGAGTGTGTGTGTTGGTAACTAGAGGTTACCCGAGCTAAGTCCGATGACTTAGCTTGATGATTGACTAAGTCCGATGACTTAGCATAATGATGGTACATGAGATGTTCAACCCCTACCTATGATGATATCTGTAACTTGTTCATATGGATATCTACCAACTGTTGATGCATGCCTACCTAGTTATTTGATCATGTCATTGCATTCAAAATTAGCTTTCCGCAAAATTACCTACTTAGTGCTATATCATGCATCATTATTTCCTTGTTCCACAACTTGGGTTGCTTGCGAGTACATTCAAAGTACTCATTGGCTTGCCACTAGTTATTTAATTGGCCAGGCATGGAAGAATAGGAGTATGTTGAAGAGTTTGTTGGTGACGAACATGCGAACTAGGATGCTTCCCAGTCAGAATGCATGTAGGTTAAGGCAGATGGCATTGGGTTCACGATTTCAATCAAGATTTCTGCTGTTTGTTCTATTTAAGTGTTTGGCCCTTGTGGCCCTATCGATGTAAGACTAGACCTTCATAGTCTTTATTTTGTGTAAGACGCTAAATGTGGATGTAAGACTCTTGTTATTCAGCTTCTGTGTGTTCAGTGAGCATTGATCTCTGGGATAACTGTAAACGTGCATTCGGTGATCACGACTTATGAGTCAGGGTCCCCACAGAGCTGGTATTAGAGCCATCCTGACTTTAGGAAGCCCTTAGTTAGCATGGACGTTAGTTAGGATCAATTTATTTTTCAAAATTTCACCTAGAACCTATACTTAGGAATTCTATACTATTTACCCTTCTATTCTTCACACAACACTTTGTTGACTCTCCTCCCTTCAAACCTGTGTAGATGGCCGTCATACCCAAAGCCTTCCTGACATACGGCTTTCCCTTACTACTTGGGGATAGCCTGGAGAAGTGCTTGTCTCGTCAACCTCCCGTTTTCCTCTACCACGAGCACTGGGTCGATGCCGTCACAAAGGAGTACCACGTGGATGTGATCGTGAAGGCGAACGACTCCTCGACCAGTTGCTTCTTTGAAGGACCACGGATGGAGACCATGATACTCGCAGTCGATTCAGCTGCATGCAAAGCACTCCAACACCTTCGAGACATCATTCTAGAGATGGCTGACGAGCTGGCTACTCGCTACCTTCCCTTCAGGAAGGATGATCTTGGTGAGAGTTGGACGATGATTCCATCCAAGGAGGCTAGCACACCACTCAGGTTCCAGACCTACTTCAGCCTCTCCGCCGATAGTCTGGTTCACCACTTGATTAAGGAGTCCGCGAAGCTCCACGAGGAACTTCACCACACCCGAGAGCTACTTCGGCAAGCCAAGACGAAGCCCGACAAGATCAAGAAGGATGGAGCCACCGAGGCACGACCAGCTGTCGCTTACAATGGAGGAGTACCCCCAGCTAGTGATGCACCCACACGTCATCATCGCATGAGCGTGAAGGAGTACCGTGAGCTTTTCACTGAGCCGCCAGCAAAGCATCGTCGGGATGGGCCTCCTCGCTCCCCAACCCCTTCGACCGGGAATGATGCCCGTTCGGATGATGAACGTGAGGAAGACCAAGAGGAGCATGACCACGAGACCGAGCACTCCACCACCTGAGTCCGAGAACCCCTAGGGTAGGATCAGTCATGTACCCCCATGCAAAGTCGAGTCCGTGTAATGGTTCATACGTAACCATGTGTGCTTGTTGGTTGTTTTGTTGTTTGTGCTCCTATTCAAGTCGCACTTTTGCCTTAGGGAACATGTAAGAGACTCCATCATCTATCTTAATATATGTTGGTCTTTCGACCTTCGTTTTACCACACTTGCACTTGACCGACCCCCTAAGGCGCACTCTTCCATTGTTGATTTTCCTCTCATCTATCCCAGTTGTTTGACTTGGGATGGTGACTGCTAACCACAACAGCTCCTTCGCCAACCCTAAAGCCGACACCGCAAGCCAGCAACAGGGAGCTGGCGGGGCTGCTCATGCTGGAGGACATCGGGAGCAGCCACAAGGCGACATTCCCCCGCCACCACCTCCACCGGAGAACATGACCATAGCTCAGTTTCTCCAAGTTCTTCGGGAGGAACGCCGAGCCAACAATGTTGTTATCCAGTAGATGGCTCAGGCCCTTGTGAATAACCAGCAGCAAGGCAGGAACGGCAATGCCGCTCCACTCTGTCTGAGTTCATGAGGAATTTGCCCCCAACCTTCACCGAGATTGCTGAACCATTGGATGTTGATGACTGGATCTGCACCATCGAGGACCTGCTTGCACTGGTCAATTGCAATGAGGACCGTGAGAAGGTGCTTTATGCCTCTCACTGCCTCGGAGGTACCGCCCGAGCTTGTTGGGATGGATTCAAGGTCATGCAAGGTGAGCGTGTGATCACTTGGAATGACTTCAAGGAAGGATTCCGCACCGTCCAAATTCCTTCTGGGATCATGGCTATCAAGAAGAGAGAATTCCGAGTGCTGAAGCAAGGAAGTGGTGCTGTCAAGGAGTACCTGGAGAAGTTCAACCTGTCAACACGGAGGCTTCCAAGAAGGAACGCTTCATGGAAGGACTTCAACAAACCCTACAGTATCAGCTCATTGTCTGCGACTATCGCACCTTCTTCGACCTGGTGAACAAGTCCCTCATGCTGGAAGACAAGCGTCGTACCATAGACGACACTCGCAAGCGAAAGATGATCAGCAAGGGTAGCTCCAGCAACCAGAAGCCTCGCCCCTGGCAGCCAGCCCCAGCCAAGCCAACCTATCAGCCATAACAGGCTAGACCTCATGTGCCTCGTCCGAGCTACTAGCCTCAGCACTATGCCAATCCCAGGCCAGCTTACAACAACCCCAATAGCAACAACGGTGACACAAACTACAACAACAACCCTGGACAAGTTGCTTGCTTTGGATGTGGTCAGCCAGGACACATCTCTAGGTTGTGTCCCAACAAGAAGCCAGATGCACCGTGCCCCAATGCGCCAAACCAAGGTCAAGGCCATGGAGCACCCCCAAGGAACCCCGCTCCCCGCAACTAGGCCAACAATGGCAAGGGTCGTGTGAACCACGTAACCACAGAGGAAGCCCTGGAAGACCCAGATGTCATACTCGGTACGTTCCTCGTCAACTCAACCCCAGGAACAGTATTGTTTGATTGTGGAGCTTCACATTCTTTTTTCACCCAAAAGTTTTCCCTAGAGAGTGGCATGAAGCCTACGCCCCTGGGTAGCCGTATGTTGGTACAAACCCCGGGATCAGTTATGATGTCTGGGATAGGTTGTAAGGAAGTTGAGATTAACATCAACGGGGTAGGTTACCTAGCAGACCTTATCATCCTGAAGTCAGAAAGCTTGGATGTGATCCTAGGCATGGACTGGTTAACCAAGCACCAAGGCTTGTTGGACTGTGCCAAGAGGATTGTCACAATGACCAATAGACAAGGAGTGGAAGTCAAGTATGTTCCCAACCCTGCCTCCACTCAAGCCCCTCAGGCTAACTGTCTATCGGGAATTGAGTTGGATCAAGTTCCAGTGGTATGTGAATACCCAGATGTGTTTCCTGATGAGCTACCTGGAATGCCTCCTGATCATGACATTGAGTTCATCATTGAGCTTATGCCCGGATCAAGGCCCATCTATAAGAAGGCCTATAGGATGGGATCTGAAGAGTTGGCTGAATTGAAGAGGCAACTAGCAGAGCAGCTCAGAAAGGGATTCATTCGCCCTAGTGCCTCTCCTTGGGGATCACCTGCTCTATTTGTGTCAAAGAGGGACGGAACTATCAGACTTTGTGTCGATTACCGTTCTCTCAATAAAGTCACAATAAAGAACAAGTACCCACTCCCTAGGATTGAAGACTTGTTCGATCATTTGAATGGAGCCAAGGTGTTCTGCAAGATCGACCTCAGGTCTGGGTACTATCAGCTGAAGATCACACCCCAAGACATTCCGAAGACAACATTTGTAACCCGGTACCGGATATATCAATACATGGTCATGTCATTTGGGTTAACCAATGCCCCTTCCTACTTCATGTACCTTATGAATAAGGTCTTCATGCAGTACTTGGACAAGTTCATTGTCGTCTTCATTGATGACATACTCGTCTTCTCCAAGTCTGAAGAAGAACATGAGGAACACTTGAGATTGGTCCTAGAGAAGCTTCGAGAGCACCAGCTTTATGCCAAGTTCAGAAAGTGTGAATTTTGGCCGCATGAAGTTCGGTTCTTGGGTTATGTGTTGACTATAGAAGGATCATCAGTGGATCCTGCCAAGATTGAAGCCGTGACTAAATGGCAAACCCCAACCACCGTGAAGGAAGTCAGGAGCTTCCTCGGACTCGCGGGATATTACCGCAAGTTCGTGGAAGGGTTCTCGAGCATTGCTCGACCCATGACCCAGCTTTTGAAGAAGGACAAGAAGTTCGAATGGACAGCTAAGTGCGAGGAGAACTTCCAGGAGCTCAAGAAGAGATTGACCACAGCCCCTGTTTTGGCCACCCCCAATATTCACAAGGAGTTTGTGATATATTGTGATGCATCGAGAACCGGGCTCGGAGGTGTTCTGATGCAAGAAGGCAGAGTCATAGCATATCTATCCAGATAGCTACGTCCTCATGAACAGAACTACGCAACTTATGATCTCGAGTTGGCAGCCATGGTTCATGCCTTGAAGTCATGGCGACATTACCTTCTAGGGAAGCGATGTGAGATATACATAGACCACAAGAGTTTGAAGTATATTTTCACGCAGAGGGAATTGAACATGAGGCAGCGAAGATGGTTGGAGTTGATCAAGGATTACGACCTTAGTGTTCAATACCACCCCGAAAAGGCCAACGTGGTAGCAGATGCCTTAAGCAGGAAGGCTTGTTCCTTGAATGTTATGATTAAGGAAAGGCTACCGGCCCTGTATGAAGAGCTTGAAAGCTTCGGCTTGGAACTAGTTGCGCCTGGATTCTTCGCCAACTTCGAAGCAAAGCCCACCTTGATGGATGATATTAAGGAAGCTCAAAAGGGACACGAGAGCATTGAAGGCATCAAGAGGAAGATCAAGGCAGGAAAGGCCCCAGGATTCTCAGTGGATGAACAAGGAGTTGTATGGTTCGGGAATCGCATCTGCGTACCTAACAAGGAGGAGCTAAAGAACTTGATCTTGCAAGAAGCTCATGACACTCCGTACTCCATCCATCCTGGAGGAACCAAGATGTATAAAGACCTCAAGGCAAGATTTTGGTGGCATGGCATGAAACGGGAGATAGGCACGTTCGTTGCTAAGTGCGACATATGCCAAAGAGTCAAGGCTGAGCACCAGTGACCCATTGGGCTATTGCAACCTCTCAAAGTGCCTGAATGGAAGTGGGACAAAGTCAGGATGGATTTCATCACCGGTTTACCAAGGTCAAGTAAATGACATGATTCTATTTGGGTCATAGTCAACCACTTGACTAAGGTAGCCCATTCCATTCCTGTCAAGACAACCTATGACAGTAACAAGCTAGCCAACCTCTACATCGAGCGTATCGTGAGCCTTCACGGATTTCCTAAGGACATTGTATCTGACCGAGGCACCCAGTTCGCCTCGAGATTCTGGAAGATGTTTCAAGGAGCCATGGGCACCAAGCTCTCCATCAGCAGTGCTTTTCACCCCCAGACCGGCAGACAGACAAAACGGGTAAATCAGATACTCGAAGATATGCTTTGCGCTTGTGTTTGGGAATATGGAGCCAAGTAGGAAGATTGCCTACCGTTCTCCGAGTTCTCCTACAACAACAGCTATCAGTCAAGTCTTTAGATGGCACCATTTGAGGTGTTGTACGGACACAAGTGCCGTACTCCCCTCAACTGGTCACAGACCGGAGAAGGATTAATTTTTGGACCAGACATCCTCTGCGAAGCCGAAGAGCAAGTTCAACTCGTCCGAGCGCGCCTTGAGACTGCCAAGTCAAGACAGAAGAGTTGCGCCGACTCCCATCGCCGAGAAGTGAGCTTTTGTGTCGGTGACCATGTCTACCTCCGAGTCATGCCTCGCAAGGGAACCAAGCGTTTCCATGTCAAAGGGAAGCTTGCACCAAGATACATCTGCCCCTTCAAGATGACCACTACGCGCAGAGAAGTTGCCTATCAGCTAGAGCTACCTTCTGAGCTATGGGATGTGCACAATGTCTTTCATGTGTCACAACTCCGGAAGTGTCTGCAAGTTCCCAACCGCCCCGACCTCTACAAGGACAACGACCATCAAGCCATCGATCTTCAGCCAGACATCACTTAACGTGACAGGCCGGTTTGCATTTTGGATGAAGCCGAGTGCTGCACCCGAAGCCGTACCATCAAGTACTTCAAGGTCCAATGGAGCAACTAGACTGAAGCTAAAGCAACCTGGGAGCATGAAGACTATCTTAGATCAAAGTTCCCTTAACTTTTTAGTGCTTAGCCTAGGAATCTCGGGGACGAGATTCTTGTAAGCGGGGTAGGTCTGTCACACCCTGTGTTTTGTATCACTTGTTATACTTTGATTTATAAAATTTGTAACCAATTAAAACTTTTTCAATGCTTGTGCTTGTTTGAATTATTGCTTGTTTGCTTGTTGATTGTGGTATGTGGCACTCTTAGATTCTATCCCTCTTCATATTCATCTTCCTTGACCCAGACTTGTTGCCCAAAGATCATGCCATGTGAATGGTGCCCAAAACTATTTTTATCAAATTTTATCTTGACCAAAAAGGATTTATCAAAATTAAGTTTTCAAAACCCCCTGAAATGAGGTTTGAACTGCAAGCCCTCAAATTGGGTGGAACCTTGTTCCCCAAAGGCTTTATTTCAAACTTACTACATATATGACTTCCCAAAACCACCAAATATTAATTTTAAATATTATTCATATATTTTATTTAAAGGCTTTTTCTTAAGACCAGAAATGGTTGTTCATAGGGGAAAATTATTTAAATGCTTTCAAAATATTTGAGAAAATTTAGGGAAACTCAGTGGACATATATTTTCCATATATATGAGTTTCAACACATGGGCATGTTCAAATCATGGGAAACACCCCTCAAAACCCTTTTTGTTCAAATCAAGCTTTTGAAATATTTCTATAAGAAATATTATCAATAAATTCCAAGAAAATTGCAGCAAGTCAACACTATTGTAGGTGACGATCTTGCAAAGTTTCAGCTCAATTCGAGTTGTTTTGGTCATCAAACCATCCCAAAACCCTCCCTGTCCAGATTCAAATTTTAACAACTTTACATTGTGAAGTTTCTCCCCTTGACCACAAACCTTGTGGACATGCTCTAATCACCAAATAATGATGATACACTAAGTGGTGAATCAAGGGTAAAAGCATAGCATAACTAGATCTATAGAAACCTGATTCTATTAGTTTCTAGGATTCACAAGTTTGCATTGTCAACTTTGCTCATCTGAGCTCAAACTTGGTGATCCAGCCTATTCCTAACCACCATTTGATCGTATCAAATATTATGGCAAGCAAGGTCCATTTGCTTCCCCTAAACCCCATCAAACACCTTCTGGTCATTTCAATAACCTGTCGTTTTCACCACTTTCACTCCCCCTTGCTCTCAAAGTTTTACCACAACCTCTCAGGGTTACTAGCGACCTCCAGTAATTATTGTGTGCCCTCAGGTCAATTATAGATGGGGTAAACCCCCCATTTTTACCTCTGTTTCACCATGACAGGAGCTTCCTCCCTCCCATTTCTTTTTCTCCCTAGCTCACCCTAGCTCCATAGAATCCAAGGGGCATCTCAAACCCCCCAGGAGCTACTGGACAAGCTAGGACACCCTAGAGTGCGCCGGCAACAGCCATGTCGGCCATTTGGGTGCTCTAGAGAGCGCTACAATGCGCCTCCGCACTGTAGAAGGGGCATCCCGAGGCCCCCGACCGCCTTGGGATGAGGCAGCTTGTCCCCCTGGTCGGCCTTGACGTCCGCAGCACGGGAGGCAGTCGGCCCCCTCTCCCTCCTCTCTCCTCCTCCCTCCTCCGCGCGTGCCCAATGCCGCCCGCTTTGGCCACTACTCACCCGAGCTGCAGGGCCCTCTCTGAGCTCGCCCCGCTCCCCCTTCCCTCCTTCTCCCGTCCTTTTTCAACACGAGACGGCCCGACGACCTCCTCCCGAAGCTCCTCCACTTTGGGACCTCATCGCCGGCGATCTGTGCCTCCCCGTCAACTATCTCTGGCACCCCCGAACGGCAGCAACGCCCTGAGTCCATCCCAGCCCTCACCTCTTCTCGCCGTGCCCTCCTTCACCGCCGGTGAGCGCCCTCCCCTTCCTGTTGAGAGGAAGGAGATGACAGGTGGCCCCCATCTGTCATCCCCACACCCTCTCCCTCTTCCTCTCTCTCGCTGACGCTGGGGCTTGTGCGTCAGGTTCAAACCTGGTCATGCGCACGCCCGTAGCTCAGCTGGGTTGGCTTGGCCGGTTGGCCTAGTGCGGCTGAGCACTTGGCGTAGGGCCACACTGCACTTTTCTTTTTCTTTTTCCCTCTGGTTTCCAAAAATTTCACAGAATTGAATATTAATCAAATTCCAAATATTCTTCCACCTAAATTCCTAGAATATTCCATATAATTTATTAGTGCCACTTGTAAAAATATTTGAAAACATTTTATGTATAGTTTTATTGTAAAACCCCTTTTTGGCATTTTTATCCACTGTTAAAAATAGATTTGAAACCTTTTGAACTTCAAAACCCTAGACAGATATTTTTAGTATAGCTTTTAGTATTTATCAGAGTAGGGTATCATTTTTTGTGTGCTCTGTTTTTGTGTGATGCTTATTTGTATCGCTTTTATTCGCGACGATAGATTGCACTATTGACGAGGGAGTTGGACCCGAAGACTTTGAAGACCCCGAAGACTTTGTTGAGCTAGGCAAGGAGCCCTTTGACCATGTTAAGAAACTTTTCATGCATGACATATAGCACTTGTTGTTTTGATGATTGATCATGATGTGGTGTTCCCCCCTTCGGTGGGTTACCTCTGATACTCTTACCGTTGACACTTGCATCGTGCATGACCCTACCACCTTATGAGGGTTATGCGGGTGGGTGTAGATAGGATGCTAGTAGATGCTACGCAAGTGGGTTTGGGATTGATGCATAGTGATGGAAAGAAAGAGACGATTTCAAAGATTTTTTGAAAACCCCGTCGGGTACCACTAATGCTCGAGGGAGATAATGGTGAGTTGGGTGACCACTTGAGAAAGAAGTGGTGTGCCAGAACAAGTTGAGAATGTGTTTTCGAAAAAGGAGAGTTTTAAGGTCTGTTGACCGTCCCAACCTTACATGCGCAACCAGGATACCCCTTATGGGACGGGGCTTTGTTGATTACCTTGGTGGGTACTAGCAAGGATACCGCATTACTAGTGGCGAGAGTGGTGTGGTCACTCTCGATACGGGGTCGTGCCGGTATGGACGATCATGCGCTGTTTTCACAGGCACCGGGCACACCGTTGGTCCCTGCATGGATGATACGAGTGATGTACATCATGTGGGTTGGGTACCAATCGAGTGGAATCTTTATTTAGTATCGCGAGGGGAAATGCATTGTTCGGGTGCTTACCTCGGGTATGTAATGTACCACGAGTCGTGGATGACACGGAAGTTCCCCGAGTCTTGTGGGTAAAGTGAGCAACCTCCGCAGAGTGTAAAACTATTCGAATAGCCATGTCCGTGGTCATGGACAGTTGGAAGTCCTTCTTAAACTACGTTCGAATGTTTTTGCAAACTTGGTGTGAGTGTGTGTGTTGGTGACAAGAGGTTACCTAAGCTAAGTCCGATGACTTAGCTTGACGATTGACTAAGTTCGATGACTTAGCATAATATGGGACATGAGATGTTCAACCCCTTCTTAAGATGATATATGTAACTTGTTCATATGGATATATGCCAACTGTTGACGCATGCCTACCTAGTTATTTGATCATGTCATTGCATTCAAAATTAGCTTTCTGCAAAATTACCTACTTAGTGCTATATCATGCATCATTATTTCCTTGTTCCACAACTTGGGTTGCTTGCGAGTACATTCAAAGTACTCATTGGCTTGCCACTAGTTATTTAATTGGCCAGGCATGGAAGAATAGGAGTATGTTGAAGACTATGTTGGTGACGAACATGCGAACTAGGACGCTTCCCAGTCAGAATGCATGTAGGTTAAGGCAGATAGCATTGGGTTCACGCTTTCAATCAAGATTTTCGTTGTTTGTTCTATTTAAGTGTTTGGCCTTTGTGGCCCTATCTATGTAAGACTAGACCTTCATGGTCTTTATTTTATGTAAGACGCTAAATGTGGATGTAAGACTCTTGTTATTCAGCTTCTATGTGTTCAGTGAACATTGATCTCTGGGGTCACTGTACACGTGCATTCGGTGATCACGACTTATGATTTGCGGTCCCCACATGTTGTCGGGGGCTTGATCCCCCTTTGGCACTCGTGGTTATCAGTAGCCCCGCAAGTGACCCTGTGCAACAAGGACAGACATACAACACAATAGAAACAAGAAGGGAAAGGAAGGAAAAATAACATTCTTTCGTTTTCTTTCAGATACAATTACATTTTGAGTAGCTAAAACTTGGCAAGCGCCTACATCTTTTTATTTATAAAAAGATAAGTGCCCCGTAATGCCTTTCTTGTCCCTCTCCTCCTAGGAATTAGGCGAGGAAGAAAAAGAGGGCAAAAGGAGCGTCTGTCTGGGATTTAGCGTCTCCCCGCCAGGACCAGAGGGATGCGCCTCCTGGAGGAGATGAAGGACCCTGCACCCAGGCAGGGTAGAACGGAGCCGACAGGGAGGAAGAAGGCGGAGGGTGGGTGCAGATGGTGGTGCTGCCAAAGCTAGCTATTAATGATGGTGTTGCCGACGATCACGAGGCGTCGGAGCTATCGTCTCCATCCCAGACGTGCCTTGAATCGTCGCCGCCGTCGTCCTCCTCATCTCCACCACTTGAGCGTACACCTCCACCACGATGACCGAGGCGAGAGCCAATACCCTAAGGGGACTTCATAGAGAGCATGGTCATCCCTGGTGGCCAAAGGCGAGGAATACCCCTGCCCTTAAGAAGGATATGTTGGCGAAAGACTCCCACCCATGCGCATCATGCCTGACACCATGGGTGGAGAAATCCGCCGCGATACAAGACGAATCAGCACCGCAGCTTCTCATGCGCGACTGGAGATCGTCTGATCGATTTCTCTTCATCACCATGAAGGAGGAACATGGGGTCACCAGATCGTTGTGACGCTATGTTTCCATCATGGACTCCAGCATGGTGCCAACCATGCGGTGTTGACAGCATGGTGGTCGGCGTGTTCGTCAGGCCCTTCCCATTGGCCATCAGGAGGGGAGGGGCGACCTGGAAACAAGAGAAGAAGGGTGAGCTCTACAAACTCGAGACCCAGGAGGAGAAGGAGTTGGATGAGCATCGCCCTCGCATCCTCCAATTTGACAGGGGAGGGCGCGGGGGGTGGCTCTCCCCTGCTCCAAGGGTCGCCGTCCGCCTCCACAAATTGCACTACCCACGATCACGGGCGAACAGGTAACCGCCCTATTGTGCCAATCCATGGCGTTGTAGTTTCTCCCATGAACTGGTCGTTAAGTCACGAGTGCCCACCGCAACCTCCCGCCATGCATGC
The DNA here is from genome assembly GCA_022496015.1 of Hordeum marinum. Classification (NCBI taxonomy): domain Eukaryota; kingdom Viridiplantae; phylum Streptophyta; class Magnoliopsida; order Poales; family Poaceae; genus Hordeum; species Hordeum marinum. The sequence goes on along the minus strand of CM039678.1, from coordinate 307,918,507 downwards.
GACGCGTGTGGCGGAAATGACCTAAGGTAGTGGGTCAGTGCTGACTAGTAAATTGGTAGTTACTTCCTCACATCGCACGCCTATGCATGGATTTTGGGCCTGACCCAACGGCGCTGAGCATGCACGTGTGGGCCAATCCCAGGGCTCCTGTCGGTGCAGTGAGACATGAGTACCTAGTGCCCCTGACTTATGCACAACCAGTAGTAGCAAAACCCATGACAAGCAACCCAACTCAAGACCAAGCAACGTCGGCAGGCTTGGTGCTTCAACCCAGGACAAGCTTGGAGCACAGCAAGCACATCCCCGGTGCTTGCCGGGGACCGAGTGGCCCGCACCATGAGACAACTCGTCTAAGTGGCTCTCGCTACTCCAGTCACTTATCGATGCAGTGTCGAGCTCCCAAGCAGCTAAGTGGCTCTCACTAAGCACCTGGCGATGCGCTGGAAGACGATTAAGCGGTGTCCAAACATGGTGCAAAAGTTAGCTAGAGCGGTGGTAGGAGCTTGACGGGAATGCATCCCCGCACGCCACCTATACTAGCAATGATGTTATTTTGTCTTTAATGCCAAAGTTAGGTATGATATGCTCTACTAGCTATCTAATTATCATAAAATGTATGTTTTGCCACTGTGGTTGCTCCTTGCACTATAAAAGGAGGCCCAATGCAACCTAGCTCAGGAGTCGAACCCCCGAACACTGATACTCACATAGCATCTCTTCCCCAAAGACAACCTTTGCTGGCCTCGAGCGCTCTGTGCATCTCGTGTTCTTCCAATCAATCCACCAAAAGTAGGAGTAGGGTTTTACGCTTCACAGCGGCCTGAACCTGGGTAAAGTACCCGTGTCACGATCATCACGCTGTCTTGCGATCTCCGCTCTTCGTGCAAGTGATCCCGCCCTTGCCGAACCACAAAGGGGCCTACGTCCCCATAGGTGATCGAGTGCACTTTGCCCTAACAACACACCAAGACCTTGGCATCCCTCTCTCTCTCCTGTTGCTCCGTTGCTCCTCCGTTCACAGTTCTAGTCATGTTTGGCAAAGCCCTGCTGAACTAGCTCCACCACCATGTCCACCACGCCATCCTGTTGATTAAGAACCCATATAGTACTCTGCCAATGCTCACTGGATTGAGGAGGTGGAGATGTCATCGAGCTGCACATGTGCTGAATGTGGATGTGTCGTCCATTTGGCGCGGGATCGGGACGAATCGCGATTGGATCATGAAGACGTACGACTACATCAACCATGTTTTTAATGCTTCCGCTTAGCGATCTACAAGGGTATGTATACACACTCTCCCTCTTCTAGTTTTACAGCTCCATGGATAGATCTTGGATGTTCGTAGGAATTTTTTATTTCCTAGGCAACGTTCCCCAATAGTGGCAACACGAGCTGGGTCTATGCATAGATGGTATGCACGAGTAGAACACCAATAAGTTGTGGGCGTTGATATTTAGATTGCTCACCTCCCATGTCCTATTTTGATTCGGCTGTTTTGTGGGATGAAGCGGCTTGGACCAACCTTACTTGTCCTCGCACAAGAGATCAGTTCCACCATTTGACATGGAACTTGTTTTGCATAAAGGTGGTTGGCGGGTGTCTATCTCTCCCACTTTAGTTGATCCGGGCTTGACAAAAGGGGTCCTTCTATAAGGTTAAAAGGCAAATTGGTTATCATCGTTGTAGCTTTGCATAGGTAAGAACGGTTCTTGCTAGTTTCCCATAGTAGCCACATAAAACTTGCAACAACAAAGTAGAGGACATGTAACTTGTTTTTATAGGGTATGTTGTGATGTGATATGGCCAAGACGTGATTTGGTATATGTGATGTATGAGATGATCATGTTTTGTAATAGTTATCACGACTTGCATGTCGATGAGTACGGCAACTCACAGGAGCCATAGGGTTGTCTTTAATTTATTCTATGCCATTTGCTTTAATTTATCTCTATGAGTTAGCAACAATTGTATAAGCAATAGTTAGCACAACAACCACATGAAGATATGATGATGGATATCATGGTGTCATACCGGTGACAATGGAGATCATATCGGTGCTTTGAAGATGGTGATCCAATGCACAAGATGATGATGGCCATATCATGTCACTTATTTGATTTGCATGTGATGTTTATGATTTTATGCGTCTTATTTTGCTTACAATGACAGTAGCATTATAAGATGGTCACTCACTTAATTTCAAGATAAAATGGTGTTATCCCCAAGTATGCACCGTTGCAAAAGTTCTCTATTTTGAAGCACCTCATGATGATCGGGTGTGATAAACTATTCGTCCACATACAACGGGTGTAAGCCAGTTTTGCACCTGCAGAATACTTGGGTTAAACTTGACGGAGCTAGCATGTATAGAGATGGCCTCGGAACACAGGAAACTGAAAGATCGAACATGAGTCATATAGTAGATATGATCAACATGGAGATGTTCACCATTGAAATCACCTCATCTCACGTGATGATCGGACTTGGGTTGGTGGATTTGGATCATGCCAGACTTAGACAACTTGACGGATGTTGATTTGAGTGGGAGTTCATTAGTAATGTGATTAACTGAACTAATTATCATGAACGTAGTCAAAAGTTCTTTGCAAATTATGTTGTCGATCCATGGATTGCGTTGTAGCTCCCCTGTGTTGTTAAAGGTTCCTGGAGAAAATTAAGTTGAAAGATGATGGTAGCAATTATGCTGACTGGGTCCGTGATTTGAGAATTGTCCTCGTTGCTGCACAAAATGCTTATGTCCTTGATGCACTACTTGGCGCACCACCCCCTCAAGCATCGTCTTTGGATGTTGTGAACATATGGCATGCATGTTCTGATAACTAATTGATAGTTTAGTGCGTCGTGCTTTATGGCTTAAAATTGAGGCTCCAAAGACATTTTGAACGTCGCGGAGCATATGAGATGTTCCAAGAGCTGAAACTGGAATTTCAGGCTCATGCCCTTGTTGAGAGGTATGAGACCTCTGACAAGTTCTTTGCCTGCAAGATGGAGGAGAATAGCTCAATCGGATGAACTATAACCTGCAAGGGATGGACAAGATGATCCATGACCTATTCGTTATGTGTTACACCGTGAAGGTAGAAATCAATAAGTAGCATCAAGATGATCCACTAGTTTCAAGAAGGGAAACTTCGAGAATGGCAAGCCAGTTGTCGATCCTGTGAAGAAACCCAAAGTTGGACCCAAACTCGTGACTGAGTGCTTCTATTATTAGGGGAACAGTTACTGGAAGCGGAACTTCCCCAAGTACTTGGCAGATAATACGGCTTGTAACGTCAACAATAGTATATTTGATATACATGTTATTGATGTGTACCTTACTAGTACTCGGAGTAGTGCCTGGGTATTTGATACTAGTTCAGTTGCTAATATTGGTAAACTGTAACAAAATCTGCGGAATACACGGATACTAGCTAAGGGCAAGGTGACGATGTGTGTTGGAAGTGTCTCCAAGGCTGATGTGATCACCATCGCATGCTCCCTCCACCTTTGGAATTAGTGTTAAAACTAAATAAATGTTATTTCGTGCATGTGTTGAGCTTGAATAATATATCTGGATCTTGTTTATTGAGACGATTATTAATTTAAGAGAATACTGGTTGTTCTTTTTAAATGAATAATATGTTTTATGATCATGCACCCAATGTGAAGGTTTATTGGATCTCGATCGTAGTGATACACATGTTCATAGTACTGGTGCCAAAATATGCAAAGTTAATGATGATAGTACCACTTACTTGTGGCACTGCCTCTTAGGTCACATTGGTGTAACATGCATGAAGAGAATCCATGTCGATGGGCTTTTGGAATCACTCGATTTTGAATTGCTTGATACGTGCGAACCATGCCTCATGGGCAAGATGAATAAAACCCCGTTTTCCGATATGATGGAGTTGACAAGTGACTTATTGGAAATAATACATATTGATGAATGTAGTCCAATGGGTGTTGAGGCATGTGGTGGATATCATTATTGTCTTACCATCACATATATTTAAGTAGATACAGATATATTTACTTGATGAAACACAAGTCTAAAAATTAGAAAAGTTCTAGCAATTTCAGGGTGAAGTTGAAAATGATCGTGACAAGAAGATAAAATCTCTACGATATTACCATGGAGGTGAATATATGAGTTGCTATTTTGGTATACATTTAAGAGAATTTGGAAATTGTTTCACAATTCACGCCATCTAGAACACCATAGTGTAATGGTCTGTCCGTACGCCATAGTCGTTCTCTATTGGGTATGGTGCGTACTATGATGTATCTTGCCAATTGGCACTATCATTTTGGGGTTATGCATTAGAGACTACTACATTAACTTTAAATAAGGCACCCTATAAATCCGTTGAGAGGACACTGTATGAATTATGTTTCGGTGAGAAACCTAAGTTGTCGTTTCTTAGAGTTTGGGAAGGTGACACTTATGTCTAATAAGCTGGAACCCAAAGAGGAAAAGTGCATCTTCATAAGATACCCTAAAGCAACAATTGGTTATACCTTATATCATAGATCCGAAGGCAAGGTCTTTGTTGCCAAGAATGGATCCTTTCCAGAGAAGTAGGTTCTCGCGAAAGAAGTGACTGGGAGGAAGGTATAACTTGATAAGGTTATCAAACCTTCACTTGAATTGGAAAGTAGCGCAACACGAAAAGGTGTTCGTGTCATGCGTACACCAATTTAAGAGGAAGTTCATTATGATGATCATGGAACTTAGGATTAAGTTACTACCAAACCTCATAGGTCGACAAGAACACGTACTGCACCAAGTGGTACGGTGATCATACACTAGGAAGTCATGTTGTTAGACAATGATGAGCCTACGAACTATGAGGAAGCGATGATGGGCCTGGATTCCGACAAATGGCTAAGACCATGAAATCCGAGGGTAGGATTCATGTATGAACCGATGTCTCGTAGCCCACAAGTATCATAAGTTGCCCACAATTAGTTATTAGTCCGATGTTGAGAGTTCGGAGATAGATCCAAGTCCAGAGGGTCAAATTTTCCATTACCGGGACACAGCTAATCGACTAGGTTTTTAAGTTTGCAGAGTGTTGTGCACTTTACCACAAGAATCATTCCCTCCTTTTAAGTCCTCGCACTGTTGGCTGTTTGAGAACAGGGCGAGCGAAACATTGTCTTTCAAGGAGTTTCCCTAACTACTGCCAGTGCCCATTCCATCCTACCATAGTTCTACACCCGTAGAACTGGACCAATATGAGTCACTATGATGATCAACCAAGCCAGAGCCCATAGTGACTTGTGGCTGAACAGGTAAGCATCCAGTCATGAAGTATTCTTATGTCTCTTTGAGTCTGGGTGAAGCTTTCCGCAAGATGGCATGGTGCTTCAACATACATCCCGTCCATCCACTCGTTCCTCTAGGGTACCCATAAAAACCATCCTTCACCCAATAGGGTGTATTGAAAATCTTGTCTCGAGTCTTGAAGTCTTGAGGTATTGAAGATGCAGGCCTTGAAGACGCCATCACGGAGCATTTGGCTTTGACGTAGAGTCCTACTTCTCACACCACCCCAGAACACTCATATCAACCCAGTCTACAATAGCGTAGCATTAAAAACAAACAACGCCCTAGGGCTTGATAATAGGGTGGTGGGTTCCTACCTCATGCATTCTACTTAACTACAAGATTCAATATCACTACCGGAGGAAATGTAGAAATGGTGACAGTAAATGAAATAAAGCATATACATGAAAATATGCTCAAAGTGAACTTCCCTGGTATTACTTGATAAAGATAGTCACTCTCACAATCAAGATAATTCTACACATAACTGCCGGATTTCGGTCTCCGCAAAACCCAAAGAAGTTCGAACACAGGGGCGTGTGTGAAGATCCCCTACGGCCTCGCTCTACCTAGCTCGCTACTCGATGATTTCTATGGCGAACTCGCACGATGACGAGAAAGCAGATGCACATGATGATTTACCCAGGTTTGGATTGCTATGGAGCGTAATACCCTACTCCTGCTTTGGTGGATAGCCTCACAAGGTAGTTTGTGGGTGAACTAGTATAGTGGTGCCTTGCCTCGCGAGGGGGCTCTGGTGGTGTTCCCTCTCTTCAGTTGCCTCTCTATTGTGTTGTGTCCTCTACAGTGTCACCTATCCTCTATTTATAGTGCCCCGGGTCCTCTTCCCTCATCTCTTTGGCGGGAAGGGATCCCACAATAGTCAAATTTGAAGGGGGACAGGAGTACATCTTTATCCTAATGAAAGGTGGTCTTCGCCTGCAAAGTAGTTGTTGCTGATGCAGAGGTGGGATCAGCGATGACATCCTCCCTGTTGGTTTGGTGGTCATGGTCTTGTTGCACCGGAATGGAAACCTTTGGGGGAGCTTTGGGAACCCGCATATGTCCTTGCCCCCTTTGCACCAAAGGGGAAACTGTTCGCCTGGCACGCTGGCGTCCGCCTGCCCTGCCTTGCGTCATCGTTGACCTCCTGAGGACAGGTGCTGCGTAGAGATCTTCGCTGCTTCGGAGGGGGCCTGAGGAGGCCCATCTTTGCTTGTATTGAGGATGCTTCCCTCGCGAACCCAAGGCTCTCACGAGGGCCTTGTCTTGAGCGCGGTCTCGCTAAGCCGTACCTGGCTGATGAAGTGGGCCATGCCCTAGGCTGCAGGCAGGCAGGTCTGGGTACCCCCGTTCCCAGAATGCCAATAGTAGCCCTAGGCCCAAGGCGCACACGAGATGGCTTCCTGGCAAAGCCGTTGAAGACGGCTCAAAGCGCTGCAGAGCCAACACGTCCTCGGTCCAGGCTCGACACGCGTTGCGTGCTAGGGTGCCGACGTCTCCGTTCCACGAGGGCGTCAGGAACCGCCCCAAGTCAAACTGACGCGACAGTCGTGCTCTATGCCAGCCATCATTACCATTTATTGAATGTTGTTGCTCCCTTGGGCCTCCACTCCTCGAGACAAGTGGATGTGACCCGGCGATGGCAGGTGAGGCGACGTGAATCAAGGTTACGCGCCGATCGTGTGTACCTTTCGATGCCCGAGGGGTGCATGTCGCCAGCTCTCCCACGATGCCTCGTGGCCACGGATACGCCTATAAATCCGCCCTCCCCCGAGGTGCCTTGCCATCTCGAAGCGCATGTCTGCTCCCGTAGCTCCAGAGAAAACCCTCTTCCACTTCTCAGCTTCTCCCTCTCCCCATGGTGTCTGGAGGAAGCGCCGCCGACGCAGTATAGCAAGCAGGGCCGTTAGCATCTTTGCCCTCTTTTGGAGGCAGCGGTGGGGGGCCCTCGGGGTCGGCGCAAGTTCATCGGCACTAGGGCATGGTTGATGAGTGAGTGCTCTACCACCTCCTTCTTTCTTAGTTGTCGTGTCTAGTGCTCCAGGCCTGATCCTCTCCTTCTTCTAGGGTGTCTGTGGCCAAGAAACGCAGGCTCGGCAAACTCTAGGAGGAGGTGGCCGCATTGCAGGCCCAACTGACGACTGCCGAGGCCGCCTTCAAATCCGCCCTCATGGGCGAAGCAGAGGCCAGAGTGGAGCTGGCGTCTCTCCAGGCCGAGGTTAAGGAGGCAGTCGACGCTGTGCAGGCTGCCCAAGATGATGCAGCGCATGCCAAGATGCTGGAGTCCCAGCGTGCCAAGCAGTATCTTGACATCACCCACCACGCGGCCGGTGCGGTGAGCCGGTTCGTTAGGGAAGCCCCCGCGATACCTTGTGCGCATGGCGACGGGGGCTACCTCAAATTCTTTCGCCGGGTGGTGGAGACGCTAGAGATCGGTGTCTCCAGCGTGAACTCGGATAGCAAGGCTAATGCACGAGACCTCCTAGAGCTTGCCTTGATGCGCGTATTCTCCAACTTGCACCGCCTCGCCTCGGAGCTTGACCCCTAGCGTGTCAGAGAATGGGTGTCTAAGAGGCTGCAGAGGCCCCTCTGAGATGAGGTGTGCCTGCACGTGGAGTCCCTGGTGGAGCTGCTCGTCTAGGTGCCCGCCTCTAGCGGGGAGAGTGGCTCGGACGCCACGGCGGCTGGCGACTCGGACGTCAATAGCAATTCCTCCACCTAGGCCTCCCCTGTCTTCCTCTCTTGGTACCTATAATACTTTAAGAAGAACTCGTCACCTATGGGCATCAGTCTTTTGCGTATTATCTTTGTCCCCATCATTCCCTTTCCTAAATCGTCGGTCACCTACTTGCTGTGATGTGACTTAGTTTCTTTGCTTCGGCCCTAGTGTCGTTGCCGATGCGGCTCGGTGATGGCGGCCGGCAGGGCCCTTGCGAGGCAATCTCTAATGAGGGGCAGCATGCGGATGCCACTCCCGGGGTTCATGGCCTTGCTGCTTGTCGAGGCAGGGACCCTCCCCTCGCGCCGTTTCTCGTGGCGCCCCGCGCCTCAAGGGTCTCGGTAGGTGCACATAGTGGCCCATAGTACCTGCATTCTCACATTAGTGTGCACAACCCTTATCCCGTCCTTGATCCATCATTAGATCAAGAGGCTCTTGCTCTGTTCGGTACGTCCTTAGCTTGTAGGGCGGTGACGGTCTCGTGCGTTGCGATATGCAACTGAGTTGTCCAGATAGTCCGCGATTCCTCCTGGGGTGCTTCTTCCTTGTTTCTGGAACAGTTTGGGGGGCCCATTTGGTACTCTATGTCTGCGGGACTCAACCACGAGGATACCTCGCCCACCATTGGGGCGTCTAAATCACCAGGGCGAGACCAAAAGGGGCGAGGCCTCGGCCGCCAGTGGAGTGTCTGGATCGCCAGGACATGACAAGGGGGCATGGAGCCCCGAGATTGATGAGGATTCTGGGGCGCGGTGCCCATGAAACACCCCTTGACACTCAAGCAGTGCTCTACATCGACAAGATCCAGTCCCGTACATTCGCCGACCACTATTGGGGCGTCCGGATCACCAGGATGAGACCAATGGGGCGGGGGCCCCGACACCCCTGATACTAACCAGATTGCCAGGATGACATCAAGGGGTGAGGGGCTATATGACTAGTAAGGCTCCTGAGGCGCGTTTCTCAGGAGCCTCCTTTGATGCTCGAGCGACCCCCATACCGTCCTACGAGCTGCTGCCTCAGGAGGCATTGGAACCTCCTAAGGCTCCATGCTGCAGTGTTGCACTCTGGTCGAAGCCCCCGAGTGGGGGTCGACCGCCAAGAGGTGCAAGTCCCTGAGGGGATAGGGCCTTGCTATCCTGCTCCGAGGCACCTCGGGGAGGGCCGGAGCACATGGGCCCTTGTGAAACACCAATTCAAAGAAAGAGACTCCAAGACGGGACAAAACGAGAGAACGATGAGAGAAAAGTCCCCGCCCCTTTTTCTTTTAGAAATAGAGTTCTAAAATTCTCAAACTTCATTCCAAAAAGTGGCAACTCGAACACCAAAAAGAAGCAAGCAATTGTCGTGTCTGGCACCTTGGCTAGTCTTTGTCTTCGTCTTTCCCCAACATGGAGTATAGGGCATCCACATTGCATGGACATAGCCATTGGTGGGCAGTGTTTTCCGCTAGCGCGGAGCATGGGGCTTCCACTCGGGCGTGGGATGGAACCCCTCCGCGTCCTCGGGGGGCTCCAGGCGTATACAACCCACTCATTATTATGTGAGAGTGCCCCGGCCGTAGATAGATGGGAAAGCCCCCAAGAGCACGGCCCGATAGCTCCCAACTCCGTCAAGAGACACACCATACATTTCTGCTCGGTTGCACGCCTCTATGACCCAAAACTGAATGCATTGTTCCCCACGTAGCCACGGGATTGCGCTCCTGCAGCCCAAACATGAGCACAATGCACCCGACATAGCCATAGAAGTGTTTTGTCGATGAAGCCGCCTCATGAAGTGTCAAGGCGTTGTCCGGACAAGGTCTTGATGGCCTTGTGAGGCCCAACCTCCCGACGTTGCATCGGTGCTCCAGTTGCCGTGGGTGGCCCACGCTACAAGCGTCTGGCTGCTCCCCCCAGGCTGTTACTCCTGAGGCCTCGGGGATTGGATCAGTGTTGCTTGCTCGTGGGGGCGACGTCTTGTGTCATGCCCCGCGGGCCGAATGCGTCTTGCCTCCTTCTCCCGCTCGCGTTGTCATGGCTAGGTACTCTATCGATGGAAGCGCCCAGGCCCGGCTTGGGGAGTACACCCAGAGTACCCCCTACTCCTAGAGGGGTGTTGGTTCCTACGGTAGGCGCCTGATCCATTTCACCGTGCGGAGGTATGATGTAGCTTGGTACATAGGGATCTACATAAGGGACAGGTTCTCCTCCCGAGCCGTCCAGCGAGGCGCCGGGGATGGACCCTCCGAGAGGCGGGGGCACCACCCTATGCGTGCAGCCCGCAGACCCTCCTGCGGTGAGCCTCAGCCTGAAGTTGCTTACCTCTGCCGCCACCATTGGGTGGGCCGCGCGTTTCCTGAAGTGGATTGTTTCCATGGCGATCTGATGTGCCTTCGTCGTGGTTGCTAGCTTGTCCGGACGCCTGATCCGCTTGCTCCCTGTGCTGGATGTCGCGCTCCCACCTGGTCAGCCCAGGTTGTTGACGGTCCACAGGGGTACGAGAGTGCGAGTCGGTGCACGTGCGGGGCGCTCTGTTGTTTCCTCCGTGTGATCCATCGCTGGGGTCCGGCCACGCCCTAAAACCGTTCACCAGAACTCACGGGATAAGGAGCACGGCTTGGGGTGGAACCCGTTCGGGCTCGTTCGGGGCCTAAGGGGGCACGCCGCCGGCGGGCTGGGCGGCAGGCGCAGCGAACGAGACGCCGATGCCTGACGCCTGCAGCCGCAAGGAAGGGCGAGGGACCATGGCCCTCCGCTCGATGGAAACCAGCTCAGCGCCATGGTCAACCCATGCATCGAAACCCCCATGCGTCGGGCGGTGGCCAAGAATCTCGCTTGCCATGAGCAGCGGATCGTGCACGTCGAGGTATCCCATGTAGGTGCAACGCGATGTCGGTGCCGGGGGCACCACCTATTCGCCATGTGCTTGGACAGCGTGAGGGGCGATGACGGTGGAGACAACACTGGTGGCTTGATACCGACCGCCCAGCATCATACCGCTGGGGTGTGGGTCTTCGTCAGCAGCGGTGGGGTTGGTGAAGACGGATCCGCCATGGCTAGAAGAAGCTTGTTGGGTGCTGGCCATCGGAGCGATGAGGTGAGGGAAGAGCAAGGCTTTACGAAGATTTTGACATGCCCCTACTAGGCGTGCCAAATTTCAGATTTCGGGCTTCGCAAAACTCAAAGAAGTTAGAACACAGTTGCGTGTACGAAGATCCCCTCCGGCCTTGCTCTACCTAGCTCGCTACTCGATGATTTCTACGGAGAACTCACACGATGACGAGGTAGCAGATGGACACGATGATTTACCTAGGTTGGGCTGCTGCGAAGCATAATACCATACTCCTCCTTTGGTGGATTGCCTCACGAGGAGGTTTGTGGATGAACTAGTACAGTGGTGCCTTGCCTCACGAGGGGGCTCTCGCGGTGTTGCCTCTCTTCGGTTGCCTCTCTGTTGTGTTGTGTCCTCTACGGTGTCGCCTATCCTCTATTTATAGTGCCCCGAGTCGACTTCCCTCATCACTTGGGCAGGAAGGGATCCTACAATGGCCAAATTCGAAGGGGGACGGGAGTACATCTTTATCCTGACGAACGTTTGTCTTCACCTGCAAAGTAGCTATTCATGATGCAGAGGTGGGCTCGGCGATGACATCCTCCCTTTTGGGCTCGTGGTCGTGGTCTTGTTGTACGGTAATAGAAACCTTTCGAGGGTGCTTTGGGAACCCGCGTACGTCCCTGCCTCCTTTGCACCAAAGGGGAAACTGTCTGCCTGGTGTGCTGGCGCCCGCCTATCCTGCCTTGCGTCATCCTCGGCCTCCCGAGGACAGGTGTTGCATAGAGATCTCCGTCTCTTTTGTGGGGGCCTGAGGAGGCACATCCTTTCTAGTATTGACGATGCTTCCCTCGCAAGCCCAGGCCTCTCCCGAGGGCCTTGTCTTGAGCGCGGTCTTGCCAGGCCGTGCCTGGCTAATGAAGTGGGCCATGCCCTGGGCCACAGGCAGGCAGGTCTAGGTACCCCCGTTCCCAGAACGCTGGCAGTCACACTTTGAGCAATCTATCGCAAGCAAAAAACATTCAATAAATATCCAATAAACATCCATGCCAAAAATATAACCATAAGAACGTAAGAAGAAAACATGTCTTAGTGCAAAAATAACAACATATTATGGTTTAATAAGAAAAAGATAGGTTCTTATGGTGTTGTGAAGTGAAAGGTGAAGGAAATCAACTCAAAAGAGTTAATGGACCATGTGATATTATTATACAAGCTTAAATTGTATATACTATGAAGTATGATTCAAGGAATGGGGAGAACAACATGAATGTTGTTTGACAGATAGCATAAGACATAGTAACTTTTTTGCAAAAAAAGGAATCAATTGAAAAGGAGCACTAGAACACAAGTTATAGCGAATTGAAGTATGAATTGAATTTTAATTTAGAAAGTTAAAAATTATTTTAATTGGAGCATAGTTGTTATGAACATACAATACATAACACAAGTGTTTAGGTGCAAAAGGAATAAATTGAAAAGGTGCTACGGTTTGCAAGATATGATCAAATGAAGGTTGGAATTCAAATTTGAATCGCTCAAATTTGAAAGGTTCAAGCGTTGAAACTAATGATGCTACTGGATGTGGGATGTCAATATGAACATGTAGAAAAAGGAATTATTGGGTTTGGAATAACGGATCAAAAGATATAAGTAATTCCATATGGCATTGAATCTAGTTAGAACATTGTGTGGTAACACTATTGTGGACTAGTGAAGTCATCTGACTAGGGCAAACATTATATGTTGAAATGATAATGCTAATGTTACAAATGGAAAGATTACTTTGATATGAATCTGACACAATTGGATTCATCAGAAATAGAGCTACGTAAAAAAGATATGTTCAAAAGTTGTTTCGATTTGAATATGAATAAATTTCGAAATTTGAAAGTCGAACAAGGTTGATTTGAGAGATTCACTAGATAGGTGGAATCAAGACGGAAATCTAGGCATTTGTTTAATCTAATTTGAATTAATGAGTAAAAGTTATGGTTATTTGAAAAATCAAGGCCAAGTTGTTTTACGAAAGAAAAAGATATATTTTGAAAAAAGATCTCAGACTAATGTGTAAATACGGAGAGTAATTGATAATCTAATTAATCTACCGTATACTACTCTAGTCTAGAAATAATAATCCATGAGAGTATAAAATAAAATGCGAAGATAATACCTTCAGAATGCAAAGAAGAGATTACTTCACAAAGGAGACGACTTCCATAAATCTCGCCGAAGAGAAGAATTCTTTTGTTTAATAAACCTAGTAAAACCACAAGATTAATTTAACCCGAATTGAATGATTTTTGGATGCTCCTATGGGTTTATATTTATAGGTGGAATGGAGGCCTAAAGGTCTAAGGCTAGGCAATGTGGGACTAATGGTAGATGAAATGAAGAGAAAGGTAAAAAAAGTGGTGCGCCGTGGGCTTTAGGAATAGTCGGCCCGCTGTGATCAGTGTAGGTACTTTGCAAAAAAATTCTAAGCCGCTAGCCTATTACAAGAACTGCGCGTGTAGTTTTTCTTTATGAAATAAAGACAAAAAATAAAAGTAGAAAAATAAAAAATACCAATATTTTAGTAAACATATTATTTATCAAAACTTTTAGAATATTTTTTCCTAAAATGTGAACTTTTTTTCACGGCTAAATAAAATAATTAAAAATCATTTTTTATAATTTCTCTAAAATGAGAAAGAATTTGGATTTAAAATAAATTGTAAATAGTTTGTTCGTATGTCTCCAATATATCTACTTTTGCAAACACTTTTGTTTTGGTTTTGACCTCTAATTTGCATGATTTGAATGAAACTAACCCGGACTCATGATGTTTTCAACAGAACTACATCGGTGTTATTTTTGTGCAGAAATAAAAGTTCTCGACATTGGACGGAACATTTTGTGAATTATTTCCGGGATTTATAATGAATTATGGAGCAAAGAGCTGCCGGAGGGAGGCTGCCACGGGGCCATCACACATCAGGAGACTAACCCGGACTGATGGCTCGTGGGGCCCTTGAGGATCCTCTGACCCTAATTCCAGTCCTATAAATTCACATCTTTGGACAAAAAATAACAGAGAAGTTTTCATCATGTTTCACGAGACAGAGCCGCAAGCACCTCCTGTTCTTCCTCCGGAGAGCTGATTTGGAGCCTGTTTTGTGCTCTAGAGAGGGGGAATCACCATCGTCGTCATCACCAACCCTTCTTCATCAATAGCGCCATGAAGCTCACCACCGAGGGTGAGTAATTCCTTTGTAGGCTTGTTGGACGGTGGTGGGATTGGATGAGATTGATCATGTCATCGAGTTAGTTTTGATATGGCTTGATCTTTAGTGACCACTATGTTTTGAGATTGATGTTACTATGAATTTGCTATGCTTAATGCTTGTCACTAGGGCCCAAGTGCCATGATTCAGTTCTGAACCTATTGTGTTTTCATAAATATAAGAGTAATTTGGATCCTATCTTGCAAGTTGTATGCACCTATTATTTGTCATGATCCGCATACCCCAAGGTGACAATAATTGGGATTCCTTCTGGTGATTGTAGTAGTTTGGGGAGTTCATATATTCAAAATGTGTTAATGCTTTGTTCTAGTTCTCTGTTAAAATGAGGCCTTAATATCCCTTAGTGTCCAATAGGACCTCGTTGCCACGAGATGATAGGACAAAAGATGTCACGCAACTTCTTATGCACTACTAGGAAAAATCCTATAGACAGGACAATATCAGTATCGCTGGAAAGTAACAGGCGCTGCTGCTAATTACCAGTAGCGCTGTATTTAGGAAGCGCTACAAGTAAATAGTTACCAGTAGCGTTGTAAACATAAAAGGCGCTACTGCTAATCGGGACCCGACGAGCCAACCGACAGTATTGGTAGTAGCAGCGCTGTCGAGAATACATCGCTAGTACTAATACTTTAGCAGTAGCGTTTTTCTGTTCCAGCGCTACTGCTACCTGGTCCACAGGTGGATGGGCCTGGGTACCCCCGGTCTCAGGGGCCCGACAGTAGCCCCCCGGTCCGCGGCATGCACGATGCGGCCCGCTAGGAGAGCAAAACGACGCGGGCCCTAACTGCCTATGGACCAGGATGGACACACGACACGCGCTCAGGTGCACATCACCTCCACTCCCCCACGACACCTCAAGAACCACACTTTCGCCCAGAAAACCCTCATAACCAACGGCAGAACCACCATTACACAATTCCCCATTTCATATCCCATCACCGCTCCTTCTTCCCTGTGCGAACATCGTCTCCACCTCCCTCCATCCTTCCATGGTGGTAAAGAAGAACATCACAGGCGGCGGAGCGCGAGAAGGGCCTTCGACACCGACCCCAATGTGACGGCTCTGGGCCGCCAATGACAAGTAAGTGTTTTGTCATCCGGACCTCCTCTTGCATTTCCATCTTGGTCCGCGAGCCTAACCGTTGAGGTTCATAGGGTGCCCACTCTCAAGAAGCGGAAGGAGGCCTCGCTTGGGGCCTCCTCCTGCGCGCTGCCTGCTATGAGGCCTTCTCTCCTGCCCTTGGCCTGGCAGGGCCCGGAGGGCGCGCGCCCGTGCCACAGCACACACTACACAAGGCATCGAGCATGAAGTGGGGCTGGCTAGGGAGGCGGCCATCATCGAGCGGGAGGCCAATGTGGACCTTCGCAAGTGAGGGGCTGCTCGGACCACCTTCAACTAGGAGGCGGAGCGCGAGCGCCTTGAGATCCTGGAGGGCCTGGTCCTTGCCTACGAGGCCAACCTCGTGAGAGTGCGCGAGGAGGCCCGCATCCAGCTCCATTGCGACGCTCTGAGCCCGGCTGTAGAGCGTCGGGACCGATCTCCAGGCTGCCCTCACGAGCAAGGAGGACGTCAAGGCAGAGCTGGCATCACTGCAGGCTCAAGTGAGTGAAGCCGCTGATGCTATGTAGATGGACCATCATAATGTGACGCGGGCGCGTCTGATGGAGGCGTAGTGCGCTGGGCAGTTCTTGGGCCTCTCGCGTCGTGCCTGCGGCACACTTCGTTGCTTTCTTAGGGATGTCCTGGAGCTACCACGCGTGCACAGTGATGGTGGCTACCTCAACTTCTTCTTGAAGGTGGTGGAGGTGCTGGAGTCAGTCGTCTCCAAGGTGGAGGAGGACATCGTGTCAAGCGCACACGACCTCCTGGACTGCGTGCTGACGTGCGTCTTCTCCAACCTCCCCTGCCATGATCATGCCTTCGACCTCTCCAGTGTGATGGACCCGGTGCCCGAGGAGCTCCAGAGCCCTCTCAGGGAGGAGGTGCACAAGAACGTGGAGTTGTTGCTCGAGCGGTTCACCCAGGATTATCCCTCCGAGGAGAGCGGGAGCCTTCACGCTACGACCTCCAGCGGCCATGATGAAGACGAAGCCTCCTCTGCCTAAGTTTTTATGCCTCTCTCCTGTAATATTATGAACCACTAGGAACCTAGCGGGTGTAAGACATTTGCAAGTTACTTTTTCTTAACTCGTAGCTACTTTTCGTGCTTTGGACGCCCTTGCTCCCCTTGTGGGGTCTTCTTTTTTCTTTTACACAGCCCCCATGCCCCAGGTGGCTGGGGACCGTTCTACAGCAAGCCTTGCATCGTTGATAAGGTCCCATCCAGCGCAAGCCCCCGTGCCAGGAGATAGGGGCCCAAGAGGCCAGTGAAAACCCATGACGCGCGGCGCCCGAGGTCCCTGCCTTTGATGCGTGATGCTGCCCCAGGCAACAGCCCCCAAGGCCTATAGTACCTAGCCCGTGCCTTGCTAGGTTGTTGTCCTTCGCATGTCCTTCCTCAGGAAGCCTTCCTACAGGGTATTCTGCCTGGGATTCCATGCACCTGTCAGCTTGTGCTCGGGCTCCGTGCGAGGAAGCTCGTCGCCCGATGCCCCCATAAGGTGACGAGATGCCCCAGCGCACGCAGGTGTAACCTCCGGGCCTGGTCCCACACCTCTAAGACAGCCAAGCAAGAGCGTCATGCACCTCTTGATTAATCTTCCCCTTTATGGTCCTCGGGACGGCTTCAGGGTGCGGCCCTACGTAGGGCGCCATGAAGGCCTCCCATGACGGCAGCTGGCGTGAGCCTCGCTAGGTGGGACCCCCGCGAGGGTCTTACCTGTGAAGCTTGTTGGTGGCCAAGCCTGACCAGCGACACTCACGGTGCCTTGGGCCGTAGGCGCATGGGTATGTATCCCCGATCTCGTTGGTCTGGCAATGTAGTTCGTGGGTGCATGGTGGCTACGGCTCCTTCAGTGGAAGGAGAACCGAGCGGCACGGGGCCCGTCACCTTGGAGTCAAGCACGACACATGGTGCATGACGGTACATGGGGTCCCACCACTCCCCATAATGCGTCGGTAACTGCCTAGTGCTGACATAAAGCCTGTGGGTGGCAAGGGGCCATCATTCCTCCTCCTAATCTCGTGTCGTCTCAACGAAGGCAGGGGGCGCATGTTGGGCATCCGTCAGTGCTTTATATAAGGGATATGGGAGGAGTCCCTTAACCCATTGTCATTCGCTATAGTAGTAGCAATGGTGCCCGTGAGGAAGTTCTCCGCCGCCGAGAAGGAGAAGGTGGTGATGGAGGAGGTGGGTGCGTCGAGGCCGGCGAGGGGCAGTGGCCATCCTCGCATGCCCATCACTGTGCTCGAGGCACTTCCTCGGGGGCACAGGCGACTCCTACCGGCGGCCCATGTTGGCTCGAGCAGCCATGGAAGAGGCTCTGCCCGTGGGCGTGGCCGCGATGGGCGAGGCGGGCGCAGACGAGGCCTGCGGCATGGTGCAGCCGCCCCGCCACCCCGACCATGGGTCCACTCCACTAACGCGGTCCACGACTTCATTAAGAGAGTGGAGGACAGGCCTCGGACTTGGCTTCGGCTCCTAGACTCCTTTGCGAGGGAGGTGGAGGAGTGCACACCCCTGGGTCTATGGCTGTAGCCAGACAGCTGATGCAACAGGTCTTCATGGGTGGCGATGGAGTTCAACCCATTCGGCTTCATGTTTTTGAAGTGTGGGTGGAAGTCATTCGCCCTTGCCCACGGCTTGCAGGAAGGGCACGTCCTCCATGTTTCAGGTTTGGTGGAGCCACCACGCTCTTCATGAAGATCTTCAGGAAGGCCGACGATCGCCTGGACTGCTGCATGGAGAGCGACAACGGCACCAGCACCGGTAGCGATAGCTCCTCCTCCGAGGGAAGCAACGGGGACAGCAACTCCGACGATTCCCCGGTCGCCTGGATCAAGGTGGAGGTGGTGCTGCGGGAGCCTAGCCTTTCTTCCTTTTTATGTTTTGTTTCCTTTCCGGTGATGAACCATCCTAACCCTGCAGGGGTATGTAGAAAATGGGTTATGTTGTCTTTCATGTTTTAAGTTGAATGCTAGTTTGGATCGAAAATGAGTTTGTTTTCAGCACTCTTTTTGCAGCTTGTACCCCCTTTCCAAGACCACCCTGACGCTCTGCATTGTTGGGGTTTAGCCCCCTGGTCATGCTCAAGCCATCGCTGGCGTCAAGGGTCTTGATGCGCGATGCTTAGGGGGTCGCCTGGGTTTGCCTCGCGAGGCCGCTTGGGGGAACTACCCTGGGGAGAGGTCCCGAGTGAAAACACTTGGTCTTGGAGCGATGCGTATTTACCGATTTACACTTGGGCATGATGTGAGGGGAATAGGCACCAATGCCCTTGGTGAGGTGATGTGCGCGTGGGCATGTCCATGGGTGCAGAACCCAGTCCTTCGGGTTCCAGCGCCACTAGGACTAACCCAAGAACATGCATCGTGCCCAGCCCTCGCGTGTGTGAGGCCCAAGGGAGAGATAGTGGGCGCGTGTCGTGGGAGGGGTAGGCTGCTGGAGGTTATTACGACCCTCCAGGGGAGGTTCTTCATTTGTCTTCTCCTCCAGCGCAGAGCATGGGGCTTCCAGCTTGCGTGGGTACGACCGCGATTAGATCTATCAACCAGTGAGGAGCATTGGCTTCCACTTGGGCATGGGCGGGAGTCCTCCCAAGGCCAAAACCTGGCGTCTCGGGAGGCTTCGGGGCGTGTATAGCCCCAAACTCATTATTATGTGAGAGTGTCATAGGCGGTGATAAAGGAGGGGTCGGGCATCCAAAGCGCTGAGCTTGGGAAACCCTCCCCTATTCTCCTGGCGATTTTACGCCTAGCTTTTGGCGCAGTTGTGCACTCCCGCGACCCATATCATGGGCGCAGTGCGCACTGCATGGTTGCCGGGGCGGGACCTCAAGGGCGATGAGGCGCCTGTCCGGCAGCACAACGAGTCGTGTCGTATCCCCACTGCCCGCCCATGACGGTTCTCCGAGAGGGCGGGACAACAAGGACCTTTCTGAGGTGGCTTGCATGGGGGTGGGGGCAGCCTGTGAGCAAGAGCTCAGTCACTTGGATTTGCACGTGATCCCTCAAAGAGATGGTGAGACTCTTTGCAAGTATATCCAGAGGTTCATCCGCATGCTTCACAACATCCCAGACATCCACCCTGCCGCGATGATCGCTGCATTCCACATGAATGTTTGAAATCACCGGATGTGGAAGGAAATGAGCATCAACAAAGTGAGGGGTGTCATCGATCTCTATGCTCTGGCTGATAGGTGTGCGCGGGCTGAAGAAGAAATGAGGCTTCCCGGAGAAAATATTGGTAGGCAGGTCGAGTCAGAAGATGATAATGCGTGCGCCTCCAACAAAAAGGGATGGAAGCGCAACCGAAAGTGCAAGGGCAAGGCACTCATGGCTATCGAGAGCACCGGTAACTCCAATGCCAGCAAGATGCACAAGTCTAATGGCTCCGGCAAGGACGTTGCCCCTTGCTCCGGGGACAATAAGGTTGTGGCAGGAGAGAAGATCAGCATGCCATACTGCAAGATCCACCTTACCAAGGGCCACGACATCACCGAGTGCTGCCAAGTAGAACAACTTGCTAAGAAGCAGAACTAAGAGTACAAAAAGTGCGACAAGGAGAAGGGTCAGGATGGTGCTGGTGGGTGCGGCAAGAAGAACCGCGGCAGTCTCGTGGCAAGGCCAAGCAGCAAAAGGAGAAGCCTACTCGAGGCCGAGACAAGAAATCTAATGATGAAGAGGCGGGTGATGATGAGGATGAAGAAGGATCTTATGGCCAAGTGTTCCAAAAGACTGTGGATGCTACGTGTGTTGACAGAGGAGCATATTTCCACTCCTCCAACAGTAAGCTCGAACAATGAGACCATGAAGTCAACACAACAGAACCAGCAGCAGAGGCAAGGAAACCCCTTAAGTGGTTCAATACTCCCATCATCCTCAACGCAGAGTATCATCCCGACTGCACCACTGCCATCAGGTGTGTGTGTCGTTGTTGGTTTCGCCAACAATCCGCAACCTCAAGGTTAGTAAGATGTTGGTCGATAGTGTGGACGGCTTGAACGTGATCTCGCTCAACGGGATCAAGCAACTTCAGATCCCCAACATGGATGTCAAGCCAATGGGGTCCTTCCAGGATGTCAACTCAGGCAGGTCCCGATCTCAACTTCGAGATAGAAAGGGTCGTCTTCGATGTCGCCAAGATGCCACTGCCCTACAACGGAATCATGGGACGTACGGCGCTGGCAAAATTTATGGCAGCGTCTCATCACACCTACAATACCGTCAAGATGCGTGGCCGATCATCATCATCACCATCCATGCCGACAACAAGGACGCGGTCCTCTGTGTCGACAAGCTGTACTGGGAGGTAGTTGCAGCGTCTGCTAACAAGGCACACATTCTTATCAACAAAACTCCCGGGGGAAGAACAAGACCAAGACTTCTGGCGAAGCTTGAGAGGACTCCGGGAAGCGCGCCCCAGAGGCAGCACGCCCGTCAATGACTCACCTGAGACTTCTACCGCCAGGAGCAAGAAGAGCATAACTGCCAAACCCTTATTGGGTGGAACATGTCACTATTGCTGGCAAGAGCTGCCTAGAGACCGAGAGTGACACCCAAGTGCCATAGACACTGGGCTCTTTCGAAAGTTCCACCTGTGACGCACGATTGAGGGGTCACCTGACAACACCTTTTGTACAGGTCTCCCAACAAGGTGTGTAATCCTTTGTACAAAGCTAGACGACGATCCTGTGTGTACTCAGTAAAAGCTAAGCGTTCTGCAACTCTTTGTCAAATACTTGTCTATGTTATGTATTGTAAATTAAATATTGTGGTCACCCTTTGCTCTTGTGAAGATAGTTGTTAGACCACAAAGGCTCCTAGCGTCCTTATTTTGTCTTCTTTCCTATTCTTCAAAAGTAAGGAGAGGCCTCCGCGTGCAAGTCTTCCGAGGGGAGTGATGGTAAGGACACCTACAAACACGTACGGGAGCAATCACATCAAAATAAGGAAATCACCAAAAGAAAGCTAAGTTACAGAAACTGCACGCGAAGGGCCCTTGTACTTGTACAAGAAAACATGCACGCGAGGTTTGTGCGAACGAAAGTTTGTACTTGCACAAGAAAACATGCACGCAAAGGGACCTCGTTAGAATTGTTCGCGCCCCAAGATGTTTCGAGTGTACTCAGCATCTTAGGCGGCTGAGGCAAGGGCGGAGATGTCTACTATGCAACCTTCTTCTTGTAGACTCGTTTTTGGCCTCCAAACGCAGAGTTTTGTAGGACAGTAGCAAATTTCCCTCAAGTGGATGCCCTAAGGTTTATCAATCTATGGGAGGCATAGGATGAAGATGGTCTCTCTCGAGCAACCCTGCAACCAAATAACAAAGAGTCTCTTGTGCCCCAACACACCCAATACAATGGTAAATTGTTAAGGTGCACTAGTTTGGCGAAGAGATGGTGATACAAGGGTAATATGGATGGTAGATATAGGTTTTTGTAATCTGAAAATATATAAAAAGAAAGGTAACTAATGATAAAAGTGAGCACAAACGGTATTGCAATGCTTAGAAACAAGGCCTATGATTCATACTTCCACTAGTGCAATTTCTCTCGACAATGCTAACATAGCTAAATCATATGTAAATCTCTCACGTGCGACAAAGAGCTCACTCCAAAGTCAAAAATAGCGGAGAACTAACGAAAAATTATTGTAGGGTATGAAACCACCTCAAAGTTATCTTTTCCGATGAATTTTATGAGCTATCCCTATAAGTGTCACGAACAGCCATAGAGTTCGTACTAAAATAACACCTTAAGATACACATCAACCAAAACCCTAATGTCACCTAGATACTCCAATGTCATTATGAGTACCCATGGGATTGATTATACGATATGCATCACACAATTTCAGATTCATCATGTTCAATCGAACACAAAGAACTTCAAAGAGTGCCCCAATGTTTCTACCGGGGAGTCACGATGAAAACGTGTGCCAACCCCTATGCATAGATTCCCAAGGTCACGGAACCCACAAGTTGATCACCAAAACATACATAAAGTGGATCAATAGAACATCCCATTGTCACCATAGATATCCCATCGCAAGATATACATCAAGTGTTCTCAAATCCTTTGATGACTCAATCCGATAAGAAAACTTCAAAGGGGAAACTCAATTCATCACAAGAAGGTAGAGAAGAGAAAACTCCATATGATTCATTTATAACAATAAAGCTCGCGGTACATCAAGATCGTGTCATCTAAACAACACGAAACAGAGAGAGAGAGAGAGAGAGATCAAACACATAGCTACTGGTACATACCCTCAGCCCCGAGGGTGAACTACTCCATCCTCGTCATGGAGACCACCGAGATGATGAAGATGGCCTCCGGTGATGGTTTCTGTCAGCATGAGTGTGCATCATGTTTTGTTTGTTCATCAACATGAAATGGGGATTAACAGAAACCCTACCACCTCACCTGAATCAAACCAATTAAAAAGATGTGAAAAATCAACAAATCCAAAATGCCCATCAAGAATGCCCCCCATGTCTGATAAATGCTGACATTATTATATGAGGGGACATTCTAATTTCTAGAAAATATGTGCCATTTTAAAATAAATAGCAAAGCTTCTCAAAATGCCAAATAAAGAATTATAATTAATTTAGACATTCAAAATATTCTGAAACTTTTTGTAGAGGTTTGAAATATTCAAACTAAGCTTTATAAAATACTTGAGTATTTTGTGCCTAGCATTTGTGCCTAAAACAAAATAAAACAAATGTCAGAAAAGGCAAAATAGAAAGAATAAGAAAAAAAGAAAACGAATCTCACCTCAGGCCCAGGCCAGGACGGCACGCCTGGCCGAGGGAGGTTGTCATCCTCCTAGTGGCCAGGGGGCCGGGCGTGTGGCCGCAGCGCGTACATGGCCGTGTCGCCACGCCGACAGCTGCGTGCCTGCCTCCCCCTCACCAGCGCGACGGGGATAAGCTCAAAGAGTCGTCCCCATCGCTCTCTCCCTCTCGCTCTCACCCGCCTCTCTCTCTTTTCGTCCTGCCTCACCATGGCCGCCGCCTTCTCGCCGCTGTAGCCGCCGTTCCTTTGCCTCCCCTCCGTTCCCGAGTAGCCCAGAAGCTTCGCCTCGACGCGCTGATCCTCCCCGCCGAAGGAATCGAGCCCGGAGGCTCCCCAGCATTGACCCCATCATCTTCTTCCTCGGCCACCGGAGACCGCTAACGTCTATCCGCCGCAAGGAGAGCTTCCCCGAGCCCGCTCTCGACGCCTCGCAACCGCCGTGAGCCCCTGGCCCTTTTCCCCCTCTTTCCCCCGTCGCTAGTGTGCTCTAGCACCGTTTCACCTCGGGCCCAAGAGCTCCTCGCCGCTGGTGAGGACGTGGCCGTCGCTGCGGTGGCCCAAGCTCGCACCTGACCATGTAGGCGTGCTCAGGAGGGCCCCAGGTAGCCCTAGGAGTCATCAACTGGCCCGTTCGAGCTCCGGCTCGATGAGCCCGTGCTCACCCGAGCTCTCGCAGCCGCCACGCTCAACGCCGGTGTCGACTCCGGCCGTCCCATCCCATGGGGGGTGTCGGGTTCGACGCGCGCGAGCATGCAGGGCCGATCAGTGCCCTCCGCTGTCCATTTGGTCGCCGGAGGAGGGTTTCCGATCCCCTCCGACGTCCCTAACGTTGTCGGCGGCTCAACGCCGGCGAGTCAACCAGTTTGACCACGGGGGTTGACCCAGGGTCAACTGGCAAGTGAGGCCCGACCCTGTTAATTAAGTTTAGTTTAAAAAACATTAATTAATTAAAGTAATTAACCTAATGACCCACTGACACTGGGCCCCTCCTAACTAATTAGTGTTTAGTGATTTAATTAACCATCTTAGTGACTGAGTCATTGACCAGTGGACCCCACTGGTCAGGTTTGACCTTTCAACGGGTTGTTAACCAGCTGACATCATGTTGATGTCATGCTGATGCATTAAAGGAATTTCTAATTTAAATTAATTCCAGAAAATAGTTAAACTTAGAAAAACAATAGAAATTAATTTGTAACACAGATTGAAATAATTTATATATGAAAATTTATCAGAAAAATTCAATGAATCCAGTGGTGCTGTTATCATGCATGTTAGAGCAACCTATGTAGGTAAACATTGACATTTAGCAATAGGTCAATATGGAATATCAAATGGAGAACTACTTTGAACCTATATTCAAACCCACTTCATCTAACTTGAATAATAGTTGCAGTAGATCATCCATGCATGTTGCCATGTCATGATCATGCATCATATTAATGCACTTGCCATGTATTGATTGTTACTTATCTGCATTGCGGTAGGCCTTGCTTCCGAGGATACCCTTGAGTATCCGAACGAAGGAGAGTACCTTCTTGCTTCCTAGCAAGGAAAGCAACCCCATTGATCATTCCTATATCATCCCATTGTCTAGCTCCTGCACTTGTTTATTGCATTAGGAAAAATGTTCAGTTGCCTGTCATATGCGGTAGATGAATCCATTCCTCTGCATGACGTATCATTGTCACGGTAAATAGCTAAACCTTGCAACCTAGGATGCCTGGTAGATGCTTGTGTCATGATGTGCTTTACCTATTTTGCTTGCTATACTTAGAGTTGTGTCGGGTCTGATTCATTTGGGTGATGAACTGGAGCGAAATAGTATTGTTCTGATGTGATAAGCTTAATGATGAACTTGATTTGGTAAAGGTAGTGATGAGAGGCTATGTAGGAGTACATAGTGGGTTGTCTCATTGGACCGTTCTTAGGAACCGAGTTCCGTGTTTCCAGATCTTCAGGTTCAGCTCCCGGGTCATGGTGGTAACCTATATGAGGTGTTCTACGGTGATGCTTGAGTACATGTATGTTAGTTCTAGTATTGTAGTAGTCGTATTGCCACAATCCTGCGTGTCTTGTGGGATATGACTGAGGTGTGAGTTGAGTTCCGGAGGTGTAGATAGATAATGTATAGGAAGCTTGTAATGCCTCCAATGGTTGTATCCTCTTTCAGTAGTTTGTACTTTAGCTTGGGCTTGTACTGAACTATGTCATGGTGTGTATGAATCATGGTGTTCATATGGCAGCTTGTTTAATTCCATGTTGATCGGGTGTTTACCCATGCATGCCATGTTGTCCAGTACATTGCTCATCTCATGTCTTAGAGTTGATGTCTTCTTTGTCTAAGCTGTGGGTTTGTTTTCCGAGGATGGTGTCAACTAGGAATAACCCTGTGCCTGCCTTCGAGCAGGGCGAGGGAAGATAGACAAGGAAGAGAACCTGCCGCAGCCACCATCTTTGGCGGAGGTGATGCTCGAAGCTGAGCGGAATAAAAGAGAGACCAACAGGCCGTTGGAACGTATTGAGCAAAATACAGCGCGTCCTCTCCGCAATGATCATAATGATGGTGTGTCCCTCAACGACTTCATCAAGTTGTGCCCACCTAAGTTTCATCACTTAGTCGACCCGCTCGACACTGATAACTGGCTGACCAGCATGTTCCGCAAAATCCGAACTGCTAATGTATCTGAGGCCAACAAGTTGACTTTTGCTGCATACTTTGTGGAAGGACCCGCCAATCTGTGGTGGGAAAATTATGAAGCCATGCGTCACGCAGGCCTCACAGCAACATGGGCAGATTTCAGTGAGGCATTTCGTACCCATCACATCCCGGCAGGGCTGATGGATCGCAAGAGAGAGGAATTTTGTGCCTTCACCCAGGGCAGACTAACAGTGGATGCCTATAGCCACGAGTTCGGCAATCTTGCTTGTTATGCACCAGAGGAAGTTTCGACCGACGCCAAGAAGCAGGCTAGGTTCCGTAAGGGACTTAATCCTGAGCTCCATCAAGACCTGCGTCTGCATGAGTGCACTACCTTCTAGGCCCTCGTCAACAAGGCTATAAACGTCAAAACTGGACAGACTGACTACGAGGCAACTAAGAAGCACACCCATGACTTTAGCCCCGCATCTGGCTCAGGCTCCAACAAACGTCAGGTGTGGGTTCCCAACAAAGCTCTGCCACCAAGGTACACCGCGAGGCCATCCTTCCAGGCGCCTCGTCCAGCTCAGCCCAACCCTCCAGCCAAGACATTTGGAGGTCCCCCTGTCAGTGTTCTCCCTATGCCACCATTGTCTGCTATAAATGTGGAGAACTAGGACACTATTCTCGTGAGTGTCCCCAGAACAATGCCAAGCCGGCTGGACGTGGGAAGCCGGGAAAAGCCTTCTGTGTGAAGCCAGCTCCTACTCGTGGGCGAGTGAATTATGTTTTTGCTGAACAAGCCCTTGAGGACACTGATGTTATCCTAGGTATGCTCCTTGTCAATAGTCATCCAGCATTCGTTCTGTTTGATACTGGAGCATCTCATTCATTCATCTCAGAAAGTTATGCACAGTCACGTAACATATCTTTTTGTGATATGCCTACTCCTTTAGTAGTTCAGACTCCTGGTTCAAAATGGCAAACTTCTAGAGTGAGCCATGACAATGAGATTATAGTGGATAGGCTAGTCTTCTTAGCATCTTTGATAGCTCTCAAGTCTTCAGACATCAATATCATCTTATTCATGGATTGGATGAAAGCCCATTAGGCTAAGATTGATACTCGTACTAGGAATGTTCAACTTACACATCCATCGGGTGATATTGTTAATGTCTCCACTCGAGCTGTCAAGCGCCAACTCTATTCTCTCAATGCTAGCCCTCTTCCAGAATTAGAAGATATTCCGGTAGTCCGTGACTTCCCGGATGTCTTTCCAGAAGAACTTCTAGGAATTCCACCTGTTAGAGATGTAGAGTTTGTGATAGAGCTCATTCCAGGGACTGTCCCAGTAGCCAGAAGACCCTATAAGATAGCACTCTTAGAACTAGCCGAACTTAAGAAACAACTCGATGAGGCTTTGAAGAAAGGTTTCGTCCGTCGTAGTTCTTCTCCCTGGGCTTGCCCCGTCCTCTTCGTTAAGAAGAAGGATGGATCGGATCGGATGGTTGTAGATTATCGGCCAGTGAATCTGGTCACCATAAAGAACAAGTATCTGCTCCCCAGGATCAACGACTTGTATGATCAACTCGTTGGATCCTCTATCTTTTCCAAGATGGATTTGATGTTGGTATACCATCAAATTAGAAATGGGGACACTCCAAAAACGGCTTTTGTTACTTGTTATGGCCAATACGAGTACACCGTCATGTCCTTCGGTTTAACCAATGACCTAGCCACCTTCTCTCGGTTGATGAATTCGGTCTTCATGGAGTACCTAGATAAGTTCGTCGTGGTTTACCTCGACGATATACTCATCTACTCGAAGAACAAACATGAACTTGCCGAGCATTTAAGGATGGTATTAATAAAACTTCGAGAGCATCGTCTATATGCCAAATTCTCCAAGTGTGAAATTTGATTACCAGAAGTGACCTATCTAGGCCACGTGATCTCTGGTAAAGGTATTGTTGTCAATCCCGAGAGAGTTCAGTCTGTCCTTGATTGGACTCAACCTAAATCGATTAAGCAAGTTTGGAGTTTCCTTGGCTTAGCGAGTTATTGTCGCCGCTTTGTCGAGAACTTCTCCAAGGTTGCGAAGCCTCTGACTAAACTCCTCAAGAAAGATAAAAAGTTCGAGTGGACCCCACCACGCGAGCACAATTTTCAGGAACTGAAAAGACGCCTGACCTCTGCTCCCGTTCTGGTCCCACCAGACTTTTCAAAGGACTTTGTTATCTATTGCGACGCCTTGCGACAAGGATTAGGTTGCATTGTCATGCAAGATCATCATGTGATTGCATACGCATCTAGGCAGCTGCGTCCACATGAGGATAATTATCCAACACATGATCTTGAGTTTGCAGCTATAGTCCATGCACTGAAAACCTGGCGACATTACCTTCAGGGTAATCATTGCGAAATTTACATTGATCACACAAGTCTGAAATATATTTTCACCCAGCTGGATTTGAACCTCACGCAAAGACGGTGGGTTGAGTTGATTACAGATTACGACTTAGGAATAACTTACATCCCGGGGAAAGCAATGTTATGGTTGATGCACTAAGTCGTAAGTCTTATTGTAACAACCTAATGTTACAAAAAAGTCAACCACTTCTCTATGAGGAATTTCGGAAGTTGAACCTTCACATTGTTCCTCAAGGATTCCTTTCCAACCTGGTGGCGAAACCTACTCTTAGGGATCAAATCATAGTTGTTCAGATGTATGATAGGGTATATCTCGGATCAAGGAGAACATTGCTAGCGGAAACGCTAAAGATTTCTCACAAGACGATCAGGGTGTTGTGTTCTTCTAGAACCGATTGGTGGTTCCTAAGAGCAGACGCTTAAGACAGCTGATCCTGAAGGAGGCTCATGATTCTCCTCTCACAATTCATCCTGGCAGTACCAAGATGTATCAAGACCTACGCCAAAGGTTCTGGTGGACCAGGATGAAGAGAGAATTTGCTCAGTTCATTGCCAACTGCGATGTTTGTCCTCGCGTTAAGGTGGAACATCAAAGGCCTGCTGGCACCCTTCAACCCTTAGCTATTCCTGAATGGAAATGGGATAAGGTCGGTATGGATTTCATCACCAGATTTCCCAGGACCAAGAGAGGAAATAATGCTATCTTTGTGGTCATAGACCGTCTTTCCAAAGTGGCTCATTTTCTTCCTGTTCGGGAGAGTATAACTGCTAGCCAGCTAGCGGAGTTATACGTTTCTCGAATAGTTTCTCTTCATGGTTTTCCTTTGGAGATTAACTCAGACCGTGGAAGTATATTTACTTCCCGATTTTGGGAAGCTTCCAAAATGCTATGGGGACTCATCTATCATTTAGCACTGCTTTCTATCCACAGTCAAGTGGTCAAGTTGAGCGAGTTAATAAAATTCTTGAAGACATGCTCCGAGCTTGTGTTATCTCCTTCGGTATGAATTGGTAGAAATGTCTTCCATTTGCCGAATTTGCGTATAAAAATAGTTATCAGTCAAGCTTGGGCAAAGCCCCTTTTGAAGTTCTCTATGGAAGAAGGTGTCGAACACCTATTAACTGGTCAAAAACCGGAGAGAGGCAACTCTTTGACTCGGATATGATCCAGGATGCAGAGGGGCAAGTTCGCATTATTCGTGAAAAGTTGAAAACAGCTCAATCCCATCAAAAGAGCCAATATGATCGCCATCATAAGGTTGTGACCTATGAAGTTGACGAGAAGGCTTATCTTCGGGTTACACCTCTGAAGGGTACCCAGCGATTCGGTATCAAGGGCAAGTTGGCTCCTCGTTACATTGGTCCTTTTCGCATTCTTGCTAAACAAGGAGAAGTTGCCTACCAATTGGAACTTCCGCCACATCTTTCCAAGGCACATGATGTCTTCCATGTCTCGCAACTCAGGCGTTGCTTTTCGGACCCTATTCGCGAAGTAGACCACGAAGCGCTTGATCTCCAAGATAACCTTACATATCGAGAATACCCTGTTCGTATTCTTGATCAAGCTGAGCGTACCACTCAACGTCAAAACATCAGGTTTCTCAAGGTTCAGTGGTCGCACCATTCCGAAAAGGAAGCCACATGGGAAAGAGAGGATTATCTTTGACTAGAGTACCCCACACTCTTCCCGACGACTTCAAAATCTCGGGACGAGATTCTTTTGAGTGGGGGTGAGTTGTCACATCCCTAGTTTAGCTTACTTAGGTCAGCATGAGTGTGCATCATGTTTTGTTTTTTGCATCAACATGAAATGGGGATTAACAGAAACCCTACCACATCACCTGAATCAAACCAATTCAAAAGATGTGAAAAATCAACAAATCCAAAATGCCCATCAAAAATGCCCCCCATGTCTGATAAATGCTGACATTATTATATCAGGGGATATTCTAATTTCTAGAACATATGTGCCATTTTAAAATAAATAGAAAAGCATCTGAAAATACCAAATAAAGCATTATAATTAATTTAGACATTCAAAATATTCTGAAACTTCTTGTAGAGGTTTGAAATATTCAAACTAAGCTCTATAAAATATCTGACTATTTTGTGCCTAGCATTTGTGCCTAAAACAAAATAAAAAAATGTGAGAAAAGGCAAAACAGAAAGAAATAAGAAAAAAAGGAATCTCACCTCAGGCCCAGGCCAGGCCAGATCACTTGGCCCAGGGAGGTCGTCGTCCTCCTTGCAGACAGGGGGACGGGTGTGTGGCCGTCGCGCACACACGGTCATGCCACCACGCCGGCAGCTGCCTGCCTGCCTCCCCCTCGCCAGCGCGACGGGGATAAGCTCAGAGAGTCGTCCCCATCACTCTCTCCCTTTCATTTTCGCCCGCCTCTCTCTCTTTCCCCTGCCTCTCCATGGCCGCCGCCTTCTCGCCGTTGTAGCCGTTGTTCCCGTCGCTCCCCTCCGTTCCCGAGTAGCCCAGAAGCTCCGCCTTGACGCGTTGATCCTCCCCACCGAAGGAATCGAGCCCGGAGGCCCCCAGTGTCAACCCCGTCATCTTCTTCCTCCTCAGCCACCGGAGACCATTGTCGTCCGTCCGCCGCAAGCAGAGCTTCCCTGAGCCCGCTCTCGACACCGTCGCAAGCGTCGTGAGCCCCTGGCCCTTTTCCCCCTCTTCCAACCGTCGGTAGCACGCTATAGCACCGTTTCATCTCGGGCCCAAGAGCTCCTCGCCGCCGGCAAGGACGTGGCCATCGCTGCGGTGGCCCAAGCTTGCACCTGAGCATGTAGCCGTGCTCAGGAGGGGCCCAGGTAGCCCTAGGAGCCATCAGCTGGCCCGTTCGAGCTCCGGCTCGATGAGCCCGTGCTTGCCCAAGCTCCGGCAGCCGCCGCGCTCAACGCCGGCGTCGACTCCGACAGTCCCATCCCCTGGGAGATGTTGGGTTCGACGGGCGTGAGAACGCAGGGACGATCGATGCCCTCCGCCGTCCATTTAGTCACTAGAGGAGGGTTCCCGATCCCCTCCGTCGTCCCTGGCATCGTCGGCGGCTCAACACCGGCGAGTCAACCAGTTTGACCATGGAGGTTGACCCCAAGGTCAACTGGCAAGTGGGGCCCGGCCCTATTAATTAAGTTTAGTTAAAAATATATTAATTAATTAAATTAATTAACCTAGTGACCCACTAATAGTGGCCCCCTGCTAACTAATTAGTGGTTAGTGATTTAATTAACCTTGTTAGTGATCGAGTCACTAACCAGTGGACCCCACTGGTCAGGTTTGACCTGTCAACGGGTTGTTGACCAGCTGACATCATGATGATGTCATGCTGATGCATTGAATGAATTTCTAATTTAAATTAAGTCCAGAAAATAGTTAAAACTTAGAAAAATCATAGAAATTAATCTGTAACTCAGATTGAAATAATTTATATATGAAAATTTATCAGAAAAATTCAATGAATCAAATGGTGTTGTTATCATGCATGTTAGAGCAACCTATGTAGGTGAACATTGACATTTAGCAATAGGTCAATATATGGAATGTCAAATGGAGAACGACTTTGAACCTATATTCAAACCCACTTCATCTAACTTGAATAATAGTTGCATTAGCTCATCCATTCATCTTGCCATATCATGATCATCCATCATATTGTTGCACTTGCTCTGTATTGATTATTACTTATCTGCATTGCAGTAGGCCCTGCTTCCGACGATACCCCTGAGTATCCTAACGAAAGAGAGTACCTTCCCGCTTCCCAGCAAGGCAAGCAACCCCATTGATCATTCCTATATCATCCCATTCTCTAGCTCCTGCTTTCGTTTATTGCATTAGGACAAACGTTCAATTGCCAGTCATATGCGGTAGATGAACCCATTCCTCTGCATGACCTATCATTGTCACAGTAAATAGCTAAACCTTGGACCCTAGTATGCTTGGTAGATGCTTGTGCCATGATGTGCTTTACCTATTTTGCTTGATATGCTTGCTATGCTTAGAGTTGTGTCAGGTCTGATTCATCTGGGTGATGAACTAGAGCAAAACAGTATTGTTCTGATGTGATAAGCTTAATGATGAACCCCATTTGGTAAAGGTAGCGATTAAATGCTATGTAGGAGTACATAGCGGGTTGTCTCATTGGGACCGTTCTTAGGAACTGAGTTCCGTGTTTGTGATCCAAGACTAGCTACTACCACACTTTGGGATACTTAATTGACCCTCTCGACTCATCGATAGCTTGGTCCTTGGCCCAGGAATTGCAAGTAGTTTTTGGTGTTTATAGTATGCTGGAGGCCATGTGTAGTGTTGTCCCTAGGGGCGGGCTATGACGCGGTAGACAGTGGCACGATGTACCAAGGGTCACCCGAATGGTGGGCTTGGGAACCATGCACACATCGTTTGGGGCCGTAGCGGAAACTTTGGTCGGACTTCCGTACGGGTTCAGTCCCAAATAGGCGATAGCCTAGACTAGAGGCCTTGTGTGATTGACAGTCGTGGCTGACTCCCTCGCTGGGCTTCCGCTTGAAGGTTGCCGAGGTGCATGGTTTTATGAGCACAAAACAATAAGTGGCAAGAGCGTGTGTGAAGGAGTACACCCCTGCTGGGTATGAATCTGTTCAAATAGTTGCGTCCTCGGATATGGACTACTTGGAGAACTTATGATGTTCATAGTTAACTTGATGGATACTCATAAAAATCTCAAGACAAGTGTGAGTACCATGGATGGCACTCTCGTAGATGACGGAAGTGAATCCATGGTGGTGTATTGATGTGGAGTTAGTGGACTCGTGTGCGATATCTAAAACTTGAACAAAGAATTAAAATGTGTAGTATAGGTTAGCCAAAAGTCAAAGCTGGCATTGATGCATAAACTCCACCACTCCCATTGTTGATACATGAGCATGAATAGACTAGGTCTGTTTTAAATACTTGCTGAGTACGTTTGTACTCACAATTGCTTCATAAATGTTGCCGATGAGACTCAGGACCCATCAGGTGGGTTGTACCTAGATGTCGATGACGCCTAATAGCTGGTGTCCCAGCTACGACCTTATGCCCTGTGGCAGGCTGTAGGTAGTTAGGCCATGTGCCTTTTTACCCTTTCAACTGTGTATACTCAGACAGCTTTATGCTTCCTCTTGGTTTGTATGAACTTGCTTGTACGACTTGAGTGTCGGGTCATGTGACTCCTACCTGTAAGAACATATTATGCAAGGCTCCTCTAAGCCTCTTAAATAAAAGTTGTGATGTTGTATGGTTATGTTGTGATGCCTTAGCTGTATCTATGCATACCGGGCATGTCGTGCATACGTGTGACGTGCAACAGTATGTATGGGATCCGACACCTAGCCATGTGCCTTCAGTAGTAATATTTATGGGGAACTGCCTCTTTGTGCTTCCACCGAGCCTTGGTAGCTTGCTACTGCTCCGGACACATTGATTGACCGACATGTATCCTTCTTTGCTGTTGTGTCTGTCCCTTCATGGAAATGTCTCGCAGTGTAATGGAGTCCCTGTAGCCTGCTATGACTCATCTACATGCAGTGATGACATTTATGTCCCACGATGTAATGGAGTCCTTGTAGCTTGCTATGACTCATCTACACACGCTTGAGACCGACACTTGCATTGCTGGGTTATGTATGCATGTTTTCGTACGGATGTGCCACTTGGGTTCTATGACTAGTCATGTCGGCCCAGGTTCTCTGTCGTTTGAATGCTAGCGACATATTCACATACGTGAGACAAAAGACGCAAACGGTCCTGGCTAAGGTAAGGCTGCAGCCGTGGGGTTATCGTGTGTGAGGCCGCAGAGTGATGTGATGTGTTACAGGCTGGATTCCTATGACTTAGGATTGGGGTCCTGATAGTTTCCCCCTCCGACAGGGTGCCGGAACAGGCTCCCAATTGACTTTTCATGGCTACAGAGGATTGCAATGGAGGAACTCCCGATCTAGGTTTCTTTCTGGGGGTTTATTCATTTATAGGAACACTTAGCATTGGAATCATGTCAAGGGTACTCCCAAGGGGCCCACAATACTGGGGGCGCGGCCTAGGAGGGGCGCCCTGGTGACTTGTGGCCTCCTTGGGACTCCTCTCCGGTATCATTTTTCTCTGGTATTTTTTTATATTTTCCAAAATATTCTCCATAAATTTTCATCCCATTCCGAGAACTTTTATTTCTGCACAAAAACGACACCATGGTAGTTCTGCTAAAAATAGTGCTAGTCCGGGTTAGTTCTAATAAAATCATACCAAAATCATATAGAATTATTGTAAACATGGCATGAATACTTCATAAATTATAGATACATTGGAGACATATCATACGGCAAGGCGTCCTTGCTGGCAGCGACATCACCGATGAGTCGCTAAGGGTCAACCCTCAAAGCATTAGAGGTACATACGCATGCACCGGCAGACATTCCCAATGACCGTAGTGTTTAAAACTTGCAAGCATAAAATTGAACAAAGGGAACCAACTCTTCGTCTCAATGGATGGAATACATGCATTCGAAAGCAAAGTGCGGTGCTAACATAAGGCAAATGTTTTCGGCACAAGCGTTGCCGAATGAAAATCACTTGTTCAAAGTTACAGAACCAGCTTTGTCAGAAAAGGGAGCAACGAGGGCGTCGAGTTTGCTGGTGTCGAAGCCCTTCAGCAGCCTAGAGAAGGCCTTGCTCAAGTCGATGACAGGGTTGTGGTAGGCCACCTTCACCAAGAACTTGTCGAAGGCCACACGACACAGCTCGGGTAACCGTGGAGGAATTCCTTGTCCTGCCCCACCTCGTACATTGCCAAGACGTCAACGGTCTTTTGGAAGAAAATGGACAGGCGCACGCTCGCCGTCTCTCTGACATTGTTGGAGAGGGCACACTCCTCTAGACCCATCTTAGCAAGTTGGGTGGAGAGCCCGATGGCAATGTCGACAAGCTGCTCCGTCCACAACTCGGCGCTCTCCTGGAGTCTATTCGAGGTGTGCGTAGAAGAAACCAGCAGTGCTTTCTCCTTCCGGAGATCCTCATGCAAACGAAGATGCCTTTGCTAGGCGACCTCAAGACTATCCTCATGGGTGCTCACTTTATGCGTAGAAAAGCAATGGTGGCCACGACAACCTCTAGCTCCATGATCTTGTCAGTTAGCCCCACCTGTAGGTCCACAAAGGTTTGGATCCCCTTTTGGATATCATCCTTCAGCTTCGAGAGCACCTATTTAGAGACGGCAAGGTTTTCTCCCAGTTTTTGCACCTTGCTCTCCAGCTCAGCCTTAGCGGATCAAGCAACCTCAGTGGTGTTAACGGCCTCGTGGGGTTTTCCGACGTGCTCAATGGCCAAGTTCTCGAGGGTGTCTTTGTGCTTTGCCTCCAGCTCTTGGATTTGTTGCACTAGTCCAGCCCTGAGCTGGTCGGTGAGAGCCATTTCCCGAGCAGCGAGTTCCTCCTTCGAATAGTCGAGCAAGATCTTTCGTGAGGTCTACTCGGCTTCGGTGTTGGCGAAGGTCTCCTTCGTCTCCCTCTAGATCTTCTGCGCTTTGGCCCTCTGGTTGATGAGCACAACCTCGGCCTTGCTGAGCTCGACCTGCTACGCAGAGATGTCCTTGCGGATCTCGGTGAACCAGGTCCGCATCTCGGCAAGGAGCTCCCAAAACCTGTCCTCTACAGCCGCAAGAAGAGCCTTCTGGCGATCCAACCTCTCCGAATAGTTGGCATAGAGCTCCTACAACCACCAGAAGTCCCTACCCATGGAGGACAGGATGGCATTCTCCTTGGCCTCGTCGCCTCTGCCAATGAGGTTAAACACCGTTCCTCCTCCAGGGTGACGACGTCCTCATCGAGGGCCGCCCCCTTGGAGCAGGCCGTGAAGACCGCATGCATGGGGAAACTGGCAAACTGGAAGTTGTCGGTCCTCACGTACCGACTTTGGGGAAGCTACATCGATGAAGATGGGACGACAACGATCCTGATGGCGGCCCTCAATGAGAAGGACATGCCTGAACCTAACACCCTCGAAGAAGAAGCCTCTACGGCACCCAATGCCGCCCCCAAGGATGGCTCCTCGAGGACCTGTTTGCCGGTGTCTTTGGGAGCATGAGGGGAGATGTTCTCCTCGGCTGCCACTTGGATCGCCTCCTCATCCATCTCTTGGCTATCCCCTCGACATTGACATCGGCTCCCCGATGGGGGTAAACTTGCAATGCAGAGGAAAACGAAATATTGAGCTAAGAAGAAGTTCAAGAAGAAAAAATGAGAGATAACAAAGAAGAAAGCGGGATAGGGAGTTTTCGATAGTGAGGACTTACCCATGGGTTCCTCTTGCTGAGGGGCATTGTCCCCACTGGTGGCGTCTGTCACCGTCGTGTGGTCATCGACGGCTCCGATTGCCGGCGCATCCTCCGCTTCAGCAGGATCAACATACAAAATCCCTTGCCGGGAGGCTCCCGTTCGAGGTCTATTGCGCGTGATCCGCCTGCGGGTGCTCCGCCCCCGTCCGTAGGGGAACGGAGCTGGTAATTGTGGAATCCGTCTTGAGACCCGCCATCGGGTACATAGACAGAGCATCCTACTGGGGGAAGGCCTGGGGGCCGAGGTCAATAATATCCAGCCCCGGTGGAACGTCCTGCTCTTATGGGGTGCCTGCCGCCCCCTCCGCAGCAGATACGGCATCCTCCCTCGTGTCCAGTCACTGTGCCAGGGTGTCTCTGTCTTTGCGGAATCAAAAACAACGGCGTGGCTCATCAAAGAAGATATGAGAACTAGGATAAATTTACAAAAGATTGGCACTTACTCGTCGTCGTCCTCCCGTGAGCTAAAGGTGGACAAGTTCCATGTTCCCCTCGGGCAAGGAGCAGGGACTGGAGGCGGGGTGGGAGTTCTAGAGCGCGTTGTTGGCATGGTGGGCCCCATAGATCCTGTTGTCTAGATAGAAGCGCTTGTCGTGTGCTTTGCAACGGCCCGCCTCTTCCCCTATTGGTGGGAAAGGTCAGCGGAAGGGTCCTCCTCTCCCTCTTCCTCAACCTCCAGGGGCAGAGTGTGATGGACCGTCCCCCTGGTGTCGGCCCTATGGAGCACGCACATCCTCCTGGGGATGTTGCGGGATGGTGTTCTTCAAGCTCCGGCTTCACGACAACCGCAGTGTCCATGATCTCGATGTCCCCGGCACTAGCAAGCTCCTCCGGCTGGCCCTGCGCTGGCGGCTCACTCCTCATGGCCGACGTCCTCCTCCTTGCGTCCGAATGCGATGGCACCTGATTTGCTGCCGCCCGCGTCAAGACCCGCCTCCACAGTCCGATCCCCAATGTACTCAAGCTGCTCTTTGGTGGTGGCGTAGACCATCGACCCTTCGTCCCTGACGCATGCTTCCGTCAAGTTTTCAAACCACACCTGCACCAACTCCTTGCTGGCGCCTCCCATGTGGGGTACACCCCGAGCACGTTGCACGCCGACATCGTCGCCATGATGGCGTCCTTGCGGGAGCTGTTGCAGAGTGGGACGATGGACGACGGGAGTATAAACTTGCCGTCCGGATGAAATACCTGGTGTTGCAAGACGGTGAGCTGCAAAAAGTTCAAGTCCGCATCAAGCCAGGGGAGCAGCCGCATGACATCGGTGGGGCCAACATACTTCTAGGCGAAACGCTATCGGTCCTCGAGAGGGGCGATGCGCCTGGCGAGGAAATCAGAACCCACTACCTCTATGGTGAGCCCAATAGCCTCAGCTAGAGCATGTGGGTGATGGCGAGGTCTAGTTTCATGTCGTTGGGGGCTAGGGCGCTCCACGTGTCGTCGCGAACTGGATTGGATGTCCGGACATCGCAAAAGCCCGAGGGCTCCTTGTGGGAGATGTAGCACCATTCTGCCCGCCCGTCTTCCCACTTCCTGTGTAGGTCGCCAGGGGGATATACCTCCTTATGGGAGGCGCAAGGGATCCATGTGATGTTGCTAGAGTGAGCACCCTCGCCCTCTATGTGCGGGATGAAGAAATTGCGGAAGAGGGAAACTTTGGGGACTATTCTTATGAAGTTCTTGCAGAAATGTGCGAAGATAGACAGGGTGGT
This sequence comes from Hordeum marinum, assembly GCA_022496015.1. NCBI lineage: Eukaryota > Viridiplantae > Streptophyta > Magnoliopsida > Poales > Poaceae > Hordeum > Hordeum marinum. The sequence continues at coordinate 307,880,088 of CM039678.1, read as the reverse complement.
CACCGCGTTCGGCTTCAAGTCAAGCATGCAGAAGCCGTAGGTCAGCATGAGATCTATGAAAAAGGCGAAGAAAGGGGGACCAACCAATTGTACAAGTACGCCACGAAGAATGGGTACTTCTCAGCGTCGGGAGAGGTATCGCTCGGAAGCACTACCGTCACCACGTGCACTTTGGTCTCCCTCCCCCACATCAGGGCATACCTCGAGTTGAGGTCGCCCATCATCAGCACATAGGGGTAGAAGACGACAAACTTCCTTCGCATCACCACCAACTCCTCCTTTACCTCGGCATCGGCCGCCTTCTTGGCGTTCTTCGCCGGACAGATGGTGATGGAGGAAAATGCACATTTGGGCAGCATGAAGAGCTCAGAAACAGGCGGCAACGGAAACATGGAAGGAAATCCGAGGGGCTCTGTGCTATGGAGAAGAGAAGGAGAAAGGGGTAACGAGGCAGAGGAGATGCGACTAGGGTGAGCAGCTCGCTTGTGGGACTCTAGCTTTACATAGGCAGAGGATGCAAGGGTCGCCTCCTCCAATCCTACACGACGAGGCTTTTCCGGCGCAACTCCTCGAGACAACCCCCTCGCTCCACCACTCCCACACCCTGCACTCAATGCGCGTCGTGGGTGGAGCAAGAATTGTCATAACCGCAGAAAATAGCAGCCGCGTGTGCCTGTGCACCATTTTCTGGGCCTAGCCCAACAACGTCACGGACTCATGTGGTGCTCTGGCCCAGGGTTTATTTTTGGTGCACTAAGAAATGGGGCCCTTAGTGCCTAGACTTGTGTATAGACGACCGCGGCCTCCAGCATAGCAAGACCTTGTCAGGCAAGGACTCACCACCAAGCAACCCCGAGCCAAAGATAAGACGACCGACAAACCTTCTTGCTAGTCGAGAAGATCCAGCTATGAGTGCTAGAAACGCATTCCCGTCAAGGCCTCCGCCCGGCAAGCCGCCACCCCACATCACTAAGTTGGTTGTCTACATTGACTAGGTGGCAGGTGGGCAGGCAGTTAGGTGGAGTTGGTTGGGGCACGTGGTGGCTGGACATAATTACAGCAGCTTTAATAACACATGTCCTATGGCGTCGCTAGAGAATAGGAGGTACATGGTCAAACGACATAGAAGGAGAGGCCATTCTTGCCGGGAGACACCACCAGCACACCACCTCGCGGTGCATTCAATGCATCTATCTTACTCTATCGGAGATAGGTATTTTCCACTATAGCTCCTGCTAGTGTCTCGGGCCGCGATGGTGTACATCGTTACCCCACGTAATGACTATCTTAGACATTATGGTAACCCCTTGAACTATAAACAGAGGCCCATGGCTACCTTTAGAAAGGTCAACCCTCCATTCATTCTACACGCGTAGCCACATCACCCTAGAGGAGCTCTTGTCAGGTGGTGTAGCTCATATACTGTGAACAAAACAATAAACCACTAACACAAGACATAGGGTTTTACGCTCCCAAGCAGCCCGAACCTGTCTAAACCCCTGTGTGCATAGCAGTCGATGGTGCTCTTTGTGTAACTTGATTCCTCGTGACTGAGCCATAGGAAAGGACTTTGTCAGCCCCATAGGTCATCGTACCCTGACAGGGCGTATTGGGGAGGTGTTGATTATCTGACTAGATGGACGAGACCGAGCAGCAGGAAGGAGCATCGCTGGCGAGGAGGCAGCGCTACAAGCAAGCAGTGAAGGTTTGAACTAGGAAAGGAATGAGCAAATAGGGGATATGTGTCTTTTGATTGGTACCGGGGGTGAGGGAGGCAGTTATTTTCGTAGTAGCCAAAAAAATTCATTTGATGTGGCGAAAAATTGGTGTGGAAAGTGTCTTCGGACAAAGTCCCTTATTCAGAACTGTGTGCGATATCTAAACATAACAAACGAAGCATGTACTTTACCTCATGTGTGATGTGCTAGACGGTGCAAATTATTTAGAACTGTTCGCGGTATCTATTTATCACAAAGAAGCTTATACTTTCCCCATGTGCGTTGAGATTGAACGTGCAATTGTTTTGTGTCCAAGCTTCAGACATAAGATTGGTACGGGGGGTGAGGGAGGTATATATTTCTGCGGTAGCCCAAAATTGTCGTTCGGTGCAGCTAAAAACTAGCACGGAAAGTGTCTCCGGACACAGTCCCTTATTCAGAACCGTGTGTGATATCTAAACATCACAAATGAAGCATGTACTTTACCCCGTGTGTGATGAGCTTGAACATGCAAACTATTTAGAACTATTTGTGATATCTATACATTACAAATGAAGCATGTACTTTACCCCGTGTGCGATGTTCTTGAACGTGCAAATTTTTGTGTCCAATCTTCCGACGTAAGATTGGATACTACATTGCACACGGTTTGTGCCAACACATTATGTGTGATGTGCATGAATTTCATTTTCCTTTGGAAGAAGGAATGGTGATATGGGGACAAATTTTGGTACGAATTTCCCTAGTTACAATGGTCATCCATGTCGTCGCGAAATTTAACATCAATTTCTAATTTGGGTACTACACAAAAGAGCCTACACCACAGCCTGCACTTACTAAATCGAGCAATTAAACAGAGCTAGTTGACCTAAACATTACTCTAAGAAAAGCCCAACGCTCTAAACAAAGACTAAGTTCCACCGTACGCTCGTCAATCTCCGCCGCATCCTCCATCACCAGCTCGCGCTCGATGACCTCCAGGGGAAGGGTCTCCACAGCATCCATCGCCACGTACTCCGCAAGCATCTTGTAGTCCATGTCCTCTATCTCTATGGAAAAGTCCGCCACGAGCCGGGTGTGGGCGGCCATGGTCCGGACCTTGACAGCCTCCCTCTTGGATATGGAGGCTGTCGACGAATGGACGACTGCCCGAGCGCTCTGTCGGCATTCTGGGAACGAGGGTACCCAGACATGCCTGCATGCGACCTAGGGTGTGGCCCACTTCGAGAACCAAGCATGGCCCAATGCGACCCCACTCAAGACGTCACCCTCACGAGAGTCGTGAGCTCGCGAGGGAAGTAGCACCAAGATCCATGGGGGATAGGCCTCCTAAGGCCCCCTCTTGAGCGGCAGAGATCTCTATGCAACGCTTGGCCTCAGGAGGCCAAGGATGACGCAAGGTGGGCCAGGCAGGCTAAGGGAGTCCTGGATTAAGGGGTCCTCGGATGGCCAGTCTATTTCTTATGGGTCGGACTCATGGGCCGCTTATTGAGCGTTGAATTGATTGAAGGCCATGTCGCCAGGGAGGAAGCCTCAGGAGTCGTGGCGTGTTTTCCAAGTTTGGTCTAGTAGTTAGGCATGTTTTTCCCTTTGATGTGCAACCGACCTACAGCGTCTATATAAGCCGAGGAGTTTTAGATTGTAGAGCAGAGAAACTCATCTAGGGTTTTAGATATTCAATCTCGAGGTAGATCAACTCTGTAACCTTCATACCATCAATATAATCAAGCAGGACGTAGGGTTTTACCTCCATAGGATGGCCCAAACCTAGGTAGACATCGTCTCCTTCGTCCCTTGTTACCATCAATTCTAGTCTCACAGCTCGTGACCCCCTACCGAGACCCGCCGGTTTTGGCACCAACATTCGTGCTTTCATTGAGAGTTCTGATGTGATCGCCAAAGAAATCGATGGCTCGCCTTGTCATCAGCAGCGAGATCTGTAGCCAGGATGTCCTCATCCCTTGTGAGATTTTCATAGGCGGCGACGTCTTGTCGCATGCCGACCCGACCTGCCATCTTGGCCAGATCAGAAGCTTCTCCCCCAATCAAGAAATCAGGTTCGGAACCCTAGAGTTAGTCGCTGATTCATGGGGAGTGCTTGTCTTGATCGAACCCTCAGCTCTCATGGAGGAGCCCGCAGATCCCGATGCCTTGACGCCGAAGACATCGAACCCCACCTCTGACGTGGCCTTCACCCTCAACCTGTCTAGAACGCCCAATCCAGTTGTTGTGCCCGGATCCTCTAAGTCTGAACATGACTCGGATTCGCCGTCAAGCGACTTCGGAACCACGACGTCGCAAATCGACACCACGCGCTTCGGCGACACGCGTCCTACAGACGCCTCGTCCCGAAACAAGCTATTTGATCGGATTCAGACTATGGGTATGACTGACAACCAGACCTTGGTCTATGGCCGGATCGGGCTTAAACCTGACGATAGGGAGATTCACACCCACTCGGTCATTGACTTAGTTGCCACCGTCGAGTGCCCAGCTGGGGGCTTGACCCCCCAATGACCGGAATTAAAAATGGTTTATACCCCAATTTCCGATCATCGAAACCTCGCTTGTAACCCAGACCCTAAAGTTCGCTCTGGAGATATATCGGGATCGGTCCCGGATCTAGCGTGCAACTCGGAACCCGTGATTCCAGACTCCCATTATGGCGCAGAACCAAAGTTTTTCCCACCCACCACCCAAATCCAACACTCAAGCATCACAGGAGAGTCCAAGTCTTTGGACTTACGGGATGTTATGCAGTTACAAGGAGAGTCAGTTCATCACTTTTGGGCTAGACTCCTTCTCGCTAGAAACAAAGTACGAGGTTCTAGTGATCTGGAGATAATGGCAACCTTCAGTCACAACTGCCATAATGCAAGGATTCTCAACACCCTCGCTCGTCGGCACAATTAGCAAGAGCACCTGGCAAGCCGAGCAGCTAATTTCGAAACCAATCTTTACTGAATACCCTAGAGGAGATCGGAAAAAGAGGATACCCCCAAAGCGGCTAGCCGAACTCGAACCCGCCGAAAAGAGAAATAGACATCCTATGGGGGTCAGAACTGTCCTTGACGGACTATTGGATAAGCCATGCCCTATACATTCTGTATTGCTAAACACAAGCCCGACTCACAGCCTTAGAGCTTGCTAGGCCATCAGGCAGGTCGCAAAAGGTGGTGAAGCCATCCTCGAGGCACTACCGCTGACCAGGCGATCCACATCGCCACCAGAACACAACGCTGAAGTCCTGACGATCTATGAAACGTCCCCCTCAAGGAACAGGAGGAAAAGAGATCTTAGAGAACTCGAATAGGTCTATCATGTGGCAGCAACAAGTTCATGGGCAAACATACCCATCACCTTCGGAGATACTAACCAAACAGCCATCCGCCCCAGTCATACACCGGTCGCACTAGTCTTAAATTGCATCGTTGATGGCTTCAGGCTGCAAAAAGTGGTAATGGATGGCAGCAGTGGTTTAAATCTTATCTACGAAGATAGCCTGGAAAAAATGCAGTTCGGCCGATCTTGCATCGAGCATAGCAACACAACATTCCGGGGGATCATTCCTGGGAAAAGAGGCGCGTTGTTCAGGATGTATCACCCTGGATGTAGTGTTCGGCTTGCCCAAAAACTACCGATTTGAGGAACTTCTCTTCCCTATCGTGCCCTTCCCCAATAGCTACCATGCCTTGCTGAGGTGTGACGCCTTCACAAAATTACAGGCTATACCACCTTACGGGTATATGAAGCTCAAGATGGCAGGCGCAAACGGGGTAATCACGGTCGCTAGTGATCCGAATATAGCCCTTCGAGCCGAAAACAAAACAATAGCGCTCGCCCTCGAGGCACTAGCTGAGACCTTTGGCGCAGAGGAATTGACCGCACTCCGGTTAACAGTAGACAAGGACGATGTGATCCTTAGCAAAAGGCCCAAACCCTCGTCCTTTAAACCTGCAGATGTAATCGTTATATTTTAGGTACACCCAACGGACCCCAATAAGACAGTGTCCATCAGAGCTCAACTAGACCCAATGGTGGATGAGGCGCTGCGAGCATTCTTATGAGAAAACTGGGACATCTTCGCCTGGCATCCCTTCGATATGCTAGGAATCCCATGCCGGCTAGCAGAACATAGTCTGAACATCATCGCAGGCTTTAAGCCCGTTAAACAGACTCCGCACCGCTTTTTCGAGCACAAACGACAAGTGATGGGTGAAGAATTAGCCAAATTGCTAGAGCCGGATTCATATGAGAGATCAAGCACCCCAAATGGTTGGCAATACTGGTGATGGTACCAAAGAAAGACAAATCCTGGCGATTGTGCGTCGACTTCAAAGACCTCAACAAGGCCTGCCCTAAGGACCATTTCCGCTTACCATGCATAGACCAGATTTTTGACACCACAGCCGGACACGACTCATTGTGTTTCCTCGACGACTATTCCGGATACCATCGGATCAAAATGAAGGAATCTGATCAAGCCGCAACCACATTCATCACCCCTTACGGGCCATTCTACTTCAACACGATGCCTTTCGGGCTAAAAACGTTGGGGCTACATACTAACGCATGATCCAGAATTGTCACATAAAACAGGTCAGTAAAACAGTGGAGGCATACGTGGATGATGTGCTCATCAAAACCAAACACGTTAGCCAGTTAATCGACTACCTAAGGCAAACCTTTGCCAGCTTTCGTGAATACGATATACGACTCAATCCGCAGAAATGTGTTTTCGGAGTTCCCTCTGGTAAACTGCTTGGAATCATCGTTTCACGTAGAGGATTAGAAGCGAATCTAGCTAAGATCCGCTCCCTATCGGAACTTGCTATTCCCACAAAGCTAAAGCATGTCTAGAGATTGGTGGGTTGCGTGGCGGTGTTAAGACGCATTATCTCCCGCTTCGGTGAAAAGGCTTTACCGCTCTACAGGTTGTTGAAACGGACCAACAACTTCGAGTGGACCGATGAAGCAGCGATTGCGTTAGAAGAAATTAAAACACTGCTGGCAAGCAACCCCATACTCACAGCGCCAAGCGCTGGTGAACCAATGTTATTGTACATATCGGCCAGCAACCTTGTCATTAGCGCAGTGCTCATCGTCGAACGAGAGGAGGAGGGACACAAATTCCGGATACAGAAGCCGGTCTATTACGTGTCAGAAGTACTAACGCAGGGAAATCCAGATACCTGCATTACCAGAAGATAGCCTATACAGTATTTATGGTATCAGAAAAACTAAGACACTACTTTCAAGAGTGTTTGGTCACGGTGGCACCCGAAGTACCCCTGAACGACATAATTAACAATAGGGATACCACCGGCCGCATAGCCAAATGGGCCATTGAGATCCTTCCTTTGAAATTGCCTACAAGCCACGACGAGCTAGTAAATCTTAGGTGCTGGCACATTTCCTCATCGAATGGACAGCGGCCAAGCTCCCTAGGGAATATAGTACATACTCCAATTGGACGATGTACTTCGACGGATCCAAAACATTTGCCGGACTGGGGGCTGGAGTTATTCTCACATCCCCCACGGGAGACAACGTCTGATGCGTGTTGCAAATCATGTATGCCGACTCCCACAACGCAGCCGAATACGAAGCACGTTTGCACGGTCTTTGGATGGCAGCTTCAATGGGCATACAACGGCTGGAGGTACGGGGAGACACCAGCTTAGCCATCTCCCAAAGCAATGGCGAATGTGATGCCAAAAACCCAAAGATGGCGGCATAAAGAAACGCCATCCTCAAGATATCCACACGGTTCGAGGGGCTAGAATTCCATCATGTCACTAGAGATAACAACCAAGCCGCTGACATACTGGCCCGCATGAGGGCCAAACACGACCCTGTCCCAAAAAACACTTTCCTGGAATGGCTATTTAACCCATCAGTGGTTTGGCAGGACGATAATAAGGTGTCCAGACTCATCAGCGTAGAAGAGGTTCTTCCCCCTATAAATGAACCAGACGACCAAATCATCGGTGGCTCCGTAATGGACGAAACGCCCTCGGCTCATGAGGTCATGGTGGTAATTACACCATGGACCGAGCCCTTCCTTTCCTACCTTCTTTGCAAAGAACTCCCTGAAGATCAAACAGAGGCGCGATGCATAATTTGGCGATCCAAGGCCTATAAAGTCCACGAGAGTGAGTTATATAAGAAAAGCACCATCGGAGTACTACAATGATGCATATCCGAGGAAGAAGGACGGAAGTGATGACCCACAAGTATAGGGGATCTATCGTAGTCCTTTCGATAAGTAAGAGTGTCGAACCCAACGAGGAGCAGAAGGAAATGATAATTGGTTTTCGGTAAGGTATTCTCTGCAAGCACTGAAATTATCGATAACAGATAGTTTTGTGATAAGATAATTCGTAACGAGTAACAAGTAACAAGTGTAGAAAAGGTGCAGCAAGGTAGCCCAATCCTTTTTTTAGCAAAGGACAGGCCGGGAAAAACTCTTACATAAAGCAAACTGCTCCCGAGGACACATTCTAATTTCTGTCAAGCTAGTTTTCATCATGCTCATTTGATTCGCGTTCGTTACTTTGATAATTTGATATGTGGGTGGACCGTTGCTTGGGTGCTGCCCTTACTTGGACAAACCTCCTACTTATGATTAACCCCCCTCACAAGCATCCGCAAAAATGAAAGAAGAATTAAGGTAAACCTAACCATACCATGAAACATATGGATCCAAATCTGCCCCTTACGAAGCAACACATAAACTAGGGTTTAAGCTTTTGCCACTCTAGCAACCCATCATCTACTTATTACTTACCAATGCCTTCCCCTAGGCCCAAATAATGGTGAAGTGTTATGTATTCGACGTTCACATAACACCACTAGAGGAGAGACAACATACATCTCATCAAAATATCGAACGAATACCAAATTCACATGATTATTTATAACAAGACTTATCCCATGTCCTTAGGAACAAACTTAACTACTCACAAAACATGTTCATGTTCAAGATTAGAGGAGTATTAATTATCATAAAGGATCTAAACATATGATCTTCCACCAAGTAAACCAACTAGCATCAACTACAAGGAGTAATCAACACTACTAGCAATGCACATGTACCAATCTGAGGTGTTGAGACAAAGATCGGATACAAGAGATGAACTAGGGTTTGGAGAGGAGATGGTGTTGGTGAAGATGTTGATGGAGATTGACTCCCCTCTCGATGAGAGGATCGTTGGTGATGACGATGGCTTCGATTTCCCCCTCTGGGGAGGAAGTTTCCCTGGCAGAACAGCCATGCCGGAGCTCTACATTGGTTCTGCCCAAGTTTCACCTCGAGAGGGCGGCGCTTCTGTTGGGGAACGTAGCAGAAAACAAAAATTTCCCGACCTACGCACCAGCCCAGGACCACTATGGAGAATGCATACAAGGTTTGATCATTTTCGTTACCGACTCGTAGCGTAGCGGAAGTAGAGTCGATGACGATCGGCGGTGCAGATCCCCGCAGCTAGGATTTACAACCTCCCAACCGCGAGGATGTATACCCTCATCTGCCCCTCGGGCAGCCCTCCGGGAGGCGGTTAGACAGTCCCCTGGACGGTGTCGCGGACAGCCCTTCGGGAGGACCTCCAAAACTTGGACTGTCACTCGGACAGCCCTTCGGGAGGACCTTCGAAACTCGGACGGTCACACGGACAGCCCTTCGGGAGGCACTCTCGAACTAAGACCGAAACTATGATCTCTCTACAGAGTTGCACACATACGGTGTCATCTATCCGGCAGGGCTTCGCCGTCCAGAACTAGTTCCTGCCAGAACCCAGACAGCCTTTCGGCTCTACGAAACTATTTCGCTGGGAGGGAGAGAAGAAGCCAGATCATGCATGGCACTTGTATGTGAGAAGGGATGAGTTTTGGGCTGCCCCCTCCACCTCTATTTATATGAGAAGGAGGGGTGGAGGGGCTGAAATTTCAGCCACATCCATCCATGTCATCTCCAAGATATTTTGGAGCAAAAGCCCAAAAAGGTGGCTTTCCAAAAAGTAACCATAAAGCTGATTTCACTATTCATGACGACATTTTTCAGCGTTTGATCGAACTGAAAATATTTATGTGGGCTTAGAACATTTCCAGTACCCACTAAAATAATTTTCAACACTTTTCGAAACAATTCCGGTTTAGTGATTTCCATCTGCGAAAAGCATCTGAAGCAGTTCCGGCGGCTCCGGAACATTTCCGGTTTTTCTTCCGGAAAATTCCCAAAAGTTTCCAGAATGATTCTGGCACCCTCCAAGAATTATCAGGCATGTGCCGAAACCAATTTGACTTAATGGTATCCCCTGAAACAACTTTTCAGTTTTACCAAAACTGTTCCGGTGTTCTCCCTGCGGAACTTTTCCGATGTCCGAAACTTTTCCGGTGTCCGAAACTTTTTCGGTGATTTTCTCTCAGACTCCCTGTCTAGTATTCAGCAGATAGATGACCCTTAAGCATGTGACCCTATAGTTTCGGTGAAGCATAGACATGACCCTGAACCCCTTCCGATCAATGATCAACATCGGAGTCGTGGACACCCATATTGACCTCTATACCCACACGAATGAATATTCGAGTGAACCTCTAGTTGCCGTGTGCTATTCCTGTTGCTTCACGATATGTTACAAATACCCGAGGTGAGACATGTTGGCATCCCTGTGGATCAACAACTTGTCCACTATGCCAGTTACCTCATTACCGGTATTGTTCTCTTTTCTCGTTCCCGTGTTCCGACATCCCCGTGATCAAATCACAAAGTGTTTGGCCAAATGATGATGGATACCATAACACCGAGAGGGCCCAGAGATATCTCTCCATTGTCGGAGGAGAAAATCCCAATCTTGAGCTATCAAGTTACTTGACATACTTTTCCATGAACCTGTAAGCCGCCGTAATAGCCACCCATTTACGGATGACGTTTAACAAACCCCAAAGTTCATGAAGCAAGCATGAAGAAACTCGATACTCTCATGGTCTAAGGAATTATGCAAACATTAACTTCTCTGTGTTATTAACCATTAACTTATGACAAATGTATCTCATAGCATAACATCAATTTGGGTCGATTCAACACAAATGTTCTTCTAACACCGTGCCCTCAAAATTGCCGGCATAGCCATGCCCATGATCAGGAAAACAGGATCATCATGCAATACTTGAGCCAGTCTTAGAGGCCATACTAGGAATACAATTTACCGCTTATTATTCCACACGTGCATATGAGTCTTCCTTCAAGCCTCGTGGTTATTGTAGACTCGAGAACCATAGCAGTTATAGCATGGAACATAAACCTAATTATGAACAGTCAATACATTTATTATTGCCTCTAGGGTATATCTCCTACAAACTCCCACTTGCACTAGAGTCAATAATCTAGTCAATGCTAATGCACTTTACACCTATGGCATACTGGTGTAAAATATGCTTCACTTGTGGCATAGCCTGATGTCCAACGGATCTGACAACTTTAGCTCCATGTCTAACTATGCATATCCTAGCGTTTTCACGCTATCACAAAATTCGTATTTTGTGTGAACTTGGCTTTGCATACGTGTGAATCATTGGTCGAAACCTGATTCCTCAGACTGAGCTATGGAGCAACTATCTGCAATAGTGTCTCATAGACCGAAGCCATCTTGGAACCATACTAAGTTCATGAACGAACTATGTGATTCAACAACTTCTTTGTCTCTTCTAAAGCGTCAACACACTTAACCTTTGTTATAGAATTCGCCATGGTATCTTGTTTGGAACAATTTCCAACTACCATGCCACCATATTGTGTATTACACAAAACCCTTAACTTAAATCGAAAATCGCATGGAGCATTGATTGAGATTGTATCAATGTAATTACTTACCACGAGCACTTCATAATCTTTGCTTGCGAGAAACCATGTCATCAGTACTACTCTAGCACTCAATGACATCTTTCACTGTTGTCCTATGATCAGTACTTTGATACTTTGGTATTTATACTCGCAACAACTTTGGAGTATTGGACATATCTGGTTGTTGTACATACCATGGAATACATGATTAATCCAAACACAAGAGTGTGTGGAATCTCCATCATGTATTTTACTCATCAGTGTTTTGGGACACTGAGTCTTGCAAAAACTCTTTCCATGTGACTTCGGCAAGAATCACTCCTTGGCGCACCTTGTCAGTATGTATTCATTTCTTAGCCCCATTAGGTAAATCTATCTCCATAGATCATCATGCCTAATATTGAGGCTATTTAGCCTAAGCACTTCATCGCAATACTATTTTCAAATGAAGTCCTAATTCGTGTCAAGAAATTTGTTTCCAATTAACAATGTGTCAAGCACACAATGTTTTTAGAAATATTATTATGCTCCCACTTACTTTCTTGAATCACAAGCATCTTCGTTACCCATTGATGAAATCAAAAAAAAACTTTTTGACCAATTCATCAAACCACGAAGATTCCAACTCCATTTTGCTCTCTTCTGTCCATTGCTGGAACTCTGAAGTTTGCATACTTACTAGCATCCTCTGGATCGACAAATTACTTTGGACTGTATCACATACAAGTCCTAGGTTTCATTTCCATCAAATGGAAATCCTTTTGTCATCCATGTTTCATATCTCATGATTGATATATGTATTAATTTCTAGTTCAACCAGAACTGACCTTAAGCATCGCTACGGTGAAACAACCTCATCGCAGTCAACTCCTTGAACTTGTTATTTCAACAAGTCGAGCTTTATGGATAAAACATTTTTATTCGTATCAGTTTTTAGTTCCATAAATATTTGTTAGACTCTAAGTCCTCTAAAAGGTGTATCAAGGTTTTAATCTTGAATCACTTATATGGAAACTATCTCGGATTGTATTGGCATTTAGCCAATCCCGGAGTCAGGGCCCATCAACGCTTCCTTGTGTATTGTAGGTATACTGTTGTCTAACAACAATATCTCGTTTGCGCACCTGATAGGTTTGCACAAGCTTTGACTACGTGGTTCAGTTGCACGTTCGACCGAAGTCCATACATTTCATTGTAGAGACTTCCGTATCAGTCGTAGTAGGAAACAAGGGAATCACTTCCAGGGTTTCTTTCCTTTGAACTAATGACGAAGATACTGGTTATCTCATGGAGTTGCACTGTCCTCCCACTCACCTTTTGTAAGAACTATTCTCTTTAAAGGCATACCGTTTTGTGGCAAAACCCTTTGCCTCGGTATAGTGGTGGGGGAATACCCAATGACTTGGGATAACCATACAAAGTAGCACTTGTCTGATTTGGAATAGGTTTGTAACCTTTTACACAAGCCCCATATTCCAAATTTTAAGAAAAGATATAACATGGTTGGGCGTACCATACCATGGCATCATTTCAACAGACCTGATGGATCTCTTTTCAGTGAAAAAGCCGCATTCTCTAAAGCATCACTCTATAAAAGGGATAATGGCAAATCTATTTATGTCATCTTTGATCTGACCATGTCATAAATGGTTCGATTACATCTTCATGGACTTTCCACTGGCAGTGGTGTTCCGGGAGGTGCAAGTTATGAAACTCTTTTCACAACTCATCAGACATTCGCTAAACTTGTAACTCAAATATTCCTTTCCGCAATCAAATTGCAGAAACATAATTTTCGTGGTACAATAACTTCTACTTCATTTTTGAAAACCTTTCTAATGATTTGAAAAGATCCATACTTATGTCTCATCAAGTAAATATCCATATATCTACTTGAGTCATTTTTGAAGGTAGACAAATCCACTGTTTGCAACAATATTTATCGGACGACATACATCAAATGTATGATCACCAATAAGTTCTTTGCTCGTTCGTTATGGCCTGTGAACGGTATTTTAGTTAGTTCACCTTTTGGAGGAAAGTTGCAAGTGTCAGATGATTCAAAATCAAACGACTTCAAAATCCATCATAATGGAATTTTCCATGCGGGTTTCTCCAATGTGACCAAATGCAGTGCCGCACATATGTGGTATTCTTTTAGTCTTGCGACATTTAGCATTAGTGTTATGGATGTATCATATTTCCATCAATATTCATAACATACATCCCATCTAGGATGGAAGCATGGCCCTTCATGTTATTCATAATACTGAACAACAATTGTTGTTTTTATGAACAACTCTTTTGCAACAAACATTGTGCAATGGGCTAGAGTGTGAAACTCTAAAATGAATTATGAAAGTAAACCCAGAGGTAATGTATTATTATCAATATTCATAACATACGTCTCATTCATAATGAAAGTATGGCCCTTATGTTATTCATAACACCGAACATGAAAAGTTCTCTTATGAACAACCTTCTTGCAAGATACCTTATGCAAAGGGCTAGAGTGTGAAACTCTAAAATGAATTATGAAACTTAATACATAGGGAATACACCGATGGAAGGCATAGTAACATTTACTATGTTCCTTGCGTGTATCTAAACCTCATCCCTGGCTAGTCTTTCAGGACATACTAGTTCTTACATCGAGTTGCAATAGAATGCAATCAAGCGGGTATCTTTGTGACCAACTCACAATACCCAAGAATTAGTGATTAACATGTTTAACCATAATTCCCAAGAACTATATCTTTGACCAGCCTTCTATACATCAAAAACTTGTATGGCATTCATACATGAGCTGGAAATTCCAGTCTTCTTTCTTTTTGCCATTATACTTCTAACAGTTTAACTTTTCAGTGTTTCTCCTACTCTCAGAAGAAGCATCCAACTTAAGAGTGGCGTTAGCCCTGGACTTCCTAGGCGTGAAAGTCTCACTAACACTCTTCGAACACTTCCTTTCTCTTTAAGTTGTTGTTTTATTCACCTTTCATCATATGACAGGCGTTCTCCTGGATCCCTCTCTTATCAGTCTAATGCATAGTAAACTTCTTTACTAGTAGTTTGTAAACAAACATTGCTTTGGATATCTCATATCTTTTAGCCTTTGTCTGTCTCTGAAAATGATTTTCAGATTCCATGAATATCACATAACTATCCAAACTTCAAAGTTCGGGTCTCATGGAAGCAAGCATATTGCACTTTTGACTGAAAAGGATTTCTAGCTTTTGGATCGAAGGACGAGAGTCACATGATCAATAGCATTAGCGGGAGAATACCAAAAGCATGCGATAGGACAAAGTCCTTCTCGGCACTCTTGAGGACAATCCTCACATTACGTTACCAACCGTAAAGTTTTAACCAGATATTTAACAGCTATTCAATTTTAATAGGGAAGGTGGAAACGCGAGCCATTATTGTACAACTATTATGCAAATCACACTTAGACATTGTTCAAAAATTAATTGCACTGAGAATTAAAAAAGTTAATTCTACAGTGCACTCCCACTCAAAACAATATCTCTCATAATTGATTTTGAGTGATGCAAGACCCAACTTTCAATTCAATGTCAAGGATGTAACCATCTCAAGTGACGAGAATTTTAATTGGTAGGCCAAGTTGCCAATCACATCTCTATGTGACTCTTGTTCATCTTTCGATGCATGTGTTCCGAGCTCATAACTTTCATGCCTGAACATCAAGACAACCAAGTGATCTCGATGCGAGGTCTCAACTCACCTGCCTCACACTTCTCTAATCGTTCGTACCCATGTAACCATGTGATACCCCGAAGAGATAGGTGTCGTGACGGTGCTACACTTGGGAGAACACTAACTACTTGATATTTTGTGAGAGATCACCCTAATAAAAAGCGACTACCACGCAATCAAGAAGGGTGCATCAAGAGGGATAAACATCTCAGGCAATTCATAATAGCATGATATGGTATAGACCTTTTTGACGGAGAAGTCTTTCATTCCTTCGTCTTCGGCATTCGCGTCGGTGTTCACCTTCGCGAAGATTGCCACCACCTTGTCGGTGCACCAGATAATATTGCTATCTCTATAGCTAATAAATTAAGTGCATTACTTAAGGTTGACACGCAGGTCATTAAAGTGACAATCATATGGCTCCATCCATCATGCCGAATCATGACACGCAGGTCATGTTAATATTACATCATATAGTCATCTCATACATAATCAAATTAATATGAGCATTCCTATACCACATCATATGCACATGCAAACCATCCTGCAAAACCAAGTTAGACGCCTCTAATCGGTTCATGCAAAAACTTGTTTTACGTGGCTTCTAAGGTTTTGAAACAAACCGAATCTACCAACGTCCATCATCAAGTATGATAATTCAAGTTGCTAGATTAACTTTCTAGGGTGTATAAAACACGAGATAATAAAATCTCGAGCCCCATACTAAACTTTGTCATACGCGTGACCCCACGTGCAGATCACATCTACATTGCCCTTTCGTCTGCGAAACATCCCTGTTTCTCAACTATGGTGGAACCCAAAGAACTCTTAGCACTTCGTTGATCTGTCAATCAGCATACTCAGGAGCAGCATGAAAGGATCGCGGATTGCCAGAACTTTGTGAGATTCGACCATTCCGTCAAGATCAGGACTATGCAAATTCAGGGGAAGCAAAAGGAACATCGGGTAGCAGACTTCATATGCTACCCGCACAAATAATTTTCAGCAATAGATCTCATCTACTACCTAATTATATTGTGCAACACACATACATCTCTATGTATTCTAGATCGCAACCTGCGTCTACGCATAGCATGGCTCTTGATGCCACTGTTGGGGAACGTAGTAGAAAACAAAAATTTCCCGACCTACGCACCATCCCAGGACCACTATGGAGACTGCATACAAGGTTTGATCATTTTCGTTACCGACTCGTAGCGCAACGGAAGTAGAGTCGATGACGATCGGCGGTGCAGATCCCCGCAGCTAGGATTTACAACCTCCCAACCGCGAGTATGTATACCCTCATCTGCCCCTCGGGCAGCCCTCCGGGAGGCGGTCAGACAGTCCCCCGGACGGTGTCGCGGACAGCCCTTCGGGAGGACCTCCAAAACTTGGACTGTCACTCGGACAGCCCTTCGGGAGGACCTTCGAAACTCGAACAGTCACACGGACAGCCCTTCGGGATGCACTCTCGAACTAAGACCGAAACTACGATCTCTCTACAGAGTTGCACACATACGGTGTCATCTATCCGGCAGGGCTTCGCCGTCCAGAACTAGTTCCTGTCGGAACCCAGACAGCCTTTCGGCTCTACGAAACTATTTCGCTGGGAGGGAGAGAAGAAGCCAGATCATGCATGGCACTTGTATGTGAGAAGGGATGAGTTTTGGGCTGCCCCCTCCACCTCTATTTATAGGAGAAGGAGGGGTGGAGGGGCTGAAATTTCAGCCACATCCATCCATGTCATCTCCAAGATATTTTGGAGCAAAAGCCCAAAAAGGTGGCTTTCCAAAAAGTAACCATAAAGCTGATTTCACTATTCACGACAACATTTTTCAGTGTCTAATCGAACTGAAAATATTTATGTGGGATTAGAACATTTCCAGTACCCACTAAAATAATTTTCAACACTTTTCGGAACAATTCCGGTTTAGTGATTTTCATCTGCGAAAAGCATCTGAAGCGGTTCCGGCAGCTCCGGAACATTTCTGGTTTTTCTTCCGGAAAATTCCCAAAAATATCCAGAATGATTCTGGCACCCTCCAAGAATTATCAGGCATGTGTCGAAACCAATTTGACTTAATGGTATCCCCTGAAACAACTTTTCAGTTTTACCAAAACTGTTCCGGTGTTCTCCCTGCGGAACTTTTCCGTTGTCCGAAACTTTTTCGGTGTCCGAAACTTTTTCGGTGATTTTCTCTCAGACTCCCTGTCTAGTATTCAGCAGATAGATGACCCTTAAGCGTGTGACCCTATAGGTTCGGTGAAGCATAGACATGACCCTGAACCCCTTCCGATCAATGATCAACATCGGAGCCGTGGACACCCATATTGACCCCTATACCCACACGAATGAATATTCGAGTGAACCTCTAGTTGTCGTGTGCTATTCCTATTGCTTCGCGATATGCTACAAATACTCGAGGTGAGACATGTTGGCATCCCCGTGGATCAACAACTTGTCCACTATGCCAGTTACCTCGTTACCGGTATTGTTCTCTTTTCTCGTTCCCGTGTTCCGGCATCCCCGTGATCAAATCATAAAGTGTCTGGCTAGACGATGATCGATACCGTAACACCGAGAGGGCCCATAGATATCTCTCCATCGTCGGAGGAGCAAATCACAATCTTGAGCTATCAAGTTACTTGACATACTTTTCCATGAACCCGTAAGTCGCCGTAATAGCCACCCATTTACGGATGACGTTTAACAAACCCCAAAGTTCATGAAGCAAGCATGAAGAAACTCGATACTCTCATGGTCTAAGGAATTATGCAAACATTAACTTCTTTGTGTTATTAACCATTAACTTATGACAAATGTATCTCATAGCATAACATCAATTTGGGTCGATTCAACACAAATGTTCTTCTAACACCGTGCCCTCAAAATTGCCGGCATAGCCATACCCATGATCAGGAAAACAGGATCATCATGCAATACTTGAGCCAGTCTTAGAGGCCAGACTAGGAATACAATTTACCGTTTATTATTCCACACGTGCATATGAGTCTTCCTTCAAGCGTCGTGGTTATTGTAGACTCAAGAACCATAGCAGTTATAGCATGGAACATAAACCTAATTATGAACAGGGAGATAATCAATAACATTTATTATTGCCTCTAGGGCATATCTCCTATAGCTTCGCCCCGAAAAGTCTCTTCTGATTTTTTCCAGGTCACAATGCATCATATAGCAAAAGATGGATGTCGAAGGAACCACAGGGCCCCCAAGCCTGTTAGGCGCGGCCAGGGGGTGGTCGTGCCTAGCAAGCTTGTGGCCTGCAGGTGGCCCCCCTCGGGTTTATTCTTGCGCCAATATTTTTTATTAAATCCTAAAATATTCTCTGTAATTTTTTAGGACTTTTGGAGTTGTGCAGAATAGGTATCTCGGAATAGATCCTTTTCCAGTCCAGAATTCTAGCTGTCGTCATTCTCACTCTTCATGTAAACCTTGTAAAATAAGAGAGAAAATGCATAAGTATTGTACCATAATGTGTAATAACAGCCCATAATGCAGTAAATATCAATATAAAATCATGGTGCAAAATGGATGTATCAACTCCCCCAAGCTTAAACCTCGCTTGTCCTCGAGTGAAAGCCGAGATCGATGAATATGTCCACATGTTTAGAGGAAGAGGTGTCGATAAAATAAAATACGGACACGAGGGCATCATGATCAACTTCAGAATAGCAATACTCATTGTATGAGATTCTTTATTCTAGAGTAACAATTCATTCACAAGATAAAGTAGAAACCATGAACTCTATTGACAATCAACAAACTATGATATCACTGATTGAAACAATTGACAATTTATCATAACATTGGAAAGAGTCAATATAAGAGCTTTTAAGGCAAATCCGTATACTCAATCATCCTTTAGTCCTTCACAACTGCTAGCACTCATGCGGTACACACGAGATCAAAGCTTCAATCGGACACAAAGGAAGATAGGGGCTTTACGTTTTGCCTCCCAACTATTCACCTCAAGGGTGATATCAACAATAATAACTCATGATCACCCACATCCGAGATGATATATAAGTCTAGATCATTCCCCAACACATAATGCTTGCCAAGAGAGACAAAATATAGGAAGGGGTGAATACCACCATGAATCTTGCATAAAGGTAAGTACTTAAAAAGTAGAAGTAACAGATAGGCCCTTCGTAGAGGGAAGCAGAGGTTGTCATGCGTTTTTTGTTTTGGCACGCATAAACCCTTAGTGCACAGGAACGCCATGTTGTATTGCACTTTGTGATAGCAACCTTTATTATGCAATCTCTCGCTTTTATTTCTTTGCTATCACAAGTTCGTACAACGCTCATTTACCTTACAATAAAAGATCACACATATGTAGGTGCAATTTTTATTGCCTTTTGCACCAATGACAACTTACTTGAAGGATCTTATTCAATCCATAGGTAGGTATGGTGGACTCTCATGGCAAAACTGGGTTGAGGTATTTGTATGCACAATTAGTATCTCCACTTGGTGCGGAAGTTTTGGCTAATATGAGGTGGAAGCAAGCACGACATGTTGGAAGATATAAAACCATATAACTTCTATCCGAAGGCAAACAAACATAACCTATTATGTTGTCTTCCTTGTCCATCATCAACTTCTTGGCATGTAATATTTTAATGAGTGGTCACAATCGTAAAAGATGCCTGAGATAATATATTTATATGCGAATCTCTCTTTCTTTATCACTTCCTTATCAATTGCACCAATGACCAATTACTATATTTGTTAACTCCCAACAAATTTCAATCACCATACTTTTTATATGTGAAGTCATCACTCCCATAAGATCACTATGTATACTCTTTGCTTTTATTCTATCATTCTTTTATTTATTACCCTCATGAGAATAGTAATCTAGCAAAGCCCTCTCATCAAAACTACCTTTTATTATATAACTCTCGGACATGCTTACATAAGGGGTGCAAAAGCAAAAACTAAAAGCTAGATCATAATAAAACTTTATTCTACTGGATCAAAACAAAATAAAAAAGGATCGAACTAAGAAAAGTAAAAGAAAGGAAAAGAGGAAAAAGTTCTGATGGTGATATGATACCGGGGCACTTCCCCCGAGCTTGGCACAAGCCAAGTGGAGTGCACATACCCATGTGCTCAGGTGTCCTTCTTTGGAGGTGACGGTGGTTGAGTTGTTGATGAGATTGGAAACTTGTTCAATTTCCCCTTAAGCATGAAATTTTGTTCCCTCGGGTCATCTACTTCCTGCTCGAGCTTCAATATCATTTGACATAATTTCTCCTTTCTCTCCTGTAGAAAACAAGAAGGAATAAATAGAACTTTGGGTTTTCTTCTCGCGTTGGGAGGCTTGATTTCCTAAACTCCATGTGCATGTCTCTGAGTTGAGGCATAGGAGTCTCCTCTTCATGTGAGCTTTCTTCTCTGTACTTGTGTTCTTGTTCCTCCTCCGAAAATAATCCATAAGGATCTAGGTCCCCATAGAGCTTGAGATTGGCAGGATAATGTGCTATGTAGCTCTCCCCATCAGACTCTTGGGACGACATTTTGCTCTAAATCTGTTACATGAACAGCTCAAAACAAAAATAGGAGGTATTGTCGTGATATGAAATTACAAACCTTCGGGAGGTTATATAATGAATTTTTGCAGGTCTGAAGGAGTATTCTACAAGAAAACGGAGTCTGAGGGGCGCATGGGGTGGTGACAAGCCCCCTAGGCACGACCAGGGGGTGGCCGCGCCTAGCAGGCTTGTCGCCTCCCCGTGCGTCCTTCAGACTACTTTTTATTTTTCTAAATTTTTAAATATTCCAAAACTAAATAAAATTGCTATTGGGAAAGTTATGGAGTCAGTTTACTTACCATACCCCGTACCTATTCCTTTTCGTAGGTTGAAGTGTTTCGGTAAGTCTCCCTAATATGCTCTTTCGGAGTTATGGTATTAATAGTATTGGTTTCAACATTAATGGGAGTTCCTAAGATACAATGTTTGATTCTTTGCTCGTTTACCACCTTCGGATTTGTGCCTTCGGTGTTGTTGATCTTGATGGCACCGGAACGATATACTTCCTCGACAATGCAAGGCCTTTCCCATTTGGAGAGAAGTTTTCCTGCAAAAAACTTAACGAGAGTTGTATAGCAAGACATGATCACCTACATTAAATCGATGCTTTTGTCTCCTTTTATCATGCCATCTCTTAACTTTCTCTTTAAACAGCTTGGCATTCTCATAGGCTTGGGTTCTCCATTCATCAAGTGAGCTAATGTCAAATAACCACTTCTCACCAGCAAGTTTGAAATCATAGTTGAGCTCTTTGATTGCCCAATAAGCTTTATGATCTAGCTCTAGAGGTAAGTGACATGCTTTACCATAAACCATTTTATACGGAGACATACCCATAGGGTTCTTGTAAGTAGTTCTATAAGCCCATAATGCATCGTCATGTTTCTTAGACCAATTCTTCCTAGATCTATTAACTGTCTTTTGCAAGATCAATTTAATCTCCCTATTACTTAATTCTACTTGACCACTAGACTAAGGATGATAAGGGGATGCAATTCTATGATTAACATCATACTTAGCAAGCAATTCGTGAAAAGCACCATGAATAAAATGTGAACCACAATTAGTCATTAAATATCGGGGGACTCCAAATCTAGGGAAAATAACTTCTTTAAGCATCTTAATAGAGGTGTTATAACCAGCACTAGTAGTTGGGATAGCTTCTACTCACTTAATAACATTATCAACAGCAACTAAAATATGAGTATACCCATTGGACGTTGGAAAAGGTCCCATATAATCAAAATCTCAAAACATCAAATGGTTCAATAACAATAGAGTAATTCATAGGCATTTCCTGATGTCTACTAATATTGCCAATTCTTTGACATTCATCACATGACAAGACAAACTTACGAGTATCCTTGAAGAGAGTAGGCCAATAAAAACCAGACTGTAATACATTATGTGTAGTTCTATCTCCATCGCGGTGTCCTCCGTAGGCTTCGGAATGACACTTCCGTAGGATCTGTTCTTGTTCATGCTAAGGTACACAACGTCTAATAACACCATCTACTCCTTCTTTATAAAGGTGTGGGTCATCCCAAAAGTAATGTCTTAAATCATAAAAGAACTTTTTGTTTTGTTGGTATGTGAAACTAGGCGGTAAAAATCTACCAACAAAGTAATTAGCATAATCAACATACCAAGGAGCATTACGAGAAGTATTTATGACAGCCAATTGTTCATCAGGAAAGCTATCATTAATAGGTAGTGGGTCATCAAGAACATTCTCTAACCTAGACTAGTTATCTGCTACGGGGTTATCAACACCCTTTCTATCAACAACATGCAAATCAAATTCTTGTAGCAGAAGAACCCACCTGATAAGTCTAGGTTTAGCATCTTTCTTTTCCATGAGATATTTAATAGAAGCATGATCAGTGTGAACAGTTACTTTGGAATCAACAATATAGGGTCTAAACTTATTACAAGTGAACACAACTGCTAAAAATTCTTTTTCAATGGTAGCATAGTTTCTCTAGACACTGTCTAGAGTTTTCTAGCATAATTAATAACATTTAATTTCTTATCAACTATTTGTCCTAGAACAGCACCTACGGCATAATCACTAGCATCACACATAATTTCAAAGGGTAGGTTCCAATCAGGTGGTTGAACAACAGGTGTAGAGATCAATGCATTCTTAAGAATTTCAAAAGCTTCTACACAATCATCACCAAAAACGAGTGGAACATCGTTTTGCAAGAGGTTAGTGAGCGGCCTAGAAATCTTAGAGAAGTCTTTAATAAATCTCCTATGGAAACCAGCATGACCAAGGAAACTCCTTATAACTCTAATATTTGTAGGACACGACATTTTTTCAATAGCATCAACTTTAGCCTTGTAACCTTCAATACCTCTTTCAGAAATTTTATGTCCCAGTACAATGCCTTCATTCACCAAAAAGTGGCACTTCTCCCAATTCAAGACAAGATTAGTTTCCTCAAATCTCTGCAAAACTCGATCAAGATTGCTCAAACAATCATCAAAAGAAGTTTCGTAAACGGAAAAATCATCCATGAAAACCTCAACAATCCTTTCACAAAAATCAGAGAATATAGCAGTCATACATCTTTGAAAGGTAGCAGGTGCATTGCATAAACCAAAAGGCATACGTCTATAAGCAAAGGTATCGAAAGGGCGGGTAAAGGTGGTCTTCTCTTGGTCCTCTTTTGACACGGGTATTTGAGAGAAACCCGAATAACCATCTAGAAAGCAAAAATGTGTGTGTTTGGATAATGTTTCTAGCATTTGATCAATAAAAGGTAAAGGGTAATGACCTTTCCTATTAGCTTTATTTAATTTCCTAAAACCAATTACCATTCTATAACCTGTAACAATTCTCTGCGGGGTCAATTCATTTTTATCATTAGGAACCATGGTAATACCTCCTTTCTTAGGGACACAATGAACGGGACTAACCCATCTACCATCAGCAATAGGGTAAATGATACCTACCTCCAGAAGCTTTAATATTTCATTTCTTACCGCTTCCTTCATCTTAGGACTCAACCGTCATTGGTGATCAACAACTGGTTTAGCATCAGGCTCCATTTTAATTTTGTGCTAACATAGAGTGGGACTATTGCCCTTAAGATCATCAAGAATATATCCAATAGCAGCACAGTGCTTTCTCAGAGTTTTCAATAATCTTTGTTCTTCATGCTCTGAAAGGTTACCAATAATAATAACAGGATATATCTTCTTTTCATCAAGATAAGCATATTTTAGAGTATCTGGAAAAAATTTAAGCTCAAATACGGGATCACCCTTAGGTGGAGGAGGATCCCAAAGTATTTCAACACGCAAGTTGTGTTTCAGAATAGGATGCTGATCAAAGAAAATCCTGTCTATTTCATTTCTTTCATTCATATGCATATCATTTTCGTGGTCTAGCAAATATTGCTCTAAAGGATCAGTAGGAGGCACAACAATAGAAGTGAGACCAATAATTTCATCCTTACTAGGCAATTCTTTATCATGGGGTTGTCTACGAAATTTAGTGAAATTAAACTCATGAGACGTATCCCCAAAACTTACGGTAACCGTTTCCTTCTCACAATCTATCTTGGCATTAACGGTATTTAAGAAGGGTCTACCAAATCATCTTGTGGGGAACCAAGAACAAGAAAATCAGTAGGATATTTTATTTTCCCACACAAGACTTCAACATCTCTAACAATCCAAAACGGTGATATAGTGTCTCTATTAGCAAGCTTAATTGTAACATCAACTTCCTCTAACTCGGCTGGTGCAATATCATTCATAATCTCTTTATATAAGGAAAAGGGAATTGCACTCACACTAGCACCCATATCACATAAGCCATGATAACAATGATCTCCTATTTTAACAGAAACAACAGGCGTGCCAACAACGAGTCTATGTTTATCTTTAGCATCAGGTTTATCAATTCTAGTAGCTTCATCACGAAATTGAATAACATGCCCATCAATATTATCAACCAAGAGATCTTTAACCATAGCAATACTAGGCTCAACTTTAATTTCCTCAGGGGGTGTAGGTGTTCTAGCACAGCTCTTACGAACAACACTTGAAGCTTTAGCATGATCCTTTATTCTAGCAGGGAAAGGTGGTTTCTCAATATAAGCGGTAGGATTAATAGGATCAACATTATAAGTAATAGTTTTCTCTTCAACTTTAATAGGTTAAACTACTTTCACTTGAATGGGAGGATGATATTAAACCACTTCTCCTTAGGGAGATCAACATGAGTAGCAAAAGATTCATAGAAATAAGCTACTATCTCAGAGTCAAGTCCATATTTAGTGCTAAATTCATGAAAAGCGTTGGTGTCTACGAAAGATTTAACGCAATCAAACTTAAGGTTCATACCTGACTCCTTACCTTCATCGAGTTCCCAATCTTTAGAGTTGCGTTTAATTCTTTCCAATAAATCCCATTTGAAATCAATATCTTTCTACATATAGGAACCAACACAAGAAGTATCGAGCATGGATTGATCATTATGAGAAAGCCGAGCATAAAAATTCTGAGTAATAATTTCTCTCGAGAGCTCATGATTGGGTCGTGAATATAACATTGACTTAAGCCTCCCCCAAGCTTGAGCGATTCTTTCTCCTTCACGAGGACAAAAGTTATAAATATAATTCCGATCATGATGAACTAGATGCATTGGGTAGAAATTCTAATGAAATTCCATTTTCAATCAGTTGTAGCTCCATGATCCAATATCATCACATAGCTTATACCATGTCAATGCTTTCTCCTTCAAATATAAAGTAAAGACTTTCTTCTTAACATGATGCTCGGGTAGACCTGCAAGCTTAAATAATCCACAAACTTCATCCACATAGATTAGATGTAAATCAGGATGTAGTGTTCCAT
The DNA here is from genome assembly GCA_022496015.1 of Hordeum marinum. Classification (NCBI taxonomy): domain Eukaryota; kingdom Viridiplantae; phylum Streptophyta; class Magnoliopsida; order Poales; family Poaceae; genus Hordeum; species Hordeum marinum. Next base: position 307,854,375 of record CM039678.1, on the reverse strand, counting down.
CTCCTGCATAAGGATTAGCTAGTAGTTTCTCTATCATACCCGAAGGAATTTCATAATAAATATTTTCAGTAGGTTCATTAGGTCGAGGACAACTCTTTGTGTTTCCGGTCAAGGTGAAGATACCCCGAACAAGCCCCTCAAAGGATTACTTTCCATAGTGACAAGTAACAGCAAATTTCAGCACACTATATAAATTTTTCCTTACCATATTGCACTTACCACACGCACTTCAATCCCCGGCAATGGCGCCAGAAAAGATTCTTGATGACCCACAAGTATAAGGGATCTATCGTAGTCCTTTCGATAAGTAAGAGTGTCGAACCCAATGAGGAGCAGAAGGAAATGATAAGCGGTTTCCAGTAAGGTATTCTCTGCAAGCACTAAAATTATCGGTAACAGATAGTTTTGTGATAAGATAATTTGTAACGAGTAACAAGTAACAAGTGTAGCAAAGGTGCAGCAAGGTATCTCAATCCTTTTTGTAACAAAGGACAGGCCCGGACAAACTCTTATATAAAGCAAAGCACTCCAGAGGACACATGGGAATTTCTGTCAAGCTAGTTTTCATCATGCTCATTTGATTTGCGTTCGTTACTTTGATAATTTGATATGTGGGTGGACCGGTGCTTGTGCACTGCACTTACATGGAAAAACCTCCCACTTATGATTAACCCCCCTTGCAAGCATCCGCAGCTATGAAAGAAGAATTAAGGTACACCTAACCATAGCATGAAACATATGGATCCAAATCAGTCCCTTACGAAGCAACACATAAACTATGATTTAAGATTCTATCACTCTAGCAACCCATCATCTACTTATTACTTTCCAATGCCTTCCCCTAGGCCCAAAAAATTGTGAAGTGTTATGTAGTCGACGTTCACATAACACCACTAGAGGAGAGACAACATACATCTCATAAAAATATCGAACGAATATCAAATTCACATGATTACTTATAACAAGGCTTATCCCATGTCCTCAGGAACAAACGTAACTACTCACAAAACATTTTCATGTTCAAGATCAGAGGAGTATTAATTATCATAAAGGATCTAAACATATGATCTTCCACCAAGTAAACCAACTAGCATCAACTACAAGGAGTAATCAACACTACTAGCAACCCATAAGTACCAATCTAAGGTGTTGAGACAAAGATCGAATACAAGAGATGAACTAGGGTTTGGAGAGGAGATGGTGCTAGTGAAGATGTTGATGGAGATTTACACCCTCTCGATGAGAGGATCGTTGGTGATGATGATGGCTTCGATTTCCCCCTCAGGAAGGGAAGTTTCCCCGGCAAAACAGCCCTGTGGGAGCTCTAGATTGGTTCTGCCCAAGTTCCGCCTCGAGACGGCGGCGCTTCATCCCGAAAAGCCTCTTCTAATTTTTCCAGGTCAAAACACTTCATATAGCTGAAGATGGGTGTCGGAGGAGCCACATGGGCCCCACAAGCCTGCTAGGCGAGGCTAGGGAGGTGGCGCGGCTAGGGAGGTGGCCCCCTCTAGTTGATTCTTGCGCTAGTATTTTTTTTATTAAATCTAGAAATATTCTCCATAAATTTGCAGGACTTTTGGAGTTGTGCAGAATAGGTATCTCAGATTTTCTCCTTTTCCAGTCAAGAATTCCAGCTGCCGTCATTCTCCCTCTTCATGTAAACCTTCTAAAAGAAGAGAGAAAAGGCATAAGTATTGTACCATAATGTGTAATAATAGCCCATAATGCAATAAATATCAATATAAAATCATGGTGCAAATGGACATATCAGGCATCTCTTAGCTGAAGTCCACACAGGAATGGGCAGCCATCACGCCGCGGCAAGGGCCTTAGTGAGCAAGACCTTTCGGGATGGTTTCTTCTGGCCCAACGCTCGAGCGGGCGCCGAGACGCTTGTCAAGCATTGCATGGGATGTCAACTTTTTGCAAATCAAAGTCATATGCCCCCCAACAGCTCTTCGGACTATTCCGACTACCTGGCCTTTTGCGGTCTGGGGGCTGGATATGGTCGGACCACTTAAAGTGGGGGACCAAGAAGAATAAATACCTACTGGTCATGGTTGACAAATTCACCAAATGGATAGAAAACCTGTCAAATCAGCCAAGTCCGGACCATTAATTGACTTTATATCCGGCGTGGTGCACCGTTACGGCGTCCCGCACAGTATAATAACGGACAATGTACCCAACTTCACAGCCCAAGAGGTAAAAGACTGGTGCGCAAAAATGAGCATCAAGCTCGATTATGCATCGGTGTATCACCCACAGACCAATGGACAAGTCGAACTGGCCAACGGCCTCATCATGAGTGGTATTAAACCACGTTTGCTCCGATCTCTGCATGATTCCGACTGCCATTGGGTAGAGAAGCTCGACTCAGTTCTGTGGGGCCTACGTCCGACCCCGAATCAATTAACGGGATACAAACTGTTCTTCATGCTCTACTGGGCTGAAGCAATCTTCCCTATGATATTATTAATGATGCACCAAGGGTGCGCATGTATGAAGAAAAGGAGGTAGAGTTAGATCGGCAGGACAACCTGGACGCCTTAGAAGGAGAGCGTGACATAGCTCGGGCTCGTTCTACTTTTTATCAACAGCAAACCCGACGTTACCAGAGTAGGGAGGTCAGGGCAAAAGCGTATAACGTGGGTGAACTCGTCTTATGGCTCCCGGAGAAGCAGAATCATAAAATCAATGCCAAATGGGAGAGTCCCTTCATAATTGACGAAGTACTCGCAGGAGGGACTTACCATCTTCAAAACCTGTTGGGGATATAACCCCGTGGCAAGACCCGCTGTAATAGCCCGAGACCGATGCTCCAAAAGATTCCCTTTTTATTCCATTCTCATTTTGTGTTTCATTTGGTTATTGCATTCATCATCGCATCATTCGCATCATCTGCATAGCATCGGCATTTTGTCAACATGAGTTTTCAAACTTGCATCCGTTCATAGTCGCCGGTTCTCTCCGTTTTTGTCGTTGCTCGTTTCGAGACCAACCACACACGCACGCGCCTGCGGCATCGATAAAAATGTTTTAGAAGTGCGCAAAAAATACTCTCGGATTGGATCGAAAGTTGGTGTGTGGTCTTATATTATTGTACATAGACCGCTTGCCAAATTTCGTCGCAATCAGAGGTCGTTTGATACCCCATCGGTTAAATATATAGCGGCACTAGCCAGTCAAATTATCGGACGTTTTCGGTTTATAAAACTTGTTGTCGAGCCGCATCCTTCCTCTCATCTTAGCCCAATGCACTCTACCTAGCCCACCTACACAGCCCAACCCACCTAAACCTAGCCTAACTAACCCCCTCCTTCATTCGCGTCGTCCAACCGCAATCGAAGGATCCAAAAGCTGTCAAGGCAATCTAGATCAAACCCTACCAATTTAACCATTTCAATCCTAAATTTTAGATTTTAGGAGGCTTGTCACATCCTATCAATTCAGCCGCCGCCACCCACCCCTGGTCTCCTCCCACATCGGGATCCTCCCGATCCAAATCGCGCCGGCCACCTCCTCGAGCAGAGCCGTAGGACCACCAGGTTCCTGTCTTGCTCCCTTCTTCCATTATCTTCCCGCTGCTCTCTTATCTGTCTGACTGCTCTCTCTCACTCTTTGTCAAGGACAGGAACCAGCGGCCCAAAGCTTCCGCCATGGCCAAGGTCGTCCAAGCTTCCCGTTTTTGGACCAAGAGCCGCCGCTCGCGGGAGCACCGGACCAGCAGCAGGTCTAGGCTGCCCCATGCCTCCTCTTCCTTATCTCTCTCAGTCCCCTCTCCTCTGCTTTCTCACATCTCTCTCTCAGGAACCCTGCCATGGATCGGAGCTCCGCCGTCCTCTAAGTCCCACGTCGCCGTTGCTCTGGTTCCTGACGAGCAGAGCACGACGCGCCCGAGGCCCAGCTGTCTCGCCCTCGGGGACCACCTCGTGCCTGAAGCCCAGCCGCCCCAACGCTGGCCTCTATGGGCCTTGTTCTTTCCCTGCTGTAAGAAAGTTTCTCCCGACCTGAAACTTCAGTATTGTTGTTCTAGATCCGTTCTATTGTGAAGAGTTTATTTAGTATCGCCACTATGTTGAAACACGAGCTAACCAGTAGCCTAGTTGGTTAGCGCCCTTTTCCTTCGACAAATGTGTCTGGGGTTCGAATCCCAGGTGCCCTGTTTTTCTTTTGCCATTTTGTTATGTGTTGGTTCATGTTCACTTGTTACTCAGAATTATCTAAAGCAAGACGAACAGATTATCACAATTCTCTTGTAGACCATCTGGTTGGTGCGTTAGGTTATAATCAGAAGGTCATAGGATCAAATCCGATAGGCGTCCCATATTTATTTTTGTCCTATGCTTGCTGTTTTTCTCATTTGTTTCCGTTAAAAAAAACTGTGCAGATTTCAGCATAATGATTCATTTTGTAAAATCAATCATACATCGTTCGGAGATAAGTTATATATGGATGTTGTTCAGTTTTACGTCTACTTTCAGGATATGTGATTTCTTTCCATGTTAAAAACAATTAACCTGATGTTATGTTGCATTAAACAGGTCAGATTTAGCATAAAACTTTGCATGGTCATAGTTTGAGTTTTACAAAACGCTTTGGCATGATCTTGGTGTCTATTCTCATCAGAATTTTCTGAACTTTTCAGTGGGATGTTTTGTTCTCAGATTTGGGCAAGCCAACCTTATGTTTGTTTCAGATTTGTGCAAAACACCTCTTTCTTACACCGAGCACTACTTTTGCGTCGTAGCTCCAAATCTTATAAATTTTATATGTATTCGGCACTACTCTTCCTATCCCATCGAATGGCATACTTGGGTTACCAAGATTTTGCCCATGTTTTCCATTCCGTAATTATTTCCTTTGCTCTGGTAGAACTGTGACTCCGATATGCATTTGAGGTAGAACTGGGCGTAGAACATGAATATTGCCATGTCATGCATCATATAATCACTATGTTCATGTTCTGACCAAATTATATAATTTACCTAAATGCACATGAAGTGCCACTTGATCCACTCCACTAGTTGACCAAGGCTTCACTTAAACTTGATATATTATGTTGTCATGTTAACAACATTTAAAATGGACATGCATCATACTGGTTTGCGCATCATATCATGCATGTGTTGTGGTGTATCATGGGTTGATTGTTTGTTCCGGATTACTTCTTCTCGATAGAGTTCTGAAAGTGTTCGGTATGCGAGGATTCGTTCGACTACGCCTATTCGTCTACTTCATGGATTCAATCTTCTTCCAAGCGGGATCTCAGGCAAGATGACACATTTCCTTAGATATCACTACTATCATTGTTATGCTAGTTGTATCGCTTCCATCGTTATGTCTCACTACCTACCACTTGTTTGTCAGCCTCCCAACATTGCCATGATAAGCCTCTAACCCCTTCACATCTCAGCAAACCCTTGTTTTGGCTATGTTACCGCTTGTTCAGCCCTTCTTATAGTGTTTTTAGCTGCAGGTGTAATTGTTTTCATGTGTCAACATGGACATTCTTTTGTTATCACAATATTATTGCTGTTTAATTTAATGCACTTATATACTTGGTAAAAGGTGAAAGGCTTGGCATTTTGCTTGGTGTTTTGTTCCACTTTTGCCGCCCTAATTACTTGTGAACCGGTGTTATGTTCCATATCGAGCGCTCCTAATACGCTTGGGGTTGTTATGGGCCCCCCTTGATAATTTGTTTTGGCATAAAACTATTCTGGCAAGGCCAATCTTTGGTACTACATTTTTCCAAAATAATAATACTAATAATTAATTTGACGCATAGGGAGTTAGCGCTACCTGAGGTTTGTTATTCTACATAATGCAGGGTGCCTAGTGCTGTTGGTGCTGGTCCAAACTAGAGCATCGTGTGGGCTACCTGAGGCAACTCGGGACGTTAGTTACTGTATGCTTAGCTCATCCGTCGTGTCCCGAGAACAAGATACGCGGCTCCTATCGGGATTGTCAACATGTCGGTCGGCTTGGCTAGATTTGGTTTACCTTTCGTGAATGTCTTGTGTACCGACTCTAAGAATACCTTGGGCTATCTCGAGGTGGAGGTTTTTCGGTGCAGCTTGTGGTAATTTGTGATGGACTAGTTGGAGCACCCCTGTAGGGTTAAATCTTTTTGACAAGCCGTGGCCATAGTTATGTGGCAACTTGAAAACTTTGCTTAATACCCGGCCATAGCATAGTTGAAGTAAACTCAAATAAAATACATCAACTATGTGCATAACCGCGACTGTCTCTTCTCGTGAGTCCTTATCCGAGAGAGAACACGGTGGTTATGTTTGACGTAAGTAGGTGTTCAGGATCACTTAGTGATCATTACTAGTTCACGTACGTTATGCTTAGATCATCCACCTTACTTTTTATATTCGTAAGTTAGCCACTCAAATAAATGCTTAGCTGCTTGCTGCAGCCTTACCACTTAACCGTACCTCACCCATTAAGCTTTGATAGTCTTGATACCCTTGAAAATGTGATTGCTGAGTCCCTGTGGCTCACAGATTACTATAACAACGGTTGCAGGTACAAGTAATGCGATGATTTGACGTGAGCGTGATGCTTATTTGATTTGGAGTTCTTCTTCTTCATTATCAATCTAGGATGGTTTTTAAGCGGCGGCCTGGGATAGCAAGGATGGATGTCATTTTATCGTTTGTTTTCGTCCGTAGTCGGACCCTACTCTTCTGTATGATGTTTGAATATGTTGTTGTATTGACGTGATCTTGATGTAGCTTGTGACAAGTGTAATCAAATTCCATATACTCATCTCTTCTGTACATGTACTTGCAATGATATCCATTCTTGCAAAACGACGAGATGTGCTTCTATCCCTATCGAGTCCCTAGTGCCAAAATAACGATAGGATCGCATCTTGGGCGTTATAAGTTCGTATCAGAGCATATACCGACCTAGGAGCCCCCTTGGTTGATCGAACTTGGTCGAGTCGAGTCTAGTAAAAAATTATTTTGAGTGTAGTTATATCGGAGAGTATGTTTCTTTTACTCCTCTTCTATGCTTTGGTGAGGAATTATGACTTAGGAATTTTGATTCTACCCTCTTCTCACTCAAAAAAATTAGGATTACACGGATATTTTGGAATCTATATGATGCCAATGTGACGGAGTTCTGTACATGGTGCCTCCTGTTATCGAGGAGTAGAGCTCCGAGGGATTTTTGCACATCGTTATCATTTAGTTTCCTTAGTATAAGGACGGAGGATGTTCGAAATTACTTCAATACTTTTCGTGGCGATATAAGGCTGGAGTCACCCAGTACTGGGGAGGCGTCCGGGGTACTGCCATGTTTGGTATCGTTGTGTTTTTGAGGGTTCGAGATGGATGGAGTTTCGGAGCCTCGTGTTATGTGTTGACGGATGTGTTACATTGGAGTGTAGAATTACTATTAGGACTTGAGTGATGGATTTTGCTCCTTGTATCCATGGAGCCGATTGCATCACCAGAAGATTTTGGGAGTTCTTAGGTGGGAATTTAAGTAGGTACCTAGGATTATCTTTCCAACAAGTGCAAAATGGGTATGTATTTGTTCTGGCTTGTTTGGTAAGCCTCATCCTTTCTTTGTTTTTTAATATGGTAATTCAAGGTTCGTCGATGTCAAGTGGTGATTTCATATTTCCTAAGATGCGTTCTCATATTCTTTGGGAATGCTAATTCTTTTGCTCAATCAAGTTGTCATATCAATTCTTTTCATCAGGTGTGCTTCCCTTCAAGATAATATAATCTTCCTCAATATTTGCAAGATCAACCTCATATTTCTTTCGGGAGTTCTTTTCACCCGCTTAAGTTTTTCCTTTTTTCCCACCCTCCCGCCCTTTTTCTTCAATGATTAAATCTCATCCAAATGCCTTTCTTTTCATCGATGCTTCCACTATCTTTTCTTTTGTATCGTATCCGGTGATTCATTATGAAGATCCTCAAGTGATTCGAATTCGTCATTTCTTTATTCTTTTTCCCCTTCCCGGTGCATTCAATTCAAGATCTCGGTGTTCTTCATACTTTTCAACCGCTAAATGCTTCCCCATGTCGTAAATTCTATCCAAGTATCTCTTGTTTTTCGTCTCTCTCTATTCTATCGGGAGTGCTGAAGATATCTCAGAAGACTTTCATTTCCATTCATATCCTCTTAAATTATTTCGAGGTTCTCATCTCATCAAGTTTTCGTTGTAACGGTGGAATCCCTCTTTCTAAGCTATCATTGCAACGTCGTTTCCTTCAATGGGCCCATAACCCACAGGGTTTTCCCTGGGATCTTACCCGACTCTTCTATTCTTTCTGGAGATGTCCTCAAGTTCTTTTCAATATGATATAAAAATGATTTTCATCAGTCATATTCATTATCCAAGATTGCTTTGAATTAATTTCATCATTGGCCCAACCTCTCTTTATTCATTGTTTCAGAGTGCCTCAGTTATTCATGGTGTTGTTTCTCTTCATCATTCTTAGCGTTGAAGATTGAAGAAGCGTTTCTCTTAAATCTTTGCCCATTCTCTTGAAGATTCATGGTTTCAGCTTCCTGCTATCCTCTTAAATTGTGTTCATCATGAGTAATCCCTTCCTTATCTATCCGATGCATTTTAGAGTTGTTTTCATTTCTCGGTCCTCCGAAGGCCATCATTTCAGAAGATTTCCTCGTTCTCAACTTTTAGCTTTCATTCTGAAATTCTCCTCAATTATTGTTCTTTCGTATCTATCTCAATTAGTCTAGTGCTTCATTCAAATCTTCTATCAGGCGGATCGTGATCTCTTCTTTCTTGTGTATCTCCATGCATTCGTGGTGTCCTAATTCGTTTCAATTCTTCCCGGTGGTTCGTTCAAGAGTTCTTCAAGTTCGTGATATTCTCTCTTCAATCTTTTCAAGAAGAATAAGTGGTATGCTAAATCCGTTGCTTGTCATCAATTTAACTGGATGAAGGATATGCATAACATAATTCTTATTCTTATTGGTTAAGGTGATTTCAATCCTTCTTCCGGGTTTTTTCATGATATCTATTCTCTATTCTAAGTGTCCATCTTTTCTTTTCCGGAGCTCCAAGTTTTCCTCAAGTGTCTCGTCGGGAAGCTTCATCTAAATCTTAGAAGGCCTCAATCTTGTTCTTTTCAACCTTCACTTCTTTTTCTACCATCCTTTCATTCTGGAGTTCATCTCGATGCTTCTTGATGGTGGGTTGTTAAGGATGTAATTCTTCTCGAATTGTTCTTCAAGATTCTTGTTGGAGGTGCTCAAGTGTTCTTTATCTTGTATTTCTAAGTTCAGTTCCTTCTCCATTGTCTTTTGAGATGGTGTTATTAAATTCTTGATTATGAGGAGTCTCGAAGGAAAATTGTCAAGAATGAGATAAGTAAACCCATCATGTCTTCTAGGAGTTTTCTTGGATTGGATTTCACCTAAAGCATTTCCTAAGGATTGCTGCTATCATGGTGTCATAAATGATCCAAGTTTTCTCCTTCTCTTCTTGGTGAAAGAAGTTTTCATCTCTTTTGCTTCCAAGCAATCCTTGTTTTGTCAGTGGCTTGTTATCACCTCATTATTTTGAGATGTTGTCTATAAGCCCACCATAAGCTTCTTCTTTTGTTGTTGGTGTTCCAACAACCCCGTTCAATCTTTTTCTTTCTAAAGATGCTTTCCAAATTCAATTGTGGTGGAATTTGTCATTTTCTTCTCCATTGTTCCTCTCCAATGATCTAGCTTCTGTTCTTTTCTTCCGGAGATAGTGTGATACATCTCGGTTTGTCAAGATCATGTTCCTTCTTTGCTTATTCCTTTAACTAGAGTGTTGTGTCCTCTTTCCATCTTATCAAGTTTTGCTTCTCTTTATTACCGAAGTGCTGCCCAAATTTCTTTTGAAGTCTTGCTTGTTTCTCATATAATTCTTGATCTCTTCCAATCCTTCAAGTTCACGTGGGTTCACCCGTTTGTCGAAGAAGAAACTATGTTTTACCTGTTGCTCTTTCTCTTCCCCTTCTCATTCTAGATCTCGGGACGAGATCCCCATGTAGTGTGGGAGAGTTGTAACAGCCGACGCTTCAGAAGATTCCCCTTCCATTCTCGTCTTGTGTTTCATTTGGTTTTTGCATTCATCATCGCATCATTCGCATCATCTGCATAGCATCGACATATTTTCAACATGAGTTTTCAAACTTGCATCCGTTCGTAGTCGCCGGTTCTCTCCGTTTTTATTGTTTCCCTTTTTGAGACCAACCAGACACGCCCGCGCCCGAGGCATCGATAAAAAAATGTTTTAAAGGTGCGCGAAAAATATTCTCGGATTGGGTCGAAAGTTGGCGTGTCGTCTTCTATTACTGTAGGTAGACCGTCTGCCAAATTTTGTCGCAATCAGAGGTCGTTTGATACCCCAACGGTTAAATATATAACGACACTAGCCGGTCAAATTATCGGACGTTTTTGGTTTATAAAACTTGTCATCGGGCCGCATCCTTTCCTCTCATCTCAGTCCAATGCACTCTACCTAGACCACCTACATAGCCCAACCCACCTAAACCTAGCCTAGTTAACCCTTTCATTCGTTCGGCATCGTCCGATCGTAATCGGAAGGTCCAAAAGCTGTCCAAGACAACCTAAATCAAACCCTACCTATTTAACTAGTATAACCCCTAGATTTTAGGAGGCTTGTCCAATCCCATCAATTCAGCCACCGCCACCCACCCCTGGTCTCCTCCCACCTCGGGTCCTCCCTGTCCAAATCGCGCAGGCTACCTCCTCGAGCAGAGCCGTAGGACCACCAGGTTCCTGTCTCGCTCCTTTCTTCCATTCTCTTCCCGCTGCTCTCTTACTTCTCTCTCTCTCTCTCTTCGTCAAGGATAGGAACCAACGGCCTGAAGCTTCCGCCATGGCCAAGGTCGTCCAAGCTTCCCGTTTTTGGACCAAGAGCCGCCGCTCGCGGGAGCACCGGACCAGCAGCAGGTCCAGGCTGCCCCATGCCTCCTCTTCCTCCTCTCTCTCAGTCCCCTCTCCTCTGGTTTCTCTCTCTTTCTCACATCTTTCTCTCTCAGGAACCCCACCATCGATCGGAGCTCCGCCGTACTCGAAGTCCCACGTCGCCGTTGCTCTGCTTCCTGACGAGCAGAGCACGACGCGCCCGAAGCCTAGCTGCCTCGCCCGCGGGGACCACCTCGCGCCCGAAGCCCAGCCGCCCCAACGCTGGCCTCTATGGGCCTTGTTCTTTCCCTGGTGTAAGAAAGTTTCTCCCGACCTGAAACTTCAGTATTGTTGTTCTAGATCCGTTCTATTGTGAAGAGTTTATTTAGTATCGCCACTATGTTGAAACACGAGCTAACCAGTAGCCTAGTTGGTTAGCGCCCTTTTCCTTCGACAAATGTGTCTGGGATTCGAATCCCAGGTGCCCTGTTTTTCTTTTGCCATTTTGAGTGTTGGTTCATGTTCACTTGTTACTCAGAATTATCTAAAGCAAGACGAATAGATTATCACAATTCTCTTGTAGACCATCTGGTTGGTGTAGGCGCTCCATATTTATTTTTGTCCTATGCTTGCTGTTTTTCTTTTGCCATTTTGAGTGTTGGTTCATGTTCACTTGTTACTCAGAATTATCTAAAGCAAGACGAATAGATTATCACAATTCTCTTGTAGACCATCTGGTTGGTGTAGGCGCTCCATATTTATTTTTGTCCTATGCTTGCTGTTTTTCTCATTTGTTTCAGTTAAAAAAAACTGTGGAGAATCCAGCATAATGATTCCTTTTGTAAAATCCAGGTAAAATCAACCGTGTATCGTTTGGAGATAAGTTATATATGAATGTTGTTCAGTTTTACGTCTACTTTTAAGATATGTAATTTGTTTTCATGTTAAAAACCATTAACCTGCTGTTATGTTGCATTAAAGAGGGCAGATTTAACATAAAACTTTGCATGGTCATAGTTTGAGTTTTACAAAACGCTTTGGCATGATCTTGGTGTCTATTCTCATCAGAATTTTGTGAACTTTTTAGTGGGATGTTTTGTTCTCAGATTTGGGAAAGCCAACCTTATGTTTATTTCAGATTTGTGCAAAACACCTTTTTTCTTACATCGTAGCTTCAAATGTTATAAATTTTGTATGTATTCGGCACTACTCTTCCTATCCCATCCAATGGCATACTTGGATTACCAAGATTTTGCCCATGCTTTCCATCCCATAATCATTTCCTTTGCTCCGGTAGAACCGTGACTCCGATAATATTGTTCGTCATATGCATTTGAGGTAGAACCGAGCGTAGAACATGAATATTGCCATGTCATGCATCATATCATCACTATGTTCATGTTCTGACCAGATTATATAATTTACCTAAATGCGGATGAAGTACCACTTGCTCCACTCCACTAGTGGACCAATGCTTCATTTAAACTTGATATATTCTGTTGTTATGTTAACAACATTTAAAATGGACATGCATCATATTGATTTGCGCATCATGTCATGCATATGTTGTGGTGTACCGTGGGTTGATTGTTTGTTCCGGATTGCTTCTTCTCGATAGAGTTCTGAAAGCGTTCGGTGTGCGAGGATTCGTTCGACTATGCCTGTTCATCTACTTCATGGATTCAATCTTCTTCCAAGCGGAATCTCACGCAAGATGACACATTTCACTGGATACCACTACTGTCATTGCTATGCTAGTTGTCTCGCTTCCATCGTTATGTCTCGCTACCTACCACTTGTTTGTCACTCTCCCCACATTGTCATGATAAGCCTCTAACCCCTTCACATCCCATCAAACCTTGTTTTGGCTATGTTACCGCTTGCTCAGGCCTTCTTATAGTGTTTCTCGATGCAGGTGCAATTTCTTCCATGTGTCAATATGGATATTCTTTTGTCATCACAATATTATTGCTATTTAATTTAATGCACTTATATACTTGATAAAAGGTTGAAGGCTTGGTCTTTTGTTCGGTGTTTTGTTTCACTTTTGCCGCCCTAGTTACTTGTAAACCAGTGTTATGTTCCATATCGAGCGCTCCTAAGATGCTTGGGGTTGTTATGGGGACCCCCTTGATAATTTGCTTTGGGATAAAACTCTTCTGGCAAGACCCAACTTTGGTACTACATTTGCCCAACATAATAATACTGATAATTAATTTGACGCATAGGGAGTTAGTGCTACCTGAGGTTCGTTATTCTACATAATACAGGAGGGCCAGTGCTGCTGGTGTTGATCCAAACTAGAGCATCGTGCGGGTTACCTGGGGCAACTCGGGATGTCAGTTACTGTATGCTTAGCTCATTCGCCGTGTCTTGAGAACGAGATACGCGGCTCTTATCGGGATTGTCGACACGTCGGGCGGCCTTGCTGGATTTGTTTTACCTTTCTCGAATGTGTTGTGTACCGACTCTAAGGATACCGTGGGCTATCTTGAGGTGGAGGTTTTCCGATGCAACTTGTGGTAATTTGTGATGGACTAGTTGAAGTACTCCTGCAGGGTTAAATCTTTTTGAGAAGCCGTGCCCGGGGTTATGTGGCAACTTGGAAACTTTGCTTAACACCCGGTCATAGCATACTTGAAGTAAACACAAATAAAATACACCAAATGTGTGTGTAACCGTGATTGTCTCTTATCGTGAGTCCTTATCCGAGAGCGACCACGGTTGGGTTATGTTTGACATAAGTGGGTGTTCAGGATCACTTAGTGATCATTACTAGTTCACGTCTGTTATGCTTAGACCACCCACCTTACTTTCTGTATTCGTAAGTTAGCCACTCAAATAAATGCTTAGTTTCTTGCTGCAGCCTCACCACTTAACCATACCTTACCCATTAAGCTTTGCTAGTCTTGATACCTTCAGAAATGTGATTGCTGAGTCCCTATGACTCACAGATTACTACAACAGTTGCAGGTACATGTAATGCGATGATTTGACGTGAGCACGATGCTTGTTTGATTTGGAGTTCTTCTTCATCAATCTAGGATGGGTTCCAGGCGGCGACCTGGGATAGTAAGGATGGATGTCATTTTATCGTTTGTTTTCTCCCGTAGTCGGACCCTGCTCTTCTTTATGACGTTTGAATATGTTATTTTATTGATGTGCTCTTGATGTAGCTTGTGGCGAGTGTAAGCCAATTCCATATACTCATCTTTTCTGTGCATGTACTTGTAATGACATCCAGATGCGCTTCTATCCTTGTCGAAGCCCTCGTGCCAAAATAAGAATATGATTGCATCTTGGGCGTTATACCTGCCTAGGAGGAGCCGGGTCACGCCTGGCGGCTCATAATCAAGACCCTTAAAGTGGGCTTGAGGATTGTAGACAAGACTACATGGTGACTTACCAGACGGGCCAAGATGGAGGCCTAGAGATTGAAGATGGCGCGAGACCCGGGCGTGTAAGCCGCCCGGGAGACGGCTTGCCCAGGAAGGCAAGGCGGCTTAGAGATACGACCGGACACCTTGTGTAAGACGGTCTAGACTCTTGTAACCCCAGGGCCTCGACCTACATATATAAAGGCGAGTCCTAGGGGTGGCTTAGGTCAGGAAACAATTGATCGATAGCTAGGTCAAGTGAATCCGCTCCCTTGTAATCGATACTCTATCAATACAACACAAAGCAGGACGTAGGCTTTTACCTCGTTCTGAGAGGCCGAACCTGGGTAAACTCGTGTCTCTCGTCCCGTTCAACCCCTTTGAGTCCACCACCTTAGCGATGGCCTCAAACCTAAGTACTAGGACATCTGCCGTGACAAAGCCACGAAAGTTGACGCCCACTGTCATGGATTTATCACGGCAGATGTCTGGGTGAACGGACTTGGATTCGAGGCCATCGCTAGTGTGATGGACTCAAAAGGGTTGGCTAGGACGAAGGACACAAGTTTACCTAGGTTCGGACCCTCAAGGCGAGGTAATAGCCTACGTCCTACTTGTGTTTGTATTGCTTGTTGTATCGATTACAAGGGAGCTAAAGCTTGACCTAGTTCTCGATAACCTCATCTCTAAGTCGCCCCGGGTCTACCTTTATATAGGAGGTAAAAACTCTGGGTCATACAAGTTGTAACCGACTCTCCTTGTCTATCCGAGTCTTCCTCTATCTTCTCTGCCAAGTTACCTCCGGGCGGCTTACGCACCTGGGTCTTCTCTGTCCGGGCCACCTGGCAGCCCACGCCATGAGCCGCCTATCTTCCTGGGCCGTAAGTCTCATGTCTCATTCTTGGGCCGGCTCACGAGCCGTCAGGTATAATCCAGAGCCCATTAGGCGGGTCATACCGTGGGATTATATCCCCAACATTAGGCCCTAGGTTGATTTGAGCTTGCTCACTTCATCCTTTTCTTCTGTTCCTCGGCGAGTCGCCCGGTGATGACCCACCGTGACGTCACATGGGCCCTGCAAAAAAGATCCACTGACGTACCAACAAATCTCTTATTATACGGTTAGCCGGAAAATCGAGGCGTCTGCCTCGGTCGAATGATTTCTGTCGCTTGGATTTTCATGCCTGTTCGTTTTCCTTTTAAATAGGACCGTTGCGGGTGGCATTTCCTTTCCCCCGCTCGTGCTTCCATCTTCTTTCTCTCCGACGCTTCTGCTCCTGCTCCGGCGCCGTCCCCGTCTCGCCGTCGATCGGCCGCTGCATCAACCTCTTGCGGATCAGAGTTCATCTTGCGCTCGTCACGCCGTCGCCGGTAAGTCTTCTTCCCGTACATCCATAGCCGTCTCCGGTAGGGTTTCTATAGAACTTCGCCGCCGCCGTCGTTTTAGAACTCGAATTCCATTGCCTTCGGCCGCGCTTTAGCGTATGAACTCCGGCCCGTCGCTCGTCTGCACGGCGCCGCTGTGTAATAGGCGGTAAACAAGAACACATAGATTGATCCTTGCTCTGCTTGCCATTTTGTATTTCGTCCGCTTCGCCTGTTCGTCCTTAGGTCTGAAAATAAAGGCATTTACCCTGTTTTTGTAGATCCGTCATTTTAGCCAAACTTTACGAAATCTGTTTCCTGGGACTTAGCCGATTTTCGCTCCTCCTCCTTTCTTTGTTGACCCGCCAGGCCTCTCCGGCTCTCATCAGTCGAACCATGGCATATTATTTGTAGAGCCCTTAAAATTGTAAGCTGTCGCAGATATTTGTTTGCTCTTGACTCGCCGTACTTTTAATTTGCACAGTCTCTAAGCCGCCAGCATGCCTCACGCCTCCAACTCATGCAACTGGGCCGGGTCTTGCATCACGGAGGAATTCTTACTGGATTTTGTTCACGCGGGTACCCTTCCTTCCAAGGAGGTTCTTAATTGGCGGGCCCCGGGTGATGAAACGCGGCCCACTCCTCAAGAAGGCGAACTAGTGGTTTTCTCTGATCATATCGAGCGAGGATTCGTGCCTCCCGGCCCGAAGTTCTTTCGTGACGTCCTTCACTTCTACAAGCTTCACCCCCAAGACTTTGCCCCCCAACTCCGTCTCAAATATATGCAATTTTCAAGTGCTCTGTGAAGTCTATCTGCAAGCCAAGCCGTCTGTGGGGTTATTTCGAGAATTCTTCTACGCCAACCGACAAACTAAGATGAAAGTCGGTCCGAGTCTAGAGCTTGGCGGGATCTCCATCCAACGGCGTAGGGATATTACTTTTCCGACCATGCAGATGCCAAGTCATCCAAAGGACTGGAACAAGACTTGGTTCTACTGCAAGGACACCTCTCCTGAGAATGAGCGTCCACTACCGGGTTATCGTCCCTCCCGGCTCAAGACAACTTCAGAGCTTCCTGGCCGACTATCAACTTCGGAACGTGCAAGGTACGAGCCGGCTCATGCCAAGATCAAGGCCCTCATGGCCAATGGTTTAACCGGACTAGATTTGATCCGCTACTGGATTTCTTGGCGGATTATGCCCTTAAGTCATAGAAGCCGGCTCATGTGTGAATACGAAGGCAAGTATGATAGTTCATTATGCTTCAGCCAATCAACACTGACAGAGGATCATATCACCACCGTCATCCGGAGCCTTGTCCATGAAGCATCCAGATCATGCAGCGCCATTGGCCTGGTGCCTTTTAACGCCAAAAATCCGGCTCCAGATGTAAGGCGACTCTTCACCCCTTTTTCTCCTTGTCACTCAGACCTTTCTGACTCATTACCGTTTAACCGGTTTACCTTTCCAGGCCAACTCTGATTTCTGGAAGAAGGAATATGTTCCTCCCTTGAAGAAGCTCAAGAAGAAAGCTCCGGCTAAGAAGTCCAAGAAGACCGCCCCACAAGAAGGATGGTTTGACCCGCCGCAATCGTACGACTCAGAGGTAAACCTTGGCTGCTTTCTGCCATTTTATTATCTTATTTTACTTACACTTGTTTTACTCACAGGATGATGTTGAAACAAGCCGCGCCAACGCCCCTGAGGAAATCTATATTTCTTCCGGCTTAGAATATTTTGTCCCCCAGAAGCCACGGCGGGTTATTGGAAAAGTTCCTCTTTCTTATCCTCTTGCTTATCTGGCTCCCGACTTTCTTTTGAAAAAGCAACAACAGGCCGAGTGTCGCCAGACCCGGAGCGTTGGTTCTACTGAACTTATGTCCGGCTTGCCAAACTCGCCAGCTCCGAAGAAACACCCCGCAGAGGTATGTATCTCCGTTTAATTTATTTTACTTTGCGACCTCGACACTGTCTCATCTTTCTTGAATTGTCTCTCAGAAATCACCCTCTTCCGGCGACTCTTCGGCGACCGCTCTGCCGCCTCCCAAGGTCAACCCGCTGTAAGTATTTCCCACTATGACATCCGGCTCTTTATGCGGCAGTAGTATCCTTTGGATTCTGATCCTCACATTTTACATTGCTCAAGCCAAATGTCGGAAAACCAACAAGTCCTCCCCCGGCCCTGCTGCCGAAGAGCCGGAGCATTCAAAGCCGGATGACTCGCGGCCGGCTGAAGATATCCCAGCAGCTTCTGTAGAGCCGACCGCTGATGACATTGTCCCAGATAGTCCACCAAAGAATCCTTCTAAGCCGCCGAGCCCTGCCTAGGCGGCTAAGACACGACTGGCCTAGAAGTTGAAATCACTGGCGCTGGTTTGCATTCTCCATCGGCTCACGTGCTGACCAAGCGGGGTGAAATAGCTGAAGTTTCTATGAAGCTAGAATTTGAGCCTTCTGCCTTGGAGAAGATGACAGCTGACGAGCTTCATGCTGGCTACATGACCCGCCTATCCACCAGCCGGGACCTGGAGCTCCAACTGGTTAACCTCATGAAGAGGAAGTATGAGGTATTCTTTTCCTCCTTATATCCCTACGTAGCCCCCAAGTGCCGGCTTAATCTCTCGACATATTGAGCTGGGACTTTGCATAGTTATCTTTTAGGTAAATTATTCTGTAGAAGATAATCAGAAGAGCCGATAGTAGCCCCCAAGGTCCGGCTCAAACTTGTTCAAAGTTGAGTCGGGACTTCTTAGAAGATAATTTAAAAGAGCTAATAGTAGCCCCCAAGGGCCGGCTCAAACTTGTTCAAAGTTGAACCAGGACTCTTCATTGTGAACTTCTGAAAAATAGACATTAGCCCCCAAGTGTCATGCATATTGCTTGCAATCTGTTTGAGACTTGTCCGTTTTACTCTCTGCTATGAAATGTTTGCAGGAATCCTTGACTGAAGCCGGGTCATAGTGGGCCGGCTTAAAGACCAAGCTGGCTGATCAACAGGCTGCCCGGAGCACCACCGATGAGAAATGCCGGCTCTTGACCGAAGAGCTGGTTAAAGTCAAGGCGGAGTTCGCCGCTTTCAGAGAGTCTGCCGTGTCTGAGAAGGCCACGCTGACCAAACGGGCGGACGACACTGATCAGTGGTTGATGATCGTCTCTGACGAGCTGCAATCCTTGAAACACCATATCACAAAGATGACAGCCGCCCTCTTCGGTGAGCTCTTGACAACTTTTCCTTAATTGCTGTTATAACATTTGAACTGGCGACTTATCATGAAAACCTCCGGCTTATACAGGTCCTAGAAGCCGTCAACTGGCGTCTGACAGCTTACTGCCTCTGAAGGCTATCTACACCCTGGCGGAGCAGCTCTATTGCGGCGCGATGTTCACCATCAAGTCTGTTCAGTACAAGGACAAGATCCCTTCAACTCTCAAAGGGGTCTTGGAACTTTTCTCCACCATGCCGAAGTAGATCATTGAATTGAAGAAATTAGCCGCCTGCCAGGGAGCAATCGCAGGCATAAGTCGGGCTCTGGCCTTCGCTCCGGAGCTTACTCCGGCTGATATGATGGAAGGCTTCCCCTCCAAGAAGGATGATGGCTCTGAGTTCACTGAAGCCGACTACATCCGGTGCATCAAGGACTCCAGGTTTCTGGCTTCCGTCTTAGCAGAAGAGGCTGACCTGGACACTTACCAGGCAGCTTATGATGCTAACCAGAACAGAGTTCGTGGCCCACTTTACAAATGGAAGGACTTGACGCCCACCCACAGTAAGGACCTCTTCGCTTCTGATCTTGACCCGTCTCCCTTCTTTGAAGAAGGGACTTTTGCAGCTTTAGCTGACTGCAGCTAGAACTTGGACAACCTTCAGATCCAGGCACCCGAAGAGCCGGAGTAGGATGAGCCGCCGGCCAGTTGATTAACTCCACTTTGTAATAGCCGGCTCTCATTAACTCGTCGTAGGGGACTTGAAAGACTTGATCAACACTTTTGGGCTCTACATAGAGCGTTTGTAATATATTTCCTATGACATTTGCTCTGCTGATCTTTTTAAATGAGAAAAAAATTCGGCTTCCAAAGTGCCATCTTCCTTGTATGCATTCCTGACTTGTTGTCGTTTGTCTCCTCTTCTTGGGTCGAGAGTCGGCCGAAAGGACTTAATAATTTCCGTCCACGGCTAATCATGTTAACCGGAGTTTTGTAGCATAAAGCCAGTTAACAAGCATTATAAGCTGTACCCGAAGGTAATAATACAGCATAAATGCCGGCGGATACGCGTTAGAAGCTGTACCCGAAGGTAAGAAGCCGCCCTCGCCGCGGCTAATTTTCCTTAACCGGATTTTTGTGCCATAAGGCCGGCTAATAGGCATTATAAGCTATAACCGAAGGTAAGAAGCCGCCGTTTGCCGCGGCTAATTTTTCTTAGCCGGTTTTACGTGGCATGAAGCCGGCTAATAGGCATTATAAGCTATACCCGAAGGTAAGAAGCCACCGTTCGCGGGTTATTAGGTGTTAGCTACCCGTCGGTAAAAACCCCTCACAACCGCGGCTAAACGTGTTAACCGGAAATTTGGCATAAAGCCGGCCGATAGGCTGTTAGAAGCGATACCCGTCGGTAAGAAGCCCCCTTCAGCAGTACGGCGTAAAACGTCGGCGGATAGGCGTTAGAAGCTGAACCCAAAGGTAAGAAGCCGCCCTTGCCACGACTCATTTTCCTGAGCCGGTTTTTTGTGGCATAACGCCTGGTGCCGCGACTCATTTTCCTGAGCCCGGATTTGGTGGCATAACGCCTGGCGCCGCGACTTATTTTCCTGAGCTGGGCTTTTGTGGCATAGCGCCTGGCGCCGCGACTCATTTTCCTGAGCCGGGCTTTTGTGGCATAACGCCTGGCGCCACGACTCATTTTCCTGAGCCGGGCTTTTGTGGCATAGCGCCGGGCGCCGTGACTCATTTTCCTGAGCCGGGCTTTTGTGGCATAGCGCCTGGCTAATAGGCATTATAAGCTATACCCGAAGGAAAAAAGCCGTTGTTCGCCAATCTCAGTTGATACAACAACCGAAACATTGTTTAACCTTCTCTAATATGAGGATGTGTAAAATAGCAGGGACTTCACTTTTGCAGTGATACTTCTTTATTTATTTATATAACTATGACATGTACAATGATAGTGTACAATGAAGGGTCTCTACACCCTTAAGTGAAATAAGACCTCACTGATATAATAAACCGGTCTTTGCACTGGATACTCCTTCCTGGCCTCCTTGCGCTCGACCACAATTGCAGCACTCACTGCCCGGTTATTAGCCGCCACATAAAGGAGTAACAGTTCTTTCTCAGCCAGAGCGGCCAACACTGGCGGCTCAGTGAGCTATTTTTAAGCGCCTCAAGTGCTTCACCCGCCGCTTTGCTCCAGACAAATTTGTCTGTCTTCTTCATCATTTGATATAAAGGAATAGCCTTCTCTCCAAGACAACTTATGAATCGGCTCAACGCAGCAATCCGCCCTGCCAAGCGCTGAACATCATTAATGCAAGCCGGCTCTCCCAGAGAGGTAATAGCCTTGATTTTGTCCGGGTTAGCCTCGATACCATGCTCAGAGACCAGGAAACCCAAAAGCTTGCCCGTCGGAACACCAAAGACACACTTGGTCGGGTTAAGCATCATCTTGTAGACCCGGAGATTATCAAAAGTTTCCTTTAAATCCTCCAAGAGAGTCTCCTTCTTTTTGGATTTGACCACGATGTCATCTACATAAGCATGAACATTACGACCAATCTGACTGTGAAGGCAGTTCTGCACCCATCGCTGATAAGTCGCCTGGGCATTCTTGAGCCCGAAAGGCATAAAGACATAACAGAACGCCCCAAAGGGTGTAATAAAAGCCATCTTCTCCTGGTCTTTAACTGCCATCTTGATCTGATGATAACCTGAGTAAGCATCCAGGAAGCACAAACTTTCACACCCTGTCGTAGCATCAATGATCTGATCAATACGAGGGAGGGCAAATGGATCAGCCGGACAAGCTTTGTTAAGGTCCGTGTAGTCCACACACATACGCCATGTGCCATTCTTTTTGAGCACCAGCACCGGATTAGCCAACCATTCCGGGTGAATAACTTCAACGATAAAACCCGCTGCCAAAAGCTGGGCAACTTCTTCCCCAATAGCCTTGCGCCTCTCCTCATTGAACCGCCGCAAAAACTGTTTAATCGGCTTAAATTTTGGATCCACATTAAGGTTGTGCTCAGCGAACTCTCTCGGTACACCCGGCATGTCAGAAGGTTTCCATGCGAAGATGTCCCGATTCTCACGGATGAATTCGATCAGCGCGCTTTCCTATTTGGGATCCATGTGAGCTCTAATGATGAACTGCTTAGATGAGTCACCCAGAGTGAAATCTACTGTCTTGGTATCATCCGCTGAAAACTTGAGGGGCGGCTCAACCTCCGTGGTGGGCTTTTTCAGCGGGGTCATATCCTCCGGATTAACATTCTCCTTATAGAACTTAAGTTCCTCCTAGGAGCAACCGGACTCTGCGTAAGCCGCATCTCCTTCTTCACACTCAATGCCATATTTCGGTCACCATGAACGGTAATGGTACCATTTAAGCCGGGCATCTTGATCTGCAAGTAAACATAGCAGGGCCTAGCCATGAACTTAGCATAAGCCGGCCGTCCAAATAACACATGATAAGGACTCTTGATCTTGACCACCTCGAACCACAAGGATTCCACCCTGTAATTGTACTCATCGCCAAAAGCCACTTCCAACGAAATCCTGCCCACCGGATACGCCGACTTACCCGGCACCACACCATGAAAGACGGTGGATGAAGGTTTTAAATCCTTGTCAAGCAACTTCATCCGCCGGAAAGTGTCATAATAAAGGATGTTTATGCTGCTGCCGCCATCCATAAGCACCTTGTTCACCATATATCCGCCCACCTGGGGGGCCACAACCAAAGCCAACCGCCCCGGGTCATCGACACGCGGCGGGTGATCTTCTCGGCTCCATGTTATGTCATATTCAGACCACTTTAAGTACTGCGGAAGAGCCGGTGCAACCACATTAACTACCCACTTATGTAACTTCTGGTCCCGTTTATTGAGGCTGGTCGTGAAAACATGGTACTGCCCGGAGCTGAGCTGCTTCGGATTACTCTGATAACCAGACTGATTATGCTGTTGCTGTTGTTGTTGATTATTGTTACCAGAATGCGGCTGGTGTCCCCCCTGATTATCCTGACCCGGATGACTGGATCCTGAGCTATCGGAACCAAACCCAGCTCCTGACCCGCCATGTCCTGAGCCGCCTGGCGGGCCACCATCTCGATTGTTAGGTTGTGTGAAATACCGCTTGTACTTCTACATGAAATTGCAATTCTCCCATGTGTGGTTTGCCGGCTTATCAGACAGACTATGATTTGGACAAGGTCGCTTAAGTAACTCCTCCATGTTCGAGGAAGAGTTATCCTTGCCAAAGGGCGATCTGAACCTCCTACTGCCTTTGGGGTAATTCTGCTGGGTGTTTGTATTAGCCACCAGCTCTTACCCGGCCTCTGGATTCTTATGCTTGCTTTGGCTACCATTGTTTGCTGCACCCTTGCCTTGATTGCTCTTCTTACCTTGGCCAGTCTTCTCATCATCAGAACCCGGATCCTTCGTGTTGTCAGAGTCGGCATATTTCGTGAGAGCCGTCATGAGCTCTCCCATGTCCTGACACGTACGTTTGAGCCGACCAAGTTTCTGCTTCAGAGGAACAAAGTGGCAGTTCTTCTCCAAGATCAGCACCGCTTGGGCCGCCGTGATCTGCTCCGATGAGTGGATGATTGTCGAGACCCGCCATACCCAATGATGGTCCGACTCGTTCTCCTATTGGACACAGTGATCAAGATCCACAATGGTCATAGGCTGCTTGCACGTCCCTTGAAAGTTTTTAATGAACCGGGCCCTGAGCTCCGCCCATGAATTGATGGTATTAGGTGGAAACCCCTTTAGCCACGTACGAGCCGGACCTTCAAGCATCATGATGAAATACTTGGCACAAACCGCCTCAGTGACATCCAGCATCTCCATGGCCAGTTCATAGCTTTCCACCCATGCCTCTAGGGGTAAATCAGCGGTATAATTTGGGATCTTGTGGGGCCCTTTGAACTATTTCGGCAACTGTTCGCTCCATAGAGACGGTTACAAACACGGCAGCCCTACCGTCCTAGAGTTTACTCCTGCTCCTACCGAAACGGAAGGCACGGGCTCCTGGTAAGCCGGCCTAGCTGGCGCCTCTTGCGGGCTTCCCGCATGGTTTACAAATGTTGTCGTGTCTCTACCTGGCCGGTGACCTGTCGGAATCTCTCTGTGCCGGTTGCTGCTGGAACCTGCTGGTGACTCATAGCGCCGGCTAAAGCTGCGGCTGGGGAGAGGGGTTGAATGAATACGGCTCCGGCTGTGAGTATGTTTCTCCTGCTGGGCCACGGCCGTCTGCAGGTACCTGATGGCGTTCCGCACATCCTCCGCAAAGGGTGCTTCATCCGGGATAGGAATTGTCTCAAGCCGGGTGGCCGCTGCCACCATATTCTTGGCCGGGTTAGAATAATGACCCACCAACATTGGAAAGCCCCCAGGTGAAGCTTGGTTACGCCGGGCCGGATGAGTCGCTGGCCGCTCCATCGGGCGGCTTTCGGGCGCGTCTGTTATTCGCCCCGCGCCAGGAGTATTGAAGAGGTTCCTTGCTTCATAGCGCGCTGGTAGACGGGATTGATGCCTCCTCCGATGTACCACTGCTGCTGATATTTGCTCCATCCCTAGACGGAAAGCATCTGGCTTGATACGTTCTGCCTCTTCTTCCATATGGATCTTTAGCTCAGCCATCCTTTGCCGTTCCTCTATCATCCGGCCCTTGATCCTTGCGATCTCTAAATTCCGAGCTGCTTGATTATCTAGTGTGACCTCAGTGGCCATTAAAGCCGTGAGCTCGTCCATCAGCTCCACAAGAACTTGAGCCAGCGGAGGCGGGTTATCACCCGAGGTGGTGGCTCCCGCGGCTGTACTACTCGTGCCTGGGGCTGACCCCGTCATGAACACGGCAGCATGAACCGGAAGCCCAATATCATCCGACTCAAAGCGATCTGACTCAGGGCAGACGTCGCCGTAGCCCCCAAGGCCATCGTTGCGGAGCTGGTACACCGACTCCGTTTCTCCACTTGAAGATTCGTCCTCTGAATAGGCGAGAGTTTCTTGTGATCCGGAAGCTTCCAGATCCATACCTTGAGTGAAGCCTACGAAGACATGCTTCTGACCCGGATTAGCACGGGTAGGATGCATGTTACGCGCAGGTTGCAGACGCCGAGCCGACTCGATGATGTCGGTGCAGACGTCCGGCTCGGGTGTAGATCCATCAACCTTTCCGATGAAGACGTGGATCCCGCCGAATGGAAACCGGAATCCATACTCCACGGACTTAGCATCGAGCTCCCAGCCAGCATCATCGATGTAGAGCCGGCCATGACGACTCTTGCTGATCCTTCTGACCACGTATCCGTCGAGCCCCGGGAGAGAGCCCTTTGAGAACTCAACACCACCAAGCGTTTGCCCCATGGTGGGCGCCAACTTTCGCGGATTTATCACGGCAGATGTCCGGGAGAACGGACTAGGATTCGAGGCCATCACTAACGTGATGGACTCAAAGGGGTTGGCTGGGACGAAGGACACAAGTTTACCTAGGTTCGGCCCCTTAAGGTGAGGTAATAGCCTACGTCCTGCTTGTGTTTGTATTGCTTGTTGTATCGATTACAAGGGAGCTAAATCTTGACCTAGTTCTCGATAACCTGATCTCTAAGTTGCCCCGGGTCTACCTTTATATAGGAGGTAAAGACTCCGGGTCATACAAGTTGTAACCGACTCTCCTTGTCTATCCGAGTCTTCCTCTATGTTCTCTGCCAAGTTACGTCCGGGCGGCTTACACACCCGGGTCTTCTCTGTCCGGGCCACCTGGCGGCCCACGCCATGAGCCGCCTATCTCCCTGGGCCGTAAGTCTCATGGCTCATTCTTGGGCCGGCTCACGAGCCGTCAGGTATAACTCGGAGCCCATTAGGCGGGTCATACTGCAGGATTATATCCCCAACACCCACCGTGGGGCAAACGCGCGATGGTGTGGAGACACATCGTTAGCATCATGACTAAGAGTCCCCGCGGCAAGCTCTACATCGACGATGCTAGATTGGGACCGGAGGCCTACTCAATCGAGTACGGGTATCGGGTTCCCTTCGGCAAGATTCACGTGTTCATTGGGAAGTTCGGCAGATCTATGCCCGGGATGGACATCTGCATCGACCTCGTCGAGCTAGCCCAACGTGCGCAACCTGCCTGTGTTCAATCCGGGCGGAGGAGCATCTTCATTGGCTTCACACAAGGCAGAGAAGATTCCGTGTGAGGGGGGAACTTTCATCCTCTCAGATAACGGATCCTCCAGCATAGAAGCGAAATCAGTTTACCAGCTTCACGATGGCGGTCTTGGGGGCTATGACAATGGCAATAATACTCTGGAACCCTATGACTCGCCAAGCTGAGCCACTGTCTTCATGGCAGGCTCGACACTGACTTTCAACAGCATGACGTCTGGAGCAGCAGCGGGAGCCGGCATGCCAGATGTCGGGCCTCCCAAGCCACCGGCTCAGGTCTTGCTGGAATTGATGGAGGAGTTAATAACCCTGATGGCCACTGAGGGAACAGCTAGAAATCAGGCAGATCGCAATGCCGAAATCACCAGGATTAAGGGACTGATGACTCAGGCCCAGGAGGATATCAACACGTTGCAAGTTCAGATGAATGCCGAGTCAGAACATTTGAGGGTGAAGGCTCTCCGTTGTAGCTTAGACCAGCATGCTTTGGAGGCGATTCTTTGGAGGAGGAATCAAGTCGGCCTCCCTGTGCAGCTTCAGCCACGAAACCTCTTCAACACTCCCAGAGCAGGACCAAGTGTGCCACTGGCCACAACCCGGGCCATGGAGGCCCCATGACAGACAGACCTGCCCCGGAAGGATGGGACCCTACCGCGGCACCTTGTGACACCACCTCGCCATTATTCTAACCCGGTGGAAAACATTATAGCAGTGGCTTTTGAGGAGGCACGGAGCGCCATTGGTTTGCTACAGACGGCGGTGGCTCAGCAGGAAAAGTACACATACAGCCGGAGTCGTGTGCACTCCACGCCCATCCCATGCCGTAGCTACAACCAGCGCTAGAGTCGCCAGCGGTTTCCATCAGCGAGCCAAGACGCAACCCGGCTAATGATAGCTCGCCTCGAATTAATGCTCAGGATATCCAGGATAGGGGACGAGCTCATCGGGGAGCGACTCCATTGACAGATTACTTGGTAATTCCTGAGCCGGCTCCAATAACCCCTTCCACCTCAGTGGGAGTTGGCGTCTCATCTAGGGGTGTTGGTGCACCTTGCCTGATGGCGGCTCTGCCAAACGAGCGTTTGCCCAAGGACTTCAAGGGGCCACGTAAGGTGCCTAACTATATGGTTGATTTACCCCGTGAAACTTGGATTGAAAGTTATGAGCTTGCCATACAGATGTTTGATGTTAGCGAGGCGGTTTGTGCAAAGTACTTCATCATGATGTTAGAAGGACTGGTTTGCACGTGGTTAAAGTGTTTGCCTCCCAATACCATTGCATCTTGGGCCGAGTTGGAGGTAATTTTTATCAAGAACTTCCGAGGAACGTGCAAGCAGCCCATGACAATTGTGGTTCTTGACCATTGTGTACAACATGAGGATGATTCGGCCCATCATTGGGTCTGGCGGGTTTCGACAGTTATCCACTCGTCCGAGAACATCTCGGCGTCTCAGGCGGTTATGATTTTGGAGAAAAACTATCACTTCTTAGCCCTTAAGTAGAAGCTCGGCCGGCTGAAGCGTTTTTGTCAAGACATGGGAGAGGTCATAACGGCTCTCCCAAAGTATGTAGACTTAGATACTACTAAAGATCCAGGCTCTGATGATGAGAAATCGTCTAAGGGTAAGAAGAATAACAATGGCAAGAGTCAACAGCTGAATGGGGCCAGAAATAACAACCTGGGCAAGAGAAAGAACATGGACGGCGGGTCAGAGCTAGTGGCAAATGCTAGCGTTAGGAAGAATCGTGCTGAGGGTAATGGTAAGCTGCTATTTAACAAAGGTAAAAAACCCTTTAACTCGGAGGAAAACGCTCAATAAGCCTTGCCCAGAGCACAACACACCCCGGCAGGCCAGCCGGTCACGCGTGGAGGGACTGTAATATTATGCGGGAGTTCTGGAACTACAACTTTAACCAACATCGTAATAACAGCAATGGGCCATCGGACGGTTCAGGTCTAGGCGGCTCAGGGACCGGCTTCGGTGGAGGCGGCTCAGGTTCAGGTTATCAGGGGCAAGGTAGTCAAGGTGGTCACCGTCAGCAGTCTGGCAACGGTGGTGAGCAGCAAAATAACCAATCAGGATATCGGAGTAACCCGAAGCAACCCAGTGGAGGCCAGTATCATGTTTTCACTACAAGCCTGGACAAACATGATCAAAAGCTACACAAGAGGTCAGTCAACACGACAACGTCGGCTCTCCCGCAATACTTGAAGTGGTTTGAGTATCCTATCTCATGGAGTAAGGAGGATGACCCGCAATGGGTTGATGACCCGAGCCACTTGGCGCTTGTGGTAGCACCTCAGGTTGGAGGTTATAAGTTTACAAAGGTATTGACGGACGGTAGCAGTAGCATCAACATCTTGTACCGTGACACTTTTCGCCCGATGGAGCTAACTAACAAGGCTCTTAAGCCATCGTCAATAGTGTTTCATGATGTCGTGCCATGCAAGTCGGCTTACCCGGTGGGCAAGATTGCCCTTGTGATGGCATTCGGAGATGACTACAACTATAGGGTGGAGACTTTGTGGTTTGAGGTGATGAAAATCAAGAGCCCATATCATGCCTTATTTGATCGAACAGATTTTGCAAAATTTATGGCCGGGCCCTATTATGTCTACTTGCAGCTCAAGATGCCGGCTCTCAAGGGGACGATAACGGTACACGGTGACCGGAAGGTGGCTCTTGAATGTGAATAAGGGGACGCTGCCTATGCGGAATCAAGCTGTGCTGATTTGGAGTTCAAGTTTTACAAAGGTAATGTTGACTCGACAGATATGACTCCTTTGAAAAAGCCCAACACAGAGTCTAAGCCGCACCTAAATTTTTTTGCGGAGGATACAAAGCTGGTGGACTTTGCTCTGGGCAAATCGTCGAAGCAGTTCACTATTGGGGCTAACATGGATCCCGCATGGGAAAGCACGCTCATCGAATTCATCCGTGAAATCGGAACATCTTTGCATGGAAACCTTTTGACATGCTGGGTGTACCGAGAGAGTTCGCTAAGTACCATCTTAATGTGGATCCCAAGTTTAAACAAACTGAACAGTTCCTCTGTTGCTACAATGAAGAGCGGCATAAAGCAATTAGAGAAGAGGTGGCCCGGCTCTTGACAGCAAGGTTCATCGTGGAGGTTTTTCACCCGGAGTGGTTGGATAATCACGTGCTTGTGCTTAAAAAGAACATCACGTGGCATATGTGTGTGGATTACATAGATCTTAACAAGGCATGTCAAGTTGACCGGTTTGCTCTCCCCTGCATCGACCAAATTGTTGATGCAATGATGGGTTGTGAGAGTTTATG
The DNA here is from genome assembly GCA_022496015.1 of Hordeum marinum. Taxonomy (NCBI): domain Eukaryota; kingdom Viridiplantae; phylum Streptophyta; class Magnoliopsida; order Poales; family Poaceae; genus Hordeum; species Hordeum marinum. Next base: position 307,825,029 of record CM039678.1, on the reverse strand, counting down.
CTTCCTAGATGCTTATTCAGGTTATCATCAGATCAAGATGGCAGTTAAGGACCAAGAGAAGACGTCATTTATAACACCTTTTGGGGCTTTCTGCTATGTGTTATGCCTTTTTGTCTTAAAAGTGCGCAGGTGACTTATCAACATTGTGTGCAAAATTGCCTTCATAGTTAGATTGGGCGCAATGTTAATGCTTACGTGGATGCTATTGTGGTTAAGTCAAGGAAGAAGGAGACTCTGCTTGATGACCTGAAAGAGACGTTTCACAACTGATGGGTCTACAAGATGATGCTTAACCCGGCTAAGTGTGGTTTTGGAGTTCCTGCAGGCAAGCTTTTGGGTTTCTTAGTCTCAGAACGAGGTATTGAGGCTAACCCTAAAAACATAAAGGCCATCACTTCTTTGTCTAAGCCGACGAATGCTAACGATGCGCATCGCTTGGCGGGTCACATTGCCGCTTTAATATGCTTCATGAGCCGCCTTGGCGAGAAGGCTATTCCGTTATATCAGATGATGAAAAAGACGGATGACTGTGTGGAGTAAGGCTACAGACGAGGCGCTTGAAGCGCTCAAGAGATAGCTGGCTGAGCCGCCGGTCCTGGCTGCTCTGGCTGAGAGAAAACCTTTGCTCTTATATGCAGCGGCTAACAACAGGGTGGTCAGTGCTGCGCTTGTGGTGGAATGAAAAGAAGCAAGGAAGGAGTATCTAGTCTAGAGGTCAGTTTACTATGTCAGTGAGGTCTTGATAGAATCCTAGAAAAGATACCCGCATTGGCAGAAATTGATCTGTGGGGTGTTCATGGCAAACCGCAAGTTGAAGCATTATTTCCTTGGACACCAGATCACAGTGGTTAGCTCCACCCCTTTGGGAGATATCATCCAAAATAGAGAAGCTACTGGCGGGATTGCTAAGTGGGCACTGGAACTTGGGCCCCTTAACCTAAAATATGTGCCTCGTATGGCTGTCAACTCTCAAGCCTTGGTAGATTTCATAAATGATTGGACGGAGAGTCAATCGCCCGAGGAGAAGCCGGACAACACATACTTGACAATTCACTTCGACGGATCCAGACAATTGGAAGGATTGGGGGCTGGGGTTGTCTTAACTTCGCCTAGGGGTGACAAGTTTTTTTGTGTGTTAAGGTCAATGTTTCCTTTACTAACAATGCAGCTGAGTATGAAGCTTTGCTGCATGGGCTTCGTGTGGCTAAGGAGATGAATCTGAGCCGGGCGAGGTGCCTCGACGACTCAGACCTCATGGCTCAACAGGTCTCAGGCATGTGGGATTCCAAGGACCCACGGATGGCGGCTTATCGTCAGACAGAGGATATCATCGCTGGCCACTTCAAAGGTTATCAGGTGGATCATATTGACCGTCGACAGAACGAGGCGGCTGATGCATATCAAGGCTAGGCTCTCGGCGTAAGCCGGTGCCGCCTAACATCTTTTTGGATGTGCTGACCCCTCTGTTAAATTACCTTCTGAGGAGCATCTGGCTATACCTGACCTGGAGGGGCAGTTGGTGGCGGCTCCACATACTATTCCTGACTGGACGTAACCTTATCTAGCGTATCTAACTCGCGGCGAGCTACCGGAGGACGAGATCTTGGCAACGCAGATCAAGAGGCGGTCTAAATCTGTGACTATCATCAATGGTGAGTTGCATAAATGCACCATAACCGGTGTTTTCAATGCTGCGTCTCCCATGAAGACGGTAAGGAGATTCTAAATGAAATACACACCGGTGACTGTGGTCATCACGCCGGCTCAAAGTCTTTGGTGGCAAAAGCTTTCCGGCATGGTTTGTTCTGGTTGACGGCTCACAGGGATGCATAGGACTTGGTCACCAAGTGCGATGGATGTCAGATATTTGGATGACATGCTCACGAGTCGGCTCAAGAATTGCGGATTATTCTGATAACCTGGCGGTTTGCGGTATGGGGGCTTGATATGGTTGGACCTTTCAAGATATCTAAAGATAAGAAGACCCACCTTTTGGTGGCGGTTGACAAGTTTACCAAGTGGGTCGAGGCAGAGCCGGTTAGCAAGTGTGATGTGGCCACGACGGTTCAATTTGTTAAGAAGTTGATCTATCGTTTTGGTTAAGCTCACAGTATTATCACAGATAACGGAACAAATCTTTTCGAGGGGGCTATGAAAGCGTTTTGTGAAAGTGAACACATCCGGTTTGATGTTTCTGCTGTCGCTCATCGACAGTCCAATGGTCAGGCGGAACGTGCCAATAAAGAGATCTTGAGACGAATAAAACCCCGGCTTATGGTTCCTCTGGAGAGAACGCCGGGTTGTTGGGTGGAGGAGTTACCATCAGTTCTTTGGAGTATCAAAACCACCCCAACAGGATAACATGCTATACGCCTTTCTTCATGGTTTATGGCGCAGAAGCGGTTCTACCAAGTGATATTCGTCATGACTCGCCTAGGGTGGCGGCTTACATTGAAACTGATAAAGAGACGATGCGTCAGAACGCGTTAGATGATTTGGATGAAGAGCAGGATCTTGCAGCAGCACGATTGACGATTTACCAGCAAGACCTGCGTCGCTATCATACCCGCAGAGTCAAGACTAGGACGCTTTAAGAAGGCGACTTGGTGTTACGACTTATTCAAGATCAGACAGATATGCATAAGTTATCTCCCCCTTGGGAAGGACCTTTCATGGTCAGCAGAAATCTCAATAACGGGTCATATTACCTCATTGATGTACGGGACGAATCACATACCTCTGGGCAGGAGACCAACAGGCCCTGGAATATTGCTCATCTCCGGCCTTACTACACATGAGCCATTGACTCTCATTGATGTACATACATCCATCATTGTATCTACCCCTTTCTCAATATAATAAAGTCGGCATCCCCAAAGTTTGGGGCCTCTGCCGTGTTTCGTGCAAAAAGATTGTGCAAAAAAAGTTGATCTTTCAACAAGGTCATTTGGGGGCTTCCAACCCAACAGGTTTAGCTTTCACACCCTCCTGACCGGCTTTTCAGCCATCGCTTGACTGGGTTAAACCTGCCTGTATGCATGATGCCACTCCTCCAGGTGACCCGCCAAACTCTTGCCAGTTAATTTCGACTTAAAGACCCTGAGCTGATCAAAGTACTTGACAGTCAATCTTCCCATGACACCCTGTACTGGTTAAGATTAAAACGACGTCTTATGTGACGTGAGGGCCGGCTTACGGAAAGCGAGGATAAACTCACCTATTTACTGTAGTCTCTCCGCCTTGTGGCCCATTCATACTCTTATCCAGTCAATCTTTTTAAAGACCCTGAGCTGTTTAAGGTTAAAACGACGGATTTATGTCATGTGAGAGTCGACTTATGGGTCTAGAGTACTCATGCCTTGTTGTAGTCTCTCCACTATATGGCTCGTTGTACTCTTAACAGTCAATCTTTTTAAAGACCCTGAACTTGTTAAGGTTAAAACAACGAATCTGTGCCATGGGAGAACCGGCATATGAGGTTTGGGCAAACATGCCTATGTTTTTGAAAAAGAAAAGCAAGATAATAAAGAAAGTGATTTAACATCTCTGGGTTGTGCCTTTAAAGCCGCCTTAAAAATGATGGACAATATATTATCTGTCTTGTTTGTTTTTTGCAGGCCTTGTGGTTTATGATAAGCCGCCATCAAGTGTGAAGAAATATGATTATAGCCAAAAGGAAAGACAGATAACCATATAAAGCTATTCAAACTCCAAACATGCATGATGGCACGACAAAGGCAATGAAGTTTTAGCTACGACTATTACAAAGCTCTTGAAGAGCCCCAAAGTCTGCGAATTGAAAGTTTTTTGAGTCAATTCTAACCCGACAGATATGCCAAGCCGGGTTACCTTCATACATGGACAACTTGTTTTACTTTGCCGCCGGGTCATCCTGTGCCGTGTCTTCAATCTCTTCGATCTCTTCGATCTAAAGGTTGTCCACATCCCAGTTGTAGTTTATTAAGGCTTCAAACTGAGCTTTCATCATCAAAGATGGGAGACAGGTCAATGTCAGGAGCAAAGAGGTGCTTACGGCATGCAGGAATCAAGTCTTTGGCTTCAAAAGTCGGCCCGCGCACTTGTTTGCTAGCCTCGTCGTAAGCCGCCTGATATGAGGTCAAGTCGATCTCGGTGACGAGTGTAGACGCAAGCACTCGGGATGCCTTCATACACTTGGCATAGTCTGCTTGGGTAAATTCTGAGCTGTCATCCTCCCATGACGGGAAGCCGTCCATCATCTCTTCAATGGTAAGCTCAGGGGAAAAGCCAGCAACCGGCTTAACGCGACCATTGCGCCCTTACGGGGGATTGGTCGTTTTAGCTCTTCAATTTGTTTTGGGATGGTGGAAACGACTTGTATCACACCCTTCATGAATTTGGGGATACCTTTTTTAGTCAGACTTGATAGTGCAAAGGGTCCCGCAGTACAACTGTTCCGTCAGAGTATATATTACTATTAGCTTCAACAAGCTGTTGTAGGAAAGCTGGCGACTTCTATGGCCTGCAAAGAAAATCAAATGTTGTAAGATGCCTGGAGAACTTTTGTTAGCACGCTAAGGTGTTTTTCTAAATTGACAAAATACTTACCAAAGATGGCAGCGGTCATCAGAGATATATGATGCTTGAGAGTGGTCAGCTCTTCTGTCACATGCTTTAATTTTGTTTCAGCATCTTCCACACGTTTAGTCAAGGCGGCTTGTTTAGTCTCAATGGATTTTTTGAAAGCTTCAAAATCCACATCAACTTTTTCAAGCTTTGTGACAAAGAGCCGCGACTTCTCTTCCACCTCAGACCAGGCAATCTGTTGTGAAGCCAAATTTTCCCTAAGGCCAGTCAGGGCAGACTCGGTCATGTTCGAAGCTTCATGCAAAGCACAAACAAGCTCCATACGTTATTTTCCAAGCTGCTAAGGTGACACATTTGGTATTCAGAGGTGATGAAGTAACAATATTACAAGTTTAAGGCAGATTGCAAGCAATATAGTCGACACTTGGAGGCTAATGTCTATGGTTTTATTCAATGACTACAAAATCTGGAAGCCCCGGATCATCTTTAGGCTACACTTGGTGCTTTTTTCAATAATAAGCTCCGACTCATCATTTCTATAATGACCCGGACTTAGGGGCTATAGTTGGATCTTATTATAAATGAATTACCGGCTCATTATTTGATATAATAACCCATCACTTGGGGGCTACATGCCAAGCTACGTGCAACATAAGAAAAGTTGAAGACCCGATCTACTATTTTCAACACTAAACCAGATCTTGGGGGCTACATAAGGATATAAGGAAAGGCAAGATAGGATAAGTACCTCGTATTTTTTCTTCATCAGCCCAACAAGTTTTTTCTCCATGTTGCGGCTCGTGGAGAGGCGGTTCAGATAACCAGCGTGTAATTTGTCAGCAGTCAGCTTCTCCAAGCTAGGGAACTCAAAATCAATCTTCTCCCTTTCTGATGAGGGCGCCTCATCCTTGCTGATATGTTTTGTTAACACATGAGAAGGAGCTGGAGAATTGTAACCCATCCTAGTGACAATAATTTCTTCTTGAGGAGTCGCATCCTCGATTGCTGGTGTAGGGCTGGGCGGCTTAGGTTCAACTTCTGGATGATCTTTAGGAGCAGCCATGTCAGGATCAACCGACTTAGAGGATTGAGGAGCATTTTTATAAGCGCCTTTTTTAGCCTTAGAGGGTTCAACATGAGCTGCAGGAGAATCCATGTTGGGGTTCTCCGGCTCTTGAGTGATAGGAGTGGTGGTTGACCCGCTCACTTTCCTTCGTTTGGCTTGAGCCTGTGAACAAAAAAGTCATTGTCAAAACAAAAGTAAGGGTAAGAATATTAACATATGCTACGGAGTATAAGAGTACATATTCTCTTTACTGGGAAAGGTTCTGAGTTAGAGGATATGGTAATTACCTCTGGAGCATCAACATGGTTTGTCTCCGCTTCTTCCTGTGAACAATCATTGTCAATGAGTTGCATAAAGAGAAGGCCAAGAGAGTCAAGTTCTACCTCCGAGTCATCAAGTTCGAGCAGTTCCTGGGTAGAGGTTTTCTTCTTACAACCCGGAGCGCGGGTTTTACCCGCCTTAGGCTTCTTCTTCGAGGGGGCAGTATATCTCTTTTTCCAGAAAGTGGAGTCGTCCTATATATATAAGTCACCGGAAGGTTAAAAGGAGTAACGCAGAAGGTTAAGATGAAAGAAGTAACTTGCTGGAAAGGATTCTTACATCCGGAGCCGACTTCTTAGCATAGAAAGGGCTCAACCCAGTCTTATTGCAAACATCTTGAGTATCGCCTAGAAGTGACTTGACGATCGCATTGAGATCTTGGTCTGTCAAAGGTGTGGTGTTGAAATGAAGAGGGTCATCCACTGCACCCGTATATTCACACACAATTTTATCCCACCAGCTCAACGACAAGATCCTCCAGGTGACCCTGCAATGGGTTAGATCAACGCTAGTCAAGCCGTTGGCCATTAAGGTCCTGATTTTTGCGAAAGGCGGAGCATATTTTGCTCGCTCTGCGGTAGACATCCGATCTAGGAGCTCGGTGGAGGTGCAAAGCTGGGTAGGGTGGTAACCTGGCAGCGACTTCTCTCCTTCTAGAGAAGTGTCTTTGCAGTAGAACCAAATATTGTTCCAGTCCTTGGGGTGACTCGGCAAGGTAGCCACACAAGACTTGCAGTAGAACCAAGTCTTATTTCTACTAGGTCTTGTTTCTACCGTAGGAAAATTAATACAAGGAGAGCCGACAGTACATTGGCGGGTTAACAGACAACAGCAAGTGGAAATTCTACTAAGTATGCACAAACAGATTCCACCAATTACGGGTACCGCTACAAGATCTATGGAAAAGAAAAAGGGGAATATATTATGAACAAAAAAGACAGTGGAAGTGTGAACAGTTCATGCGTAAAGTCTGTTCCAAAAGGGATATACATTGAGTATTTCAAGTCTATTAAAAGGAGCTTCGCATAAATTGACTAGGGTTTCAGAGCCTAGGGTGCACTCGTTCTCAGTCTACGGTGAAGTTTCCGGCGAACGGCGGAGGAATCGGAGGTACTCCAGTGAGTTAATGTAGATCCATAAAAGAAGACAAGGGGAACCTGAAGGGATCCGAAGAAGTGTCTGAACGCCGGTGAGTTTTTGTCCGATCAGGGTGATTCAGCGGCCGTTGTTCATGTAGAGGGGAAACGTGCGGCGGCGGAGGAGCTTCAGATGCGTGAGTGCAGGAGGAAGAAGAAGAGAGATGGTGGCAGCGGAGAGGAGAAAAAGAAATGAGACCCCTCCCTCGGCTATTTATGAGATGGGACAACAATAGTCCACAGGAGGTTCAAGGAGGTGCAATGATGATTGACCAAAGGAGACGTCTCGATTTTCGGTCTAACCATTTAATGAGACGATCCATCGCGCCGTCATAGAATCATTTTGACGTGTCCAAAATAACCTCATCCGTGGTTATGGCAGGTTATGAAATTTTCTCTTTCAGGTAACAAAGACGAGAGACTCGCCGCCAAATGAATTCGAAGATTGACATGAACGGGTTCAAATCCATATGGGACCTAATGTTGGGGATATAACCCCATGGCGAGTCCCGCCTAGGAGGAGCCGGGTCATGTCTGGTGGCTCATAATCAAGACCCTTAAAGTGGTCTTGAGGATTGTAGACAAGAATACATGGCAACTTACAATATGGGCCAAGATGGAGGCCCAGAGACCGAAGATGGCGCGAGACCTGAGCATGTAAGCCGCCCGGGAGACGGCTTGCCCAGGAAGGCAAGGCGGCTTAGAGATATGACCAGACACCTTTTGTAAGACGGTCTGGACACTTGTGACCCTAGGGCCTCGACCTACCTATATAAAGGCGAGTGCAGCTTAGGTCAGGAAACAATTGATCGATAGCTAGGTCAAGTGAATCCGCTCCCTTGTAATCGATACTCTATCAATACAACACAAAGCAAGACGTAGGCTTTTACCTCTTTTCGAGGGGCCGAACCTGGGTAAACTCGTGTCTCTCATCCCGTTTAACCCCTTTGAGTCCACCACCTTAGCGATGGCCTCGAACCTAACTCCTAGGACATATGCCGTAACAAAACCATGACAAAACCCGTCGGATAACTGTCTTGAACCAAACCCATGGAACGCAGCTCGTCTTTGGCACTTCTAGGGCTAGATCGGTGTCGTCATACTCTTTACCCTCCTTTTTATTTTCTTTCTTTTTTATTTTTCCCCCTCCCACCTTGATTTTTGGCAGGTTTGGATTTTTTTCTTCGCAAGTCTATGTTCGGCTAAACTAATTTTGTATTAAGATTTTCGGCATACATCCTCAAATGTTAAAACCGAACATAACACCTGGGGGCTTCTTCCCAAAGCCGATGATTTTATATTATGAGCATCTATTCACATTTCTCGTGTATGCACATTTCCCTTGTTTTTTAAGCCATTCTATGCATCAATTCAAACTAATATTTTTGCCAAGCTAGATTGCCTCGCTCCTGTGTTCACCCTGTACGTTCCCGATTGTTCGGCTAGAGGGTAAAGGGAGCACCTCTACGATTGTTACGACCGGGTTATTCGAATACGTACCTCAGATGGGTGAAGCCAAAATCTAGCTATCTTCAGCATAAAATTGGTCGGCTACGATGGGAGCAACAAATAAAATTATGGTTGTTATCACCATTACCCGGGCTTCTTTTCTCGCAAAAGCCATTAGTCGCATACTAGCTGTATATGGCCTTACTACCTACGATTTACATAGTATCCTGAAGGAAGGAACCAACAGAGGCACTATTTTCTTCGGAATATGTTTCTTATGCTAAGCACTAATATAACATATCTCCCTATGCGCTTTTTGTCAGTTCGCACCAAATGGCCAGATTGCCTGGTTCCTCGACATAATTCCCTCTTATCGAGGGATATTTTATAAGGAACACTCCCAAGCTCTTAGCGCGAGAGGCTGAAGCCGATGGCCGGTTAAGGCAAAGTTTACAACACAGACGGAGCAATTTTTTCGATTATCAGTACATGGTTACATACAATCATACATCTGGCTGCTGATCGAGTTGTCTATTAAGGCATCCAGGGCGCAATCTTCCTCCGAGAGACGAGCGGTTGGCATCACTTGGGCGGCCAAGCGTTGCACTTTGGTATCGTCCTTTGGGGATGAACTCTTTGGTTGCCAGTTGTACCTTTTCTTCAAAGGGGCATCGGAGTATTCGGGCAAACCCCTCCGAGCTGGATCGAATAGGGGAACGTCCTTGACATAGAACCATTTCTATGACCACTCTTTGGACTCCTTCGGTGTCCCCACTAGGTACCCTATCCCGGCTATGTGGCATACTTCGACTCCTTCGATTTCCCGAATTGTCTCACCCCGAGTATGGGGGACGAGGCAGTAGTACTTTGTAACATCCCTGATGTTAATAGGATCATCATATAGCATATCATATTTTTATTACATTTGGAGTTTATGATGTTCAAGTTTTTCCACTCACATAAAATAATAGAGAGAGGATAATATGACTTCCTCAAAATATAAATGAGTGCGAAAGTATTTTAAAGTATATTTGGTGTTTTCAAGGTTGCATCGAAAATTATTTTGGTTAGCCAGAGTTAAATTTATTGCATTAGAAAAAACTATTTTTTTAATTATTCGTGGAGGAATTAATATTCCTTGTGCTCTATTTTAAAAATAAGGATTTTAGAAATTTTCTGATATATATATATTACTTTTGCTAATTCTGATTTGGAAAAAAAGAAGTTAAAAAAAACACACACACAAACGCACGCACCCAGGCCACGCTGGCCCAACGATCGCCCCAGCCACCCGCTCGACTCCAGGAGGAGAGCGAGCGCTCCTCCTAGCGCCGCCAGGAGGTCAGCGATAGAAAAAAACTCCCCACAATCTGTCTCTCTCTCTCGCTAACTCTCTCTCTCCCTCAAGCAACTGACACACGAGGCCCGACCCCAGGTCGTCTCCAACCTCTAGTGAAGTGCATGGGATAGACCAGTCCATGCGCGTCCGCAACCGCCGGCCGGAGCTCTCGGAATAGAGCTTATCCCGCACTCCCAGACGCCCTAGCCGCGCCTATAAGTAGCCCTCAATGCCTTCTTTCCATTCAGCCAACAAGCCCCATCTCTCGCCGCTCACAGCCGTCGCCGTTGCCGTTCGCATCTCGCCGGAGCCGAGTTCTTCGCCAAAGGATTACGTCGCCGGTGAAACCCCCTGCCTCTGTTACTTCGCAGAATTGGACCCCCTCGCCTGTGTGCACCTCCCTAACATATTTTGTGCCCCTAGGCCTCGCCGGAGCAGCTCTTGTCCGACCTGCGTCGCCGGAGTTCGCCGGAGTATAGGAGCTCGCCCAGCCCCATCCGGTCATCGCCGCCGACCGCCGTCACCACCACCTGGAAGCCCTGACGAGCCGCACCTCCCTGACCACCTTGCCCGTGCTGGAGTTTGCCGGAGCCGCCGCCCCGTCACCGCCGAACTCCCTGTCGACGTCGTGCTCGCTTCTATAAGCCGAGCCCCTCCTCTGTTCGTACCTAGCGTAGATTAGTTTATTTTTCTTTTGATCAAACCGGTGTGTTATTTAGATTTTTTATTAGATCTAAACCATGTGGTTTATTTGAAACCGAACGTCGGTTTTGTTTTAGTTTAGCTGAACCGGTGATTTACTTAATTCGCGAACATTCATCGCATAACTTTGGCCACGAACGTCCTAACCAACCAGGGCTAACCGCATCGCGCTCTAGCCGCGAATGTTCACAATTTAGTATTTTCAGAAAACGTTCCTATAGCAGTTTTTTTTCCAGATTTAATTCAAAACTTCAAACGGATTTAACTTTTTAACCGTAGATCGAAACGGGATGAAACAAGAGGCTAAATTTTTGCCTCGAATAGCCCTAACCAGAAAACCCATAGTTGCAGATTTTTGCAAGTTCAAATTTGAAATTATTTTAGATTTGAATTTGAATTTCATTAGGTCATATCTTTCAAACGGTATATTCGTTTGAAGTGATTCTTTTTGCACCGCGTCACACGAACTAAATCCCTTGCCATGAAATTTTGCCACTATATATTCTACACAATTGTTTTCTGTTCATCATAATTTTTCTAGAATGCCTTGTAGGAACACTAGTGCATGTCACGAATTTTGAACATTATTTATACTTTGAAAATTTTCATGTTAATGACTTGTTTTGGATTTTATTTGGCTTTTGCAAATATTTTGTTGCATCTTTTCTTTGAATTGTATGAATGCTTGTTTATGTGTGTTTATTTACTTTGCGATAGATTGTTTGGAGTGCGAAGCAGAGTACTACCATTCCCTAGAACTTCACTCCCAGCACGAAGGCAAGTTACATTTTGATCATACATGATTTACCTATGGTTTAGTTTTGCACATAGTCCTTTGATGTAGGAGTGCATGGTAGGAGTTTATACTTGTTGGTTTTAGTATCACCCAGTAGTTCATTTGAGGTAGGTCTGAACCGTACCAACTTTGTCGCCACCGTGTTATGTTACAATGCTTCGCCAAAGTAGACGTGGATTGGGAAGTGTTATCACCTTGAGATGTGAGTGACAAAGTAGTAACTAGGACCAACTTTAATGAACTACCTGGGTGGAAATTGGTTTGTATGGTGGTGAAGTACAGTGGGAGCATTCATGGGAATCCATGGGAGTGCACACTAGTGGTCTGTCCACCCAGGCTCAAAGGGATCAACCTTGTTTTCATGTCTATAAGCTTCTGTGCGCAGCCGGAAGCCAATATGGGCTCTGGCTTAGTTGAGTAGATGGTGTGACCTCTTCCGGGATAGGCTAGCAGTTGTAGATTATGCAGGTGTACCGTCCTATCCATGGGTTAGGGGAATGCTTTCGAAAGACTATGTCTTGATCTTCCGATCAAGGATGTGGTCGAGTCTTGTGGGGAAAAGTTCACAACCTCTATAGAGTTAAAATCTAATCGATTAGCCATGTCCTCGGTCATGGACAACTTGAGCTTTTAGTATTAGAAATTTAGGGAGATCTCATCACTCTTAACTAATCAACTGGGTACAAAATTCTGGAATGATTGAGATGGGCATCATCTCCGACTTATGAATTTTGTAGTATTAGAACAATTATTTTTGATAGGGAAAAACTAGCTTTATGCAAAACTAAACTTAGAGCTTTCCACCAGCCAAATTGGATGTACTATGTAGGCTCATTACACTTTATGATGTGACATGCCAGTACATTCCATGTACTGACCTACACGGGTACAACTTATCATGTTGCAGATTTATTCGACGATGAATAAGGTGTGATAGGTCGTTGTTCTGCACTCAGCTTGCTCGTGGAGTTGATGTACTCATTACACTTATTGCTTCTGCATGATTTTTTGTTTTACTTGGCCTTAGGCCACATTAATGTAATAAATACTCTTTGAGGATTCTCAATGTAATAAATGTGTGATTGAACTTTGTTGTAAATCCTCAAGTACTGTGTGTGTCAGCATACCGATCCAGGGATGACACTTAAGCACAGAGACTCCGATCCCTTGAGATCGGGTCGCTACGTAGTTGCTCCATAATCCAAAATGTGCCTCGCAGCCCAGGAACATCTCGCACAGGGCAACATAGCCCGTGATATGTAGAGTGGATCCGGGGGTATGACGATGAAGCTGGATCCCGTAGGACTCTTGTAATCCCCTCAGGAAAGGATGAATGGGGAACCCTAGACACCACAAGAGGAATGGCACGACGCATACTTGCTCTCCCTTTTGGGGATTAAGGAATCGCTCTACGAAGGCTTCATTGTTAAAACAAGTCAAACCGACGCAGGTAGGAAGGGAGATACCCTTGGGCCTCGAGGTCGCGTAGACAAAGGAGGGATACTGAGTAGCTTGCCCAATCTCCGGGACGAGAGCCGTAAAAGCGTGAGGAAGAGCTGGGGGCGCTCGCCATGTTTTTATGGTGACTTATTGCTTGAGGTTTTTCTGATGGGGAGGAATAGGAAGATGTGGCCTAAGACCATGATTCAGTCTGTTTAAATGCTTATGCTTCCTTTGTGGGAAGGCAGTCTTGTACAAAGCTGTTGGACTGCTCGTCTCCCCTAGGCGCACGAGGATCGAGAAGCACTAAAAGTTATTACAATGGGTCCCACAAGTGCTCGAGTTTGAGTTCACTGATGACGGGATGGTTGCCGACAAGAAGGGATAGAGGGACTCGCCTCGCAAGCCGAAGACTTCAACGCCCAAGATTGTCCGGATAGTATACCTCGGCGTTGGAGGCTAGTCCGGGAGCTACTGTGGGAGTCCTAGATTAAGGGGTCCTCGTATGGCCGGCCTATTTCTTATGGGCCGGACTCATGGGCCGTTTTTTGAGCGTTGAATTGATCGAATGCCCCATCGCCAGGGAGAATGCCTCAAGAGTCGTGGCGTGTTGTCCAAGTTTGGTATAGTAGTTAGGCATGTTTTTCTCTTTGATGTGCAACCGACCTATGACGTCTATATAAGCCAAGGGGTTTTAGATTGTAGAGCAGAGAAACTCATCTAGGATAGTAGCTATTTGATCTCGAGGTAGATCAACTCTGTAACCTTCATACCATCAATATAATCAAGCAGGACGTAGGGTTTTACCTTCATAAGAAGGCCCGAACCTAGGTAAACATCGTCTCCTTCGTCCCTTTTTACCATCGATCCTAGTCTCATATCTCGGGACCCCCTACCCAAGATCCATCGGTTTTGACACCGACACAGGCACCAACGTGCTAGACGGGACAGTTTCCTCTTTGGTGCAAAGGCGACAAGGACGTACACAGGTTCCAAAGTGCCCCCCAAAGGTTTCCGTTCCAGTGCAACAAGACCAAGACCACGAGCCCTACAGGATGGATGTCATCGCCAAGCCCACCACCGCATCTCCAACAGTTACTTTGCAGGCGAAGACCACCTTTCTTCAGCATAAAGGTGTACCCCTTGTCCCCCTTCGAATTTGGCCGTTGAGGGATCCCTTCCCGCCATAGATATAAGGGAAGATGACTCGAGCCATTACAAATAGAGGCTAGGCTACTCCCAAGAGGGGGACGAGACCAGAGAAGAAGGAAGACCACTAGAACGTCCTTGCAAGGCAACTCACCATTGTACTAGTTCATCCACAAATCTCCTCGTGAGGCAATCCACCAAAGAAGGAGTAGGGTTTCACGCTTCACAGCGGCCCGAACCTGGGTAAATCCTTGTGTCCCATATTCTTCCTCGTCATCATGCGAGTCCACCGAGCTAGGCTATCGAGTTGTGAGCTAGGAGGGGTGAAGCTGTTCGAGATGTTCGCACATGCCCCTGTGTTCGAACTTCCTTGGGTTTTTTGGAGCCCGAAATCTGACATTTGGCGCACTAGGTAGGGGGCATGTCAAAGTCTCCTTCAAGCTAAAAATATTAAAAACTAGGTTTTAAATAAAACCACTACATAAAATGTTCTAATTTTTTTACACAAGTGGCACTATTAAATTCTACAGAATATTACAGGATTTGTGGTGGGAAAATATTTGGAATTGGACAAATATTTATTTGTGTGTGATTTTTGCAAATAATGCTAGAAACGGAAAAAAAGAAAAGGGCTCTAGCGGGCGGCCCAGCCGGCTCAGCACCCCCGCGCACATCAGGTTTCAAATCTGATGGGCAGGGACCGTTGGCCAGGGAGAGAGGGGAGGTGCAAGAGAGGGGTGAGAGGATGAAATGCGGGCCCCAACACTTGGTCGTCTTCTACCTCTCGATAGAGGAGGGGGAGAGCTCACCGGCGGCATTCCTAGCGACGGCGAGGCGAGCTGGAGGTGGGAACGGACTCAGCGTCGAGCCGTCATTCCTCTAGAGGTGGAGGGAAGCACCGGAGAGAAAGGAGTCACCGACAACAAGGAAGAACGGCGGAGCCGCTTCGGGAGGAGGTCGTCGGTGTCATTTCTTGCCACGATTTGAGCGGACAGGAGGGGGAAAGGGCCAGGGGCTTGCTATAGTCTCAATGGAGGAGAAAGGGGGGCCGGAGCAAGCCCATGTCTCGAGATCGACGGATCCTTGACGCAGCGGCACCTCAGTCGATCTCGAGCACTGGTGCTCGAGGAGCTCAAATGGGGGCGCGGTATGGTTGATTGGGATGGAGGGAGGAGCAGCAATGGGAGAGATGTTGGGTTCTATCGTAGGTGCATCGCATGCAAATCAAAAATTTCCTACACGCAGAACAACCACAAACATGCTACGGAGATGGATCACATATCGTTCCAACTAGACGCCCAGTGCCATGAAGTGGAAGTAGAGCTGGGGCAGCGCGTTCATGTGGCCCGTCTCCTCCTTGTCCGATCTTCCTTGAACAACCGGACCGATCTCCCTCAAAGATCCGGTCGCCGGATACCACCTACAGGTTCGTTGGAGTGGCGCAAGTGCACCACATCTAACGGTATCCACACGTGCAGGAGGACCACCGTGCGGCGGACTGCTATGTCCTGTCACACAGTCGGCGTCGGCAAGTGGAGGTGGCTAGTCGCAACACATGCAAAGCCCTAATGATGGCGCCGAAGCGATCAACCGGATGGATGTGCCGCACCTCCACTATATATAGGCATCTGACACGGGGTCAACTCTTGGGCCTCACACGGATCCTAAAGCCCATGTGTTCCTTCCCTAAAGCACGAGACCCCTTAGGTTCTCGTTCACTTGGTCAGGAGTCAGATCGCATCTGGCTTGACTAGTCGATAGCATCCTCTAGCAAGGCGTGCCGACTCCAAGTGTCTGATGAAGCTGGTTAGGCGAACATGTACTTCAAATTTCTGTTCCCTTTGCCACATGATATATGTTGTCATGCACAAGGCGACATGTTCATCCTTGTTGCAGCATGACCTCTTTCTCGTTCCGGTGAATCCGACCAACACTTCGGATTATCTCATAATCCTTATCGCCTGGCCATGCTTATCCTTGTCGGATCACCAGAGGATCCTAGAGTATATCCCTCCTGATTAGAGGGCAAATCACATCTTGCTCGAGCATGTATCACAGCATGGGTCTGGACAAGCCCGAAACTTACCTTTGTGACTACCCAGTCACGGAGTAGCATTTGGTCGGCCGAAAGCAAGTCTGTCACCATTCGGAGTACATGGGCCAGCTCAGGTCTTAGGACATAGAATGTATGTTGTACTAGAGACTCACAGATGACCTATCACTACGTCTCATAATTGGGTTTGTCCAACACAGACCTTATCTCAACTCGGATCCGACTATGTTGAATCCGACTATGTCGAATCCGACTAGATCTTTCTAAGTCCATATTATCCAGCTAGCATCTAATGCTACATGGTCAGTGAGACCGAATCATCCATCGTGTCATATGCTAGTTTGATTAGTTGTGCGTCCACACAACCCTTTCGACTAGGGACCATTTAGGACAGTTATCATACGATGCATAGTCTCACAAAAAAGTCACATACTTGTTAATACACATCATTGATAATGTACAAGGACTATCTTTATTCATAAACACATAGGAAATATAATCATACATGATTGCCTCTAGGGCATATCTCCAACAGTCTCCCACTTGCACTAGAGTCAATCAAATAGACATCAAATTCCCATAGCTCTAACGTGCCCCACATGCTTGGGTTGTGAAGTGGCTTAGTCAACGGATCTGCAACATTTGCATCCATATGTATCTTGCATAAATTGGTATCACCTCTCTCTACGAGCTTTTGTATCAGTTGATATTATTGGTCTATGTGCCTGGTCTTGTGGTGTTGTCTCGGCTCCTTGGCCTGTTCGATGGCACCTGAATTATCACAATAAAGGTCCAAAGGTTTTGACCAGCCCGAGAACACACCAATATCTTCCAGGAACTTTCGATTCCAAACACCTTCCTTTGTGGCTTCACAATCCGAAATGTATTCGGCCTCTGTTGTTGAGTCGGCGACCGTATCTTGCTTGGAACTTGTCCAGCTCACTGCTCCTCCATTCATGACATACACGAATCCAGTTTGCGATCGACTATCATCCCTGTCGGTTTGGAAACTAGCATCAGTGTAACCCTTTACACAGAGCTCCTCCTCACCTTCATAAACTAGGAACATCTATTTAGTCCTTTTCAGGTACTTCAAGATAGTTTTCACCGCTTCCCAGCGACTCTTGCTACTTCTCGAGCATGCATTAGTTTCTCGTGAAGAGGAACGGTTTGATGCAGCAAAATAGATAAGTATTTCCCACAGTTTTTGAGAACCAAGGTATCAATCCAGTAGGAGATACAAACGAGCCACCAACAGATGTACCTGCATAAAGAATCAAACTCTTGCACCCAACGCTATAAAGGGGTTGTCAATCCCTTCACGGTTACTTGCAAGGATGAGATCTAATAGAGATAGATATAATAGGACGCTTGAATGGAAAGTAAAACTAAAATTGAAAATAATGCAACAAGTATTTTTGGTATTTTTGGTTTTAGATTTGAAATTATAATATAGAAAATAGACCCGAGGGCCATAGGTTTCACTAAATGGCTTCTCTCATGATGGAAAGTATTACGGTGGGTGAACAAATTATTGTCGAGCAATTGATAGAAAAGAGAATAATTATGAAGATATCCAAGGCAATGATTATGCATATAGGCATCACGTCGGTGACAAGTAGACCGAAATGATTCTGCATCTACAACTATTACTCCACACATCGATCGACTCCTGCCTGCATCTAGAGTATTAAGTTCAGGAAGAACAGAGTAACGCATTAAGTAAGATGACATGATGTAGAGGGATAAACTCAAGCAATATTATGAAAACCCCATATTTTTACCCTTGATGGCAACAATACAATACGTGCCTCGCTATCCCTACTTTGTCACTGGGTGAGGACACCATAAGATTGAACCCAAAACTAAGCACTTCCCCCATTGCAAGAATTACCAGTCTAGTTGGCCAAACCAAACCCATAACTCAAAGAGACTTGCAAAGATATGAAATCATGCATCTAAGAATTCAGGAAAGACTCAAATAATATTCATGGATAATCTGAACATAAACCCCCAATTCATCGGATCTCGACAAACACACCGCAAAAGAGTATTACATCGGATAGATCTCCATGAAGATCATGAAGAACATGGTATTGAGAAGCAAAGAGAGAGAAGAAGCCATCTAGCTACTAGCTATGGACCCATAGGTCGGTGGTGAAGTACTCACGCATCATCGGAGGGGCAATGGTGTTGATGTAGATGCCCTCCGTGATAGAATCCCCCTCCGGCAGATTACTGGAAAAGGCTCCCAGATTGGATCTCTTGAGAACGGAGGCTTCTGGCGGCGGGAAACTGTTTTTGTGGCTCGTTCAGATAATGATGGAATATTTGGGAATTTATAGGCCGAAGATTAGGGTTAGGGGAGCAGCCGTGGGCCCACAAGCCTGCCCGGCGCGGCCACCCCCTGGTCGCGGCCCTAGGGCTTGTGGCCCCACGGAGGCTCCTCTGCCTTGGTTCTCAAGTCTCGTAGTTTCCTTTTGTTCCAGAAAAAATCATTCCGAAGGTTTTATTCAGTTTGGACTCCGTTTAATATTCCTTATCTGCGAAACTCAAAACAAGGAAAAAATAGAAACTGGCACTAGGCTCTAGTTTAATAAGTTAGTCCCAAAAATAATATAAAATAGCATATCAATGCATATAAAACATCCAAAACAGATAATGTAATAGCGTGGAACAATCAAAAATTATAGATACGTTGGAGACGTATCAACATCCCCAAGCTTAATTCTTCTCGTCCTCGCGTTGGTAAATGATTAAAACAGAATTTTTGATGTGGAATGCTACCCAACATATTTATCCATGTAATATTCTTTATTGTGGCATGAATATTCAGATCCGTTATATTCAAAACAATAGTCTAATATTAACATAAAAACAGTAATACTTTGAGCACACTAACAAGGTAGTCGTGTCCTTTCGAAATAACATGGCCTTAGAAAGTTATCCCTACAAAATCGTATGGTCTGGCTATGCTCCATCTTCCCCACACAAAGTATCTAAATCATGCACAACCCCGATGAACAAGTCAATAAATTGTTTCACACTTTTGGTGTTCTCAAACCTTTTCAACTCTCACGCAATACATGAGCGCGAGCCATGGATATAGCATTATAGGTGGAATAGAATATGGAGGAGGCGCAAGGGAAAAAGGAGAAGATAGTCCCACATCAACTAGGCGTATCAACGGGCTATGGAGATGCCCATCAATAGATATCAATGTGAGTGAGTAGGGATTGCCATGCAACAAATGCACTTAGAGCTATAAGTGTATGAAAGCTCAAAAAGAAAAGTAAGTGGTCATGTATAATGAATATCCACTAGTTATATGAAAGTGAAAAAATAGGGGACTCTCTACATGAAGATCATGGTGCTACATTGAAGCACAAGTGTGGAAAAAGGTAGTAGCAATTGTCCCTTCTCTCTTTCTCTCATTTTTGTATTTCGGTGGGCTTCTTTGGCCTCTTTTATTTTTTTGTTTGGGCTTCGCTGGCCTCTTTTATTTTTTTTGTAAAGTCCGGATACTCATCCCAACTTGTGAGGGAGTCATAGCCTCCATCATCCTTTTCTCTGATGGGACAATGCTCTATTAATGAAAAATCATCACACTTTTATTTACTTATAACTCAAAGAAAAAGAAATTTCAACACGATTCCTAAGACAAGATATGACTCTATATGCAATATGAAAGTGATGATGCAAGTCATAGAAAAACTACATGGTGGAAGTTGCATGACAATATATCTTGGAATGGCTACGAAAATGCCATAATAGGTAGGTATGGTGGCTGTTTTGAGGAATATATGGTGGCTGTTCCGAGGAAGTAGGGTTTGATGTACCGACAAAAGTTGCGCGATACGAGAGAGGCTAGCAAAGGTGGAAGGGTGAGAGTGCGTATAATCCATGGACTCAACATTAGTCATAAAGAACTCAACTACTTATTGCAGAAGTCTATTAGTTATCAAAAAAATCATTAGAAGGATGCTCCTAGGGGAGAGGTTGGTACAAGTTAACTATTGCACACTCCTGACCCTCACACAAAGGTCGACAATCATTAAACAAATCATGCTCTGACTTCGTTACATAACGGTTCACCATACGTGCATGCTACGGGAATCACAAGCTTTAGCACACGTACCTCTTCAATCCACAACTACTCACTAGCATGACTCTCATATTACCATCCCTATTGTCTCAAAACTATATGCAAGGAATCTAACTTCTCATAGTTGTTAATGCACTTCATATGAAAGTTTTTATTATATCCGTCATGGATGCCCATTATATTAGGACTAAATTCATAAACTAAACAAATTACCATGCTGTTTTAAGAAACTCTCAAAATAATATAAGTGAGGAACGAGAGTTCAATAACTTCTATAAAATATAACACCACCATGCTCTATAAAGATATAAGTGAAGCACTAGGGCAACATTGCCTAGGTCAAGAGATATAAGTGAAGCACATAGAGTATTCTAACAAATTCACGATTCAACGTATCTCTCTCAAAATATGTGTGCAGCAAAGATGATTGTGACAAACTAACTAGCAAAGACTCATATCATACAAGACGCTCCAAGCAAAAACACATATCATGTGGTGAATCAAAATATAGCCTCAAGTAAATTTACCGATGGATTGAAGACGAAAGAGGGGATGCCTTCCGGGGCATCCCCAAGCTTAGGCTTTTTGGTATCCTTGAATATGACTTGGGGTGCCTTGGGAATCCCCAAGCCTAGGCTCTTGCCACTCTTTATTCCATAGTCCATCAAATCTTTACCCAAAACTTGAAAACTTCACAACACAAAACTCAACAGAAAACTCATGAGATCCATTAGTATAAGAAAAATAAATCACCACTTTAGGTACTATTGTGAACTCATTCTTTATTTATATTTGTGTAATACCTACTATATTATAACTTTTCCATGACTCACACCCCCCGATACGACCCATAGATACATAAAAATAAGCAAACAACACAAAGAAACAGAATCTGTCAAAAACAGAACAGTCTGTAGCAATCTGTAAACTTCGAATACTTATGAACTCTAAAAATTCTTAAATATTAGGACAACTAGGGAAATTTGTTTGTAAATCCTTTGTAAGAATTTCAGATAAATTTGACGCTCTGAAGAATACAAAACATTCCTGGACTGAGCGCAAAAGTTTCTGTTTTCCAGCAAGATGAAATCAACAACTACCGTAGATCACCCAAAAGGTTTTACTTGGCTCAAACACTAATTTAAACACAAAAAAACAATTACTA
This sequence comes from Hordeum marinum, assembly GCA_022496015.1. Classification (NCBI taxonomy): domain Eukaryota; kingdom Viridiplantae; phylum Streptophyta; class Magnoliopsida; order Poales; family Poaceae; genus Hordeum; species Hordeum marinum. The sequence goes on along the minus strand of CM039678.1, from coordinate 307,803,742 downwards.
AAGAAGTAATAATGTGCCAGACACACCAAAACATAAGCAAAAAGCATAAAACAAAGTAAAATTGGGTTGCCTCCCAACAAGCGCTATTGTTTAACGCCCCTAGCTAGGCAAAACGCAATAGATCTAGGTATTGTCATCTTTGGTACTAGAAATTTTTGTGAGGACCTTCTCAAATCCAGGAGGTTATTTCCTCTTTCCAAACTTGTAGGGCGAGGATCAATCTTGGTGTCCAAAATGTCCAAACGCTTATTGCAAAGGGTGATCAAAGTATTCAAGCAATTAAGGTTCCCGTTAATATGTTTGAGGGGTTCATGATGTTGTTGTAATTCGACCAAGTGCTTATGTAAGTCACCCAATTTGTCGAGAACTTGAAATCCCTCTTGAGATAAAGGAAACCCCCTTTTTGGCAGAGGAACACCCAAAATCCCTTCTAAAACTTCATAGACTGCATTCGTGTCAAGCTCAATAAAATTTCCTTTTGAGGCGAAATCTAAAAGCTCCCTATGATGCAAAGCTAAACCAATGTAAAAATTTATGAGCAAAACTTTTGCATCCCCTTTTAGGTTGGAAACACGATAAGATTCCATTATCCTGTACCAAGCATCCTTCTAATTTCCCCCTTGTTTTTGTTTGAAGTAAACAACGTCAAAGTCTGGTGACAAGGGGGATGTGGTGATGTTCGACATAGTTCAGGTAATCAAAAAAGGCAAGCGAAAGAAGGGCAAACAAAAAGGCAAATCTTTTTGGTATTTTATGAAAATTGTTTTAGAAGTGGGGGAGAGGAAAACGGGAGGAAAATGGCAAATAATGTAAATGCAAGAGATGAGTTTGTGATGGGTACTTGGTAGGCTTGATGTAGATCTCCCCGGCAATGGCGCCAAAAATCCTTCTTGCTACTTCTCGAGCATGCGTTGGTTTCCCATGAAGAGGAACAATTTGATGCAGCAAAGTAGATAAGTATTTCCCTCAGTTTTTGAGAACCAAGGTATCAATCCAGTAGGAGATACAAACGAGCCACCAATAGATGTACCTGCACAAAGAATCAAATTCTTGCACCCAATGCTATAAAGGGGTTGTCAATCCCTTCACGGTTACTTGCAAGGATGAGACCTAATAGAGATAGATATAATAGGATGCATGAACGAAAAGTAAAACTAAAAGTAAAAACAATGCAGCAAGTATTTTTGGTATTTTTGGTTTTAGATCCAAAAATATAAGATGGAAAATAGACCCGGGGCCATAGGTTTCACTAGATGGGTTATCTCATGATGGCAAGTACTACGGTGGGTGAACAAATTACTGTCGAGCAATTGATAGAAAAGCGAATAATTATGAAGATATCAAGGCAATGATTATGCATATAGGCATCACGTCCATGACAAGTAGACGGAAACGATTCTGCATCTACTACTATTACTCCGCACATCGACCGACTCCTGCCTGCATCTAGAGTATTAAGTTCATGAAGAATAGAGTAACGCATTAAGTAAGATGACATAATGTAGAGGGATAAACTCAAGCAATATGATGAAAACCCCATATTTTCCCCCTTGATGGCAACAATACAATACGTGGCTCGCTATCCCTACTTTTTCACTGGGTGAGGACACCGCAAGATTGAACCCAAAACTAAGCACTTCTCCGATTGCAAGAATTACCAATCTAGTTTGCCAAACCAAACCAATAACTTGAAGAGACTTGCGAAGATATGAAATCATGCATATAAGAATTCAGGAAATACTCAAATAATATTCATGGATAATCTGAACATAAACCCACAATTCATCGGATCTCGACAAACACACCGAAAAAGAGTATTACATCGGATAGATCTCCATGAAGATCATGAAGAACATGGTATTGAGAAGCAAAGAGAGAGAAGAAGCCATCTAGCTACTAGCTATGGACCGTAGGTCGGTGGTGAAGTACTCACGCATCATCGGAGGGGCAATGGTGTTGATGTAGATGCCCTCCGTGATCGAATCCCCCTTCGACAGATTACTGGAAAAGGCTCCCAGATTGGATCTCTTGAGAATGGAGGCTTCTGGCGGCGGAAAACTGTTTTTGTGGCTTGTTCAGATAATGATGGAATATTTGGGAATTTATAGGCCGAAGATTAGGGTTAGGGGAGCAGCCGTGGGCCCACAAGCCTGCCCGGCGCGGCCACCCCCTGGTCGTGGCCCTAGGGCTTGTGGCCCCACGGAGGCTCCTCTGCCTTGGTTCTCAAGTCTCGTAGTTTCCTTTTGTTCCAGAAAAAATCATTCCGAAGGTTTTATTCAGTTTGGACTCCGTTTAATATTCCTTATCTGCGAAACTCAAAAACAAGGAAAAATAGAAAGTGACACTAGGCTCTAGATTAATAGGTTAGTCCCAAAAATAATTTAAAATAGCATATTAATGCATATAAAACATCCAAAACAGATAATATAATAGCATGGAACAATAAAAAATTATAGATACGTTGGAGATGTATCAACTCTCACCTGGGTCGTCCTGGTATGTGCTTGTTAAGCTTATTGCATAGGCAACATCAAGCCGCGTACATAGCATGGTATAGATGATGGATCCAATTGCCGAGGCATATGGAATCCTACTCATCCGGTTTCGCTCATCAGAAGTCGTAGCAATCTGAGTCTTGCTTAGCCTTATACCATGTGAGACAGGCAAGAACCCTTTCTTGGCCTCACTCATGTTAAACCTCTTCAACACTTTGTCTATGTACGTGCTCTGGCTCAAGCCAAGTAGCCTCATCGATCTATCTCTATAGATCTTGATGCCTAAAATGTACACTGCCTCTCCAAGGTCTTTCATCGAAAACTTGCCATTCAATGATTCCTTGATTGAGTTCAGCATCGAAACATCATTTTCGTCCAGCATTATGTCATCCACATACAAGATAAGAATACTACCGAGCTCCCACTAGACTTCTTGTATAAACAATAGTCCTCTTCATTCTTGATGAAACCAAGGTCAATGATGACTTCATCAAAATGAATGTTCCAACTCCGAGCTCCTTGCTTCAATCCATAAATGGATCTATTGAGCTTGCATATTTTACCAGCAGTAGTTGGATCGACAAAACCTTCGGGTTGTATCATGTACACATCCTCTTTTAAGTTTCCATGAAGGAAAGCCGTTTTGTCATCCATCTACCATATCTCCTAATCGAAATATGCATCTATAGCTAGTATGATCCTCACTGACTTTAGCATCACTACCGTCGAGTATGTCTCGTCGTAGTGAATTCCTTGAACTTGTCCATAACCTTTAGCGATAAGCAGAGCTTTGTGGATCTAAACATTTCCATCCACATCAGTTTTCTTCTTAAAGAACCATTTGCAACCAATGGCAACTATGGCAGCTGGCGGATCAACCAAGTCCCATACTTGATTGTAATCCATGGAATTTAACTCAGATCTCATGGCTTCTAACCATGACTCAGAATCTGGACTCACCATCGCTTGCGCATATGTGGCCGTCTTGTCGCTTTCTAGCAACAAAACATCGCACACTCTACGCAATCTTTCGACCTCCATGGCTACGGTGCCGACTCCACTACTGGTTCTCTGACCGACTCCGGCGTGATCTCATCACCAACCGAGTTGTCCCCGAGTGGCTCTCGAATATCTTTGAGTCGCACCGTTCTCCCATTGGCCTCCCGACTAACAAACACTTTCTCTAGGAAAACCCCGTTTCGAGCAACAAACACTATGTTCTCTTCTCGGTTGTAGAAGTTATATCCCAAGGTTTCCCTCAAATATCCCACGAATATGCATTTATCCAACTTGGGTGTAAGCTTGTCCGACATGTGTCGCTTGACAAATGATTCACAACCCCAAATCTTTAGAAAAGACAAACTAGGACTCTTCCCAGTCCACATCTCATGTGGTGTGTTGTCTATGGATTTTGATGGTACCCTATTAAGTGTGAAAGCTGCAGTTTCTGGTGCGTATCCCTAGAATGAGAAGGGTAAATCCAATTTGCTCATCATCGACCGGACCATGTACAACAAGGTTGGATTTCTCTGTTCTGACACACTGTTTCTCTACGGCGTACCCAGAGGTGTGAGCTGAGGTACTATACCTTGGCTTTTTAGATGATTATCAAACTCCTGGCTCATGTACTCACCTCCACGATCTGATCGCCGGAGTTTTATCGTCTTGACGAGCTGATTTTCAACCTCATTCTGAAACTCTTTGAACTTTTCAAATTTTTCTGACTAGTGCCTCTTCAAATATATACATCCATATCTACTCAAGTCGTCGGTAAAAGTCACAATGTACTGATAGTCACCTCTGGCCATTGTGCTCATTGGACCACACATATCACTGTGTATAAGCTCCAACAGCTCGAACGCCCTCTTGTAACTCTTTGCAAAAGGAGACTTAGTCATCTTGCCTAGCTAGCATGATTCGCATGCCTCAAACGACCCGAAGTCGGATGAAGTTAGGAGTCCATCATCATGGAGCTTCTTCACGCGTTTCAAATTAATGTGTCCAAGCCTGCAATGCCAGAAGTATGTCAGATTTATCTCATTAGTATTATGCCTCTTGACATTCACGTTATAGACTAGTTTGGTTTCTAGATTTAAAACAAATAGCCCATATACTATGGGTGCATAGCTACGGAATATTCCATTCAAAAAAATGAACAAGCATTGTCCTTTATATTGAATTCATAACCTTGACTCATCAAGCATGAGGCAAAAATAATGTTCCGACTAAGTGCGGGAATGTAATAAGAATTATTCAATTCCAAAATAAATCCAGAAGGAAGCTTGAGCTGCATCGTTCCGACCTCCAACGCAACAACTCTTGCTTTGTCGCCAACCTGGATGTCAATCTCCCCTTGTTCCATACGTCTAGTTCTTACCAGCCCCTGCATCGAGTTGCAAACATGAACAAATGATGCGGCATCAAATACACAAGAGCTACTAGGTATGTCAGCAAGGTAAATGTCTATAACATATGTAACAAGTGTAACTTTGCCTGAAGAAGCATCTCCGATCCTCTTGTCGTGCTCAGCAAGCCATTTGCCACAGTTCCTCTTCTAGTGACCAGCTTCCTTGCAGTCCAAGAAAATGATCATTGAGTTTAGTCCGGACTTTGGCTGGGCGGCTGAGACAACCTTCTCCGTGCCTTTGCCTTACCCTTTTTCTTGGACCAACTCTTCTTGAACTTAGCCGAGTTCTGCACCATCAACACTTGATGTGTGCCTTTCTTAATATCTTGCTCTGCCACCTTGAGCGTCCCATACAATTCAATGAGCTTCTTATCCATGTCGTGCATATGATAGTTCGAGACAAACGTCCCACAGATAGGTGGAAGAGAACCCAAAATTGCATCTGTGCATAGCTTCTCCCCAAGTGGGAAGCCTAACCAATCCAAAGGTTGCACATACCCGATCATCTTGATCACATGCGAGCTCAGTGGATCACCCTCTTTCAGCTTACAATCCGTCAAGGATTGCTAGACGTTGAACATCTCGGTCCTACCCTGCACCTGAAACATGCTCTTCAGATTCTCGATCATATCGAAAGCCTGAATCGCTTCGAAATGCTGTTGCAAATTGGGCTCCATACAAGCCAGCATGAGGCAACTGATCTCGTTTAATTCATCAACAAGTTTCTGGTGGGCATTCTTGGTTGTGGCATTAGCATTCTCGGCAAGTTCCTCTTGAAGTGGATACTCTAGAACATGTTCCTTTTTATCGTGCTTGAGACCAATTCTCAAATTTATATACCAGGTGGTAAAGTTTGTTCCATTCAGTTTATCCTTTTCCAGAATTGATTTCAATGCAAAGTTGGGTTGAGCAGGTGGTGGAATTGATCTACAATAGAAAATATGAAATCACTAAGCAATGTGTTTATGTAGACTAATTCAAGCCTTAAACAGAACTACTCCCACTGAAGGCACCATGCCTCTGCAAACTATCAGTGATTCAGGACCCGTCTAGCGTGAGCGACTAGTGAGCTTTAGCATTACTGCTAGCCACTTTGTCTATCCGATAAGCAACACCTTGCTAATCGTATCTCCATATGACTCCTGTCAGTTGGGTAGGTTTCTTATACCCCGGCTCCCAACCTTCTTGTCCACAAGGCCCAAAACCGTTTTGATAGCCTTGTCAAGTTAAACTGATGCAGTGCATGTCCGTGTCCGACACGAACCCTCCAGTTCAAGGACACCTAGTAGCACCTCAATTTTATGAGCCCACTACCAGATGTACTTGACGTGTGAAGGTGCAACATCCGGAATGGCAATAAGCTTGATATTAATGAGGGATCTTTCTACCATACCAACATGCATAGAAACAAGAAGCAATATCCATCACATATAAACATAAATATGTGAAATAGTATGGCTCCTTCATGGGCGTTCTTCCATGGCCGGCTCCTACTTCGATGACCAAGGAGGAACTCCGTCTTGTTCGTCACACCGGGACACCAAATCTTTGAACTTGATCTCTGTCTTCCAACTACTACAACTAGTAATGAATTTACAGAGAATCACAAGTCGACACACAGGTGTTTATACAATATAATGACAACACTTTGGCTCCTACAGGCTGAGAATCATGACACGCAGGTCATGTAAACTTACACACATGCATCACATACATATGAGCCATAATATTCACATCAAACCTGCAAAACAAACTTAAGCATAGAATCACATTCTACTGGTTTGTGTGATCGTGTACGAAATACAAGGCGCTACGCACACGGTGGTCCCGCTAATCGATCATAGTGAACCCCATTCTGATTTATGTTTCATAACTAACCCCGATGGCAAAAACCGACCGGTAGGGGTAGGTTGTGTCACGACCTCTTCGATTCTGATTGACAGAAAACATAGCCTCGAAGATCCCGATGTGCAGTTGATCTTATCAACCGTGCACATAGCCGATCTCATGAACAATGACAGATCTCATCCGCCGCCTCCACATATCTAATATGCATCCGATCTGAATCCAAATCCTATAACAAGGCTCTGATACCACTGCTAGGTTCTACCATAGGTTTATTGCATGCAAATAAATTTTTTACTATATGCAGAACAACCAAGAACATGTTACGGAGATGGATCACAGATTGTTACCACTAGACGCGTAATGTCATGCAACGGAAGTAGAGTTGGGGCAGCACATTTGTGTGGTCTGTCTCCTCCTCTTCCGATCTCCCTCGTACAACCGGCCTGATCTCACTCGAACAGCCAGTCATCGGATCTCACATACAAGTTCGCCGGAATGGCGCAAGTGCACCGCCTCTAACAGTATCCACGCGTTTAGGAGGAACACCGTGCAGTGGACTGCTAGGTCCAGTCACACAGTCGGTGGCGGCGAGTGGAGGTGGCTAGTTGCAACACATGCAAAGCCTAGTTGTAACACATGCAAAGCCCTAACGACGACACCAAAGTGATCAACCGGATGGGTGTGCTGCACCTCCACTATATATAGGCATACGGCGCGGGCTCAACTCTTGGGCCTGGCATGGATCCTAAAGCCCACGTGTTCCTTCCCTTAAGTGCGCAACCCCTTAGGTTGTCATTCACTTGGTCGCGAGTCTGATCATATCCGGCTCGACCAGTCGGTAGCGGCCTCTAACAAGGCATGCCGACTCCAAGTGTCTGATGAAGGTGGTTAGGTGAACCTGTACTTCACATTTCTATTCCCTTTGCCACAAGATATATGTTGTCATGCACATGGCGACATGGTCATCCTTGTTGCAACATGACCTCTTTCTTGTTCTAGTGAATCCGACCAACACTTCGGATTATCTCATAATCCTCATCGCATGGCCATGCTTATCCAGGTCGGATCACCCGAGGGGCACAAAGTATATCTCTCCTGATCGGAGGGGCAAATACCAACTTGCTCGACTATGTCTTGCAGCATGGGTCTGGACAAGCCCGAAACCTACCTTTGTAACTACCTAGTCATGGAGTAGCGTTTGGTTGACCCAAAATAATTCTATCACCATCCCGAGTCAATGCGCTAGCTCAGGTCTTAGGACATAGAACGTATGTTGTACTAGAGAATCGCAGATGACCTATCACCGTGTCTCATAGTTGGGTCTATCCAACTCAGACCTTATGTCGACTTGGATCCGAGTATGTCGAATCTGACCAGATCTTTTTGAGTCCATATTATCCGACTAGCATCCAATGCTACATGGTTAGTGAGACCGAATCATCCATCGTGTCATGTGCTAGTCTGATTAGTTGTGCGTCTAGACAACCCTTCCGACTAGGGACCATTTAGGACAGTTAGCATACAATGCATAGTCTAACAAACAAGTCATGTACTTGTTAATACAGATCACTGATAACGTCCAAGGACTATCTTTATTCATAAACACATAGGAAATGTCAACATACATGATTTCCTCTAGGGTATATCTCCAACAAGAGAGGGGTCTTGGGGTGCCCTTTTATAGGCATCCGTGGTCCACCGAGCTATAGTGCACCGGCGAGCTCGGGACCAAGGCCAGAGGCCATGGGAGGAGGAGCTGATGAGTCTGTGGTCCACCTGGGGCTCGTACACGACCAGAGGGAGCAAGAAGCAAGGCGGGAGCGTTCGCGCATGTGAGGCTCGCGATTGGACGAAAGGGACGGCCACGGCACGTGTGTGGAGAGTCGTTGCAGGGAGAGAGAGGACGAGGGAAGAGGTGTGGTGTGTTCCGGACGCCAAGGAGCCTCGATTGTCGCGAGTGGGAGGCTCGAGGTGGTCAGGAGTATGGGCAGGGCGCGACGTCAGCGCACTGCCGTCCTGTAGCTTGCTCCAAAGTGTTCTTTTGGCCGGCATGACATGACTTTTGCGCGCTCTGGATTGCCCACTTGTGTCCGAGGGATGTAGGCGGAAGTAAACAATGGGGAAGTGGCTTTGGATCCCTTGGAGTGGCCATGAGTGAGAGGGAGAAGTGAGGGAAGGTAGAAATGGGGCTGTCTAGAGAGGGAAATGGGGGTTTTATCCCATGCAATCATGGACTCTAGTGCCATGAATCATAATGGAGGAGCTGGGGGTCTAGGTGAGGCTATGGTAAAAATTTGTGCTCAAGGAGAACAAGGGAAGGGGCTCAATAATTGATTCTTGGATTTTGCCTGAAGGTGATTGATTAGTGTTTGGGCAAGCAAATGGGGTTTTCTTGCCATTAGAATTAAGAAGGTGAAAATGTGGGTAAAATTAGAGTGGATCACCAAGTTCGAGCTCATTTGAGCAAAGTTGATAATGTAAACTTGGTAAACCCTAGAAATCAAAAGAATCCGATTTCTATTGATCTGGGCATGCATTTCATTTCCCTCAAATCCACCACTTGGTGTGGAAAAAACATTTGGGGTTGATCACATGCCCACAAATTTTGGGGTCAAGGGAAGAAACTTCACAATGTAAAGTTCTTCAAATTTGAACCTGATCAGAGGGGTTTTTGGAATATTTTGGTGAAGCAAACCAGGGAGGATTGAGATGAAACTTTGCAATATCATCCCATATAGCATGTGTGCCTTGCTGAAGTTTTCTTGGAATTTATTGAGAATATTTCTTATAGAAATGTTTCAAAAGTTTGATTTGGGCAGAAAGGGTTTTGAAGGGATTTTTCCATGATTTTGAACATGACCATGTGTTGAAACTCATATATATGGAAAATATATGTCCACCGAGTTTCCCTAAATTTTCTCAAATATTTTTAAATAGTTTAAATAATTTTCCCTATAGAAGAACATTTCTAGCCTTAAGAAAAATATTTAAATAAAATAGTAAAATAATCTTTAAAATTAATATTTGGTGGTTTTTGGGAAGTTATATATAAAGTAGGTTTCAAATAAAGCCTTTGGGGAAAAAGGATCCATCCAATTCGAGGACTTCCAGTGAAAACCTCAACTCAGGGTTTTTTGAAAACCTAATTTGAATAAATCTCTTTTGGTCAAAATTAATTTTGATAAAATTGGTTTTAGGTACTATACACATGTTATTATCATTGAGCAATATGGTTGGATCAAGGAAGATGAGTATGGAGAGGATTAGAACCTAGGAGTGCCAAACATAATCAACCAAACAAGCAAGCAAGCAACAATTCAAACATGCATGCACTCAAAAGTTTTAATTGGTTCCAAATTTTGTAAATCCAAGCATAGCAAAGTGATACAAATATAGGGTGTGACACAGGACCTGGTCCAGAGATGGCGCATGCGAAACTACATGAGTCGCCTCCAGGGAGGCAGAAGCGTGAGGAGCAGAAGGCATCGGGGGATGCGCTACAACCACATTTAAGGCAGATACAGACGAATCTGTGGCCACTTGGCCCTTGGGGGATGACTCTTCAGACAGCGGCGCCAACACACCCCGAAGGGCAGAAACGGCCGCACCAACGGACATCGGGGGCTCCGCGGCCGTGACAGGGAGAGTCGCCCCGCGAGCACCCTCATCCACGACATCTGGCTCCTTGCCAGGCAATGGCAGGGCACCAGGAGCGGGCGGCATGTCGGAAAGCACCTTCGTCTTGACGCTCGCTTTCTTCTTCCTCATCTTCAGCAGAGCAGCACTCCTAGTTACCAAGCAAAGGAGGGTTCATCAACACGTGAGCCACCGGCAAGCGGCCAAAGCTAAACGAGATTACTTACTCTTCGGCGCCGACCCACTTCCTCTTCTTCTCCACCTCGGGGACGGCGGAAATTGTGGGGACCCCGACTCATAAGTCGTGATCACCGAATGCACGTGTACAGTGATCCCAGAGATCAATGCTCATTGAATACACAGAAGCTAAATAACAAGAGTCTTACATCCACATTTAGCGTCTTACACAAATGAAGACCATGAAGGTCTAGCCTTACATAGATAGGGTCACAATGACTAGACACTTAAATAGAACAAACAGAGGAAATCTTGATCGAAAGCGTGAACCCATGCCATCTGCCTTAACCTACAGGCATTCTGACTAGGAAGCGTCCTAGTTCGCACGTTCGTCTCCAATGAACTCTTCAACATACTCCTATTCTTCCATGCCTAGGCAATTAAATAACTAGTGGCAAGCCAATGAGTACTTTGAATGTACTTGCAAGCAACCCAAGTTGTGGAACAAGGTAATAATGATGCATGATATAACACTAAGTAGGTAATTTGCGGAAAGCTAATTTGAATGCAATGACATGATCAAGTACTTGGTAAGCATGCATCAATAGTTGGCAGATAATCATATGAAAACATTACAAATATCATCATGAGCAAGGCTTGAACGTCCCATGTTCATTCATCACATCAAGTCTTTAGACTTGTCTCAAGTAAATTCCATCCATCTCCCCCCCACACACACCAAGTTTACGAAAATATCCGGACGTAGTTCAAGAAGGACCTCAAACTGTCCATAACCGCGGACACGGATATTCGAATAGTTTTACACTCTGCAAAGGTTTCACACTTTACCCACAAGACTCGGGGAACTTCCATGTTATCCATGACTCGCTGTATATAACATACCCGAGGTAACCACCCGAACAATGCCTTTCCCCTGGCGATACTAAACAAAGAGTCCACTCGATTCGTACCCATCCCACACGATGTACATCACTCGTATCATCCATGCAGAGACCAACAGTGTGCCCGGTGCCTGTGAAGACAATGCATGATCGTCCATACCGGCATGACCCCGTATCGAGAGTGACCACGCCCCTCCCACCACTAGTAATGCGAGCTCCTTGCTAGTACCCACCAAAGTAATCAACAAAGCCCCGTCCCATAAGGGGTATCATGGTTGTGCATGTAAGGTTGGGATAGTCAGCAGACCTTAGAACTCTCTGTTTTCGAAAACACATTCTAAACTTGTTCCAGTACACCACTTCTTTCTCAAGTGGTCACCCAACCCATCATTATTTTCCGCAGGCATTAGTGACACCCGACGGGGTTTTCGAAAACTATTTGAAATTATCTCTTTTCTTTCCATCACTATGCATAAATCCCAAACCCACTTGCGTAGCATCTACTAGCATCCTAACTACACCCACCTGCATAACCCTCGTAACGTGGTAGGGTCATGGACGATGCAAGTGTCATTGGTAAGAGTATCAAAGGCAAGCCACTAAAGGGGGGGGACACCACATCATGATCAATCATCAAAACAACAAGTGCTATATGTGTCATGCATGAAAAAGTTTCTTAACATGGTCAAAGGGTTGCTTGCCTAGCTCAACAAAGTCTACGAGGTCTTCAAAGTCTTCGGGTCCAACTCCCTCATCAATAGCGCAATCTATCGTCGCGATAAAAATGGTAGAAATAAGCACACCACAAAAACATAGCACAACAACTAATATTAAAAATCCTACACTACTCTAATAAATACTTAAAACTATGATAAAAATATTTTCCTAAGGTTTTGTTGTGAAAAAGGTTTTCGAATCTATTTTTAACAGTGGCTAAAAATGCCAAAAAGGGGTTTTAAAATAAAACAATAAAAAATCAACTTTTTTCACAAGTGGCACTATTAAATCCTATGGAATATTCTAAGATTTGTGGAGTTGGAATTATCTCATTAGCAGCTGGCTGAATCGGCCTAGCCGGCGGAGCCGACCCGCGCAAGACTAGCACGCGCGCTAGTTCAAACCTGATCAGTGGGCTAGGCTGGTCAGCGAGAGAGAGGGAGGCGGGGGACCTAGGGAGGATGACAAGCAGGGCCCACTTGACATCACCTTCCTCAGGCTAGGAAGGGGCGAGAGGGCTTACCGGCAGCTACATGGCACGTGGAGTCGAACGGAGTGCACCATCATGCTCAAGGGTCGCCGCCGGTCGAGAGGTGCCGGAGATGGTCGACGGGGAGGCACAGATCAACGGCGACGAGGTCCTGCGGCGGAGGAGCTTTAGGAGGATGTCGTCGAGGTCGTCCCGTGCTGCAAAAAGGACGGGGACGAGGGGGATTCGTATCGGAGGAGGGAGAGAGGACCAGCCGAAGAAGAAAGAGGGCCGGAGAGGCTCTGTACCCGAAGATCAACGGTGGGGCTGCCGCGGCGGTCCTCAGGTCGATCCCGGGCGCATAGGGAGGGAGAGGAGCTCGGGCTCTGCATACGGTCTACGGGGGTGGAGAGCGAGCAAGAGGAGGGGAGAGAGAGAGGCCCGGGGGGCTTAAATAGAGGGAGGGAGCAGAGCACCGTGGACCCGTGCGCCGGTGAGGTCATGGCCGAGGCTAGAGGGGAGAGAGAGCTCACGGGGCAGCTCAGGGGCATTCCTGGGGTCGGTCTAGGCCCGCAAGGGAGGAGAGAGGGAGCGGGGAAGGGTTCTAGTGTCCGCGCGTGCGAGCTCTTCCGTCGGCCGGCTCGGGCAGCGCCGTGCGCGAGCGAGGGAAGGCAGTAGAGGAGGAGGGAGGAGGGGCCTGACCACCTGACGTCTTGCGGACGTCGAGGGCATCTCGGGGGACAAGGCTGGGGGTCCCGAGGCTGTCGGGGGCTCTGGTTGGGTGGCAGCTATAGTGCGGATGCGCACTGTAGCACGCTCTGGAGCACGCGTTTGGCATGCCATGGCATGCCAACCGTGTCCTAGGTGCGGCCATAGGTGTCTAGGGGGTAGAGGAGGGAATAATAAAGTAGGAAATGGCCTTGGATGCTTTGCTGAGAAGCTAAGAATAAGAGGGAAGGGGAGAGAAGAGGGTTTTACTGCTGTCCAGGAGGTAAAATGAGGGTTTTACCCCACTTACCTATTGAGTCTTGGCCAGAGAAATTTACTCGAGGTGAAATGCATTACCAGATAGCTGTGGCAAACATTTGGGGGCAAGGGAAATAGTAAAAATGGTGAAAAGGGTAGTTTCTAGATTTGACCAGAAGGTGTTTGATGATGATTTGACCCAGTAGATGAACTCTACATGCCTTCATAATTAACAGGATCAAAGGGTGGTCAAAAGTAGGGCTTATCACCAAGTTTGAGAGGGTTTGATGAAAGTTCACAATGTGACTTTGTGGAAACCTAGAAATCAACAGATTCTGGTTTCTGTAGATCTTGTCATGCTAAGCTTTTGTCCTTGATGCACCAGTTAGTGTAGCATCATTATTTAGTGATTAGAGCATGTCCACAAAGTTAGGGGTCAAGGGGAGAAACTACATAATGTAAAGTTGTTCAAATTTGAATATGGATAGGAAGGGGTTTGGAATAGTTTGATGAACCAAATCAACTTGGATTGAGATGAAACTTTGCAAGATCATCACTTATGATAGTGTTAACTTGCTGGCATTTTCCTGGAATTTATAGAGAATATTTCTTATAGAAATATTTCAAAATCTTGATTTGAATAGGAAGGGTTCTGAGGGGTTTTGCCCATGATTTGAACATGCCCATGTGTCAAAACTCATATATATGGGAAATATATGTCCACTGAGTTTCCCTAAATTTTCTCAAATATTTTGAAAGCATTTAAATAATTTTTCCCTTTGAAAAACCATTTCTGGTCTTAAGAAAAAGCCTTTAAATAAAATATATGAATAATCTTTAAAATTAATATTTGGTGGTTTTGGGAACTCATATATGTAGTAGGTTTGAAATAAAGCCTTTGGGGAAGAAGGATCCACACAATTTGAGGACTTGCAGTGCAAACCTCAACTCAGGGGTTTCTGAAAACCTAATCTGAATAAATTATTTTTGGTCAAAACAAAATTTGATAAAAATAGTTTTGGGCACTATTCACATGGCATGATCATTGGGTAAGAGGTTTGGGTCAAGGAAGGAGAGGGATATAATCTAAGAGTGGCATATACCACAATCAACAAGCAAACAAGCAATAACTCAAACAAGCTCAATCATTGAAAAAGTTTTAATTGGCTCGAAATTTTATAAATCCAAACATAAACTCCGATCTAAGATAGTCTTCACGCTCCCAGGTTGCATCAGCTTCGGTGTGGTTGCTCCATTGGACCTTGAAGTACTTGATGGTGCGGCTTCGGGTGCTACGCTCTGCCTCATCCAGAATGCGAACTGTCCTCTCACGATAAGTGAGATCTGGTAGAAGATCGATGGCTTGATGGTCGATGTACTTGTAGAGGTCAGGGCAGTTGGGAATATGAAGACACTTCCGGAGTTGTGACACGTGAAATACGTTGTGCACATCCGATAGCTCGGAAGGCAGCTCTAGCTGGTAGGCAACTTCTCCGCACGTAGCAGTGATCTTGAAGGGGCCGATGTACCTTGGTGCAAGTTTCCCTTTGACATGGAAACACTTGGTTCCCTTGAGAGGCGTGACTCAGAGGTAGACATGGTCATCGACACATAATCTCACTTCTCGGCGGTGGGAGTCGACGCAGCTCTTCTGTCTAGACTTGACGGTCTCAAGGCGCTCTCGGACGAGTTGAACTTGCTCTTCGGCTTCGCAGAGGATGTCTGGTCCAAAAATTAATCCTTCTCCGGTCTCTGACCAGTTTAGGGGAGTACGGCACTTGTGTCCATCCAACACCTCAAATGGTGCCATCTGAAGACTTGACTGATAGCTGTTGTTGTAGGAGAACTCAGCGAATGGTAGGCAATCTTCCCACTTGGCTCCATATGCCAAAACACAAGCGCGGAGCATATCTTCGAGTCTTCGATTTACCCGTTCTTTCTGTCCGCCGGTTTGGGGGTGAAAAGCAGTGCCGAAGGAGAGCTTGCTGCACATGGTTCCTTGAAACATCTTCTAGAATCTCGAGGTGAACTGGGTGCCTCAGTCCGATACAATCTCCTTAGGAACTCCGTGGAGGCTCACGATACGCTCGATGTAGAGGCTGGCTAGCTTGTTACTGTCATAGGTGGTCTTGACGGGAATGAAATGGGCTACCTTGGTCAGGTGGTCGACTATGACCCAAATAGAATCATGTACTTTACTTGACCTTGGTAAACCGGTGATGAAATCTATCCTGACTTTGTCCCACTTCCATTCAGGCACTTTGAGAGGTTGCAATAGCCCAGCGGCTCGCTGGTGCTCAGCCTTGACTCTTTGGCATATGTCGCACTTAGCAACAAACATGCCTATCTCCCGTTTCATGCCATGCCACCAGAATCTTGCCTTGAGGTCTTGGTACATCTTGGTTCTTCCAGGATGGATGGAGTATGGAGTGTCCTGAGCTTCTCGCAAGATCAAGTTCTTGAGCTCCTCTTTGTTGGTACGCAGATGCGATTCCCAAACCATACAACTCCTTGTTCATCCACTGAGAATCCTGGGGCCTTGCCTGCCTTGATCTTCCTCTTGATGCCTTCAATGCTCTTGTGTCCCTTCTGAGCTTATTTGATGTCATCCGTCAAGGTAGGCTTTGCTTCGAGGTTGGCGAGGAATGCGGGTGCAACCAGTTCCAAGACGAACCTTTCAAGTTCTTCATACAAGGCGGGTAGCCTTTCCTTAATCATAGCATTCAAGGAACAAGCCTTTCTGCTTAAGGCATCTGCTACCACGTTGGCCTTTCCGGGGTGGTATTGAACACTGAGGTCATAGTCCTTGATCAACTCTAGCCATCTTCACTGCCTCATGTTCAATTCCCTTTGGGTGAAAATATACTTCCAACTCTTGTGGTCTGTGTATATCTTACATCGCTTCCCAAGGAGGAAATGTCGCCATGTTTTCAAGGCATGAACCATGGCTACCAACTCGAGATCATGAGTTGCGTAGTTCTCTTCATGAGGACGTAGCTGCCTGTATAGATATGCTATGACTCTACCTTCTTGCATCAGAACATCTCCAAGCCCGGTTCTTGATGCATCACAATATATCAGAAACTCCTTGTGAATATCAGGGGTGTCCAAAACTGGGGCTGTGACCAATCTCTTCTTCACCTCCTGGAAGCTTTCCTCGCACTTAGCTGTCCATTCAAACTTCTTGTCCTTCTTCAAAAGCTGGGTCATGGGTCGGGCAATGCTCGAGAACCCTTCACAAACTTGAGGTAATATTCTGCGAGTCTGAGGAAGCTCCTGACTTCCTTCACGGTGGTAGGGGTTTGCCATTCAGTCAGGGCTTCAATCTTGGCAGGATCCACTCATAATCCTTCCACAGTCAACACATGACCCAAGAACCCAACTTCATGCAGCCATAATTCACACTTGCTGAACTTGGCATAAAGTTGGTGCTCTCGAAGCTTCTCTAGGACCAATCTCAAGTGCTCCTCATGTTCTTCTTTAGACTTGCAAAAGACAAGTATGTCATCAATGAAGGCGACAACAAACTTGTCCAAGTACTCCATGAAGACTTTATTCATGAGGTACATGAAGTAGGCAGGGGCATTGGTTAACCCAAATGACATGACCGTGTATTCGTACAGGCCATACCGGCTTACAAATGCCGTCTTTGGAATGTCTTGGGGTCTGATCTTCAACTGATAGTCCCCCGACCTAAGGTCGATCTTGGAAAACACCTTGGCTCCATTCAGCTGATCAAACAGGCTTCAATCTTGGGGAGTGGGTACTTGTTCTTTATTGTGACTTCATGGAGAGAACGGAAATCGATACAGAGTTTGATAGTCCCGTCCCTCTTTGACACAAATAAAACAGGTGATCCCCAAGGAGAGGCACTTGGGCGAATGAATCCTTTTCTGAGCTGCTCCGCCAGTTGCTTCTTCAATTTAGCCAACTCTTCGGACCCCATCATGTAGGCATTCTTATAGATGGGCCTTGATCCGGGCATGAGCTCAATGATGAATTCAATGTCACGGTTAGGAGGCATTCCGGGCAGCTCATCTGGTAACACATCCGGGTATTCACATACCACTAGCACATGATCCAACTCAACTCCCGATAGACAGTTAGCCTGAGGGGCTTGAGTGGTGGCAGGGTTGGGGACATACTTGACTTCCACTCCTTGGCTATTTTTCATGGTGACAATCCTCTTGGCATAGTCTAACAAGCCTTGGTGCTTGGTCAACCGGTCCATGCCTAGGATCACATCCAAGCCTTCTGACTTCAGGATGATAAGGTCTGCTAGGAAATCTACCCCATTGATATTAATCTCAACTCCCTTACAACCTATCCTAGACTTCATAACCAATCCCGTGGTTTGTTTCATCATACGACTACCCAGGGGTGTAAGCTTCATGCCACTTTCTAGTGCAAACTTTTGGGTGACAAAAGAATGCGAAGCTCCACAATCAAACAATACTATTGCTGGGGTTGAGTTGACGAGGAGCGTACCCAGTATGACGTCCGGGTCTTCCTGAGCTTCCTCTGTAGTGATGTGGTTCACACAACCCTTGCCATTGTTGGGATGGTTGCGGGGAGCGGGGTTCCTTGGGGGTGCTCCATGGCCTTGACCTTGGTTTGGTGCATTGGGGCGCGGTGCATCTGGCTTCTTGTTGGAACACAACCTAGAGACAAGCGACTTGCCCAGGGTTGTTGTTGTAGTTCCTGCCACCGTTGTTGTTATTGGGGGTTGTTGTAAGCTGGCCTGGGATTGGCATACTGTTGAGGCTGGTAGCTCGGATGAGGCGTAGGAGGTCTAGCCTGTTGTGGATGATAGGTTGGCTTGGTTGGGGCTGGCTGCCAGGGGCGAGGCTTCTGGTTGCTGGAGCTACCCTTGCTGATCATCTTGTGCTTGCGAGTGTCGTCTATGGCATGCCGCTTGTCTTCCAGCATGAGGGCCTTGTTCACCAGGTCGAACAAGGTACGACAGTCGCATACGATGAGCTGATACTGCAGGGTCTGTTAAAGTCCTTCCATGTAGCGTTCCTTCTTGGCAGCCTCTGTGATGACATCTTCAGGTGCATACCTTGATAGCAGGTTGAACTTCTGCAGGTACTCCCTGACAGAGCCACATCTTTGCTTCAGCGCTCAGAATTCTCTGTTCTTGATAGCCATGATCCCAGAAGGAATGTGGGCAGTGCGGAATCCTTCCTTGAAGTCATTCCAAGTGATCACACTCTCACCTTGCATGACCTTGAATCCTTCCCACCAAGCTCGGGCAGTACCTCCAAGGTTTTGAGAGGCATAAAGCACCTTCTCACGTTCCTCGTTGCAATTGACTAGTGCAAAGGTCCTCGATGGTGCGGATCTAGCCATCAACATCCAATGGTTCAGCAGTCTCGGTGAAGGTTGGGGGCGAGTTCCTCATGAACTCAGAAAGAGTGGAGCGGCCATTGCCGTTCCTGCCTTGCTGCTAGTTGTTCACAAGGGCCTAAGCCATCTGCTAGATAGCAACATTGTTGGCTTGGTGCTCCTCCCAGAGAACTTGGAGAAACTGCGCTATGGTCATGTTCTCCGGTGGAGGTGGTGGCGGGGGAATGTCGCCTTGTGGATGCTCCTGGTTTCCTCCAGCGTGAGCAGCCCCACTAATCCCCTGTTGCTGGCTTGAGTTGCCGACTTCAGGGTTGGCGAAGGAGCTGTTGCGGGTAGCAGTCGCCATCCTATTTGGAGCAGCCAAGTCAAACAATTGGGATAGAAGAGAGGAAAAGCAACAATGGAAGAGTGCGCCTAAGGGGACCGGTCGAGTGCAAGTGTGGTAAAACAAAGGTCAAAAGACCAACATATATTAAGATAGACAATGGAGTTGCTTACATGTTTCCTATGGCAAAAGAGCGACTTGCATCGGAACAAAAACAAAAAAACAAACAACAAGCACACATGGTTTCATATGAACCATTACACGGACTCGACTTCACATGAGGGATACATGAGTGATCCTACCCTAGGGGTTCTCGGACTCAGGTGGTGGAGTGCTCGGTCTCGTAGTCATGCTCCTCTGAGTCTTCCTCCTGATCGTCATCTGAATGGGCATCATTCCTGGTCAAAGGGGTCGGGGAATGAGAAGGTCCATCCAACGACGCTTTGCTGATGGGGCGGTGAAGAGCTCACGGTACTCCTTCGCACTCATGCGATGACATCGTGTGGGTGCATCACTAGCTGGGGGTACTCCTCCTCTGTAAGCGACAACTGGTCATCCCTCGGGGGCTCCATCCTTCTTGATCTTGTCTGGCTTCGTCTTGGCTTGCCGAAGTAGCTCTCGGGTGTGGTGAAGTTCCTCGCGGAGCTTCATGGACTCCTTAATCAAGTGGTGAACAAGACTATCAGCGGAGAGGCTGAAGTAGGTATGGAACCTGAGGGGTGTACCATCCTCCTTGGATGGAATCAACATCCAACTCTCGCCAAGATCATCCTTCCTAAAGGTAAGGTAGCGAGTAGCCGGTTCATCAGCCATCTCTGGAATGATGTCTCGAAGGTGTAGGAGTGCCTTGCGTGCAGCTGACTCGACTGCGAGTATCATGGTCTCCATCAGTGGTCCTTCAAAGAACCAACTGGTCGGGGAGTCGTTTGCCTTCACGACCACATCCACGTGGTACTCCTTCGTGACGGCATCAACCTAGTGCTCGTGGTAGAGGAAAATGGGTGATTGACGAAACTGGCACTTCTCTAGGCTATCCACGAGGAGTAAGGGAAAGCCGGATGCCAGGAAGGCTTCGGGTACGACGGCCATCTACAAAGGTTTGAAAGGAGGAGATTCAGCAAAGTTTTGTGTCAAGAATAGAAGAGGTAAATAGTACATAATTCCTAAGTATAGGTGCTAGGTGTAGTTTTAAAAATGGTTTTATCCTGACTAACACTCATGCTAACTAAGGGCTTCCTACAGTCAGGATGTCTCTAATACCAGCTCTGTGGGGACCCCGACTCATAAATCATGATCACCGAATGCACGTGTACAGTGATCCTAGAGATCATTGAACACACAGAAGCTGAATAACAAGAGTCTTACATCCACATTTAGCGTCTTACACAAATGAATACCATGAAGGTCTAGCCTTACATAGGTAGGGTCACAAGGACCAGACACTTAAATAGAACAAACAATAGAAATCTTGATCGAAAGCGTGAACCCGTGCCATCTGCCTTAACCTAGAGGCATTATGACTGGGAAGCGTCCTAGTTTGCATGTTCGTCTCCAACGAACTCTTCAACATATGCCTGTTCTTCCATGCCTGGCCAGTTAAATAACCAGTGGCAAGCCAATGAGTATTTCGAATGTACTCGCAAGCAACCCAAGTTGTGGAACAATGTAATAATCATGCATGATATAGCACTAAGTAGGTAATTTGCGGAAAGCTAATTTTTAATGCAATGACATGATCAAGTACTTGGTAAGCATGCATCAACAGTTGGTAGATAATCATATGAACACATTACAAATATCATCATGATCAAGGCTTGCACGTCTCGTGTTCATTCATTGCATCAAGTGTCCAGACTTGTCTCAAGTATCATCCGTCCATCTCTCTCTCTCTCTCTCACACACACACGCCAAGTTTGCTAAAACATCCGGACGTAGTTTCAGAAGGACCTCCAACTATCCATAACCACAGACAAGGCTATGCGAATAGTATTACACTCTGTAGAGGTTGCACACTTTACCCATAAGACTCGGGGAACTTCCGTGTTTACCACAACTCGCTATATATAACATACCCGAGGTAAGCACCCGAACAATGCCTTCCCCTGGCGATACTAAACAAAGAGTCCACTCAATTGGTACCCATCCCACATGATGTACATCACTCGTATCATCCATGCAGGGTCCAACGGTGTGCCTGGTGCCTGTGAAGACATCACATGATCGTCCATACTGGCACGACCCCGTATCGAGAGTGCCACACCACTCCCGCCACTAGTAATGTGGGCTCCTTGCCAGTACCCACCGAAGTAATCAACACTGCCTCATCCCATAAGGGGTATCGTGGTTGCGCATGTAAGGTTGGGACGGTCAGCAGACCTTAAAACTCTCCGTTTTTGAAAACACATTCTCAACTTGTTCCGATACACCACTTCTTTCTCAAGTGGTCACCCAACCCATCATTATCTCCCTCGGGCATTAGTGGCGCACGACGGGGTTTTCAAAAAGTCTTTGAAATCATCTCTTTTCTTTCCATCACTATGCATAAATCCCAAACCCACTTGTGTAGCATCTACTAGCATCCTATCTACACCCACCCTCATAACCCTCATAAGGTGGTAGGGTCATTCACGATGCAAGTGTCAAAGGTAAGAGTATCAGAGGCAACCCATCGAAGGGGGTGGGAGACACCACATCATGATCAATCATCGACACAACAAGTGCTATATGTGTCTTGCATGAAAAAGTTTCTTAACATGGTCAAAGGGTTGCTTGCCTGGCTCAACAAAGTCTTTGGGGTCTTCAAAGTCTTCGAGTCCAACTCCCTCGTCAATAGCGCAATCTATCGTTGCGATAAATAACGGTAAAAATAAGCATCACACAAAAACAGAGCACACAAGCTAATATTAAAAATGCTACACTACTCTAATAAATACTGAAAACTATGATAAAAATATTTGCCTAAGGTTTTGCTGTGAAAAAGGTTTTCAAATATATTTTTAACAGTGGCTAAAAATGCCAAAAGGGGTTTTTAAAATAAAACAATACAAAAAAATATTTTCAACATTTTTCACAAGCGGCACTGTTAAATCCTATGGAATATTCTAAGATTTGTGGAGTTGGAATTATCTCATTAGGAATAATAATATGTCTTGGGTGTTTTTTGCGGGGTTTTAGGGAAAAAGAAAAAGAAAAGGCTTGGGAGAATGGGCCAAAGCAGCTGGCCGAATCGGCCTAGCCCGCAGAGCCGACCCCCGCGAGCCTGGCGTGCGCATGCCGGTTCAAACCTAACCAGTGGGCCAGGCTGGTCAGCAAGAGAGAGGGAGGCAGGGGACCTGGGGAGGATGACAAGCGGGGCCCGCTTTTCATCACCTTTCTCGAGCCAGGGAGGTGCAAGAGGGCTTACCGATGGCTATAGGGCACGGGGAGGCGAACAGAGGGCACTGTCATGCTTAGGGGCTCGCCGCCGGTCAAGAGGTGTCGGAGATGGTCGATGGGGAGGCGCAGATCATAGGCGACGAGGTCCCACAGCGGAGGAGCTTCGGGAGGAGGTCGTTGGGGCCGTCCCATGCTGCAAAAAGGACGGGGATGAGGGGGATTCGCTTCAGAGGAGGGAGAGAGGACCAGCCAAACAAGTAAGAGGGCTGGAGAGGCTCTGTACCCGGACATCGACGGTGGGGCTGCCGCGGCGGTCCTCGGTTCCATCGCGAGCGTAGAGGGAGGGCATGGAGCTCGGGCTCTGTAGGCGGTCTACGGGGGTGGAGATCGAGCCAAAAGAGGGGAGAGAGGCCCGGGGGCTTAAATAGAGGGAGGGGGCGGAGCACCGTGGACCCGTGCGCCGGCAAGGTCGTGGCCAAGGCCAGAGGGGAGAGAGAGCTCGCGGGGCAGCTCGGGGGCGTTCCTGGTGTTGGTCCAGGCCTGCGAGGGAGGAGAGAGGGAGTGGGGAAGGGTTCTTGCGTCCGCGCGTGCGAGCTCTTCCGTTGGCCGGCTCGGGCGGCACCGTGCGCGAGCGAGGCGGGCAACAGAGGAGGAGCGAGGAGGGGCCTGACCACCTCGCGTCTTGCGGACGTTGTGGGCATCTCGGGGGACAAGGCTGGGGGTCCTGTGGCTGTCGGGGCCTCTGGTTGGGTGGCAGCTACAGTGCGGATGTGCACTGTAGCACACTGTGGAGCATGCGTTTGGCATGCCATGGCATGCCAACGGTGTCCTTGGTGTGGCCATATGTGTCTAGGGGGTAGAGGAGGGAATAAGAAAGTAGGAAATGGCCATGGATGCTCTGGTGAGAAGCTTAGAATAAGAGGGAAGGGGAGAGAAGAGGGTTTTACTGCTGTCCATGAGGTAAAATGAGGGTTTTAGCCACTTACCAATTGAGTCTTGGCCAGAGAAATTTACTAGAGGTGAAATGCATTACCAGATAGCTGTGGCAAAAATTTGGGGGCAAGGGAAATAGTAAAAATGGTGAAAAGGGTAGTTTCTAGATTTGACCAGAAGGTGTTTGATGGTGATTTGACCAAGTACATGGATTCTACATGCCTTGACATTTAACAGGATCAAAGGGTGGTCAAAAGTAGGGCTTATCACCAAGTTTGAGAGGGTTTGATGAAAGTTCACAATGTGACTGTAGAAACCTAGAAATCAACAGATTCTGGTTTCTGTAGATCTAGTCAAGCTAAGCTTTTGCCCTTGATGCACCACTTAGTGTAGAATCATTATTTGGTGATTAGAGCATGTCCACAAAGTTAGGGGTCAAGGGGAGAAATTTCACAATTTAAAGTTGTTCAAATTTGAATCTGGACAAGAAGGGGTTTGGAATAGTTTGATGAACCAAATCAACTTGGATTGAGATAAAACTTTGCAAGATCATCACTTATGATAGTGTTGACTTGCTGGAATTTTCCTGGAATTCATTGAGAATATTTCTTATAGAAATATTTCAAAAGCTTGATTTGAACAGGAAGGGTTTTGAGGGTTTTTTCCCATGATTTGAACATGCCTAAATTTTCTCAAATATTTTGAAAGCATTTAAATAATTTTTCCCTTTGAAAAAACATTCTTGGTCTTAAGAGAAAGCCTTTAAATGAAATATATGAATAATCTTTAAAATTAATATTTGGTGGTTTTGGGAAGTCATATATGTAGTAGGTTTGAAATAAAGCCTTTGGGGAAGAAGGATCCACCCAATTTGAGGACTTGCAGTGCAAAGCTCAACTGAGGGGTTTCTGAAAACCTAATCTGAATAAATCATTTTTGATCAAAACAAAATTTGATAAAAATAGTTTTGGGCACTATTCACATGGCATGATCATTGGGCAAGAGGTTTGGGTCATGGAAGGAGAGGGATATAATCTAAGATTGCCATATACCACAATCAACAAGGAAACAAGCAATAACTCAAACAAGCTCAATCATTGAAGAAGTTTTAATTGGCTCCAAATTTTATAAATCCAAACATAACAAGGTGATACAAACACAGGGTGTGACAGGAATGCCCTCGCCATCTCCGGGAGGGCGCCACCATGTAGGGGAGCCGGGGCACTGTCCGCAAGGGCCGCAGCCGAAGAAGCCATTCCGGTCTTAGACACGTCCGCCTCGCCCGCAGGCTACGATTCGGGCAGAGGCGAGACGGGCGCTTCAGTCGCCTTGCCAGTACGAGCAAGGCACACTAGAGGGGGCACAACTCCGTGTTTTGTGGGGTTCGCCTGGCCAGCAGACCGAGCGACACGAGGGGTGGGCCCTGGCCCCCTGAGAACCATAGCAAAACATGGAGGATTTGTAGCAGAGGCTTCGCCAGCATCGGTGTCATCTTCAAAGCTGCGCAAGAGCGCACTCTGTGATAGAGGGGACACTTCCTCTAGATCGTTGTTCGATGTCTCTTCTGAGTCCTCCCTACCCGTGGTGTCACCGAATGACACCGCCACCGGGGAAACAGGATCCTCGGCCAGGGAGAGCCCTAGTTCGTCCAAGGTGGGCATCACGGTGACCAGATCAGCCTTGTCGTCGCGGCAATACAATGGGTCATAGGCGTCGGGAAGGTCTCCGGGGTCGTCATTGAGCAGGGTCGTTGTAGCCCTGCTCAGCTCCCCGAGGGTCAGGTGTGCGGACCGAAGCCTGATGTCGTCGCCACTGCCCTGATTGTCCCACAAGGGCCTCGAGTGAGACTGGAGGGGCACTAGACGCTGCGTAAAGAACTCCTTCACTATCATTCCCCCAGTCAGCTTCCTGGCGTTGATATCGCGAGAGATCCGCTCTAGGACGGTCCTGGCCCGGGGGTCAGAAAGCTTCACAGAGCTTCACGCGAGAGTCTTCTTTGGCAACCCCTTCAGAAGATCCAAGCGGGAGTTGATGCTCTTGAGGTCCAAGAAGACCCAATGATGCCTGAAGTTCTCTACCTTCTTCTTGGCCTTTAAGAGCATGTTTCTGCAATGGACCGTGGTGAAGGAGATGCATGCCGACCGCTGAGCGCCGTCATGAAGCCGCAAGCTGAAGAAATGACGGAAGAGGGCCATCGAAGGCTTCACGCCTATGAAAGCCTCATAGTAAAAGGCGAAGACAGACAAGAGCGGGATGGAGTTCGGTCGGAGATGAAGATCTTGGATCCTCTAGTGCTCAAGGATGGTGGTGAAAAACTCGGAGAAACGCGGAATGAGCCCAGAGAAGATGCTATGGAGGAAGAAAGGGTAGACTGACTTGGCTAGGCGCTTCTTCTTCGTGGAGCCGCACCATATCAAGGTCCGCCCCCACTCGTTGGTCTGGTCCATCATCGATGGGAGCACCGGGGCGAGGTCTCCATCCTTGGCTATGGTGGTCTCCAAGAGTGCCGGTGAGATAGGAGTGGAAGCGAAGTTGTGGGCCTCAAGTTTTGATTTGCCGGCAGGAGCCATCAAGAAGTCCTCGGGGCCGATGAAGCAAGAAGGAAGACGGAGCGGTGCTGAGATCTTGAGAGGTTTTCACAAAGGCCGTAGATCTGGTGGAAGGAGTGGCAGCATAGGAGAGGAAAACAATAATGACGCAACATTTGAAGTCACGCTTTTGTCGATCCGGGAGTTGCCGAAGAGGCATGAGAGCGGGGACACCCATGACCACCCGCGCAACGCATGCTAGACCTGCCCCGCAGGCATTTGGGGCATGCAGCACTTCGAGCCGTCCTCAACAGCTTCGCCCAAAAGCCACCTCGAGCATGCCTTCGGCCCGGGGGCTACTGTCGGCTTTCAGGGAAAGGGGGTACCCAGACT
This sequence comes from Hordeum marinum, assembly GCA_022496015.1. Lineage (NCBI taxonomy): Eukaryota > Viridiplantae > Streptophyta > Magnoliopsida > Poales > Poaceae > Hordeum > Hordeum marinum. The sequence continues at coordinate 307,777,222 of CM039678.1, read as the reverse complement.
TGCTTGCCTGGGCCCAGGGCGTGGCCCACTTCGACAGCCAAGCACGGCCAAGCGCGACCCCACTCATGTAGGATCGAAAGTAGGACTAGAGGGGGGTGATTAGACTACTTAACCAAATAAAAGTTTTTCCTTTTCCCAAATTTTAATTCTTGGCAAGTTTTAGCATTCATAGCATATCAAGTACACCCTACACATGCATGTCTAAGAGTATAGCAGCGGAAAGTAACAACAAGCATGTGTAAAAGGGATAGGGTAGGAAGATCAAACACAATTGTAGACGCGATGATTTTTCCCGTGGTTCCGATAGGTGGCGCTATCGTACATCCACGTTTATGGAGTATTCAACCCACTGAGGGTAACGGTCGTGAGAGTCCATGAAGGGCTCCACCCATAAGGGTCCACGAAGTAGCAACCTTGACATTTCCATACGGCTTCCGTCCACGAAGGACTAGCCTCACTATGGGTAGATCTTCATGAAGTAGGCGATCTCCTTGGCCTTACAAACTTCTTGGTTCACTCCACAACACGAAGTAGGAGGCTCCCAGGTGACACCTAACCAATCTAGGAGGCACCACCCTCCAAAAGGTAATAGGCTCGGTAATGACGATGAACTCCTTGCTCTTGTGCTTTAAGATGATAGACTCCTCAAGACACAATCACTCTCTCACAGATTTGGCTTGGTGGAAGAGATGGGATTGGTGGAAAGCAACTTGGCGAGGCTAGAATCAAGATCCATATGGTTGGAGTGGAAGATCTTGATCTCAACACAAGGGTAGGTGGTTCTCTATCAGAAAATCTGATAGGATAGGTATGGAATAGTTCTAAGTGCTTATCTTTAAAGTAGGTGGTGGTGGAGGGGTATATATAGGCATCCCCAAAAATCCAACCGTAACACACAAAATGACCAATTTGGTGACACCGATGAGTTAATCTCGGTGGTACCGAAGTGACCAAGAGGTGGCAACTTTTGAATCTCGGTGAGACTAGTATAGGAATCTCGGTTGCACCGACAAGGTGACCAACGGTCAGAATTGCCAAACTCGGTGACGCCGATTCAACGTTCTCGGATGGATCGAAATGTGAACTTGCGTAACAGAAACTTGGCAGCCCAACTCAGTGGTACCGAAAGCAGTGTCGGCTGTAGCGAAGGGTTAGGGGTTGGCTGAGTCTGTCTAGGGTTTGGAATCGGTGGCATTAGGATAGGAATGTTGGTTGCACCGATTTTGAATGTTTGCTATCACTTGGTGGGAGAGTTTGTGGATGTTTTTGGTGACTATCACTTGTGCACATATGAGCATTTTGTTCACCAACAAAACCTGACCCCCTTTTAATAGTATTGGCTTTCCTATGGACTCAAAGTGATTTCTCACAAATGTAAAATGTAGAGTCGTCCTGTTTGAAGCTTGTGGATGTCTTTGGTGACTATCACTTGTGCACGTATGAGCATTTTGTTCACCAACAAAATCTTACCCCCTTTTAATAGTATTGTCTTTCCTATGGACTCAAAGTGATTTATCGCAAATGTAAAATGTAGAGTCCTCCTGCTTGAAGCTTGGCCAACCTATTTCATTGCATCTTAGGGTGATTCCATAATCTCCACAATCCTTTTTGCCATCCCTATCATTGAACTTTTCCTAAAATATACTTGGTGGAAACATTAATTCAGTGACTTATATGTTGTTATTAATTACCAAAACCACCAAGGGAGCAAATGTGCTTTCAATCTCCCCCCTTTTTGGTAATTGATGACAACATATAGATCAAAGCTTCGACAAAGATATAATCAATCAATATAATCGTCGCTTTGAGAAGTATGTGATAAGAAAGAGCTCCTCGTAAGTTTGTGCATTATTTTAAATTTGCATTTGAATGCAAATGCACAATTGATTAGGTACATGGGTCACTTCTTACATGTCACATACCACTTGGTGGTGTGCGATAGTAATTAGAATGAACATCATAGCACAACACAATCAAGCAAAGATGAATGATCATCACATAAGCATTAAGATGATAGGAAATAGTAGCATCACACATTAAAGCGTATGATCAAACATCATCAAACGTGTATCACAAGCAACCAAAAGAGTATCACAGCAACCAAAAGCAATTGTTTTTGAAAAAGCAACAAACACCAAACGCTCTCTCACTCGAAGCCTAAAGATCTATATACACTTGTCCCCTTTGGCAATAAGTTAACAAAAAGTTCAAAGGCATATATGTAAGCGTTCTTGGGCTGATCTCGTCCGGTTGTTGATGAAGGAGTCGAGAGAATAGCATCGGCAAAGATCTCTGCAAATGTCATGGATGGAGCTGGAGTGGATACTGGAGGAACTAGAGGTGATGGAGCAGGAGCTGTGATGACAGTAGCAGGAGCTGATGAAGAGGGTCTCAAGTCTGGTGCAGGCACTCTGGCTGATCTAGACTCAGTAGTGAACTGTGTGCTCGGCCCGAGATGTGATCCATCCTCCTCCTCATCATCATCAGAAGTAGAAGAGACCCGAGGGATGTGCACTGAGTCCACTTCCTTCTGAAGCTCTATGACTGTCTTAGTCACCTTGTCCACCTTACCGCTGAGAGTCTTGATCCTTGTCTCAAAGATCCTCACAAGACTGTTTTGGTTGTCTAGAATCCCGTTAATATCCTTCTGCATGCCCTGAACTACTGAGATCAAAAGATCCATTTGCTCATTTCTGGATCTAGGGACTTGAGCACTAGTGGCTCGAACTGCTTGTGCCTCTGCCAGAGCTGTAGAAGATGTGGGATGATCTGGGTTCATCACCACGATGTTATCCTCCAGCTCTGGATGTAGTGGCAAATGTGGACGATCTAGAGGAAATATGTGCTTTTCCAACTAAGAGTTGATAAGCATCTGGATGTAGGGTGCATAGCAGCAAGAGCTCTTTTGATCAGCATCAACCCTCTTAATTGTCTCAACAATTAAGTCCATAACTCTAATCCTGGTGTGTCCGTCAAGGTGGATCAACATGTTAATGGAGTAGCCTCGGATCATCTTGTCATCTCCTGACTTGGGCATCAAGGTATGCTTCAAAATAGTGTTCATGGTATGGAGGCTAGCTTGCAGATAGTAGATGGATCCTAGCTTGTGAGATTGCACTTTGTGTGCAGGGATAGGAGTATACATATCCTTCATGGCATTGTGGCTCACCTTGGTTTCTGAGTATACATCCAAATCACCATCCTAAACCTCTGGAACTCCTAGAAGTGCAGCCAACTCATCAACAGTAGATTCATACCTTGCTCCTTCAGTCATCCATACAATGCTACCATCTCCGTAGAAATGTGCAGTAGAGTAGAATTGCATGATCATCTCATCGTTCCATGCGGTAAGCTCTCTTCCAACAAACTAAACCAATCCAATGCAGTGAAAATTATCTTGGACACTTGGAAAGTAGTCCTCATTCTCCTTAATGAATTTCCAATCAACACATCTCATATCAGTTACTGCTGGGCCCTTGTCTAGCAGCACTGTCTCATAAAAGTCCTGCTGCTCTCTGGTGTAGAATCTGTAGTCAACAGTAGTCTTCTTCCTCTGGGCATATGCATCTATAGCTCTCCATGCCCTCAATCCCGAGTCTTTCCTCTTCTTCATATCTTCAGCAACTAAGTGGCTGACATCATGTACTGGAAGATGTGGTCTGAGCTTCATCAATGTTGTCAAGTCATCATCATCTTCAACTCTGGAAGCAGTTCCCTTGTTCTTCTCAGAAGCTGGAATCTGCCTGGATGTCCTCTTTAGCTTTTCCGCAACAGCCTTCTTCGATGCAGACTTGGTGCCCTTGGATGTACCAGTCTTTGGCATAGCATCAACCATAAGCTTCTTGTCCTTCTGCTTGGGAGGAGCCTTCTCAACATGTTCTTCCTCCTCTTCCTCAGCAGCAGCACCAGCAGCCTCCTTTGGATCTTCATACATGGAGGTAGGCCTGCCTATCACATGAGTAATCCTCTTTCTGGCTTTGTTCTCCCTTGCCTTCTTAGGCATAGACTTCCTTGGGGGATCAATGGACATTGTGGACCTAGCACTCTCATGTGCTTTGATAGTTTCAGAGCTGGCATAGATCTTGCTGACAACTCTCCTGGAAGAAGTAGCTTCAGTAGCAGACTACTTAGCAGACTTCTCTTGCTTCTTGGCAAAAATCTCCTCAGGGACAAAGTTTGAATCCTCCTCTTCTGAATTCAGCTTCTTTCTAGTCCTTGTAGCAGCTTTGGGCAACCCATGGGACTGGGGGTGCATGGATCTGAAAATGAACTAGACTCTGGGCTTGTGCCTGAACTCATGTCAGCACCCTGCTGTGGAAAATTCTAACTGTCCTCAGCATCTGACATACTGATCCTGTGAATAGATTATAGAAGAGCAGAAGAAGATGAGTCGTCACAAAAATGAGGCTGGTTTTTGAAAGTTTTAACAATAGATTTCCAAAGTTTTGCATTCTATCAAATGAATATCGGTACAGCCGAAGCAAAATTGTCGATGCTACTGAGACTGACTATCCCCTTAACAGAACCTTGGCACTCTTTTCGGTGAGTCCGAAAAGAAGTACTCGGTTCCACCGAGACAGTTCTTAGCGACACAGAAAGACAAATCGGTGAGACCGATTTGTTTGCTTCGGTTCCACCAAGTTCCATCGGGCAGAAGGCAAACCCTAGAAAATCTAACATTCGCTAGACTATTGGAATTTTGTGTGGATAGGAAGACGTGCAACAGGTGTCTTATAGAGAAAATCAAATCCTATGTGCAAGAATTGGAAGAGGAGCGCAAAGGAGGTCGAATCCATACCCTAACTTGGCGTGTATCCGCTATGGCGGCGACGATGGAGACGATTTCATCAACGATGGCGATTCCCAGCGGTGGAGGAGCGCAGGGAGACAAGGGAGACAACTAGGGGTCTCGAAAGCGGTAGCTTAGGGTGTTGAGGCGCGATGGTTTGAGGATTAAATTCAAAGTCTTGGGGTCCATAGTATTTATACCCACCACTGTCGGTGTCACCGATTCTAACTTTTCGGTGTCACCGAGTTCCTCAACTCTTAGTTGATAGGGAAACTCAGTGTAACCGAGAAGATGGAATCGGTGGTACCGAGATTCGAAACTAGATCAACCATAGGCATTCGGTGAGAGCGAGATTTTGTGGTTTGTTCCACGGAGATGCAGTTGGGAGGTTTTAATGGTCAGTCCTTGTCGATACGGAAGTTCGAGTGCTCCACACACAGAGGGATCAAAAAGCACTTGTTCAAATTTTGTGATGCAGCATGAATAGAGTATGACGTGAGAAAGCATAGATAGCTAAAGAGTGGTCCTAGGCATTCTTGTATAACCAATTGGAAAGAGATAAATCAAAAGCCAAATAGCAACAATTGGATATCCTCGAATGAGAAAATAAATGCAGACCAACATGCTCACATAATAAGATGTCAAATGAAATCATGGCAAACATGCACAAACATAATAGTATCTAACAAGCACTTTCGCGATGACAAAGTCATCTATATATGAGTGTTTGACTTAGGATACAAGTAAGAATACTTGATTATAGGTCATACTCATCGTTTAAGCACAAGTGGGGTTACCACTTTTACATAAGCATTTAATGTTGTCACATACTAAGAGATGCTTTGACTCAAGTCTTAGTGTAAAGCTCCCCCTTGATGTGACATCCCCTCATAAGAGGGATAAACTAACCTTAGGTTTTGTCGATGAAGACTTCATGTTGGTGAGGTAGTGGTGGATGCTTAGAGTTGATTAAGATCACCAAGAGTTGGGAGCATCCTTGTTGTTTCCTTACTCTTCCCACCTACATGGGTTAGTCCCAACACACAAGAGACAAATACAAGGATATCTATGGACATGGAGTGCAAATAATGTGTGATGGTGTTCATTGGTTTGTTGATTACCTTGTCCCTGTTGGGGAACGTCGCATGGGAAACAAAAATTTTCCTACGCACACGCAAACCTATCCATGGTGATGAGCATCTACAAGAGGGAGAGTGGATCTACATACCCTTGTAGATCGCTAAGCGGGAAGCGTTAAGAAACGCGGTTGGTGTAGTCGAACATCTTCGCGATCCAAATCACCGAGCGTCCCGCAATCTCATCACGATCCGTCCTGCGATCCAATCACGATCCGTCCCGTGAACTCATCACGATCCGTCCCGCGATCTTGATCACGATTTGTCCCGCGAACTCATCACGATCCGTCTCACGATCTTGATCACGATCTGTCCCGCGAACTCATCACGATCCGTTCCGTGATCACATCACGAACCGTCTCGCGATCTCGATCACGGTCCTTCCGATCTAGCGCCGAACGGACGGCACCTCCGCGTTCAGCACACGTGTAGCTTGATGACGATCTCCACCGTCTCGATCCAGCGAGAGGAGGTGGAGAGGAGAGAGAGTTCACCGGCAGCGTGACGGTGCTCCGGTGATGGTGGTGGAGCAATTCCGGCAGGGCTTCGCCTAAGCGCTGCGGAACTACGATCTAGAGGAGAAACTATGCACCGGTGGAACGGGTAGCACGTGGCCGGAAATTCTGTCCAAAAACCACCCAATCCACTAGTATATATAGGAGGAGAGGAGAGGAGAGGCATCCAAGGCCTTTGGGTCGGCCGAAATAGGAGGTGGGAGCAATCCTACTTCACCTCCAATCCTAGTTGGAGTAGGATTGCCTCCTATTGGCTGATTTTCCACTTTTTGCTTTAGGACTTTCTCTCCTGCGCCATGGGCTTTTGTGTCTGTTTTCCCAGCCCACTAAGGGCTGGTTATTATTCTCCCACAGCCCATGGACCTCTTGGGGTCGAAATACCCCTCCCGGAGGTCCTCCGGTACACTACCGGCACTCCCGGTACAATACCGATACTCCCGGTACACTACCGATGAGCCCGAAACTTTTCCGGAAACCAAACTGGGACTTCCTATATATGAATCTTTACCTCCGGACCATTCCGGAGCTCCTCGTGACATCTGGGATCTCATCCGGGACTCTGAACAACCTTCGGTCACCACCATACATAACTCTACACTACCGAAACGTCACCGAACCTTAAGTGTGCAGACCCTGCGGGTTCGAGAACTATGTAGACATGACCGAGACACCTCTACGGTCAATAACCAATGGCGGGACCTGGACGTCCACATTGGTTCATACATATTCTACGAAGATCTTTATCGGTCGAACCTCTATGTCAAGGATTCAGTTAATCCCGTATATCGTTCCCTTTGTTCTTCGGTATGTTACTTGCCCGAGATTCGATCGTTGGTATCTCCATACCTAGTTCAACCTCGTTACTGGCAAGTCTCTTTACTCATTCCGTAATACAAGATCCCGCAACTAACAATTAGTCACATTGCTTGCAAGGCTTATTGTGATGTTGCATTACCGAGTGGGCCCCGAGATACCTCTCCGTTACACGGAGTAACAAATCCCAGTCTCGATCCATTGCCAACTCAACAGACACCATCGGAGATACCTGTAGAGCACCTTCATAGTCACCCAGTTACGTTGCGACGTTTGATACACACAAGGCACTCCTCCGATATCCGTGAGTTGCATGATCTCATGGTCATAGGAACATATACTTGACATGCAGAAAACAGTAGCAATAAACTGACACGATCATATGCTATGTTTGTAGTTTGGGTCTTATCCACCACATCATTCTCCTAATGATGTGATCCCGTTATCAAATGACAGCTCATGTCCATGGCTAGGAAACCTTAACCATCCTTTGATCAACGAGCTAGTCCATTAGAGGCATACTAGGGACATGGTTTTGTCTATGTATCCACACATGCATTTAAGTCTCCGATCAATACAATTATAGCATGGATAATAAATGATTATCATGAACAAGGAAATATGATAATTACTAATTTATTATTGCCTCTAGGGCATATTTCCAACAGTCTCCCACTTGCACTAGAGTCAATAATCTAGTTCACATCGCCATGTGATTCGCATTGTTATGAATCTAACACCCAATGAGTTCTGGGGCTCGATCATGCTTTGCATGTGAGAGAGGTCTTATAGTCAACGGGTCTGCGATATTCAGATCCGTGTGTACTTTGCATATCTCTATGTCAAACCGTAAACACTGCTACCACACTCCACTTGGTACTATTTCCAAATGGCTGCTCCACTATACGTATCCAGATTGCTACTACTAGTCATCCGGATAGGTGTTAAAGCTTGCATCAACGTAAATCTTTACGACGAACTCTTTATCACCTCCATAATCAAGAAACATTTCCTTAGTCCTCTGGTTACTAAGGATAATTCCGACCGCTGTCAGATGATCCACTCCTGGACCACTCTTGTACCCCTTGACAGACTCATGGCAAGGCACACATAGGTGCGGTACACAGCATGGCATAATATAGAGCCTATGGCTAAGGCATAGGGGACGACGTTCGTCCTTTCTCTTTCTTCTGCCGTTGTCGAGCTTTGAGTCTCACTCAACTTCACACCTTACAAATCAGACGAGAACTATTTCTCTGGCTGATCCATTTTGAACTCTTTCAAAATCTTGTGAAGGTATGCACTCATTGAAAGTCTCATCAAGCATCTTGATCTATCTCTATAGATTTTGATGCTCAACAATTAGGTAGCTTTATCCAGGTCTTCCTTTGAAAAACACTTTTCAAACAACCTTTTATGCCTTCCAGAAATTCTACATTATTTCCGATCAACAATATGTCAACCACATATACTTATCAGAAACTCTATAGTGCTCCCACTCACTTTATTGCAAATACAAGTTTCTCGTAAACTTTGTATAAACTACAAAAACTTTGATCACCTCATCAAAGTGTATATTCCAACTCTGAGATGCTTGCTTCAGTCCATAGAAGGATCACTGAAGCTTGCTCATCTTTTAGCATCCTTAGGACTGACAAAACCTTCTGGTTGTATCACATACAACCTTTCCTTAAGTAAACCGTTAAGGAAATGATGTTTTGACATCCATCTGCCAGATTTCATAATTGAAAATGCAGCAACTGCTAACATAATTCCAACAGACTTTTAGCATCTCTACGAGTGAGAAAGCCTCATCGCAGTCAACTCCTTGAACTTGTCACAAACAACTTTGCAACAAGTCGAGCTTTACAAATGGTGACATTCACCATCAGTGTCTGTCTTCATTCTAAAGGTCCATTTGTACTCAACGACCTGCCGTCTAACAAGCAAGTCTACCAAAGTCTATACTTGGTTTTCATACATGGATCCTATCTCGGATTTCATGGCCTCTAACCATTCGTCGGAATCCGGGCCCATCATCGCTTCTCCATAGCTCGTAGGTTCATCGTTGTCCAACAACATGATCTCCAAGACAGAGTTGTCGTACCACTTAGGAGCAGTACACATCCTTGTCGACCCACGAAGTTCGATAGTAACTTGATCCTGAAGCTTCATGATCATCATCATTAACTTCCTCTTCAACTAACGTAGGCTTCACAGAAACATCTTTCTGCGCTGCGCTACTCTCTGGTTGAACAAAGGTTTAACAACCTCATCAAGTTCTATCTTCCTCCCACTCAATTCTTTCGAGAGAAACATTTCCTTGAGAAAGGATCCGTTTAAGCAACAAACACTTTGCACTAGGATCTGAGATTGAAGGTTCACCCAACTGATCTTAGGGTATTCTATGAAGATGCATTTGTCCGCCTTGGGTTCGACCTCATTAGGTGAAAACATTTTCCACACAAGTGTCACAGCCCCAAATATTAAGAAATGACAGCTTAGGTTTCTATCAAACCATAATTCACACGGTGTCATCTCAACGGATTTAGATGATGCCCTATTTAAAGTGAATGTAGTTGTCTCTAATGCATAACCCCAAAAATTATAGTAGTAAAACGATAAGAGACATGACAGTATGCACTATATCAATAGAGCATGACTATGATGTTCGGACACACCATCACACCATGGTGTTCCAGGTAGCATTAGTTGTGAAAAAATTTTCACATTCTCTTAAGTTGTATGCCAAACTCGTAACTCAGATATTCACCTTCACGATCATATCGTGGTCATTTTTATCTTCTTATCACGATGATCTTTAAACTTCACTCTGAATTTGCTTGAACCTTTCAAACGATTCAGACTTGTGTTTCATTAAGTAAATATACACTATATCTACTCAAATCATCAGTGAAGGTAAGAAAATAACGATATCCACTGCACGCTACAAGACTCACTAGATTGCATACATCAACATGTATCATTTCCAATGAATCACTTGCCCGCTCCATCCAACGGGGTCCTTTAGTCATCTTGCCCAAGAGGCATGGTTCGCATGTCTCAACCGATTCGAAATCGAATGAGTCCAAATATCCATCAGCATGGAGTTTCTACATGCGCTTTATACCAATATGACATTTAGCGGCAGTGCCACAAGTATGTGGTACTATCATTATTAACTTTGTATCTTTTGACATCAATGTTATGAACATGTGTACTACTACGATCAAGATTTCAACAAACCATTCTCACTGGGTGCATGACCATTGAAGGTATTATTCATGTAAACAGAATAACTATTATTCTCTGACTTAAATGAATAACCGTATTGCAACAAACATGATCTAATCATGTTCATGCTCAACGCAAAACACCAAATAACATTTATTTAGGTTCGTCACTAATCCTGAAGGTAGAGAGAGTGTGCGATGTTGATCACATCAACCTTGGAAACATTTCCAACACACATCGTCACCTCACCTTAGCTAGTTCTCCGTTTATTCTGTAGCTTTTATTTCGAGTTACTAACATTTAGCAATCGAACTGGTATCCAATACCCAGGTGCTACTAGGAGTACTAGCAAGGTACACATCAATAACTCGTATATCAAATATACTTCTGTCGATGTTGCCAGCCTTCTTATCTACCAAGTATCTAGGGTTGTTCCGCTTCAGCGACCTCTCACCTCATAATAGAAGCACTTAGTCTCGGGTTTGAGTTCAACTTTGGTTTGCTTCACTGGAGCAGCAACTGACTTGCTATCCATGAAGTTTCCCTCCTTGCTCTTGCCCTTTTCGAAACTTGTGGTTTATTAACCATCAACACTTGACGCTCCTTCCTGATTTCTACCTTCGCGGTGTCAAACATCGCGAACAGCTCAGGGATCAATACTTCTATCCCTGGTGTATTATAGTTCATCACTAAGTTCTAGTAGCTTTAGTGACAGTGACTTGGAGAACTATATCAATCACTATCTTATCTGGAAGATCAACTCCCACTTGATTCAAGCGATTATAGTACCCAGACAATCTGAGTACATGCTCAACGATTGAGCTATTCTCCTTCATCTTACAAGCAAAGAATCTTGTTGGAGATCTCATATCTCGCAACAAAGGCACGAGCCTGAGATCACAATCTCTGCTCCTAGAACATCTCATATGTTCCGTGACGTTCAAAACATTTTGGAGCCTCAATTCTAAGCCATAATGCATGACGCACTAAACTATCAAGTAGTCATCGAAACGTGCCTGTTAGATGTTCACAACATCTATAGACGACGCTAGAGGGGGTGGCACACCGAGCGATGCATTAAGGACATAAGCCTTCTGTGCAGCAATGAGGACAATCCTCAGATCACGGACCCAGTCCGCAATTTTGCTACCAACATCTTTCAATTCTATTTCTCTAGGAACATATAAAAATACAAGGGAGCTACAGCGTGAGCTAGTAATCTACAACATAATTTGCAAAGACACTTTGACTATGTTCATGATAATGAGTTCAATTAATCATATTACTTAAGAACTCCCACTCAAATTGACATCCCTCCGATCATTCGAGTGATACATGATCCAAATTCACCAACTCAAGTCCGATCATCACGTGAGTTGAGGTGGCTGCAATGGTGAACATCATTATGTTGATCATATCTACTATATGACTCATGTTCGACCTTTTGGTCTCTCGTGTTCCGAGGCCATGTCTGTACATGCTAGGCTCGTCAAGTTTAACCCGAGTGTTCTGCGCGTGCAAATCTGGCTTGCACCCGTTGTATGTGAACGTAGAGTCTATCACACCCGATCATCACGTGGTGTCTCAACACGACGAACTTTCGCAACGGTGCACACTCGGGGAGAACACAGTTCATCTTCAAATTCAAGTGAGGGATCACCTTATAATGCTACCGCCGTACTAAGCAAAACAAGGTGCATAAAAGGATTAACATCTCATGCAATTCATAAGTGACATGATATGGCCATGAACTTGTGTTTAAGATCTCCATCTTCGAAACACCGGCATGATCTCCATCGTCACCGGCACAACACCATGATCTCCATCATCTTGATCTCCATCAATGTGTTGCCATTGGGGTTGTCACGCCCTGCATGCTTCTACTACTATTGCTACCGTAGCGATAAAGTAAAGCATTACATAGCGCTTAATGATTGACACGCAGGTCATACAATAATTAAAGACAACCCTATGGCTCTTGCCGGTTGCCGTACTCATCGACATGCAAGTCGTGATAATCTATACATCACATGATCATCTCATACATCACATATATCTCATCATGTAATTGGCCATATCACATCACAACATACCCTACAAAAACAAGTTAGACGTCCTCTAATTGTTGTTGCATATTTTACGTGGCTGCTATGGGTATCTAGCAAGAACGATTCTCACCTACGCATAAACCACAACGGTGATACACTAGTTTGCTTTTCAACCTTCTCAAGGACCGCCTTTGTCGAATCCGATCCAACTAAAGTGAGAGAAACTGTCACCAGCAAGCCATCTAGGCAACAAGTTGCGTCGAGGGAACCGGTCTCTCGTAAGTGTACGAGTAATGTTGGTCCGGGCCGCTTCATCTCACAATCCCGCTGAACCAAAATACGACCAAGGGAGGAAGCAATCTAAGCATCAACGCCCACAAACCTTTTGTGTTCTACTCGAGATCTCATCGAACCATCAACCTAGCTCTGATACCACTGTTGGGGAACGTCGCATGGGAAACAAAATTTTTCCTACGCACACGCAAACCTATCCATGGTGATGAGCATCTACGAGAGGGAGAGTGGATCTACATACCCTTGTAGATCGTTAAGCGGGAAGCGTTAAGAAACGCGGTTGGTGTAGTCGAACATCTTCGCGATCCAAATCGCCGAGCGTCCCGCGATCTCATCACGATCCGTCCCGCGATCCAATCACGATCCGTCCCGTGAACTCATCATGATCCGTCCCGCGATCTTGATCACGATTTGTCCCGCGAACTCATCACAATCCGTCTCACGATCTTGATCACGATCTGTCCCGCGAACTCATCACGATCCGTTCCGTGATCACATCACGAACCGTCTCGCGATCTCGATCACGGTCCTTCCGATCTAGCGCCGAACGGACGGCACCTCCGCGTTCAGCACACGTGCAGCTTGATGACGATCTCCACCGTCTCGATCCAGCGAGAGGAGGTGGAGAGGAGAGAGAGTTCACCGGCAGTGTGACGGCGCTCCGGTGATGGTGGTGGAGCAATTCCGGCAGGGCTCCGCCTAAGCGCTGCGGAACTACGATCCAGAGGAGAAACTATGCACCGGTGGAACGGGTAGCACGTGGCCGGAAATTCTGTCCAAAAACCACCCATCCACTAGTATATATAGGAGGAGAGGAGAGGAGAGGCATCCAAGGCCTTTGGGTCGGCCGAAATAGGAGGTGGGAGCAATCCTACTTCACCTCCAATCCTAGTTGGAGTAGGATTGCCTCCTATTGGCTGATTTTCCACTTTTTGCTTTAGGACTTTCTCTCCTGCGCCATGGGCTTTTGTGGCTGTTTTCCCAGCCCACTAAGGGCTGGTTATTATTCTCCCACAGCCCATGGACCTCTTGGGGTCGAAATACCCCTCCCGGAGGTCCTCCGGTACACTACCGGCACTCCCGGTACAATACCGATACTCCCGGTACACTACCGATGAGCCCGAAACTTTTCCGGAAACCAAACTGGGACTTCCTATATATGAATATTTACCTCCGGACCATTCTGGAGCTCCTCATGACGTCCGGGATCTCATCCGGGACTCCGAACAACCTTCGGTCACCACCATACATAACTCTACACTACCGAAACGTCACCGAACCTTAAGTGTGCAGACCCTGCGGGTTCGAGAACTATGTAGACATGACCGAGACACCTCTACGGTCAATAACCAATGGCGGGACCTGGACGTCCACATTGGTTCATAAATATTCTACGAAGATCTTTATCGGTTGAACCTCTATGTCAAGGATTCAGTTAATCTCGTATATCGTTCCCTTTGTTCTTCGGTATGTTACTTGCCCGAGATTCGATCGTCGGTATCTCCATACCTAGTTCAACCTCGTTACCGGCAAGTCTCTTTACTCGTTCCGTAATACAAGATCCCGCAACTAACAATTAGTCACATTGCTTGCAAGGCTTATTGTGATGTTGCATTATCGAGTGGGCCCCGAGATACCTCTCCGTTACACGGAGTAACAAATCCCAGTCTCGATCCATTGCCAACTCAACAGACACCATCGGAGATACCTGTAGAGCACCTTTATAGTCACCTAGTTACGTTGCGACGTTTGATAAACACAAGGCACTCCTCCGATATCCGTGAGTTGCATGATCTCATGGTCATAGGAACATATACTTGACATGCAGAAAACAGTAGCAATAAACTGACACGATCATATGCTATGTTTGTAGTTTGGGTCTTATCCATCACATCATTCTCCTAATGATGTTATCCCGTTATCAAATGACATCTCATGTCCATGGCTAGGAAACCTTAACCATCCTTTGATCAACGAGCTAGTCCATTAGAGGCATACTAGGGACATGGTTTTGTCTATGTATCCACACATGCATTTAAGTCTCCGATCAATACAATTATAGCATGGATAATAAACGATTATCATGAACAAGGAAATATGATAATAACTAATTTATTATTGCCTCTAGGGCATATTTCCAACAGTCCCTTGCTTACCTTTGAGGGAATGTGTGACTCCTTGAACTATTGCATAGGGTTGATGTTGATTGCAAATAGATGTTGCCAATAATGAATGTGAGTGAATTTCATTGGCGGAGTCACCCCTCAAGAACTTTCTAGTTCTTCTTATTGGGGACCCACATCAAGTTGATGGGGATCCTCGGTGTTGGAAGTAGCACTTGTAGAAGTTGAGCTTGTAGTAGACTTGGGAACCCACTTCACCAAAGCTTGGGATTCATCTTCATATGAGTCAATGTCCTCTTGAAGCTTGTTCCTTACCTTCATCTTGTGGTATTGTGGTGGAAAGTCATCTTGAGTGTTTGTACCCTTGGGAAGTGTATTTTCATACTTCTCCTTTTGAGGAACAAACTTGGGGTCGGGATATTGACCTTCTTCCCATTCAACTCCATTAGCATTGAAGTACCCAACACCACGATTCTTCCGGTATCCTTTGTGCTTGCGTACAATCTCCTCAAAATTTTTGCACCTCGCAAGACTCTTGTAGATACCTTTCTCTATAATTCCGTTCAATAAAGCATTTTCTTGCTCAAGTGTAACTTGGCTAAGAGAATCATCATTAGTGGAATCAATTGAACTACTAGGAGCAACATCATTGGGTTTAGCATTTTTATTGTTGTTACTAGATGAAGAACCTTTCTTGCCTTTGTTACTAGTTTGAATAGATTTAACTTGTGGCATGAATGTTGACAAGATTTGTCGTTTGGCTAGATAAGATGAAGTCTTCTTTTAGAGATCATCATTGATAGCTTTAAGAAATTCATGTTCTTGCTCCGAATTGAGCTTCTCGAAGCGTAGCTTCTCATGAGTTCTTACAAGCTCTCTATGATCTTCAAGAGTAGATTCATGGGCTAACTTAAGAGTGTTAAGTTCTTTAGTTAGTTCTTCAATTTTCATCTTATCATCGTCAATTGACCTAGCTTGAGTATCATGAGAATTATCAAGTTCATTATGATCAACATCACTAGTTTTATCACATAGCAAGTCATCATCATAAAGCAAATCATCGTCATCACTATTGAAATCAAGATATTCGGGGCGTGATACCTTGGGGTATTTAGCCATGAAGCAACTTCCACTCCATTCATTTGGTGCATCAAATAGATCATAGGAGTTGGTTGTCACTAGTGCAATTCCGACAATACCTTCGCCTTGACTATAGTCAGAGTTGGAGTGATAGCTTCTCTCGGAGTGGTTGTCGAAGTCGGAGCCAGAAATCCATTCACCAACATGAGCTTGATGTTTCCTTCTTGATTATTTCTGGTGTACTTGTCCTTCTTCTCCGAGTCCCTACTTCTCCTTGAGGGTCTTTGTTCATAACAATCATCTCTACTCCTTCTCTCTCTTTGAGGTGATTCATCTCTTGAGCTTTGTCTTCTTGGTGACTCTTCTCTTTGTTTATTGGGAGACGTGCACTCATTGGAGTAGTGTCTGAGCTTCCCACAATTGTAGCAGTTTCGGTCATGACTTGACGAACGCTTCTCTTCATGTCTTGAGTTGGAGCTACGATCTTTGCTTATATTCTTATAGAACTTGTTGAATTTCTTGACCATGAGGCTTATCTCTTCATTTGTGATAAGGTTGTTGCTTGAGGTAGCAGGAGCATCACTTCGGGATTTGTAAGCACCGCTAGACTTGTGGTGAAGCTCTTCCTTGTCTTTGAGTGTCATCTCATGAGCAACAATTCTACCAACCACTTCCGTTTGTTTGAGATCTTTGTAGATGGGCATCATTTGGATCAATGTGCACATGGTGTCATATCTCTCAACCAAATCTCGAAGTATCTTCTTGATGATGAATTTGTCTATCATTTCTTCTCTTCCTAAGTCGGGAATCTCATTGGTAATGAGAGCTTGCCTAGAGTACATCTCAGCGACTCCTTCACCATCCTTCATCTTGAACTTATCAAGCTGACCTTGAAGAACATCTAACTTGGATTCTCTCCCGGACTCAATTCCTTCATGCATATCAACCAAAGTATCCCAAATCTCTTTTGCGTGTTCAAGACGGTTGATTTTGTTGAATTCTTCTGGGCATAGGCAGTTAAAGAGAATGTCACATGCTTGAGCATTGAGTTGCAACATCTTCAATTCATCCGCGGTTGCTTCACAATTCGGTTCCTTTCCTTTCGCAAAGAATTCACCTTGCAAGCCAACATGAACAACAGCCTAAACGACAGGATTAGACCAAGCAAATGCATTTTCATTTTGTGCTTCCAACTAGCAAAATTAGTGCCATCCAAGTACGGACCTCTACGGTGATAATTTCCCTCACTAGATGCCATACTTCTCCTAGGTTGTGAAACCAATGCAATGGAGACCAAAGCTCTGATACCACTTGTAGGATCGAAAGTAGGTCTAGAGGGGGGGTGATTAGACTACTTGACCAAATAAAAGTTTTGCCTTTTCCCAAATTTTAATTATTGGCAAGTTTAGCATTCATAGAATATCAAGTACACCCTACACATGCATGTCTAAGAGTACAACAGTGGAAAGTAACAACAGGCATGAGTAAAAGGGATAGGGTAGGAGGATCAAACGCAATTGTAGACACGATGATTTTTCCCGTGTTTCCGATAGGTGGCACTGTCGTACATCCACGTTTATGGAGTCTTCAACCCACGGAGGGTAATGGTCGCGAGAGTCCATGGAGGTCTCCACCCATAAGGGTGCACGAAGTAGCAACCTTGACTATTCCATACGGCTTCCGTCCATGAAGGACTAGCCTCACTACGGGTAGATCTTCACGAAGTAGGCGATCTCCTTCCACTTACAAACTTCTTGGTTCACTCCACAACACGAAGTAGGAGGCTCCCAAGCGACACCTACCCAATCTAGGAGGCACCACCTCAAAAGGTAATAGGCTCGGTAATGACGATGAACTCCTTGCTCTTGTGCTTCGAGATGATAGACTCCTCAAGACACAATCACTCTCTCACAGATTTGGCTTGGTGGAAGAGATGGGATTGGTGGAAAGCAACTTGGGGAGGCTAGAAATCAAGATCCATATGGTTGGAGTGGAAGATCTTGATCTCAACACAACGATAGGTGGTTCTCTCTCAGAAAATCTGATAAGATAGGTATGGAATAGTTCTGAGTGCTTCTCTTTCGAGTAGGTGGTGGTGGAGGATATATATATATATATATAATCATCCCCAAAAATCCAACTGTTACATACAAAATGACCAACTCAGTGACACCGATGTGTTAATCTCGTTGGTACCGAAGTGACCAAAAGGTGGCAACTTTTGAATCTCGGTGAGACCGGTATAGGAATCTCGGTTGCACCGACAAGGTGACCAACGGTCAGAATTGCCAAACTCAGTGACGCCGATTCAACATTCTTGGACGGACCAAAAATGTGAACTTGCGTAACAGAAACTTGGCAGCCCAACTCGGTGGCACAAAAAGCAGTGTCGACTGTACCGAAGGGTTAGGGTTTGGCTGAGTCTGTCTAGGGTTTGGAATCGATGGCACCGGGATAGGAATGTTGGTTGCATCGATTTTGAATGTTTGGCTATAGATAGGCTTTGGTGGGAGAGCTTGTGGATGTTTTTGGTGACTACCAATTGTGCACATATGAGCATTTTGTTCACCAACAAAACCTTATCCCCTTTTAATAGTATTGGCTTTCCTGTGGACTCAAAGTAATATCTCACAAATATAAAATGTAGAGTCCTCTTGCTTGAAGCTTCGCCAACATATTTCCTTACATCTTGGGGTTATTCCACAATCTCCACAATCCTTTTTGCCATCCCTATTATTGAACTTTTCCTAAAATATACTTGGTGGAAACATTAATTCAATGACTTATATGTTGTTATTAATTACCAAAACCACCAAGGGAGCAAATGTTCTCTCAACTCAACACAAGGCCCTCACGAGAGCCCTGAGCTCGCGAGGGAAGCAACACCAAGACCCGCAGGGAAGATGCCTCCTTAGGCCCCCTCCTGAGCGGTGGAGATATCTATGAAACACTTGGTCTCGGGAGAGAAAGATGCAACGTGGGCCAGGCAGGCACCATCGTGCCAGACGGGACAGTTTCCTCTTTGGTGAAAAGGGGGCAATGACGTACGCAGGTTCCCAAAGCGCCCCCAAAGGTATCCATTCCGGTGCAATAAGACCAAGACCACGAGCCTTGCCGGACGGATGTCATCGCCAGGCCCAACACCGCATCACCAACAACTACTTTGCAGGTGAAGACCACCTTTCGTCATGATAAGGGTGTACCCTTGTCCCCTTCGAATTTGGCCATTATGGGATCCCTTCCCGCCAGGTCGATAAGGGAAGAGGACCTGGGTCATTGTAAATAGGGGCTAGGCTACTCCCAAGAGGGGGACGAGCCAAGAGAAGAAGCAAGACCACTAGAACGCCCTTGCAAGGAAACTCATCACTGTACTAGTTCATCTAGAAACCTCCTCATGAGGCAATCCACCAAAGTTGGAGTAGGGTTTCACACTTCACAACGGATCGAACCTAGGTAAATCCTTGTGTGCCATCTTCTTCCTCGTCATCGTGAGAGTCCATCGAGCTAGGCTACCGAGTTGTGAGCTAGGAGGGGTGAAGCTGTTGGGGACCTTCGCACACGCCCTTATGTTCGAACTTCCTTGGGTTTTGTGGAGCCCAAAATCCGACACGCTCTCGGCGATTGACAACTCTTCGGACATAGGTTGATGACCCGTATTGGAGAAGGCTGCAACTATTTGTGCAGTGACCCACTGTAACATCCCAAAATTTAGAATTTTGGAATGTTTCTTATTTGAATAGGAGTAATTTAAAACTTGCTTGTGTTGATTGGTCTTAGCTAAATTTGACTAGGATTTAAACTTTTGGAGTTTATTGAATAACCAAATGAGAGGGAATAACATGACTTTCCCAATTATTCATTTGCATCTTATTTGGGGTTTGAGGATACTCAAAATATTTCCAATTCAAATATGAGAGAGGATGAGATGACTTCCTCAAATTATAAATCTGTTTAATAGTTGGATATGGTTCCATTTGAAGTTTTTATATTATTTAGAAACAAATCCAACTCAAAACCAATATATATAATGAGCGAAGGAAATATGACTCCTTCAATGCAGTTTTGTTTGTAAGTTCCTTAAATTATTATTATTTTTTTATCTGGAGTTCAAAAGTGTTTTGCGTAACATTTATAAACCCCAAAAATACTTTTATAAAAATATTATATTTATTGTATTTTGATTTTGGTCTTTAAAAATGTTCACTGTTTCCTATATTTGTATTTATACCTTTTAAAAAGTTCTACTATTATTTTTAAATGACTTTTATCATTTGTTTCGAGCCAAAATCAGTTTCTGTAAACTTATAAATAGGAAAACCTATTCCTAATCCAAAACTCAACTGAGTCTGGCCCATCTCTATCCCTCGCCCGTGCGCAGCAGCAGCAGCAACACGCCGGCCCATTTTCGCGGCAAGTAGAGCCCAGCCCCACAGATATCTCCTTCTCTTTGTTTTTTTCTCTCACAGCCATTGACCATCCTGGCCCGCGTGTCATCCCCGAGCTCCAGGCGGTCTCCTCCTCACGCACGAGTTCTTCCCAATCCCGATCCAAAACCTCGCATATTCGGTCAAGTCTTTGTTTCTAGGCCATGGAGATCTCCCCATAAATATCCCCTGCTCCTCCTCATCCTATTTTTCGCAAATTTGACACCTCTCGTGTACGTTTCGCCTCCTCCCGATCTCGCCGGAGTCCGCTGCCGCAGAAGCTCCTCAACTGGACAGATTCGACGCCATCAGAGGTCCCCAGAGTCTCTTTTCACCACTGTATTTTTTGCCTTGATCTCCTCTGTGTCCCTAACCTACTTTCTCACGTGGATACCCACCAGAGCGAGCGCTCCAAGCTCAACCTGAAGCAGATCGCCACCGCCCGAGCTCCAGCATCACCGGATCGCCACTGGAGGACGCCCCTCCACCACGAAGGACGGCATCGAGATCGTCGTTAGTCTTCGCATCCAGTAGCATATTCCCTGAGCCCCGGAGGCACCTATAGTCATCGGGATCGGCGGAGCCCGTGCCGCTCGCACCGGTCTTCTCCAAGTCCGGCCGGTGTCTCTGTTCTTTCTCCGGTGAGTCATCTCACGCCGTCCGATCTCTCCCTAGTCGTCATGATTAGGTATGTTTTTTTTTCTCATTTAAGTCCGAACCGTTATTCTCTAATTACCGGTCATCTGTTCGTTAGCGAAAGCAGCGAACACCTTTTGGCCACTCACATTGCGCCACGTGGCAGTGCCACAGCAACAGCTCCAGCAATTTTTGGCAGATTCAAATCAAATTTTGTTTTGCTTATAACTTGAGATCCGCAACTCCAAATTCATCGATTCTTTTTCCTACATGCTCATATTCATCAATATGATCCTGTAGAATCAATTTTTCAAACTTTTGAACTATTTAAATTTGAATTTTCTTAAATTTGAATTTAAACTTCCGGAGGCTACATCTTTCAAACCGTTGATCCAATTCAAGTGATTCTTTTTGCATTATGATCCTATTAGGTTGTAGCTGATTTTCACCTACTGTTATGCTACTATTGTCTGAATTAAAAAAAATGATTTCTTGCTGTTGGTTTTTTTTGATGTTATTTGAGTGTGATGATTGATTTGTTGTGTTGTTTGAAACGTGTAGATTGTCCGGAGTGCGAGGCAAACTATTGTCAAGAGTGCGAGTTTGAGAATCAGGAATAAGGCAAGTTACACCTTTGATCATCCTTCATCCTATTATTTTCTATGCATGTAGTTCTATGTCACACTATTATATTGCATGTGTAGGAATTGTTATGTTGGTATGATATGCTAAACCCAGTTAGGATAGCCATATGCTTAGTCTGACCTTAATATCCTTGTCGCAATATTGGGTACCGTTATATTTCTGTTATTGCTTAGCCTTGCTATGGTAGACGTGGATTGGGTTTTTTGTGACACATGGAAATTGTGAGTGAAGTTAAGTAATGATTAATATAACAACATTTATGCTATTGTATCCTCTGGGAGGTTCTGCAATATTAATATTTAATTAATGAATCATCTGGGCGGATTGGTATGTTGGGACCAGTCGACAAGTATGTATCCTTTGGGAGGCTCTACATGACTCAAGAACGGTGGGGAATGCTGCCCAGGTTTAAAAAGGTTGAACATGTTTCATATCAAGTAACTTCCATGTGCGACCACTGGCTATTATGGGCTCTGGCTTAGTTGATCAGTTGTGGAAACCTTACCCGGATGTGCCAGCGGATGTAGTGGGATATTTGGTACGGGCCTCCGTTGGGTGGAGGTGACTACTTCTGAAAGACTTCGTCACAATCTTCGGGTTGAGTCGAGTGGGTAAAGCGTACTAACCTGTGAAGAGTGTAAAAACTAATCATGATTAGCCGTGTCCCCGGTTATGGACAATTTGAGCAGCTAGACTTGAATCCTCTAGAAGATCTTATCACCTCAATACAATTAAATGTGAAGTGGGCTTAGTTATACCTATGATCCTCGGAGGCTCTCATAGGCGGGTTAAATTGGAGGCGATCCAGTTTAACAATTAATGAACTAAAGTGTAGTAAAAGTTAAATACTTGATTAGTAGGTAGAAGTAAGATAAAATCAGCTTTCTGCAAAAGCAAACCATAAGCCTTTCCTTTGTCATATCCTTGCATATAGATATGGTAGGTCTATTATAACAATTTTGGTGTGATTTGCCAATACATTCAAAGTATTGATCCTTTGTGGCTGCAACGTTTTATGTTGCAGGATTTTTATACGACGTTTGAGTGATGCGCATAGGGTTACGATGACTACACTTAGCTTTTCCAGTGGTGTTGTTGGGACTCCACAGTTGTCTTTTATGCTTTCCATTGTGTTTTATTTTGAGCTAGCCTTCAAGCTAAGCACTATGTAATAAATTGTACTCTGGATCTGCGATGTAATACTTATGACATGTGGATTATTCTTGGTATTTCATTTTGTACTGTGTGTGCTAGCTATTGATCCAGGTACTAGCATAGTAAGCACAGAGACATCGAATCTTATCAGGTTCAGGTCGTTACACCCACATGAGCAGGGTGTCGGCAGCCACGACATAGGCATGGACAGCCGCCATCAGGGTTATGGTGGTCGCCGAGGAATGGACAGTTGCTATGGCATTCTCGCCATTTGCTATCCTGATCACAGATGTTTCTTTCGCCATCTCATGTGCAGCAGTTGCTCTTTCGGCGGCTGCAGCCGCCCTGTTGGATATGGCGGCCATGCTCAGGGATGTTTTGAGCCCATTCATCGTCGATGCGACTGCGCTTGGGCCAGACTGGGTCGCTGAAGTTGCCTTCACGACGCGGATCCACGTCCCCATCTTTCATTAGTGATGTTTGAACAGTACAGTGGTCTTGGGGAGCAAGTGTGACTGTGTGGTTGACGCGCTGGCAGTGGACAGTAGTCGATGGATCTTCCAGCGTAAGCCTTATATGAGGATTGGCCCAAGATATTTTATACCACATCACACATATTTTCATGATCAAGAACTGTTTGCGATGTACTTAATTTTCATATTGTTTCGAAACGAAAAATGAGGTTACATCGACAATTGAAGTTGTTTGGATTGCAATAACAATTATCTGAAGTAAACGTGGAACTATAGGAGTGTGTTTTAAAATGTGGAATTATTCATGGGTGTTTAGGCTTTTTAAAATACTTAAAGTGTTTTTTAGACATTTCATGTGCATAGTTCAAATATGAACTTCAGTTAAGCACGTGTTAGAGTGCCCCTAAATGGGTTGAAAATCATATATGTCTCCTTGGATACATGTTTTCGTCCCATGCAAGAAATGTAAATGAATATCAAACCTCTCGTATTTTGGCTCAGCCGTAGACATTGAGAATCCGTGTTTTCAAATGCTAGTAAATCCATATATTTTCAGAAATTCATGAAACTTTGTATGATGTCATGTCATGGCTCATGTGTGTTGTGGTACAAAAATTTCCCAATTTGGGATAGATTTTGGCACAAACCTCTTACAAACCGAGGATTCTCACAAGAATCCATGTGGTTCTGATGGGCAACCTTTACCTTTTATGTGCAAAATAACATCCACTGTCTCTTCTCGCCTTGAATTTATTTCTGGAGTCACCATAGAGCAACATGACTATCGTGTTAAACAGTGGAATTTTCCAGGGTTCGTTTGGCCTATTTAATACATCAGTTGAGTTTCCTTGGCATTTAATGCGCATAATTCAAATATGAACTATAATCTCAAGGTCCAATGCATGAAAAATGGTTGAAAATCATATATTAGCCCCTCACTGCATGTTTAGGTCCGATGCAAAAAAATGATAATGAATTTCAAACATCTCAATGTCTTGGCTCGGTCGCAAACATTGAGAAACTTGCTTTTCAAATTCCCGTAAGTCCAAAACTTGTCAGGAATTCATGAAACTTGGCATGGTATGTCATGACAAGGGCACACATTTGTCGTGGCAAAAAAATTTCCAACTTGGACATGTTTTGGCACAAGCCTCTTACAAATTGAAGCTTCTCACAAGAAGCTTTGTGGTTTCGATAGGGAACAACCATGTCACATCTGCAGATGAAACAACACCCGATGCATCTTCTCTCCTTTATTTTTATATACAAGCAACATAGACAAATAGGTGCGAGGTGCAAAAATATGAATAAATTAAGGGATCATTTGGATTTGTATACATGGAAGTAGTTTTATGTGCATTTAAATTTGCATAATTCAAATTTGATCTACAATTGCAAGGTCCAGTGCACCAAAATGGGTTGAAAAATCATATATGTGTCCCTGGATGCATGCGTTAGGTCCCATGCTAGAAGTGGGAACGAATTTCAAACATCTCAGTGTCTTGGCTCGACCGCAAACATCGCGAAATAAGGTTTTGAAATTCCCGCAAATCCAAAACTTGTCAGAAATACATGAAAGTTGGCATCATATCATGACAGGGCACACATATGTCATGGTAAAAAAAATAGCAACGTTGACATGTTTTGACAAAAGACACTTACAAACCGGAGCTTCTCACAATAATCTACATCCATGGTTCCTATAGGGAACATGCATGTCACATATGCAGGTGAAATTAACGACATCCGATGCCTCTTCTCTCCATAATTTTTTCTAGAAACAACATAGACCAGTAGGTGTGTTTGTGTACTGCAAAAATTTGATAATATTAAGGGTTCGTCTGGATTTTTTATACACTAATTGAGTTTCATGTGCATGTAATGTACATAATTAAAATTTGAACTACAATCACAAGGTCTATGTTAGGCAGGGCCTCGTCATCTAGCACAAATATGCTGTGGTATTTTCCGTGTTCACTTTGAGAGAAGGCGCAAACATTATTAATAGCCAACAAAGACATTTTGGAACGAAAAGCTATCACATTACCATCGCAAACGGGCATATTATTTATATATCATGGATGTTCTACTAACCATTTACGTGCTGCCATGCATCGCACTCAGTATTGGCTAGGAGGTAGCATGTGGACAGGTGTTTGAGTATACGGGAGGCGTACGAGATGTCCTTTGAACGTCATCGCAAACGTTTCAAATTGAATACCGGTATGAAGACCGAGGGCAATGGTTCCTTCACTACTAACCCAAGTGGAAATCTGGCGGGAAGGACTTTTTTTCATTGCATCATCGCAAACGTTTGTGTATGATGACCCGTGTGCTTAGTACAGACAATGAGTTTACATTTGCATCTGTCGTATTGGGAAAATTTTCATTTGTCAAATTGGAAACATTGGCATTTGGTGATCTAGTAACATTGACATTTAACATCATTGTAACACTGACATTTTTCGAATTTGGCATGATCAGATGCTTGCCGGGAATAATTGTGCATGGGTCATCACGTGCTCATCTACCACTACTGCCTAACCACAAGGCCTTGCGAGCGCTTCGCCAAGTTTGCCAACAGACCCGACTATAGGTTCGTAACGGTGGACACAACCAACGATCTGAAGGTGCTCAATACTTTGGGCTTGTCCTGTGAGAAGCTTGTCAACATCCAAGGTCAGTATAGGGTCTGGGGCGGCAAGAAGAAGAAGTAGAAGGACTCCCTGGTTGACCTCGCCGCGGGCTTCATCAACCTTTACCATAGATACATGAAGGTTGAGTGAGACAAGGACAAGTCTATCTGGCACAAGGCCTAGGTGAACGAACTGGATGAAGAACACATGAAGTACGCGGCTAAGGACACATACACAAGCTATGAGATGTACAAGAGGATAGTTGGCATGAGGAAGTGCCTTCTTCCTACAGACACCGAGGGATAGCCACAAGCAGAGGACTGCCAGAAATCATCGTTAAAAGAACAATATGATTTGAGGATCGTCTACTTCTAGTAAATTTATATTCAAGAATGTACATGTGTTGTGTAGTCACTTATGTAATTGGATGTTCAAGTTGGTTATGCAACAATGTTGGTGTTCTGTAGACAGAGCATAGATGTTGTGCAAACAGAGCAAATCACATCACATACAATTATTTAGCAACAATCGCCTGCCCACAACACACACAATTTGTACGGATTAATTGTTTGGGTTATTATTGATCTTCCCACACACTTCTAATGAATGAACTGTTTGCTGGGTATCACACACACATTCTCATGTGAACCCGTTTGTGTTCCGCTGGATCATTTTAAACAGTTTATCAGAGTGAATTGTATGCCATCCTTCGCACACATATGTATTATTTTAATCATTTTTGTTATCTTAGCTAATCACAAACAGTTCATAAGAACCAACTATTTTCCACGTATCACGCACACAACTCTTTTTTGAATCGTATTTGATGGATCCACCATCGCATGCAGTTCTCGTTATTGGCGACGGAGCTAGAACTATACAGTTTTTGATTGATGGATCGCACACAGTTTAGTCAAAGGGTCTCTGATTGATGTGTCTTCTTTATACCTTCCTGCAGTAGTGTGTTCAATATCAGATGTGTAATGAATGTGCTTAAGGATCTAAACATATAATCTTCCACCAATCAAACCAACTAGCAGCAATTACGAGATCTAATCGACGCTACTAGCAAACCACATGTACCAATCTGAGGTTTTGAGACAAAGATTGAATACAAGAGAAGAACTAGGGTTTGACATGAGATTGTGCTTATGAATATTTTGATGAATATTGGTCCTCCAACCGTGGAGGAAGCGTTGGTGATGACGATGGCTTCAATTTCCCCCTTATGGAGGGAAATTCTCCTGGCAGAATCGCTTCATCGAAGAGCAGAAGTGCTCTTGCCTAGGTTTCGCCTCGTGACGACAGCGCTTCGTCCCGAAAGTATTTTTTGACTTTTTCTAGGGTAAAAAACATCATATAGGATAAGATGGGCACCAAAGGCCCGTCAGGGGGCCCACGAGCTCGGTGGGCGCACCCTAGGGGGTAGGGCACCCCTAGGCTCCTGGTCATCTAGTGGGTCCCCTTCTAATAATTCTTTCACCAATAATTCTTATATATTCCAAAATAATTCTCCCAAAAGTTTCAGTTAATTTGGAGTTAAAGAGAATATCCAGCTCTTGAGTGGTCCTTTTAGGTCCAGAATTTCAACTGCCCGCATTTTCCCTCTTTGTATGGAACTTGCAAAATAAGAGAGAGAAGACATTAGGATAGCATAATAAAGTGAAATAACGAATCAAAACATAATAAGTATCAATGGAAAAACATGATGCAAAATGCAAGTATAAGTGAACAACTCACAAATCATCATGGAGGCAGCATGGTTGATGTAGATGGCCTCCCTAGTCGATTCCTCCTCCGACAAAGTATCGGAAAGGCATCCAGATGGGAGAAAAATAGAGATAATTGCATATAAAGTATCCAAGATTGATAATATAATAGCATGAAACATCAAACATTATAGATATGTTGGAGACATATCAGCATCCCCAATCTTAATTCCCGCTCGTCCTCGAGTAGCTAAATGATAAAAACCGAATTTTTGATGTTGAATGCTACCTAGCATACATATCATGTAATCTATTTTTGGTATAAATATTGGGAAACGATGAAGTAATTACTATCAACATAATAATATCCATGAATATAAGAAGCATAGTCATTACTTTTTTGAAATATACAATCATTAACAAATGTTATCCCAACTAATGTTTATCATATTATCATGACATGACTCCATTTTTACCACATAAGTATAAATCATGAGCACCCTAGTGCTAAACTAGGAAACTGGATCATACTTATAACACTCTTCAACATTTTCAACTTCACGCACTACATGAGCGTGAGCCATGGATATAGCATATAGGTGGAATAGAGTGCGGTGGTAGAGATCAAAGGTAAGTCAAAAGGAAGAAAGTCTCGCATCAACTAGGCGGATCAACGGGCTATGGAGATGCCCATCAACCGATATTAATGCGATGAGCAGGGATTGCCTTGCAATGGTTGCACTAAGAGCTATAAGTGTATGAAAACTCAACGGAAACTAAGCGGGTGTGCATCCAACTAGCTTGCTCATGAAGACATCGAACACTTGAGGAAGCCCATCATCGGAATATACAAGCCAAGTTCTATAATAAAAAATTCCCACTAGTATATGAGAGAGACAACTCAGGACACTCTCTATATGAATAACATGGTGGTACTTTGAAGCACAAGCATGGTAAAAAGGATAGCATTGCCCCTTCTCTCCTTTCTCTCATTTTTGGGCACTTTTGGCCTCTCTTTTTTGTCTGGAGTCTCATCCCGACTTGTGGAGGAACCATAGTCACCATCATCCTTTCTTCACTGGAACAATGCTCTAATAATGATGACTATCACACTTTTATTTACATACAACTCGATACAAACTATACAAGATGATTCTATATGAATGCCTCTAGCAGTGTCCCAGGATGTGGAATGATCTAGCGTAACATGTATAACAATGATGAACGGTGGGTTTTACAAAAACATTGGAATTTATAGACTTGATAGTCGGTTGAGGGGGGGGTCCCGAGGTGGGCACTCTCTACCAGGCCGTGCCAGCGTCCTCTAGCGTGCCCTGGTGGACGGTGGCCACCCTGGGGCCCCTCTGTTGGTGCTCTTTGGCCCATCTTGGCTATTTTGCTCCATAAAAATTCTCCAAAAATTCTCGTAGTGTTTGGGCTCCGTTTGGTACTGATTTTCTTCAAAGTAAAAAACAAGCAAAAAGAGCAACTGACACTTTGGCACTATGTCAATAGGCTAGTCTCCAAAAATGATATAAAGTTGCTATAAAATGATTGTAAAACATCCAAGATTGATAATATACCAGCATGGAACTAGCAAAAATTATAGATACGTTGGAGACGTATCAACATCCCCAAGCTTAATTCCTACTCGTCCTTGAGTAGGTAAATGATAAAAATAGAATTTTTGATGTGGAATGCTGCCTAAGATGTTCATCATATATTCTTTCTTTGTAGCATTGACATTTGGACTTTTAAGTGGTTCAAAGCAAAAGTCTAGTTTTGACATGAAAACTTTAATACCCATGCATATCAACAAGCAACCATATCTTCCGAAATATCAACGCTAAAGCAAGTTATCCCTAGCCCATCATGCTCAATCATTGATCCATTCACAATACACACTCAAATATTATCTATAACTAATGCTCAATTACGATCGTAATGCCTACTAGTTGGTGCTTTATAAGAGAGATGGACACCGAAATTGAAAAATAAAAATTGCATAACGTAAATAGATAGGCCCTTCGCAGAGGGAAGTAGGTATTTCTAGAGGTGCCAGAGCTCAAGTGTTTAAATTGATAGAGAAAATTATTTTGGGTGGCATGTCTTTACTTTCAACAAAAATGACCTAGAGATTTCAATATCTTTCCACACTAGATACATCATAGGCGGTACCCAAACAGAAAATAAAGTTTATTCCCTTTTCCACCATACTTTCACTTTCCATGGCTAGCCGAATCCAGGATTGCCTTCCATACCAACACTTCCTGAGTAATTTATTATTTGCAAACATAAAATAAATATTATTATTTTTCATTTTGGGACTGGGCATCCCTATTTACATCATACTATCTTTAAATGACAAGTGAATAAACACTCATCTTGAGAATAACACATCTAACATGGAAAAATATCGTTCACCCCTACCATTTCATGAGTGGTACTAGCACAAAAATAGGAAAATTTATATTGACTGCTTAGAGATGGCACATACAAATTTTCTTGCAATGGCATGGAAATACCATATACATGTAGGTATGGTGGACTCATATGGCAAAACTGGTTTAAGGATTTTGGATGCACAAGTAGTATTTTTACTTAGTACAAGTGAAGGCTAGCAAGAGATTAAGAAGCAACCAACCAAGAAACGAAAAATCACATAAGTGAGCATTAATAATAACTAACACTGAAAAATGCACCATAAGTACGATGTAATTTCGTAGCACAACTATTGACTTTCGTGCTTGCATTGGGAATCACAAACCTTAACACCAATATTCTTACTAAGCATAATTACTCACCAACATAACTCACATATTACTATTGTCATGTCTCAAATCTATTACAAAGAATCAAGTTTAGTTTGCCCAATGATGTTCATGAAAGTTTTTATTATATCCCTCTTGAATATCTATCACTTTGGGACTAGTTTCATATATTGCAATTGCTTTTGACAAGCTCACATGGATATAAGTGAAGAATATGAGCATACAAGTTTCATCTATCAAAATAATATAAGTGAAGCATGGAAGGATTTGTTCAAAATTACTAACTCTCAAATTAATATTAGTGAAGCATGAGAGCATTTCTTCAAACATGTAAAAGCACGCCGTGCTCAAAAAGATATAAGTGAAGCACTAGAGCAAATCCTTTGCTGAAAAGATTTTAGTGAAGCACATAGAGCAATTCTAGCAAATCATAACATAGTTTTGGCTATCTCAAATAGGTGTGTGCAGCAAGGAAAAAAGCACACAAAGCAAAGATACAAGACGCTCTAAGCAAAACTCATTATATGTGACAAATAAAAATATAGTTCCAAGTAAAATACCGATTGTTGTTAGAAGAAAGAGGGGATGCCAGTCGGGACATCCCAAGCTTAGTTGCGTGATACTCTTTGTATGATACCTTGGGGTGATGTAGCATTCCCAAGCTTAGGCTCGTCTTACTCCTTATTCCTTCATCCATCGTGATCTCACCCAAAACATGAAAACTTCAATCACACAAAACTTGACAAAATTCTCGCGAGATCCATTAGTATAATAAAGAAAATTACCACTTTAGGTATTTTTGTAAACCCATTCATATTTTATTATTGCATTATATCTACTGTATTCTAACTTTATTATGAGTTTTACCCGCCGATACAAGCCATAGATTCATCAAAACAAGCACACAACGCAATGAAAACAGAATGTGTTTCAGACAGAACAGTCTGTAGTAATCTGTACTCTACCCATACTTCTGGAACTCTAAAAATTCTTAACAATTACGACAATGTAAAGAATTTGTATAGCAATACTATATTAAAATTTCAGCTTAATATCATGTGCTGTGAAAAATGAAAATTCGTGCAGTGGGAACAAAGTTTCTCTTTCAGATTCAGCATTGTTTCTACTCATTTATGGATCATCCTAATGGCATTACTTGAAACAAACACTAAATAAAACATAAAAACACAATCATAAAATAATAATAATTGTGCAAAACACTAAAAAACAGAAAGGAAAAGATAAAAATATTTTATTCATTGGGTTGCCTCCCAACAAGCGCTATCGTTTTACGCCACTAGCTAGGCATAACACATTGTTTCAAGTATTGTCATCCTTGGTTTTCACTCAACAGAAGGCCCTCATGATTGATTCATATGGTGGCTTAATTCGTGTTCTAGGGAGGTGTTCCATACCCTTTCCATGAGGAAACTGGAACTTAATATTGCCTTTCTCGGCGTTTTGGGAATGGGGGTACCCAGACCTGCTTGTCTGTGGCCAGGGCGTGCCCCACCACGTTAGCCAAGCATGGTTGGTGTGACCCTGCTCAATACAAGACCATCGTGAGAGCCCTAAGCTCTCGCAAGGGAAGTAGCATCATGAACGGCAAAGGATGGGCCTCCTCAGGCCCCCTCCAAAGCGGCAGAGATCTCTATGCAACGCTTGGCCTTATGAGGCCAAGGATGATGCTAGGTGGGTCAGGAGGGCACCAGCGCACCAGGCGGTACAGTTTCCCCTTTGGTGCAAAGGGGGAAAGAACGTACATGGATTCCCAAAGCTCCCCCAAAGGTTTCCATTCCGGTGCAACAAGACCACGACCATGAGCCCAACAGGAAGGATGTCATTATATACCTTAATTCTATTAAGGATCTTCCGCGGTCTTATTTCTTTCACTCATCGCCGAGCCCGCCTCCCCATCATCAACAACTATTTTGTATGCGAAGACCACCTTTCGTCGAGATAAAGATGTACTCTTGTCCCCCTTTGAATTTTGCCATTGTGGGATCCCTTCCCGCCATAGCTATAAGGGAAGAGGACCCGGGGCACTATAAATAGAGGCTAGGATGCACCGTAGAGAGAGACAACAAAACAGAGAGACAACAGAAGAGAAGCTACACCACCAGGGTGCCCTCACGAGGCGACATACCACTATACTAGTTCATCCATAAACATCCTCGTGACGCAATCCACCAAAGCAGGAGTACGGTTTTATGCTTCGCAATGGCCTGAACCTGGGTAACTGATCGTGTGCATCTTCTTCCTCGTCATCGTGCGAGTTCGTCGTAGAAACCATCGATAGTGAGCTAGGTGGGGTGATGCTACAGGGGATCTTCACACAAACCCCTGTGTTCGAACTTCTTTGGGTTTTGCAGAGCCCAAAATCTGACAGCCTTCTTTCATATCAATCACGACACCTATAGTGCATAAAAACGGCCTACCAAGTATGATAGGAGAAGACGGATTGCAATCAATATCAAGAACAATAAAATCAATGGGCCCATAGTTCCTATTTTCAAGAATAAGAACAACATTAATTCTTCGCAAAGGCTTTTTAATAGTAGAATCCGCCAAGTGCGAATTAACAGAACATTCTTCAATATTGGTAAGACCAAGCCCATCACATAAAGATTTCAGAATTGTGGAAACACTAGCACCCAAATCACACAAAGCAAAGAATTAATAATTTTTAATCTTGACTTTAATGGTAGGGTTTTAGGGATTCCCTAATTCCAACTTTTCTTCTAAGGATTTCTTCATGGCGTCAACAATATGTTTAGTAAAAGCTTTATTTTGTTCATAAGAATGGGGTGAATTTATCATAGATTACAGCAAAGAAACACAATCAACCTAGGAGAAACTCCCATAATAAGTCTTTGTAATCCAAATTAGTGGGCACATCACAAGTTATAGTTTTGACTTCTCCAAACCCACTTTTATCAAAATTTTCATCAAGATTTTCACCCTCCAAATCATTGGTACGCCCTCTAACTAAAGTTGACTCTTATTCAGTCCATTTGTCATCAATTTTAACATTACTAAACAAGGAATCAATAGAGCAAACACCAATCATTTTAAGATCTTAATCATTGTTATCCTCAAGAGAAATGGGTCTAGTAGTCATTTGATTCACTAAAGTGGCTTGTGCATCAGATATTTCCCCTAGCAAATTTCTAGCATGAGCATACTTAATTTGGAGATTTGCAACTTCTCTATTAATATCATCAAGTTGTTTTGTTATGGGCTCTAGTGCACTAGAGTGTTCTTTAAGCTTCTCGGTGAAATACTTATTATGCTCAAATTGCATAGTCATGTATTCCTTGCTACTTTTTTCAATCTCAAGAAAAATGTTGGGGTAAGGAACATCATAATATCTTCATTGAGGCATCATTATTACACAAAAAAGAATGCAAGCAAACAAGAGATCTGACGAGAAAAAGGAAAATGAAAAGAGGGGGCGAATAAAATGGCAAATTTGTGAAGTGGGGGAGAGGAAAACGAGAGGCAAATGGAAAATAATATAAATTGGAAGGCGATGAGATTTGTGATTAGGAACCTGGTAGATGAAATTGCTTCCTCCCCGCCAACGGCGCTAGAGATTCCTTTGACGTCGCTTGAGACTGCGTTGGTATTTCCCCAAATAGGAAGGGATGATGCAGCACAAGAACGGCAAGTATTTCCCTCAGTAATGAAACCAAGGTATCAATCCGTAGAGGGAGATCACGCACCCACGTCAACAACACCTGCACACAAATCAAAAATACTTGCAACCCAACGCGAAAGATAGGTTGTCAAGCTCTCTACGATAATAAGATAGATTAGGCAATAATAGTTTTGGCAAATAGATCTAGCAAGAACACAAGAAAAGTAAAAAAAGTCCACTAAGGTATTTTTTGTTTGGATTAATAGATCTGAAAACAAAAGAGCAAAATAGTAGATCGGAAAGCAATATGTTGGGAAAGTAGACCCGAGGGCGGTAGGTGCTACTTCTCGAGCTTGCGTTGGTTTCCTGTGAAGAGGAATGGTTTGATGCAGCAAGGTAGATAAGTATTTCTCTTAGTTTTTGAGAACCAAGGTATCCATCCAGTGGGAGACACAAGCGCGCCACCAATAGATGTACCTGCACAAAGAATCAAACTCTTGCACCCAACGCTATAACGGGGTTGTCAATCCCTTCACGGTTATTTGCAAGGATGAGATCTAGTAGAGATAGATATAATAGGATGCTTGGACGGAAAGTAAAACTAAAAGTAAAAATAGGGAAGCAAGTATTTTTTGGTATTTTTGGTTTCAGATCCGAAAATATAATATGGAAAATAGACCCGGGGGCCATAGGTTTCATGTTGGAAATATGCCCTAGAGGAAATAATAAATTATTTATTATCATATTTCCTTGTTCATGATAATCGTTTATTATCCATGCTATAATTGTATTGATCGGAGACTTAGATGCATGTGTGGATACATAGACAAAACCATGTCCCTAGTATGCCTCTAATGGACTAGCTCGTTGATCAAAGGATGGTTAAGGTTTCCTAGCCATGGACATAAGATGTCATTTGATAACGGGATCACATCATTAGGAGAATGATGTGATGGACAAGACCCAAACTACAAATGTAGCATATGATCGTGTTAGTTTATTGCTACTGTTTTCTGCATGTCAAGTATATGTTCCTATGACCATGAGATCATGCAACTCAAGGATATCGGAGGAGTGCCTTGTGTGTATCAAACGTCGCAACGTAACTGGGTGACTATAAAGGTGCTCTACAGGTATCTCCGATGGTGTCTGTTGAGTTGGCATGGATCGAGACTGGGATTTGTTACTCCGTGTGACGGAGAGGTATCTCGGGGCCCACTCGGTAATGCAACATCACAATAAGCCTTGCAAGCGATGTGACTAATTGTTAGTTGCAGGATCTTGTATTACAGAACGAGTAAAGAGACTTGCTGGTAACGAGGTTGAACTAGGTATAGAGATACCGACGATCGAATCTCGGGCAAGTAACATACCGAAGAACAAAGGGAACGTTATACGGGATTAACTGAATCCTTGACATAGAGGTTCGACCGATGAAGATCTTCGTAGAATATGTAGGAACCAACATGGACATCTAGGTCCCGCCATTGGTTATTGACCATAGAGGTGTCTAGGTCATGTCTACATAGTTCTCGAACCCGCAGGGTCTGCACACTTAAGGTTCGGTGACTTTTCGGTAGTGTAGAGTTATGGATGGTGTTGACCGAAGGTTGTTCGGAGTCCCGTATGAGATCCCGGAAGTCACAAGGAGATCCGGAATGGTTCGGAGGTAAAGATTCATATATAGGAAGTCCCAGTTTGGTCGCCGGAAAAGTTTTGGGCTCATCGGTAGTGTACCGGGAGTGGCGGTAGTGTACCGGGAGGCCTCCGGGAGAGGCATTTCGACCCCAAGAGGTCCATGGGCTGTGGGAGAATAATAACCAGCCCTTAGTGGGCTGGGGAAACGGCCACAAAGGCCCATGGTGCAGGAGAGGAAGTCCTAAAGCAAAAAGTGGAAAATCAGCCAATAGGAGGCAATCCTACTCCAACTAGGATTGGAGGTGAAGTAGGATTGCTTC
This sequence comes from Hordeum marinum, assembly GCA_022496015.1. Lineage (NCBI taxonomy): Eukaryota > Viridiplantae > Streptophyta > Magnoliopsida > Poales > Poaceae > Hordeum > Hordeum marinum. The sequence goes on along the minus strand of CM039678.1, from coordinate 307,741,143 downwards.
CCACCTCCTATTTCGGCCGATCCAAAGGCCTTGGCTGCCTCTCCTCTCCTCTCCTCCTATATATACTAGTGGATCGGGTGGTTTTTGGACAGAATTTCCGCCACGTGCTACCCAATCCACCGGTGCATAGTTTCTCCTCTAGATCGTAGTTCCGCAGTGCTTAGGGAAAGCCCTGCCGGAATTGCTCCACCACCATCGCCGGAGCACCGTCACGCTGCCGGCGAACTCTTCTACCTCTCCATCTCCTCTTGCTGGATCAAGACGGTGGAGATCGTCATCACGCTGCACGTGTGCTGAACGCGGAGGTGCCGTTCGTTCGGTACTAGATCGGAAGATCGTGATCAAGGCCACGAGACATTCGTGATTGGATCGCGGGACGGATCGTGACGAGATCGCGGGACGGTTCGTGATTGGATCGCGGGACGGTTCATGATTGGATCACTGGACGCTCGGCGATTTGGATCGCGAAGAAGTACGACTACACCAACCGCGTTTCTTAACGCTTCCCGCTTAGCGATCTACAAGGGTATGTAGATCAACTCCCCCTCTCGTAGATCATCATCACCATGGATAGGTTTGCGTGTGTGTAGGAAATTTTTGTTTCCCATGCAACGTTCCCCAACAGTGGCATCATGAGCTAGGTTGATGGTTCGATGAGATCTTGAGTAGAACACAAAAGGTTTGTGGGCGTTGATGCTTAGATTGCTTCCTCCCTTGGTCGGATTTTGGTTCAGCGGGATTGTGAGATGAAGCGGCCCGGACCAACATTACTCGTACACTTACGAGAGACCGGTTCCCTCGACGCAACTTGTTGCTTAGATGGCTTGCGGGTGACAGTTTCTCTCACTTTAGTTGGATCGGATCCGACAAAGGCGGTCCTTGAGAAGGTTGAAAAGCAATCTATGTATCACCCTTGTGGTTTATGCGTAGGTGAGAATCGTTCTTGCTAGATACCCGTAGCAGCCACGTAAAACATGCAACAACAATTAGAGGACGTCTAACTTGTTTTTGCAGGGTATGTTGTGATGTGATATGGCCAATTACATGATGAGATATATGTGATGTATGAGATGATCATGTGATGTATAGAATTTCACGACTTGCATGTCGTTGAGTACGGCAACCGGCAGGAGCCATAGGGTTGTCTTTAATTTTTGTATGACCTGCGTGTCAATCATTAAGCGCTATGTAATGCTTTACTTTATCGCTAAGCGGTAGCAATAGAAGTAGAAGCAGGGCTGGCGCCACAACCCCAATGGCAACACATTGATGGAGATCAAGATGATGGAGATCATGGTGTTGTGCCGGTGACGATGGATATCTTAAACACAAGTTCATGGCCATATCATGTCACTTATGAATTGCATGAGATGTTAATCCTTTTATGCACCTTGTTTTGCTTAGTACGGCGGTAGCATTATAAGGTGATCCCTCACTTGAATTTCAAGATGAACTGTGTTCTCCCCGAGTGTGCACCGTTGCGAAAGTTCATCGTGTTGAGATACCACGTGATGATCGGGTGTGATAGACTCTACGTTCACATACAACGGTTGCAAGCCAGATTTGCATGCGCAGAACACTCGGGTTAAACTTGACGAGCCTAGCATGTACAGACATGGCCTCGGAACACGAGAGACCGAAAGGTCGAACATGAGTCATATAGTAGATATGATCAACATAATGATGTTCACCATTGCAGCCACCTCAACTCACGTGATGATCGGACTCGAGTTGGTGAATTTGGATCATGTATCACTCGAATGATCGGAGGGATGTCAATTTGAGTGGGAGTTCTTAAGTAATATGATTAATTGAACTCATTATCATGAACATAGTCAAAGTGTCTTTGCAAATTATGTTGTAGATTACTAGGTCGCGCTGTAGCTCCCTTAAATTTTTATATTCCTAGAGAAATAGAGTTGAAAGATGTTGGTAGCAATATTGCGGACTGTGTCCATGATCTGAGGATTGTCCTCATTGCTGCATAGAAGGCTTATGTCCTTAATGCACCGCTCGGTGCACCACCCCCTCTAGCGTCATCTATAGATGTTGTGAACATCTGACAGGCACGTTTCGATGACTACTTGATAGTTTAGTGTGTCATGCATTACGGCTTAGAATTGAGGCTCCGAAACGTTTTGAACGTCACGAAACATATGAGATGTTCTAGGAGCAGAGATTGTGATCTCAGGCTCGTGCCTGTGTTGCGAGATATGAGATCTCCAACAAGATTCTTTGCCTGTAAGATGAAGGAGAATAGATCAATTGTTGAGCATGTACTCAGATTGTCTGGGTACTACAATCGCTTGAATCAAGTGGGAGTTGATCTTCGAGATAAGATAGTGATTGATATAGTTCTCCAAGTTACTGTCACTAAAGCTACTAGAACTTAGTGATGAACTATAATACACCAGGGATATAAGTATTGATCCCTGAGCTGTTCGCGATGTTTGACACCGCGAAGGTAGAAATCAAGAAGGAGCGTCAAGTGTTGATGGTTAATCAAACCACTAGTTTCGAAAAGGGCAAGAGCAAGGAGGGAAACGTCATGGATAGCAAGTCAGTTGCTGCTCCAGTGAAGCAACCCAAAGTTGAACTCAAACCCGAGACTAAGTGCTTCTATTATGAGGTGAGAGGTCGCTAAAGCGGAACAACCCTAGATACTTGGTAGATAAGAAGGCTGGCAACATTGACAGAAGTATATTTGATATACGAGTTATTGATGTGTACCTTGCTAGTACTCCTTGTAGCACCTGGGTATTGGATACCGGTTCGGTTGCTAAATGTTAGTAACTCGGAATAAAAGCTACGGAATAAACGGAGAACTAGCTAAGGGTGAGGTGACGATGTGTGTTGGAAATGTTTCCAAGGTTGATGTGATCAACATCACACGCTCTCTCTACCTTCAGGATTAGTGACGAACCTAAATAAATGTTATTTGGTGTTTTGCGTTGAGCATGAACATGATTAGATCATGTTTGTTGCAATGCGGTTATTCATTTAAGTCAGAGAATAATAGTTATTCTGTTTACATGAATAACACCTTCAATGGTCATGCACCCAGTGAGAATGGTTTGTTGAAATCTTGATCGTAGTAATACACATGTTCATAACATTGATGTCAAAAGATACAAAGTTAAATAATGATAGTACCACATACTTGTGGCACTGCCGCAAAATGTCATATTGGTATAAAGCGCATGAAGAAACTCCATGGTGATGGATATTTGGACTCATTCGATTTCGAATCGGTTGAGACATGCGAACCATGCCTCTTGGGCAAGATGACTAAAGGACCCCGTTGGATGGAGCGGGCAAGTGATTCATTGGAAATGATACATGTTGATGTATGCAATCTAGTGAGTCTTGTAGCATGAAGTGGATATCGTTATTTTCTTACCTTCACTGATGATTTGAGTATATATAGTGTATATTTACTTAATGGAACACAAGTCTGAATCGTTTGAAAGGTTCAAGCAAATTCAGAGTGAAGTTTAAAGATCATCGTGACAAGAAGATAAAAATGACTGCGATATGATCATGGGGTTGAATATCTGAGTCACGAGTTTGGCATACAACTTAAGACAATGTGAAAGTTGTTTCACAGCTAAACGCCACCTGGAACACCATAGTGTGATGGTGTGTCCGAACATCATAGTTATGCTCTATTGGACATAGTGCGTGCTATGATGTCTCTTGTCGTTTTACTACTATAATTTTGGGGTTATGCATTAGAGACAACTACATTCACTTTAAATAGGGCACCATCTAAATCCGTTGAGATGACACCATGTGAATTATGGTTTGATAGAAACCTAAGCTGTCATTTCTTAATACTTGGGGCTGCGACACTTGTGTGGAAAATGCTTTCACCTAATGAGGTCGAACCCAAGGCGGACAAATGCATCTTCATAGAATACCCTAAGATCAGTTGGGTGAACCTTCTATCTCAGATCCAAGTGCAAAGTGTTTGTTACTAAAACGGATCCTTTATCGAGGAAAAGTTTCTCTCGAAAGAATTAAGTGGGAGGAAGATAGAACTTGATGAGGTTGTTTAAACTTTGTTCAACCAGAGAGTAGCGCAGCGCAGGATGTTGTTTCTGTGAAGCCTACGTTAGTTGAAGAGGAAGTTAATGATGATGATCATGAAGCTTCAGGATCAAGTTACTATCGAACTTCGTAGGTCGACAAGGATGTGTACTGCTCCTAAGCGGTACGACAACCCTGTCTTGGAGGTCATGTTGTTGGACAAACGATGAACCTACGAGCTATGGAGAAGCGATGATGGGCCCGGATTCTGACAAATGGTTGGAGGCCATGAAATCCGAGATAGGATCCATGTATGAAAACCAAGTGTAGACTTTGGTAGACTTGCTCGTTGGACGGCAGGTCATTGAGTACAAATGGATCTTTAAAATGAAGACAGACACTGATGGTGAATGTCACTATTTGTAAAGCTCGACTTGTTGCAAAGATGTTTGTGACAAGTTCAAGGAGTTGACTACGATGAGACTTTCTCACTCGTAGTGGTGCTAAAGTCTTTTGGAATTATGTTAGCAGTTGCTGTGTTTTCAATTATGAAATCTGGTAGATGGATGTCAAAACATCGTTTCCTTAACGGTTTACTTGAGGTAAGGTTGTATGTGATACAACCAGAAGGTTTTGTCAGGCCTAAGGATGCTAAAAGGTGTGCAATCTTCGGTGATCCTTCCATGGACTGAAGCAAGCATCTCGGAGTTGGAATATACGCTTTGATGAGGTGATCAAAGTTTTGATGTTTATACAAAGTTTACGAGAAACTTGTATTTGCAATAAAGTGAGTGGGAGCACTGTAGAATTTCTGATAAGTATATGTGGATGACATATTGTTGATCAGAAATAATGTAGAGTTTCTGGAAAGCATAAAATGGTCATTTGGAAAGTGATTTTCAAAGGAAGACCTGGATGAAGCTACCTAATTGTTGAGCATCAAAATCTATGGAGATAGATCAAGATGCTCGATGAGACTTTCAATGAGTGCATACCTTGACAAGATTTTGAAAGAGTTCAAAATGGATCAGTCAGAGAAAGAGTTCTTGCCTGATTTGTAAGGTGTGAAAGTTGAGTGAGACTCAAAGCTCGACAACGGCAGAACAAAGAGAAAGGACGAACGTCGTCCCCTATGCCTTAGCCATAGGCTCTATATTATGCCATGCTGTGTACCGCACCTGTGTGTGCCTTGCCATGAGTCCGTCAGGGGGTACAAGAGTGAACCAGGAGTGGATCACTGGATAGCGGTCAAGATTATCCTCAGTAACTAAGAGATTGAGGAGATGTTTCTCGATTATGGAGGTGATAAAGAGTTCGTCATAAGAAGTTACGTCGATACAAGCTTTAACACTAATCCGGATGACTCGTAGTAGCAATCTGGATACGTATAATGGAGCAGCCATTTGGAATAGTACCAAGCGGACTGTGGTAGCAGTGTTTACAGTTTGACATAGGTATTTGCAAAGTGCACACGGATCTAAATGTTACAGACCCGTTGACTATAAGACCTCTCTCACATGCAAAGCATGATCGAGCCCCAGAACTCGTTGGGTGTTAGATTCATAACAATGCGAATCACATGGTGATGTGAACTAGATATTGACTCTAGTGCAAGTGGGAGACTGTTGGAAATATGCCCTAGAGGCAATAATAAATTAGTTATTATCATATTTCCTTGTTCATGATAATCGTTTATTATCCATGCTATAATTGTATTGATCGGAGACTTAGATGCATGTGTGGATACATAGACAAAACCATGTCCCTAGTATGCCTCTAATGGACTAGCTCGTTGATCAAAGGATGGTTAAGGTTTCCTAGCCATGGACATAAGATGTCATTTGATAACGGGATCACATCATTAGGAGAATGATGTGATGGACAAGACCCAAACTACAAACATAGCATATGATCGTGTTAGTTTATTGCTACTGTTTTCTGCATGTCAAGTATATGTTCCTATGACCATGAGATCATGCAACTCACAGATATCAGAGGAGTGCCTTATGTGTATCAAACGTCGCAACGTAACTGGGTGACTATAAAGGTGCTCTATAGGTATCTCCGATGGTGTCTGTTGAGTTGGCATGGATCGAGACTGGGATTTGTTACTCCGTGTGACGGAGAGGTATCTCGGGGCCCACTCGGTAATGCAACATCACAATAAGCCTTGCAAGCGATGTGACTAATTGTTAGTTGTGGGATCTTGTATTACGGAACGAGTAAAGAGACTTGCCGGTAATGAGGTTGAACTAGGTATGGAGATACCGACGATCGAATCTCGGGCAAGTAACATACCGAAGAACAAAGGGAACGTTATACGGGATTAACTGAATCCTCGACATAGAGGTTCGACCGATGAAGATCTTCGTAGAATATGTAGGAACCAATGTGGACATCCAGGTCCCGCCATTGGTTATTGACCGTAGAGGTGTCTCGGTCATGTCTACATAGTTCTCGAACCCGCAGGGTCTGCACACTTAAGGTTCGGTGACGTTTCGGTAGTGTAGAGTTATGTATGGTGTTGACCGAAGGTTGTTCGGAGTCTCGGATGAGATCCCGAACGTCACGAGGAGCTCCGGAATGGTCATTCATATATAGGAAGTCCCAGTTTGGTCGCCGGAAAAGTTTCGGGCTCATCGGTAGTGTACCGGGAGTGCCGGTAGTGTACCGGGAGGCCTCCGGGAGAGGTATTTCGACCCCAAGAGGTCAAGGGGCTGTGGGAGAATAATAACCAGACCTTAGTGGGCTGGGGAAATAGCCACAAAGGCCCATCGCGCAGGAGAGAAAGTCCTAAAGCAAAAAGTGGAAAATCAGCCAATAGGAGGCAATCCTACTCCAACTAGGATTGGAGGTGAAGTAGGATTGCTTCCCACCTCCTATTTCGGCCGACCCAAAGGCCTTGGATGCCTCTCCTCTCCTCTCCTCCTATATATACTAGTGGATTGGGTGGTTTTTGGACAGAATTTCCGCCACGTGCTACCCAATCCACCGGTGCATAGTTTCTCCTCTACATCGTAGTTCCGCAGTGCTTAGGCGAAGCCCTGCCGGAATTGCTCCACCACCATCGCCGGAGCACCGTCACGCTGCCGGCAAACTCTTCTACCTCTCCATCTCCTCTTGCTGGATCAAGACGGTGGAGATCGTCATCACGCTGCACGTGTGCTGAACGCGGAGGTGCCGTCCGTTCGGTACTAGATCGGAAGGATCGTGATCAAGGCCACGAGATGTTCGTGATTGGATCGCGGGACGGATCGTTACGAGACCGCGGGACGGTTTGTGTTTGGATCGCGGGACGGTTCGTGATTGGATCACGGGACGCTCGGTGATTTGGATCGCGAAGAAGTACGACTACACCAACCGCGTTTCTTAACGCTTCCCGCTTAGCGATCTACAAGGGTATGTAGATCAATCCCCCCTCTCGTAGATGATCATCACCATGGATAGGTTTGCGTGTGCGTAGGAAATTTTTTGTTTCCCATGCAACGTTCCCCAACATTTCACTAGATGGCTTCTCTCATGATGGCAAGTATTACGGTGGGTGAACAAATTACTGTCGACAAATTGATAGAAAAGCGAATAATTATGAAGATATACAAGGAAATGATTATGCATATAGGTATCACGTCCGTGACAAGTAGACCGAAACGATTCTGCATCTACTACTAGTACTCCACACATCGATCGACTCCTGCCTGCATCTAGAGTATTAAGTTCATGAAGAACAGAGTAACACATTAGGTAAAATGACATGATATAGAGGGATAAACTCAAGCAATATCACGAAAACCCCATCTTTTTACCCTTGATGGAAACAATACAATACGTGCTTCGCTACCCCTACTTTTTCATTGCGTGAGGACACAACAACATTGAACCCAAAACTAAGCACTTCTCGTATTGCAAGAATTACCAATCTAGTTGGCCAAACCAAACCAATAACTCGAAGAGACTTAGAAAGATATGAAATCATGCATATAAGAATTCTGGAAAGACTCAAATAATATTCTTGGATAATCTGAACATAAACCCACAATTCATTGGATCTCGACAAACACACCGTAAAAGAGTATTACAGCGGATAGATCTCCATGAATATCACGAAGAACATGGTATTGAGAAGCAAAGAGAGAGAAGAAGCCATCTAGCTACTAGCTATGGACCCATAGGTCTGTGGTGAACTACTCACGCCTCATCGTAGGGGCAATGGAGTTGATGTAGATGCCCTCCGTGATTGAATCCCCCTTCGACAGATTACCGGAAAAGGCTCCAAGATTGGATCTCTCGGGAACGGAAGCTTCTAGCGGCGGAAAAGTGTTTTCGTGGATCGTTTTGATAATGATGGAATATTTGGGTATTTATAGGCCAAAGATTAGGGTTAGGGGAGTTGCCACGGGCCCACAAGACTGCCCGACGCGGGTGCCCCCCTGGTCGCGGTAGCGGGCTTGTGGCCCTGTGGCAGCTCCTCTGCCTTGGTTCTCAAGTCTCGTGGCTTCCTTTTATTCCAGAAAAAATCATTCCAGAGGTTTTATTCCATTTGTACTCCGTTTAATATTCCTTATCTGCGAAACTCAAGGGAAAAAAAGAAACTGACACTAGGCTCTAGATTAATAGGTTAGTCCCAAAAATAATATAAAATAGCATATTAATGCATATAAAACATCTGAAACAGATAATATAATAGCATGGAATGATCAAAGATTGTAGACACGTTGGAGACATATCTGCATCCCCAAGCTTAATTCATGCTCGTCCTCGAGTAGGTAAATGATAAAACAATTTTTTTTATGTGGAATGCTACCCAACATATTTATCCATGTAATATTCTTTATTGTGGCATGAATATTCAGATCCGTTATTTTCAAAACAATAGTCTAATATTGACATCGAAACAATAATACTTTGATCACACCAACATCGTAGTCGTGTCCTTTCGAAATAACATGGCCTTAGAAAGTCATCCCTACAAAATCATATGGTCTGGCTATGCTCTATCTTCCCCACACAAAGGATCTAAATCATGCACAACCCCGATGAACAAGTCAAGCAATTGTTTCACACTTTTGGTGTTCTCAAACCTTTTCAACTCTCATGCAATACATGAGCGTGAGCCATGGATATAGCATTATAGGTGGAACAGAATATGGAGGGGGTGCAAAGGAAAAAGGATAAGATAGTGTCACATCAACTAGGCGTATCAACGGGCTATGGAGATGCCCATCAATAGATATTAATGTGAGTGAGTAGGGATTGCCATGAAAAAATGCACTTAGAGCTATAAGTGTATGAAAGCTCAAAAAGAAAACTAAGTGGTCATGCATAACGAATATCCACTAGTTATATGAGAGTGACAAAATAGGAGACTCTCTATCATGAAGATCATGGTGCTATTTTAAAGCATAAGTGTGGAAAAAGATAGTAGCAATTGTCCCTTCTCTCTTTCTCTCATTTTTATTTTATTTTTTGGTGGGATTCTTTGGCCTCTTTTATTTTTTTGTTTGGGCTTCGCTAGCCTCTTTTATTTTTTGTAAAGTCTGGATACTCGTCCCAACTTGTGTAAAGCAAATAATGAGTTCACAACTTTTATTTTTGGCCTCTTTTATTTTATTTTTTGTTTGGCCTCCATCATCCTTTTCTCTCATGGGAGAATGCTCTATTAATGAAACATCATCACAAATTTATTTACTTATAACTTAAAAAAAAGAAATTACAACTCGATTCCTATGAGAAGATAAAACTCTATATGTAATATGAAGTGATGATGCAAGTCATAGAAAAACTACATGGTGGAATTTGCATGGAAATATATCTCGGAATGGCTATGGAAATGCCATAACAGGTAGGTATGGTGTCTGTTTTGAGGAATATATGGTGTCTATTTTGAGGAAGGAGGGTTTGATGTATCGGCGAAAGTTGCGCGGTACTAGAGAGGCTAGCAAAGATGGAAGGGTGAGAGTGAGTATAATCCATGGACTCACATTAGTCATAAAGAACTCACATACTTATTGCAAAGGTCTATTAGTTATCAAAAAAAGCATTAGGCGCATGCTCCTAGGGGAGAGGTTGGTAGGAGTTAACCATCGCGCGCTCCCGACCCTCACACAAAGGTCGACAATCATTAGACAAATCATGCTCCGACTTTGTTACATAACAGTTCACCCGTGCATGCTACAGGAATCACAAGCTTTAACACACGTATCTCTTCAATTCACAACTACTCACTAGCATGATTATCATATTACAATCCCTATTATCTCAAAACTACATGCAAGGAATCCAACTTCTCATAGTTGTTAATGCACTTAATATGAAAGTTTTTATTATATCCCTCTTGGATGCCATTATATTAGGACTAAATTATTAACCTAAACAAATGTATAAGTGAGGAACGAGAGTTCAATAATTTCTATAAAATATAACACCACCATGATCTATAAAGATATAAGTGAAGTACTAGAGCAACATTACCTAGCTCAAAAGATATAAGTGAAGCAAATAGAGCATTCCAACAAATTGACGATTCAGCGTGTCTCTCTCAAAAGATGTGTGAAGCAAGGATTATTGTGACAAACTAACAAGCAAAGACTCATATCATACAAGACGCTACAAGCAAAACGCATATCATGTGGTGAATAAAAATATAGCCTCAAGTAAATTTACCGATGGATTTAAGACGAAAGAGGGGATGCCTTCCGGGACATCCCCAAGCTTAGACTTTTTGGTATCCTTGAATATGACTTGGTGTGCCTTGGGAATCCCCAAGCTTAGGCTCTTTCCACTCTTTATTCCATAGTCCATCAAATCTACACCCAAAACTTGAAAACTTCACAACACAAAACTCAACAGAAAACTCATGAGATCCGTTAGTATAAGAAAAACTAAATCACCACTTTAGGTACTGTTGTGAACTCATTATTTATTTATATTTGTGCAATACCTACTGTATTCCAACTTTTGCATGACTCATACCCCCGATACGACCCATAGATACATCAAAATAAGCAAACAACACAAAGAAAACAAAATCTGTCAAAAACCTAACAACATGTAGCAATCTGTAAACTTCGAATACTTATGGAACTATAAAAATTCTTAAAAATTAGGAAGTCTAGTGAAATTTTTACATAAATCCTGTGTAAAAATTTCAGATCAATTTGATGCTCGTAAAAACTCATAAAATTCCTGGACTGAGCGCAAAAGTTTCTGTTTTCCAACAAGATCAAATCAACAACTACCATAGATCACCCAAAGGTTTGACTTGGCTCAAACACTAATTTTAACACAAAAACACAATTAATACATAAGAAATTATGTGTCAAACACACCAAGAAAGAAGCAAAAAAGCTTAAAGCAATAAAATTGGGTTGCCTCCCAACAAGCGCTATTGTTTAACTCCCTAGCTAAGCAAAACGCAATAGATCTAGGTATTGTCATCTTTGGTATGCAATCCATAAGTAGCTCTCATGATAGATTCATAGGGTAATTTTAATTTTTTCTAGGAAAGTGTTCCATGCCTTTCCTTAATGGAAATTGGAATCAAATATTCCCTTCCTTCATATCAATAATTGCACCAATCGTTCTAAGGAAAGGTCTACCAAGAATAATATGACATGTAGGATTGCAATCTATATCAAGAAAAATGAAATCTACAGGCACATAATCCCTATTTGCAACAATAAGAACATCATTAATTCTTCCCGTAGGTTTCTTTATAGTGGAATCCGCAAGATGCAAATTTAAGGAATAATCATCAAATTCACGGATACCTAACACATCACATAAAGTTTTTGGAATCATGGAAACGCTAGCACCCAAATCACACAAAGCATGACTCTCATAATCTTTAATCTTAATCTTAATAGTAGTTTCCCACTCATCATATAGCTTTCTAGGTATAGAAACTTCTAACTCATGTTTTTCTTCAAAAGCCTTCATCATCGCATCAACAATATGTTTATTAAAAGCCTTGTTTTGATTATAAGCATGATGAGAGTTCAATTTGGATTGCAACAAGGAAATACAATCAATCAAAGAGCAGCTTCCATGATTAAAGTCCTTGAAATCCAAAAGACTGCGTTCATTGATATTTAAAGTTTTGACCTCTTCAATCCCACTTTTATCAATCTTAGCATCAAGATCTAAAACCTCTGAATCATTGGGATGCATTTTAACTAAAGTTAACTCATCTCCAGTCCCATCCTTATCAAGATTAGTATTGGAAAACAAAGATTCAATAGGGGCCACATCAATCACTTTAAGGTCTTCATCAATATTATGATGAGAACATACTTTTTCAAGCCATTCACGCTTAGCACAAACTCTAGCGGTTCATTCCTTACACTCATCAATACAGATTCTCATAGATTTTAAAGAGTCATTAATATAGTGCTTGGGTGGAATAGATCTAGTTTTTAAAGAATTAATCTCAAGAGAAATTTTATCAATGTTCCTAGCCATATCATCAATCTTGAGCAATTTTTGTTCAATCATAGGATTGAAACCTTTTTGCATACTAATGAATTCTTTAATATTACTCTCAAAATCAGAGGGTATTTTATTATAATTTCCAGAAGAATTGCTGTAGGAATTAACATAATTATTAGAGGGATTACTAGCAAATGGTCTAGCATTGAAATTACCTCTATAAGCGTTATTACCAACAAAAATCACATCCATAGATTCATTATTATTTCCAATCAAAGAAGACAAAGGCATATCATTAGGATAAATAGGGGCACTCTTACTAGCAAATAATTTCATCAATTCATCCATCTTTTCACTCAAAGTATTAATTTCTTCAATAGCATGCACTTTTTTACTAGTAGGAGATCTTTCGGTGTGCCATTGAGAGTAATTTCCATAATATTATCTAGGAGTTTAATAGCTTCTCCTAATGTGATTTCCATAAAGGTTCCACCCGTGGCAGAATCTAAGACATTCCTAGAAGCAAAATTCAATCCAGCATAAAAAAATTGTATAATCATCTATAAACTCAAATCATGCGCGGGACAATTCCTAATCATAAGTTTCATCCTCTCCCAAGATTGCGCAACATGTTCATGATCAAGTTGCTTCAAATTCATTATATCGTTCCTAAGGGAGATGATCTTAGCGGGCAGAAAGTACTTGGAAATAAAAGCATCTTTACACTTATTCCATGAATCAATACCATTTTTTAGGCAAAGATGAAAACCAAGTTTTAGCATGATCTCGTAGTGAGAACGGAAATAGCTTCAATTTAACAATATCATTATCCACATATTTCTTATTTTGCATATCACACAACTCAATGAAAGTATTTAGATGGGATGCGGCATCTTCATTAGCAAGGCCGGAAAATTGTTCTTTCATAACAAGATTGAGCAAAGCAGCATTAATTTCATAAGATTTCGCACTAGTGGCGGGAGTAATTGGAGTACTAATAAAATCATTATTATTAATATTAGAAAAGACACACAACTTGGTATTCTCTTGAGTCATTGTGACAAAGCAAGCAATCAAGCACTCAAGCAAGCAAAAGGCAAATGGTAAGATGAACGAAGAAGGGCGAATAAAAAGGCAAATCTTTTTGAAAAACGTTTTACAAGTTGGGGAGAGGAAAATGATAGGCACATGGCATATAATGTAAATGCAAGAGATGAGTTTGTGATGGGTACTTGGTATCCTTGACTTGCTATGTATCTCCCTGGCAACGGTGCCTGAACTCCTTCTTGCTACTTCTCGAGCATGCATTGGTTTCCCATGAAGAGGAATGGTTTATGCAGAAAAGTAATAAGTATTTCCTTAAGTTTTTTAGAATCAAGATATCAATCTGGTAGGAGATACAAGCGAGCCACCAATAGATGTACCTGCACAAAGAATGAAACACTTGCACCCAACGCTATAAAGAGGTTGTCAATCCCTTCACGGTTATTTGCAAGGATGAGATCTAGTAGAGATAGATATAATAGGATGCTTGAACGGAAAGCAAAACTAAAAGAAAAAATAGGGCAGCAAGTGTTTTTGGTTTTAGATCTGAAAATATAATATGGAAAATAGACCCGGGGCCAAAGGTTTCACTAGATGGATTCTCTCATGATGGCAAGTATTACCGTGGGTGAACAAATTACTATCGAGCAATTGATAGAAAAGCGAACAATTATGATGATATCCAAGGCAATGGTTAGGCATATAGGCATCACGTCCGTGACAAGTAGACCGAAACGATTCTGCATCTACTACTATTACTCCACACATCGACCGACTCCTGCCTGCATCTAGAGTATTAAGTTCATGAAGAAAAGAGTAACACATTAGGTAAGATGACATGATGTAGAGGGATAAACTCAAGAAATATGATGAAAACCCCATCTTTTTACCCTTGATGGCAACAATACAATACGTGCCTCCCTACCCCTACTTTGTCACTGGGTGAGGACACCGCAAGATTGAACCCAAAACTAAGCACTTCTCCCATTGCAAGAAATACCAATCTAGTTGGACAAACCAAACCAATAACTTGAAGAGACTTGCAAAGATATGGAATCATTCATATAATAATTCAGGAAAGACTCAAATAATATTCTTGGATAATCTGAACATAAACCCACAATTCATCGGATCTCGACAAACACACTGCAAAAGAGTATTACATCGGATTGATCTCCATGAAGATCATGAAGAACATGGTATTGAGAATAAAAGAGAGATAACAAGCCATGTAGATACTAGCTATGGACCCATAGGTTTGTGGTGAACTACTCACGCCTCATCGTAGGGGCAATGGAGTTGATGTAGATGCTCTGCATGATCGAATCCCCCTCCGGCAGATTACCGGAAAAGGCTCCAAGATTGGATCTCTCGGGAACGGAAGCTTCTGGCGGCGGAAAAGTATTTTTGTAGCTCATTCCGATAATGATGGAATATTTGGGTATTTATAGGCCAAATATTAGGGTTAGGGGAGTTGCCAGGGGCCCACAAGCCTGCCCGGCATGGGTGGCCCCCCTGGTCACGGAAGCGGGCTTGTGGCCCCGTGGCAGCTCCTCTGCCTTGGTTCTCAAGTCTCGTAGCTTCCTTTTATTCCAGAAAAAAATCATTCCGGAGGTTCTATTCCGTTTAATATTCCTTATTTGTAAAACTCAAAAACAAGGGAAAAACAGAAACTAACACTAGGATCTAGATTAATAGGTTAGTCCCAAAATAATATAAAATAGCATATTAATGTATATAAAACATCCGAAACAGATAATATAATAGCATGGAACAATCAAAACTTATAGATACGTTGGAGACGTATCAGTAGGTTTCACTAGTAGCTTATCTCATTGGTATAGCACACGGTGGGTGAACAAATTAGTGTTGGGACATTGATAGAAGATCGAATAATCATGATGATATCCAGGCAATAATCATTATATAGGCACCACATCCAAGATAAGTAGACCGAAACGATTCTGCATCTACTTCTATTACTCCACACATCGACCACTATCCAGCATGCATCTAGTGTATTAAGTTCATGGGGAAACACTGTAATGCAATAATAATGGTGAAATGATGTAGACAAGATCTATTCATGTAGGAATAGACCCCATCTTGTTATCCTTAATGGCAACAATACATGTGTGTCTTGCTGCCCCTTCTGTCAATGTGAAAGAACACTACAAGATCGAACCCATCACAAAGCACCTATTCCCATGGCAAGAAAAATCGATCTAGTTGGCCTAACTAAATGAACTATTCTAAGAAGAAATACGAGGCTATAAGTAATTATGCAAATAAGAGATCAAAGAAGACTCAAATCATATTCATGGATAGAAACTGATCATGAACTGAAAATTCATGGGATCCCACCAAACACACAACAAAAGTCATTACATCAAATAGATCTCCAAGAGACCATTGTATTGAGAATCATAGAGAGAGAGGAAGCCATCTAGCTACTGGCTATGAAATCATAGGTCTATGGTGGACTACTCATGCATAATTGGAGAGGCATCTATGATGAAGACGAACCCCTCTGTGATGGTGTTAGATTGGATCTCGAGGTTCTGGAACTTGCGATGGCTGGAATTGTGTTTCATCGTCTCCTCCAGGGTTTTCCAAAAACATGGGAATTTATAGGATTGATAGTTGGTTGAGGGGGGTCCCAAGCTGGGCACCCTCCACCAGGCCATGCCAGGGGCCTCTGGTGCGCCCTGGTTTATGGTGGCCAACCTAGGCCCCCTCTCCTGGTGCTCTTCGCCTCATCCTGACTCTACTGGTCCGTAACAATTCTCCACAAATCCGGGTAGCGTTTTGGGTCAGTTTGGTACTAGTTTTCTGCAAAGTAAAAAACAAGCAAAAACAACAACTGGCCCTTTATCACTAGTTGAATAGGTTAGTCCCAAAAAATGCTATGAAGTAGCTATAAAATGGTTGGAAAACATCCAAGTTAGATAATATAACATCATGGAACAAGCAAAAATTATAGATACTTTGGAGACGTATCAGTTGCCGCCGGTGGTCTTTGCTGCAAACACATGGGGAAAGAGGGGGAAACAATCAGTGCACTGTTGTAGCTCCAGATCGAGGGAGAGGAATGGTGAAGAAGGGTCACCATGGCCGGACGGTGGTGGGCCCATCGTGGTAGAGCTCGGCTCGATCCCGAGCACTCCGGCACTAGGTCTCTCTAGGGGCGGTGTAAGTGCTTGATTGAGAGGGGGAGATGGATTCCAGAGGGGAGGAGCGTGCTTGGGGAGGTCCTTTTCTAGGGGGTGACAACGCACCATGCGCCAATGCGCCAGTTAGGATGACACCGATGGCAGAGGGCATTGGGGCAAGCCACGGGAGTCCGGGGCGTTCCTGAGATGGGTTTAGACCCGCGGGTAGTGAGGAGAGAGAGCAGGCGAGGACCTGGGCATCAGCGAGTGAGGTGCGCATGCGAGGTGGGGCAAAAGGAGGGAGAAAGAGGGGGGGACAAGGGGTTGGTGCATTACAGACATTGAGGCCAACCAGCTATCGAGAGTTGGGAGCCCGAGGCTGTCGGGAGCCTCGGAATGGTGGCGGCTACGTGTCGTTTTGGCATGCCAGGTAACAGTGTCCTGGATTAGGGGTACTTACCACATCGTCTCCTGACAGTTGGGTTGGGCCGAGGACCCTTAGGGAGGTTCATTAATGGGCTAGTTCGGACAACCCATGATGCATATGAGGAAGATTCCACAAGATTTGGTGATCAAGACAAAGACTCCTCTCCACCAATGTAGCCAACTAGGACTCTTGTTATCCTAGGCCTCTGGTGTGTTATATAGCCAAGGCCAGGCTAGTCATTAAGCATGATCAGATCATCATAGATCATATCTTTGTATGAGCATAGCTCTTAGGGCTTAGACCACTACATACGATCTCGAGGTAGATCAACGTTGTACTCGATACACTATCATCAATACAAACAAAGCAGGACGCAGGGCTTTACCTCCATCAAGTGGGCCCGAACCTGGATAAATACCGTCTCCCTTGTCTCGTGTTACACATCAATTCAAGACCCACAGATCGGGACCCGCTACCTGAGAACCGCCGGTTTTGACGTCGACATTGGTGCTTTCATTGAGAGTTCCGCTATGGGATCACTAGAAGGATCAATGGCCCGTCTGCATATTGCAGTTTTTCTGGAAAGCGAATTTGTGTTTGTCGTCCTCGTTTCCTTAAGTGTCGCTTTGACAATTGCTTCAGGCGAATTGTGCGGAATTATATCTACAACAACCATGCAAAATTTCTTCGCGTTCCGATGGTGGACTCTACGGAAATCTGCGATATACCGGAGCCATGTCGAATCTGGACAGGAATCTAGATGAGTTTAAGACGAGGAGTCCAATATCTAGCTCAGACATCCGTAGGAAAATCCCACCGTTCACCGGATGCTGAATTCTTATACCGATCACCCCTCCAAATTTCATCTCAATCCGACCATCCAAACTCCGGGAAATGTTATATGAGTACAATAAATTTTGGGTCTATTTTCTGCACGAAAACGAATCCAACCCAAATTAATATTTTTCATGAATGGGTTGTCAGACGTCCTTGTTGAAGGAATTTTTCTAATCATCTCGGTTAGCCGACCAAGAGTTCGGCATCACGAGTGCCGAATAATCATCAAGAGAACGTTATCATCCGCAAGTTGTACGGGTCGGGCGCTTCGTTGCTTCACCAATTCAGCATTGACCGCGTCACCGTTTTCGACCTGCGTCAGCATTGCCGCGTTGTCACTTTTTCAAGCCGACGCCCAGCACGCCAACCTGCTTTGACACGTCGCCTGGCATGGGGCTCTAGCGTCATCTTGCCGACCTACTCCGTCACCTCGGCTAGACTAGGGCTTCATATCTCCTCACCAACCTACGTCACAGACTTCAGCGTCACCAACCGACTAGCTTCGCCATGTTTTCTGGACCGGGTACTTTGCGTCTCCACATCAACCGTGCAACGTTGCCACTTCGTAATCAACTTCGGCTGTGTCATGTGGTCACCTTGGCATGCCTACATTGTCGTCCCGCCTCCATCAACCAAATTGTGTTGTTGACATGGTCGACAGACGTGAGGGCTTCGACGTCACCCTGCCAAACTACTCCGCCTGATCGACTAGAGTGGGGGTTTCTCCTTGGACCTTCGGAAGTGTTGTGATGTCACTTCATCAAGTCGAGCTCTTCTTCGGCTACCTCATGACCGGCTTGGGGGCTGGGACCTTGACCCACTACATGCTCGACATACGTCACAAGCACATTAACCAGCTAAGTCGTTTTCATTATCAACTTTTTTCAATTTTTAACTTTTGTTCGGTTCGACCAAGCAATATTTGTGTTAAATAAAAAAGATTGTTTATTAAAAACGCTTTATTTTCCCATGATAATTGGGGGCTTCATCGTCAGGCTGCCGAACTACTCTCCTCGGCTGGACTGGGGGCCTCCCCACAGCAACCGTGTTGCGTTGCCACTTCTCGACGCAAGCTCTTCGCTCGATTACCTCGGTCTTGGGGAATGGGACATCGGCCAAACCGAGGACTAAGTCTTCGTACCATCACAAGCCCGAACAGCACCGAGCACATTAACCAGCTAAGTTGTTTCCGTGCTCAGCTCTCTTTGAAATATTACTTTTTGTTCGGTGCAACCAAACATTATATTTTTTTTAAATAAAAAAAACTTTGTTTGCTAAATTTTTTTTACCCGATTTAACCGAGGGCTCTTAATTTGTATGAGTCATTTTATAATAACTGTGTTTTCTTCTTAGTCGTTGCAAAGTATTTTTCTACTACTCCTTTTTTCGACACTAGCATGTGGTCAATAGCTGGATAGCCTGGTTTATTTCTAAAGCCGCTCGAGTTTAGTTTGCTAAACATGCCTCAGAGAAACACTCCGCCTTTGGGATATGGAGGGTGAAGCCAACGGTTGACCTGCTTGGAGTCCGGCGATCGGATGTATCATGTTCAGACACGACCGACGCACAAATTAAATTTTAGACCAGATTTGGATTAGCACAATTTTCTTTTGTCTAAACATAAAGTTTTTTTGCATATGTTTTTGGTTATTTCCGAGCATAACTCTTGTAGTACAATGCATTGATTTCCGTAATCATCATTATAAACCCTAGCTGGATTTATATGCATTGATTTCGAGTTGTGTCTTTGGTCCATAGCTGGATTCCCCGGCTCCTATGCTTACCTCTTACATTTCCACTTTGTTCGGCTAAGGGGTAAAGGGAGAACCAATGCGATTGTCACTTCCAGTTTAACTGGTTAAGTGCCTCAGTTGGAGAAAGCTGAAAGATAACTGTCACAACAAGCGTAAATCGGTCAGCAAACCGCAGGCGGTGTTCAACCAAATATAGCCGATCGAGGTCATCCGAGTAAAATGACGGGCCTTTATTTCTTGAAAAGTCCAAGTTGTGGGTGGTTTGACCTCAAAAAATCCGAGGAGTGGACGTATACTGGGGGCTATTAAGTAGCCCCCAAACATATGCTCCTATGACTAAGTGAAAGTTATAAAGCTTGCATATCTGATTGTCTTGTTTCCGCTAACACAACTGCCTCCGGGCACCAAGACATCGGCTAAGGGTTGTCTTTTTATTGCGGAAACCCCCTGCATAGCATCTACAAAGTGGTAGAAGTCAACGATGGGCCACTCTCAAATGATAAACGGTCACAAAGGAGTCAAAATAACATATATCATAAAAGCATTTGTATTCAATATGTGAGTGTTGCCTTTCATAATCATTGTTATAAAGCCATAAATATGGATCAATTTGATTTAAGATTTTGGCCAAGCTGGGTTGCCTGGCTCCTGTGCTTATCCCCTATGTTCCTGACTATTCGGCTAGGGGGTAAAGGGAGCACCTCTATGATTGTTAATTCCGGGTCATCCGGGTTAGTAACTAAGACTGGGTGAAGCTGGAAGCTAGCCTTCTTAAGAATATAATTGGTCGGCAATGACGGAAGTGAATTTTTTGGTTCACTAAAGACCACAAAGTTCGGGAACATTCGCCGAACTAAACCGTCAATATTTTCCTCCCGCATTGATCAGAGTTGGGGTTTCGTGATCATGGTCAACATGATACCCTAGGAAAAGGAACCTATAAATGAATTATTTGTCCCAGAAGATGTTTCTTACATAGTAATATAACACATCTCTCCGCGTACCTTTGTTTATAAAACTATATGGTCGGACTACCTTGTTTGCCGTAAATCTTTGCCTTTAAAAATGCTTTATAAATTAGGACAAACACTCCTGAGTTACCGGCCAAGAAGGTTGAAGCTAATGGTCGGTCAACAAAGTCTTGTACAATGTGGATCTGAGCATTAATGATGTAAAGTACTTGGATACATAGAATCATTACACATAAATTGTGTCAAAGATAACAAAGTTTGAAATTTGTGTCAAACAAATATCGATCCTTAATTCGACCTCCCGTGCCCAAATTAAGCCTCGGGGGCTACTGCATTGCCTAATCAATGCAGCAAATTCAAAGTGCAATACGGTTTGTGAGGAGTTTAAATCCTTAGGTTGGTCGACCGCACCCAATCGAGCCTCAGAAACTACTGTGTGCCGCGTTTACACCCCTATTGAATGCCTCCGAGCAAGAACTTGATCCTCAGGCCAATTTTGCAAATCGACCTAAGTCTCAGGGGCTACTGGGATTAGTGGTTCTATTTTGATTATTATATTTTCCTTCAGGGAATCTCAGGTTTAGACTGACACGGACCTTGAGGGCTACTGGCTATATATCTCGGCAGAGACTAAATTGCACCAATTGAAAATATCCGCAAAACATCAGCCCGTGGTCGGGGTGATGCACCACCTCGGAAGCAGTCCGGCATAAAGATCGGGTGCAAGTGGCTGGCTCCATAGAAGGCATTTCCGGCATTAAGCTCATTGAATTCGTTTAATCTTTTAAAGATTGAGGTAGTTTATGACACCTCAGACGTTGATCATTGTTGGAGATCGGAAGCATGCCGGCATAAAGCTTAAGATCGAAGGCACTTCAGAAGCAGTCCGGCATAAAGCTCAAGATCGAAGGCACTTCAGAAGCAGTCCAGTATAAAGCTCGAATGCGAATGGCCGGCTGATACGCTCCATCGTAACTAATTTTCCAAACCCTTTTGCCCTTGTTTTGGACCCTAATTTGCATAATTTTAATGGAACTAACCCGGACTGACGCTGTTTTTAGCAGAATTGCCTTTGTGTTATTTTTGTGCAGAAATAAAAGTTCTCAGATTGACCTGAAAAATTACGGAGAATATTTTTGGAACTAATAAAAATACTCAGGAAAGAATCAACTAGAGGGGGGCACCCACAGGCGACAAGCCCACTACGTGCGGCTACCCCCTAGCTGTGCCAAGCAAGCTTGTGGTCCCCCTGTGGCTCCACCGACCTCAATTTTACTCCCATATATTCATATTCACGAAGAAAAACATCAAGGAGAAGAGTTCATTGCGTTTCACGATACGAAGCCGCCGACACCTCCTGTTCTTCCTTGGGAGGCTAGATCTGGAGTCCATTTTGGCCTCCGAAGAGAGGAAATCCACACCATCGTCATCACCAACAATCCTTCATCACTAATTCCATGATGCTCTCCGCCATTCGTGAGTAATCCCATTGTAGGATTGTTGGACGGTGATGGGTTGGATGAGATTTATCATGTAATTTAGTTAGTTTTGTTAGGGTTTGATCCCTACTATCCATTATGTTCTGAGATTGATGTTGCTATGAACTTGTTATGCTTAATGCTTGTCACTAGGGCCCGAGAGCCATGATTTCAGATCTCAACCTATTATGTTTTCATGAATATATACGTGTTCTTGATACTATCTTGCAAGATGTAGACACCTATTATGAGTTATGATATGCATCCCCCAGGGTGACAATACTTGGGATCCTTTCTGGTGATTACCGCAGTTTGAGGAGTTCATGTATTCACTAAGTGCTAATGCTTTGGTCCACTTGTCGGGACCCCAATCATAAGTTATATGAATCCAGACTGTAACATATCACATCACTTTGCGGACTCATGCATGGTAAGCTGCACGGCTGTAGCCTTACCTTAGCCGGGACCGTTTGCGTCTTATGGCTCACGTATGTGAACATGTCGCTGGCAATCAAACGACAAAGAACCCGGGCCGACATAACTAGTCATAGAACCCAAGCGGCACATCCATATGGAAACAGGCATACGTAACCCAACAATGCAGGTATCGACCTCAAGCGTGTGTAGACGAGTCGTAGCAGGCTACACGGACTCCATTACACCGTGAGGCATTTCCCCGAAGGGACAGACATAGCAGCAGAGAAGGATACATGCCGGTCAATCAATGTGTCCGGAGCAGTAGCAAGCTACCATGGCTCGGTGGAAGCACAAAGAGGCAGTTTCCCGTAAACAGTACTACTAAAGGCGCACAACTAGGTGTCGGATCCCATACATACCGTTGCATGTCACATGTCCGCACAACATGCCCGATATGCATAGATACAACCATGGCATCACAACATAACCATACAACAACATGACTTTTATTTAAGAGGCTTAGACCGGCCTTGCATAATATGTTCTTACAGATAGGGGTCACATGACCCGACACTCAAGTCATACAAACAAGTTCATACAAACCAAGCGGAAGCTTAAGCTATCTGAGTACAGACAGATGAAAGGGGTAAAAAGGCACATGGCCTAACTATCTACAGCCCGCCACAGGGCATAAGGTCGTAGCTGGGGCACCAGCTATTCGGCATCGTCGACATCTAGAAAGAACCCACATAATGGGTCCTGGGTCTCATCTGCAACATTTATTAAGCAAACGTGAGTACAAATGTACTCAACCAGTCTTTAAATCAGACCTAGTCTAATCATGCTCATGTATCAACAAGGGAAGTGGTGGAGTTTATGCAGCAATGCCACCTTTGACTCATGGCTAACCTGCACTACTCAAATTTTAACTCTTCGCTACAATTTTAGATATCGCACACGAGTCCACCAACTACATAGAAATACACTACCATGGATTCACTTCCCTCTCCTGAGAGAGTTCCATCCACGGTACTCACACTTGTCTTGATATTTTTACGAGTATCCATTTGATTATCTATGAACATCATAGTTCTCCAAGTAGTCCATATCCGAGGACGCAGCTATTCGAATAGTTTCATACCCTGCAGGGGTGTACTTCTTCACACACGCTCTCGCCACTTATCGCTGTGTGCTCATAAAACCATGCACCTCGGCAACCTTCAAGCGGATGCCCAGCGAGGGAGTCAGCCATGACCGTCAATCACATGAGACCTCTAGTCCAGGCTATCGCCTATTTGAGACTGAACCCGCACGGAAGTCCGGCCAAAGTTTCCGCTATGGACCCAAACGATGTGCGCAGGTTCCCAAGCCCACCATTCGGGTGACCCTTGGTACACCATGCCATTGCCTACCACGTCGTAACCCACACCTAGGGTCAGTGCTACGCATGGCCTCCAGCATGCTATAAACACCAGAAACTACTTGCAAATCCTGGACCAAGGACTAAGCGACTAATAAGTCGAGAGGGGTTGAGTTACCGGAACCCAATGTGTGGTAGTAACTAGTCTTGGATCACAAACACGGAACTCAGTTCCTAAGAACGGTCCCAATGAGACAACTCGCTATGTACTTCTACATAGCCTCTCATTGCTACCTTTACCAAATTGGGTTCATCATAAGTCATCACATTAGAACAACATTGTTTCACTCAGTTCATCACCCAGATGAATCAGACCTGACACAACTCTAAGCATAGCAAGCATAGCAGGCAAAGTAAGCTAAGCACATCATGGCACAAGCATCTACCAGGTATGCTAGGTTGCAAGGTTTAGCTATTTACTGTGACAATGACAGGTCATGCATAAGAATAGGTTCATCTACTGTGTATGACTGACATGTGATCGTTTGTCCTAATGCAGTAAACAAGAGGAGGAGCGAGAGAGTGGGATGCTATCGAAATGATCAATGGGGTTACTTGCCTTGTTGGGTAGCGGGAAGGTTCTCTCCTTCGTTGGAATACTCGGAGGTATCCTTGGAACCAGGGCCTACCGCAATGCAGAAAAGAAATACACGCAAGTGCAACAATATGATGCATGATCATGGCATGATAGCATGTGTGGATGAGCTAATGCAACTAGTGTTCATGTTGATTTGAAATGAATTTGAATATAGGTTAGAAATCGTTCTTCATTTCAAATTCCATATACTATCCTATTAGTAAATGTCCATGTTCATCTACATAGGTTGCTCTAACATGCATGATAATAACACCATTGGATTCATTGGATTTTTCTGATAAATTTTCATATATAAATTATTTTCATCTGATTTACCGATTAATTTATATGAACTTTTGAGGTTTTAAATAATTTCTAGAATTATGTTTAAACTAGAAAATAGAACTATGACGTCAGCCTGACGTCACAGTGACGTCAGCTGGTCGGTTGACCAGGCCAGAGTCAAACCTGTTAGTGGCTCAATCATTTAACTAAATAATTAAAACTAATCCTAACTAATTAACAGATCTGGGCCGACTGGTCAGTGACTAGTTAGGTTAATTAATTTTTCTTAATCTAACTTAATTAGAGGGTCGGGCCCACTTGCCAGTTGACCTGGGGTCAAACCCCCATGGTCAACTCTGGCAAAACCCACCGGCGTTGAGCCGTCGGTGGCTCCAGAGACGGTGGAGGGGCTCGGGATCCCTCCTCGGCAACCAAATGAACGGCGAAGGGGACCAAACGAACCTATGCTCATGCGCGCGTCCATCTCGACACCTCCTAGTAGCTGAGATGGTCGGAATCGACGCCGGCGGCGAGCTTGGCGGCTGCCAGAGCCCGGGCGGGCACGGGCCCGTCGAGCCGGAGCTCAAACGAGGCACCTAAGGCCTCCTAGGGCCACCTGGGACATCCTGAGCATGACCACGTGCTCAGACGCAAGCTTGGGCCGCTGCAATGGTGTCCACGACCTCGCCGGTGGCGAGAAGCTTTTGGGCTCGGAGGAACTCGGCACTAGAGGGCTCATTCGAAGGGGGGGAAAGGGGGAAAAGGACCAGGGGCTCATGACGGTTGCAGAGACGTCGAGAGCGGGCTCGGGGAGGGCCTGGAGCAGCGGCAAGCTTCACTTGCTTGCCGGCGGGCGGAGGTTGAAGACGACGGCGATGGCAGCGACAGGGAGCTCCCGACGGTGCGTGGCTCGGCTAGAAGGAAGAGGGGATCTAGGCAGAGCCTTTGGTGGGCTCAGAAGGGCGCGGGGGTGGCTAAAACGGCGGTGCTACGGCGGCAAGCAGCTCGGCCATGGCGAAGTAGAGGAGAGGAGAAAGAGAGGCGGGCGAGAGAGAGAGAGAGAGAGGGAGCGATGGGGACGGCTCTGGGAGCTTATCCTCGTCGCGCTGGCGAGGAGGAAGCAGGCAGGCAGCTGCCGACATGGAGGCACGATAGCGTGCGCACGCCGGCCACACTCCCGTCCTCCTGGCCGCCAGGAGGACGATGACCTCCCTGGGCCAGGTGGGCCGGCCTGGCCTGGGCTTCTTTCTCCTTTTTTTTCTTTATTTCATTTCTTTTTCTAATTTTTGACATTTTTAATTCTTTTGCAGGTACAAAATGACTTTGCCAAATATCCCATGTATTTTCTATAATGGAGTTTGAATATTTCAAACTTACCTAAAAAGTTTCAGGATATTTTGAAAACAAAAGTAATGATAATGCTTTATTTGGCATTTT
The DNA here is from genome assembly GCA_022496015.1 of Hordeum marinum. Taxonomy (NCBI): domain Eukaryota; kingdom Viridiplantae; phylum Streptophyta; class Magnoliopsida; order Poales; family Poaceae; genus Hordeum; species Hordeum marinum. The sequence goes on along the minus strand of CM039678.1, from coordinate 307,714,891 downwards.
CAAGAGCTTTAACCTTTATTTTGAAATTGTTTTGGATGTTCAAATATGTAAAATGGTCCCTGTTATAATCATGTCCAAATTTATCAGACATAGGGAACATTTTTAAAGAGCATTTTGGATTTGTTGAATTTTCACCAACTTTGAATTGTTTTGATTCAATGTGAGCCTGGGGTTTCTTCAACTTCCCATTTCAAGTTGATGCCAAATTGAAACATGATGCAAACATAGGCTGTTCCTATGACTTCTAGCTAGGGATGTGACACCAGTTCTCTATTAAAAGGAGGCCTTAATATCCCTTAGTTTCCATTAGGACCTCGCTGCCACGGGAGGGTAGGACAAAAGATGTCATGCAAGTTCTTTTCCATAAGCACGTATGACTATATATGGAATACATGCCAACATTACATTGATGAATTCGAGCTAGTTCTGTGTCACCCTATGTTATAACTGTTGCATGATGAATGACATCTGACATAATTATCCATCACCAATCCATTGCCTATGATCTTTTCACATATTGATCTTTGCTAAGTTACTTTTTCGTTGCTACTGTTACGATCACTAGAAAACTGCTACTGCCACATTTGCCATCATTACCGCTACTTCCATACTACTTTGCTATTAAATACTTTGCTACAAATATTAAGTCATTCAGGTGTGGTTGAATTGACAACTCAGCTGCTAATGCTTGAGAATATTGTTTGGCTCCCCTTGTGTCGAATCAATAAATTTGGGTTGAATACTCTACCCTCGAAAACTATTGCGATCCCCTATACTTGTGGGTTATCAAGAGCTTTTTGTGGCGCCGTTTCCAGGGAGCATAGCTCTATTCTCTGAGTTACTTGGGATTTATATCTGTTGATCACTATGAAGAATCTAAAGGATCCAAAATCGAAGATCTATCCCTCTACTACAAGGGGATGTAAGTAACTGCCATCTAGCTCTGCACTTGAGGCACCTTCTGTTATGACTATGTTTGCAACACCACCACCTGCTAGTAATTCTGATATGTCGCAAGTGATTGATGATGACACTTCTGCTATGCATGATGCTTTTGATGATAATTTGCTTGATAATACTATGCCACTGAGTGAATTTCTTGATGAACAAATTGCTAGAGTCAATGCTGAAAATTATGATACTTCTGAAATAGATGAAATTATTGAAACTGAACACTATGAGACACCTGCTAGACCAAGCTCTCCTAGATATGAATTGCCTGATATACCCGAGGATTATGTTATGGAAGGAGAGGCAGCTAGGGACTTTGTTGCTTGTAAGGATAGAGATGATCTTAAGAAATTATTTTGCAACTGGAAAGAAAATCTTAGAATGCTAGAATGAAATATGATTCTAAGTTTGCTACTTCACCTATCTTTGTTACTCATAAGAATTATGAATTCTCTATCGATCCTGAGTTAATCACTTTGTTGAATCTGATACGTTCCATGGCTATGAATCTGAAACTGTTGTGGCACATCTTACTAAATTGAATGATCTAGCCACCCTATTTACTCATGAGGAAAAAATCATTATTATTATATTCTTAAGTTGTTTCCTTTCTCATTAAAGGGTGATGCTAAGATATCGTTCAACTCTCTTGCTCCTGGTTGTGTGTGTAGTCCATAGGATATGATATATTACTTTTTCGAAAAATATTTCCCTGCCCATAAGAAACAAGTGGCCTTGCAGGAAATATTTAACTTTATGCAAATTGAAGAAGAGAGTCTCCAAAATCTTGGGGAAGGCTTCTCCAGTAACTTAATGATTTGCCTGAGCATCCTCTCAAGAAAAACGAAATACTTGATATCTTTTATAATGGACTAACCGATGCTTCTAGGGACCACCAAGATAGTTGTTGAAAGGACGTGGATGTCGCCTAGAGGGGGGTTGTGAATAGGCGCTTTAAAATAATTATTGTTTAGGCTTGAACAAATGCAGAATAAAACTATCATTTAATTAATCAAACACAAAACCTAAAACAACTAGGCTCACCTATGTGCACCAACAACTTATGCTAAGCAAGATATACAACTAGGTGATAGAAAGATATATAACAAGAAACAATATGGCTATCACAAAGTAAAGTGCATAAGTAAAGGGGCTCGGGTAAGAGCTAACCGAGGCACGCGGAGACGACGATGTATCCCGAAGTTCACACCCTTGCGGATGCTAATCTCCGTTCGGAGCGGTGTGGGGGCACAATGCTCCCCAAGAAGCCACTAGGGCCACCGTAATCTCCTCACGCCCTCGCACAATGAAAGATGTCGTGATTCCACTAAGGGACCATTGAGGGTGGTCACCGAATCCATACAAGCAAGGTTGGGGAAATCTCCACAACTTGATTGGAGGCTCCCAACGACACCACGAAGCTTCACCACAATGGATTGTGGCTCCGAGGTGACCTCAAATGATCGGGCAATCTCCACAACCTAATTGGAGACCCCGAAACTTGCCCGGAACTTTGCACCACAATGATTGATCTTTGAGGCACCACCAACCATCTAGGGCGCCAAAGCACCCAAGAGGAACAACCTCTAGGGTGCTCAAACACCCAAGAGTAATAGCTTCTCAACTTCTCACTTCCACGTATCACCGTGGAGAACTCAAACCTATGCACCAAATGCAATGGCAAGGGAACACGGAGTGCCCAAGTCCTTCTCTCCCAAATCCCACCAAAGCAAATAATGCTAGGGAGGGAAATGAGAGGAAGAACAAAGAAGAACACGAAGAACTCCAAGATCTAGATCCAAGGGGTTACCCTCACTCAGAGGAGAAAGTGATTGGTGGAAATGCGGATCTGGATCTCCTCTCTCTTTTCCCTCAAGAACTAGAAAGAATCATTGGAAGTATTGAGAGTTAGCAAGCTCTAAGAAGGTCAAAATGGGGGAAGAACACGAGCTGAAAGGATAAGGTCCATTGGAGAAGAAGACCCCCTTTTATAGGTGGGAAAAAATCCAACCGTTATCCTCACAGCCCGCACAGAGCAGTACTACCGCTAGGGCGGTAGTACCCCTTTGAAAAACAAAACAGAGGAGGCAAAAGGCCAGTAGAACCGCCAAAGCGGTACTACCGCTCGTCCTCACGGTACTACCGCTCGTCCTCATGGTACTACCACTATGGATAGCGGTACTACCTCTACGGGTAGCGGTACTACTGCTTGCGAGCGGTACTAAAAAATTACATCCGTGCCTACCATGGATGGGCTTAACACGAGATTTTGGTCCAGAGCGGTAGTACCGCTCTTGGAGCCGCGGTAGTACCACTCCGGAGCGGTAGTAAAAAATTACATCCGCTCTAGCCGCGGGAGTAACACTGCAACCTTTTAAGAACACCAAAACTGCCACAACTTTTGCAAACGGACTCCAAAGTCAATGAAACAAAGTTTGTTGGAAAGCTAACAACATGGTCCAACACAATATTGATTGAAAAATCAATAAGAAGTAAATGAGAAAAGTTCCATAAGAAAATGGTGAGAACCCTTCCTCGAATAAGACCGGTAAAACTTCCAACACGGAAAACGTAATAGATGAAGCATATGAAATCCGTTTTCGATGAACTAGAGCATGTCACGAAGATAACCACAAGCTCAAGAACCCACATAGAGATAATCCAAAAAAGAACCAAGAAATATGATGATGTCAAGAATGTAATTGTTTGAGCTCTCAACGAACGATACGATCAAGCTACTCACTTGAGAGCCCCCCTTGATAGTACGACAATCGATCATATAACCTGGTCTCTTAACTACCACCATGAGACCGGTAAAATAGAAAACCCTATAAAGGTCAAACCTTAGCCGTGCGCATAGTCCACTTAAGCTAGATGATGATGATCTTGACTTCCTCAAGATGGACCACCTTTCTTGATTGCGTTGGCTTGATCAAGACTAGATGATTGCTCCATCATACTCCACTATGGGTGAGCCACTCTTCGGCACATCTTCACAAGTCCATTGTCACCACAATGAACGGCGGGCCTCAAGCGTGATCTCTCCATGATGCTTCACTTGATCTTGCACAGCACACCCTTGATGACGATCTCCACTTGATGTCATCTTCCATGGGATGTGTGGGATCTGCCTCTTGATGCAAGCCCATGGAAATATACCTAACCCCACAAAGAACTCTCACGTAGACCATGGGTTAGTACACAATGCATAATGGACAATGCTTACCACATCATGGGATCACTTGATCCCTCTCGGTACATCTTGTACGCTTTGTGTGTTGATCAACTTGATTCACTTTTTGACTTAGTATTGATCAACCATATATCTTAGATTCTCTCTTCATAAAGATGATGTCTTGAAGGTAAACATGAATGCTTACACAATCTTATTCTTCAAGACATGCTTGCAATAAGCTCAACTCCCACATGACCAATCTTTGGATAAACCTTGAATGCCACCTTGGTCACCATATAAACTCCTTGAATCCCAATAGATGGACTTCAAGAAGTGCCTATGGACAAATCCTTCGAATATAACTCAAGGCAACCATTAGTCCATAGGGGTGTCATCAATTACACAAAACCACACATGGAGAAATGTGCTCTTACAGTTGTGCTGGTTGTGTTTTTAGGGAACACAATGTTGAACAAGATGAACTACTATTGAATAATATGTTGAACAATGATAATGATTGGACTATTCCCGAACCACCTCCAAAGCCAACTCCGAAGAAAATAGTTATTCTATTTCTCAGTCGTGGAGATATGCAAGTGGCAAAGAAATCTATGAAAGAAAAAGGTATTAAAGCTGAAGATGTTAAGAATCTACCACCTATTAAAGAAATACATGGTCTTGATAACCTGACACAAGTAGTAGAGGTAAATTCTCTTTGTAGATTTGATGAAGGCGATATTTCTTATAATAAGTCTGTTAGCCAATGCTTGGATGAGTTTGATAACTTTGTTATTAAGCAAGAAAATTTTAATGCTTATGTTAGTAGACAATTGAAACATAATGCTTTCATGCTTGATCGCTTAGGTGATTATATGAGTAGAACTATCAATGATCTTAAGTTTATTAGTAAACATGCTTCCATGGTAACAACTCAAGTAGAACAAGTACTTAAAGCACAAAATGGTTTGCTTAATGAGATGAATAGTAAAAACAATGATCATTTTGTTAGAGTGGTGACTAGAGGTGGTAGAATGACTTAGGAACCTTTGTATCCTAAGGGCCATCCTAAGAGAATTGAGCAAGATTCTCAAATGAGTAATACTGATGCACCTAGTCGCTCCGGTAATAAGAAGAATAAGGACGATGCTAGAACTTTGCATGCTGCTAGTGAACCTATTATAGATATACCTGAAAACCCAAATGATATTTCTATTTCTGATGCCGGGACACAATCTGGTGATGAACATGAGCCTAGTGATAATATCAATGATGATGTTCAGGTTGATGCTCAACTTAGTAATGATAATGATATGGAGATTGAACCTGATGTTGACCTTGATAACCCACAACCTAAGAATTAAAGATATGACAAAAGAGATTTTATTGCCAGGAAGTATGGTAAATAAAGAGAACCATGGGTTCAGAAACCCATGCCATTTCCTCCTAATCCATCCAACAAAAAAGATGATGAGGATTTTGAGCGCTTTGTTGAAATGCTTAGACCTGTCTTTTTGCGTATGCTTTTGACTGATATTCTGAAAAGTTGTCTATATGCTAAGTATATGAAAGATATTGTGACTAAGAAAAGACAGATACCGGAAGTTGAGGTTCCACCATGCTTGCTAATTATACTTTTAAGGGTGGACTACCAAAGAAATTAGGAGATCCATGAATACCAACTATACCATGCTCTATCAAAGGGAATTATGTTAAAACTGCTTTATGTGATTTGGGACCTGGTGTTAGTGTTATGCCTTTCTCTTTATATCGTACACTTGAATTGAATAAGTTGACACCTACTGAAATCTCTTTGCAAATGGCTGATAAATCAACTCCTCTACCTATCAGTATTTGTGAGGATGTACCTGTCGTAGCTGCAAATGCTACTATCTTAACGGACTATGTTATTCTTGATATTCCCTGGGATGACAGTATGTCGATCATCATTGGTAGACCCTTTTTGAATACTGCAGGAGCTGTTATTGATTGCAACAAGGGCAATGTCACTTTTCATATTAATGGTAATGAGAATACGGTACACTTTCCGAAGAAACAACCTCAAGTTCATAGTATCAACTCCATTGGAAAAATTCAAGGATCATTATTGGAGACTTTGAATTCCCTCTTCCTACTGTCAAGAAGAAATATGATACACTTGTTGTTGGGGATATGCATATCCCTATTGAGGTAACTTAGTGTTAGTTGAAAAAAAATTGGTTTCATGTTATTCAAAAGAAGTTTGTTAATAAGACTTGATCAACCTTATTAATGGATTCCTTTTGAGAAGCATGAGATGGATGAATTTAGAAAGCACAACTTTCTGTACCCAACTTTTACTTTCTGTTAGTTAGAGTGAATAAAGTAAAAGTGCTATTATTTTTCTATTTTCTGAGTTTTCCCTGCAACAGAAAAATGACCTGAAAGTGAAAGTTCTTCAAATGCCCTGAAAATGTAATATGATTTTTTCTAGAATATTTAAAACTATCTAGCACTGAGCACACAACAGGGGGCTGGACCAGTGGGTCACAAGCCCATGGGGCGCGGCCACCCCCTGGCCACGCCTAGGTGGCTTGTGGGTCCCACGTGGCCCCACTTCACTTATTACATCACCCATCCACTTCGTCTTCCTCCGGAAAAAATCCCACCATTGCTCAAACCCGTGTTCCAGCTCATTTTGTCGCCATTTTCAATCTCCTTGTGCAAAGATCCATTCGCAAAACTGTTTGGGCAGATTGTTCTTCGGTATGCGAGTCCTCCAATGGTCCAATTAGTTTTTGTTCTAGTGCTTTATTTATTGCAATTTTTTTCTGCTGTGGTGACCTTGTTCTTGAGCTTTCATGTCAAATTTGTATGGTCCCAAGTAGTTTTGATGCATGATATAGGCTCTGGGCACTTGTGGGAGTACTTGCTATGAGTTTGGTTGAGTTTTGTTCACCTTTATTTTGAGTCACTAAAAATCTCATAATTTTTTAGAAAAAAATGCTGAGGAGATTGTTTAGAGGCTCTTCAAGCCAGAGTTCTAAGGGAGATGAAAATGAAATGAAGAAGACACCCAAGTATAATCTTCCTCATGTTATAGAAGTCTGGCCATGTGAATGGCCAAGTGACACATCCTTGAGGGCGGCTGACATTTATGAAGATTTCTATTATTTGGCCGGGAATGCAGGCATCACCGACTTCCTCAATGATAAGTGTGACCAGTACCTCTTTCTCACGAATACCTTTGTGCAAAACTTTCACTTTCATTTTAGGGAAGACCCTCCTACGGTAGAATTTCACCTATATGATGTGCCTAAGAAAATGAACCTTTATGATTTTTGAAATGTTTGCAAAATAACCTATGAGGGCAACATCAGGAAACCACGTCCTAGAGACATGGAAGATTTTATTGCCGTAGGTACTGTATGGGAAGAGAGAGGGATGTCAAAGGCAAGCGCGGCTAGTTTACATTTTTGTGTTCTACGCTATTATTCATTATTTGCGGGGAGATGTTTAGTTGGTCGTGGGGAGAGTGGAGGTCTTAGTGCTCCCAAGCCCTCCGTTATGTGCCATGCTTTACTTGCTGATAGAACCTTTAGTTTGGCCACTATGGTGGCCCAACGGTTGAACTTAAACCATACGAGGGGGCCTATATTTGGAGGTATCAATGCATCTCGTCTAGCCAAACACTTTGAGATACCCATTAGACTTGACAAGGAAGAGGAGATGTTGTTACCATAGAAATTTTTAGACTACGACCGTATGGTAGTCCATGATGTGATTAGGAAGAATGATGACAGGAGGCTGCTTTACAACTTAGTTTTTAGTCAAGGTACTTGTGAGATTATTACTATGCCTACGTCCTCTTTGTTCGATATTCATTCAGGAAGGTACACCATTATGCGCGAAGATATTTACAGATATTAGGGTCTGTCGCAACCCCCAGCTCCTGAACCGGCACCAGCCCTTGATTCGTATCTTGAGCCAGTTTTTCAGTGGGAGCCATAGGAGCTCGCCAACCAATGGAACTCTAGGGACACTCCGTAGTATCTAGGAGAGAGATACTTCCAGCCATAGCCCTAGACCAACTTAGGCCAAATGGCTAAGCTTGGGGGAGTGCATATTTCTCACCGACGATACATTCATCTCCACACACTCATCTTAGTAGTCGGTGTTCATATGTTTTCATTGTACCATCCATGGTAGTTTATTTCTTCCTTCCACTTTCTTCTTGTGTGTTTAATTAACTTTGAGAACAAAAATTAGTTATAGCCTTACCTTCTAGTTTGTTTAGTTGTAACATTAAAAGAAAACCCAAAAAGATTTCTTGTTCTTCTTATGCTTGTTGGGAGCTTTCCCGTGTAAATAGTTTTTCCTTGTTTTTGAATTTTCCTTCTTTGGGTCGTAAGGAGAAGACCACAATGAAATGGCGAATGGCTCTCATATGCATTATTGTTTACCTATCAGAGAGCCCATATCACCTTGCCTTCTCCCTTGAGTTATTGTTTGTAGATTCCAGCTTAGTCCAATGCACATGCACTCTTATTATTATCCACACAGTTTGATCGTGCAAGTGAAAGGTAATAATGATGGTATATGATGAAAAGATTGAGATGGAGAAAAGCTGGTATGAACTCGACCTATTTTTCTTTTGTAAATATGATTGGCTCATCATCCCGAATTCAGTTCATTATGGGTGAAACATATTTGTAATGACAATTAGAGATTATAGTTACTCATGCCATGCTTAATTAGCTAAGAGTGGATAATGATTTGTCTTGAGTGCTAACATGCATGTTAAAATGGTTCTGATGTAGTATGATAGGATGGTATCCTCCTCTGAATGATTCAAGTGGCTCAACTTGGCACATGTTCATGCATGTACTTCAAACAAAATCAACATAGCCTCTACAATATTTATGTTCATGGTGATTTATATCCTACTCATGCTTGCATTCAATGTTGGTTAATCTCAAGGCATGTTGATGACTGTGTGGCTTTCTAGTTGGTCGCTCCCCAATCTTTTGCTAGCCTTCACTTGTACTAAGCGGGAATTCTGCTTGTGCATCCAATTTCTCAAACCCAAAGTTGTTCCACATGAGTCCACCATACCTACCTATATGTGGTATTTACCTGCCGTTCTAAGTAAATTTGCATGTGGCAAACTCTAAATCTTCAAATAAACATTCTGGTTTCTATGCCCAAATCGCTCATGTAGCGACTCGGGGTTGTAAGTATCTTCCATGCTAGGTGGGTTATTCTCACAATATGTGTTGATTCACTATCATTCATGACAAAGTGGTTGGTAATAGGTATTCCTAGTCGTGAAATCAAAGAAAAAAATGAAAATAATTAAACAAAACTCCCCCAGGAATTGTGTCTGTATGGATGGTACCCGTGAATTCGGCTCGCCGTGGAGTCTGATTGATTGGTGCAGGGGGAGTAAAAACTTTATCATTCTGGTTGGGAACCACCTATAATGTATCTAGCATGGAAGATGGTGAAAACACTTGGTCGCTATGTTGGCAATGAAAGCATACCGCTCAAAATTATTTTTCATCCGTGTTTTAAAAGCTCGAGCTATGGCACCTATGCAAATCAATTCTTCCCTCTGTGAAGGGCCTATCCATTTACTTTGTTGTTGAGTCATCCTCTTCTTATAATAAGGCACCAACTAGAGAGCAACACCGTCATTTGTGTGCTTTGCTGTTAATTGATATAGAGTGTGAGTATGACTGGATCTCTTTTACCGTGAATTACAATGTCTAGTTAGTCATTGCTCTTTAGAGGTGATCTGCATTTATGTTTTGCGGTCTCAGATAGGGCTAGCGAGATGCCATTTTGTCATATTGTATCATGATTGTTTTGATAAAAGTGTTGTCATCTGAGAGTTATTATTATTGCTCGTTAGTTGATTAAGCCATTGGTTTGAGTAAATGTGAGACCTAAAGGTTATTGTGAATGTGGTTAGTCCATAATCCTTGCTGAAAATCTGAACATCAGTTGGCCATATTTACAACAACAAGATCAAACAGAGTTTGTTAAAGTTGTCTTTATCACTTTCTGTTTATCAACTGAATTGCTTGAGCACAAGCAATGGGTTAAGCTTGGGGGAGTTGATATGTCTCCATCATATCTACTTTTCCAAAACCTTTTGGCCCTTGTTTTGGACTCTAATTTGCATAATTTGAATGGAACCAACCCGGACTGATGTTGTTTTCAGCAAAATTGCCTTGGTGTTATTTTTGTGCAGAAATAAAAATTCTCGGATTGACCTGAAAATTTATGGAGAATATTTTCGGAATTAATAAAAAATATGTGCGAAAGAATCAACTCGAGGGGGGCACCCATAGGTGACAATCCCACCAGGCGCGGCCACCGCCCTGGCCGCGCCTGGCATGCTTGTGGGCCCCCTGTTGCTCCACCGACCTCAATTCTACTCCTATATATATTCATATTCACGGAGAAAAATCGAGGAGAAGAGTTCATCGCGTTTCATGCTACAGAGCCGCCACCACCTCCTGTTCTTCCTCAGGAGGCTAGATCTGGATTCCATTTTGGGTTCCGGAGAGGGTAAATCGACGCCATCGTCATCACCAACCATCCTCCGTCACCAATTCCATGATGATCTCCACCGTTCGTGAGTAATCCCATTGTAGGCTTGCTGGACGGTGATGGGTTGGAGGAGGTTTATCATGTAATCGAGTTAGTTTTGTTAGGGTTTGATCCCTAGTATTCACCATGTTCTGAGATATATGTTGCTATGACTTTGCTATGCTTAATGCTTGTCACTAGGGCTCGAGTGACATGATTTCAGATCTAAACCAATTATATTTTCCTGAATATATATGTGTTCTTGATCCTATCTTGCAAGTTGTAGACAACTATTACGAGTTAAGATCCGCATCCCCCAGCATGATAGTAACTGGGATTCTTTTCGATGATTACCGTAGTTTGAGGAGTTCATGTATTCACTAAGTGCTAATGCTTTGGTCCGGTTCTCTATTAAAAGGAGGCCTCAATATCCCTTAGTTTCCATTAGGACCCCGCTTCCAAGGGATGGTAGGACAAAAGATGTCATGCAAGTTCTTTTCCATAAGCACGTATGACTATATATGGAATACATGCCTACATCACATTGATGAATTCGAGCTAGTTCTGTGTCACCCTATGTTAAAACTGGTGCATGATGAATGAAATCTGACATAATTATCCATCACTGATCCATTACCTATGAGCTTTTCACATATCAATCTTTGCTAAGTTATTTTTCCATTGCTACTACTACAATCACTACAAAACTAGTATTGCCACTTTTGCCATCGTTACCTCTACTTCCATACTACTTTGCTACTAAATACTTTGCTGCAGATATTATGTCTTTCAAGTGTGGTTGAATTGATAACTCAACTGCTAAAACTCGAGAATATTCTTTGGCTCCCCTTGTGTCGAATCGATAAATTTGGGTTGAATACTCTACCCTCGAAAACTGTTGCGATCCCCTATACTTGTGGGTTATCACTGGATCCATTAAAGACTATCCCGATATTTAAGCTCAGATGAACTACTTCAAATATTCAGAGACCGAGGTATCCTATGACACCTCAGATGTCGGTCAGCATTCGAGCTCGGGGTCAAAAAGACACCTCTGATACAATTCAGCGTTGGAGCTCGGACACAAGAGGATACCGCCACACGGGAAACACTTTGGACCCGAGTTGTGGCTTAAAAATAATGAAGCATTAATACATGCCAATAAGTTAAAGGCGCTCCTCGGATGCCCAAATTGTGAACTCTTCGGATTCACCTCGGCGATCCTCGAGATCAGTGATGGGAAGATTTATTGAACCAGTTTTCAAGACCAACATCCAAAGATGAAGATCTGTTTGGAAGAACCGAGGAGCGTCCCTAACTTTAAGACCGGTTCAGGGAGCTACTAACGGTGTCTTGGACTAGGGTGTACTCACCACGTCGTCTCCCTCTAGGTGGGTCGGGCCAAGGACTCCAGGGCGGTTCATTAATGGTCCAGTTCGGACAGGCCATGATGCATATGAGGAAGATTCTAGAAGACTTGGTTATCAAGACAAGGACTCCTCTCCACCGACGTAGCCGACTAGGACTCTTGTTATCCTAGGTCTTTGGTGTGTTATATAAGCTGAGGCCAGGCTAGTCATTAAGCATGATCGGATCATCATAGATCATATTGTTATACGAGCATAACTCTTAGGGTTTAGACCACTACATATGATCCCGAGGTAGATCAACTCTGTACTCTATACACCATCATTAATACAAACAAAGCAGGACATAAGGTTTTACCTCCATCAAGAGGACCCGAACCTGGGTAAATACTGTCTCCCTTGTCTCCTGTTACACATCGATCAATGACCCACTGATCGGGACCCCCTACCCAAGATCCTCTTGTTTGACACCGACACCAGGCCTGACTCACGCGCTCTGGATATGCCCTGCCTGGTCTATTAGTTCCTGGAGGTTCTGGACATGCTCATTGGATGCTCAGGGAGGTGAGGAGAGGGGTAGAAGTAAAAGGACGGGGGAAGGAAGCTTCTGCTTGGGCTTTCTAGGGAGTAAAATAAAGGTTTTACCATATCAATAAATTGGTTTTTGTCCTGGGATTGTTACTGGAGGTTGAGGGTAACTAGGTGAGACTGTGGTAAAAATTAGACTCAAGGAGAATAGTGGAAGAGGTGAAAACAAGGTTTTTACAAATATGTCATAAGGTGTTTGATGTTGATTTGGGAAAGTTAATGAATTCTACTTGCCTTGATATATAACAGGATGAAAGTGTAGGTAAAAATAGAGTGGACTATGAAGTTTGGGATTATTTGAGGAAAGTTGACAGTGAAAACTTGGTAAACCCTAGAATCCAATAGAATCAGGTTTGTGCAGATCTATCCATGCAATTCTATTCTCCCAAATACACCACTTGGTGTAGTAACATTTTTTAGGGATTGGAACATGTTGACAAAGTTCGGGGTCAATAGGCGACAATTGGCAATGTAGAGTTGCTCCAATTTGGATCTAGATAGAAATGGTTTTGGGATAGTTTGGTGAATCAAATCGGTGGGGATTGAGATGAAACTTTTCAAGTTCATCACATATAGCATGTGTGACTTGCTGGAATTTTCCAGGATTTTATTGGGAATATTTCCTATAGAAATATTTCAAATGCTTTATTTAAGCACAAAGGGTTTTGGAGGGTTTTTCCCATTATGTTTAACATGACCATGTGTTGAAACTCGTATATATGGAAAATATATGTCCATTGAATTTCCCTAAATTTTCTCAAATATTTTCAAAGCATTTAAATAATTTTTCCCTATGAAAGACCATTTTTGGCCTTAAGAAAAAGCCTTTAAATAAAAAAGTCAAATATTCTTTAAAAATAATATTTGGTAGTTTTGGGAAGTCTTATATATAGTAGGTTCCAAATAAAGTCTTTGGGGAAAAACAATCCACCTAATTTGAGGACTTGTTGTACAAAGCTCAATTCAGGGGGGTTTTAAAACCTAATTTGATTAAATCCTTGTTCGCCAAAACAATATTTGAGAAAAATATTTTTAGGTACTATTCACATGGTATGATCATTGGGTAGGGAGTTTGGGTCAAGGAAGTGAGTTCTAGGGGGGAAGAAGATCAAGGAGTGCCAAAACACAGTCAACCAAATAAGCAAGCATCAAACAATTCAAAGAAGGACATGCACTCAAAAAGTTTTAAATGGTTCCAAATTTGAAAAATCCATAGCATAGTATAGTGATACAAATACAAGGTGTGGAAGACCTACCCCTCTTACTAGAATCTCGTCCCCAAGATTCCTAGGCTAAGCGCTAAAAAATAAGGAAACTCGTACCTAAGGTAGTCTTCACGCTCCCAGGTTGCTTCCGCTTCAGTGCGGTTGCTCCATTGGACCTTGAAGTACTTGATGGTGCGGCTTCGGGTGCCCAGCTTCATCCACAATACGAACTGGCCTCTCATGATAAGTGAGGTCTGGCTGAAGGTCGATGGCTTAATGATCGACGTCCTTGTAGTGGTCGGGGCGGTTGGGAACTTGGAGACACTTCCGGATTTGTGACATGTGGAAGACGTTGTGCACATCTGATAGCTCAGAAGGTAGTCCTAGAAGGTAGGCAACTTCTCCTCGCTTGTCGGTGATCTTGAAGGGGCCGATGTATCTTGGTGCGAGCTTTTCCTTGACGTGGAAGCTCTTTGTCCCCTTGAACGGAGTGACTCGGAGATAGACATGGTATCCAACACGGAAACTCATGTCCTGACGGTGAGAGTCGGTTTAGCTCTTCTGTCTTGACTTGGCGGTCTCGCAACGCTCTTGGACGAGTTGAACTTACTCTTCTGCTTCATGGAGAATATCCGGTCCAAAGACTAATCCTTCTCCGGTTTCTGACTAGTTGAGGGGAGTGCGGTACTTGCGTCAATACAATACATCAAATGGTGCCATTTGAAGACTCGACTGATAGTTGTTGTTGTAGAACTCGGCGAAGGGTAAGCAATCTTCCCACTTGGTTCCGCACGCCAGTACACAAGCACGGAGCATATCCTCGAGTATCTGGTTTACTTGTTCCATCCGGCCTCTGGTCTGAGGATGAAAGGCAGTGCTGAAGGACAACTTAGTTCCCAAAGATTCTTGGAATCTATTCCATAATCTCAAGGTAAATTGGGTACCTCGGTCTGACATTATCTCCTTAGGAACTCCATGGAGGCTCAAGATCTGATTGACGTAGATGTTGGCCAGTTGGTTCCCATTGTAGGTCGTCTTGACGAGGATGAAATGGGATACCTTGGTTAGGTGATCGATGATGACCCATACGGTATCATGTTCTTTGCTTGACCTTGACAAACCGGTGATGAAGTCCATCCCGACTCTGTCCCATTTCCATTTAGGCACTTTGAGAGGTTGCAATAATCCAGTGGGTCGCTGATGCTCAACTTTGACCCTCTAGCATATGTCACGCTTAGCAACAAAAGTGCATATTTCTCTCTACATGCCATGCCACCAGAATCATGCTTTGAGGTCTTGGTACATATTGGATCCTCCAGGATGGATGGAATAGGAGTGTCATGAGCTTCTTGCAAGATCAAGTTCTTGAGCTCAACCTTGTTGGGTACGCAAATGTGTTTCCCAAACCATACAACTCCTTGTTCATCTACCAAGAATCCTGGGGCCTTGCCTGCCATGATCTTCCTTTTGATGCTTTCAATGCTCTCGTGTCCCTTCTGGGCTTCTTTAATATCCATCAAGGTAGGCCTTGCTTCGAGGTTGGCTAAGAATCCGGGCGCAACTATTTCCAAGCCGATGCTTTCAAGTTCTTCGTACAGGGAGGGTAGCCTTTCCTTAATGATAGCATTCAAGGAACAAGCATTTCTGCTTAAGGCGTCTGCTACCACATTAGCTTTTCCAGGGTGGTATCGAACAGTGAGGTCATAATCCTTGATCAACTCCAACCATCTTTGCTGCCTCATGTTCAATTCCTTTTGACTGAAAATATACTTCGAACTCTTGTGGTCTATGAATATCTCACATCGCTTCCCCAGAAGGTAATGTCTCCATGTCTTCTAGGCATGAACCCCGGTTACCAACTCAAGATCATGAGTAGTGTAGTTCTCTTCGTGGGGACGTAGCTATCTAGATAGATATGCTATGACTCTGCCATCCTGCATTATAACACATCCAAGTTGGGTTCTCGATGCATCACAATATGTCACAAACTCCCTGCAAATATTCGGGGTGGCTAAAACTAGGACTGTTGAACATCTCATTGAGCTTTTGGAAGCTTACTTCGCACTTCGGCATCCATTCGAACTTCTTGTCCTTCTTCAAATGTTGAGTCATGAGTCGGGCAATGCTTGAGAATCCTTTGACGAACCTGCGGTAATACCCCATGAGTCCAAGGAAGCTTCTCACTTCCTTCACATTGCTTGGGGATTTCCATTCAGTCACGGCTTCGATGTTGGTAGGATCTAATGACAACCCCTCTGCAGTCAACACATGACCCAAGAATCCTACTTCATGCTGCCAGAATTCACACTTGCTGAACTTGGCATAAATATGGTTCTCTCAAAGATTGTCTAGGACCAATATCAAGTGCTTCTCGTGCTCTTCTTCAAACTTGGAAAAGACGAGTATGTCGTCAATGAAGACAACAAAAAACTTGTCCAAGTAATCCATGAAAACTATGTTCATGAGGTAAATGAAGTAGGTAGGGGCATTGGTCAATCTAAATGACGTCACCGTGTATTCATACAGGACATATCGGGTTACGAATGCCGTCTTCGGAATGTCTTGGGGTCTGATCTTCAGCTGATGTAACCCAGACCCGAGGTCGATCTTGGAAAACACCTTAGCTCCATTCAAGTTATCGAACATGTCTTCAATCTTGGGGAGTGGGTACTTGTTCTTTATTGTGACATCATTGAGAGAATGATAATCCACACAGAGTAGGATAGTACCATCCCTCATTGACACGAATAGAACAAGTGATCCACAAAGAGAGGCACTAGGGCGAATAAATCCTTTCCTGTGCTGCTCTACCAGTTGCTTATTCAACTCGGCCAAATCTTCTTATCCCATTCTATAATGCTTCTTATAGATGGGTCCTACTTTGGGCATTAGCTTAATGATGAACTCAATGTCGTGGTCAGGAGGCATTCCGGGCAGCTCATTGGGAAATACATCTCGGTATTCACATACCATTGGCACTTGATCCAGCTCAACTCCCGACACACAGTTAACCTTAGGGGCTTGAGCGGAAATAGGGTAGGGAACATACTTAACTTCAATCCCTCGTATTGGTCATGGTAACAATCCTCTTGGCACAGTATAACTTGGTGCTTGGTTAACAAGTCCATGCCTAGGATCACATCCAAGCCTTGCGACTTCAGGATGATAAGGTTTGCTAGGAAGTCTACCCCGTTGACGTGAATCTCAACTCCTTTACATCATATCCTGGATTTCATAACTAATCCTGGGGTTTGTTTCAACATATCACTACCTAGGGGTGTAGGCTTCATACCACACTCCAATGCACATTTTTGAGTAACAAAAGAATGTGAAGCTCCACAATCAAACAATACGGTTTCTGGAGTTGAGTTGGTGAGGAACGTACCCAGTATGATGTTTGGGTGTTCCTGGGCTTCCTCGGCGGTGATGTGATTCACACGACCCTTCCCATTGTTTGGCTGGTTGCGGGGAGATGGGTTCCTTGGTGGCGCTCCATGGCCTTGACCTTGGTTTGGCGCATTGGGGCGTGGTGCATCTGGCTTCTTGTTGGGGCACTACTTAGAGATGTGTCCAGGCTGACCACATCCAAAACACGTGATCTGACCAAAGTTGTTGTTATTGTTCCGGCCGCCATTGTTGCTATTGGGGTTGTTGTGGGCTGGCCAGGGATTGGCATACTACTAAGGCTGGTAGCTCAGACGAGGTGCAGGAGGTCTAGTCTGTTGCGACTGATAGGTTGGCTTGGCTGGGGCTGGCTGCCAGGGCGAGGCTTCTAGTTGCTAGAACTACCATTGCAGATCATCTTGCGCTTACAAGTCTCGTCCATGGCACGACACTTGTCCTCAAGCATGAGGGCCTTGTTCACTAGATCGAAGAAGGTCCGACAGTCGCAAACAATGAGTTGATGGTGTAGGGTTTGTTGGAGTCCTTCCATGAAGCGTTCCATCTTAGCAGCGTCGGTGTTGACATCTTTAGGTGCATACCTTGACAGCAGGTTGAACTTCTGCATATTCTCCTTGACAGAGCCACTTCCTTTCTTCAATGCTTGGAATTCTCTCTTCTTCACAGCCATGACCCTAGAAGGAATATGGGCGGAGTAGAATCCTTCCTTTAAGTCAACCCAGGTGATCACACAGTCGCCTTGCATGACCTTGAATCCATCCCACCAAGCTTTGGCGGTACCTTTGAGGCAGTGAGAGGCATAAAGAACCTTCTCATGATCCGCATTGCAATTGACCAATGCAAAGAGGCCGTCAATGTTGCGGATCCACTAATCAACATCCAAGGGTTCAACAGTCTTGGAAAAAGTTGGGTGAGAATTCCTCATGAACTCCGACGGAGTGGAGTGGCCATTGTCGTTCCGGACATGCTGCTTGTTGTTCACAAGGAGTTGAGCCATCTACTGGATAGCGGCAGTGTTGGCTTGGCGTTCCTCCCGGAGAACTTGGAGAAACTAAGATATGGTCATGTTCTCTGGTGGAGGAGGTGGCAGGGGAATATCTCCTTGTGGCTGCTCAGGGTGATTTCCAGCATGAGCAGCCCCGCCATCTCCCTGTTGCTGGGTGGAGGTGCCGGCTTCAGGGTTGGTGAAGGAGTTGTTACGGGTTGCGGTCACCATCCTGTTTGGAGCATCCAAGTCAAATAACTAGGATAGATGAGAGGGTAAAGCAATAATGGAGAAAGCGCACCTATGGGGGTTGGTATAGTGCATGTGTGATAAAAGAAAGGTTGAAAGACTAACACATATATTAAGATAAGAAAGACGATGGAGTTACTTACATGTTGCCTAATGCAAAAGTGTGACTTTCATCTGAACACAATATAATCAAGAAAAACAAACAACAAGCACACATGGTTTCATATGAACCATCACACGGACTCGACTTTGCATGAGGGGTACATGACTGATACTACCCTAGGGGTTCTCGGACCCAAGTGGAGGAGTGCTCCGTCTCGTAGTTGCACTCCTCTGGGTCTTCCTCATGATCATCATCCAGACGGGCATCGTCTCCATTCGAGGGGGTTAGAGAATGAGGAGGTCCATACCGACATCGCTTTGTCAGTGGGCCGGTGAAGAGCGCGTGATACTCCTTCGCACTCATCCAACGATGACGTGTGGGTGCATCTCTAGCTATTGGTACTCCTCCTGTGTAAGTGACAGTCGGTCTCCCTTCGGGGGATCCATCTTTCTTGATCATGTATGACTTCATATTGCCTTGACGAAGTAGCTCTCGGGTGTGGTGAAGTTCATCGCGGAGCTTCACAGACTCCTTAATCAGGTTGTGAGCCAGACTGCCGGTGGAGAGGCTGAAGTAGGTATGGAATGTGAGTGGTGTGCCACCCTCCTTGGATGGGATAAACGTCCAACTCTCGCCAAGATCATCCTTCCTAAAAGGTAGGTAGCGAGTAGCTGGCTCGTCAGCCATCTCTCGAACGATGTCTCAAAGGTGGATGAGTGCCTTGGATGTAGATGTCTCGACTATGAGCACCAGGGTATCCATCGGTGGCCCCTCATAGAACCAACTAGTCGGGGAGTCATTTGCCTTCACGACCACATCAACGTGGTACTCCTTCGTGATGTCATCGACCCAGTGCTCGTGGTAGAGGAAAACGGGTGGTCGGCGATACTGGCACTTCTCCAAGTTATCCTCAAGGATTAGGGTAAAGCCGGATGCTAGGAGGTCTTCAAGTACGACGGCCATCTACAAGGTTTGAAGGGAGGAGAGTTAGTAAGGGTTTTGAAATAGACAAGTAGAGAAGCATAGAAACTATTACACTTGGCAACTAGGTATAGTATTTGAAAATGGTTTTATCCTAACTAACATCCATGCTAACTAAGGCTTCCTACTGTCAGGATGGCTCCGATACCAACTATGTGGGGACCCCGACTCATAAGTTGTGATCACTGAATGCACATGTAAAGTGATCCCAGAGATCAATGCTCACTGAACACATAGAAGTTGAATAACAAGAGTCTTACATTCGTACATACCATGTTACACAAATAAAGACCACCAAGTTCAAGTCTTACATAGATAGGGCCATGGAGGCCAAGAACAAACATAAACTCATAGAGAAAATCTTGAAAGATAGCGTATGCCCATGCCATCTGCCTTAACTCTACATGCATTCTTAATGGGAAGCATCCTAGTACGCATGTTTGACATGAATGGACTCTTCACCATATGCCCGCTCTTCGATGCTTGGCCAATTAAATAACTAGTGCCAATACAATGAGTACTTTGGATGTACTCGCAAGCAACCCATGTTTTTGGAAAAAAGGTATAACAATGCATGTTATAGCACTAGGTAGGTAAGTTTGCCGAAAGCTAATTCTTGAGTGCAATGATATGATCAATTAACTTTATAAAAGCATACATCATGAGGTTAAGCTATCCTTGTGAACAAGTTACATATATATATATATAATTAGGGGTTGAACATCTCATGTTCAGTCATCATGCCAAGTCATCGGACTTAACTCAAGCGTCATCTTTTCCACACACACACACACACACACACACCAAGTTTGTAAACAATGCACGTATCCCAAGAGTGGTCATCCAACTGTCCTTGACCGTGGACTCGGCTATTCGAATAGTTTTATAATCTGCAGGGGTTGCACACTTTACCCACATGACTCGGGAAACTTCCATGTCAAGCCACGACTCGCGGTATGTTGCATACCCGAGGTAAGTACCCGAACAATGTCTTTCCCCCTGCAATACTAACAAAGATTCCACTCATTGGTTCCATCCCTCATGATGTACATCACAAGTACCACCCATGAGGGCACGCAACAGTGTGCCCGATGTCTGTGAAAACAGCCCATGATTGTCCTTTCTGACATGAACCCGTATCGATAGTGACCATGTCACTCCCTCCACTAGTATTGCGGGCTCGATGCTAGTACCAACAAAAGAATCAACAGAGCCTTTTCCTATAAGGGGTATCATGGTTGTACATGTAAGGTTGGAATAACGGGCGCAACATACACCAACCCGTATTCTAAAACCACACACTCACTTGCTCTGTCACACCACTTATTTATCAAGTGTTTACCTAGCTCAACACCATCTCCCTCGGGCATTAGTGGCACCTGACAGGGTTTTCGAAAACGCTTTGTTTCAAATACCATGCATAAGCCCATCCCACTTTGCATAGCAACTACTTAGCGACCTAACTACTCCCACCCGCATAATCCTCATAAGAAGGTAGGGTCATGCTGAGTGCAAGTATCAATGGGTACAAGTATCACAGACAACCCATGAAGGTGGTCACCACAACATCATGATCAACATATCGAAAATAAAGTGCTATATGCCATGGAATGGAAATGGTTTCTCAACATGTTCAATGGGCTACTTGCCTGGCTCAACAAAGTCGTTTGAGTCTTCAGACTCTTCGGGTCCAACTCCCTCGACAACAACATAATCATTCGTCGCGATAATAACGGGCAAAACTAAGATCACAGCAAAAACAGAGAAGATAATCTACTTCTAAATTGTTACACCATTCTGTAAAATACTACAATAAAAACTAAAAATATGTGTCTCTGGTTTTCAAGTAAAAAAGGTTTTGAATACTATTTTAAAAGAGGTTTAAAATATTCAAATCTAAGTTTTAAATAAAAGCACTACATAAAACACTTCCAAAAAAATTCAAAAGTGGCATCATTAAATATTACAAAATATTGCAAGATTTATGGTGGAAGAATATTTAAATTGGTGAAATATTGGAATTTGTGGAATGTTTTGGAAAGAAGATGAAAAATAAAAAGAAAAAGGGGCCACATTTCCTTGGCTAGATCTGGCCGCGCCTGGGACGGCCTAGCGGCCAGCCAGCCCAGGCGAACCGGTGTCCCACGCGCGCCAGGTTTAAACCTAACGGGCAGGGCACGACAAGCAGCCACATAAGGGGAGAGAGAGAGAGGAGAGTATGACAGGTGGATCCCACCTGTCATCTCATTCCTCCCAACTAGGAGTCGGCGAGGGAGGGCATGGCTAAGTGAGCTGGCTATGGGGATGGATTCAGGGGACCGTCGCTGTCTCGTAGGAGGTGGATATGGTTGGTGGGACCCAGGGTTTCGCCAGCGACGAGGTGGCCGCGGCAGAGCGGCTCAGGAGGAAGTTGCTGTCGGTGGTCTTTGCTGCAAACACACCGGGAAAGGGGGGATGATCAAGGAATTATTGTGGCTCCAGATCGAGGGAGAGAAAGGGTGAAGAAGGGTCACCGCGGCCGGATAGTGGCGGGCCCGTAGCGGCAAAGCTCTTCTTGTCATGAGCACTCCGTCACCAGGGCTTGCTAGGGGCGGTGTCAGTGCTCTATTGAGAGGGGGCGATGGATTCTAGAGGGGAGGAGCGAACTCAGGGAGGTCCTTTTATAGGGGGCAACGTCGCATCGTGCGCCCATGCGCTAGTGAGGACGAGGACGAGGCCGAAGGGCATGGGGCGAGCCAGGGAGTCCGAGGCATTCCTGGGATGGGTCTAGACCAATGGGATGGGAGGAGAGAGAGCGGGCGAGTCCCTTGGCATCACACATGTGTGGCCGCCCATTGGTCGGCTCGGGTGGTCGGCGCCCGTGCGAGGTGGGGCGACAAGAGGGAGAAGGAGGAGGGGGACAGGGGGTTGGCGCATTGCGGACGTCGAGGCCGACCAGTTGGGGAGAGGGGGAGCCCGAGGTTGTCGGGAGCCTCAGAATGGGGGCGGATACAATGCAGGAAAGCACCATAGCACACTCCAGGACGTCATTTTCGCACGCCAAGCCTACCTGATGCGCTCTGGGCATGCCCTGCCTTGTCTATTAGTTCCTGGAGGCTATGGAGATGCTCCTTGGATGCTCAAGGAGGTGAGGAGTGGGTTAGAAGTAAAAGGAGGGGGAGGAAGCTTCTGATTGGGCTGTCCAGGGGGTAAAATGAAGGTTTTGCCATATCAATAATTGAGTTGTTGCCTTTGTGTCGGGGTATAAAAACAGGTGTATTTGCTTTCCCCTGACTTGTGCACGGACGATAAAGTCTCCGGTGTAGTAACTTGAGCCTACCGGAAAAGGACATCGAGCCAACCCAACAAAGATCGAGACAGACTCCAACAAGCCCAACACGGTAGCCCAAAACTGGGCCGCTGCGCGCCTAGTGCTCTACCCGCACTTGCCGGGGACCAAGACGTGTGCCCCTTCTCGAAGCCCCGGCAAGTCATCCATCGGCACACACGAGCTAATATGTCACCGCTCCACCTCATCCCAAGGCCAGTCACTTGTCGATGTGGTGTCGAGCTCCCAAGTGGCTAAGTCGCTCTCGCTAAGCACGTGGCGACACACAGGGGGACAAAGTACGCCTCCATAAGACCCGTCCATAGAACTGCCGAGCTGGGGCGCAATAGTTGGCTAGAGCGATGGTATGAGCTTGTCGAGGATGCACCCCTGCACGCCACCTAGACTAGCAATGATGGTATTTCATCTCTAATGCTAGAGTTAGGTATGATAAGCTCTACTAGCTATCTAATCTATAGACAATGTCTGTTTTGCCACTGTGCTTGCCCCTTGTGCTATAAAAGGAGGCCCAAGGCAACCTAGCTTAGGATTCGTACTTTTGAACACTTGTACACGTGTAGTAACTCAACCGAAGGCAACCCTTGCAAGGATGGAGTGATGTGCGGTCTTCTTGTTCCTATGATCAATCCACCCACAAAGCAGGAGTAGGGTTTTACGCTTCATAGCGGCCCAAACCTGGGTAAATCACTGTGTCGTCTCACTGTCTACGCTCTTTGTGCTTACGTCTCCGCCCCTGCAGAACCACAAAGAGGCCGATGGCCCCATAGGTGATCGTGGGCATCTAGCCTTGACAACTTTGGCGCCCCAGGTAGGGGGCGCTACATTGGTATGAAACTGAGATTGAGAGCGACGCGTCGGTCAACGCCAATGTCCCTCATGTCAGGGAGGAAGAATGACGACGTCTCCTTCGAACTTCATTCTCCTCGGATTCCGTCGCATATTGACACTATGAAGGCGATGATAGGAGGAGGTGGGGAACGACAACATCGCGGTCGATACATTCGCCGCGGATAAAATGACCACAGCATACTCCATGATCGAGGAAAAAAGAGCCAAGTCATAGCATCATCCCCATCGCGGTCCTCGAGTCGGCTTAATCCCAGGAGGGTGTGGCTCATCCTAAAGAACACACAAAAGAGGTACTCAATTCCGCTCCTCTTCTTCCTTTCTCTCTCCACATGTGAGCAATTCACTGTAACGGAGGTTTCACTAATGTTGATGCGCTCGTGTAAAGCTGGGTCCTGAATTCACTTTCCGTAAAGGAAAATTCCTGAGCCAAATGCTGGAGCAAATCCGTTAGTATACAATCCCGGCAAGCAAACCACGGCAAGGCCTCATTCACCAATGCTTCTACCGCGTTAGTCATTACGAGGCCGGCAAGTGCGAAAGAAAGGAATGAGGATAAACGAAGCTAGATTAGCTATGATACCCCATTGTTGGTAGTTATTCATGAAATGTTTACATGGCCCCAAAAGATCCATGTCGAGAAATTATGCTCATAACTAATGAGTTCCCAAGTTTCTCCATCTCTCTCCATTTCCCTTTACTTCGTAGGATAAAGGTGAATGTCCGTGTGCATGTTCGATGGGAATCCCAAAGGAGAGAAGTGATCACGCATGGAGGAAGAGACGATGCACCAGGATGGACACGTACCAAGGCAAAAGGGAGAATCTACAACGAAAGCTACATTGACATGATTATCAACTTTCATTAGAATTTACATTCGTATAACTCCCCTAGTTAACAAGATTTCGTATGGTGAATCTTACACGTGATGGAACCTTATCTTCTTTTGATTGCACCCTCGTTCCGTTTCGAGCCTGCTCAATGGAGTGTGAAGCAGAGTCAAAGACCGGCAAGCAAAAACTCACCAGCAACGTGCCCTTGCGGGCTGAATGCTAAGGACATGTTCCTCAAAGCAATAACAACACCGTGTTGTTGGCGGGCGACCAAAGCACGTAAAGAAAATAACCATATGAATACCAAGAAGTAAATAAGGGGGATCACACACGTTTACATAGAACCGACAGTTCAATGACTTCAAAGAAAAAGTAGTGTGTGGTCTGGTACGAGATACATATTATGTCTTAAATACAGGACACCATAGGGACAAGAATAACTCGAGATTACTTCCGGTGGCTCCCTGTACCCTCCGAAGTGAAAGAACCCTGTCGGCGAGAGGGGCAGCTTTCTCCTCAGAAGTGAAAACATCAGTACCCGATGACAGCTTCTTAAAACCAATAGAGAGGTCAAACTTCGGGTGGTGATATGCTAGATTAGTCAAAACCATGAAGAGGGCGTTATGGGCCAAATTTTGGGATTCATCGGCAAAGCAGGTGTCTCTGTCATCATCATACTCTTTCAGCCCCTCAATCGAGCCCTAGGACAAGAGTGTCGGCTTGGCACTTGGGACCTCATGTTGATTGACGGAGAAGGCCTAGCTCTTCTGGTTCATGCTTGAGATCTGTATAGTAAGGCGCTCAACAATGTTGGTCAAGTTCTTGATCCAGAGGTCGTGCTGTTCGACTTAGTTCTGTAGCCTCTCCTCAACTTCTTCTCGGAGGGACTGCACCTCTTCCAATTTGGTTTGCAATAGTTTCTCACGGTCGCCGACAGAGTCGATGTCCTTCTCCAAGAGACAAGCTTGGACTTAAGATCAGAAATGACGCCATTAGCCACCTCGTGGTCTTGACCGTTGGAGGAAAGATGCGTTTGCATCGTACCCAAAGTGGTTTGCACTTTCTACAGTTCCTCCTTAAGGGTTTGATCTCTGTGTGACTCTTGTCAAGGTCCTCCGTCAGTTTGCTCAGCCGATCCTCAAGAGTATTCTTGGCGGCAATGGCAGTGGCAAGGTCATCGGAAGCTTTCTTCAACTTCGTTGCGGTCTCCAAAGATAATGTGTCAAGGGTGGGTTTATGGCCATCTTCCAACTCTATGGTGCACTGCAGAACACGGGCCTCCAGTTCCTCATGCTTGCCGCGGAGGGAAGCATTAAGTGTCTCCTCCTGGGAACAAATTTCTGCCTCTCTGGTGTCCATAAGTGCTTCGCGCTCTACCAGACAGGTCTCCCCGGCTGCAACCTCCGCCTGGGTTGTGGCCAGCTTTTCGTGATGCCCCTTGAGGGAATGGATCTGC
The DNA here is from genome assembly GCA_022496015.1 of Hordeum marinum. Classification (NCBI taxonomy): domain Eukaryota; kingdom Viridiplantae; phylum Streptophyta; class Magnoliopsida; order Poales; family Poaceae; genus Hordeum; species Hordeum marinum. The sequence goes on along the minus strand of CM039678.1, from coordinate 307,688,849 downwards.
TGGTTATACCAGTCTTGCAGATCTTTTCCTTTGGTCCTTAGATGCTACTCCACAAGTCCAACTTGCTCGTGCTGCTCCTTGAAGGACTGCCATTTGATATTATACATGTTCTGGACGTCCTTGGTGACGGTCGCCATGGTATCCAAGAAGGCCAAATCCTAGGCACTGTCAACAGAATCATTAACCTCCTTAACTCTTTGAAGCAGTGGTGCCAGTATGCGCTTGATTCCTTCATTGATGTCTGCACCCGCCCGCTGAGAGAGATGGCCCGACAGTCGTTGGATATAGGCGCGTGGTAACCAAGGCAAGTTGATTCAGGGGAGACTGCAGCGATGACGCTAGAGGATAGCTTGGAGAAAGGGGTCCCATGAATTGGAGAGGGGTCTTTTCCTCGATGGGTACCTCTGGGCTTATCACATTGCCAGAGTCCAGATCCATCCACTCCAAGTGTTCCTAGAGTTCCTCGGCAACCAACATGTGACCTTCTACAGCGGATATCTTCGTGGCCTCCTCGGCAACATCCTTCCCGATATCTGCGACCTCCTCAAGAAGCTTGGGCTCTTCGGGAAGTGGGGCTGCAGACCAAGGCAACACATGGACGGATGAGATTTAGAGATCAATAAATCATGCAGGGAAGGAAAAGGATAGAAATAATGGCAGATAGGATCCCTGGCAGAGATTGCCGTGGAAGAGCATTACCTTCCCCGACAACATTTGTTGTCGGCGCGCGGCCTGTCTCCGCATCAACGGCGATGTCCTCGACGCGGGCAATCTCTTCTGTGGAGGCCCTTGCTGAAGGATCCTTTTTGCAAAGGGTGGTCGACGAGAGGCCTTGAAGAGGGGGCTCCTCCTGTGAAACCACTCCTGGTGTCTCTCTCCTATCTCTTTGGCGGGCATAAGGGGAAGTTCTTCATACCTGTTGATGGAGGAAGCTTGCACTTGGGTTTCATGATGATGACTATGTTGGGGAACATTACATGGGAAACAAAAAATTTCCAATGAACACCCAAGATCTATCCATGGAGATGCATAGATATGAGAGGGGAGTGTATGTACATACACTTGTAGATTGCTAAGCGCAAGCATATATAACGCGGTTGACATAATCGTACTCTTCACGATCCAATCGCGATCCGATCCGATCTAGTGCCGAACGGACGACACCTCCACGTTCCTCACATGTGCGGCCAGATGACGTATCCTCCTTCTTGATCCATCAAGTGTGGGAGGAGAAGTAGATGGGATATCAACCAGCACGACGACATGGTGGAGATGGTGGTGGAGCAATCCGGGCAGGGCTTCGCCAAGCACTAGCATCGATGCGATCTGAGGAGAAAACGATCTAGGGAGAGAGGTAGGGCTATCACAAGGGAGTGGGGTTGTTGTGTCCAACCCTCCCCTTCTCCTTTACTATATATTGGAGGCAAGGGGCAGGTTTGGTCGCAGCCCTAGGCCCTTTCTCCAAGGAGGAAACTTGCCTCCCAAGGCAAGTGGACTCCCTCCCACCTAGGGTTTCCCATTCCCCTTATGCATGGGCCTTGTGGGGCTGGTGCCCCTCGCCCCATAAGTCTAGGACACCCCCTACAGCCCATTCACACCCTACGGACTAGAGTGATCCTTCCGGACTCCTTCGGAATCCTCCGGAACCTTCCATAAGCTTCCTGGTACAATACTAGAAAAAATGTAACTTCTTCGGTAGCCAAACTATGACTTCACATCTATAAATATTTACATCCGAATCATTCTGGAGCTCCTATGACGTCCGGGATCTCATTCGAGACTCCGAACAACATTCGGTCACCAACTTACATATCCCAATACTACTCTAGCATCACTGAACATTAAATGTGTGGACCCTACAGGTTCGAGAATCATGTAGACATGACCAAGACACCTCACCGGTCAATAACCAATAGCGGGACCTGGATGCCCAGGTTGGTTCCTACATATTCCACGAAGATCTTCATTGGTCAAACCATGATGCCAAGGATTCAATCAATCTCATATGCAGTTCCCTTTGTCCATTGGTATGTTACTTGCCCGAGATTCAATCGTCGGTATCTCCATAGCTAGTTCAATCTTGTTACCAGCAAGTCTCTTTACTCGTTCCATAATACCAGATCCCATGACTAACTCTTTAGTCACATTTCTTGCAAGATCATTATGGTGGTGTATTACTGAGTGGGCCATGAGATACCACTCCGTCATACAGAGTAACAAATCTAAGTCTTGATCCATGCCAACTAAACAGACACCCTCAGAGATACCTGTAGAGCACATTTATAGTCACCATGTTACTTTGCAACATTTGATACACACAAGGTACTCCTCCGGAGCCAGTGACTTAATCTCATGATCATAGGAACATATACTTGACATGCAGAAAACAATATCAATAAACTTGACACGATCACATGCTATGTTCGTAGTTTGGGTCTTGTCCGTCACATCGTTCTCCTAGTGATGTGAGCCCCTTATCAAATGATAACTCATGTCTATGACTTGGAAACCATAGCCATCTTTGATCAATGAGCTAGTCTCTCAGAGGCTCACTAGGGTTATAGTGTCATCCATATATCCACAAATGTATTTGAGTTTCCAATCAATACAATTCTAGCATGGATAATAAACATTTATCATGAACAAGGGAATATCATAATAAGTATTTTATTATTGCCTCTAGGGCATATTTCCAACAGTCTCCCACTTGTAGTAGAGTCAATAATCTAGTTCACATCACTAGGTGATTGACACCCAATGAGTTCTGGGGTTTGATCATGTTTTTCTTGTGAAGAGGTTTTAGTCAACGGGTTTGCAACATTTAGATCTGTGTGTACTTTGCGAATCTCTGTGTCATGCTGTAGATGATGCTACCATGCTCCACTTGGAGATATTCAAAATGACTGCTCCCCGTACGTATCCCGAATGCTACTCAGAGTCATTCGGATTGGTATCAAAGCTTGCATCGACGTAACCCTTTACAAGGAACTCTTTATCACCTCCATAATTGAGAAACATTTCTTTAGTCCTCTAGTTACTAAGGATAATTTTGACCGTTGTCTAGTGATCCATTCCAGGATCACAGTTTGTACCCCTTGGCAGACTCATGGCAAGGCACACACCAGGTGTGGTATAGAACATGGCATACTATTTAGAGCCTACAGCTAAGGCATAGGGGACGACTTTCGTCCTCTTTGTTTATTTTTTTGTGGTCGAGCTTTGAGTCTTACTCAACTTCACACCTTATAAATCATGCTAGGACTCCTTCTTGGACTGATCCATTTTGAACTCTTTCAAAATCTTGTCAAGGTATGTACTCATTGAAAAATATTATTAGGCATCTTGATCTATCTCTATAGATATTGATGCCCACTATTCAAGTAGTTTTATCCAGGTCTTCCTTTCAAAAACTCCTTTCAAACAACCCTTTATGCTTTCCAGAAATTCTACATCATTTTTGATCAACAATATGTCATCCACATATAGTTATCAGAAAATATATAGTGCTCCCACTGAGTTTCTTGTAAATACAAGTTTCTTACAATCTTTGTATAAACCCAAAAGCTTTTTTCACCTTATCAAAGCGTATATTCCTACTCCGAGATGCTTGCTCTAGTCCATAGAAGGACCACTAGAGCTTGCATACCTTTTAGCATCCTTAAAACTGCCAAAACCTTCTGGTTGTATCATGTACAACCTTTCCTCAAGGAAACAGTTAAGGAAACAAGGTTTTGACATCCATCTTCCATATTTCATAATCGAAAAATGCAGCAACTGCTAACAGAATTCCAACAAACTTTAGCATCAACTCCTTGAACTTGTCAGAAACTACTTTGCGACAACTCAAGCTTTATGAATGGTGACATTTACCATCCACGTCTATCTTCTTCTTAAATATCCATTTGTACTTAATGGACTACCATTAATCAGGAAAGTCTACCAAAGTCCATAGTTGCTTTTCATACATGGATGCTATCTCGGATTTCATGGTTCCTAGCCATTTGTTGGAATTCGGGCCCACCATCGCTTCTTCATAGCTCGTAGGCTCACTGTTGTCTAACAACATGACCTCCAAGACATGATTGTCGTACCACTCAGGGAAGTACATGTCATTGTCGACCTATGAGGTTTGGTAGTAACTTGATCCGAAGTTTCATGATCATCATCATTAGCTTCATCTTCAATTTGGTGCAGGCGCCACAGAAACATCTTTTTCCGTCGTGCTACCATTCAACTGAAGTGAAAATTTAACAACCACAGCAAGTTCTACCTTCCTCCCACTCAATTCTTTCGAGAGAAACTCTTCCTCGAGAAAGGACATGTTTTAAGCAACAAACACTTTGCTCTCGTATCTAAGATAGAAGGTATACCCAATTGTTTCCTTGGAGTATCTTATGAAGACACTTTTGTCCACTTTGGGTTCGAGCTTATCAGGTTGAAGTCTTTTCACATAAGCATCGTATTTCCAAACTCTAAGAAATGACAGCTTACGTTTCTACCAAACCATAATTAAAACGGTGTTATCTCAACGTAATTAGATGCTTCCCTATTTAAAGAAAATGTGGTTGTCTCTAATGCATAACCACAAAACGATAGTGGCAAATCGGTAAGGGACATCATAGTACGCACCATTTCCAATAGAGCACGGCTACGACATTCGGACACACCATCACACTATGGTGTTCTAGGTGGCGTGAGTTGTGAAACAACTTCCACAATGTCTTAAGTTGTATACAAAACTCGTAACTCAGATATTCACCTCCATAATCATATCATAGACATTTTATCTTCTTTTCACAATGATCTTAAACTTCACTCTGAATTTGCTTCTACTTTTCAAACGTTTCAGACTTGTGTTTCAATAAGTAAATATACAATACCTACTCAAATCAACAGCGAAGGTAAGAAAATAACGATATCTACCGCACATTTCAACACCTATTGGACCACATACATAAAGATGTATCATTTCCAATAAGTCACTTGCCTGCTCCATCAAACCGGAAAAAGGGGTCTCAATCATCTTGCCCATGAGGCATGGTCGCATGTCTCAACTGATTCGAAATCGATTAAGTCCAAAGATCAATTAGCATGGAGATTCTTCATGCGCTTCACACCAATATGACATTGGTGTCACAGCCCTAGAAATTGCTTGTATCGGTGGCATCAGTGAGCATTCGTGGCATCATGTTTGTTTTCTAATGAAACCTGAAATGGGGAAGATCAAACCCTAGCACAAATAAAATTCAATAGGTTAAATTTAAAAATAATTCCAATAAATCCAAAATGTCCTTCAAAATGTTCATTGTCTTTGATAAATTTTGGCCACTCCATATCAGGGAACAATAGATTTTTCCAAACCAAGTTTAGCATTTTAAAATGAGCATCTAGTGCTATGAAATCAATTATTAAATCATTATAAATATGATAGTTACCCAAAATTACTAAAGTTGCTGGGACAGTTTGAAATATTCAAAATAACCTCGCCAGCAACCCTCTAGTATTTTTGAGTTAGGATTTGAGCCCTAATTAAATTAAGAAATAAATGTCAGAAACTGGAACAGAGAAAAAAAGGGGAAAGGCCCAACCTAGCTTACCTGGCCCAGGAAGGAGATGGCCCAGCCCACTAGGGGCGAAGAGGTCATCTTCAACCTCTACCAGTAGGCAGAGGCAAGATGAGCATGGTGCGCGTGCACCTTGTCGCCTTGCCACCTCCTGCTTGCCGTCAAGTAGTTGGACGCCTGGATGGCCCCGGAGACCCTGCTGGATCGAGCCGACGCCTCGCCATTTGCCCCCTCGCTCTCTCCCTCTCCCTTTGCTTCTTCCTCCCCAAACCCGAAACAACGCCGTCGCCGCCAGCTAGCTCCCGCCATTGCCCAGCCACCCTGACCCTACCAGAAGCTTCGCCTCAATGCCCCGAAGCTCTTCGACGGAGGACTCGAGCTCGGATGCCCTCCTTTCTTGCCGCCCTAGTCGTCTTCAACCTCGGGCAACCGAGCACGCCCCGATGATTCGCCGCCGTCTGGTCGCCCCCGAGCTCGCTGGCCAGCCCTTCAGCCTCCCTGTGAGCTCTCCTTGCTCCTCCCGTAGCCCCGCTGCTCTACTCGACCCCTAGCCGCTGTTTCCACAAGCCGATGCTCCAGCTGCCGCCATGGGCTTGCCTTCGGCCGGCTCCGGCGACCCTAGGGCCTCTCGTGGTCCCCTCCGGATGCGCGGGGCCGTGGGATTCTCCCCAGTGCCCTTCGCCACCGCTTCCGTGGCCCACCTATGGCCCTCCGTCGTGGCCCAGAGGTCGTCGACGACCAAATCCCGGCCGGCCGACGTGGCCTAATTAACTAGTCGCTACCCCCCCCCGACGCTGACTAGTGGGCCCTGCATAATTAATTAACATAAAATGTTTAATTAGGCTAATTAACCCCGGTTAAATTTCCAATGACACTGACGTGTGGACCCCACACGCCAGGTTTGACCTGGACCTAGCCTGTTGACCACTGACGTAATGCTGACGCCATGATGACGTAGTAACTGTTTCTGGAATTAAAACAAATCAGTAAATGATTTAATATTTTCAGAAAAATGTTTAAAACTTCTAAAAATCATAGAAAATAATGTGTAAGTCAGATGGAAATAATTTATATATGAAAAATGATCAGAAAAATCCAATGAATCTGTGTATGCCATGATCATGCATGTTTGAACAAGTTATCACCACCAAGTAGGACATTTTATGATTAGGTCAATTTAAGAAATATCATTTGGATTTGAAATTCAAACTTCTTTGAATTACACTTCAACCAACTTGGCTAACTACTCCTCTAGGTTAATTTAGTACCTTAAATTTGTCATATCATGCATCATGATTGTGCATTGCATAAATTGAATGTTGGATCTTCTTGTTGCCGGTGCTTGTTCCCTCTCGGTAGACGATGGTTCTGGCGATGTGAACGTTGACACTAATGAAAAGAAGTAATATCTTCAGGCCTGTTAGGCAAGCAAAACCCCCTTGAGCATACTGATATGAACCCACTCTCTCGCTCCTGCTCTCTTTTATTGCATTAGGACAACAATGATTCAATTGTTACCTGTTCTCGGTAGTTGAACCCATTCCTTTGCATGACCTGTCTTTGCCACAGTAAATAGTTTAAACCACTTAGCATGAGTAGCAACTGCTTGAGCCTTGTTGTGCTTACTCATCCATGCTTGCTTACTTACCGTGCCAGCTATGCTTAGAGTCGTGTCGTGTCGGGTCTGATACATCTGGGTGATGGATCGGAATGGCAGTATTCATGTCCTACTGTGTGAGAACTAAGTATGTGAACACGATTTGGTAAAGGTAGCGATGAGAGGCCATGTAGGAGTACATGGCGGGTTGTCTCATTGGGACCGTCTTTAAGAACTGATTTCTGTGTATGTTATCCAATGCAAGATACTACCGCACATTGGGATACTTAATTGACCCTCTCGGCTTATTAATCGCCTAGATCTCTGTCCAGGAGTTGCAATTAGTTTCTGGTGTTTGTAGGAAAAGTGTTGGCGGCCGTGCATAGCACTGCCTGACGGGGTGGACTGTGATGCGGTATAGACACAGTGGAACGATGTACCAAGTGGCACCCGAATGGTGGGCTTGGGAACCCTGCGCACATCATTTGAGGCCGTAGCGGAAACTTCGGCCAGACTTCCGTGCGGGTTCAGTATCAAATAGGCGATAAACCTGGACTAGGGTCTTGTGTGGTTGACAGTCATGGTCGACGCCCATGCCAGTGCTTCCGCTTCAAGGTTGCCGAGATGCATGACGTGCAAATGGTGGTAAGTGGCGAGAGCGTGTGTGAAGAAGTATACCCCTGCAGGGTGAAATAATCTGTTCGAATAGCTGCATCCTCGGATATGGACTACTTGGAGAACTTATGTGGTTCATATATAAGTGAAATGGATACTTCTAAAATACGCAAGATAAGCGTGATTGCTATGGATGGCCTTCTCGTCGGGAGACGAGAGTGGATCCATAGTGGTGTATTGGTTGGTGAATATGTGGACTTGTGTGCGCTATCCCACCTCAAATAAAGAACTTGTAGACGTAGTATAGGTTAGCCAAGAGTCAAAGCTAGCTTGCTGCAATAAACTCCACAATCCCCTTCATTGATACTGATGCATGTGTAGTTAGTTCTGATGTAAGTCTTGCTGAGTACCCTTTTACTCACGTTTGCTTAAATTATGTTTTTGCAGAGGAGACATCAGTCTTATTAGTGGTATTTATGACGTGAAGATCGATGTTGACCGGATTAGCTTGGGAATCCGAGACAGAGGTCTGGTTCCTTTGGTAGGGTCATTGTAGCTTTTCAGGATCCTCCGGCCACTTTTGTAGATGTCTGGACCTAGACATATTTAAACCTCTACTTGTTGTTTGAATGCTCTGAATGTTGGGTCATGTGACCCCTATTTGTAACATCTTATCGTATTGGCTCCTCCGTGCCTTCTAAATAAATGTTGTAATGTTGTATGGTTGTGTTGTGATGCCATAGTTGTATCTATGCATATCGGGCATGCGTGCATAGGTATGATGTGCAAAGGTATGTATGGGATTCGACACCTAGTTGTGTGCCTTTAGTAGTACTCTTTACGGGGAACTGCCTCTTTGTGCTTCCACCGAGCCTTGGTAGCTTGCTACTGCTCCGGACACATTGATTGACCGGCATGTATCCTTCTTTGCTGCTATGTCTGTCCCTTCGGGGAAATGTCTCGCGGTGTAATGGAGTCCCTGTAGCCTACTACGACTCGTCTACATGCAGTGATGACATTCATGTCCCATGGCGTAATGGAGTCCTTGTAGCTTGCTATGACTCATCTACACACGCTAGAGATCGACACCTGCATTGCTGGGTTACGTATGCCCGTCCCTGTATGGATGTGCCACTTTGGTTCTATGACTAGTCATGTCGGCCCAGGTTCTTTGACATTTGAATGGTAGCAACACATTCACATACGTGAGTCAAAAGATGCAAATGGTCCGGGCCCAGGTATGGTGGCAGCCGTGGAGATAATCGTGCGTGAGACCGCAAAGTGATGTGATGTGTTATAGGCTGGATTCTTATGGCTTAGGATCGGGGTCCCGACAGCTTTGGTATCAGAGCCTGACTGCCTGTAGGATTACCAAGCCAAACTGGTCGATGTTGAGTCTAGAACTACTTTAGTTATATAAGGGAATTGATTGTGGAAGGGAACGTAAGGCTCTTTTACTCCTTTCCTTGTGTCATTCTAATTCTGAGTCACATTCTTCTTTTCTACAGGGATTAAGAAATAGGCCTTCTCATCTATCCATTAGGAGGATGAGTTACTATGCTGGAGACCTATAGGAAAGTTGTATTCTTCCTGGATCAGTGTCTCCATATGAATTCATTGTCATGTTGTCAGTTGTCTTGTAGGTTGCCTCATATTTCATGCCCGTACATCCGTTATGCTATCCGAGTTGTCCAAGGTTTCTAAATTATCTGATGCAATTGCAAAACTCTTTCATCTTGAGTCAATGTCTTTCAGGCCAGACAAAGCACACTAATTATTGTGTTGGGGTACTCCATTACCTCGACGTGTATGATGAAGGTGTTTAGGAAACCATGTTGTTTCAGTGAACCACCTAAATTTTTTGTTGTGTCCTTTGTTTCCAGTGTGATAATTCTAGCCATCATTATCAAAAGCATGATGTGATGCTACTTAGTTAATAGGTATTCTGTATCTGGGTTCTTGAACCCAAGGATCATTCTGCTCATTTCCGTTAATAGTGTTTGCTTGTTCCTTTAGGATAATAGTAACCTTGTTATAGTCCTCAAGGTTTGTGGTATATCATTCTTCCAATACCATGAATCAGTTATGACAGAAGTTCTTTGTGGACAAAATATCACAACAAGAGTGCTCGTGATGAGTCCTCCATTTCCTAGTTGTGAGTCTGCCAATTCTTTCGTTTCTGCATGGACTATCTGGAAGAAACATGTTGAACTCCGTTTGATATATTCAATCCATGCATCTACAACTCAGGAAAAATCAGGTGCTCTTGAGTTGCCCTCCTTCAATTTTATTCTGAGCTTTATCTATCAATGGATAGTCAAGAGTATGTCATGCATTGTGTTATCGATGTCGGCTGTTCTCGTGGTCTGTCAAGCCATTCTATTTTAGAATGACTAGGAGAAGCAAACTCCTGTACCTCATCCATTTCTCAGATTGGGTCAAAGCAGTTGTATTCCGAAGATCAAAATGCCAATCTAGCTTTTGCTCTATTCCACCATGAGGTATTACCCTCTTCATGTCAAGATTATCATGAGAACTGCACTCCCTCTTATGAAATCTTGATGTAGTGATACTTCTCGCCATCATCATTCATTCTTCGGTCTCTGGAACACCGACAAGATAATCGTGATGTGTGAAATCGATACTCCTAACAACTTTGTTGCTTGGTAGTTAATGGACAATAATCTCACTCTTGGCATGATGATCATTGAATTGTCACACTAAGAATGATCGTGCTAACTAGTCCATTTTCCATGGTGCACTTTTCGGTCAATGAGTAGGATTGTGTCAATCCTTCGCTCTATTGATCATATCATCTTGCCTTGAAAAGCAAGATTGCTCTCGAGCTTGATAACATACCGGTGGATCATGATTTTCCGAATGTCTTCTTGAAAGTATTGCCAAGGTGTTCCTTGACCGTTATGTTAAGTTCGTGATCAAGATGGTTTTCCTATAAACCACCTTTCTGCAAGAATCTGTGTTGGACACCCTGAACTAGCAGGTTAAGCTAAACAACAACTTGGAGAATTGGAAGATAAAAGCTTCGCCTGACTTAGTTCATTCCAGGGGATGTCTTTGTTGTGGATGTGTGTGTCGAAGAAAGGCAATATTTCACCGAGTGATCCTCGTGGTCAATTGTTGCATCTATCGTCTTATCCAATTTTTGATTTGAGTGTGGGCTATCGTCAAATCAAAATCAGAACCAAAGATTTCTCTAATGTTGTTTTACTCGTGGATGTATCCTCGAGCATACACCGTTATATCTTTTGGTCTGACCAATGCTATCACCTTGTTCTTATAAGTTGTGGAATTCCATCTATATGGATATCTCGGTGAATTGTGGTTAAGCCTTTGACAACCTTTTCATCTTTTGCATGATTCATGATGAACATGAGGCTAGTGTCGGAAAATTTGTAGGCATATCTTCATGTTCCATACGTGAAGTATATGTTAGGTGTAGGAAGTGACTTCTTCTAAGTTCACGTGCAATTGATGCAAGTTGCCGCCGTAAACTTGAGAAAAGTCGATTTGTTTCTTGGAATCATCCCAAGTCAATCATGCCCGTCCAGAGTATTCTATGGTTTGATAGACTGATCATCTTCATTCCAGATGCAATCCCTAGCACATCAAGCCACTGATTGAGTTGTTCAAGGAAAATAAGTTCTTTCTTAAGAGCTAATCTGGACTTATGTAAGAACTTCGCTAATCCCTAATGATGGTTCCTAACACGAACTCGGTAGTGTTTTCTTGTAAGATCTCCATATGACCACAATTGTTTTGGACACCGTGTTCATGTGGGTCTTGCAATCCAACTCATGTTTTGGAGTTGGCTTCTGCAGTTTAGTTCCCTGAGAAACTCACAACATCATCTCTTTGATTTGTGTTGCAACCTTTCATTTTCAGACATGCTGAGTCTGGAATATCCTGGCACCAACCGGATCTGAATCTCAATCAGATATAATGGTTGGGAAGTTTCCCCAAGAATTATAATATTGGTCTCTCTGTAACCCGACAGAGGGATGTTGTGGGTAACATACCTATCCGGAAGACCTATCATTATAATATCTTGTATCAGCAACTTGGCCACCTTCCCATGAGGACCTTGTATGATTTATTCTAGAAGTTTATCCTTATGGATACTTTGATATCCCGAAGTCCGACCTTTTTACTTGATGTTCTATATGCCAAACGTTACCTATAATTGGGTTATGCTATTTCATCAAAGAGAACATTAGAAGCGGAGTGCTAAATGTCTCTCGGTCAATCATCCAGATTTTGTACCCTTGGCCTACCCCAGGTGAAATCTGAGAAAGTGTTGTCTTCCTTTGCATCTGCATCCTCCATCATTATTCATCATGGTAGTATGAGGTGTTGCGAGGATCCTTGGTTCGGATGTTGGTAAAACTTTGTTGAATATGGAGATGCTCAAGATCTTGAGAGCATGCTCAGACACTGGGTTATACTCTCGGTATTAATTGGAACGTGCCTTCCGTTGCCGAGTTTCTTTGTAACCCTAGTTTTCCTCCCGATTTGAGTATGCCATTCTTTCGAATTCCTTCAAATGATCGTTGTGAATTGCCTTATGCTAGTATGAAGAGTTTCAACGATCTCTGTATCAAAAGTAATTCTTTTTGCCACTTAAGGGATAATCTGACGAGTCACCTTCTGTGAGGTGCCCGTTATGGTATGAAGGGCAACTAACTCCTCGCTACCTTGAAACCCTGTCACCATCTATTCTAAGCGTGGAATTGTTGCCTACCAATTGAACCTCTGTTATCTGCCTCATTCATTGTTCTTGACGTGTGTTTGGTGCCCCAGCTCGAGAGATGTTATTACGTATCATCCCATGAGTTGGTCATGAGTCGCTCGATCTTCGTAAAGATCGATTCCTATAGAGCTTTCTATCCTTGTTGTCTTTCTGTTGGATGAACAGCCCGAAGGCAAAGAAGTCAAGATCAGCATAATGCAATGAATCAACAACTGCGAGAAGGGCATGTGGACTAAGAAGGTTGTGGTAGTTAGTGTCCCCTTTGTTCTCTTACTCTACGCTTGAATCTCGGGACGAGATTCTTGTATTAGTGGGGGTGAGTTATCACAGCCCTAGAAATTGCTTGTACAGTGGCATCAGTGAGCATTCATGGCATCATGTTTTTTTTCTAATGAAACCTGAAATGGGGATTATCAAACCCTAGAACAAATAAAATTCAATAGGTTAAATTTAAAAATAATTCCAATAAATCCAAAATGCCCTTAAAAAATGTTCATTGTGTTTGATAAATTTTGGCCACTCCATATCAGGGAACAATAGATTTTTCCAAACCAAGTTTAGCATTTTAAAATGAGCATCTAGTGCTATGAAATCAATTATTAAATCATTATAAATATGATAGTTGCCCAAAATTACTAAAGTTGCAGGGACAGTTTGAAATATTCAAAATAACCTCACCAACAACCCTTTGGTATTTTTGAGTTAGGATTTGAGCCCTAAATAAATTAAGAAATAAATGTTAGAAACTAGAACAGAGAAAAAAGGGGAAAGGCCCAACCTGGCTTACCTGGCCCAGGAAGGAGATGGCCCAGCCCACCAGGGGCGAAGAGGTCATCTTCAACCTCTGCGAGTAGGCAGAGGCGAGATGATCATGGCGCGCGTGCGACTGGTCGCCTTGCCACCTCCTTCTTGCCGTCGAGCACTTGGATGCGTGGATGGCCCCGGAGACCCTGCTGGATCTAGCTGATGCCTCGCCATTTGCCCCCTCGCTCTCTCCCTCTCCCTTTGCTTCTTCCTCCCCAAACCCGAAATCACGTCGTCGCTGCCAGCTAGCTCCCGCCATCGCCCAGCCACCCTGACCCGACCAGAAGCTTCGCCTTGATGCCCCGAAGCTCTTCGACGGACGAATCGAGGCCAGATTCCCTCCTTCCTTGCCACCCTAGTCGTCTTCAACCTCGGGCAACCCAGCTCGCCCCGACGATTCGCCGCTGTCTAGTCGCCCCGAGCTCGCTGGCCAGCCCTTCAGCCTCCCTGTGAGCTCTCCTTGCTCCTCCCATAGCCCCGCTGCTCTGCTCGACCCCTAGCCGCCCATTCTGCAAGCCGATGCTCCGACCGCCGCCATGGGCTCGCCTCCGGCCTGCTCCGGCGACCGCAGGGCCTCCTGTGGTCCCCTCCGGATGCGCGGGGCCATGGGATTCGCCCCAATGCCCTTCGCGGCCACTTCCATGGCCCTCCGGTGGCTGTCCGCCGTGGCCATAGGTCGTCGGGGACCAAATCCCGACCGGCTGACGTGGCCTATTTAAATAGTCGCTAACTAAACCTCCTGTGACGCTGACTAGTGGGCCCTGCATAATTAAATAACATAAAATGTTTAATTAGGTTAATTAACCAAGATTAAATTTCTAGTGACACTAACATGTGGACCCCATACGCCAGGTTTGACCTGGACCTAGCCTGTTGACCACTGACGTAATGCTGACACCATGATGACGTAGTAACTGTTTCTGGAATTAAAACAAATTAGTAAATGATTTAATATTTTCAGGAAATGTTTAAAACTTCTAAAAATCATAGAAAATAATGTGTAAGTCAGCTGGAAATAATTTATATATGAAACATGATCAGAAAAATCAAAGGAATTTGTTTATGCCATGATCTTGCATGTTTGAACAAGTTATCAACACCATGTAGGACATTTTATGATTAGGTCAATTTAAGAAATATCATTTGGAGTTGGAATTCAAACTTGTTTGAATTAAACTTCAACCAACTTGGCTAACTACTCCTCTAGGTTAATTCAGTACCTTAAATTTGTCATATCATGCATCATGATTGTGCATTGCATAAATTGAATGTTGGATCTTCTTGTTGCCGGTGCTTGTTCCCTCTCGGTAGACGATGGTTCTGGCGATGTGAACGTTGACACTAATGAAGAGAAGTAATATCTTCAGGCCTGTCAGGCAAGCAAAACCCCCTTGAGCATACTGATATGAACCCACTCTCTCGCTTCTGCTCTCTTTTATTGCATTAGGACAACAACGATTCAATTGATACCTTTTCTCGGTAGTTGAACCCATTCCTTTGCATGACCTGTCTTTGCCACAGTAAATAGTTGAAACCACTTAGAATGAGTAGCAACTGCTTGAGCCTTGTTGTGCTTACTCATCCATGCTTGCTTACTTACCGTGCTTGCTATGCTTAGAGTCGTGTCGTGTCGGGTCTGAAACATCTAGGTGATGGATCGGAATGGCTGTATTCATGTCCTACTGTGTGAGAACTAAGTGTGTGAACACGATTTGGTAAAGGTAGCGATGAGAGGCCATGTAGGAGTACATGGCGGGTTGTCTCATTGGGACCGTCTTTAAGAACTATGTTCTGTGTATATTATCCAAGACAAGATACTACCACACATTGGGATACTTAATTGACCCTCTCGGTTTATTAATCGCCTAGATCTCTGTCCAGGAGTTGCAATTAGTTTCTGGTGTTTGTAGGAAAAGTGTTGGTGGCCGTGCATAGCGCTGCCCGATGGGGTGGACTGTGATGCAGTATAGACACAGTGGCACGGTGTACCAAGTGGCACCCGAACTGTGGGCTTGGGAACCCTGACCACATTGTTTGAGGCCATAGCGAAAACTTCGGCCAGACTTCTGTGCGGGTTCAGTCTCAAATAGGCGATAAACCTGGACTAGGGTTTTGTGTGGTTGATGGTCGTGGCCGACGCCCACGCCAGTGCTTCCGCTTGAAGGTTGCCGAGATGCATGACGTGCATATGGTGATAAGTGGCGAGAGCGTGTGTGAAGAAGTATACCCCTACAGGGTGAAATAATCTATTCGAATAGCCGCATCCTCGGATATGGACTACATGGAGAACTTATGCGGTTCATAGATAAGTGAAATGGATACTTCTGAAATACGCAAGATAAGTGTGGGTGCTATGGATGGCCTTCTCGTAGGGAGACGAGAGTAGATCCATAGTGGTGTATTGGTTGGTGAATATGTGGACTCGTGTGCCCTATCCCACCCCAAAGAAAGCACTTGTAGACGTAGTATAGGTTAGCCAAGAGTCAAAGCTGGCTTGCTGCAATAAACTCCACAATCCCCTTGATTGATACTGATGCATGTGTTGTTAGTTCTAATGTAAGTCTTGCTGAATACCCTTGTACTCACGTTTGTTAAATTATGTTATTGCAAAGGAGACGTCAGTATCATTAGTGGTATTCATGACGTGAAGATGGATGTTGACCGGATTTAACTTGGGAATCCCAGATAGAGGTCTGGTTCCTTTGGTAGGGTCGTTGTAGCTTTTCAGGCTCCTCCAGCCACTTTTGTAGATGTTTGTACCCATACATATCTAAACTTCCGCTTGTTGTTTGATTGCTCTGAACGTTGGGTCATGTGACTCCTATTTGTAACATCTTATCGTATTGGCTCCTCCGAGCCTTCTAAATAAATGTTGTAATGTTGTATGGTTGTGTTCTGATGCCATAGTTGTATCTATGCATATCGGGCATGTCATGTGTACGTGTGACGTGCAACGGTATGAATGGGATTCGACACCTAGTTGTGTGCCTTTAGTAGTACTCTTTACGAGGAACTGCCTCTTTGTGCTTCCACCGAGCCTTGGTAGCTTGCTACTGCTCCGGACACATTGATTGACCGACATGTATCCTTCTTTGCTGCTGTCTCTGTCCCTTCGGGGAAATGTCTTGCAGTGTAATGGAGTCCCTGTAACCTGCTACGACTCGTCTATGTGCAGTGATGACATTCATGTCCCACGGCGTAATGGAGTCCTTGTAGATTGCTGTGACTCGTCTACACATGCTAGAGATCGACACCTGCATTGCTGGGTTACGTATGCCCGTCCCTATACGAATGTGCCACTTTGGTTCTACGACTAGTCATGTCGGCCCGGGTTCTTTTACATTTGAATGCTAGCGACACATTCACATATGTGAGTCAAAAGACGCAAACGGTCCCGGCCCAGGTAAGGTGGCAGCCATGGAGATAACCATGCGTGAGACCGCAAAGTGATGTGATGTGTTACAGGCTGGATTCTTATGGCTTAGGATTGGGGTCCCGACAATTGGTGGCAGTGCCACAAGTATGTGGTACTATCATTATTAACTTTGCATCTTTTTTCATAAATATTATGAACATGGGTATAACTACGATCGAGATTCAATAAACCATTCGTATTGGGTGCATGAGCATTGAAGTATTATTCATGTAAACAGAATAACAATTATTCTCTGACTTAAATGAATAACTGTATTGCAATAAACACAATCCAATCATGCTCATGCTCAACGCAAACACTAGATAACATTTATTTAGGTTCAACACTAATCTCGAAGGTAGCCGGAGCGTGTGATGGTGATCACATCAACCTTGCAAATACTTCCAAGACACATCATCACCTCGCCCTTAGCTAGTCTTTGTTTTTCCATAGCTTTTATTTCGATTTGCTAACATTAGCAACTGAACCACTATCTAATACCCATGTGCTACTAGGAGTACTAGTAGGGTACACATTAATAACATGTATATAAAATATACTTTTTTTGACATTGCCATCCTTCTTATTTACCAAGTATTTGGGGTAGTTCTTCTATCAATGACTATTCCCCCTACAATAGAAGCACTCACTCTCGGGTTTTGGTTCAACCTTTGGTTTCTTCACCGCAGCAGCAACTCGCTTACCATTCATGAGGTTTCCCTTTTTGCCCTTGCCCTTCCTGAAACTAGTGGTTTTACTAAACAACAACATTTGATGCTCCTTCTTGATTTCTACCTCCGCGGTGTCGAACATCACGAATAGCTCAGGGATCATGTTTTCCAGCACTAGCATGTTTATAGTTCATTACGAAGCTATAGTAGCTTTGTGGCAGTGACTTGGAGAACTATGTCAATCACTATCTTATCTAGAAGATCAACTCCCACTTGTTTCAAGCGATCGTAGCACCGAGACAATCTGAGCACATGATCATCGATTGAGCTATTCTCCTTCATCTTGCAGGCAAAGAATCTTGTTGGAGGTCTCATACATCTCAACATGGGCACGAGCCTGGAATCCAATTTCAGCTCTTGGAACATCACATATGCTCCGTGATGTTGAAAGCGTATTTGGAGCCCAAATTCTAAGTTGTAATGCATGACACACTGAACTATCAAGTATTCACCAGAACGTGCACGTAAGATGTTCACAACATCCATAGTCGCCGCTTGTGGGGGTGGTGCACCGAGCGGTGCATTAAGTACATAAGCCTTCTTTGTAGCAACTGAGGACAATCCTATGATCACGAACCTAGTCTGCATAATTGCTACCATCATCTTATAAATCTATTTTCTTTAGGAACGTATCAAAAACACAAGGGAGCAACAATGCGAGCTATTGATCTACAACATAATTTTGCAAAGACAACTTAAACTATGTTCATGATAATGAGTTCAATTAATCATATTACTAAAGAAGTCCTACTCAAATCAACATCCCTCAGGTTGTCTAAGTGTGACATGATCCAAATCCACTAACCCAAGTCAGATCATCACGTGAGATGAGGTGGTTTCAATGGTGAACATCTCCATGTTGGTCATACATACTATATGACTCATGTTTGACCTTTCGGTCTCTTCTATTTCGAGGCCATGTCTATACATGCTAGGCTAGTCAAGTTTAACTCGAGTGTTCCGCATGTGCACACTGGCTTGCACCCGTTGTACGTGAACGTAGAGTCTATCACACTCGATCATCACATGGTGTTTCGAAACGATGAACTTCCGCAATGGTGCACACTCGAGGAGAACAAAATTTTATCTTCAAATTTTAGTGAGGGATCACCTTATAATACTACCGTTGTATTAAGAAAAATAGGATGCATAAAAAGGATTAACATCACATGCAAATCATAAGGGACATGATATGGCCATAAACTTGTGGTTTTGATCTCCATCTCCAAAGCACCGGCATGATCTCCGTCGTCACCGACACCACACCATGATCTACATCATCATGATCTCCATCATCGTGTTGCCATCAGGGTTTTCACGCCAACCATGCTTCTACTACTATTTCTACCTCTTAGCGACAAAGTAAAGCATTGCATAGCGCTTAAAGATTGACACACATGTCACACAATAATTAAACACAACCCTGTGGCTCCTGCCTGTTTCCATATGCATCGACATGCAAGTTGATATAAACTATGATAAAACATGATCATCTCATACATCACAAATATAACATCATATCTTCGAACATATCATATCACATCATATCCTGCAAAAACAAGTTAGACGTCCTCTAATTTTCTGTTGCATGTTTTCTGTGGCCGATATCTGGCAAGAATGATACTTACCTACACAAAACCACAATGGTGATATAAAAGTTGCTATTTAACCTTGTACAAGGACCGCCTTTGTCGAATCCGATTCAACTAATGTGGGAGAGACAGACACGTGCCAGCCATCTTATGCAACAAAGTTACATGTGTGTCGATGGAACCGGTCTCTTGTACGTGGACGAGTAAGGTTGGTACGAGCCGCTTCATCCCACAATATCGTCAAATCAAGGAAAGACCAAGGAAGGAACAACCTGAATATCAATGCCCACAAACTCCTTTGTGTTCTACTCATGTTGTCATCTACACATAGACCTAGCTCATGATGCCACTTTGGGGAACATTGCATGGGAAACACATTTTTTCCTACGAACACTCAAGATCTATCCATGGAGATGCATAGAATAGAGGTGAGTGTATATACATACCCTTGTAGATCGTTAAGCGGAAGCGTATATAACGCGGTTGATGTAGTTGTACTCTTCATGATCCAATCGTGATCCGATCCGATCTAGCACTAAACGGACGACACGTCCGCGTTCTGCACACGTGTGGCTTGATGACGTCTCCTCCTTATTGATCTAGAAAGCATGGGAGGAGAAGTAGGTGGGATCTCAACCAGCACGACCGCATGGTGGAGATGGTGGTGGAGCAATCCTGGCAGGGCTTTGCCAAGCACTACCGTAGATGCGATCTGAGGAGAAAACGATCTAGGGAGAGAGGTAGGGCAGCCACCAGGGCGTGGGATTGTTGTGTCCAGCCCTCCCCTTATCCTCTACTATATACAAGAGGCAAGGGACAGGGTTGGGTCGCATCCCTAGGCCCTCCTCCAAGGAGGGTCGGCGGCTAGGGAGGAAAGTTGCCTCCCAAGGCAAGTGGACTCCCTCCCACTTAGGGTTTCCCCTTCCCCTTGCGCATGGGCCTTCTGGGGCTGGTTTCCCTAGCCCAATAAGGCTAGGACACACCCTACAGACCATGCACACCCTAGGGTCTGGAGGGATCCTTTCAGACTCCTCCGAAACCCTCCGGAACCTTCCAGAAGCTTCCTAGTACAATACCGGAAAAACCAAAAACTTTTCCGGTAGGCAAAATATGACTTCCCATATATAAATATTTACGTCCGAACAATTCTAGAGCTCCTCTTGACGTCTGAGGTCTCATCTGGGACACCGAACAACATTCAGTCACCAACACACATATCCCAATACTACTCTAGCATCACGGAACATTAAGTGTGCGGACCCAACGGGTTCGAGAATCATGTAGACATGACCAAGACACCTCTTCGGTCAATAACAAATAGAGGGACCTGGACGCCCATATTGGTTCCTACATATTCCACAAAGATCTTCTTCGGTCAAACCACGATGCCAAGGATTCAATCAATCCTGTATGAAGTTCCCTTAGTCCATCAGTATGTTACTTGCCCGAGATTTGATCGTCGGTATCTCCATACCTAGTTCAATCTTGTTACAGGTAAGTATCTTTACTCGTTCTGTAATACCATATCCCATGACTAACTCTTTATTCACATTGCTTGCAAGCTCATTATGATGTTGTATTACCGAGTGGGCCCTGAGTTACCTCTGCGTCATACAGAGTAACAAATCCCAGTCTTGATCCATGCCACCTAAATAGACACCCTCAAAGGTACCTATAGAGCACCTTTATAGTCACCCATTTACGCTGCAACGTTTGACACACACAAGGTAGTCCTCCAGTGTCAGTGAGTTACATGATCTCATGGTCATAGGATCATATACTTGACATGCAGAAAACAATAGCAATAAACTTGACATGATCTTATGCTACGTTAATAGTTTGGGTCTTGTCCATCACATCATTCTCCTGAGGATGTGATCCCCTTATCAAATGAAAACTCATGTCTATGACTAGGAAACCATAGAGTTCTTTGATCAACGAGCTAGTCTCTTAGAGGTTCCCTACGGACATAGTGTCGTCTATATATCCACACATGTATTTGAGTTTCCAATCAATACCATTCTAGCATGGATAACAAACATTTATCATGAACAAGGAAATATAATAATAACCATTTTATTATTGCCTCTAGGGCATATTTCCAACAGGCTAAGCCGAGGGTGGGGCACGAGATTCTCCTCTACGTCCCTTGCCGGACTCGTGCCTGCCACGGACTCCAGTTGTAACAAAGCAAGATGCGGTTCTGTCCCGATTAAGGCACGAGGGCTTCTAAGGGGATAGAAGAATTTCTAAGTGTTTCGTAAGTGTAGAATCATCGCATACATGTATTGAAGAGAAGAGTATAATAGATTGACTTACGCTCGCCACATGCTAAATTACAATGTCACACAATATTCATACATGCATCCACAAGACACGGTCCGACTACGATGAAAACCAACGAGAAAAGACATGATGAGACTGCCTCCCTAATCCCGGGGATCACGACCATGGTGCCTCTCTACTCATCGGGATACGTAACATACAGTCGGCCACGTTCTTCATCGAACTCCCACTGGAGCCGGGACGCCTCAACAGGATAGACATCATTGGTACATGTACCTATAGTATTGGAATCTGTGAGCCGCAGGGACTCAGCAATCATGTAACCCAGGTACCGAAACTATGTAAGATTTTGGGTGAGGAAGGGTAAGTAGTGAGGTTGTAGCAAGATCCTAAGCATTTATTTGAGTGGCTAACTTACGATGAGAAGAAGTAATTATGGTGGCCTACGCATAACGGTCGAGAACTAGCATGATCACTAAGTGATCCTGAACACCTACTTACGTCAATCATAACCCCACCGTGTTCTCTCTCGATTCATGTACACAAGTAGAGACAATCATGGTTACGCACATAGTTGGTGTATTTTGTTTGAGTTTACTTCAAGTTTGCTATAACTGGTGTTAAACAAATTTCCAAGTTGCCACGTAATCATCGGCATGGCTTTTCGAAAGATTAAACCCTGCAAGGGTGCTCCAACTCATCCATCACAACCTAACCAAAGACCACGGCAATAACCTCGACCACGAATCCCGTGATTCCTAGGCAATTCCACTAGAAAACTGCCACCTCGAGATAGCCCAAAGTATTGTCGGAATTCCTCGCGCAAGACAACTAGCAAAGCAAAAAATATTGTCGGGATCCGGGTACGGACATCTTGCCTGATGGGTGTTCAGCGGGATACAGAGCTGGGTCCTCGTAGACGTTCTCTCCGGGTTCCTCGTACTCAGGCTCATCACTCAGGTCTACCCAAATATAAACATCAACAATAAACATGCAACCCAATATGCAATGCGCAATCAAGATGATGCATGTCCAAGTTAGTGCTTTTGACATGGCAACCTATGCTAGTCATGTTTCACATGCAATTATTAGGTTGTTTAGTATTATGTACAGAAGTTCATGTTTAGCTGTATGAACATGCAGGAACATGGCAAATATGGATGCATCATGCAAAATCGATGCAATTGTATATGTAGAACGTTGCAAATGGACTAATGTAGCTCACGATATGCTCACGACATGTTACGAACGTTAACAGGAACAATTGCATAGATGGAGAAGGCCCTAGGATATTCCTTGGTATTCAAAGGATGCCACTAGATAGGAAATGAAAAATCAGTTTAACAGATTCCGATCTAACCTGATAGCAACTTGATAGCAGCAAATAATTATCCTAGAGATCATTTCATGGCATGAAACTTAGTAGGTTGATAGAGGACAACATCTACTACAAAACACTACCACTGAGCATGAGCTAAAACATCACAGATCACTTGGTAGCATCTCCTAAACATGGCATGAAAATAACTACAGATTCTCAGATTTAAACCAATTTCATTAAGAGAATAGCAGCAGTTCATTTCAACATAGCATATTTGACAGGATATAACAAAAAGCTAAATTATCCAATTGGAAAAGTAAAGGCATAAAATGACACAGGGTGACAAGCACACCATTTCATGGCATTGCACCAACTCCAAAGGAGCACTATATCCATGGGAATCATCCACACAACATGGGTAGCAAAAATACAAATTCTCAACACTTAGAAATATTTAACATGTGATAATAGCAACTTTTTCTTAGCTACTTTGCAGCAAGGTACCCACTAACATACAAGCTTATCATGGAATATAAAATACCAGGGCCTAGTGCTCACAAAACGGTACCACTTTCATGTTGACACATCTACCATAGCATGCATGGATTTAATACTACAAAAATCACAAAATGCCACATCACCACAAAATAGCACTTTTGCAAACTTTCTCAAAAGTGAAAACTAACACCACCGCTCGATTCCTTGGGAAATTCTACCCAGAAATCATAGATCACACTCATATATTTATATAGGAAAAACACACAAACCCAGAACGAAAATAGCACCAAAACCATAAATGGCTATTTCCAGCAATGGCATTGTCCTGGTCTGGCCTACTATCAGAAATGGAAGTAAAATAAACAGAGAAGAAAAAAACAGAACAAACAAAAAAATAAAAAAAGGAGGGGGTCCCGCTGGCAGTGAGCCAGGGCCCCCTGAGTGGCTGACAAGGTGGCCCCATGGCCCACCTGTCACACACACATGAGCACACAAAAATAAAAAGGGGCTATGTGCCCGTGGGGGATCAAACCCACAACCCCCCGAGAGGAGCCGAGCACACTGACCACTAGGCTATGGCCCCAATCGTTGACTGAAAGGGGCCTATGCAAAAGGTGCAGGCTTCTTCCTCCCAAGTCAGGGAAGGAAGCGACGGCGTCGGTGGCTAGTCTGGCGGACTCCGGCGAGGAAGACCACTGGCGGGGGCTGCAGGAAGCGAGGGGAACCCATTACCACGGTCACCTAATGGCTATGTGTGTGGCAGCGAGGAGCTCGAGCACAAGCTCATGCTCGGCTCGGGCATGGAGCAACGGCGACAACTACGGTGATGCAGGGTAGGGAGCGATCGAGCAAAGCAGCTAAGGCAAGAAGGAATGATGCATACCACATGAACTACCGGATGCGAGTGCTCGATGTGAAGCACCATGCACAATACACTACAACACAGAAAAAATAGGCTTGACAAAGCTACGCAGGTGCGACCTTGTCACTCACGGATCTATGCGTGCAGGGAACGAGAGCGGGAGGTAGACGGGTGAGCAGAAAGAGGGGCATACCCAGCTCACCTAGGGAATGGAAAGGAGGTCCGGGTTGAGTGGGTCGGGCTCGGGGCGGCAAGGATTCAGGCCTTGGTGTCTCCCTGGTCATCGTGGAAGAAGATGGCGTGACGAAGGGCCCTTCCCGTGGCACCACGGGACCACAGGCGCGAAGGAGAGGCTACCCCGAGCACGAGCAAAAACTCGGCCGGAACATCACGGGTGCATTGACGGGTATGGCGAGGGAGACTCACCTTAGCGGCGATGCGACAAGGAGAGGGGAGGAATGGAGAGAGTGGTTGTAGGGCTAGCTCGGGTACAAGAGATATAGGGACTGCGGCCACCGGACGAGCGTCAAATCGGTCGACTGCCGACGTGGAGCTGCTTGATGCGGGCCGTCTAGGGACGACAAAACCGCGCAGCTGGGAGGCTGGATGGGCTGCGCTTCTTGCTGCTATTGGGCCAGCGGGGAAGGAGGAGGCAAAGGAGGAGGGAAAACAATTTCCTTCCTTTTTAATAAAAGTAGAGAATAAAGAATTCGTAGAGAAAGGAGAGGAAGGTTTAGAGATGAAACTAAAACATTCTTGAACTCACAAAAACATGCACCAGTTTATGAAAATGAAATTGGCAGTTTTTTGGACAAACAATTTAATTGATGTATTACTATTAAAACATCCTGTTTTGCAAAGATGTAGAGCAAAAGAAACTTCAACCTGGTTGAGAACAAACTTTTATGAGCATAACAAAAAAATTATGAAGAGAGCAACATTTTTAAGGAAGTGATCCAACAAGTAAATTTATCACATGCATATATTTGAAACTGAGAGAGGTGGGCAAGTTTAAGAGAAAATGAGGAGGGGGTCACACCAAGACTTGCGCACCAGCAACACATTACACACACACTCACAACAACACAAGCATATGACACAACATAAAAATTATGAGATAATGCCATGATGCCATGATGAATGATGAAAGTCATGAAGCATAAATTTATTACCAACACATGAGGGCAAACTTGGAAGGTTCCACATGAGATATATTACAAATATGGCTAGGGATGCTCTTGGGCTGTTACAACTCTCCTCCACTACAGGAGGATCTCGTCCCGAGATCTTAGAACAAAAGAACTCTCGAAATTCGGAACAAAGAAGATGCTCACGTTCCCATGTGGCTTCTATTTTGGAATGATGTGACCACTTCACCTTGAGAAACTTGATTGACTTGTTCTGAGTCTTACGCTCACTTTCTCCAAGAATAGCAACAGGATGCTCATGATAGGATAAATCTTTTTGGAGATCAATGTCTTGGAGGTCAACGGTATGCTCGGGAGTCCTGAAGCACTTTCTAAGCTGAGAGACGTGAAACACGTCATGAACATTTGAGAAATTTGGAGGAAGCTCGAGTTGGTAGTAAAGGTCACCCCTCTTGCTCACAATCTTAAAAGGACTCACAAAGCAAGGAGCGAGCTTCCTTTTGATGCCAAAATGAGAAGTGCCCTTCATGGGAGAAACTCTGAGATAGAGAAAATCATTGATTTGAAAGGAGACATCACGATGCTTGTTATCATAATAGCTCTTCTGGCGGGATTGGGCGGCTTCTTTGAGATTTTCACGAATGACATGACACATCTCTTCTGCTTCAGTGATCATGTCATTTCCAATAATTTGACGCTCACCGGTTTCAGACCAATTGAGCGGGGTGCGACACTTCCCGTCGTAGAGAATCTCGAATGGAGCCTTTTCGGAACTAGCTTGGAAGTTGTTGTTGTATGAAAACTCGGCGAACGGGAGGCAGTCTTCCCACTTCATGCCAAAAGAAATCACACAGGCCCTAAGAATGTCTTCAAGGATTTGATTGACTCTCTCAACTTGGCCACTTGTCTGAGGATGGAAGGCAGTGCTGAAATAGATCTTGGTACCCATCGTAGTTTGAAAGGAATCCCAGAACTTGGAAGTGAAGAGGCTTCCATGGCTGAGGAAATGAGCTGAGGAACACCGTGCAAAGAGACTATCCTTGAAGTGTACAGCTCTGCCAGCTGAGCTGCCGAGATACATTCTTTGATAGAAAGAAAATGGGCATCGTTGTCTCTCTTGAACTTAGGGAATCCAGTGATGAAATCCATATCCACATGATTGAATTTCCACTCTAGGATAGGCAAACGCTGAAGGAGACATGCTAGACGTTGATGTTCCGCCTTCACTCTGCGACAAACATCACACTCGTTCTCGAACTAAGCAATCTCACGCTTCCTGCGAGTCCAACAGAAGGTTTTCTTGAGGTCCTGATACATTTTGGAACTGCCTGGATGAATGGAGAGGACAGAATTATGTGGTTCATCCAAGATAACCTTTGTGAGATCACCTTTTAGAACCACCAGACGGTCCTCAAAGAACAAGGTATCTTTGTCATCAACAGGGAAGCACTTATACTTTGGAATGCTCTTTGCCACACCTTTCTTCACTTTCTTCACCATAGCATCAAGAAGTTGAGCTTGGTGAATCTCATCTTCTAGAGTCGGAGAGACTTGAAGATTGGCAAGAAATCCCCAAGGAACAACTTGGAGATCTAGCTTGCAGAAGGCTTCACAAAGCTTAGGTTGAAAGGGCTTAATGATAAGACTATTGTAGTATGCCTTTCGGCTAAGCATGTCTGCAATGACATTTGCTTTTCCAGGAGGGTACTTAATGCTCAGATTGTACTCCTCAATCATTTCCACCCACCGCATCTATCGAAGATTGAGATTCCGTTGAGTGAAAATGTACTTCAAGCTCTTGTGGTCAGTGAACACCTCAAATGGTGTTCCCAAAAATAGATGTCTCCACATGAATAGAGCATGAACAACTACCGCCAACTCCAAATCGTGAGTGGGATAGTTCCTCTCGCTAGGCTTCAACTGACGTGAGGTATAAGCAACAATCTTCTAATCTTGCATGAGAATGCCACCAAGACCTTGGTGGGAAGCATCACAGAACACTTGGAAAGACTTTGATTGCTCCGGAGGAACAAGAACTGGAGCTGAAGTCAGCTTCTCCTTGAGTGTATTGAATGCCACATCACACTAAGGAGACTAGGCATACTTGACATTCTTATGGAGGAGGTTGTACATCGGCTTAGCAATTTGAGCGAAGTTCTCCACAAATCTTCTATAGTAACCTACAAGCCTGAGGAAGCTACGAAGCTGCTTGACATTCTGAGGAGGCTCCCACTTAAAAATGGCCTCAACTTTCGGAGGGTGCACCTTGATGCCCTCGACAGAGATGATGTGCCCAAGGTAAACCACTTCATTGAGACAAAACTCACACCTGGAGAACTTTGCATACAACCGATGCTCTCTTAGCTTGTCAAGCGCAAGCCAGAGATGGTCTGCATGTTCTTCAGTCTTCGAGAAAACAAGAAAGTCATCCAAATACACCAAGACGAACTCATTTTGAAGGGAGAGAATATGAAGTTCATCATTCTGGAGAAGGTCGGAGGAGCATTGGCGAGACCAAAGGACATGACGGTGTACTCATAAGAGCCAAAACTCGTCCTGGAAGCAATCTTTGGAATATCTTCTTCACGGATGCAAATCTGATGATAGCCCATGCCAAGATCTAGCTTCGAGAAAACCTTGGCCCCTTTCAATTGCTCAAACAACTCATTGATGTTGGGAAGTGGGTACTTGTTCCCGATTGACTTCTTATTCAATGGACGGTAATCAACACAAGTTCGGTCCGTGCCATCCTTCTTCTTGAAAAATAGAACACCACAACCCCATGGTGAACAACTTGGTCTAATCAAACCAAGACGTTCCTGTTCATCTAGCTATTTCTTCAATTCTTTCAACTCTTCGGGGCCAAGCTTATAAGGATGCTTGCAAATCGGCTCAGTTCTAGGTTCAAGATCAATCACAAACTCTACTGGCCAGTGTAGAGGCATTCCTGGCAAATCTTCTGGAAAGACATCTCAATACTCACAAACAACCGGAATCTAGGTAACGGCTTTGATTTCACCCTTCTCATTGAGAGAAAAGAGATGAATCATGTCATTGCGAGTTGCGAAAATGATCACGTCTTCTAAGGACGAGTCATTTTGACTTCTTTTGCTGCACAATTGATCTTAGCCTATTGCTTACCAAGGAAATCCATGCCAAGAATGAGATCAATATCGGAATTGCCGAGAACAAAAGGAAAAGCCAAACAGGAATAGCTACCCATCTTGATAGAAACATCCAGAACCACAGAGGTGGTTTTCATGGTCACACCCGGAGAAACGACACCCAAAGGTCTACTCAACATTTCGCAATAGAAATCATTCTTGAGAGCCAATGGTTTAGACATGAATGAATGTGATGCACCAGTGTCAAACAAAACTTTTGCAGGAATAAAATTAACCAAGAGATTACCCATTATCACTTGAGAAGAATCCTCTGCTTCATCTGCATTCACCATGTTCACTCTTGCTGACTTGGGGTTGTGCCTCACCATAGCATTGCCTAGAGGTCTGACTAGAGGAGGAGTTAGAAGACATCGCTGGTTGGTGCACTTGTTTGAGTAGTGACCCTTCTGACCACACTTGTGACAAGTAACCTCTAAGAGCAGACGAAAGTTGCCTAGAGGAGGAGCATTTGCTGACTTGAGTGCCTGGGGCCTTTGCTGAAATCCTGGGTTGGGTGGGTGGGAAGGACCACGACCACCGTGATGCCTCTACTACTGAGGAGGACGAAACGCATGTGAAGCAGGAACCCAATATTTCTGCTTCTTAGGAACCATCTGAGAGCTTGAAGAAGAAGAGTTGGAGCCTCTAAACCAGTTCCTTGAGTTCTGTAACCTAAGTTCAGTTGCCCTGACCTTTAGAGCCATGTTGTAGAACTGATCAAACTCAGAAAGCTCGTGCAGGACTAGACCCGAATGAAGGTCATCCTTAAGACCACCTCTGAGCAGATATATCTTGGACTTCTCATTAGGAACATCTTGCTTAGCATAGCGGGCCAAATTCTAGAACTCAATGTTATACTGATAGACAGACTTGCTTCCCTGCTTCAAATGCCCGAACTTCTCATGCATCTCCTGGACAAAGCTCGTCGGGATATGATGAGCTCTGATGTAACGACACAAATCATCCCAGCTGATAACACGATCGCCCCTAGAATCCTTCTACTGCTGCCCCCAATCTGCTGCTTGACCTTTGAGATGGAAGGTCACGAACATGACATAGTTCGCAGGCCTGACATTTTTGCACTCAAAATGCTTGTTCATGTCGTGGAGCCAATCATCCGCAACAAGAGGCTGCTTGCAACAGGTGAAGGACTTGGGCTGGTTGGCGAGGAACTGGTTGAGAGTCGTGAACTGAGGCTGATTTTGGAAATTCCCTTGATGACCTTGTTGTCCCAGATCTCTCTCTTGCAACAGCCTGACCACCATCTAAGTATTTGCATTGGTTGCGGCCATCATAGCTTGCCAAGCTTCTGGAGGAGGAGGTGGAGGAGGTGGTGGAGAGTTATACTGCTCCCCATCACAACCCGGATTCCCGTGACTTGGTTGAGCCTTCCTGGAGATGGACACGAATATCAGCACACCATTGACAATGATGATTGAAATAAGCTGAATCAAATGGCTTGGAAGAAATTTGCAATGAATATCATCAAATGCATTCATACTAAAAATTAGTAAGAACGCCTTCTTCGGGTTTGTGATAACAACATAAGTTTTTGAAGCCACTTGTATAATCACAACAAGATATTGAGCTAAGATATGGTTGGAACAAATGTACAGACCCTCATACATTTGAAGAAAGATGATGTTAGGTAAGTACTTGAATTCCCGCCTAGGAACTTCCGAATTCTTTGGTTATGCAATCAGGTCCATGGATACACAGAGTTGTAATCCATCACTCAACTCCTAGCAGTAATACTACTCTACAGTGTATCACATCCGTCAACACATAACCAGAGGCTTCGGAAATTCACCTACCTCGGACCCTCAAAAACACAATGATACTAAACATGGAAGTACCCCGGACGCCTCCCTAGTACTGGGTAAATCCAGCTTTATCTCGCGACGAAAAGTGTTGAAGCAATTTCAAACTTCCTCCGTCCTAAGATACTAAGGAAAGTAAATGATAACGATTTGCAAAAATCCCTTGGAGCTCTACTCCTTGATAACAGGAGGCATCAAGAACATAATTCCTTCACATCGGCATCGTATAGTTTCGAAAATACCTACGTGGTCCTAAACTTTTTTTGTGCGAGAAGAGGAGTAGAATTAAAATTCCTAAATCGAATACCTCACCAGAGTACAAAAGAGGAGTAAAAGAAACCTACTCTCCGATATAACTAGACTCAAAGTAGTCTTTCATTAGACTCGACTTGGCCAAGTTCGATCAAGCAAGGGGCTCGTATGGTCGGTATGGCTGTGATTACGAACTTGTAACGACCAAGATGTGGTTCTATCCCGATTAAGGCACGAGGTCCTCTAAGGGGATAGAAGTGCATCTAAGTGTTTCGCAAGTGTAGACTCATCGCATACATGTAACGAAGAGAAGAGTACAATAGATTGGCTTACACTCGCCACATGCTAAATTACAATGTCACACAATATTCATAAATGCATCCACAAGAGAGGGTCCGGCCACGGACAAAAACAAACGAGAAAAGACACGATGAGACTGCCTCGCTAATCCCAAGGATCACGACCACGGTACCTCTCTACTCATCAGGATACATAACATACATCCGGCCACGTTCTTCATCATACTCCCACTAGAACTGGTACGCCTCAATAGGATAGACATCATCGGTACCCATACCTGTAGTATTGTAATCTTTGAGCCACAGGGACTCAGCAATCATGTAACCTGGGTACCGAAACTATGTAAGCTTTTGGGTGAGGAAGGGTAAATAGTGAGGTTGCCGCAAGCTCCTTAGCATTTATTTGAGTGGCTAACTTACTTTGACAAGAAGTAATTATGGTGGCCTACGCATAACGGTCGAGAACTATCATGATCACTAAGTGATCCTAAACACCTACTTACGTGAATCATAACCCCACCTTGTTATCTCTCGTTTCATGTTCACGATAGAGACAATCAGGGTTACACACATAGTTG
The DNA here is from genome assembly GCA_022496015.1 of Hordeum marinum. Classification (NCBI taxonomy): domain Eukaryota; kingdom Viridiplantae; phylum Streptophyta; class Magnoliopsida; order Poales; family Poaceae; genus Hordeum; species Hordeum marinum. The sequence continues at coordinate 307,657,535 of CM039678.1, read as the reverse complement.
GTGTATTTTATTAGAGTTTACTTCAAGTTTGCTATAACCGGGTGTTAAACAAATTTCCAAGTTACCACGTAACCGTGGGCAAGGCTTTCCGAAAGATTACACCCTGTAGGGGTACTCCAACTCATCCATCACAAACTAACCACACGCCGCAAGAATAACGTTAACCATGAATCCCATGATTTCCTAGGCAATTCCACTGGAAAACTGCCACCTCGAGATAGCCTGAAGTATTGTCGGAATTCCTCGCGCAAGACATTCAAGAAAGGTAAAACAAGTCCAGGAAGACCGCCTGACGTGTCGACGAACCCGATAGGAGCCGCATATCTTGTTATCAGGATATGACCGGATAAGCTAATTCATGGTGGCCTTATAGAAATCACCCAAGTTGCCTTGGGGTGGCCCCACACAGTGCTGTAGTTTGGACCAACACCCATGAGGAGCATTGGCCCGGGTTGTTGATTAATTATCCACGGGGTTGCAAAGCCCTATGCATTTTTATTAAGTTGTCAAGCAAATAGTACCAATGTTGGGTCTTGCCAGACAAGCTTTAATCTAAAATGAATAGTCAAGGGGTCCCCATAACAACCTCGAGCATGTTAGGAGCGCAAAATATGGAGCATAACAGCGGTAACAAGTAGCTATGGCGGCAAAAGTGGAAACAAACACCAAGCAAAAGGCCAAGCCTTCCATCGTACTAAGATATAGGTCCATTAAATTAAATAGAAGTAATATTGTGATATCTCTAGATATCCATGTTATCACATGGAAACAACCTGCACCTGCATCTAGGAACACTATAAGAGGAGCGAAGCTGCGGTAACTTAGCCAAAGAAGGTTTTAATAGGTAGTGGAGGTGTTAGAGGCTTTCATGTCAATGTAGGAGGATTGACATGTAAGTGGTAGGTAACGAAAACATGACGATAAGAGCGAGACAACTGGCAAAGCAAAAAATAGTGGCGGGATCCGGGTACGGTCATCTTGCCTAGTGGGTCTTCAGCAGGATACACAGCTAGGTACTTGGAGACGTTCTCTCTAGGTTTCTCGTACTTAGGCTTGTTGTTCGGGTCTACCCAAATATGAATAGCACCAATAAACATACAACCCAATATAGAATGCACAATCAAGATGATGCATGTCCAAGTTAGTGCTTTTGACATGGCAACCTAAGCTAGTTATGCTCAACATGCAATTATTAGGTTGTTTAGTATTCCGGACAGAACTTCATGTTTAGGTGTATGAACATGCATGAACATCGCAAATATAGATGCATCATGAAAAATCGATGCTATTGCATATGTATAACATTGCAAACGGAGTAACGTAGCTCACGGTATGCTCACGGTAAGTTACGAACGTTAACAGGGACAATTGCAAAGATGGAGAAGGCCCTGGGCTATTCATTGGTATTCCAAGGATGCCACTGGATAGGAAATGAAAAACCAACATGAATAGACCCAAAAATCACACAAGACAATGGAGTGTAGCTCCCACAAATCACAAAACAATTCTACACACAATCTGATCACAAATAGTAACATGTCATCTTGTAACACATGTATCAAGAGCTACAACGAGCTTTAAACCACAACCAAAGCATGTACACGAAGTATACAACAAGATTGACAAATCATCTATCTACAGAAACTTAAAAGTAAGCATGGATCAATGGCAATGAAGCTCACAAGATGGCATGTTGAAATAGTTTTTAGGGACTTAGTGAAAATTCCAATTTAACAGATTCTAAGGTAACCTGATAGCAACTTGATAGCAGCAAATAATTATCCTAGAGATCATTTGATGTCATGAAACTTAGAAGGTTGATAGAGGACAACATCTACTACAAAACACTAGCACTAAGGTTGAGCTAAAACATCAGAGATCACTTGGTAGCATCCCCAAAACATGGCATGAAAATAACTACATATTCTAAGACTTGGATAAATTTCATTAAGAGAATAGCAGCAGTTTATTTCAACATAGCATCTTTGATATGATACAAAAAAACGTATAATTATCCAATTGGAAAAGTAAAGGTACCAAATTTACAGAAGGTGACAAGCACAACCTTTCATGGCATTGGACCAACTTCAATGGAGAACTATATCCATGGGAATCATCCACATAACATGGGTAAAAAAATACACATTCTCAACACTTAGAAATATTTAGCTTGTGACAATAGCAACTTTTTCTTAGCTACTTTGTAGCAAGATACCCACTAATATACAAGCTTATCATGGCAATGTAAAATACCAGGGCCTAGTGCTCACAAAACAGTACCACTTTCATGTTGACACATCTACCATAGCATGCATGCATTTAATACTTCAAAAAATCACAAAATGCCACTTCACCTCAAAACAGCACTTTTGCAAAGTTGCTAAAAAGTGAAAACTAACACCACCATAGGATTCCTTGGGAATTTCTACCCCAAATCATATATCACTCTCATATGTTTATATAGGAAAAACACACACAAACCCAGAACAAAAATAGCACCAAAACCACAAATCACTTATAAGTCAAAACTTTTCTAATATGGCTATTTCCAATTATGGAAGTGTCCTGGTTTGGCCTACTACCAGAAATGAAAGTAAAACAAACAAAGAAGAAAAGAAGAAAACAAACAAAAAATAAAAAAAAGGAGGGGGTCCCACTGGCAGTGAGCCAGGGCCCCCTGAGTGGCTGACAAGGTGGCCCCATGGCCCACCAGTCACACACACACACATGCCACACAAAAATAAAAAGGGGCTATGTGCTCGTGGGGGATCGAACTCGCGACCCCCTGAGAGGAGCTGAGCGCGCTGACCACTTGGCTACAGCCCCGATCGTTGACTAAAGGGGGCCTAGTGCAAAATAAGTAGGGAAAAGGTGCAAACTTCTTCCTCGTGAGCCAGGGAAGGAAGCGACGACGTCGGCCGCTACTCCGATGGACTACGATGAGGAACACCACCGGTCGGGGCTGCCGGAAGCTAGGGGAACCCATTCCCGCGGTCACCCTACACGTGCGGCCGCGAGGAGCTCGAGCACAAGCTCATGCTCGGCTCGAGCATGGCGGCAGCGACAACAGCTGCAGCGATGCAGGGCAGGGAGTGAGCGAGCAAAGCAGCTGAGGCATGTGGGAACAATGCGGAGCGCAGGAACTACCGGATGCAGGCACTCGATGTGAACCACCACGCACAAGACACTACAATCCACAAAATAAACAAGCTTGATGGAGTTACGCGGGCACGACCTTGGCATGCATGGATCTATGCGTGCGGCGAACAAGAGCGCGAGGGGGCATACCTAGCTCACCTAGGGCATGGAGAGGAGGTCAGGGTCGAGTGGGAGACGATGCTTACGACGACGGAGTGCGGCGACACTTCTGAACCTAAACAAAGAGGAAGAGGTGCTCGGGGACGGCGAGGATCCGGGTCTTGGCGTCTCCCTGTTGGTCGTGGAAGAAGATGGCACGGCGAGGGGCCCATCTCGCGACAACACGGGACCGGAGGCATGGCAGAGAGGCTACCCCCAGCACGAGCAGAAGCTTGGCCAGAGCATCGCAGGCTCGTCGACGGCTATGGCGAGGGAGACTCACCTGAATGGTGGGCGGCAAGGAGAGGGGAGGAATGGAGAGAGGGGTTCTGTGGCTAGCTCAAGGACAAGAGATATAGGGGCTGTGGGCACCGGACGGTCATCAAATTGGTCAGCTGTCGACATGGAGCTGCTGGATGCGCGCCATATAGGGACGAGGAACACGTGTTGCTGGGAGGCCGGCTGGGCTGCGCTGCTTGCTGCTATTGGGCCAGCGGGGAAGGAGGAGGCCCAGGAGGAGGGAAAACAGTTTCCTTCCTTTTTTTAATCAAAGCAGAGAAGAAAGAATCCGCAGAGAAAGGAGAGGAAAGTTTAGAGATGAAACTAAAGTATTCTTGAACTCACAAAAAACATGCACCGGTTTATAAAAATTAAATTGGCATTTTTTGGACAAACAATTTAATTTATGTATAACTATTAAAACATCCTGTTTTTGCAAAGATGTAGAGAAAACGAAACTTCAACCTGGTTGAGAACAAATTTTTATGAGCATAACAAAATATTTATGAAGGGAGCAACATATTTAAGGAAGTGATCCAACAAGTAAATTCATCACATGCATATATTTGAAACTGAGAGAGGTGGGCAAGTTTAAGAGAAAATGAGGAGGGGGATCACACCAAGACTTGCACACCAGCACCACATTAGACACACACTCACAACAATACAAGCATATGATGCATCATAAAAAATTATGAGTTGATGCCATGATGCCATGATGAATGATGAAAGTCATGAAGCACAATATTATTACCAACACATGAGGGCAAACTTGGAAGGTTCCACATGAGATATATTACAAATATGGAAAGGGATGCTCTTGGGCTATTACACCAGTCCCGCCAGGGACTTGGTTCATTTGTCCTAGTGCACCAAAGGCTCCTCGTCCTCATCCCTATCACAAGGCGATTATTCAAGCTCAATTAAAAGAAATCGAGGATAAGCTTCGATCAAGATTGAGTTGAGACAACTTACTCTGAAGCCATAAACATGGAGCCCAATTCGTATGACGTCGGTGGCAGAGTTAATTTGCCCCTCTTCAGAGTTGCAAGAAAGGAGCTTGTAGGAGGAGCCAAAACCTCCGGCTAGTGCGAGTTCGGCGGAGAAGTTGGGCTTGATGGGGGGGCAAGGGTCCACCCCTACGGCCTTCCATCGTTTGGGGCCGTAGTCTGGGCTTGGGTGAGGCGATGGGATTGTCGGCATGCTGTCATGCGTATGCCCCCTTGGAGGCCCTCCTCTTCACCTTCGAAGGGCCCCGTGGCGGTGCGGGAATCGCCGTTTCTCGGTTGGTGCGATGACGAAGACGACGCCCTAGCTTCGAAGCCTGAGGCCCACCTCGATCCCCTCTTCCTCCACCTCCGGCTCTCTCGCCTCCTCCATTTTGGTCTCTCCATGGGTTTTTGTCGCTGCGGTTTGGGATCCCCCAACACCGACAGGCTCAACCCAAACAACACCCTCCTGAGCGGTTCCTTTGCTCTCCTCCCCGGAAGAGTCATCACCTTCAAGCTCATCTTCGGTCGTTCCTACGGAGGTTGTACCCTTGGCAACTCTGGCTAATTTGTCGTCTGTAACACGATCGGCGATGAAGGCTTGTTCCACATCCCTTGTTGGCGCAAACACATTATCCTCAGCCCGAACAATTTTTTCCTCCAAGCCAGAGCACCACGCCATCACAGCCTCCAGATAGGGCAATGGCCAGTCAGCCTGGACTCCGGATGCGTCACACCCATGCATCCACTGTAGGATCTGGTTCTGGGCTGAATTTATATGTAGCAGAAAAACATTCACCGGCAAGTGGAAAGAGTTAAATTTGCCAAATAGTTGGTCACACACCCAACTATGACCATAGATGGTCAAATTGTTTTTTGGGACCTAGATACAATCGCATCAAATCAGCAGGGCCATTGTATTCCTAGGCGGGTATGTCCCTCTTCTTCAAGGGAGCGATGCGGCATTGGTGGAAGTCAGAGCCCACATTTTCGGTTGTCAGCCCAACAGTTTTGAGGCGGATGATCCCGTTCATTGTCGCGCGGAGTTTTTCGTTCGTAATACCTAGCTTGCCCCCGTCGCTGCCACGCGAGACACACTCTGTCTGCGCAGAACACAAATTGGGGGCTTTGTCATCCTTGATCCAGCACCAATCGCCCCTCCATTCTTTCCACTTTCCGCACTGTTGGATAGGAAGGTATTCCTAGTCCTCCTTCTTGCCCCGCGGAATCCAACTAATGTTCCTAGAGCAGCGGGATTTGTCCTCAATCTGTGGGGCATAGAAATGCCTGAACAAATCCACATTGGGGACGACTCCGACGAAGTTCTCGCTCAGATGAGAAAAGATTTCCATGCATGCCATCGCATTGGGTGTGAAGTCCAGGAGGTGGAACCCATAGACCGCCATCATGGCACCGAAGAAATCAGAGAGCGGACGAAGAAGGTGGCAGAAGAAGTAGGCACAACAAAAGCAGTATGAATCGGAGGGCGTCTTTCCTTGGGGCTATCTGGTAGAACCAAGGGAGTTTTGTGTCCCTTTGTGTCTCTCCCCCACATATAGGCATACCTGTCGATAAGGGTGTTGGAATCCAGGGTCGATGGGGAGATGACCATGTCTCTCTACCGCCACTTCTCTAGCTCTTACGCACTTATTTTCCTATCCTTAGCCGCCGGCTCCACAACAACCGCCTGTTTCCCCTTGGAAGCAGTGGTGCTGTTCCCCGTCCTTGGGCTCTCAAGAGGGAAGGTTGATTCAGGCGATTCTCACATGAAGTGGAGGCGACGGTGGGAGAAATTCTTTGTGGCTTGAGGAGGAAGATGTAGGACGGAGAAACATATGCGAATGAGCAACGCCCCTGTGCGCCTTCCACTTTTATTTGGAGGGCCCGCACGGGGGCTGGCTCTTTGCTATTTCCTCGCGGAAACTGCCATTTTCTTTACTGGCATTTTTGCTAATCTCCAATAGCTACTATTGCACGACCCCACGGCCCGCGATAATTACGCGGAGTGGACATGGGGTTGAAGTGCAACATCCCCCGACGCGTCTTCGTGCACTGTTTGGGGCCTAACCTGACGTGACTAGCGTCACGTATGGCTCAGGCCCAGGGGATTCTGTAGGGGTAAACAAACAGGGGTATTTGCTTTCCCCTGACTTGTGCACGTACGACAAATTTTTTGGTGCAGTAACTTGAGGCTGCCGGAAAAGGACACCGAGCCAACCCGTCAAAGATCGAGACAGACTCCAACAAGCCCAAAGCAGCAGCCCAAACCTGGGCTGTTGCGCGCCAAGCGCACCACCGCCGCCTGTCGGGGACCAGGACGTGTGCCCCTTCTTGAAGACCCGACAAGTCATCCCTCGGTAGGCACGAGTTAATCTGTCACCGCTCCACCTCATCGCGAGGCCAGTCACTTGTCGATGTGGTGTCGAGCCCCAAAGTGGCTAAGTGGCTCTCGATAATCATGTGGCGACATGTAGGGAGACAAATTACGCTTCCTTGACACCTGTCCATAGACGTGTCGAGCCGAGGCACAATAGTTAGCTAGAACGGTGGTATAAGCTTGTCGAGGATGCACCCCTGCATGCCACCTAGACTAGGAATGGTAGTATTTTGTCTCTAATGCCAGAATTAGGTATTATAAGCTCCGCTAGCTATATAATCATCAGACAATGTCTGTTTTGCCACTCTAGTTGCCCCTTGTGCAACCTAGCTTAGGGTTCGGACTTTTGAATACTTGTACATGCATAGTAACTCACCCGAAGGCAACCCTTGACGGGATGGAGTGTTGCGTGCTCTTCGTGACCCTCTGATCGATCCACCCAGAAAGCAGGAGTAGGGTTTTACACTTCATAGCGGCCCGAACCTGGGTAAATCTCCATGTCATCTCACTGTCTCCGCTCTTTGTGCTTACGTCCACGCCCCCCGCCGAACCACCATGGGGCCGATGGCCCCCTAGATGATCGCATGCATCTAGCCCCAACACCTGGGATTGTTACTGCAGGTTGACTGTAACTAGGTGAGACTCTGGTAAAAAGATATACTCAAGGATAATAGTGGAAGAGGTGAAAACAAGGTTTTTACAAATCTGTTAGAAGGTGTTTGATGTTGATTTGTGCTAGTAAATTAATTCTACTTTCCTTGATATATAATAGGATGAAAGTGTAGGTAAAAATAGAGTGGACCACCAAGTTTGGGATTATTTGAGTAAAGTTGATAGTGCAAACTTGGTAAACCCTAGAATTTCACAGAATCACGTTTCTACAGATCTAGTCACGCAATTATATTCTCCCAAAGTCACCACTTTGTGTAGTAGCATTATTTAGGGATTGGAACATGTCGACAAAGTTTGGGGTCAATAGGACACAATTGGCAATGTAGAGTTTTCCCAATTTCGATCTGGATAGAAATGCTTTTGGGATATTATGGTGAACCAAATCAATGATGATTGAGATGAAAGTTTGCAAGATCATCTCATATAGCATGTGTGACTTGCTGGAAGTTTCCTTTATTTTATTTACAATATTTCCTATATAAATATTTCAAATGCTTGATTTAAGCAAAAAGGGTTTTGGAGGGTTTTGCCCGTTATGTTGAAACTCACATTTATGGAAAATATATGGCCACTAAGTTTTCCTAAATTTTCTCAAAATATTTTCAAAGCACTTAAATAATTTTTCCATATGAAAGACCATTTCTGCCTTAAGAAAAAGCCTTTAAATAAAATAGTAAATTCATATTTAAAATTAATATTTGGTGGTTTTGGGAAGCCTTATGTATAGTAGGTTTCTAATAAAGTCTTTGGGGCAAAACAATCCACCTAATTTGATGACTTGTAATACAAACCTCAATTCGACAATTTTTTAAAACCTAATTTGATTAAATCCTTTTTTCCCAAAACAATATTTGATAAAAATAGTTTCGGGTACTATTCACATGGTATGATCATTGGGTAGGGAGTTTGTGCCAAATAAATGAGTTCTATGGGGAAGAAGATCATTGAGTGCCAAAACACCGTCAACCAAACAAGCAACCATCAAACAATTCAAACAAGCGCATGCACTCAAAAAATTTTAAATGGTTTTAAATTTTATAAATCCATAGCATAGATTAGTGATACAAACACAGGGTGTGACATGTAAATAGGTTCATATTTAATTATTGTATAATTGCTAATGTATTCTCACTCCTTCATGATATATACCCCCTGATATAATCCATAACATCATTAAAACATGGAAACTATGCAAGCAAAAATAGAATCTGCCTAAACCAGAACACTATGTAATCATCTCTAAAACCATACTTCTGTAACTCAAAAACTTCAGAAAATTAGGACACCTAGGAAATTTGTGTAGCTATACCATGTAAAAAATTCAGACAAAATAGACACTCCATTAAAACCAGAGAAATTAAATAATGGGTGCAAAAGTTTCTATTTTTGCACGAAATCAATTCTACTATCATCCAAATCATGCCAAATGCTTTACTTGGCACAAACACTAATTTAAACATAAAAATAGAATCATTGCAGCAGAAAGAATCATTTCATCAAACAAAAACAAAATGTAAAAGCATAAATTTAAGATAAATATTGGTTGCCTCCCAACAAGTGTTTTTTTATGCCCCTAGCTAGGCAAAGTACATAGTCACAAGTGTTGTCATCCTTATCATCTATATTGGCTACCTTAGCAGGTACTTTCTCAAAACCTGGATGTTCGTTACGTTTTACCAGTAATACCTAAAAGTAATGTCACCATTTTTTTCTAGAGTATTAGGTCTCTTGCTGGAAACAGTGAAAAGAGAATTTGAGCAATTAAGGTTAGAGCCTAGGGTCTGAATGGTTTCATTACCAAGCACCTTTCAGGCTCTCTCCTTGCCTTTGCTTAAAATAGAGTACTTCGAAATCCCGAGAGACGTTAAAAGAAGGGCCAACCATTCTAAGAAACAAGAAAGAAACATTTTTTTGTTTTTGATTTTTTTGAGAAGTGGAGGGAGATGAAAAAGAGAGGCAAATAAAAAGTAGAACAAGTGGATGATAGTTTGTATGTAGGAACCTGATGAGAATTTGATGATGTCTCCACAACCACGACGCCACAAATTCTTTCTAGTACTTCTGAGTTGTGTTGGCTTTTCCCCGAAGATGAAGGGTGAAGTAATATAGAAGAAATAAGTATTTTCCTGAGTGAGAACTAAGGTTATCGAACCAATAGGATAACCATGCAAACTCTCATCGTCCGCACCTACACACCCAAAAGCAAACACTTGCATCCAACGCGTGCAAGAGGGTTGTCAATCCCCTTGAACTTGTTACTTGCAAGTATTACTTCCGATACTTATAGATATATAAAAATAAAAGTAAAAATAAAGTGAATAAACTGCATCAAGGTATTTTGGTTTTTAGCAATATGAATAAATAGACCTGGGGCCATAGTTTTCACTAGAGGCTTCTCTCTCGAACACATAGCATACAATTGGTAGATAAATTACTATTGGGTAATTCATAGAAAAGCGCACAGTTATGATGTTATTCATGGCAATGATCATGTATATAGGCATCACGTCCGTGACAAGTAGACCAAAATGATCTTGCATCTACTACTATTACTCCACCAATCGACCGACTCTTGCCTGCACCTATGGTATTAAGTTCATGACAAATAGACAAACGCTTTAAGAAAGATGACATGATGTAGAAAAATTAAGACAAACAATATGTTCAAACCCATGATTTTATCCTTAATGGTCACAATACAAATACATGTCTTGTCCCCTACTGTCACTAGGATATAGAGAACCGCAAGATTAAACCCACTACAAAGCACCTCTCTCACTAAAGATAAATCAATCTAGTTGGACATACCAAGCCGATAGATTGGAGAGAAATACAAAGCTATAACATTCATGAATAATAAATTTTAAAATAGACTCAATTACTTTCAATAAATAATACGATATAAATCCATAATTCATTAGATCCCAACAAACACACGGCAAAAGAAGATTATAGTGGATAGAACTCCAACAAGATCGAGGAGAACATGGTATTGAAGATCAACGAGAGAGAAGAAGCCATCTAGCTACTAGCTCTGGACCCATAGGTTTGTGGTGAACTGCTAACACATCATAATGGAGGCAGGAAGTGCTACTTGTGAATTGCATTGGATTTTTACCCGACGAGGAAGGGTGAAGCAATATAGTAGAAATAAGTATTTCCCAGAGTGAGAACCAAGGTTATCGAACCAATAGGAGGTCACAAAAACTTGTCTTTCAAGTGGTACCTGCACACATGAAACCAAATACTTGCACTCATCGCAGGCAAGAGGGTTGTCAAACCCCTTGAACTTGTTACTTGCAAGGGTTACTTCTGTAGTGGTAGATACATAATGATAAAATAAAAATAAAATAAAAGTAAATAAACCGCAGCAAGGTATTTTTAGTTTTTTAGCAAATATGATTATGTAGACCCGGGGGGCCATAGTGTTCACTAGAAGCTACTCTCTTTAAGTTATCATACACTGGGTAGAAAAATTACAGTTGGGAAATTGGTGGAAAACCGCATAGTTATGATTATGCACGGTAATGATCATGTATATAGGGATCACGCCCGTGACAAGTAGACCGTAACGATTCTGCATCTACAACTATTACTCCACCAATATACTGCTATCCAGCATGCATCTATGATATTAAGTTTATGCAAACACATCAATGCTTTATGCAAGATGACATGATGTAGAAAAAATAAGTACACGCAATATGTTCAAAACCCATCGTTTTACCCTTAGTAGCAACAATACAATACGTGTCTTGTCCCTTTCTATAACTGGGATATAGAGCACCACAAGATTCAACCCACTAAATGCACACCTCCCACAGAAGATAAATCAATCAAGTTGGCCAAACCAAACCGATAGATTGGAGATATTTGCAAACCTATAACAATCATGCATACTAGAATTCTGAGAAGACTCAGTTAAATTTCATGAATATCTGATCATAAACCCACAATTCATCAGATCCCAACAAACACACCGCAAAATAAGAATGCATTGGATAGATCAATGTGAGAATCGGGAAGAAGTTTGTATTGAAGATCAAAGAGAGAGAAGAAGCCATCTAGCTACTACATATGGGCCTGTAGGTCTGTTGTGAACTACTCACACATCCTCATGGAGGTGGCAAGCTTGATGTAGATGGCCTTCGTGATGGATTCCCCCTTTGACAGAGTATCGAAAAAGGCCTCCAGATTGGATCATGAAAGAACAAATACTTGTCCGGGTGGAAAACTGTTTTCGTTGGTTGTCGATTGGTTTCCCAATTTTTGAGAATTTATAAAGGTGGAAGTAGGCCAGACGGAGCCACGAGGGGCCCGAAGGGAACAAGGCGCGACTACCCCCTGGGCACGCCATGTTGCCTTGTCGTCTCCTCACTTATCATTTGGTATCCTCCCAAAGCTTCCAGGGTCTCTTTTGTCCGCAAAAAATTGTTAAAAAGATTCGTAGCATTTTGACTTTGTTTGGTACTGACTTCCTAGAAAACCAAAAGAAAAAGAAGAAAACAACAAGTGGCACTATGCACTCGGTTAATATGCTAGTCCCAAAAAATGATATAATCTAACATATTATTGCATAGAAATTATCCAATATTGATAATATAATAGCATGGAACAATCAAAAATTATCGATATGTCGGAGACGTATCAGCATCCCCAAGCTTAATTCCCGCTCGTCCTTGAGTAGGTAAATGATAAAAATAGATTTGTTGATGCGACATGCTACCCAACATGTAATCTCTTTTAGGTATGATCTTTGAGAACTGATAAATCAATTGACATGAACATAATTATATCCATAAACATGAGAAGCATAATCATTACTTTTTCAAATATACGATCCCTACAAAGTGTTATCCCCTACTCATGTTATCATATTAGCATGGCTTGACTCCCTCTTCACCGTGTAAGTATAAATCATGGGCATCCCCGTGTCAAACCAGGCAATTGGATTGTACATCTAACATGCTTCAGCATTTTCAACAACATCCAACATATGAGCATGAGCCATGGATATAGCATAGGGGTGGAATAGAATATGGTGGTAGATATCAAAGGAGTCAAAAGGGGGAAAGTCTCATATCAACTAGGCTAATAAACGGGCTATGGAGATGCCCCCCGATTGATAACGATGCGAGGAGTAGGGATTGCCATGCTGATGAGGACATCAATACCATTGTTACACCCACAACCCCCACTGCTATACATACTGGACGAATTACAAAAGCTCATGCATGTCAATTGAATTACCAAGTACTTTATTTCTTGCAAATCCTTCTAATGTTCATGAACATATGATGCTGCCTACATTAGATAATTTTGTTTTACCTCTGAATGAAGCACCAAGCATGGACAAGAAGGATGGCCATTGGAGCGGGATCAAGGATGGAGGAGAAAGTGTGCACGTGGGAATGAAGAGTGGAGTTTCCAATGATGATTTTCGCATTTTGAAGCCACCATAAGGAGATCATGAAGTCTTGGATGAAATATACAAGATGCCACTTCATAAACTTCATCCATAGGCTAATATAGGTCCTGCATCACCTTATTTTTGGTACAGACCATGTAATTTCGAAATACCATAATATAGGCTGTTTTTAGAGTCCGTATGTGTGGGAAAACTGAGTTAGGGTCACTTTGGGACCCCTCCTCCAAGGGGCATGAAATCCCCCTCTATTCACCCATATATACAGCCCTTAGGGCACCATTTAGACTTTGGTTTTGTTTAGATTACAAGTTCGCCATAGCTGCAACTTCGCGTTCTTCGGTTGTGTTCCACGACCAGAAAAAGGCATCACAGAACCCCACTTTCATTAATAAATCTTTCCTCTTATATTCATAATATCCAAATTACAATCTCAGTTTCTTGCTTGTTCTTCGTTTGGGTGTAGTAAACAAACCCTCGTGGTCAGGTAGATCGTGCTCTGGCGTGGTCAATAACCTCTCGGGGTTGGTTTAGCAATTGCTAAGGCACAACGTTATCACATGTTTCTAGTCGAAACGTCAAAGTCTCCTCCACCCAAAACGATAGCCACCATCTCATGGAAAGACAGGGACAACTTCACATCTATCACATGCAACAAATGCACTAGAGCTGTAAGTGTAAGAAAAGCTCAGATGAAAACTAAGTGGGAGGGCATCCAACATACTTTCGCATGAAGAGATCGGGCATTTGAGGAAGCCTAATCATTGGAATATACAAGCCAAGTTCTATAACAAAAAAATTCCACTAGTATATGAAAGTGACAAAACTGGAGACTCCCTATATGAAGAACATTGTGCCACTGTGAGGCACAAGTGTGGTAAAGGATGGTAGCAAAGTCCCTTCTATATATATTTTTCATTTTTCATTTATTTTATTTTATTTTGTCTTTCTCTTTCTTTTGTCTAATTTTTTCTTTTCTTTTTGTGGCGGGATCATTTTTTATTTTTTGTTTGGTGTCTCATACTGACTTGTCGGGGAATCATAGTCTCCGTCATCTTTTCCTCATTAGGACAATGCTCTAATAATGATGGTCATAACACTTTCACTTACTTACAACTTGTAATTAAAACTCAAGAAAAAATAATATGACTCTATATGGTTACCTCTGGCAGTGTACCAGGATGTGCAATGATCTTGCGTAACATGTAATCGATGATGAAAGGTGTCATTGCCACAAATACTATGGCTACTCTATATGATCATGCAAAGCAATATGATGATGAACACACACATCGTGTGATGGAACAATGGAAGTTTCATGGTAATATATCTTGGAATGGCTATGGAAATGCTATGATAGGTAGGAATGGTGATTGTTTTGAGGAAGAGATAAGGTGACTTATGTGCGATAGAGCGAATCATATCACGGGGTTTACATGCACCTACGAAATTTGCACCAACTCTCAAGGGGAGAAAGGGCAAATGCATGGTACCAAAGAGTCTAGCAAATTCCGGAAATGTGAGTGTGATGGTACGTCCAAAATTATCTTCTTTTCCAAACACTTTTTCTCTTGTTTTGGACTCTAATTTGCATGATTTGAATGGAACTAACCCGGACTGGTGTTGTTTTCAGCAGAACTACCATGGTTTTATTTTTGTGTAGAAATAAATGTTGTAGGAATCGGTGGAAACTTTCTATATTTTTATGAAATATATATAAAATAACGGAGCGAAGATCCACCGAAGGGGGCCAATAGTTGCTAACAATGCAACAAGGCGCGCCCACCCCCTGGGATGCCCAGATGCCTTGTGGGGACCATGTGGCTCCGTTAAACCTAGTCTCAGGCTTATAAATTCCTATTTACCAAAAAAAGGAGAGATGTTTTTATCACATTCGACAAGACGAAGCCACCGCCACCTTCTGGTCTTCCCCAGGAGGGCTGGTCTGGAGTCCGTTTGCGGCTCTAGAGAGGGGAATTCTCCGCCATCGACACCAACCCTTCTCCATCAACAATTACATGATGATCTCCATTGGGGGTGAGTAATTACTTTGTAGGCCTTTTGTATAGTGATGGGATTGGATGGGATTTGTAATGTGATTGGGTTATTTTGATAGGGCTTGATGCCTAGATCCACTATGTTTTGAGATTGATGTTGCTATGACTTGGCTATGGTTAATGCTTGTCACTAGGGCCCGAGTGCCATGATTTTAGATCTGAACCTATTATGTTTTGACGAATATGAGAGTGTTTTGGATTCTATCTTGCAATTTGTATGCACGTATTATGTGTTACGATCCATAGACCCCAAACTGAAAATAATTGGGATCATCTCCGGTGATGACCGTAGTTTGAGGAGTTCATGTATTCACCATGTATTAATGATTTGTTCCGGTTCTCTATTAAAATGAGGCCTTAATATCACTTACATTCCCTTCGGACACCGATTCCATGGGAGGGAAGAACAATAGATGGTATGTAAGTTCTTACTATAAGCATATATGACTATATATGGAATTCATGCCCACATTATGTTGATGAATTGGAGCTAGTTCTATGTTACCCTAGTGTGTAATGGTTACATGATGAAAGTCATCCAGACCAATTATCCATCATTTATCCAAGGCCTATGCTTTTTGCATATTGATTTCTGTTAAGTTACTTCCATAACTATTGTTGCTACGATCATTACAAGTTGCTGCTATTACTATTCCTATTGCTTTCATTATCGTGCTACTAAAGACTGCATTGTAGAAAGAAATTCCAGGTGTGGTTGAATATACAACTCAACTGCTAAGACCAATAAATATTATTTGGCTCCCCTTGTATCAAATCAATAAATTTGGGTGAAATACTACCCTCGAAGACTGTTATGATCCCCTATACTTTTGGGTTATCAAGAGATTTTTCTCGCGCCGTTGCCGGGGAACATAGCTCAACTGGAGTTCACTTGGGATTTTGAACTATCACCATGAAGAAACTAAAAGATGCTAAAACCAAGATCATACCCTCTAGGATGAGAGTAGGTAAGGAATTGCCTTCTAGCTACACCTTCTGTTTTGAGTAAGCTTTCGACACCACCACCTACTATTCGATCTGATATGTCGCAAGTAATTGACGATGATGCTTTTGTTTCAAATGAAACTTATGATGATGCTACTACTATTTTAGATGAAACTAAAATTGTGCCTCTAGGTCAATTTATTAAAGAACAAATTACTAAATCTCAGGTTTGAGAGCAAGAACATGAGAGAGAGAGCAACCAGGAATTTTTGCTATAGGTAAGAGTTGATGTGGGCTGACGTACTAAGTGAAGGCATCTTGGCACGCCCATGGGGGTGGCAGCACCCCGTTGCCTTAGGAGCAACAGGTGTACCCCTAGGATGTTTTCATCTCGAGAAATTCTTAAATATTTCACAAAAAAACATGTTAAAATTTTATGATATCCTGAGCACTTTTATTTTTGGGTCATTTTTCATTGCACGGTTTATTCAAAGGACATGATAATCGTAGAATTTTTTCTTTATTAAAATATAAATAAAAAATATCAAACTAAATTTATAGAAAGTTTTGCCTACTAATTTATCGACCACATACTTCTCAAAACTATCATTAATAAGGTTGATCAAGTCTTATTAACGAACAGTTTTTGATTGACATGAAACCAAAAATAAATTGTATGACACTAGGTTACCTCAATGGGGATATGCATTTCCCCAACAATAATAATATCATATTTCTTGTTGATAGTAGGGAGAGGAAATTTGAACTCTCCAAAAGTGATTGTTACCACTTGTTCAATAGAATTGATATTATTCACCACAACTCGTTTCTCTGGAAAGTATATTGTATGCTGATTTCGATTAACATGAAAAGTAAAATCCTTCTATTGCAATCAATAAGAGCCCCTACATTATTCAAAAAGGGTACACCGCGGATAATTGACATGTTGTCATCCTTGGGCATCTCAAGAATAACAAAGTCCCTTAAAATAGAAACATTTGCAACAACAACGGGGACATACTCAAAACTCCCGATAGGTATAGCGGTGCATTTATCAACCATTTGCAAAGATATTTCAATAGGTGTGATTTTATTCAAATCAAGTATTTTATACAAGGAGAAAGGCATAACACTAACACCGACTCCCAAATCACATAAAGCTATTTTAACATAACTTCGTTTAATGGAGCAAGGTATAGTAGGTATCCCGGGGTCTCCCATTATCATAGACACTCCACCCTCAAGCATGGTGGAAATCTCAGCTTCAGGTATCTTTCTTTTATTAGTGACAACATCTTTCATATATTTTGCATAAGGGGTCATCTTTAAAATATCAGTCAAATGTGTTCACAAATACATTGTCCTAAGAATTTGAACAAAGCACTCAAACTCTTCCTCGTCCTTATTTTTACAAGGCTTACGAGGGAATGGCATGGGTTTGAACCCATGTATCTCTTTCTTTACCACGTTTTGTAAAAATGAAATCTCTCTTATCATAATGTTTATTCTTAGGTGGTGGGTTATCGAGATCAGCTCCAGGTTCTATTTCCACATAATTATCAGGTTCTTTATCATTATCTGGTTGAGCATCAACATGAACGTCATCATTTTTGTTATCACTAGGTGCATGTTCACTACCAGATTGTGTCTCAACATCAGAAACAGAAACATCATTGTGATTCTCAAAAGGGTTTCCTCTCACGGGTTCACTAGGATCCTGCAAAGTAATATATTTTTTCATTAGATGTACTAGGTGTATCCTTATTAATATTCTTGTGTCATTCTACCCCCTCTAGTCACACCTCTAATATCATGATCATTCAATTTATTAATCATTTTAGTAAGCAAATCATTTTGTGACTTAGAAACTTGTTCTATCTGAGTATTAACCATGGATGAATGTTTACCTAGACCTCTAAAATCATTAGAACTTCGAGAGATCAAGTCACTCAAGTGATCAATCATAATAGCATTTTGTTTTAATTGAGAGTTAACATACATATTGAAATGTTCTTTCTTAACAATGTAATTATCAAATTCATCCATGCATTGACTAGCAGTTTTATTATAAGGTATGTCACCTTTATCAAATATAAGAAGATAATTTGCCCCTACTACCAGTGTAGGGGTGTCACGTCCATGTATTTCTTCAATAGGTGTTTGCTTCTTAACATATTCAATTTTAGTACCTTTTTCTTTCATATATTTCTTGGCTTCGGGAATATCGTCTGGACTTAGGAATAGAATACATATCTTCGTGGTGATTTGTTCGGGTGGTGGTCCACGAAGTGTCCAATCATTAGCATTATTCAAAATATTATTGAATAGTTCTCGAACTTGCCCACCAGTTCGTTCCCTGAAAACACAACCAACACAACTATCCAAGTAGTCCCTTGAAACATTGGTTATTCCATTAGAAAAGATATCAAGTATTTCAGTTTTCTTAACAAGATGCCAGACAAAGCTTTAATTAGTTTAATAAGCCTCCCACAACCTTGAGGGAGATTCTCGGCTTGAATTTGCACAAATTTAAATATTTCCTGTAAACCAACTTGTTTCTTATGAGTAGAAAAATACTTTTTAGATAAATAAAATATATCATGTCCTAGGGGCTATGCCATAGGCAGGAGCAAGATAAATGAACCAATTCTTAGCATCACCCTTTAGTGAGAAAGGAAAAAGCTTAAGAAATATCATTCAATTTTCTAAGGTGTGCGACACTAGTTTAATATTAAGAACCATGAAAAGGATCAGATTCTACCAAAGTAATTAACTTACAATCAGCAAAGAATGGATAACCCTTATCGGTAACAAATATAGGAGAAGTACAAAATTTAGGATCATATTTCATTTTCTCTTCATAGATTTTTCTTTCAGTTTACTCAGAGGTTTCTTAATACCAACTCTATCATTACAAGCAAGAAAGTCTCAAGATGTCTCCCCATTGAGAACATAACCATCAGTACATTAGACATTCAATTATAGGAGGAGATCTAGACATAATAGGTGAAACATAGTTTTCATCAATTTTAGCATCAAGTAGATCACCTAGTGGCACATGTTCAGCCAGCCTCCCACCACTCAGCCGCCAGCCCCACACCCTCCAGCCATGCGGGCCCGCTCGAGCCCATCTCTAGGCCCGCCCCGGGCCCGGAACTCCTTTGCCGCAAGCCGCGCCGCGCCGCCGCTTGGCTCCTCACGAGCTCTCGAGCCGCCTTGCAGCCCGCGTCCCGCCGCTGGGCCTCGCCTCCTCTCCTGGTCACCGGAGTCCCGTCACCAGTGAGCGCCAGGCCGGACCAGCCGCCCCTCTCCTCCTTCTCCCTTCTCTTCCTCTCTCTCTCTCTCACCCCGTGCTCCCCATCCCCCTCGTCCGGATCTGGCCGGCCCCATCCATCGCGTGCCTCCACCCTCGCCGGAGCCCCGTCGGTGGACGCCGTCGCCGCGTCGTGCCCTGGTCGTCATCGGCCAAGAGCGAGAGGTCAGGGGCGAGCGCCCCTGCTTCGTTGACCCGCGCGGGGCCGCACGTGGGCCGGCCCAGCTGGCTCCACCGGCCGACCTCCCAGCACCGCCAAGGCCCAGCCTGCACCACCAACCGGCCCAAGGCCATTTGGTGAGCACTCTGCCCCTCCTACCGCTCGCCCCGTGCGCGGAATAGTATGTGCCGCTCATTTTCTGTTTGGCCCATTAGCTACAGATTCGGCCCAGTGCATATATTTTTTTCGTCCCGCGAATTTGTTAATTAACCTGCGAATTACTGTCTTACAGAAAACCCCCTAGACTTCATGCATTAATAACTTCTCAACCGTGCATCGGATAAAAATAATATATATATGAAACTTGACTAGAATTTTATGTAGTTTCACAATAACGAGCTCTCACATGTTGAAATACTTAAACTTTCTGTTTGCATTAATTTGCATCAATGCCATGTTAAAACGGTTTATTGCATAACTAAATAACTGTAGCTCCATTTAAGATGTTCCACATATGTAACTTGCCTAGGAAAATGTGCAGAATCTCATGGTGACATTTATTTTGATGTTTACCAACTCTAAAACATGTCTAGTACAGATATGGACCAAATTCATATTATGCTTGTGGGGATGTTTCGTAAATGCTATATGTTGCTCTCGGCCCCATTTAAAATGACTAGGTGACATAGTTGTTCATGCTTCACCTCTTGCCATGTCTAACAACATTTAATATTTATGAGTACCTAAACGGGAGTGAACTAAATATATCGAACGTGGAGTTTTGTCAATATGCAACTCGTTGCATATTGAGCTTCACTTAATGTGTACGAGTTGTTTGTTGTTCTTGCCATGCCATGCCATGCCTTGCATATTAAACCGGAGATGCATCATATTTGTTTGCGCATCATGCCATGCATATGTTGTGGTGTATCTTGTTATGATTGTTTGTCTCGGATTGTTTCTTCTCGATAGAGTTCCGAAAGCTTTCGGAGTGTGAGGATTCGTTCCACTACGTTGGCTCATCTTCTTCATGGACTTGTTCTTCTTCCGAGCAGGATCTCTGCAAAGATGACACATTTCCTTGGATACCACTACTATCATTGCCATGCTAGATGTCTCGTTTTCTATCGCTATGTCACGCCACCTACCACTTATTTGACAAGCCTCCCCAACATAGCCATGAAAGCCTCTAACCCTCCACCTTCCTAGCAAACCTTTGTTTGGCTATGTTACCACTTGCTTAGCCCTTCTTATAGCGTTTCTAGCTGCAGATGCAATTGCTTCCATGTGACAACATGGATGTTCTTTTGTCATCACAATATTATTGCTATTTAATTTAATGCACTTATAAACTTGGTAAAGGGTGGAAGGCTTGGCTTTTTGCTCGGTGTTTTGTTCCACTCTTGCCGCACTAGTTACTTGTGAACCGGTATTATGTTCCATAAATGAGCGCTCCTAACATGCTCGGGGTTGTTATGGGGACCCCCTTATTTTTCGTTTTAGGATAAAGCTTGTCTGGCAAGGCCCAACATTGGTACAACATATTCCTAATAACTAATAAACCTACATAGGGAGTAATTAACCCGAGGATCTTAATCAACAACCCAGGCCGGTGGTCCTCATGAGTATTGGTCCAAACTAGAGTACTGTACGGGGCCACCCCAGGGCAACTTGGGGGATTTCTATCAGGACACTGTATGCGTCGCTTATCCGCCGTGTCCTAAGAACGAGATAGGCGCCTCCTATAGGGATCGTCGACACGTCGGGTAGCCTTGCTGGATTTGTTTACCTTTCTCAAACGTCTTGAGTGAGGAATTCCGATTATTCTTCAGGATATCCCGTGGTGGCGGATTTCCTAGGGAATTGCCTAGGAAGATCACAAGATCCATGGTCGAGGTTATTCCAGAGGCGTGTGATTAATTTATGATGGATGATTTGGAGCCCCCTGCAGGGTTAAATCTTTCGGAAAGCCGTGCCCGCGGTTATGTTGCAAACTTGGATACTTTGTTTAGCACCCGGTCATAGCAAACTTGAAGTAAACTCTAATAAAATACACCAACTGTGTGCGTAACCATGACTGTCTCTTCTCCTGAGTCCTTATCCAAGAGAGAACATGGTGGGGTTATGTTTGACGTAAGTAGCTGTTCAGGATCATTTAGTGATCATTGCTAGTTCACGTCCGTTATGCATAGACCACCATACTTTACTTTCTGTATTTGTAAGTTAGCCACTCAAGAAAATGCTTAGTCGCTTGCTGCAGCCTCACAAATTAACCATACCTCACCCATTAAGCTTTAATAGTCTTGATACCCTTGGAAATGAGATTGCTGGCCCCTATGGATCACATATTACTACAACAACAGTTGAGGGTACACGTAATGTGATGCTTGAACGTGAGAGTGTTGCTTGTTTGTTGGAGTTCTTCTTCTTCTTCGTCGATCTAGGATGGGTTCCAGGCAGTAGCCTAGGATAGCAAGGATGGATGTCATTTTGTCGTGTGTTTACATTCGTAGTCAGACCCTGCTCTTCTGTATGATGTCTGAGTATGTTGTTGTATTGATGTGATATTCATGTAGCTTGTGGCGAGTGTAATCTAGTTCCATATACTCATCTCTTCTGTACATGTACTTGTAATGATATCCATTCTTGCAATACGACGAGATGCGCTTTTATCCCTGTCGAGGCCCTCGTGCCAAAATAAGGAGAGGATCGCATCTTGGGCATGACAGTGCGGTGGGCCATTCGTTGCCAAAGGACACATGTATGGGATTCCGCTCGTGTGCGTGGTTACCTGGTCATGTTTTGCGATCTCAAGTCACCAAAGGTGACGGCATGGGCATTTGTTGGCGGACGTGTTTTGCGCATTGGTGTTTACCGTGGTGTTCATAGCCGTCACTTTTACGTCCGGTTTGTTGTTTTATGTGTTGTTTTGGATGTGAGAATTATCGGTGTGTTAGAGTTTTTGAAGATTTTTTTCACTGTAATTTCTGATTTCAAGTTTTGGTGTTCTTGGTCGTTTGCCAAGTCCGCCATGCAAATGTGTTCTTCTTTTTGTGATGTTTTACTTTCGAATTGGCATTGCAGGGAGAGAGATGAGGATTGTGTGAAAAGATTTGTGTTGTCAATTTTGCTTCTTGAGTTGTTTCTACCCGGTTTCCCATGTGATTTGGTCGTTGGCGCAGGTGGTGTATGGTGGCTGACTGTAGCCTGTGATTTCTTGTAATCTGGTAAAACTTTGTAATTAAGCTGCGTGTTTCTTAGTGTTGTTTGAATTACTGCTGTATGTGTAGTTGGACTGCTTCGTGTCAAAGTTGTATTACTGTGCGTTGACATCGGAGTAAGTATTTTCTACTGGCTGCCTACCCATACCTCTGCACTTTGAGTATAATTCCCGAGCCCTCTGTCACTTTCATTCCATCAGCTGCAACCAAAGAAAAGCCAGATGGATCCTAAGCTTGGAGAGGTCTCAGAGGAGGAGGGGGATGTCGTCGATGTGACGGCTGCAGTAGCAGAGCAGAGGAGGACGAGGAGGCGTAGGCGCATGCAGAGGGCACGACGTGCTGCTGAGGAGGAAGTGGAGGAAGTGTTTAACAGACGCCTTGCATGCGAGGTGATGGATACTTTCAACTCCAATGAACTGGAGCTACTTTTCCCAAAGGGCAGGGGAAGGAACTATATTTAGATCATCAGTTGGGCTAGGGAGAGAGCAGCCACGGCTCCACATCCATCCACCAGGGCCAAATGGCATCGTTTCTTTGATCATTATGACTAAAGTACTAAATTTTTAAGTTTTTAAGATTGTGTTGTGAGGGAGCAGATGGTTGAATAACAAAATGAGTTCAACTGTCTACCTCTGAATGTCTTGTTTTATCTGCATATGTTTGTTATGTGTACTTTTGAACTGTTGTTTTATCTGAAGTTGAACTGATTTGCAGTCAAATGTTGCATGACTTGTATAATAACTATTTTCTACCGGCTGGTTGCCCACCTGCCTATTTATTATTTTTATAATCTGCGGGCCTCCTTGGCTATAAATTCTATCCATCTATGTGGTGTGTGTGGCTTAGTCTTCCCCTCCTTTTTCTTCCTTCTTCCAGAATGAGATCTAGGTTCCTCCCCCTTCTCTCTATTGTTTTCTTCCCTATTCCTGTGTTTTCCATGGAGGATTGTTCAGGCGGATGTCTGGCAAAGATGGCGTGCATAGCTGACGGCTATGTGTATGAATTGGGTTTGGAGCTCATCGAGACTCAGTGCCATGGGCAACTTTCGTGTTTGCTGTACAAAAACCATGTGTTTCGTGCACCTATGTTTGTCGCCTGACGTCTGGGGACTTGAAGGAATCATGGGTACGTGTTCCTATTCGTTTTGTTTTCTTCTTTTTATAGGTCTCCTTTTGAATCCCATGGACTAAATCTGTAGTTTAGTTTTATCAATAGTTTGTCTATAATTTTTATTTGGTTTTGTCAGAATTTAACAGTAGGGGTTTGTGTGTGTATTTATTCATTACTTAACAGTATTTATCCATTTTTGTATAATCCTTGTT
The DNA here is from genome assembly GCA_022496015.1 of Hordeum marinum. Taxonomy (NCBI): domain Eukaryota; kingdom Viridiplantae; phylum Streptophyta; class Magnoliopsida; order Poales; family Poaceae; genus Hordeum; species Hordeum marinum. The sequence goes on along the minus strand of CM039678.1, from coordinate 307,633,478 downwards.
CTGTTTTTGTTAGATGTTTTTACTGTAGGTGTATTGATATGTATATTTCTTCAATTTAGTCAGGTCATATGACTAGTTAGTTTGGTGTTTTTGTTTTGGTTCCAATATTTTCTTTTCACTTGGTTATGCAACCGTTCCTAGATCTATGTAAAAATTCAGTTATGTTAGGTGTTCACTTTGTTTTCTACTCCCATGCCCATTTGTAGAAAATGTCACCCAGAATTAGGATTGTTGCTCCTAGTTCTGAGATACTAAAGATGGAGACTTCAGACAAAACCAGGTATCAGTTGATGGAAGTTGCCTACCACATCGACTTTGATGGTTGCATCAACCTAACTTGTGGGTGGAAGGAGTTTGTGGCAGAGTCTGGATTTGACGATGGTGATGTGGTTATGGTTATGTTCTCTTGGAGATGACTCTCTGACGTTAAAAATTTATGTGTTGTAGGTTTAAATGTGGCAAATGACGTTGGTTGTGAGATTTGTGTGTGTTTGATTATGTTGCAGTATTTTTTGTTTAAAACAATGCATGTGAGATGGTTGAATTCTATGGTATTACCAGATCATTTGGAACAATTTGTTTGTATTTTATTGTACTCGCTATTTTTTAATTTATGTAATGCTTTCCTATTTTTTTGCTCAAGGATAATTTTATATATATATATTTTATATATTTTAACTGGAACAATTATAGTTGAACTGATGGGCATCCTTTGTTTTGACTAGGATATTTTCATGTACATAGCTCGCACACGAAAAATATACACTGATGATGGTTGCAGGACCCCTTTTGGGTTTTGAGTTTGCTGAATTTACATGCTGTTAATGATAGTACTGAATTATTTTAGGATGTCAATGGCCAATAGCATTCATTTGTTCTAGAGCATTTTTTTATTTTTACATGAATTTTAGAGCACAATTTTTTATTTTTTAGTTCAATAGTGATAGCTATAGTATTTTTTAAAATAAAAAGAATTTAATCTTTGCTACACAGTACTAATTTTACTTGAACCTTATGCATATTAGTAGTTGAACTTTTTAAAATTTGTTTCTGAAATTTTTATTACAATCTTCTACGTTTAATTTTCCAAAAAAGTATTTTTTTAGTTCTTACAATTAACATGTGTTTGAACTTTTTACAATATTTGTTTTGAACTGATTTCCTATGAGTTTTTTTTAAATTATCTCCATTTGTTTCTTTTATTTGGTGTGCGTGATCGGTTGGAATTTTGTAATGGGGTGAACTATTGTATTGGGCCATCCACCGGAGTCATTATTTTTGGCCCAGTAGCTTGTCCGCGAGGCTGTGTAGTGCGGCATGCGCATGCGCTATACGTTTAGTCTCACCTTGCTAGTAGAGGGGGCTCTTGACCTGTTTATAAGCGCTGCCGAGGCTCACTGGTCAAACTCCTCTGAATACTTACCTGAGCGCTTATACACGGCGCTCGCTCTGGGTCATGACCTGTGGGCCCTCGAGGGTTGGCCCCTGTAGTCTGGTTTACAAAGGATTTGCCGGTTGTTTCGTGGTTGGCTTCATTCCTAGTACGCACCTGCGTTAGGCCAACTTGTCCCTTGGGCAGTCAATATTTTTGATTCTTAGCATTTTTTCCTTCAAGTTTTTATGATTTTTTGCCTAATGCAAGCATTTTTTAGTACTGAATGTTGTCCTCTACTTGAACTGACATCTTTTTTTATAGTGTGTTTCCCTCGCTTTCTGTTAGTTATCATTCTATTTTGGCATTTTTTGGATTTTTTTATGAATATCTGGGTAAGATATATGGGGCCCACACCGAGTGGCATAGTTGTACTGGCACATTTTTTTGTATGGACTGAAGAACATCTGTCTTTTTAGGGTGTGTGGGTGCATGGAGTGGGGGGACAGAATAACCGCACTATGCCTGTCAAATGAACCCACTGCCGCGTTAGCGCGAGGCCGAGCCGGGGGGAGGGGGTCGGGACCCCATTATCTTATATTTTTAGGGGGAAAACCAGCACCGCACCGAGGGGCATAGTTGTACTGACACATCTTCCCTGTATGGACTTGCCCCCCATTATCTTATCTTTTTTAGGGGGAAAACCAGCACCGCACCGAGGGGCATAGTTGTACTGACACATCTTCCTTGTATGGACATGCCCCCCATTATCTTATCTTTTTTAGGGGGAAAACCAGCACCGCACTGAGGGGCATAGTTGTAATGACATATCTTCCTTGTATGGACTTGCCCCCCATTATCTATCTTAGGGTGTGTGGGTGTGTGTGTGGGGAAACAAAATAACCGCACTGTGACTGTCAAACGAGCGCACTGCCACGTTAGCGCAAGGCCGAGACGGGAGCGAGGAGGGTCGGGACCACCCATCCCCATCCCGATGAGGCCGAGCCAGGAACGAGCCGTAGCAGGCGACGATGCAGCGTGACGCGACGTCGCATGCAGAGGCGAGTCCGTATCATCACTGGCCCCCATTATCTTATCGTTTTAGGGGAAAACCAGCACTGCACCGAGGGGCATAGTTGTACTGCACATCTTCCTTGTATGGATTTTCCCCCCTTATCTATCTTAGGGTGTGTGGGTGCGTGTGGGGGGAAACAGAATAACCGCACTGCGCATGTCAAACGAGCGCACCGCCGCGTTAGCATGAGGGCGATCCGGGGGGAGGGGGGTCGGGACTCCCTCCCCCATCCCTAGTGAGGCCGAGCCAGGAGCGAGCCGTAGCAGGTGACGACGCGGCATGCCACGTTGTCCCATGCGGAGGCGAGTTTGTAACATGACTTGCCCCCATTATCTTATCTTTGTTTAGGGGAAAAACCAGCACCAGACCGAGGGGCATTGTTGTACTGACACATCTTCCTTGTATGGACTTGCCCCCATTATCTTAACTTTTTAGGGGGAAAACCAGCACCGCACCGAGGGGCATAGTTGTACTGACACATTTTCCTTGTATGGACTTGCCCCCATTATCTTGTATTTTTAGGGGGAAAGACAACTGCGCACCGAGGGGCATAGTTGTACTGACACATCTTCCTTATATGGAATCGCCCCCCATTATCTATCTTAGTGTGTGTGGGTGCGTGTGGGGGGAAACAGAATAATCGCACTATGCCTGTCAAACGAGCGCAGTGCCGCGTTAGCGCGAGGCCGAGCCGGAGGGGAGGGGATTGGTACCCCGCTCCCCCATCCCGGCAAGGCTGAGCCAGGAACGAGCCGTAGCAGGTGACGATGCGGCGTGCCGCGGCGTCGCATGCGGAGGCGAGTCTGTAACATGACTTGCCCCCATTATCTTATCTTTTTAAGGGGGAAAACCAGCACCGCACTGAGGGGCATAGTTGGACTAAGCAATCTTCCTTGTATGGACTTTCCCCACTTATCTTATATTTTTTAGGGGAAAAACCAGCAGCACACCGAGGGGCATAGTTGTACTGACACATCTACCTTGTATGGACTTGCCCCCCATTATCTATCTTAGGGTGTGTGGGTGTGTCTGGGGGAAACAGAATAACCGCACTGCGCTTGTCAAACGAGCACATTGCCGTGTTAGCGCGAGGGTAAGCCAGGGGGAGGGGGGGTCCCAACCCCCTCCCCCCTCCCCAGCGAGGCCGATCCAGGAACGAGCCATAGCAGGCGACGATGCGGCATGCCGTGTCGTCGCATGCGGAGGCGAGTCTGTAACATGACTTGCCCCCATTATCTTATCTTTATTTAGGGGGGAAACCAGCACTGCACCGAGGGGCATAGTTGTACTGACACATTATGGACTTGCCTCCATTGTCTTAACTTTTTATGGGGAAAACAAGCACCGCACCGAGGGGCATAGTTGTACTGACACATTTTCCTTGTATGGACTTGCCCCCATTATCTTATATTTTTTATGGGAAAAACCAATAGTGCACCAGGGGGATAGTTGTACTAACACATCTTCCTTGTATGGACTTGCCCCCCATTATCTATCTTAGGGTGTGTGGGTGCGTCTGGGGGGAAACAAAATAACCACACTAATCATGTCAAACAAGCGCACTACTTCATTAGCGCGAGGCCGAGCCGGGGGAGGGGGTCGAGACCCCCCTGCCCCCTCCCGGCGAGCCCGAACCAGGAACGAGCCATCGTAGGCGACGACACGGCGTGCCGCGGTGTCGCATGCGGAGGCGAGTCCGTAACATGACTTGCCCCCATTAACTTATCTTTTCTAAGGGAAAAACCAGCACCACACCGAGGGGCATAGTTGTGCTGACACATCTTCCTTGTATGGACTTGCCCCCCATTATCTTATCTTTTTTAGGGGAAAAGCAGCACCGCACAGACGGGCATAGTTGTATTGACACATCTTCCTTGTATGGACTTGCCCCCATTATCTTATATTTTTTAAGGGAAAAACTAGCACCACACCAAGGGGCATAGTTGTACTGACACATCTTCCTTGTATGGACTTGCCCGCCATTATCTGTCTTAGGGTGTGTGGGTGCGTGTCGGGGAAAATAGAATAACCGCACTACGCCTGTCAAACAAGCGCACTGCCGCGTTAGCGCGAGGCCGAGCTGGGGGTTGAGGGGGGCCGGGACCCCCTCCCCCATCCCGTTGAGGCCGAGCCAGGAACGAGCCTTAGCAGGCGACGATCGGCGTGCTGCGGCGTCGCACACGGAGGCGAGTCCGTAACATTACTTGCCCACATTATCCTATCTTTTTAGGGGGAAAACCAGCACCGCACCGAGGGGCATAGTTCTACTGACACATCATCCTTGTATGGACTTTCCCCCCCCATTATCCATCTTAGGGTGTGTGGGTGCGTGTGGGGGAAAAAGAATAACTGCACTATGCCTGTCAAACGAGCACACTACCGTGTTAGTGCGAGGACGAGCCGAGGGGGGAGGGGGTTGGCCCCCTCCCCCATCCTGGCGAGGCCGAGGCAGGTAGGAGCCGTAGCGAGCGACGACGCGGCATGCCATGGCGTTGCATGCGTAGGCGATTCCGTAACATGACTTGACCCCATTATCTTATCTTTCTTTAGGGGAAAACCCAGCACCGCACCGAGGGGCATAGTTGTACTAACGCATCTTCCTTGTATGGACTTGCCCCCATTATCTATCTTAGGGTACGTGGGTGCGTGTGGATTGAACAGAATAACCGCAGTGCACCTGTCAAACGAGTGCACAGCCACATTAGCGCGAGGCCGAGCCGGGGGGGAGGGGGGCAGGGATCCCCCTCCCCCATCCCGGCAAGGCCGAGCCAGGAACAAGTCGTAGCAGGCGACGACGCGGCGTGCCGTGGCATCGCATATGGAGGCGAGTCCGTAACATGACTTGCCCCCATTAACTTATCTTTTCTAAGGGAAAAACCAGCACCACACCGAGGGGCATAGTTGTACGGACACATCTTCCCTGTATGGACTTGCCCCCCATTATCTTATCTTTTTTAGGGGAAAACCAGCACTGCACCGAGGGGCATAGTTGTACTGCACATCTTCCTTGTATGGATTTGCCCCCCTTATCTATCTTAGGGTGTGTGGGTGCGTGTGGGGGGAAACAGAATAACCGCACTGTGCGTGTCAAACGAGCGCACCGCCGCGTTAGCATGAGGGCGATCCGGGGGGAGGGGGGTCGGGACTCCCTCCCCCATCCCTAGCGAGGCCGAGCCAGGAGCGAGCCGTAGCAGGTGACGACGCGGCATGCCACGTTGTCCCATGCGGAGGCGAGTTTGTAACATGACTTGCCCCCATTATCTTATCTTTGTTTAGGGGAAAAACCAGCACCAGACCGAGGGGCATTGTTGTACTGACACATCTTCCTTGTATGGACTTGCCCCCATTATCTTAACTTTTTAGGGGGAAAACCAGCACCGCACCGAGGGGCATAGTTGTACTGACACATTTTCCTTGTATGGACTTGCCCCCATTATCTTGTATTTTTAGGGGGAAAGACAACTGCGCACCGAGGGGCATAGTTGTACTGACACATCTTCCTTATATGGAATCGCCCCCCATTATCTATCTTAGTGTGTGTGGGTGCGTGTGGGGGGAAACAGAATAATCGCACTATGCCTGTCAAACGAGCGCAGTGCCGCGTTAGCGCGAGGCCGAGCCGGAGGGGAGGGGATTGGTACCCCGCTCCCCCATCCCGGCAAGGCTGAGCCAGGAACGAGCCGTAGCAGGTGACGATGCGGCGTGCCGCGGCGTCGCATGCGGAGGCGAGTCTGTAACATGACTTGCCCCCATTATCTTATCTTTTTTAGGGGGAAAACCAGCACCGCACTGAGGGGAATAGTTGGACTAAGCAATCTTCCTTGTATGGACTTTCCCCACTTATCTTATATTTTTTAGGGGAAAAACCAGCACCACACCGAGGGGCATAGTTGTACTGACACATCTTCCTTGTATGGACTTGCCCCCCATTATCTATCTTAGGGTGTGTGGGTGTGTCTGGGGGAAACAGAATAACCGCACTGCGCTTGTCAAACGAGCACATTGCCGTGTTAGCGCGAGGGTAAGCCAGGGGGAGGGGGGTCCCAACCCCCTCCCCCCTCCCCAGCGAGGCCGATCCAGGAACGAGCCATAGCAGGCGACGACGCGGCATGCCGCGTCGTCGCATGCAGAGGCGAGTCTGTAACATGACTTGCCCCCATTATCTTATCTTTGTATAGGGGGGAAACCAGCACTGCACCGAGGGGCATAGTTGTACTGACACATTATGGACTTGCCTCCATTATCTTAACTCTTTATGGGAAAAACAAGCACCGCACCGAGGGGCATAGTTGTACTGACACATTTTCCTTGTATGGACTTGCCCCCATTATCTTATATTTTTTATGGGAAAAACCAATAGTGCACCAGGGGGATAGTTGTACTAACACATCTTCCTTATATGGAATCGCCCCCCATTATCTATATTAGTGTGTGTGGGTGCGTGTGGGGGAAACAGAATAATCGCATGCGGAGGCGAGTCTGTAGCATGACTTTCCCCCATTATCTTATCTTTTTAAGGGGGAAAACTAGCACCGCACTGAGGGGCATAGTTGTACTAACACATTTTCCTTGTATGGAATTTCCCCCCATTATCTTATCTTTTTTTAGGGGGAAAACCAACACCGCACCGAGGGGCATAGTTGTACTGACACATCTTCCTTGTATGGACTTGCCCCCCATTATCTATCTTAGGGTGTGTGGGTGCGTCTGGGGGGAAACAAAATAACCACACTAATCATGTCAAACAAGCGCACTACTTCATTAGCGCGAGGCCGAGCCGGGGGAGGGGGTCGAGACCTCCCTGCCCCCTCCCGGCGAGCCCGAGCCAGGAACGAGCCGTCGTAGGCGATGACACGGCGTGCCGCGGTGTCGCATGCGGAGGCGAGTCCGTAACATGACTTGCCCCCATTAACTTATCTTTTCTAAGGGAAAAACCAGCACCACACCGAGGGGCATAGTTGTACTGACACATCTTCCTTGTATGGACTTGCCCCCCATTATCTTATCTTTTTTAGGGGAAAAGCAGCACCGCACAGACGGGCATAGTTGTATTGACACATCTTCCTTGTATGGACTTGCCCCCATTATCTTATATTTTTTAAGGGAAAAACTAGCACCACACCAAGGGGCATAGTTGTACTGACACATCTTCCTTGTATGGACTTGCCCGCCATTATCTGTCTTAGGGTGTGTGGGTGCGTGTCGGGGAAAATAGAATAACCGCACTACGCCTGTCAAACAAGCGCACTGCCGCGTTAGCGCGAGGCCGAGCTGGGGGTTGAGGGGGGCCGGGACCCCCTCCCCCATCCCGTTGAGGCCGAGCCAGGAACGAGCCTTAGCAGGCGACGATGCGGCGTGCTGCGGCGTCGCACACGGAGGCAAGTCCGTAACATTACTTGCCCCCATTATCCTATCTTTTTAGGGGGAAAACCAGCACCGCACCGAGGGGCATAGTTCTACTGACACATCATCCTTGTATGGACTTCCCCCCCCCCCCATTATCCATCTTAGGGTGTGTGGGTGCGTGTGGGGGAAAAAGAATAACTGCACTATGCCTGTCAAACGAGCACACTACCGTGTTAGCGCGAGGCCGAGCCGAGGGGGGGAGGGGGTTGGCCCCCTCCCCCATCCTGGCGAGGCCGAGGCAGGTAGGAGCCGTAGCGAGCGACGACGCGGCATGCCATGGCGTTGCATGCGTAGGCGATTCCGTAACATGACTTGCCCCCATTATCTTATCTTTCTTTAGGGGAAAACCCAGCACCGCACCGAGGGGCATAGTTGTACTAACGCATCTTCCTTGTATGGACTTGCCCCCATTATCTATCTTAGGGTACGTGGGTGCGTGTGGATTGAACAGAATAACCGCACTGCACCTGTCAAACGAGTGCACAGCCACATTAGCGCGAGGCCGAGCCGGGGGGGAGGGGGGGAGGGATCCCCCTCCCCCATCCCGGCAAGGCCGAGCCAGGAACAAGTCGTAGCAGGCGACGATGCGGCGTGCCGTGGCATCGCATATGGAGGCGAGTCCGTAACATGACTTGCCCCCATTAACTTATCTTTTCTAAGGGAAAAACCAGCACCACACCGAGGGGCATAGTTGTACTGACACATCTTCCCTGTATGGACTTGCCCCCCATTATCTTATCTTTTTTAGGGGAAAACCAGCACTGCACCGAGGGGCATAGTTGTACTGCACATCTTCCTTGTATGGATTTGCCCCCCTTATCTATCTTAGGGTGTGTGGGTGCGTGTGGGGGGAAACAGAATAACCGCACTGTGCGTGTCAAACGAGCGCACCGCCGCGTTAGCACGAGGGCGATCCGGGGGGAGGGGGGTCGGGACTCCCTCCCCCATCCCTAGCGAGGCCGAGCCAGGAGCGAGCCATAGCAGGTGACGACGCGTCATGCCACGTTGTCCCATGTGGAGGCGAGTTTGTAACATGACTTGCCCCCATTATCTTATCTTTGTTTAGGGGAAAAACCAGCACCAGACCTAGGGGCATTGTTGTACTGACACATCTTCCTTGTATGGACTTGCCCCCATTATCCTAACTTTTTAGGGGGAAAACCAGCACCGCACCGAGGGGCATAGTTGTACTGACACATTTTCCTTGTATGGACTTGCCCCCATTATCTTGTATTTTTAGGGGGAAAGACAACAGCGCACCGAGGGGCATAGTTGTACTGACACATCTTCCTTATATGGAATCGCCCCCCATTATCTATCTTAGTGTGTGTGGGTGCGTGTGGGGGGAAACAGAATAATCGCACTATGCTTGTCAAACGAGCGCACTGCCGCGTTAGCGCGAGGCCGAGTTGGAGGGGAGGGGATTGGTACCCCGCTCCCCCATCCCGGCAAGGCTGAGCCAGGAACGAGCCGTAGCAGGTGACGATGCGGCGTGCCGCAGCGTCGCATGCGGAAGTGAGTCTGTAACATGACTGGCCCCCATTATCTTATCTTTTTTAGGGGGAAAACCAGCACCGCACTGAGGGGCATAGTTGGACTAAGCAATCTTCCATGTATGGACTTTCCCCACTTATCTTATATTTTTTAGGGGAAAAACCAGCACCACACCGAGGGGCATAGTTGTACTGACACATCTTCCTTGTATGGACTTGCCCCCCATTATCTATCTTAGGGTGTGTGGGTGTGTCTGGGGGAAACAGAATAACCGCACTGCGCTTGTCAAACGAGCACATCGCCGTGTTAGCGCGAGGGTAAGCCAGGGGGAGGGGGGTCCCAACCCCCTCCCCCCTCCCCAGCGAGGCCGATCCAGGAACGAGCCATAGCAGGCGACGACGCGGCATGCCGCGTCGTCGCATGCAGAGGCGAGTCTGTAACATGACTTGCCCCCATTATCTTATCTTTGTATAGGGGGGAAACCAGCACTGCACCGAGGGGCATAGTTGTACTGACACATTATGGACTTGCCTCCATTATCTTAACTCTTTATGGGAAAAACAAGCACCGCACCGAGGGGCATAGTTGTACTGACACATTTTCCTTGTATGGACTTGCCCCCATTATCTTATATTTTTTATGGGAAAAACCAATAGTGCACCAGGGGGATAGTTGTACTAACACATCTTCCTTATATGGAATCGCCCCCCATTATCTATATTAGTGTGTGTGGGTGCGTGTGGGGGAAACAGAATAATCGCACTATGCCTGTCAAACGAGCACACTGCCGCGTTAGCGCGAGGCCGTGCAGGTGGGGAGGGGGGTCGGGACCCCCCCTACCCCATCTCGGCGAGGCCGAGCCAGGAACGAGCCGTAGCAGGTGACGATGCGGCATGTCGTGGCGTCACATGCGGAGGCGAGTCTGTAACGTGACTTGCACCCATTATCTCATCTTTTTTAGGGGAAAAACCAGCACCACACTGAGGGGCATAGTTGGACTGAGTAATCTTCCTTGTATGGACTTGCCCCCATTATCTTATATTTTTTAGGGGAAAAACCAGCACCGCACAGAGGGGCATAGTTGTACTAACACATTTTCCTTGTATGGAATTGCCCCCATTATCTTATCTTTTTTTAGGGGGAAAACCAACACCGCACCGAGGGGCATAGTTGTACTGACACATCTTCCTTGTATGGACTTGCCCCCCATTATCTATCTTAGGGTGTGTGGGTGCATCTGGGGGGAAACAAAATAACCACACTAATCATGTCAAACAAGCGCACTACTTCATTAGCGCGAGGCCGAGCCGGGGGAGGGGGTCGAGACCCCCCTGCCCCCTCCCGGCGAGCCCGAACCAGGAACGAGCCATCGTAGGCGACGACACGGCGTGCCGCGGTGTCGCATGCGGAGGCGAGTCCGTAACATGACTTGCCCCCATTAACTTATCTTTTCTAAGGGAAAAACCAGCACCACACCGAGGGGCATAGTTGTGCTGACACATCTTCCTTGTTTGGACTTGCCCCCCATTATCTTATCTTTTTTAGGGGAAAAGCAGCACCGCACAAACGGGCATAGTTGTATTGACACATCTTCCTTGTATGGACTTGCCCCCATTATCTTATATTTTTTAAGGGAAAAACTAGCACCACACCAAGGGGCATAGTTGTACTGACACATCTTCCTTGTATGGACTTGCCCGCCATTATCTGTCTTAGGGTGTGTGGGTGCGTGTCGGGGAAAATAGAATAACCGCACTACGCCTGTCAAACAAGCGCACTGCCGCGTTAGCGCGAGGCCGAGCTGGGGGTTGAGGGGGGCCGGGACCCCCTCCCCCATCCCGTTGAGGCCGAGCCAGGAACGAGCCTTAGCAGGCGACGATGCAGCGTGCTGCGGCGTCGCACGCGGAGGCGAGTCCGTAACATTACTTGCCCCCATTATCCTATCTTTTTAGGGGGAAAACCAGCACCGCACCGAGGGGCATAGTTCTACTGACACATCATCCTTGTATGGACTTGCCCCCCCATTATCCATCTTAGGGTGTGTGGGTGCATGTGGGGGAAAAAGAATAACTGCACTATGCCTGTCAAACGAGCACACTACCGTGTTAGCGCGAGGACGAGCCGAGGGGGGGAGGGGGTTGGCCCCCTCCCTCATCCTGGCGAGGCCGAGGCAGGTAGGAGCCGTAGCGAGCGACGACGCGGCATGCCATGGCGTTGCATGCGTAGGCGATTCCGTAACATGACTTGCCCCCATTATCTTATCTTTTTTTAGGGGAAAACCCAGCACCGCACCGAGGGTTATAGTTGTACTAACGCATCTTCCTTGTATGGACTTGCCCCCATTATCTATCTTAGGGTACGTGGGTGCGTGCGGATTGAACAGAATAACCGCACTGCACCTGTCAAACGAGTGCACAGCCACATTAGCGCGAGGCCGAGCCGGGAGGGAGGGGGGGAGGGATCCCCCTCCCCCATCCCGGCAAGGCCGAGCCAGGAACAAGTCGTAGCAGGCGACGACGCGACGTGCCGTGGCATCGCATATGGAGGCGAGTCCATAACATGACTTGCCCCCATTATCTTATCTTTTTAGGGGAAAAACTAGCACTGCACCAAGGGGCATAGTTGTACGGACACATCTTCCTTGTATGGCCTTGCCCCCCATTATCTATCTTAGGGTGTGTGGGTGCGTGTGGGGGGAAACAGAATAACCGCACTATACCTGTCAAACGAGCGCACTACCGTATTTGTGCGAGGCCAAGCCAGGGGGTTCGGTCCCGGCGAGGCCGATCCAGGAACGAGCCGTAGCAGGTGACGACGTGGCGTGTCGCGGCATCGCATGTGGAGGCGAGTTCGTAACATGACCTGCCCCCATTATCTTATCTTTTTTAGGAGAAAAACTAGCACCGTTATGAAGTATTATTTCATTTGTACTTTTTTGATATATTGTATTGTTATGAGTTATTATTTTTACTTTAGCCGTTTGTTTTCACCCTCTATATTAATTTTTTATTGTATTTAATTTTTGCTATTATCTGAGAGAAGCTGCCCAGAGATAGTGGGCTTTGCCCCGATTGTGGGCTTTAGCCGTCGGTTTTCTCCCACTCACCTTTCAACCTCAGCTCTCCCTCGCTCCGCTCCCCTCCCCTACACAAATCGATTCCTTATTCGTTCCCCTCCTCTCCTATTCTCGCATAGAAGCTGCTTCTCCTGTTTCGCCACGGGAGTGTCGGCCGGCGGGTTGAACTCCAAGGGTGGTGATCTGGGTGCTCTGTTTGCTCCTTTTGCTCTGTCATCGACTCCCCTTGCACCCCCTTATGTACAAAATTTCCGTGTATTTCTAAGTTATTGCTCTCGTGCTGTCTCAGGCTAGATTCGCTAGGGTTCCTTTGCTCTTGAATGAGCGGTTCGCGTCAGTGATACTGGATTCGGTGGTGGATTTTGTGTGTGCTGGTAAGAGTTTTTCTTTGTATGGCATGCTTTGTTTCTGAAATAGGTAAGAGCCCTAATTTTTGTTCATGTGTCTTGCAGTTCTGGTTCGGCAGATTTTAGGTCTATAGATCTCAATGGGTACATCATCCAGTCCAGAGAAGTTGAATGCAGGTAATTTTTCCTGTAATTCGGATGATGTTTTATCAGATCTGGTGCTTAATAGGTTTTTAGTTGTATAGGTGTTGTCGTATGGACTTTACAAGTTGTATGGATTTTGATTGTCATTAATTTTTGCCCTGGAATGTGTGGTGTGTCTAGTTTTTAGGTTGCTGTGACCTATAGACAGGTTGCAGTACTAATCACCATGTGTAGTTTGAACTGTTGTCCTGGCATTTGAATAGTTTGTAGCAGTGTGAGAAGAACTACATGTTGAAAGAGTTGTCATTTTGAAGTTTGGTGTGCCAGTGGTGGGGTGATATTGTTTTATTGGGTGCACTTGTAGTGTTCATATAGTTGAACTGGTTTCTTGTTCACGTACTCTTCTTTTTTACCTTTTTTGCTGATTATGATGTTGTTGCAGATGTTGGAGTGCCGGTGCCTCCTGATTCTGACATACCAGAACATTTTCAAGATCTTATGAATGTTATTTTTGAGATACCAAATCCTCTAGAAGAACTTGTGAGTATTGCTGGTGTTTCCCTTATATTTTCTCTTTTTTAACAGCGTTGAATAAATAAATATGTTTAGTTACATCAGTTTTTCCTTTTGTTTGTGTCTGATGCTATGCGCGTTATTTATCTTGTCTCTGCAATGTTAATTATGTTTTAATTTTATATGTGTGTGCTTATGTTATTGGTTTAAGCAATTAATGACAGCCATGCTATTGTTGAGGACATTGGTGATGCTGTCAAGGATATTAATGATGGAATTTATTCTCTTAACTTTGATGATGGTGATGGGATCTTGCAGTTGTCTGCTACTCAGTCACAGAGTGTTGATGGCATTGAGCCTGTTAGTCGGGCTGAGGATGTTCCTATGCAGTTACAACTCGAGGATGGAAGGATAAGAAAGAAGGAGTGTGATTTCTAGAGGAGAAAGGAGTTGGAGCGGCATCAACAGGCTGCTTGCGTGCAATGAAGCAATTAGGATGTTGATCAAGCTCCTAAAGGCGTAGGTGATGAAGGTGGTGATGAGGCCTTTTCAACTGTTGATGATGGATCTCATGGAGCTGACATGCGTGTGAAGAAAAACCTGATGCAGACTCGTTTGACTCAAGTGTTTACTCGTCATGCAGTTAAGGAAAAGAAAGCCATTTTGACGAGGAAGATGTCAGTTCCAAATCCTGATGGCACACAGAGGCATAGCCCACGTGTGAGAGCTAGTTCCCAACCTAGTAATAGCAAAGCTAATGGAGATAGTGTTGCTTTGAAGATTGGTCCAAGCACACTTGGTGGCTCTCCTATTCGTCGGAGGTCCACAAGTTTTGTCAAATAAGAAGCCTTCTTCGTCTCCTCTTCCAGAGTACTCTTTGTTGAAGGAAAATAAGAAGCGTAAAGTTTCTCCTGCGAAGGTGAATGAAGGTGTGAAGAAGCGTGCTCGTGTCAAAGCTGAAGATCATTTATCTGAACAAGATGATATTGAAGTTAATTCTGAAGATGAATATGTAGTGGTACGTGTTTTTACTGTATGTGACTTACTAGTTGTACTTCAATGATTTAATTTTGTTTGGGTTGGTATGCTGGCCAGGTGAGGGCTGGTCATTGTTTGCATCAATTGAGGGTGGTACTGATGTTGTTTTAAGAGTTGAACTTGTGCAATCTTTCTTTTTCTTCTTGCCTTCATATGTTTGTTTTGCTCCCAATATTCATTTAATTAAGTTGTGCCTTCTTTGTTTTCATTTACAGCTAGTTAGCGTTATGGGTCCGATCAAGCCGGTGAGAGGCAATGCCAGAAAAGTTGCTTTGGATGAAGGTGACCTACAATGACTGAACATAACTGTGCGATGTTCGTTGAGAGAGATTGATGCTTGTGCTGAATTGCTTGAGAGTTGCCATGTGGCTAGGTTTTGGTTCTATCTTTAAATGGAAGGTGATGTCTAACATTTCCCGCCCTCTGATGGGAGCTTTGTACCTAAAGATATATCCTGATACGATGACTCTTGACATGGGTGAGGCTAATAAGAAGCTTCGCATCACTAGCGATGGTATACATAATCTATTTGGGTTCCCTCGTCGTGGTTGTTCTGCACCAAGGCTGTCAGAGGATGGATATGACAATGCTCTGATGAAGTTAAGATCGGAGCTTGACATTAGCAGGAACAAAGATATCAAGACAAAGGATTTGAGGGATAGGCTCAAGGTGATTGTCAAGGATCCTAGAAAAGATGACCTTGCTCTCAAAGTGTTCTTCATTATTGTGTTTATGAAAGTTGTGTTGCCTGGTGCCGCCCCGCGTGTTTCGAGAGAGGCAACACTGTTTGAGGATCTTGTTATTGAGGACATGGCTAATATGGATTATTGCCAGCTGATGGTTGATGAGCTTAGAAGGATGGTTGTCAGGTACCAAGATGGTGTTACCATTGGGAAGGCAATCACAGGCTGTGATATAGGGCATGTACTAATGTACCTTGACTGCCTTATCCATGGCAAGACTCCGGAACCTGACATGCGAGTCCCCCGCATAGGTTTCATGGATCCTAACAAGCTTTTCGATCTGGCTGATGCAGATTTGATAAAAAAGGTAACACAGATCCAAAGACTTGGGTATTTGGGAAGCTTCCGGTGAGTTTTATTTATGTCGTGTCTTGCAGACCTTTTTTATTTAGGTATAGCTATTTTTTGCTGGAGTGAACATGTGTACTGCAGAGTTACCTTGTCACAGCCCTAGCTAGACATTGTATGCCTTTCCTTTGTGCATCATGGCATCATGTCTAATTTTCATCAACATGAAATGGGGATTAACAAAAACCCTAGCACTTCACCTAACCAAACAATTCTATTAATTTTGAATTTTTCATTGAACCTAAAATGACCTTCATAAAATCCTATCCAATGGGATTTACTTTAAATAAATTCACTGGTTCAAACCAACAAATTTTAGGTTTCAAAAGAAAAATTTGAAACCACTAAAAATTATTGTAGGAATTATTTAACTACCTTTCGTTTTCACAAATAATTAAATTTGTATAAAATAGAAAACAAAATGTTCACCATGTGTGGAATATTCCACTCAATGACATGAACAAGTCCAGAGATTTAAGAAAAATGATTTGGTTCTGAAACAAAATAAAAACAACTTCAAGAGATAGGAAATGGAAATAAAAAAAAAGAAGAGGAGCTTACCTATTTTACTTGGGACAGGGAAGAAGCCGACCCAGCCCACCAGGGGCGAACCGGTCTTCTTGCACCTCCGGCCAGAAGGACGCAAGGCATGTGGCCACGACGCGCCGGCACGCGCATGGCCACATCTTGCTTGCCTGCTCGGCGTGGACGTTTCTTAGAACCCCACGCGGACCCGTGGACCCATGCCGCTCTCTGTCGCCCTCTTTCCCCCTCTCCCTCTGCTTCCTCTCCCTTAGACCCGAGCGGACCTCGTCATTGCCTCGCTGTCCTCGCGGCCTCCGGCCACCTAAAGCCCTGCCGTCGAGCTCACTGGGACCGGCATAGACCGTAGCCCCACCTTGCTAGAGGAGTCGATCCCGGATGCGCTGCATCGCCGATGTTGACGCCTTCTTCAACCTTCGACCGGCAGATGTCATCGCCGATTCGCCGCCGCAAGAGCCTCCCCAAGCTCATCGCCCACCTCCTCGAGCCTGCTGTGAGCCCTGGTTCCTCTTCCCCTCGCCCTTTGCCTGTTCCGTCCCCTAGCCGCCATCCCCGCTATTGCCGAACTCCGGTGGCCGCCAAAGTCGCCGTGGCCATCGTCTCCGGCATCCCTGCGTCCTCCTATTGCCTCCAATGGATGCGCGCGAACCCCAACTGCCCGTAGGTGCCTTCCGCCGCCCAAATGGTCACCGGAGGAAGATTTCCGGCAACCCCCACCGTCTCGGCTCGTTGCCGGCGACTAACCCCGGTCGGGCAATGTGGCGCCGTCATTAGGGCCTAATTAACCACTAACCAGCCCCCCCTGATGCTGACTAGCGGGCCTCGTAGCTGGTCAAAGCTCTAGTCAACGCGGGGATTAGCCCTCTGCAGATGACATGTTGGACCCACATGTCAGTTTTGACTTGTCAACTGTTGGCGTTACCCTGATGCACTACTGACATCATAAATGCATTTACTGGAATTTTCTTATTTAATTATTTTTGGAAATTCAGAAAATATTTAAAACTTATAAAAATCATAGAAAATAATCTATAAGTCAGATGAAAATAATTTATATATGAAAATTTATCAGAAAAATCCAATGCATCCATCTAAACCATTTTCATGCATGTTAGAGCAACCTAACTAGGTGAACTTGGACATTTTAGTTCAAATGTATTATGGAATCCATATATGAAGTTGAATTTGAACCTTGAGTACAAACCCACTTCATTTAAACTTGTTGCTAGATACATTAGCTCAAACACCTCATATTGCCATGACCTATTCATGCATCATATTGTGGAATTTGGTGTGTATTGATTTGTTCCCCTTCGATGGTTGTTCTTCGTGTTAGGCACTTCTCTAGAGGATACGGCCGAGTATCCATCTAAGAAGCAGTAACGTGTGATCGTTTTATCAGGCAAGCAACCCCCCTTGAGAATATTGATATGAACCCACTCTCTCTCTCCTGCTCTCTTTTATTGCATTAGGACAATCATGATTCAACTGTTACCTGTTCTCGGTAGTTGAACTCATTCCTTTGCATGACCTGTCTTTGCCACAGTAAATAGTTGAAACCACTTAGCATGAGTAGCAACTGCTTGAGCCTTGTTGTGCTTACTCATCCATGCCTTCTAACTTACTATGCCTGCTATGCTTAGAGTCGTGTCGTGTCGGGTCTGATACATCTGGGTGATGGATCGGAATCGCAATATCCATGTCCTACTGTGTGAGAGTTAAGTGTGTGAACACGATTTGGTAAAGGTAGTGATGAGAGGCCATGTAGGAGTACATGGCGGGTTGTCTCATTGGGACCGACCTTAAGAACTGAGTTCTGTGTTTGTGATCCAAGACAGTTACTACCACACATTGGGCTCCGGTAACTCAACCCCTCTCGGCTTATTAATCGCCTAGTCCTCTGTCCAGGAGTCGCAACTAGTTTCTGGTGTTTGTAGGAAAAGTGATGGCAGCCGTGCATAGCGTTGCCCGACGGGGTGGGTTGTGATGCGATAGAGGCACAGTGGCATGGTGTACCAAGTGGCACCCGAACGGTGGGCTTGGGAACCCTGCGCACATCGTTTGAGGCCGTACTGGAAACTTCAGTCGGACTTCCATGCGGGTTCAGTCTCAAATAGGAGATAAACCTGGACTAGGGTCTTATGTGGTTGGCGGTCGTGGCCGACGCCCACGCCAGTGCTTCTGCTTGAAGGTTGCCGAGATGCATGATGTGCATATGGTGATAAGTGGCGAGAGCGTGTGTGAAGAAGTATACCCCTACAGGGTTCAATAAAATATTTGAATAGCCGTGTCCTCGGATATGGACTACTTGGAGAACTTATGTTGTTCATAGATAAGTGAAATGATACTTCTAAAAGACGCAAGATAAGTGTGAGTGCTATGGATGGCCTTCTCGTAGGCAGACGGTAGTGGATCCATAGTGGTGTATTGATTGGTGAATATGTGGACTCGTGTGCGCTATCCCACCTCAAATAAATCACTTGTAGTCGTAGTATTGGTTAGCCAAGAGTCAAAGATGGTTTGCTGCAATAAACTCCACAACCCCCTTCATTCATACTGAAGCATATGTAGATAGTTCTGATGTAAGTCTTGGTGAGAACTTTTGTACTCACGTTTTCTTAATTTATGTTTTTGCAGAAGAGACGTCAGTCTCATTAGTGGTATTTTCGACGGGAAGTTCGATGTTGACCGGATTAGCTTGGGAATCCCAGACTGAGGTCTGGTTCCTTTGGTAGGGTCATTGTAGCTTTTGAGGCTCCTCCAGCCACTTTTGTAGATGTCTGTACATGTTTAACTTCCACTTGCTTGTTTGAATGCTCTGAATGTTGGGTCTTGTCACCCCTGTTTGTAACATCATATTGTATTGGCTCTTTCGAGCCTTCTAAATAAATGTTGTAATGTTGTATGGTTATGTTGTGATGCCATAGTTGTATCTATGCATATCGGGCATGTCGTGTGTACGTGTGACGTGCAATGGTATGTATGGGATTCGATGCCTAGTTGTGTGCCTTTAGTAGTACTCTTTACGGGGAACTGCCTCTTTGTGCTTCCTCCGAGCCTTGGTAGCTTGCTACTGCTCCGGACACATTGATTGACCGGCATGTATCCTTCTTTGCTGTTGTGTGTGTCCCTTCGGGGAAATGTCTCATAGTGTAATGGAGTCCCTATAGCCTGCTACGACTCGTCTACATGCAGTGATGACATTTATGTGCCACGACGTAATGGAGTCCTTGTAGCTTGCTATGACTCGTCTACACACGCTAGAGATCGACACCTGCATTGCTGGGTTACATATGCCTACCCTGTATGGATGTACCACTTTGGTTCTACGACTAGTCATGTCGGCCAGGGTTCTCTGAATGCTAGCGACACATTCACATACGTGAGTCAAAAGACGCAAACGGTCTCCCAGGTAAGGTGGCAGCCGTGGAGATAACCGTGCGTGAGACCGCAAAGTGATGTGATGTGTTACAGGCTGAATTCTTATGGCTTAGGATCGGGGTCCCGACAGCTTTGGTATCAGAGCTTGACTGCCTGTAGGATTACCAAGCCAAACTAGTCGATGTTGAGTCTAGAACTGCTTTAGTTATATATGGGAATTGATTGTGGAAGGGAACGTAAGGCTCTTTTTAATCCTTTCCTTGTGTCATTCTAATTCTGAGTCACCCTCTTTCTTTATTCTATGGGGATTACGAACTAGGCCTTCTCATATATCTATTAGGAGGATGAGTTACTATGCTGAAGACCTATAGGAAAGATGTTGTCTTCTGGATCTATGCCTCTATAAGAATTCATTGTCTTGTTGTCAGTTTTCTTGTGCAGGTTGCCTCATATTTCATGCCTGTATAGACGTCATGTTGTCCGAGTTATCCAACGTTTCTAAATTATCCGATGCAATTGCAAAACTCTTTCATCTTGAGTCAATGTCTTTTAGGCCAGACAAAGCACACTAATTGTTAAGTTGAGGTACCCTATTACCTCGACGTGTTTGATGAAGGTGTTTAGGAAACCATGTTGTTTCAATTAAACCACCCAATAGTCTAGTTGTGTATTTTGTTTCCAGTGTGATAACTCTGGCCATCATTATCAAAAGCATGTTGTGATGCTACTTAGTCAATAGGTATTCTGTATCTAGATTCTTGAACCCAAGTCTCCTCCTACTTAGTCATATTGATAGCCTTTGCTCGCCACCTTAGGATGCTTAGTAACATGATTATAGTCTTCAAGGTTCGTGGTATATCATCCTTCCAATACCATGAATCAGTTATGGCAGAAGTTCTTTGTGAACGGAAGATCACAACATGAGTGCTCTTGATGAGTTCTCCATCCCATAGTTGTGACTCTTCCAATCCTACATTTCTGCATGGGTTATGTGGAAGAAACATGTTGAACTCCGTTTGATATATTCAATCCATGCATCTACAACTCAGGAAAAATCAGGTTCTCTTGAGTTGCCCTCCTTCAATTGTATTCTGACCTTTATCTATCAATGGATAGTCAAGAGTATGTCATGCATTGTGTTATCAATGTCGACTATTCTTGTGGTGTGTCAAGCCATTCTATTCTCAAATGACTAGGAGAAGAAAACTCCCGTACCTCGTCCATTCTTGGATTGGGTCAAAGAAGTTGTATTCCGTAGATCAAAATGCCAATTCAGCTTTTGCTCTGTTCTACCTTGAGGTATTACCCTCTTCATGTCAAGATTATCATGAGAACTGCACTCCCTCTTATGAAATCATGATGTAGTGATACTTCTAGCCATCATCATTCATTCCCCGGTCTCTGTGTTGTCTATAACCAGAACACCGACAAGTGAATCATGATGTGTGTAATCAATACTCCTGGCAACTTTGTTGCTCGGTAGTTAATGGACAATAATCTCACTCTTGGTGTGATGGTCATTGAATTGTCATACCAAGATTGATTGTGCTACCTAGTCCATTTTCCATGGTGCACTTTTCGATCAATGAGTTGGGATTTTGTCAATCCTTCACTTTGTTGATCATGTCGTCTTGCCCTGAAAATCAAGATTGTTCTCGAGCTTGATAACATATCGGTGGATCGTGATTTTCTGAATGTCTTCTCGGAAGTATTACCAAGGTCTTCCTTGACCGTTATGTTGAGTTCGTGATCATGATGGTTTTTCTATAAAGCACCCCTTCTCGAAGACTCTTTGTTGGATAACCCTGAACTAGTTGGTTAAGCTAAACAACAACTTGGAGAGTTGGAAGATAGAAGCTTGATCTAACTTAGCCCATGTTAACGAGATATCTTGTGTTTTGTGCTTGTATGTGTGGAAGAAAGATGATATCTTCATCGATTGATCCTTGTAACCAATTGATGCACCTATCATCTTGTACAACCATTGATTTGAGTATGGTCTATCATCAAACCAAATCAGAACCAAAGATTTTTCTAATGTTGTTTTACTCTTGGATGTATCCTCGAGCATACACTGTTATATCTTTCGGTTGGACCAATGCTATCACCTTGTTTTCATAAGTTGTGGAATTCCATCTACATGGATATCTACATGGAAGCCCATTGACAACATTTTCATCTCTTCCATGACTCATGATAAAAATGAAGCTAGTGTTGGAAACTTTGTAGGCATATCTTCATGTTCCGTTCATGAAGTATATGCTAGGTGTAAGAAGTGACTTCTTCTCAGCTCACGTGCAGTTGATGCAAGTTGTCGTCGTGAATTCGAGAAAGTTCATTTTGCTTCCCTTTGGAATCATCCCAAGTCAATCATGCATGTGCGAAGTATCCCATGGTTTGGTAGATTTGCAACCTGCATTCCATATGTATCTGCTAGCACATCAAGCCACTGATTGAGTTGTTCCAAGAAAAGAAGTTCCTTCTTAAGAGCTAATCGTACGACTTATGCAAGGACTTCGTTACCCCATTGATGCTTCCATCCAGAACTCGGTAGTGTTTTGTTGTAAGCTCTCCATATGACCACAATTGTGTTGGACACCGTGTTCATGTGGGTCTTGCAATCCAGCTCATTTTTTGCAGTTGGCTTCCGCAGTTCATTTCCCGAGAATCTTGCAACGTCATCTGTTTGATTTGTGTTGCAACCTTTCACTTCCAGACATGCTGAGCCTAAATATCCCGGCACCAACCAGATTTGAATCTCAGGCAGGTATAATGGTTGGGACATTTCCCCAAGATTTATAACAATGGTCGCTCTGTAATCCGGCAAAGGGATGTTGTGGCTAACATACCTATCCGGAAGACCTACTATTATAATATCTTGTTTTAGCAACTTGGCCACCTCCCCATGAGGACCTTGTATGACTTTCTCTAGAAGTTATTCCTCATGGACCCCTTTGAGATTCCGAAGTCCGACCTTTACTTGATGTTCTAGTCATAACACTTGATACATAATTGGGGTTATGCTAGTACATCAAGGAGAACATTAGAAGAGGAGTGCTAAATGTCTCTCGGTCGATCATCCAGATTTCACTCCCTTGGCCTAGCCCAGGTGAAATCTGAGAAAGTCTTGTCTACCTTTGCATCTGCGTCCTCCATCATCGTTCATCATGGTAGTATGAGGTATTGCCAGGATCCTTGGCAAGGATGTTGGTAAAAACCCTCATGAATATGGAAATGCTCAAGTTCTTGAGAGCACGCTCAGACACTGGGTTATACCCTCGGTATTAGCTGGAATGTGCCTTCCATTGCCAAGTTGTTTTATAGCTCTAGTTTCCATTCCGATCTGAGTATGCCATTCTTTGAATTGCGTCCAACGGTCGTTGTGAATTGCCTTAGGCTGGTGTAAAGAGTTTCAATGATCTCTGTATCAAAAGAAATTATTTTTGCCACTTAAGGGATAATCCTACGAGTCACCATCCCTAAGGTGCCTGTTATGGTATGAAGGGCAACTAACTCCTCGCTGCTTTCAAACCTCTTCACCATCTGTTTTAGCGTGGAATTGTTGCCTACCAATTGGACCTTCGTCATCTGCCTCATTCTTTATTCTCAACATGTGTTTTGTGTCTCAGCTCGAGAGATGTTATCACATCTCATTCCATGAGTTGATCATGAGTCGCTCGATCTTCTTAAGGATCAATTCTTGTAGAGCTTTCTATTTCTATTGTTTTTTTGTCGGATGAAGATCCCGAAGGCAAAGGTGTCAAGATCAGCATGATGCAATGAATCAACATATTCGAGAAGGGCAACTGGATCATGAAGATCGTGTTAGTATTGTGTTCCCTCCTGTCCTCTTACCCTACCCTTGAATCTCAGGACGAGCTTCTTGTTTAGTGGGGGTGAGTTGTCATAGCCCTAGCTAGACATTTTATGGCTCTGCTTTGTGCGTCATGGCATCATGTTTAATTTTCATCAACATGAAATGGGGATTATAGAAACCCTAGCACTTCACCTAACCAAAAAATTCTAATAATTGTGGATTTTTGATTGAACCTAAAATGACCTTCATACAATCCTATCCATTGGGATTAACTTTAAATAAAATCACTGGTTCAAACCAACAAATTTTAGGTTTCAAAAGAAATATTTGAAACCATTGAAATTATTGAAGGAATTATTTAGCTACCTTTGGTTTTCAAAAATAATTAAATTTGTATAAAAAAGAAAACAAAATGTTCACCATGTGTGGAATATTCCACTCAATGACAGGAACAAGTCCGGAGATTTAAGAAAATTGATTTGGTTCTGAAAAAATAAAAACAACTTAAAGAAATAGGAAATGGAAAAAACAAAAAAAGAAGAGGAGCTTACATGTTTTACCTGGGCTAGGGAAGAAGCCGGCCCAGCCCACCAGGGGCGAACCGGTCTTCTTCCACCTCCGGCCAGAAGGACGCATGACGCGTGGCCATGACGCGCCGGCACGCGCACGGCCAAGTCATGCCTGCCTGCTCACCGTGGACGTCGCTTAGAGCCCCACACGGACCCGTGGACCCATGCCGCTCTCTCTCGCCCTCTTTCCCCCTCTCCCTCTTTTTCCTTTACCTGAGACCCGAGCGGAGCTCGTCGTCGCCAAACTGTCCCCGCAGCCTCCGGCCACCTAAAGCCCTGCCGTCGAGCTCACCGGGACCGACATAGACCGCAGCCCCCCTTGCTAGAGGAGTCGAGCCCAGACACGCTGCATCGCCGACGCTGACGCCTTCTTCAACCTTCGGCTGACGGATGTCATCGCCGATTCGCCATCGGAGGAGCCTCCCCGAGCTCCTCGACCACCTCCTCGAGCCTGCTATGAGCCCCAGATCCTTTTCCCCTCGCCTCGTTGCCTATTCCGTCCCCTAGCCACCATCCCCACCATGGCCGAACTCCGGCTGCCGCCAAAGTCGCCATGGCAATCGTCTCTGGCATCCCCGCGTCCGCCCGTTGCCTCCGATGGATGCGCGCGAACCCCAACTACCCGTAGGTGCCTTCCGCCGCCCAAATTGTCGCCGAAGGAGGATTTCCGGCGACCCCCGCTGTCTCGGCTCGTCGCCGGCGACTAATCTCGGCCGGACCGACATGGCACCGTCATTAGGGCGTAATTAAGCACTAACCAACCCCCCTGACGCTGACTAGCCGGCTCCGCAACTGGTCAAAGCTCTTGTCAACGCGGGGATTAGCCCTCTACAGATGACATGTTTGACCCACATGTCAGTTTTGACTGGTCAACTGCTGACGTTACCCTGATGCACTACTGACATCATAAATGCATTTACTGAAATTTTCTTATTCAATTATTTTTGGAAATTCAGAAAATATTTAAAACTTCTAAAAATCATAAAAAATAATCTCTAAGGTAGATGAAAATAATTTATATATTAAAATTGATCAGAAAAATCCAATGAATCCATCTAAACCATTTTCATGCATGTTAGAGCAACCTAACTAGGTGAACTTGGACATTTTAGTTCAAATGCATTATGGAATCCATATATGAAGTTGAATTTGAACCTTGAGTTCAATCCCAATTCATGTAAACCTGTTGCTAGATGCATTAGCTCAAACACCTCATATTGCCATGACCTATTCATGCATCATATTGTGGCATTTGGTGTGTATTGATTTGTTCCCCTTCAATGGTTGTTCTTCGTGTTAGGCACTGTTCCAAAGGATACGGCCGAGTATCCATCTGAGGAGCAGTAACGTGTGATCGTCTTATCAGGCAAGCAAACCCCCCACCCTTGAGCATATTGATATGAACCCACTCTCTCACTCCTTCTCTCTTTTATTGCATTAGGACAATCATGATTCAACTGTTACCTGTTCTCGGTAGTTGAAACCATTCCTTTGCATGACCTGTCTTTGCCACAGTAAATAATTGAAACCACTTAGCATGAGTAGCAACTGCTTGAGCCTTATTGTGCTTACTCATCCATGCCTGCTTACTTACTGTGCCTGCTATGCTTAGAGTCGTGTAGTGTTGGGTCTGTATCTGGGTGATGGATCGGAATGGCAGTATTCGTGTCCTACTGTGTGAGAGTTAAGTGTGTGAACACGATTTGGTAAAGGTACCGATGAGAGGCCATGTAGGAGTACATGGCGGGTTGTCTCATTGGGACCGACCTTAAGATCTGAGTTCTGTGTTTGTGATCCAAGACAGTTACTACCACACATTGGGCTCCAATAACTCGACCCCTCTCGGCTTAGTAATCACCTAGTCCTCTGTCCAGGAGTCGAAAATAGTTTATGGTGTTTGTAGGAAAAGTGATGGCGGCCGTGCATAGCGCTGCCCGACGGGGTGGGCTGTGATGCGGTAGATGCAAAGTGGCACGGTGTACCAAATGGCACCTGAACGGTGGGCTTGGGAACCTTGCGCACATCGTTTGAGGCCATACCGGAAACTTCGGCCGGACTTCCATGCGGGTTCAGTCTCAAATAGGCGATAATCCTGGACTAGGGTCTTGTGTGGTTGACGGTCGTGGCCGACGCACATGCCAGTGCTTCCGCCAGAAGGTTGCCGAGATGCATAACGTGCATATGGTGATACGTGGCGAGAGCGTGTGCGAAGAAGTATACCCCTGTAGGGTTAAATAAACTATTCAAATAGTCGCGTCCTCAGATATGGACTACTTGGAGTATATGGACTCGTGTGCGCTATCCCACCTCAAAGGAATCACTTGTAGTCGTAGTATAGGTTAGCCAAGAGTCAAAGCTGGCTTGCTGCAATAAACTCCACAACCCCCTTCATTGATACTGAAGCATATGTAGATAGTTCTGATGTAAGTCTTGCTGAGTACCCTTGTACTCATGTTTGCTTAATTTATGCTTTTGCAGAAGAGACGTCAGTCTCATTAGTGGTATTTTCGACAAGATGTTCGATGTTGACCGGATTAGCTTGGGAATCCCAGACAGAGGTCTGGTTCCTTTGGTAGGGTCGTTGTAGCTTTTCAGGCTCCTCCAGACACTTTTGTAGATGTCTGTACTCAGACATGTTTAACTTCCGCTTGCTTGTGTGAATGCTCTGAATGTTGGGTCTTGTGACCCCTGTTTGTAACATCATATTGTATTGGCTCTTCCGAGCCTTCTAAATAAATGTTGTAATGTTGTACGGTTATGTTGTGATGCCATAGTTTTATCTATGCATATCGGGCATGTCATGCGTATGGGTGACGTGCAACGGTATGTATTGGATTTGACGCCTAGTTGTGTGCCTTTAGTAGTACTCTTTACGGGGAACTGCCTCTTTGTGTTTCCTCCAAGCCTTGGTAGCTTGCTACTTGTCGGGACACATTGATTTACCGGCATGTATCCTTCTTTGCTGCTATGTCTGTCCCTTCGGGGAAATGCCTCGTAGTGTAATGGAGTCCCTGTAGCCTGCTATAACTCGTCTACGTGCAGTGATGACATTTATGTCCCACGACGTAATGTAGTCCTTGTAGTTTGCTATGACTCGTCTACGCATGCTAGAGATCAACACCTGCATTGCTGGTTACACATGCCTGTCCCTGTATGGATGTACCACTTTGGTTCTACGACTAGTCATGTCGGCCTAGGTTCTTTGACATTTGAATGCTAGCGACACATTCACATACATGGGTCAAAAGACGCAAACGGTCCCGGCCCAGGTAATGTGGCAGCCGTGGAGATAACCGTGCGTGAGACCGCAAAGTGATATGATGTGTTACAAGATGGATTCTTATGGCTTAGGATCGGTGTCCCGACATACCTGTTTAGATTTTGTCATTTCTTAAGCTTTGTGAGGTTTGGTATGATTTTTAGTACTGTTGTGTCATGTGTGGTTGAACTGAATCTATTGTTGAACTGACCTGTTTTGTAAATACTAACAAATTGGCACAGATAGTGAAAGATCGTTAGTGCTGTTGATTTAAATCTGTTAATATAATATTTATTTTTCCCTGTGTGTTGCATTGATTAATTAACTCTTTTTCCCCTTGTTTGTAGTGGAAAAATCTAAAGGAGGTTGTCTTTCATCTCTACACGGTGAGTTGAGAGATGGTCGTGGTGTTGAGGGTGCTGGTTATGCCCTCTTGGCCCTAGTAAGGCTAGTACTTCACAGAGGCAGGGTTTTGGTATTGATGTAGCTGTTTCTGCGTTGGAGCGTGCTGAGCATATTTTTAGTAATGTGCGTTATGAGCTGCAAAAGGTCCCAACTACAGTTGAGCGTCTGAGCTGTATCAATGGTATCCTTCCCGAAGGTCATCAATTTAATGCTGAGGAAGCAACGGACTATATTGAGATGGAGAGAATTTTAATTAGTGATATCCATGATGGTGCTTCTCAACTAATTTATATATTGTATCATCTATTGAACAACAAGAAGCATTTCAAAACTACACTAGACTCTCGCTAGAAACCATATGAAGAAAGTGCCAATGTTGTTATCAGGCAGATTGAGCATGATGAGGCTGCTGCCACCGATAGTAGGGCTGTTGATGGTACTGAGGCTAATGTTTCTAATCACCATACGAATGACGTTGGCTTTGACCCCCTGTTGTTCATGTGAGTTAGTCCTTGATGTTTGCAATTTTTACTATGTTGTTCTGCTGTCAGTATTGTAGTTGAACTTTCTCATCTTCATCTGTTTATTAATTTTCCTGTCATGCAGGAGACAAGTCATAATGTTGAGGATGCTGTTGACCGTGGAGTTAATGATCCATCTACTAATAAGTGCAAGGTTATTTTTATTTTTATTGTGTTTATATATATTCTTGAATTTTCATGTGCACCAATGTGCACATTTTTCTATCCCACACCGTTAAGAGTTTGTAGGTGATACCTACCTTTTTGTTAGTGTGGTTTAATTCCTTGTGTTTATTGTTGGTAATAATAGCACTGTTTTT
Organism: Hordeum marinum; assembly: GCA_022496015.1. Classification (NCBI taxonomy): domain Eukaryota; kingdom Viridiplantae; phylum Streptophyta; class Magnoliopsida; order Poales; family Poaceae; genus Hordeum; species Hordeum marinum. Next base: position 307,605,107 of record CM039678.1, on the reverse strand, counting down.
TGCTTCATTACTATGAATCAGGGTCCTGTTGTTGGCGATGATCCTTGTTTGACCATTGGTGATATTCCTTTGAATGTTTGTAGCAGCAAGATCGGTGATGTTGTTGTGAGTGCTGCTAAGGTTTGTTTTTCTGTGCTTGCATTAATTTTATACACATTTTTCACTGATGTTTCTTTGTAGCTGTAATAGTTAGCATGTGCACCTCTTGCTACCTTTTTTGATTGTTAGTTTTGCTCATATTATTCACTTTCTGAAGAAAAAAATCTAGATGATTGATGTTGAGCGTGAGGCTGCTGTTAGTGTTGGAGATGATGCCTGTGGTGTTCCATTGAGCAGTGGGCGCGATGTTGGTAGCGAAGTGGCTGATGAGGATGTTGGTGCTGCCAGCATACTTGATGCCAAATCGTCTGGTGTTGGTATTGCTGGGAATGAAAATATTTTTGATTGTGAAGATTTGCCACCGGAAAATTTCCCGCCTAGAGGGCTTGATTACGGTGATGCATTGCAAGATGCCTCTAGCTTGGAGGAGGTGCCATCTGAGGATGATGATTTAATTCTATCGATTTCTTCTGGCCCGTTGATGCAGGAGGCGCTCCTGTCATCCCAGGATTTTCTTTCTCTAGACCCTAAAAGCACAGCCATATTGCTGTCCTCACAAGATCTTCCATCGTCCGACCCTGAAACTGGAGGCATATTGGTTTCATCATAGGAACTCCCGTCATCAAACGCTGATAGTGCAGGTAAGGACTTGTAAATGAGGCGTACTTCTCATTTATGGCATTTTGTACATGTTCACTTGTAGTGCTTGAACTTATTGTTTTTCTTCTTTTTCAGCAAGCAGAAGGTGCTAATGTTAAGGTTGATTTGTTTTTCTTTCCTGTTACGAGGTTGCGCACGAACCGTGGGAAACGGTTAGTTTTGGATTTTCTCTGTATCATTTTCGTCTCCTTTTCTTTCTCTCGTATGACTATTGTTGTTATTGCAGTAGTTTTAATTCATGTCATCTTTTGTGTTTTCCTAGCGACAAGACGATGTTTCCAAATAGCGAATGTAATGCTAGTGTTGGTTCTATTGCTAGAGCGTTTGTCCCCACTGGCATGCTCCACTCAGACAGTGCTGACATTGTTTTATATTCTCTACGTCAGAAGTACCGAGACACTGACAAGTTGATAGTTTCCAGATGGGTGATGGTCAGTATTTTGCTTTGTAGATAGGATGATAAGTTATTTTGGCCATTTTCTAACTGTTGTTGTTCTTTTTGTACAACAGACCAAGATCCATGATGGAAATATTGATGCCAATGTGCTATAGTGGTTCACGAGATCAGCGGCTGATGGTTTTGACCAAGTAGGTGAACTTGAACTTATTGTACTCATGAACTAGAACCATCATGTTTTCTTGCAAGTGTGGGAGGTGGGAATGAACTTGAGTAGCCTGCTTTTTAACACTTGTACTTATGAATGATGTGTGCCTTTTTTAAAGCTGCACTTATTGTCGCAAGTAAATTGAACTGATATGTTTGTTGCAAGTTTGGGTGGTGGATATAAACTTGAGTAACATTTATTTTTTGTAGTGGGTTGCTTACTCAATTAGAACTTATGATTATCTGATTTGTTTGTACTTCCGAATTTCAATTTCCCTCTTTTATTTTATTGTTTGGAGGCTGAATTTTTTGTTTCATTATGATTTGTTAAATTAATTTTTCCTCTGTGATTTTTTTGTCATCTTGTTTTCCCTACTTTTGACCCGTCGGCATTTGCGGCTGCCATGAAGCCTAGTGAAGAATCTAGGCGTTGGTGCTTGATTGTTCTCAATTTGAGGTTCCGTCGTTTCGAGTGTCTTGATTCACTCTATGATGAAACCTGGAGTGATGCAGTTAGATTCTTAAGGACTATGATAGATAACATAAAGAAGCTTTGGAGGGAGTCCAGCATAGACAGGGCAAACCGTTCTTGTCGACGCATATTGATGGTTTCTCTTGCGAGTTTGTGTGGGTGCCGCAGCAAAAAAACACGTGAGTATCCGTTTTTAATGATTTTTATTAGTTGTTTTTGTTGCTCGGAGGATGGTGTTCGTGTATTTTTGAATTTTTGGTTATGTTCCTGTATTTCGAATTTGAGTTGTACCTCTTGTTTTTCTTTTGTTAACATGCATGATTGTGGCTTATTTATGCTACAAAACTGCAAGACCTATCATTGCCAGGAGGATGGTGTGATTCAAAAAATTTGGATTACAGCCACGAAGATATTCTTGACACTAGAAAGACTTTGTTGTATACCTGCGCAACTAGCGATGTGTTTCATGTTGACTTCTGGGGTTTGTTTGGCATCGAACCATGTATGTATCCATAACCTTTTGTAATTTTTTGCATCTTCTACTTCTTGATTAGTATTGTCATGAATTATGTATTTGAACTTACGCTTGATGCACTCCTTTTATTATTATTTTCCAGGTGAGTGGTTGGATCTTGGTGAGCATGACTACAGGATCTTTGGCAGCCGGTTCTTGGAGCTTGAGTGTGTAGCTATTGATTTTAGCCAGGGGCATTCTCCCGAAAATATAAGATCTCGTGTTATGAAGGGGCGGTTGGGAACTCTGAAAGGTTGTACGGCTGCTTGTGCAGAGAGCCCCTCTACACCCAAGAATCCCATTGTGGAATTGATAGTCAGTGATGATGATGCGTTTGACAAGATTGCTCGCATGGGAAGAGTCACCAGGAGCGCTGTTGCCAAGGGTTTATCCCCCCTTGCTGGAATAGTGGCCTATAGAGCTGGTGTTGCTAGGAGGGATCCTGCTTTGGATTCTGGCAATGTTACAAGCACGAAGCGTGCACCTAGAGCTCCTATAAAGTTTTGCTCGCCTCTACAACAGCTTCACCCTCATAAATTCCCTCACCTAGACAAGGCACGCAAGTTGTATAATCTGTTGCTTAGTGATGAAGGACGTGAGAAGTATGCCGAGTGAGTATCTCTCATTATGTTTCCTCTGTTGTTTCTAACTACTAGATAAATATGACCTGAACTATTCCTTTTTATACAACTTGAACGGCTATGAATGAATTATCTTGCTTCCCCTGCTTTTTTGTTCTTGTGTGTGTTGCAGGACTGCATTCTCAATGATACCTCAGCCTGATGATAGCATAACTAGCTTCACTGGGAAACGCATCTGGGAAGTTTTTGCACCTCGGCAAATGATGGATGGTGATGTAATGGACTTCCTCATTGATGATTGTAAGCAAGATCCTGAGAGAAATGCTGATTTTGCATCTGGAAAAAGGGTAATACCGAGTCCATATTTCATCACGGTAATCAATCAGATCATTTGTTTCTGTTAAACAAGACTGCCTATTGTTTTACGAGTTTTAATAATACTTTGCCTGTTGATCCTTTCCCCCTATCTATTTCTTTTTGTCTTTTTGCAGGTTGGGCTTGACTGTACGTTTTAGAGTGATGAAGATAAAGAGTTTAATGTGGAGTGTGTGGCAAGAGATTTCAAGAGCTATGTTAAAGATGAGGAAGACTTGCTCACTGCCAACCTTGTGAGATCTACTAGCTGAGTTTTTATTTTTATTTTTTTGCTATGATGCTGGTTTTTATTTTGAATATTTAATATCTCTTTTTTGGTCATTTGTTTTTAGATCATGATGCCTCTATTCAAACCTATGGTTTTATCAAAGGATAGGAAAGTCAACCACTTTTCCTTATATGTCTTGAATCGGTACCGAAGTAGCGTCAACATCCTTGACTCTTTACCTTTTAAGAAGAACCATCTTCCTTCAAAGAACACCTATCATAAAGATTGCGAGAAGATTGTGAGTGACATTTATTATCTGTACTCAATTAATTTTTCCGCTTCTTTGTTTCTGCTTTTCTGAGACCTGAAAAGGTGTGGTTTCTTTTTTTTTTACAGATCTCTAGATTGGTCCAAGTAATGAAGGATGTGTATGGTGATGCTCAGTACAATGTGAGCAAGCAGCCCAAATGGGAGGTTTTTGCAAAGAAACCAACGTTTGTCAAGGTTCCACTTCAAGGGCCGAATGAATGTGGCCATTATGCTTTGAAGTATGCGGGAACCTATGATGGTGAAAAGATCGTTGAGAACATTCGAGATAATGACGTGGGTTCTAGTTGAGCTTTTCACTTTCTGTGTTTGGCTTATTGTGTATTCCTTTTTTTATGTTTCATGATTTTTGATAATTTGTTTTATTGTTTTGCAGCCTCGTATTGTTGATTGGAACGTTGAGGATCTGTATACGGTTGTATTCAACCGGAATAACCAGCTTCTGGTGACAGAGCTTCCCAAGGAGGTTCAAGCTTTGGCTCCTGGTGTATAGAAGAAATGGTCATCATTTGCGTAGTGAATGGGATAGTTGTGTGATATATCTCTTGAAAGTATTGTAGGCTTTGTTTGTAGTGTTTGGATGTCTTGTCAACTACTATGTAATACCGTGTATATTTCGTGATGTTTTTAAGTGTGGCACAATGTTTAACAAACTTTTTTTCCATGATGATAGTGTGGTTGAATAGTTGTATCACTTGTGTATGTTTCATTTTAAGTTTTATTTTTTGTACTGAAGTCTTATAAACTAGTTGAACTGAAAACACCTTTTCAAGTGCATTACGAGTTGTTGCTGAAAAAGTGAGATTTATTTTATTTTCATCTGTCCCATCCTAAGCTGGACCTTTATAGTTTCTGTACCCTCTTTTCTTGTACTTATGGTATAGTTCTGTGAGTACTAAATTGTAATCTCATTCATCGTAAGGCTTTTAAAATTTGGTGTCACAATAGCACTTGTGGATCTAGCGTGAATGGAGTTATGCTTCCTTGTTATATAGAACTGATGTCATATAATGTATTAGAACTGAAGTTTTTTTTGGGATTGAAATTATTTACGACGAAATTGCTACATGATCTCTAGCCAGATTTTACTTAAGTATAAGAAATTTAGCAAAATTTGAGAGCCAAATTTTTGTTTGAACTTCTTGAATTTTAGTAGTTGAACTTCATAGTAAAAGTTAAAGCACTCGTTTAAATTAGCTACATTTAACAGATAGCCCTATTAAGTTCATAATTACTTCACTAGTCAATGCAAACTGATGCTCTTTTGTTTGTTTTTGTGAATTTTTGTCCTTGGTTGAACTGTAATCTATTTGGTTGAGTCTTGGCCTTCTTTCTCAAGACATTAATTGGTATCATCATAGGACTTACCAAATAAACTAAGTTGTACTGACATTTCAATTGTGCTAGTACTTTTGATCATTTTTTTATGTTTGAAACTAGTACCTCACTGGTCAACCTGGGTTGATGCTTCTGTTGTCTTTCTTGTGATTTTTCTCCTTGGTCATATATCTTTTTGATTTAGTTTTGGATTTCTTTTTTCTAGGCTGTGGTTCTTCTCAAGGCAATATTTGGTATCATCATAGTACTTGTCGTATAGACTTAGTTGTACTGAGATTTAAATTGTACTATTACTGTTATTCTTACCGTGTCACTTTTTAGGGAATGCGAACTGAAGCTTCCTGTTCCTTTTTTTGTAGAATGAATGTACTGTGTGTTCAAGTGTAGCAGTACTTTCAATCGTAGTATGCTAGTGACTAGGAAATATGTACTGATGGTTCTTTGTTTTTCCTGTTGCAGTACTTAGTAATTTTGTAACTACTATTTAGCATGATGCTGTTAGTACTGAATGTTGTCCTCGGTTGTAACTTAGTATTTTTAGTGTTCTTCTGAAACAAAAAACTGATTTTTAGTGTGATAGTACTAACGTACAGGACTAAGATGTACCGGGCGTCCAAGACTACTATTTGCTATTGTCCTTAGTCTGCCACTGTTTTTGTGAAAATATCCATGTGTGATTTGTTGCTCCATGACTAGTGCTGCATGGCAGCCATCAAGTTCCATTCACAATCTACTTCAACTTCAAATGATGGATAAACAAAGTAGGAAGCTAGCAAACTTGTTTAACAACATAAGCGAATGATGTACTTGACGACATAAGAAAACTTGTTCAAACCCTGACACACATGACATAAGCAAGCTGTTCAACTGAACAAAAACAAACTACAAATTTGAAACAACAAGATAAAGGACAAGCACAAGCGCAAGCAACACGGATGCAGACTTTCATGTCTCTTCATCCCGCGAAGTTGCATTGGTAGTAGGGGTCATCCTCCCCCTCATTTGAAAGTTCCCAACCTGTTGTGATGTTGTCGATTATCTTCCATGACTTGTACGTGGCGTGCACATCTATTCCTGCGTACTCGATGAGCTTGTCTGGCAGCGGGCTGATCCCCCACAGTTTGTGGTCTTCCTCCCTGTCGATCTTCTTCTTCACGCCTTTGTAGAATGGGTGGATGACGGTGGCTGCAACATTGGCCAAGGAGTCATACTTTTTCCTAGTGTATGGAACTCTCCACTTGCGCTGCATGTCGATGTACTTGTTGGGGTTGATCTCCGAACCAGACATCTTCAGCTTCTCTTTGTCGCCTTCAATGCTTAAACCGGCAAATGTGTACAATTTCTGCTCCTGTAGGAACTTTTTGAGGCACTTGGGTCTGCAAGGTGGAGACACATATTGAAGATTAGTGTTCTTTTTTGAAGATTTAATTCTTCTGTTTTTTGGTTTACAAGTGATAATCTATGAGGTAGATGCTTATATAGTATAAGTCATGGCTGAAATTAAACTCAAGTAACACCATGTCATTTTTCTTTTTTTGGTATGTTTAGTGGTTCACCAAATGGTTCACCAAGTTCAAGAACCTATAACCAGAGTAAATGATCTATGTGCTGCTTACTTCAAGTTTAGTTTTCTTTTTGTTGAATAAAAGACCTATACCAGTGCTTCACCAAGTTCTTACTTAATTTTTTGCTCCTGAAAATTACAACACCAGGTTCAGAAACTACTTGTGTACATCAAGTTTAAAAACATCTTTTAATACATCAATTCTATAAACTATACTAGTGCATCAAGATCAGAATCTATGCTAGTACATCAAGTTCAGAAATTAATTTGGAGAAACAATTTTCAGATGCTAATCCGGTGCATCAGTTTCAGATGCTAATCTGGTGAAACAATCCACTTCACAATTTCAGAAATACATGTAACTAGAGAAACATGTACTCGTGCATCCACTTCACAAACTATAGTAGTTCATCTAGTTGGGAAACAAGTTTAATGTAATTTTTAGAGAGTAGTACTAGTAGAACAGATGAATGAACAGTAGTATGGGTTACCATTTTGTGGCCGCTGCAATGTGGTACACCAAGCAGAGATCCTCCACGCACAACTGCAGGACTGCTGCCATCTGGGGAGGTTCATCTTCCCTGGTGTACTCCACATCAACTCCGATGAAGCTAGGATACAAGCCGCTGGCCTTCACCCTGAGCCTGCTCATCATCTCGTCGGCCTTGTCTGGTTCGCTGGTGCAGACGATCTCCTATGTCTCATTGCCGTGGAGCTCAACCCCTGTGAGGGTTTTGGTGTACTCGCGCTTCTCATCGGGGATGTGAACGTCGTCGAGGTTGCTGCTCTTGTCGAACGTCTCGCCATGATGACACTTGGCGGAAGGTTCCTCCGCCATTGCCCTCCTCCGACGACTGTGGGCTTGGGAGAGAGAAGTTTCTGGTTTGTCTGCAGTGGACATGGAAGCAGCAATGGTGGTTCTTGGAATGAGGCAGAGATGGAAGACAATGGGTTATTTCCAGTGCATGGATGGGGATGTGTGGGAGGTGGTTCATTGGGGATGTGGGTGTGGTGGTTGTGGGGTCGCCGTTTGCAGTCCCTAGTGGCAACCGCCCAGTGGGTGGCGTGGGCGGTGCCTGGAAGAACCAACCGTCCAAGTCAATGGTTTTTACTGTCGCACTGATCCGTCTTGTCAAACTGTACTTATCAGATGCTTATCCAACTTCACGTCTCAAGGGTGGTGATGATGGAATTTTGCACTGTTTAAGTGACGTATGTTTTGTGATGTTTTTCCGTGTGGAGGTTAAGTCTTGTTTTTCCACTGAAGTCTTATACACTAGTTGATCTCAACACATTTTTCAGTGCCCTGGGAGTTGTTGCTCAAAACTGGGACTTATTTTATTTTCATCTGTACCAACCTAAGTTAGGCCTTTATAGTTTTTGTATTCTCTTTTTAGTGCACTTATTGTTTAGTGCTGTGTGAACTGAATTATAATTTCATACAGCATACGGTTTTGAAATTTGGTGTCATAGTGGTGTGAGTGGCGTGACTGTTCCCGCCTTTTTAGTACTGATGTCATATGTATGTTTGAACTGAGTTTTTTTGGGGGATTGAGATTATTTACGAAAAAATCGTTCGTTGAGCTCTAGACAGATTTTGTATAAATAAGAAATTTAGCAGAATCGACAAACAATATCTATTTCAACTTCTTGCATTTTAGTAGTTGAACTTATCAGATTTTATATAAACGAGAAATTTAGCAGAATTGACAAACATTATCTATTTGAACTTCTTGCATTTTAGTAGTTGAACTTGTCAGATTTTATATAAATAAGAAATTTAGCAGAATTGACAAACATTATCTATTTGAACTTCTTGCATTTTTAGTAGTTGAACTTAAAGTAATACTTAATTCGGTGTTTTAAATTATGTACATTTAACAGATAGGCTATTAAGTTCTCTGCTTTTTAGAGTTTCATTGTTTTTGTATCATATTTTTTCCTTTTTTTATCATCCGTGGTGCAGAGCTAATTTTTTTTTGTATTTAAAATTATTGACTGCGAACTAGTATTTGAACTTTTATATTTTCAGTTTTTGAACATTTTTTTGTAGTTTATATTTATTTGCCCCGCGCTCTGCTTTGTTTAACTGGCCTTATTGGTGGGGTGTTTGTAGACGATGGAGGCTATCGTGTTGTTTTCTGGCCCAAATGCCCGCGCGGACGATTTGGGGACTATTGGATGTGTGTGTGGTCTGGGTTTAGTCCCGCCTCGCTAAGGGAGGAGGCTCTCAACCTGTTTATAAGCATGACCAAGTCCTACTAGTCGAACTCCTCTGAATACTTACCTGAGCGCTTATACACGGCGCTCTCTCTCTCATGACCTATGGGCCTTGGTTGGCTGGCCCTACATTGTGCGGATTACTAGGGATTCGTCGACGGTTCCGCCGTGGGCTCGAGTTCAAGTATCTAGCAGCGTCAGGGCCTCCCTGTCCTTGGGTGGGCAATTTTTACTTTTTTTGGTTTGAATCTAGTACTTGACTCCACCAGTAACTTGGACCGATACTTTTTGTTCTAGTTCTTGTGAGTTTTGTGGAAGTGTTATCTTTTCATTTGAGTTTTTTGCCTTCTTTTCGTGTTTGTTTTTGTGATTATTCTCAAGGGTCTTCTAGTATCATTTTCAGCACTATGGTACTTGCGTGTAGACTAAGTTGTACTGATAGTCCATTCATAGTAGCACTTATGTTCTTAGTCTGACATTTTTTTGGGGGATTACTAACTAATGCTTCTTTGTACTTTTTATTGTAGTAAGTATGTACTATCGGATCAAGTGTACTAGTACTGTCATTCTTAGTCTGCAAGTGACCAATATAAGTGTGTGCTGATGCTTCTTAACTTTTTCTGTTGTAGTACTTGTTAATTTTCTAGTAGCTACATATGAATGAGAATAGTACATGAAGTACTAAGAATTTTTGCTTCAACTTTTGAAGCGTTGTTAAGCAACTCAAATTGTACTGATTGTTTTCAATGTTATGTTTGCTATACAATACTAAATCGAAACTACACATGGAACATCATTGTGTGATTACTTGCTTCATAACTAGTACTAAAGAGCAGCCACAAAGTTCCATTCAGAAGCTACTTTGAATTTGAAATGATGGATTAACAAAATACGAAGCTACCAAACTTATATAATGAGATGAGCAAAACAATGTACTTGATGACATAAGTAAACTTGTTCAACCATGACAAGCACGACATAAGCATACTGGTGCAACCCAACAAGAGCAAACTACGATTTTCAAACAACAAGATAAAAGGCAAGCACAAGCGGAAGCAAAAGAAAGGCAGGCTTTGATGTATCTTCATCCCGCAAAGTGGCAGTGGTAGTAGGGGTCAGCCTCCTCCACTTTTGAAATTTCCCAACCATTGGTGATGACGTCGATTATCTCCCATGACTTGTACATGTCGTACGCATCTACTCCTGCGTAAACGATTAGGTTGTCTGGCACGGGGTTGATCCCCCACAGCTTGTGGTCTTCTTGCGTGTCTATCTTCTTCTTCATGCCTTTGTAGAATGGGTGGATGATGCTGGCTACAACATTTGTCAAGGAGTCATACTCTTTTCCGGTGTATGGAAGTCTCCAGATGCGCTGAATGTCGATGTAACTTGTTGGGGTTGATCTCCAAACCAGACATCTTCAGCTTCTCTTTGTCGCCTTCAATGTTGAAACCGGCAAATGTGAACAACTTCTGAAGCTTCAGCATCTCGTTGAGGCACTTTGGCCTGCAAGGGGAGAGATATTTTGAAGATTAGCATCACTTTGATGTTTGAATTCTTCATTTTTGTTTTGTTTTACAAGCGATGAATCCATCAATTGGAGGGCCCCGCAGCTTCATGGTGGGAGAACTACACCACCACATACCCCATTGCTGATGTGACTTGGGAGCAGTTCAAGCAAGATTTCCGCACCGCACATGTCTCAGCTGGAGCCATGAGTCTGAAGAAGCGTGAGTTTCGCAACTTACGCCAGGGAAACCGTTTCGTGGCCCATTACGTGGACGACTTCAACACGTTGGCCCGTTATGCACCAAGGGATGTGGCCGATGATGCAGCCAAGCAGGAAAAGTTCTTGGAAGGACTCAATGATGAGTTGAGCGTGCAACTGATGGTGGCTACTTTCAGCAACTACCAGGAGTTGGTAGACAAGGCCCTCGTCTTGGAGGGGAAGCAGCAGCAAATTGAGAACCACAAGAGGAAGTATGCACATGGGAAGTCTACCTTTGGAGCTCATCAGAAGCCCCGCTACGCCTCGTACTCAGGAAATACCGGATCAGGGACCGGTAAGAATGGAGGACACACTCATCCAGTGCACACCCATGGAGGCCACCACCATGGAGGAAATGGGAATAATCATCCCAACAATGGCAGCTTCAAGAATGGTAATGGAAGTGGGAATGGCAACCAACACTGTCCCGCTCCAGCTTAGAAGGATCTGAACCACATCACATGCTTCAAGTGTCAGAAGAAAGGGCACTATGCTAGTGAATGCCCTCAGAACAAGCAAGGGAATGGAACGGCAACTCCGCAGCTAAGAAGCCAAATCTGTTTCCTTGTGCTCAGGTGAACCACCTCGATGTGGAAGAAGTCTATGATCAGCCCGAGACTGTGGTTGGTAAGTTTTTATTGCATTCATGTCCAGTTATGGTACTTTTTGATTCTGGTGCAACGCATTCATTTATATCAAGGGTAGTTGTGGAAAAGTATGGTTTACCCACCAGAACCCTTAGTCAGCCCATTAAAGTAAATTCCCTAGGAGGAATGATGACGGCAGGAATAGGATGCCATGCCCTGAAACTTCACATAGGAAACCATGTTTTTCCTACCGACCTCATCGTCTTAGAATCCCAGGGATTGGATGTAATCCTAGGCATGGATTGGATGACCAAGTATGAAGGAAACCTTGATTGCCCTAGTAAGTCTATTTCACTCACCACTCCGAAGAACAAGAGGATTAAGTATGTATCCCGACGCACACAGATGAGTTCTCGGTTAAGTTACCTCACAGGAGTTGTTCAGGAGGAAGTACCGGTTGTACGAGACTTTCCAGATGTATTCCTAGAGGAATTACTAGGCATGCCACCAGATAGGGAGATTGAGTTCCTAATAGAGCTACTACCGGGGATAGCCCCGATTTCCAAGAGACCCTATCGGATACCCGCAAGTGATTTAGTGGAAATCAAGAAGCAGATTAAGGAGCTATTGGACAAGGGATATATTCGCCCAAGTTCATCACCTTGGGGAGCCCCAGTTCTTTTGGTGGAGAAGAAAGATAAAACCTTGAGGATGGTGGTCGATTATCGAGCATTGAACGAGGTGACTATCAAGAATAAGTACCCTCTGCCGATGATTAATGACCTGTTTGATCAGCTAGTAGGCGCCAAAGTATTCTCCAAGATCGATCTTCGATCAGGGTATCACCAACTGAAGATTCGTGAACAGGATATACCCAAAACAGCTTTCACCACCAGGTATGGCTTATATGAGTATACAGTCATGTCCTTTGGTTTGACTAATGCTCCAGCCTATTTCATGAATTTGATGAACAAAGTGTTTATGGAATATTTGGACAAGTTTGTCGTGGTGTTCATCGATGACATTTTGATATTCTCCAAGAGCGAGGAAGAACACAAGCAACACTTGCGTTTAGTTCTGGAGAAGCTTAGAGAGCATCAGTTGTATGGCAAGTTCAGTAAATGTGAATTTTGGCTAACGGAAGTCGGATTCCTTGGACATGTTATTTCCGGAGAAGGAATAGCAATAGACCCCGCTAAGGTTGAAGCAGTCACTGAGTGGAAGTCACCCACCTCAGTTAAGGAGATCCGCAGTTTTCTCGGACTTGCCGGCTATTACTGGAGATTCATTGAGAATTTCTCAAAGATTGCCAAGCCCATGACAGAGTTGTTGAAGAAAGAGTCTAAGTATATCTGGACTGAGGAATGTGAGGCCAGTTTACAGGAATTGAAGAAACGTTTGGTCACAGCCCCAGTGTTGATACTGCCAAACAATCGGAAGGACTTCCAGGTTTATTGTGACGCATCCCGTCAAGGACTTGGAGGAGTACTCATGCAGGAGGGAAAAGTTGTAGCATATGCATCCAGACAGCTATGACCCCATGAGTTGAATTATGCCACCCATGATTTGGAGCTAGCAGCCGTAGTGCACACACTCACTTGGAGACATTTCCTTATCGGAAATAGTTGTGATGTATACACTGATCATAAGAGCCTGCAGTATATCTTCACGCAGAAGGAGTTGAACCTTAGACGGAGGAGATGGTTAGAGTTAATCAAGGACTATAACATGAGATTACATTACCATCCAGGAAAAGCAAATGTTGTGGCAGATGCTTTGAGTCGGAAGAGTTATGTGAACTCACTCATAGCCGGAGGATTACCCCAGGAGTTAACCAAAGATCTGAGAGAGCTTCGGTTAGAGATAGTTCCGCAAGGATATGTTGCCACACTAGAGATTCAGTCCACCTTGATTGAAAGAATTCGAGAAGCCCAGAAATCAGACAAGGAGATAGCTGAGATAAAGCAGAGAATGAAGAAAGGCAAGGCTAAAGGCTTTCGTGAAGATGACCAGGGTACTCTATGGTTTGAGAACCGAATCTATGTGCCCCATGACCCAGAGCTTAGGAAGTTGATACTTCAAGAAGCCCACGATTCACCATACTTAATACACCCAGGAAACACCAAGATGTACCTAGATTTGAAGGAAAGTTACTGGTGGACAGGTATGAAGAAAGATATTGCCAAACATGTTGCAGTATGTGATGTTTGTCAGCGAGTAAAGGTAGAACATCAAAAACCAGCAGGGTTACTCCAACCTTTGCCGATACCCGAGTGGAAATGGGAAAAGCTCGGTATGGACTTCATCACAGGACTACCAAGGACCCGTTCAGGATATAATTCCATTTGGGTAGTGGTCGATCGCTTGACCAAGGTGGCTCATTTCATTCCAGTGAAAACCACTTATACCAGTGCTAAGCTAGCCAGAATATATATGACCAGGATCGTATGTCTGCATGGAGTTCCAAGGAGTATCGTGTCAGATAGAGGAACACAATTTACCTCAAAGTTTTGGCATCATCTACATGAAACTTTGGGTACAAGACTGGAGTTCAGTACAGCTTTTCATCCGCAGACTGATGGACAGACTGAGAGAGTCAACCAGATTCTGGAGGACATATTGAGAGCCTGCGCGTTAGACTATGGGTCCAGTTGGGATGACAACTTACCTTACACAGAGTTCTCATACAACAACAGTTATCAGACCAGTCGGAAGATGGCCCCTTTCGAAGCTTTATACGGAAGGAGGTGTTGAACACCATTGACGTGGGATGGTGTTGGACACCGACAACTTTTTGGTCCCGATCATATCAGAGATTCTGAAGATAAGGTCAAATTGATTCGACACCGACTCAAGATAGCTCAATCCCGGCAGAAGAGTTATGCTGATAACAAACGCAAGGAGGTGACATATGAAGTAGGGGATCGAGCATATCTCCGTGTGTCCCCACTTCGAGGAATCAAGAGGTTTGGTCTTAAAGGAAAGTTAGCACCCAGATTCATAGGCCCCTACAAAATTCTGGAATGTAGAGGCGAAGTGGCATACAAGATGGAATTGTCAAAAGGACTGTCCGGAGTTCATGATGTTTTCCATGTTTCCCAGTTGAAGAAATGCCATGCTAAGATGGCTGATATTCCTTTGAGAGACATAGTGCCCCTAGAGGCCATACAACTTGACAGTGACCTGACCTATGAGGAGAAGCGTATCAGAATCCTTGAGACTACCAACAGAGTTACCCGTAGCAAGATCATCAAGGTCTGTAAGGTTCTGTGGAGTCACCACACCGAGGAAGAAGCCACCTGGGAACGCGAAGAAGATCTTCGTAGAGACCACCCGCACCTATTTTTTAGCCAACCCGAATCTCGAGGGCGAGATTCATCTTAAGGTGGGTAGGTTTGTAACATCCCAAAATTTCATTTTGGAATGTTATGAAATATAGCTATGCATCATCATCATAATGTTTGAATGAATATAATGGTTGAAGTGTTTCTTTTGAATTTCTGAAATGTCACTTTCATCTTTCCTTTTTCTTGTTTCATCTATTTGAAAACCTCTGGAAAAGTTCAAAGAAAAGAGGGGAGTAACATGACACTCCACACCAGGGGCATCTTGGTGAAATATTTGAACAATAAAACCAGGGGGCTATCTGAAAAAAATATTGCAAAAGGATTTAAAATCAAATAGCAATTTCTGAAAAAAATATCAAAGTATTCAATGTGACAGAGGAAAAATGTTCATTGAATAGCATTAATTCTCCTGATCATTTTGATATATATATTTCCTATATTTGGAAATGTTTTGAATGCTTTTAAATGAGTTTTACTACTCTGGATAATAAAAAGGAAACGATTTAATTTGAAAATGGGCTGGCCCACAGCAGTTAATTCCCGAAACCGCTCCGAGCCGACCGACCGACGAGCTGACGCCGCCCTCTCTCCCTCTCTGACGCCCTGGCCCCACCGTCCGATCCAGAAGACGCCATAGTCGCCTTGCTCCTCGCGCCAGACAGAGCCCGCCGGAGATCCCTCCCATGACGGATCCGCCTCCTCTTTCCTTCCTCGACCACCCGCGGCCCTATAAGTAGCCCCGACTCTCCGCTCCTC
This sequence comes from Hordeum marinum, assembly GCA_022496015.1. Classification (NCBI taxonomy): domain Eukaryota; kingdom Viridiplantae; phylum Streptophyta; class Magnoliopsida; order Poales; family Poaceae; genus Hordeum; species Hordeum marinum. The sequence goes on along the minus strand of CM039678.1, from coordinate 307,589,687 downwards.
ATTCCACCCCGAGCCCCCACTCTACCTCACCAGAGCGCTGCCCACACCCTCGCCGGAGTTCGGATCCCCAGCTGAAGCTCCCGGAGCTCGTGCCCGTCGCCACGCTCGTCCCCACTCTCCTTCGACACCACTAGAGTATGCCGGAGACTCGCCACCGTCATTTACACCCCTCGGACGCCGTCCCCAACTACCGGAGCGCCTTCCTCGACAACCTCGACGCCTCGGCCTCGCCGGAGAACCCCCTCGCCGGCGACCCCTTCTTTGTGAGCCCCCCTCTCTCTCTCTTAGCCGTTCGATCCAGATCCGACACGTAGGATTAGATCGTTTTAAAAGTCGTACCGGTATCTTCTTTAGTTCGGTCGTACGATTGATTCATTAGATCTCGCGCACTCCGTAGCCAACCAAAGAACGCCACGTCACCCTATCTGTTCGATCAGTTTTTTTCTTTTCTTTTCTGTTTTAGAAAACAAAATGTTTTCTGTTTTTGTTTTTGTTGTTTCTTTTAAACTATTTAGTGTTTTTAGTTGATTATTTTTGCATTAGTTCACATATTTGATGTACTTTATGTCTGTATGCTTAGATTTCAAATTTGTGCTTTAAATTTTGAATCTAATCAAATTTGTTCAAATTACTAAAATCTATATAACTATAGTTTAAAAATATATTTTTGAGTGAATCTTTTTGCCACTGTTTGGTATTAGTTAAACCTATCATTCTACATGATTTGAGTATTTTTTTGAACACATTAAGTTACTGTTTTTAACAAAAACAGAATCTCCTTAGTTCTTAATGTAGTTTAGTTTTCCTAATTTTAATTTAGTTTGAACCTGAATTAGTTTAACTTTGTTAATAGTTTTCATTAGTTTCTGTTGTTTCAAACATTTAGGTAACATTACCTGCTAATATTTCAAATGATTGTTTAGTTTTATAGCATGTTGTTATAGGAATCTCTATATCTTTTCATTAGGTATAGTTTTATAAAACAATTTAGTTTTACTTTCACACACTAGATAGATGACTAAGATAGATTTCTAATAAATAATTTTAGTAATTCAATTATGTTAAGTAATATGATGATAATAAGATTAGTGTTAATAATATCATTGTTTTGGTTTCCTATTCCAAAGTTATAGGAACATTCTAGTTATTTTTCTTTTAGTAGTGTTTCTTTACACAAAAGTTTTAGTGTAATTGATTTTGTTTACTAAAATTGATTTTTTTTCTTTACTATGTATTTTCTACTAGCTATTGCTTGGTTGTTTGTCTTAAAGTGGTAGTGGTAGAAGTTTTTGACACTAAAATTTTTGTGAGTCAAAATTATTTTATTTCTTTCTCTTGATTGATACTATTGAATGGTTTTAGTATTGTTTGTTAACCTTGCTAAATTGTGTGAATTGTTTTGTAATTATGCTTATGGTGTGCTCTTTTTTGATTCGTTAGATCATCCGGAGTGCGAAGCTTGTTATCTAGAGTCACTCGAGTACGAGGATCGTCAGCAAGGCAAGTCACTTTGACCATGTATACCTATGTTTTATTGCATTAGTTCTTCCATCACCCCGATTGCATGCAAAGCAGGTAAATTGGAAACTTGGTTACTTGTTGTAGTATCATGTGGTAGGTGCCCCACAACCATTTGACACATTGGCCCCCGGGAAACATTGTTTTACATTTTGCTATGCTATTAGTAGACGGGGTTGGTTGTGTGATTCATGAGAGTTGTGGGTTAATAATTTCAAGACCTACATGATGATCAAGTCTTCAAGACTTGAAGTTTTCAACTTACCTCTTGGTGGATGATGGTTGAACGGCGCCCTGGAGAAACTAGTGGTTAGCCTAGATGATGCTGGAGATGTGCCAGTATTCATGCGGAAAGGTCCACCCAAGCACAAAGAGATGGATGGATGCTTCAAGACCCAAGGCTTACCTGCAAAGCCACAAGTCATTATGGGCTCTGGCTTGGTTGGATATCGTGGTGACCCTGGACAGGCGGTGCTACGAGATGTAGAAGAACGGTAGGAAAGGATGGGCACCGACAGAGTCGCAGGGAAACCCTTTGGAAGACCATGTTTTGATCATCCGTTTCTCAAACACCCTGAAGTGCGAGAAATCAAACGAAGGCGACCAAATCTTGTGGGGAACGTGTGCAAAACTCTGCAGAGTACCCAAACCTAATCGATTATCCATGTCCACGGTCATGGACAGTTTGAGCCAAAGGAAATGAAACTATCTGGAACTCTCAACACAATAAATTATATTGATGTGGGTTATTAATGTCAACTTGGGTATGAGAATTGGTTGGTGGAACCATCTCATTAATCAACCAACATTCTAGTAATTATGCCTTTGCCCTCTCTTGTTGTAGGAAAAATTTCGCTTTATGCAAAAACTTACTACCCCACCTGCCATATTTGCATATAGACTAGATGATTACCTTACCCCCTCTCTTGTGACTTTGCCGGCATATTCAATATGCTGACCTATACGGCTGCAATGTATCATGTTGCAGAGTACTTTTCCGACCAGGAGTGAGGATACGCTCTACGCTCGGTGAGATGCCCTTTGAGTCAGATGGACTCATCTACCTTCAAAGCTTCCGCAAGTTTATGGTTTAGTTTATCTCATGAGTTGGTCTTCAGCCACTTTATTGTAATCATTATTGTAATAAAGGACTCGATATGAGATTTTGATTAATTTATGTTGTGTGATTTCCCTTTGATATATACATTGATGTACCGTGTGTGTACCAGCATGATCTTGGGATGGTACAGAAACACCGGAGATTTGACCTTTCAGGTCGGGTCGCTACATATTTTCTATGCACCCTACTCCAAATGACCCTTGTTATCAAGGATCCCTTCCTTGTCAATGATCCCTGTCACCACTCCTAAGATTAACCTTTTTGGTATTTATGCCAAAGGGGTAGAATATCAAAGCTTCATGCTAAAGGCAGAGTTACATGCTTATGCAAAGGGGGAGAGGAAAATAACAAAGGTTGAAACTTATATAAACAAGGGGAGAATAACAATGTAGGGGGGAAACTAGTCTTGGAAAAAACTCTTAAATGAACAAATGATTCCTTTTCTCACCCTATCCAATCCCAATATCTACATGCTGAGATTCTGGGGGAGAGGATGTACTACCATTTTCATATCTAAGGGGAGAAAATATATAATAGTTTTATGCTAAAGGAGGAGACATATCAATCTTATGGATTATCATATCTTATATGTTCTCCATATCTTGGTATCTGTTGAGTTATATTGCTTTTGTTTAGTAGAATACTCTTGTGTTTCCTAACATTGTTTTCTCAAGTGTGTCTCTACTACTGGAATGCTCAAGAACTCAAGGTAAGTATATGCATCATATCTTTGATCAATATGATATCTTGCTTATTCCACATATTGTTTGCAAGAGTGAAGTCTTGATTAAGGGTATACATTTCATTCACATATATTGATGCATATAGCCAAGATACACATGAATTGTTGTATCCCTTTCATCCATATATGTTTCCGTGCATTCCAAAGCAACTATCCTTCAAAGAACTTCACACATTTAGGTGGATCAAATCTAGGTCATCTGTTTATCAAAGTCTTCATTGCATCCATGCACATCTTTATTTGAAGCTTTGATTGTATGTTGTCATCAATTACCAAGAAGGGGGAGATTGAAAGAACAACATGCTCCCTTGGTGGTTTTGATAATTCATGACAACATACATTGTCTCTTGGACTAATACTTTTATCTAGTGTATTTCAGATAATAGTCCATGGAGAGTTGAGAGTGCAAAAGGATTGTGGAGATTGTGGAAGTACCCCAAGATTCAAGGAAATAGGTTGGCCAAGCTTCAAGCAAGAGGACTCTACATTTTACATTTGTGAGAAATCATTTTGAGTCCATAGGAAAGCCAATACAATTAAAAGGGGGTAAGGTTTTGATGATGAACAAAATGCTCATACGTGCACAAGTGATAGTCACCAAAAACATCCACAAGCTCTCCCACCAAAGTCTGTACCTAGCCAAACATGCAAAATTGATGCAACCAACTTTCCTATCCCGATGCCACCGATTCCAAACCCCAGACAGTCTTAGCCAAACCCTACCCACTTTGGTGCAGCCGACACTGCTTTCGGTGCCACCGAGTTGGGTTGCCAACTTTCTGTTATGTGAGTTCACACTTTCGGTCCGTCCGAGAATGTTGAATCGGCTTCACCGAGTCTGGCAATTCTAACTGTTGGTCACATTGTCAGTGCAACCGAGATTCCTATATCCACCGAGATTCAAAAGTTGCCACCTTTTGGTCGCTTTGGTACCACCGATATTAACACAACGGTGTCACCGAGTTGGTCATTTTGTGTGTAACGGTTGGATTTTGGGGGATGCCTATATATACCCCTTCACCACGACCCACTCGAAAGAGAAGCACTCAGAACTATTCCATACCTATCCTACTCAGTTTTCTGAGAGAGAGAGCCACCTACCCTAGTGTTGAGGTCAAGATCTTCCACTCCAACCATATGGATCTTGATTTCTATCCTCCCCAAGTTGCTTTCCACCAATCCCATCTCTTCTACCAACCCAAATCTGTGAGAGATTGATTGTGTGTTGAGGAGTCTATCATCTTGAAGCACAAGAACAAGGAGTTCATTGTCATTACCGAGCATATTACCTTTTGGAGGGTGGTTCCTCCTAGATTGGTTTGGTGTCGCTTGGGAGCCTCCTACTTCGTGTTGTGGAGTGAACCAAGAAGTTTGTAAGGGCAAGGAGATCGCCTACTTCGTGAAGATCTACCCATAGTGAGGCTAGTCCTTCGTGGATAGAAGCCATATGGAATAGTCAAGGTTGCTACTTCGTGCACCCTTATGGGTGGAGCCCTCCGTGGACTCTCGTGACCGTTACCCTCCGTGGGTTGAAGACTCCATAAACGTGGATGTACGATAGCACCACCTATCGGAACCACGGGAAAAATCCTTGCGTCTCCTATTGCGTGTGACCTTCCTAACCCATCTCTTTACTTACATGTGCAATGTCTTTACTTTCCACTGCCATACTTGTGGACATGCATATGTAGGGCTGTTAGACTCGCTAGACTTGCTAAAATAGTTAAAATCTGCTAACCAATTAACTTGGGAAAAGGTTAGGTTTTAAATTTCTGCTAGTAGTCTATTTACTCCCCCTCTAGACACTCTTCTATCGATCCTACAACAATGCACTATTAGTGAAAATCATCACACTTTTATTTACTTATAACTCAAAAAAGAAAATTACAACTTGATACCTATAATGAAGTATGACTCTATATGCATGATGAAGTGATGGTGCATGTCATGAGAAACTAAATGATGGAAATTGCATGGAAATATATTTCGGAATGGCTATGGAAATGCCATAATAGGTAGGTATGGTGGCTGTTTTGAGGAATATATGGTGGTTGTTTTGAGGAAGGAGGGTTTGATGTACCGGCGAAAGTTGCGCGGTACTAGAGAGGCTAGCAAAGGTGGAAGGGTGAGAGTGCGTATAATACATGGACTCAACATTAATCATAAACAACTCACATACTTATTGCAAAATTCTATTAGTTATCAAACAAATCATTAGACGCATGCTCCTAGGGGATAGGTTGGTAGGAGTTAACCATCGCGCGCGACCCTCACACAAAGGTTGACAGTCATTAAACAAATCATGGCCCGACTTCGTTACATAACGGTTCACCATACGTGCATGCTACGGGAATCACAAAATTTAAAACAAGTATCTCTTAAAATTCACAACTACTCACTAGCATGACTCTCATATTACCATCTCTATTATCTCAAAACTATATGCAAGGAATCAAACTTCTCATAGTATTCAATGCACGTTATATGTAAGTTTTTATTATATCCCTTTTGGATGCCCATTATATTAGGAATAAATTCATAACCTAAACAAATTACCATGTTGTTTTAATAACCTCTCAAAATAATATAAGTGAGGTACGAGAGTTCAATAATTTCTAAAAAATATAACACCACCATGCTCTAAAAAGATATAAGTGAAGCACTAGAGCAACATTGCCTATCTCAAAAGATATAAGTGAAGCACAAAGATTATTCTAATAAATTCACGATTCAGCATGTCTCTCTCAAAATATGTGTGCAGAAAGGATGATTATGGCAAACTAAAAAGTAAAGACTCATATCATACAAGACGCTCCAAGCAAAACACATATCATGTGGTGAATAAAAATATAGCCTCAAGTGAATTTACCGATGGATTGAAAATGAAAGAGGGGATGCCTTCTGGGGAATCCCCAAGCTTAGGCTTTTTGGTATCATTGAATATGGCTTGGGTTTCCTTGGGAATCACCAAGCTTAGTCTCTTGCCACTCTTTATTCCATACTCCATGAAATCTTCACCCAAAACTTGAAAACTTCACAACACAAAACTCAACAGAAAACTCATGAGATCCGTTAGTATAAGAAAAAAATCACCACTTTAGGTACTGTTGTGAACTCATTCTTTATTTGTATTTGTGTAATACCTACTGTATTCTAACTTCTCCATGGTTCATACCCCCCGATATGACCCATAGATACATCAAAATAAGCAAACAACACAAAGGAAACAAAATCTGTCAAAAACAGAACAGTCTGTAGTAATCTATAAACTTTGAATACTTCTGAAATTCTAAAAATTCTGAAAAAATAGGAAAATCAGGGAAGTTTGTACATAAGTCTTGTGTAAGATATTTCAGAACAATTCGGCGCTCTGAAAATTTTAGAAAATTCCTGGACTGAGTGCAAAAGTTTCCGTTTTTCAGCAAGATCAAATTAACAACTACCATAGATCACCCCAAAGGTTTTACTTGGCTCAAACACTAATTAAAACACCAAAACACAATTACTACAGAAGTAATAATGTAAAAACACACCAAAACAGAAGCAAAAAGCAGAAAGAAAAATAAAATTGGGTTGCCTCCCAACAAGCGTTGTTGTTTAACGCCCCTAGCTAGGCAAAACACAATAGATCTAGGTATTGTCATCTTTGGTATTGGCAACTTTTGTGAGGACCTTATCGAATCCAATAGGTTCTTTCCTCTTTCCTCCACTTGTAGGGGGAGGATCTGTCTTGGTGTCCAAAATATACAAACTCTTATTGCAAAGGGTAATCAAGGTATTCAAGCGATTAAGGTTCCCGCTAATATGTTTGAGGGGTTCATGATATTGTTGTAACTCGACCAAGTGCTTATGTAAGTCACCCGATTTGTCGAGAACTTGAACTCCCTCTTGAGAGAAAGCAAACCCCCTTTTGGCAGAGGAATCCCAAAAATACCTTCTAAAACGTCATAGGTGGCATTCGTGTCAAGCTCAATAAAATTTCCTTTTGAGGCAAAATCTAAAGGCTCCCTATGATGCAAAGCTAAACCAATGTAAAAAAATTCTAAGCAAAACTTTCGCATCCCCTTTGAGATTGGAAACACAATAAGATTCCATTAGCCTATGCGAAGCATCTTTCAAATTTTCCCCTTGCTTTTGTTTGAATTAGAGAACTTCAAAGTCTCATGACAAGGGGGATGTGCTGATGTTAGACCTAGTTCAAGTAGTCAAAACTGCAAGCGGAAGAAGGGCAAACAAAAAAGGCAATATTTTTGGTATTTTCTGAAAATCGTTTTAGAAGTGGGGGAGAGGAAAACGAGAGGCAAATGGCAAATAATGTAAATGCAAGAGATGCGTTTGTGATAGGTACTTGGTAGGCTTGATGTAGATCTCCTCGGCAATGGCACCAGAAATTGGCAAGTTGATGAGAGACTTCTTATCTTGACTTGCTATGTATCTCCCCAACAACGGCGCCAGAAATCCTTCTTGCTCCTTCTCGAGCATGCATTGGTTTCCATGAAGAGGAACGGGTGATGCAGCAAAGTAGATAAGTATTTCCCTTAGTTGTTGAGAACCAAGGTATCAATCCAGTAGGAGATACAAGCAAGGCCCCAATAGATGTACCTACACAAAGAATCAAACTCTTGCACCCAACGCTATAAAGGGATTGTCAATCCCTTCATGGTTACTTGCAAGGATGAGATCTGATAGAGATAGATTGCTTGAATGGAAAGTAAAAAAAGGTAAAAATAATGCAGCAAAGTATTTTTGGTATTTTTGGTTTTAGATCTGAAAGTATAAGATGGAAAATAGACCCGGGGGCCATAGGTTTCACTAGAGGCTTCTCTCATGATAGCAAGTATTACGGTGGGTGAACAAATTACTGTTGAACATTGATAGAAAAGTGAATAATTATGAATATATCCAAGGCAATGATTATGCATATAGGCATCACGTCTGTGTCAAGTAGACCGAAATGATTCTGCATCTACTACTATTACTCCGCACATCGACCAACTCCTGCCTACATCTAGAGTATTAAGTTCATGAAGAACAGAGTAACGCAATAGGTAGGATGACATGATGTAGAGGGATAAACTCAAGCAATATGATGAAAACCCCATCTTATTATCCTTGATGGAAACAATACAATACGTCCGCCGCTACCCCTACTTTGTCACTGGGTGAGGACACCACAAGATTGAACCCAAAACTAAGCACTTCTCCGATTGCAAGAATTACCAATCTAGTTGGCCAAACCAAACCAATAACTCGAAGAGACTTGCAAAGATATGAAATCATGCATATAAGAATTCAGAAAAGACTCAAATAATATTCATGGATAATCTGAACATAAACCCACAATTCATCGGATCTCGACAAACACACCACACAATAGTATTACATCGGATAGATCTCCATGAAGATCATGGAGAACATGGTATTGAAGAGCAAAAAGAGAGAAGAAGCCATCGAGATACTAGCTATGGACCCGAAGGTCTATGGTGAAATACTCACGCATCATCGCAGGGGTAATGGAGTTGATGTAGATGACCTCCGTGAACGAATCCCCCTCCGAAAGATTACCAGAAAAGGCTCCAAGATTGGATCTCTCTAGAACAGAGGCTTCTGGCGGCGGAAAAGTGTTTTCGTGGCTCGTTCTGATATATAGGCAATATTTGGGAATTTATAGGCCAAACATTAGGGTTAGGAGGGCTGTCGTGGGCCCACAAGCCTGCTGGGCGTGCCCCTAGGGCTTGTGGCCCCATGGTGGCTCTCCTGCCTTGGTCTCCAAGCTTGGTGGTTTCCTTCCGGTCTAGAAAAAACCATTCCAAAGGTTGTATTCCATTTGGTCTCCGTTTAATATTCCTTACCTACAATTCTCAAAAACAAGGAAAAAACAGAAACTGGCACTAGGCTCTAGATTAATAGATTAGTCCCAAAAATAATATAAAATAGCATATTAATGTATATAAAACATCCAAAATAGATAATATAATAGCATGGAATAATCAAAAATTATAGATACGTTGGAGACGTATCAATCATCTACTTATTAGTCCATAGTGCCTTCCATTAGGCCTAATATTGGGAATTCTCATGTGGTCGACGTTCACATGACACCACTAAAGGAAGCAACAACATACATATCATCAAAATATCCAACGAACACCAAATTCTCATGATTACTTATAACAAGACTTCTCTTATGTCCTCGAGAACAAAAATAACTACTCACATATCATCACCATGTTCATGATCAAAGGTGTAATGAATATGATAATGGATCTGCACATATTATCTTCCACCAAATAAACCAACAAGCATCAACTAGAAGATGTAATAAACACTACTAGGAACCCCCAGGTACCAATCTAAGGTTTTAAGACAAAGATTGGGTACAAGAGATGAACAAGGGTTTGATATGAGATGGTGTTGGTGAATATGTTGATGAAGATTGTCCCTCTGATGAAGAAGCAAGTGTTGGTGATGACGATGGCATCGATTTCCTCCTCCAAGAGGGAAGTTTCCCCGGAAGAATCGCTCTGTCGGAGAGAAAAAGTGATCATGTCCGGTTTCCGCATCAATACCACGATGCTTTGTCCCGAAAATATCCTCTTTTTTTCTAGGTCAAAACCCTTTATATAGCATAAGAGGGGCACTGGATCCTGCCTACGGCTCTCCCAAGGCAAGGGGGCACGCCTGGGGGTGGTCGCGCCTTGTTGCCTTGGAAGAAATAGGTGGCCCCCTCTTTTTGGTTCTTGGCCCCAATTATTCTTATCTATTCCGTAAAAAACATCGTTCACTTTCAGGTCATTTGTAGTCCAGAACTTCTCCACCTTTTTCCATGGCCTTTAGCTCCAGAATTCCAGTTTCCAGCAATTTCCCTCTTTGTGTGAATCTTGCAAACTAAGAGAGAAATGTCAATAGAATTGTATCATAAAGTGGAATAATGACAAAATATTGTTTCGATATCAATATTAAATCACGATGGGAAATGGATGTTTCGGCTCCCCGAAGCAAAGACCTCACTTGTCCTCAAGATAAAGTCAAACTCGACAATAATGACCACATGTTTTAGGGAGAGAGATGTGTCGATAAAAAAATATAAACATGAGAGCATCATGATTATTAACACATCAGCAATTCTTCATCATATTGCTTCTCAAAAACAAGTCACAATCTATCCACAACTGCTAAAATATGAAGCATAACTTTATTGACAACCAAGAAACTATGTTCTTAGGCATTGAGACAATTACAATTCATCATATTTCATAGAATAGACTATGTAAGAGCTTTTATTTTAGCAAGTTCTCATACTAGACTATCATTTAATTAGTCTTCTATGATTGCTAACACTCAATGCATATTTTTGGGAACAAATGTTTCCATCAGATACATAGGAATATAATGGCTTTATTATTTTTGCCTCCCAACTTGTTTACCTCAAGTATAATTTCAACAATAATAACTCAAGATCACCTACATCTAACTCGATATATATGCATGGATCTTTCCCCAACAGATGACACTTGCCAACTAAAGAGATAATAGATTGGAGTAGGGATAAACATTATTGACTCTTGCATAAAAATAAAGCAAAAAAAGTGGAAGATAGGCCTTTCACAGAGGGAAGCAAAGGTTATCATACACTTTTAAATTTAGAATGTGCAAGCTCTTAATGTAAAGGGGACTCACTTTATATTGCCCCTTATGATGCAGCCTTTATTATACAGTCTGAGGCTTTATCTTTGGCATCACAATATCGTACAAAGATTATTTTCCCTTACAGTAAAGATCATACGTGTTCAGGAGCAATTTTTATTGCTTTATGCACCGATGAAAACTTACTTCAAAGATCTTACTCAGTCGATAGGTAGATATGGCAGACTCGCATGGAAAGAAAATGGGTTTAGGGTTTATGGATGCACAAGTAGTATCTCTACTTAGTGCAAATTTTTGGCTAGCAAAAGATCCTAGACAAGCGCCACATGTCAGAGGATCCATGAAAATATAAATCTGGTGTGAAGGTAAACAATCATAATTCATTATGCTGCCTTCCTTGTCCAACATCAACTATTTGATCATGTAGAAAATATTTGGTGGGGTCTCACGGTAATAAAAGACGTCCAAGATAATATATTCATATGTGAAAATCCTCTCCCCTTTTGTACTTTTGCATGCATTGTATCAATTACTAACATTATGTTTGTTAACTACCAACAACTTTTATCAAGCATACTCCTTTTTGTGTGATGTCATTACTCCCCATGGGATTAGCATATGATCTGTTTATTTCTTTTATCCGATTGTTATGATTGATGCATGGGGGTAAAGCAAGCAAACTCAAACTAATCTTTGTTATATAACTCTCATACTCAATTACAAGGATAGATAGATCATAAAAGCAAAACAATACTAAACTTTTATTCTTCTAAATCAAAAAATAGCTAGGGCTCAAACTAAGATAGATGATAACGATAAAAGTGATGATGATATGATATCGGGGCACCTCCCTCAAGCTTGGAACAAGCTACGCCCATACCCATGTACTCATGTTTCCTTCTTGAGTGATGGAGGTGATGAAGTAGTAGGCTTGTCCTCCGTCTTCGGTGGCGTAGGCTCTCTAACAAGAAAATAGGAGCGAGTCTCCATAATTCTAAAATAAACAGGAATGCTCATCCTCTTGAAACAAGATTCATACTCACAATTTTGGTTTTGGAGATCATAGGTTTGAGCCTAAAGATCTTGAAGCTGAGTGTGGAGCTTAAAGATTGCCTCTGAAATAGCATTGTTATCCATCTTGTGCTCACGAATAAAATATGTGATCATTGAATGGTTGGCGCTGAATCCGCGCACCACCATCCCTTGGCACTTGAAGATCTCCTGCTCCACCTCTACAACCCTAACCTTCTTGCTTCCCTCCTTCTTTGGTCCTTGAACGTCCATGATGTGAATGTAAGATCCCAAAACTTGGATTTTGTAATGTTAATTATTTAAATAGGATTAACTAGAAACTTGTTTGTGTTGCTTGAGTGTTGCTAAATTTGACTAGTTTTGAAACTTTAGAGTTTAATTGGATATCCAAATGAGAGAGAATAAAGGACTTTCCCGAATATTCATTTTGGATTTCATTTGGTTTCCATTTGCATTTTATTATTTTTTAAAAATTCCACTAAGAAAATTAAAAGAGAGAAGATAATGTGACACCTTCATTATAAAATAATTGGGACATGTTTCAAAATTAAATTTTGATATTTGTTTGGAGTTTACATGATTTATTTTGGGAATTATAGAAAGTAATTTCTAGTTTAGAAATTGTTTTCACTACTCTTATTTGATACTATTTAAGAAAATGAATTTTGAAAAATCATTTAGATGGAAAAATGTTCACTGTTTTATAAAATAGTATTAGTATTTGTCGGTATATTATGATTTTATATATAAAATGATCTGGCTCATTTTTGGAGCCAAAGTCAGTTTTTGTAAATTAAATAAACATGAACTCCTAAACCTATTCTATTCTAATCCTACCCAGTTACCCCGGTGGCCCAGTTCCTTTCCGCTACTCATGTGTTCAACGTAGCACAATAGCCAGCCCAACAAATGGCCCAGCATCGCTAGGAGGTTACAAGCTGCTCCACTTCTCTTTTGTCTTTATTTTTCTCTATCTCTATTCCACCGACATCTGAACCCCATGCGTCATTTGTTCCTCCGCTCGGACTTTCACTCCCACATGCCAGAGCCACCGAAACCTACCTGAACCCACATCATTCGGCAAGGTCCCTAAACCCCGATCTAATCCATGGACACCAGACGGTCCCTCTTGCTCCTCTCGCCCGATTCCAACAATCGCTACTCCAGATCTGCATCGATTTTGAGCTCACCAACCTTGAGAAGATCCGCCACAAAGCCTAACTGCAGTGAGCGACTCAACAATCTCTCCCTAGATAGAGCATGGGGAAGAAGACCCGAAAGAACCCTCATCACCAGTTCACCGGAGCACACCAAAGTGCTGCCCGCATTTCTCCGCTGCACCAGGATGCCCCAACGTCGATGTCAACACCAAAGGTCTAGGTACCCCAATTCAAGGAACGCCGACATCAAGAAGGGCTAGAGCACACGACCCCTTTTGAAACATCAATCCATAAAAGAGAATTCAAGACCGGTAAAACAAGAGAGAAATGAGAGAAAAGTCCCGACCCTTTTTCTTTTAAATTTAGAATTTCGAACTCCTCAAACTTCGTTCCAAAATGTGTCAATTTGAACAAAAAAAGAAGCAAGCAAACACCGCGTCCGGCACCTAGGCTAGTCTTCGTATTCCCCCAGCATTGAGCGTAGGGCATCCACGTTGCATGGGCATATATATTGATGGGCAGTGTTGACTTCTCCGCCAGCGCGGAGCATGGGGCTGCCACATTGTGTGGGTGGGAACCCCTCCGCGTCCTTGGGGTGCTCCGGGCGTGTACGCCCCGCTCATTATTACGTGAGAGTGTCACGGCCATAGATAGTTGGGCAAGCTCCCATGCGCTCGGCCCGGTAGCTCCCAATTCCATCAAAAGCCACCCGTGCATTTCTGCTCGGTTGCGCGCCTCCATGACCCAAACCCGAATGCATTGCTCCCTACGTAGTCGTGGGATTGCGCTCCCGCGGCCCAAACATGAGCACAACACACCTGGTGCAGCCATAGAGGTGTTTTGTCGATGAAGTCGTTCTGCGGAGTGTCGGGGCACCGACCGGATAGGGTCTTGGGGGCCTCATGAGGCCCAGCCTCCCGAGGCTGCGCCAGTGCTCCATTTTCCGCGGGTGGCCCGCGTGACGTGTGTCTTGCTTCCCCTCCCCCAGGCCATCACTCCTGAGGCCTCGGGGCTCGGCTCGGTGCCGGTTGCTCCTGAGGACGATAGCTTACGCTGCGCCGTGCGGGCCCAGGGCATCCTCCCTCCTTCTCCTGTTCGCAACGTCCAGGCTTGGTGCTTCGTTAGGGGAAGACCCCAAACCTGGCTCGGGGAGGACACCGAGGGCCTTCCCTACTCCTGGGGGCATTGGCGCTTGTGGCAGGCGCTTGATCCGGGCTGATTTCTCTAGGTATGACATAACATAGTACATAGGGCTCGACATAAGGGCCCGATTCTCCTCCTGAGCTGTCCAATGGGATGTCGGGGATGGTCCCTCCAGGCGGCGGTGGGGCGCCGCCCTAAGTGCACAGCCCGCATACCCTCCTGCATTGAGCCTCGAAGCGAAGTTGCTTACCTCTACAACCGCTATTGGGTGGGGAGCGCGCGTCCTAACGTGGATTGCTCCCTCAGCAATTCGACGCGCCTTCACCGTTGTTGCTTGTTTATCCGGACGCCTGCTCCACTTGCTCCCTATGCAGGATAGTGCGCTCCCGCCTGGTCAATCGAGGTTGTTGAAGGTCCACCAGTTCACGAGGGTGCGTGTTGGGGCGCGCGTGGGGCGCCCGTAGTTTCCTCCGCGCGCTCGGTCGTCGTGGCCAGGCTGTGTCCCGAAATCGGTCAATGGAATTCGAAGAAGGAGGAGCACAGTGCCTGGTTGGCCCCGCTCGGGCCCGCCCGGGGCTGGAGGGGGTGCACCATTGTGGGGGGTAGGCATAGCGGAGGAGCCCCCGGCGCCTAAAGAAGGGTGAGGAGAAATGGCCCTTCGTGCGACGGTGATCAGCTCCACGACATGGTAGTCCCATGCGTCGAAGCCCCCGTGCGTTGGGTGGTGGCGAAGCATCTCGCTTGCCAGCAACAGCAGATCGTGCACGTTGAGGTCCTCCACATAGGTGCGTTGCGACGCCAACGCTGAAGGTGCCGCCCGCCTGCCGTGTGCTTGGGCGGCGCGAGGGGCGGCGATGACGGACTTGATACTGGCGGCTTGATACAGTCCGCCGGGCACTATGCCGCTGGGGCACGGGTCTCCAGTGGTGGCGGAGGAATCGACAGGAGTTGATCCGCCATGGCCGAGGAAAGCTTGTTGGGCGCTGGCCATCGGAGCCATGGAGCGGGGGAAGAGCGAGGCTTGAAGAAGACTCCGAGATGCCCCCTACCTGGCGTGCCAAATGTTGGATTTCAGGCTCTGAAGAAACCTCAAGAATCAAGCACAGGGGCGTGTGCAAAGATCCCCTGCAGGCTCGCCCTACCTAGCTTGCTACTCAATCGTTACTATGGAAAACTCGCACGATGACAAGGAAGAAGTTGAACACGGCAGTTTACCCAGGTTCGGGCCGTTGTGAAGCGTAATACCCTACTCCTGCTTTGGTAGATTGCCTCTCGTGGAGGTGTGGTCGATGAACTAGTACAGTGGTCTCGTGCCTCGCGAGGGGGCTGAAGTGGTGTTCTTGGCTTTCTACCTTGTCTGGTGGTTTGTTGGGTGGCTAAGTCATGAATCGAATCCCGTCTACGGTGTGACCTAGCCGCTATATATATAGTAGTGGCATGGGTCCTCTTCCCTTATCACAATGGCAGGAAGGGATCCCACAATGGCAAAATTTGATGGGGGACAGGAGTACATCTGCACCCTGTCCAGAGGTGGTCTTCTCCTAAAGAGTGGCTGTCAATGACGGCGTGATGGGCTCGGTGATAACATCCGCCCCGCGGGGCTCATGGTCATGGTCTTGTTGCACTGGAATGGTGACCTTTGGGCTGCACTTTGGGAACCCGTGTATGTCATTGCACCCTTTCCACCAAAGGGGGAACTGCACCGCCTGGCATGCTAGCGCCCGCTTGTCCTTCCCTGCGTCATCTTTGATTATTGAGGCTGGGTTCTGCATAGGGATCTACGCTGCTCTGTAGGGAGCCTTAGGAGGCCCATCCTTGCTTGTCTTTGTGTCGTACTTCCGCGCGAGCCCAGGGTCCTCGCGAGGGCCTTGTCTTGAGTACTGTCGAGCCTGGCTGGCTAAGTGGGCCATGTATTGGGCCGTAGGTAGGCAGGTCTGGGTACCCCCATTCCCAGAACACCGAAAATGATCATCGAGACCTCTCTTGCAACCCAGACCCTGGAGTTCGCTCTGGAGATAGAGCGGTATCGGTCCCTGATCTAGCACGCAACTCGGAACTCGTAATTCCAACCTCACATAGTGCCGTGGTATCAAAGTTTTTCCCACCCACCACCCAAGTAGAGCACTCAAGCATCATAGGAGAATCCAAGTCTTCGGACTTACAGGGTGTTAAACAGTTACCAGGAGAGTCAGTTCATCATTTTTGGGCTACACTACTCCTCACTAGAAACAAAGTACGAGGTTCTAGTGACCAGGAGATAATGGCAACCTTCAATTGCAATTACCATGATGAAGGGATCCTTAATGCCCTAGCTCGTCGGCACATTCGTGGCTTCACCAAGCTGTCAGACTTGGTACAAAAATACTATGCTATGGAGAGCACCTGGCAAACCAAACTGCTACTTTCGGAACCAACCTTACCAAGTCCCCTAGAGGTGATCAGAAAAATAGGATACCTCCGAAGTGGCTAGCCGAACTCGAACCCGCCGAAAAAAGAAATACACCCCTTACAAGGGTAAGAATTGTGCTTGACGGACTATTGGATAAACCATGCCCTATACATTCAGTATTGCTAAACACAATCCCGACTCACAGCCTTATAGCTTGCGGGGTCATTAGGCAGGTTGCAAAAAGTGTTGAAGCCATCCTCGAGGCACTACCGCCGAACAGGCGCTCCACATCACCACCAGAATACAACGTTGAAGTCCCGATCATCTATGAAATGTTCCCCTCAGGGAACAGGAGGAAAAGAGCACTTAGAGAACAGGAACAGGTCTATCATGTGGCAGCACCAAGTTCATGGGCAGACATACCCATCACCTTTGGAGATACTGACCAATCAGCCACTTGTCCCTGTCATACACCAGCCGCACTGGTCTTAAACCCCATCGTCGATGGCTTCAGGCTGCATAAAGTGCTAATGGATGGCCGCAGTGGTTTAAACCTTATCTATGAAGATACCCTAGAAAAAATTCAGTTCAACCTATCTTGCATCGAGCATAGCAATACAAGATTCAGGGGGCTCATTCCTGGGAAAGAGGCATGTTGTTCACGACATATCACCCTGGACGTATTGTTTGGCATGCCCGAAAACTACCGATCTGAAGAACTTCTCTTCCATATCATGCCCTTCCCCAGCAGCTACCACGCCTTGTTGGGGCATGACGCCTTCACAAAATATGATGCTATACCACACTACAGGTATACAAAGCTCAAGATGCCAGGCTCAAATGGGGTAATGATAGTAACCCGTGATCCGAATATAGCCCTTCGAGCTGAAAACAAAACAGGAGCGCTCGCCCTCGAGGCACTAGCTGAGACCTTCGTTGCAGAAGAACTAACTACACTCTGGTCAATAGTAGACAAGGATGATGTGATCTTTAGCAAAAGGCCCAAACCCACGTAGTTTCCTCCTTGCCCTTATAGCAGCTTGAGGCAACCCATAAGAACTAGGACTGCCTGGATCCATTGAAAATGAGGAACTATCTTCTAGGCTAGTGCCAGCATCCATGTCCACACTCTGATCTCTGAAATCATTTTCACTGGCTTCTGATCCTGACATACTGACCCTGTGAATAGATATATATGAGTAGAAGGGATGAGCATCAGAAAACACAGAGGGTTTTAATTTGAACTCATATTCTTAAATCTAATTTTTTGTTAAGTGTGTTTTGGTTCCATCGAGTAAAAAATTTCGGAGCCACCGAGATATACACTCTCCTCAACAAAAACTTTGCACTCATTTCAGTTGCACCGAAATGAGCAACTCGGTTTCACCAAGAGTATTCCCAGTAACCCTAATCCACAAATCGGGGAGACCGATTCATCCTGACTCGGTGACGCTGAGCCACACATGGCGGAAGATTAAACCTAAATTTTTTGTTCCCCTAATCTCTACTGGATTTCTTGTGGATAGAAGTTGAGCAATTCATGGCATGAAGAGAAACGGAAACCTAATGTGCAATATTTGGACATAAAGCACAAGAGGGGTGAGATCTTTACCATAATTCGGTGAAGATCCCCTACGGCGACGAATGTGGCATAGATTCTCGTCAACGATTGTCGTCGTACTAAGAATGGGGGGCTCTTCGTACCCAGACTTATGCATGGGCGACCGCTGACCACGAGCCTGAAAGTCCTTGCCAAACTCACGCCAAACCCAGGGGTTTGGGATGAAGCGAGGCGTTAAGATGCTCACACAATAAGACCACCCACGAGTGGCGCCGGGCAAGATCCTAGCCCACCAAGCCACTGCTCCACCTCACCAAGGGGTTGGTTGTCCACATCAGCCAAGATGTCAAGCGGGTAGGCGGACAGGCAAAGCTGGCCCGGGCACTTGGGCACCGTGGTGGGCCAGTTGTAGATTTAATGGCACCCGTCCCATGGCGTGGCAGAAGAATAGGAGGCAACTGGGCAAACATCATAGAAGGAGAGGCAATCCTTGTTGGGGAACATTGCTAGTACGCCACCTCATGGCGTATTCAATGCGCGTGTCCTAGTCCGTTAGAGTTAGGTATTTTCCACTACCTATCCTGATAGCCAGTCCCTGTAGCTACAGAACACACTATACTCCTAGGAAACGACCATTATAGCCATTGTTGTGACCCCTTGGACTAAAAAGCAGGCCCGTGGCTACCTTTACAAAATTTGACACCCTATTCAATTGCAGGCGTAGCCGCACCTCTCGAACATCCTTACCGGGTTATTGTGCTCCTGTACTCGAACTTATATAATCAACCAAACATAGATGGGACATAGGGTTTTACACTCACCCCGTGCGCTGATTGTTTGACTGATGCTCTTTGTGTACTTGGAGCCCCCGTGCAGAACTGTAAAGGCACCCTGTAGGTCCCATAGATCGTCACGGGTCGTTCGCCCTGACATCTTTGCCACACCAGGTAGGGGGGACTTCCGGTGCGTGAATCTTCACTGACATTTGTGCATGCCCTCATCGGCACTCATGGCAACCAAGAAGGACAAGGGTGGCCCAGAGACCACTCCTCGACGTCCAAGCTGCCGACGCCGACCGTAATGGGTGGAGAAGACGGGGGCCTACACCACGTGCACCACACTAGCAAACATAGCCACAACACTGTGTGGATCTCCATGACTCACGGTCCGGACCCCACTGCCTGGATGTCGCTGAACACGCCATCGGCGTCCGGGGGAAATGGCACAGCCGCGGCCACGACTACGGCTGCGGTGGCTATGTCTGGACCTCCACTAGGCCCGTCGCAAGACAACCGCAACCCGCACACGCGAGACAACGACCCGGGGCAGCGCGCTGACAATACCCCCTGGTGAGGGCGAACAGCGAGCAACAACATGGGCAAGTGCTCCTTATGGCATTGCCAGGAGTAAGAGCTCCACCCACGCCTAACCCCGTCGAATCCCTAAAACCATGGAGGAAGCTTTGGCAGAGGCCCATCTACTGCAACAGCTTTTTGGCTGCGCCAGAGATGACGGAGGAGTGGATGGCGACCATAAAGAGCTTGCTAAGCTTCGCCAACAAGGACAATATAGACATGGCGGGTTCCTATCGCACGCGGCGTGCCACTTCCATAGGACCCACCACCGGGCATGACACCAACGGAGTACACATGATGCAGTCGCCCTCACAAGAACAGAAAACTTCCCACTGGACCAACGTACAAGACAAGGTGTCTCAAGCTTTGACAGATCCGCGGCTGAAGTGGTACCAACACCAAGTCTTGAAGGACAAACGCAAGGAGGAAGGACCAACGCCAAGCCATCGGGAGGTGGCGGGAAGCGCGTTGCTAGTCTAATAGTCGCATGGATCCATCGCTCGACGAGCCCACGCCATGGGCACCAGGCATCCTACCTTACGGGATTGGATGCCCGACGTTCACCTGCGAGCTGCGGCAAGTCCGCTAGCCCTCTAGCAGGGCCTTCAAGCCAGAGCTGCTGGATAAATACAACAACGTGATCAGTCCATCGGAGTTCCTAGTGAACTACACCATCATGGTGCAGGCTATTGGGGGCCGAGATGAGAAAGTGCTCACAAAGAAGATCCTAGTGGCACTCAAGCCCAAGGTGAGGAGTTGGCTGATGAACTTGCTGGAGGGTTCCATTTGTTCTTGGGAGGACCTGTGTAACCAGTTCGTCGGGGCTTACCATGGGGGCCACAAGCTCCCGGGATAGCCCTGCTACCTACATGTTCTACCCCATCGAGGTGGCTGAACCCTCTACAAGTACATCCAGAGGTTCACACGTGTGCAACACAATATACCAGATATACACCCTGCCGTGGTGATCGCTGCGTTTCACGCAAACGTACGCAATCATCGCATGAGTTAGGATATGAGCATCAATAAGGTGCGGGGCGTCACCAAGATCTACTCTCAGGCTGACAAGTGCATGTGGGCTAAAGAAGGAATAAGACTCCCACGCGAGTATGCTGGCACAGAGGTCGACTTCGAGGATGACAAGAAAGTGCCTGCCTCCTCGAAGAAGGGATGCAAGCATAACAAGAAGCGCAAGGGCAAGGTGGTGATGGCTGTCGAGAGCTCCAGCAAGACCAATGCCGGCAATAAGGCCAAATCCAAGGGCTCCAGCAAGGATGTTGCTAGTTTCTCTAGAGACGATGAGGCTACGGTAGGCGAGATGACCAACAAGCCATACTACAAGATCCACCTCACCAAGGGCCACGACATCAGTGAGTGTGAGGGATCACTAGAAGTGTATGTCTTGAGGGGGTGAACAGACTACTAGCAGGAATTTAAAATCTACACATGGGAAAAGTTAAGTGTTGGCATACTTTATTCTCCGGAGTTAAGTGTTGGAATTTAAAATCTACACATGGGAAAAGCAAAGTTAAGTGTTGGGTGAATAGACTAGAGAAAGTCTAGTACACCCTACACATGCAAGTCATCATGTATGGCAGGGGAAATAGAAGACATTGCACATGAAAGTAAAGAGTAGAGGTAGGGAGATCAAACGCATGAAGGACACGAAGATTTTTCCCATGGTTCAAATAGGTGGTGCTATCGTATGTCCACATTTATGGAGTCTTCAACCCACGGAGGGTAATGGTCACGAGAGTCCATGGAGGGCTCCACACATAAGGGTCCACGAACTAGCAACCTTGACTATTGCATAACTGCTTCTGCCCACAAAGGACTAGCCTCACTATGGGTAGATCTTCACAAAGTAGGCGATCTCCTTGCCCTTACAAATCTCTTCGTTCACTCCACAACACGAAGTAGGAGGCTCCCAAGCAAAACCTAACCAATCTTGGAGGCACAACCCTTCAAAAGGTATAGGCTCGATAATGTCGATGAACTCCTTGCTCTTGTGCTTCAAGATGATAGACTCCTCAACACACAATCACTCTCTCATAGATTATCTTGGTGGAAGAGATTGATTGGGTGGAAAGAAACTCGGGGAAGCTAGAGATCAAGATTCATATGGTTGGAATGGAATGGCATGATCTCAACACATGAGTAGGTGGCTCTCTCTCAAAAAATCAGATAGGATAGATGGGGATCTGTTCTGAGTGCTTCTACTGCGAGTGAGTGGTGGTGCAGGGTTATATATAGGCATCTCCAAAATTTCAACCGTTACACCTAATAAGTCAGACTCAGTGACACCGATGGGTTAATATCGATGGTACCAAGTTGCCTCAAAGGTAGAAACTTTTGAATCTCGGTGAGACCAGTACATAAAACTCGGTTGCACCGTTAAGGTGTCCAACAGTCAGATTGCCAAAATCGGTGACGCCGATCCAACAAACGCGATGGTACCGATTTTTTGAATTTGCGTAATAGGAAGTTGGCAACCCAAACTCGGTGGCACCGAAATGGAATCAGATGCACCAAAGTGGCTAGGATTTGGCTGGGCCTGTCTGAGGCTGAGAATCGGTGGCACCAAGTGGAAAGTATTGGTTGCACTGATTTTGGATATTTGGGTTTGGACAGACTTTTGTGGAAGATCTCGTGGGTGTATGTGCTGACTATCACTTATGTACGTATGAGCATTTTGTTCACCAACAGTACCTTACCCCCTTTTAATAGTACTAGCTTTCCTATGGACTCAAAGTTATTTCTCACAAGAGGTAAAATGTAGATTCCTCTTTGCTTGAAGCTTTGCCAATGATATTCCTTCTCCTTCTTCTCCATGGGGATACTCTCCACACTCCTTTTTGTGAACCCATCTCTCTATGGACTTTATCTGAAATACACTAGATGAAAGTGTTAGTCCAAGAGACAATGTATGTTGTCATGAATTATCAAAACCACCTAGGGAGCACATTGTGCTTTCAATCTCCCCCTTTTTGGTAATTTATGACAACATACAATCAAAGCTTAAAATAAAGATGTGCATGTTCATAATAAAGACTTTGAGAGACATATGAGCTAGACATGCTCCCCCTAAATGTCTACAATCCCTTTAAAGGATAGTTGCTTTGGAATGCATGGACACACATATAGTAGAAAGAATATTATAAGCCATGTGTATCTTGGCCACATGCATCAAATGTATATGAATGAGGTGTATCCTTGATCAAGACTTCACTCTTGCAAACAATATGTGCAAGAAGCAAGAGATCATGTTGAACAAGAATATGATGCATATACTTACCTTGAGTTCTTGAGCATTCTAGTAGTAGAGATAAACTTGAGAAAACAATGTTAGGAAACACAAGAGTATTCTACCAATCAAAAGCAACAGAACTCAAAAGTACCAATATATGGAGAACATATAGAAGATAGTATTCCTTAAGATTGATATGTCTCCAAGAACATTTAGAATTTTCTTCCCTTTAGATATGAAAATGTAGGACATCCTCTTCCCCTGAATCTTAGCATGTAGATATTGCCATTAGATAGGGTGAGAAAATTCTAACAAGAGTAGCCAAAAGAAATAAACACATCTTTCTCCAAAACATATTTTTCGCCCCCTACATTGGTATTCTCACCTTGTCTATATAAGTATAAACTTTGATGTTCTCCTCTCCCCCTAAATTATATCTCCCCCTTTGCATAAGCATGTATTCCCCCTTTAGATTTGAAGCTTTGTATATTTCTCCCCCTTTGGCTTTAATTTCCAAAAAGGTCAGATATAGGGTCAGATACAGGGATCATTGATAAAGAAGGGATCCTTGAGAACAAGTGCCATAGAGTGTACGATTCATAGAGTATTAAAATCATGAGAAAAATGAGGAAAACATGGAACATAATTTCTCTCCCTTTGGCTCAACTGTAAATTTGTAGAACTTCTCCTCCTTTGAGTTAGGAATCCTTGAATGTATTTCTCCCCCTTTCATGTCTTTTTAAAATAAAAGGGATCATTGAAGTATCACCAAAGTAAACTCAAAGATTTACAAAAACAAACATAGACTAAAATATGATACAAGGTCGGTGGCTCCGAGACAAATTTGTCGGTGGTACAGAAATTAAATTATGCAGCTCATGTGCTGAATCGGTAGAACCAAGTCCTTTGTATCGGAGGCTTCGAGGCACAAAACAGAAACTTGGAGACCTCAAATGAAACAAAATTTGCCAATTCATTTGAACAAATGTAAAGAAGTGTCAAAAAATTTGTACAAAGAGATATCAAGTAGAGAAGATTTGAATGGTTCCAAGAAATTTTGCAATAGAGAATGGACCAACCAATATTCTTAACTAGATGATGGGCAGTGAGGAGGTCACCTATATTAGAGTATATTAACTTAGGAGCCAAGCAGGAATACTTGATAATAGGTCATACTCATCGTTAAGCTCAAAATAGGGTTACGAATTTTTGATCGAGCATTTAAATGTCTTCATATCACTTGAGTTGCTTTATCTCATGACTTGGAGTAACGCTATATCAAGGATATGAGTACATACCTTTGAGTGATGTTGATGACGTAGCTTGTGGGTGAACTTGGTGAGGATGCTCGAGGTTGATGAAGATCATCTTGAGTTGGGGGCAATCCTTGTTGTTTTCGTTCACTTTTCACATACATAGGTTAGTCACGCAGGGAAGAACATGATATATTCAAATGACTTGATACAAATTGTGAGTTGATATCAATTGAGAAATTTATGTCAAGGATATGTTTTATTGTCTTCTTCCTTCCATCATCAAAGCGAGGTTGTGGATACTTGGTCATGACAAGATTGCTTAAGATATGAGTTGTTGGCAATCTTGTGGAGTGTTGTTCTTCCAAGTACCTACAAAAGTGTTAGATGCAAGACAAGGGAGCATAGAATTCCAAGATATATGTTATTCAAGATAATAGCATGGAATATACAATGAAGCTCATCCCCTTGCAAGCATCCTAGTGAGCTTAGCTCAAGTTTGTAGCATCAATTATGTTCAACCCACTTCTCAAATGACAAAACACTTTTTCATCAAGTGGCTTAGTAAAGGTATCGGCCAATTGCTTGTTAGTACAAACATGCTTAAGATCAATATCTCCTTTGGCAATATGATCACGAATGAAATGATGCCGAACTTGAATATGTTTGGCTCATGAGTGTTGCATAGGATTATGACCAATCTTAATAGCACACTCATTGTCACAAAGTAATGGCACATTTTTAACATAGATTCCATAATCTTTAAGCTTTTGTGTCATCCTTAATAATTGCACACAATACGATCCAGCGGCAATGTATTCCTCTTCGGCAGTAGATAGAGATACCAAGTTTTTTTTGGAGGACCAAGACACAAGAGATCTACCAAGAAATTGACATGTGCCCAAGGTGGATTTTCTATCAACCTTGTCACCGGCATAGTCCGAGTCGGAGTAGCCAACAATATTAAAAGAAGATCCCTTGGGATACCAAATGCCAAAGTTTGGTGAATGTATCAAGTATCTCACAATGCGTTTCACAGCCTTAAGATGACATTCTCTGGGTGCAGCTTGATATCTAGCACACATGCAAATACTAAGAAATATATCAGGACGGGAGACACATAGATAAAGCAATGAACCAATCATTGATCGATAAACCTTTTGATCAACTGGTTCTCCCACCTTAGTGAGATCATCGTGTCCGCTAGTGGGCATGGGAATTTGCATACCTTTGCACTCTTGCATGTTGAACTTCTTGATTAAGTCCTTGGTGTACTTGGTTTGAGAGATGAAAGTACCTTCTCTCATTTGCTTGATTTGTAGACCAAGGAAGAATTTCAGCCGACACATCATAGACTTCTCATACTTCTCTCACATCAACCTTACAAATTTCTCACTAAATTATGGGTTAGTAGTTCCAAATATAATATAATCCATGTAAATTCGGCACACAAATAGTTCACCATTAACTCTTTTTGTGAATAAGGCTGCGTCAATTTTACCAATTTCAAATCCTTTTTCAATAAGAAACTTCGTTAGGCATTTATACCAAGCACGAGGAGCTTGCTTAAGACCATATAAAGCATTGTGAAGTTTCTAAACATGGTCAGGTTTCTTAGGATTTACAAAACCAGGTGGTTGCTTAACATAGACCTCTTCTTCAGTATCACCATTTAAAAATGCACTTTTAATATCCATTTGGTAAAGAGTGATGTCATGGTGATTGGCATAAGCAAGAAGAATTCGAATGGCTTCTAGTCTAGCAACGGGGGCTAGGGTCTCACCGTACACTATACCTTCAACTTGCGTATATCCTTGCACTACGAGGCAAGCCTTGTTGTGAACGACTTGACCATCTTCATCTTGCTTGTTCCGAAATACCCATTTCGTGCCGACGATGTTTTGCTCGTCCTTGGGCTTCTCCACGAGTGTCCAGACATCGTTCCTCTCAAAGATGTGAAGCTCTTCATGGATAGCGTTCACCCAGTCAGTGTCTTTAAGAGCTTGTGCAACCTTCAGGGCTTCAATGCTGCACATGAAAGAATAATCCTCACAATAGTTAGCCAAGCTAGTTTTAGAGCGAGTGATCCTCCTTGTTTCTATATCACCAAAGATTTGGTTTAGGGTATGGTTATTGGTCACTTGTGCTCAAACTAGGGTTAGCTTTGGCTTGTTAGTTGGTGGATCTTATTCTTCATCATCATCTCCTTCATCTCCATTGTTGTCGAAGTGGTCATCTCCTTGAGGTGGTGGTGAAGGAGGTTGTTGTGGATCTTCATGATGTACTTCCTCCTCCTCTTCATCTTGTCATGTACCACTTGTGGATGCTTCAATGTCGTTTTGACGGTAGCCTTGATCCAAAGTAGGAGATTACACTTGGTTTGATGATGTACTTTCCTTCACCTGCATGGGACTAATCTTGCTGATGGGCATATCTTGGATAGCTTCCAAAGAATCTTTATCACCTACATCATTTGGCAATTATTCGACTTGCGAACCGTTAGACTCATCAAACTTCACATATACCGTCTCCTCAGCTTTTCGAGTAAAGTTGTTGTAGAAACGGTAGGTGTGAGAGTTTGATCCACAACCAAGTAGGAAATCTTCATGAGATTTGGGAGAAAATTTAGCACAGCGATGCTTATCAAGATTGTACCACTTAGAGCCGAATACTCGAAACTATCCAACTTGGGGTTTGTTACCGGTGAGAAGCTCGTGTGTCGTTTTACTGAGAATCTTGTGCAAGTAGAGTCGGTTTATGGTGTGACATGCTATGTCCATGGCTTCTGCCCAAAAGTGTCTTGGCGTCTTGTATTCATCAAGCATCATTCTTGCCATCTCAATGAGGGTTCGGTTCTTTCTCTCAACAACTCCATTTTGTTGAGGCGTGTACGTAGCCGAGAAATCATGTGAAATACCCTCTTTGTCAAGAAAGGTATCCACGTGGGTCTTCTTGAATTCCGATCCATTATCTCTTTGAACCTTCTTGATCTTTCACTTCAAATTGATTTTGCGTTTTGTGTGCGAAGTTCTTGAAGATATTTTGTACCTAGGACTTGTCATCAAGAAAAAATACCCACATAAATATGGAAAAATCATCTACTATAACTAGACCATAAGAGTTTCCATCGAGACTCTTGTCAGCATTGGGACCAAAAAGATCCATATGAAGTAACTCGAGTGGTCTCCTAGTGGTCATGATGTTCTTAACCAAATAACTTGCACCTACTTGATTTCCTGCTTGACAAGCACTACAAAGCCTATGTTTGTCAAAGATAACATCTTTAATACGAAGAATGTGATCGCCCTTGATAAGCTTATTTAGATTGTGCATGCCTCCATGTCCTAGCCTTCTATGACATAGCCAACATTTAGATGATTTTGCAATGGACAAGTACGAGGTTGGGCTTTTTTAGTGAAATCGACAATGTATATATCACCTCTATGAATACCGGTAAAGGCAATTTTATGATTATCAAATCGAAACTCTAGGCAATCTACTTTACTAAATAGCACATTGTACCTGAAGTCTGCTAGTCTAGATACGAAAAGAAGATTGTAACCAATGGATTCAACAAGCATCACATTCTAAATAGAGCTATCATGAGATTCACCACCTTACCAAGGCCAAGTACCTTACCCTTAGAGTTATCTCCAAAGATCACGTACCTCCGAGGACCTTGATGAGCCACCAGTATAGGGGATCTATCAATAGTCCTTTTGATAACTAAGAGTGTCGAACCCAATGAGGAGTAGAAGGAAAGTCAAGCGGTTCTTACTAAGGTATTCTCTGCAAGCACTAAAATTATCGATAATAGATACTTTTGTGATAAGATAATTCATAGCGGGTATCAAGTAAAAATTGTAACAAAGGTGCATCAAGGTGTCCCAACCCTTTTTATAGCAAAGGACAAGCCTGGACAAACTCTTATATAAAGCAAAGCCCTCCCAAGGACACATGGGAATTTATGTCAAGCTAGTTTTCATCATGCTCATTTGATTCGCCTTCGCTACTTTGATAATTTGATATGTGGGTGGACCGGTGCTTGGGTGTTGTCCTTACTTGGACAAGCCTCCCACTTATGATTAAACCCTCTGCAAGCATCCGCAACTATGAACGAAGAATTAAGATAAATCTAAGCATAGGATGGAACGTGTGGATCCAAATCAGCCCCTTACGAAGCAACGCATAAACTAGGGTTTAAGCTTCTGTCACTCTAGCAACTCATCATCTACTTATTACTTCCCAATGCCTTCCTCTAGGCCCAAACAATGGTGAAGTGTTATGTAGTCGACGTTCACATAACACCACTAGAGGAGAGACAATATACATATCATCAAAATAACATACATCTCATCAAAATATTGAATGAATACCAAATTCACATGATTACTAATAACAAGACTTATCCCATGTCCTCAGGAACAAACGTAACTACTCAAAAAACATATCCATGTTCATAATCAGAGGATTATAAGTGATGATCAAGGATCTGAACATATAATCTTCCACCAAGTAAACCAACTAGCATCAACTACAAGGAGTAATCAACACTACTAGCAACCCACAGGATACAAGAGATGAACTAGGGTTTGGAAAGGAGATGGTGCTGGTGAAGATGTTGATGGAGATTGACCCCTCTCGATGAGAGGATCATTGGTGATGATGATGGCTTTGATTTCCCCCTCCCGGAGGGAAGTTTCACTGGCAAGATCGCCCTGCCTGAGCTCTAGATTGGTTCTGCCCAAGTTCCGCTTCGAGACGGCGGCGCTTTGTCCCGAAAAGACTCTCGTGATTTTTTCCTCGATGAAACCCTGCATATAGCAGAAGATGGGCACCGGAGGGCTGCCAGGTGGGCCACAAGCTCACTAGCCGCAGCCAGGGGGGTGGCTGTGGCCAGCAGGCTTGTGGCTCCCTGGTGGGCCTCTTGATGTATTTCTTTCGCCTAGTATTTTTTATATATTCCAAAATAATTCTCCGTAGATTTTCAGGACTTTTCGAGTTGCGCAGAATAGGTATCTCAGATTTGCTCCTTTTCGAGTCCAGAATTCCAGCTGCCGGCATTCTCCTTCTTCATGTAGACCTTGTAAAATAAGAGAGAAAAGGCATAAGTATTATACCAATATCTGTAATAACATCCGATAATTCAATAAGTATCAATACAAAATCATGATGCAAAATGGACGTATCAGACCTTGATTTGGCATGATCTCTTGGAACATGTCTTTATCACCAGTCATGTGATCCGTGCATCCACTATCGAAAATCCACTCTTTTCCACTAGACATGTAATCCTTGAAGTTTGCCATTAGACTTAGATTCTTCATGATCTTTCCATGCTCGATATCGAACAACTCACCTTCATCATAGTATCCATGTTCTTCATTGTTATCATTTGGTTGAATCTCCTCATCATAGAAACCAAGAGACTCGTTAGAATCGTAATCATGACAATGTTCAAATTTATGAATGTGAATGGCTTGAATAATAATGTTGTTGATAGTTCTCACATCTCCATTAGCACGCATAAGATCAAGTATCTCAAATAGGCATTTATCAAAGTTTGGATCACTTGGCTTCATTTTGTGAAAAGCAACAGTTCTATGAAGAATTTCATCAATATTACTTAATGAAAGATTTGGATATCGTTTCCAAATAAGTCCACAAAGTATAAGCACATGCAAAGTTCTTCAATTGAGAAAGCACGAATCTTGGTAAACCTCTAACTATAAGATTGACAGTTCTTAGGTTACCAAGCATGTTAATTTCCTCTTCGTGTGTGGGATGCAATTCATCAATGGGGAGCACACAGGGATTTTCAATATTTTTTCTCAATTGGAATCTGTCAAATACATCAATCATGGCATTCTTCCATTGACTATGGTACTCTCCATCAAGAATGGGCACTCTACAATACAAACTCTCCACACTAGACACATCCATCTTCCTCCATGGTGGTGAAACCGAAGCAATAGAGACCAAAGCTCTAATACCAATTGAGGGATCACTAGAAGAGTATGTCTAGAGGGGGGGTGAATAGACTACTAGCAGGAATTTAAAATCTACACATGGGCAAAGTTAAGTGTTGGCAGATTTTAGCATTTGTAGCAAGTCTAGTACACCCTACACATGCAAGTCATCAAGTATGGAAGCACAAATAAAAGACATTGCACATGGAAGTAAAGAGTAGAGATAGGTAGATCAAACACATGAAGGACACGAAGATTTTTCCTGTGGTTCAGATAGGTGGTGCTATTGTATGTCCACGTTTATGGAGTCTTCAACCCACGAAGGGTAATGGTCGCGAGAGTCCATGGAGGGCTCCACCCATAAGAGTCCACGAAGTAGCAACCTTGAGTATTACATAACGACTTCTGTCCATGAAGGACTAGCCTCACTATGGGTAAATCTTCATAGAGTAGGCGATCTCCTTGCCCTTACAAACTTCTTGGTTCACTCCACAGCACGAAGTAGGAGGCTCCCAAGCAACACCTAACCAATCTAGGAGGCACCACCCTCGAAAAAGTAATAGGCTTGATAATGTCGATGAACTCCTTGCTCTTGTGCTTCAAGATGATAGACTCCTCAACACACAATCCCTCTCTCACAGATTTGGCTTCATGGAAGAGATTGATTGGGTGGAAAGCAATTGGGGAGGCTAGAGATTGAGATTCATGTGGTAGGAATAGAATGGCACGATCTCAACACATGAGTAGGTGGTTCTCTCTCCACAAATAAGATACAATAGGTGGGGTTATGTTCTCAGTGCTTCTATTGTGAGTGAGTGGTGGTGGAGGGGTATATATAGGCATATCCAAAAATCCAACTGTTACTCCTAATAAGTTAGACTCGGTGGCACCAATGTGTTAATCTTGGTGGTACCGAGTTGCCTCAAAGGTAGCAACTTTTGAATCTTAGTGAGACCGATACATAAGATTCGGTTGCATCGGTAAGGTGACCAACGGTCAGATTGCCAAACTCGGTGATGCCGTTCCAAAAAACTCGATGGTACTGATTTTTTGAATTTGTGTAACAGGAAGTTGGCAACCCAAACTCGGTGGAACCAAAATGGAAACGGTTGCACCGATGTGGCTAGGGTTTAGCTGAGTTTGTCTGAGGCTGAGAATCGATAGCACTGAGTGGAAAGTGTTGGTTGCACTGATTTTGGATATTTGGCTTTGGACAAACTTTTGTGGAAGATCTTGCGGGTGTATGTGGTGACTATCACTTGTGCATGTATGATCATTTTTTTCACCAACAGTACGTTACCCTTTGTTAATAGTATTGGATTTCCTATGGACTAAAAGTGATTTCTCACAAAAGGTAAAATGTAGAGTCCTCTTTGCTTGATGCTTTGCCAATGTTATTACTTCTCCTTCTTCTTCATGACGATACTGTCCACACTCCTTTTTGCCAACCCATCTCTCTATGGACTTTATCTGAAATACACTAGATGAAAGTATTAGTCCAAGAGACAATGTATGTTGTCATGAATTATAAAAACCACCAAGATAGCACATTGTGCTTTCAGAGTGCCGCCAAGTAGAATAGCTTCCCGAAAAGTAGAATAGAGAGTATGAAAGGCGCGACAAGGAGAAGGACTGAGATGGAGTCGGTGGATCTGAGAAGAAGAGCCGCAACGGTCATGGGGACCATCGTAGCAAGGCCAAACAACAGAAATAGAAGCCTACTAGAGGCCAAGACGAGAAATCTAATGGTGATGATGAAAATGACGAGGACGAAGAGGAATCTGACAGGCAAGATTTCCAGAAGGCCATATTTGCACTCCTCCAACAGGCAACTAAAGCAATGGGACCGCAAAGTCAACGCGGCAAAACCGGCGGCCACTGCAAGGAAGCCCCTCAAGTGTCAGGACCAGTTTTGCGGGATATGAATTTCTGAGCGCAAGTGGTCCTTGTGCTCACCAACCCCAGGATTGTTGTTTGCTGGTGGACACATCCTTGATACAAAAAATCCAAGAAGATACAAATCCTGACTACAAGACCATGATGGTCTATGGAGTACAACAAGGTTTCTAGTGTTTTGATCACATATGCGGTTCATCGATCTCCAGTATCTATAGGACTCCATCTCCAACAGGAACAACTAGCATGGATAACTCTTATCTCGCATGGGTGCTATATTCGATGCCTAGGTTTCGAGGGTTGTCATCATAGTGCTCCTCTCCAAATAAGCAATTTTACCAAGACAATGGCCAGGGTGTGGGGACCCCGACTCATAAGTAGTGATCACTGAACACACATGCACAATGATCCCGAAGATCCATGCTCACTGAACACATAGAAACCAGGTTACAAGAGTCTTGCATACCTACATACTGCCTTACACAAATAAAGGCCAGCTAGGCCAAGTCTTACATAGATAGGGTCGCAAGGGACAAACACTTAAAGATAACAAGCAGCGGAAATCTCTATTGGAAGCGTGAACCCATGATATCACTCTTAAACCTACAGGCATTCTGACTGGGAAGCGTCCTAGTTCGCATGTTCGTCACCAACGAACTCTTCACCATACTCCTGCTCTGCCATGCCTGGCCAATAAAATAACTAGTGGCAAGCCAATGAGTACTTTGAATGTACTTGCAAGCAACAAAAGATTCGAACAAGGTATAACAAAGCATGATATAGCACTAGGTAGGTAAATTTGTAGAAAGCTAATTTTGAGTGCAATGTCACGATCAAGTAACTTACGTGGGTATGCATCAAATGTGTTAGTTATTCATGTGAACAAGTCACAATTATAATCATAATCATGGGTTGAACATCTCATGTTCGCCATCATGCCAAGTCCTCGGACTTAGATCAAGTATTACCTTTGACACCATCACATCTAATGTTCACCATCATACACACACACACACACACACACACACCAGTTTGTGAAAACATTTGGACGTAGTTTAAGCAACACCACCCAACTGTCCTTGACCGTGGACACGGCTATTCGAATAGTTTTAGACTATGCAGAGGTTGGACACTTTTCCCACAAGACTCGGGGAACTTCCATGTCATCCACGACTCGTGTACCTGAGGTCAGCACCCGAACATTGCCTTTCCCCTAGCGATACTAAGCAAAGAGTCCACTCGATTGGTACCCAGCCCTCAAGATGTACATCCCACGAGCGTCGCTCCAAATTGTACCATCCATGAAGGGACCAATGGTGTGCCCAATGCCTGTGAAGACAACGCATGATCGTCCTTCCCAGTACGACCCCGTATCGAGAGTGACCACGTCACTCCTGCCACTGGTAATGTGGGCTCTTTGCTAGTACCCACCAAGGTAATCAACAAAGCCCCGTCCCATAAGAGGTATCATGGTTGTGCATGAAAGGTTGGGACGATCGACAAATCTTAAATCTAATCTATTTTCGAGAACACACATCCTCACTTGCTATGGCACACCACTTCTTTCTCAAGTGGTTACCTAACCCATCATCATCTGCCTCGGGCATTAGTGGCACACGATGGTGTTTTCGAAAAGTGTTTCAAATCATTTTCTTTTCGTCACCATGCATATTCCCAACCTTCTTTCCATAGCAACTACTTAGGAACCTACCTACTCCCACCCGCATAACCCTCATAAGGAGGTAGGATCATGCACGATGGAAGTATCAATGATAAAAGTATTGGAGGCAAACCACCAAAGTGGTCACCACATTATCATGATCAAATATATCAAAAGTGAAGTGCCATATGTCATGCAATGATAGAAATGGTTTCTTAACATGGTCAAAGGGTTGCTTGCCTGGCTCAAGAAAGTCTTTAGGGTCTTCAAAGTCTTTGGGTCCAACTCCCTCGTCAATAGAGCAATCTATCATCGTGATAAATAAAGATGATAATACGCATCACAACAAAAACAGAGCACAAAACTCACTTCTTAAAATGTTGCCCAACTCTAATAAGTACTACAAACTATACTAAAAATATTTGCCTAAGGTTTTGTTGTGAAAAAGATTTGGAAAACTATTTAAACAGAAGCTAAAAGTATTAAAAACTAGGTTTAAAAAAACCAGTACATAAAATGGTTTCAATTTTTGTTACATAAGTGGAACTATTAAATTATACAGAATATTACAGGATTTGTGGTGGAAAAATATTTGGAATTGGACAAATATTTATTTGTGCAGGATTTTTGCAAAAAATTCGATAAAAGGAGAATGAAAAATGCTCTAGTGCCCTAGCCAGGTCTGGCCAGCAGCTAGGCCGGCCTAGCCAGCCAACCAGCGGGCGGCACAGGTGGCTCAGCGCCCCCCCGCACATCAGGTTTCAAGCCTGACGGGCGGGGCTCATTGGCTAGAGAGAGGGGAGGCGCGGGAGAGGGGTGAGAGGATGACACGCGGGCCCCACCCCATGGTCATCTTCTACCTATCGACAGAGGAGGGGGAGAGCTCATCAGCAACGTTCCCAACGACGGCAAGGCGAGCTGGAGGTGGGAACGGACCCAACGTCGAGCCGCCTTTCCTTTGGAGATGGAGGGAAGCACTGGAGAGCAAGGAGTCACCGACGACGAGGAAGCACGGTGGAGTCACTTTGGGAGGTGGTCGTCGGTGTTGTTTCTTGCCACGATTCGAGCAGAGATGAGGGGCAAAGAGCCAGGGGCTTGCTACAGTCTCGATAGGGAGAAAGGGGGGCCGGAGCGAGCCCATGTCCCAAGATTGACGGAGCCCCGATGCGGCGGCGCCTCGCTCGATCTTGAGCACTGGTGCTCCGGGAGGTCAAATGGGGGCGCGGGGTGGTTGATTGGGATGGAGGGAGGAGCGGCAAAGGGAGAGAGGGGTCTTTGGGTTCCCTTTTATAGGCAGCCCGTGGTCCACCAACCTCGGGTGTGCCGGCGAGCTCGGGGCCGAGGCCAGAGGCCACGGGAGGAGGAGCTGGCGAGTCTGCGGTCCACCTGGGGCTCGTCCATGACTAGAGGGAGCAAGAAGGGAGGCGGGAGCATGCGCGTGTGAGGCCTGCGATTGGCCGAAAGGGGCGGCCGCGACGCGCATGTGGAGAGCCGTTGTAGGGAGAGAGGGGAGGGGGACAGAGGCATGGCGTGTCTGAGACGCCGAGGGGCCTCGACTGATGCGAGGGGGAGGCTCGAGGTGGTCGGGGGTATGGGCAGGGAGCGATGTCAACGCACTGCCATCCTGTAGCGCGCTCCCTAGCATGTTTTTGGCCGGCATGGCATGACATTTGTGTGCTCTGGCTTTCCCACTTGGGTCTGAGAGATGCAAGGGGAATAAAAAATTGGGAAGTGGCTTTGGATCCCTTGGAGTGGCCATGAGTGAGAGGGAGAAGTGAAAGAAGGTAGAAATGGGGCTGTCTAGAGAGGGAAATGGGGATTTTTACCCCATGCTTTCATGGACTCTAGCACCAGGAATCTTACTGGAGGTGCTGAGGGTTTAGGTGAAGCTGTGGTAAAAATTTGTAATCAAGGAGTAAAAGGGAAGGGGCTCAATAATTGATTCTTGGATTCTGCCTAAAGGTGTTTGATTAGTATTTGGGCTAGAAAATGGGGTTTGCTTGACTTGAGATTTAACAAGGTCAAATGGTGGTTGGAAATAGGGTTGATCACCAAGTTTGAGAGGATTTGAAGAAAGTTCACAATGCAACTTTGTAAAACCCTAGAAATTAATAGAATCATATTCCTACATATCTAGGCATGCATTTCCATTCTCCTTGATGCACCACTTGGTGTGGCATCCTCATTTGGGTAATGGAACACGCCCACGAAGTTTGGGGTCAATGGAAGAAACTTCACAATGTAAAGTTGTTCAAATTTGAATCTGGACATGAATGGTTTTGGAATATTATGGTGAATCAACATAAGGGATTGAGATAAAACTTAGCAATATCATCATATATAACTTGTGTGACTTTCTAGAATTTTCTTGAATTTTTTTGAGAATATTTCTTATAGAAATATTTCAAAAGCTTGATTTAAGCAAAAAAGGTGTTGAGGGGTTTTGCCCATGATTTT
This sequence comes from Hordeum marinum, assembly GCA_022496015.1. Lineage (NCBI taxonomy): Eukaryota > Viridiplantae > Streptophyta > Magnoliopsida > Poales > Poaceae > Hordeum > Hordeum marinum. Next base: position 307,553,538 of record CM039678.1, on the reverse strand, counting down.
GAATATGACCATGTGTTGAAACTCATTTATATGGAAAATACATGTCCACTAAGTTTCCCTAAATTTTCTCAAATATTTTTAAAGCATTTAAATATAGTTTTCCTAGAAAAGACCATTTCTAGCCTTAAGAAAAGTCTTTAAATAAAATAGTAAAATAATCTCTAAAATTAATATATGGTTGTTTTCGGCAGTCATATATATATAGTAGGTTTCAAATAAAGCCTTTGGGGGGAAAGGATCCACCCAATTTGAGGACTTGAAGTGCAAACCTCAACTCAGCGGTTTTAGAAAACCTAATTTGAATAAATCTTTTTAGTCAACATAAATTTTGATAAAATTAGTTTTCGGTACTATACACATGGTATGACCATTGGGAAAGATGTTCGGATCAAGGAAGATGAGTATGGAGAGGAGTAGAACCTAGGAGTGCCAAACATAATCAACCAAACAAGCAAGCAAGCAAGAATTCAAACAAGAATGCACTCAAAAAAATTAATTGGTTCCAAATTTTGTAAATCCAAGCATAGCAAAGTGATAGAAACAGACGATGTGACAGACCTACCCCCTTACAAGAACTCGTACCTGAGATTCCTAGGCTAAGTGATAAAGTGATAAGGGAACTTAGATCTAACATAGTCTTCATGCTCCCAGGTTGCTTCTGCTTCAGTGTGGTTGCTCCATTGGACCTTGAAGTACTTGATGGTGCGGTTTCGGGTGCAATGCTCCGCTTCATCCAAAATACAAACTGGGCCGTCACGATAGGTGAGGTCTGGCTAAAGGTCGATGGCTTGATGATCGATGTCCTTGTAGAGGTCAGGGCGGTTGGGAACTTGAACCACTTCCAGAGCTATGACACGTGGAACACATTGTGCACATCTGATAGCTCAGAAGGTAGCTCTAGATGGTAGGCAAGTTCTCCTCGTCTAGTGGTCATTTTGAAGGGGTTGATGTATATTGGTGCAAGCTTCCTTTGACATGGAAGCGCTTAGTCCCTTTAAGGTGTGTGACTCGGAGATAGGCATAATCTCCAATGTTGAGGTTCACCTCTGGGTGATGAGAGTCAGCATAGCTCTTCTATCTTGTCTTGGTTGTCTCGAGGCACTCTCGGACGAGTTGAACTTGGTATTGTACTTTGAGAAGAATGTATGGGCCAAAGACTAGTTCTTAACTGGTTTCTGATCAGTTGAGGGGAGTACGACACTTGCGTCCATACAACACCTCAAATGGGGCCATCTAAAGACTCGACAGATAAGTGTTGTTGTAGGAGAATTCGGCGAATGGTAAGCAATCTTCCCACTTGGCTCCATATGACAAAACACAAGCACAGAGCATATCTTTGAGTATCTGATTTACTTGTTCTGTCCGCCCACCGGGCTAGGGGTGAAAAGGAGTGCTGAAGGAGAGCTTGGTTCCAATTGCTTCTTGAAACTTCATCCAGAACCTTGAGGTTAACTGGGTTCCTCGATCTGACACAATTTCCTTTGGAACTCCATAAAGACTCATGATGTGGTTGATGTAGAAGTTTGCCAGCTGGCTACCATCGTAGGTGGTCTTGACAGGAATGAAATGGGCTACCTTAGTCAGGTGATCGACAATGACCCAGATTGAATCATGCCCCTTGCTTGACCATCGCAAGCCGGTGATGAAATCCATCCCGACTTTGTCCCATTTCCATTCAGGCACTTTGAGAGGTTGCAATACTTCAGCGAGTAGCTGATGCTCAGCTTTGATCCTCTGACATATGTTGTACTTAGCAACAAATGTGCCTAATTCCCATTTCATGCCATGCCACCAGAATCTTGCCTTGAAGTCTTGGTACATCTTGGTTCCTCCGGGATGGATAGAATACGGGGTTTCATGAGCTTCTTGCAAGATCAAGTTCTTGGGCTCTTCCTTGTTGGGTACGCACATGTGGTTCTCGAACCATACAACTCCTTGTTCATCCACTCAGAATCCTGGGGCCTTGCCTACCTAGATCTTCCTCTAAATGCCTTCAATGATCTCATGTCCCTTCTGAGCTTCCTTAATATCACCCATCAAGGTAGGCTTTGCTTCGAGGTTGGCAAGGAATCCAAGTGCAACTAGTTCCAAGCCAAAGCTTTCAAGCTCTTCATACAGGGCGGGTAGCCTTTCCTTAATCATAGCATTCAAGGAACACACCTTTCTGCTTAAGGCGTCTGCTACCACGTTAGCCTTTCCAGGGTGGTATTGAACATCGAGGTTATAATCCTTCATCAACTCCAACCATCTTTGCTGCCTCATGCTAAATTCCTTTTGGGTGAAAATATACTTAAAACTCTTGTGGTTTGTGTATATCTCACATCGCTTCCTTAGAAGGTCATGTCGCCATGTTTTCAAGGCGTGAACCACGGCTCCCAACTCATGATCATGAGTAGCGTAGTTCTCTTCGTGAGGATGTAGCCGTCTGTATAGATGTGCTATAACTCTCCTTTCTTGCATCAGAACACCTCCAAGCCTTGTTCTCGATGCATCACAATATATCACAAACTCCTTGTGAATATTGGGGTGCCCAAAACTAGGGTTGTGGTCAATCTCTTCTTGAGCTCTTGGAAGCTTTCTTTACACTTTGGCTTCCATTTGAACTTCTTTTCCTTGTTCAAAAGCTGTGTGATGGGTCGGGCAATGCTTGAGAATCCTTCAATGAACTTGCGGTAATATCCCGCGAGTCTGAGGAACCTTGTGACTTCCTTCATATTGGTTGGGAATTGCACTTGAGTCACAGCTTCAATTTTGGCAGGATCCACTAACAATCCTTCTACAGTCAACACATGACCCAAGAATCCTACTTCATGCAGCCAGAATTCACACTTGCTGAACTTGGCATAACGCTGGTGCTCTCGAAGCTTGTCTAGGACTAATCTCAAATGTTGATCATGATCTTCTTCGGACTTGGGGAAGATGAGTATGTCATCAATGAAGATGACAACAAACTTGTCCATGTACTCCATGAAAACTTTGTTCATGAGGTACATGAAGTAGGCAGGGGATTGGATAACCCAAATGACATGACTGTGTATTCATACAGTTCATACCGGCTTACAAACACCATCTTCGGAATGTCTTGGGGCTTGATCTTCAACTAGTAGTACCCAGACCTGAGACCGATCTTGGAAAAGACCCTAGCCCCATTCAGCTGATCGAACAGGTCTTAAATCTTGGGGAGTGGGTACTTATTCTTTATTGTGACCTCATTGAGAGACCGGTAATCGACACAGAGTCGGATAGTTTTGTCCCTCGTTGACACAAATAGAACAGGTGATCCCCAAGAAGAGGCACTAGGGAGAATGAATCCTTTTCCGTGTTGCTCTACTAGTTGCTTCTTCAGTTCAGCCAACTCTTTGGATCCCATTCTATAGGGTTTTTTATAGATGTGTCCTTCTCTGGGCGTTACCTCAAAGATGAACTCAATGTTGCGGTCAGGAGGTATTCCGAGCAGCTCATGAGGAAATACATCCGGGTATTCACATACAACTCACACTTGATCCAACTCAATTCCTGACAGGTATTTAGCCTGAGGGGCTTGGGCAGATGCAGGGTTGGGGACATACTTGACTTCCACTCCTTGGTTATTGGTTAGGGTAACAATCCTCTTGGCACAATCCAAGTAGCCTTGGTTCTTGGTTAACGAGTCCATGCCTAGGATCACATCCAAGCCTTCTGACTTCAGGATGATAAGGTCCGCTAGGAAGTCTACTCCATTGATGATAAAATAGACTCCTTTACAACCTATACCGGACTTCATAACTAATCCAGGGGTTTGTATCAACATACGACTACCCAGGGGTCTAGGGTTCATGCCACTCTCTAGTGCAAATTTTTGGGTGACAAAAGAATGCGAAGCTCCACAATCAAACGGTACTGTTGCTAGGGTTGGGTTGACGAAGAACATGCCCAGTATGACGTTTGGGTCCTCCCAGGCTTCCTCTACGGTGACGTGATTTACATGCCCCTTCCCATTGTTGGGATGGTTGCGGGGAGTCGGGTTCCTTGGTGGCGCTCCACGGCCTTGACCATGGTTTGGTGCAATGGCGCACGGTGCATCTGGCTTCTTGTTGGGACACAGCCTAGAGATATCTCCTGGTTAACCACATCCAAGGCAAGTGACTTGTCCAGGGTTGTTGGCGTAGTTCCCACCATCGTTGTTGTTATTGGGGTTGTTGTAAGCTGGTCTCGGATTGGAGTATTGCTGAGGATGGTAGCTCGGACGAGGTGCATGAGGTCTAGCCTACTGAGGCTGATAGGTTGGCTTGGTTGGGGCTGGCTGGCAGGGGCGAGGCTTCTAGTTGCTGGAACTACCCTTGCTAATCATCTTGCGCTTGCGAGTGTCGTCTATGGCATGACGCTTGTCTTCCAGCATGAGGGTCTGTTTCACCAGGTCAAAGAAGGTCCAACTGTCACAGACCATTAGCTGATACTACAGGGTCTGCCGAAGTCCTCCCATGATGCGTTCCATCTTGGCAGCCTCCATGTTGACATATTCAAAGCACATTTGCTCCCTTGTTGGTTTTGGTAATTAATAACAACATATATGTCATTGAACTAATTTTTCCACTTAGCATGTTTCAGGAAAAGTTCAATGATGTGTTGGCAAAAGGATTGTGGAATACCCCAACATCCAAGGAAATAGTTTGGCAAATCTTCAAGCAAGAGGAATCTACATTTTACTTTATGAGAAATCACTTTGAGTTCATAGGAAAGCCAATACTATCAAAAGGGGGTAAGGTACTATAGGTGAACAAAATGCTCATACGTGACAAGTGATAGTCACCACATACACCGACAAGCTATTCCACAAAAGTCTGTCCAAAGACAAATATCCAAAATCGGTGCAACCAACACTTTCCACTTAGTGCCACCAATTCTCAGCCTCACACACACTCAGCCAAACCCTAGCCATTCGGTGCAACCGATTCTGCTTTGATGTCACCGAGTTTGGGTTGCCAACTTTCTATTATGCAAATTCACAAAATCGGTCCCACCAAGTTTGCTGAATCGGCGTCACCGAGTCTGCTAATCTCACTGTTGGTCACCTTATTCGTGCAACCAAGTTTTATGTATCGGTCTCACCGAGATCCAAAAGTTGCTACCTTTGAGGCTAGTCGGTACCACCGAGATTAACACATCGGTATCACTGAGTCTGACTTATTAGGTGTAATTGTTGGATTTTTGGAGATGCCTTTATATACCCCTCCACCACCACTCACTCACAAAGAGAAACACGTAGAATAGATCCCCACACATACCAACTGATTTTGTGGGAGAGAGACACCTACTCATGTGTTGAGATCATGCCATTCCATTCTTACCATATGAACCTTTATCTCTAGCCTCCCCAAGTTGCCTTCCACCCAAACAATCTCTTCCACCATAGCCAAATCTGTGAGAGAGTGATTGTGTGTTGAGGAGACTTTCATCTTGAAGCACAAGAGCAAGGAGTTCATCGACATTATCTACCCTATTACCTTTTGGAGGGTGGTGCCTCCTAAATTTGTTAGGTGTCGCTTGGGAGCCTCCTATTTCGTGTTGTGGAGTGAACCAAGAAGTTTGTAAGGGCAAGGAGATCGCCTACTTCGTGAAGATCTACCCCGAGTTAGGCTAGTCCTCCGTGGACGTAGGCCATCATGGTATAGTCAAGGTTGCTTCTTCATGGAACCCTCCAGGGGTAGAGCCCTCCATGGACTCTCGCGACCATTACGTTTTGTGGGTCGAAGACTCCATAAACATGGACGTACGATAGCACCACCTATCGGAACCATGAGAAAAATCATTGTGTCTCCAAATTGTGTTTGATCTTCCTACCATTCCTTTAATACTCATGTTGGTCATTACTTTCCTCTTCTATACTCGAAGACATGCATGTGTAGGGTGTACTTGACTTGTTATGAATGCTAAAATCTGCCAACACTTAAAATTGGGAAAAGGTAGATTTTTATTTGGTCAAGTAGTCTAATCACCCCCCTCTAGACCTACTTTCGATCCTACAACTGGTATTAGAGGTTTGATATCCATTGCATCGGTTTCACAACCTGGGAGAGTATGGTGTCTGGTGAGGGAAATTATCACCGTAGAGGTCCATACTTTGATGGCACTAATTTTGCTTGTTTGAAGCACAAAATGAAATTGCATCTTCTTGGTCATAAACCAGTTGTCGGATTTCAGGCTCCGCAAACCCCTCAAGGTTCAAACACAGGGGCGTGTGCGAAGATCCCCTATAGCCTTGCCCTACTTAGCTCGCTACTCGATGGTTACTATGATGAACTCACACGATGACTAGTAAGAAGATGAACACGGTGGTTTACCCAGGTTCGGGCCGCTGGGAAGCGTAATACCCTACTCTTGCTTTGGTGGATTGCCTCTCGAGGAGGTGTGGTGGATGAACTAGTATAGTGGTTCGAGCCTCGCGAGGGACCTCTAGTGGTGTTCCTGGCTCTCTGCCTTGTCTTGCGGTTCGTTCTCCCCCTTCTGTGGTGTGGCCTTGCCTCTATATATAGCAGTGGCCCGGGTCCTATTCCCTTATCACAATGGAGGGAAGGGATCCCACAACGGCAAAATTTGAAGGGGGATAGGAGTACATCCGGGCCCTGTCTGAAGGTGTTCATCGCCTATAAAGTAGCCATCGATGATGCAGAGGTAGGCTCAGCGGTGACATCCGCCCTACGGGGCTCGTGATCGTGGTCTTGTTGCACTGGAATGGAAACCTTTGGGAGGCACTTGGAGAATCCTCGTGCGTCCTTGCTCCCTTTACCCGAAAGGGGAAACCACACCGCCTGGCGCGCTGGCGCCCGCCTGGCCTTCCTTGCGTCATCTTTGACTCCTGAGTTCGGGTTCTGCGTAGAGACCTCCGCTGCTCCTAAGGGGGCCGGAGGAGGCCCATCCTTGCTGGTCTTGGTGTCGCTCTTCCTCGTGATCCTGGGGTCCTCGCGAGGGCCTTGTCTTAAGTGAAAGCGTGCCAGGCCATGTCTGGCTGACGAGGTGGGCCATGTCCTAGGCCACAAACAGGCAGGTCTAGGTACCCCCGTTCCCAGAACGCCAAAAGTAGCCCCTGTGCCCAACGCATGCTCGAGATGGCTTCAGGGCGAAGCCTTAAGGATGTCCCGAAGCGCCGTGGGCCCCAAATGCCCGAGGAGCCAGGACTAGCGTGTGTCGTGCGGCTGATGTCGGGCGTCCCCTCGACCACTGCCCGAATCGACAAAAGCCTAACTTCCAGCGCCAAGACAATACCGCTTTCCTCTTTTGTGCTCCTTCTCTTACTCCTAGTTCCCGGTCTTAGCTAAGATCTCTCCAGATCTGGCGTCTCTCCATCCTTCTTCTTGCCGCATCGGCCCCACGATCTTCCCAATGGCTCCCTCTGGCAAGCCAAAGCGAGAGGCCCGAACCTCCGCCTTCGCTCCCATCTCGTCGACGCTTTCTGAGTCAACCATTCCCCAGGACGGAGACCTTGTCCCGGTGCTCCCGTCGACGGCGGACAGGACCAACGAGTGTGGGCAAACCTTTATATGGGGCGGCTCCTTGGAGAAACAACCCTCGTCGAGGTCGGCCTATCCCTTCTTCCTTCATAGTGTCTTCGTCGGGCTTGTCCCGCCTGCCGATGCTTGAGTGCTAATGATTCTTCCTTTGCATGGTAACTAGGAACGCTGCCGCACTGAAGATGAGGAGGAAGAAGGCGGGTGTCAAGCCAAAGGCGTATTCCGATGCTCCGCCTGCTCCCGTCGTGCCACTGTCGCCTGACGATGCACCTACGGGCGAGGGGCGGAGGCTCGTGAGGCAACCCTCCTGGTCACCGCCGGGGAGCCCCTCGAGCCCCTGATGCCCGTTGGCGTGTTCGCCCATGCCCTTGAGGGGGAGTCGGTGCCGCCGTCCGGAGGGCCATCCCCAGAGGGATGGCCACACGTCGATCCATCTCCACCCGTCTTGCCCTTGGTCGCTGTGTAGCCTCTAGAGCCTCCTGCTCCTCGTGCTACTATCTCTCGGGGGACTTCGCTTGAGATCGCGCATGCGACTCCTCTAGAGGAGGCCTTGTTCCCCTGTCATGTGGCCTTGATGTCCTAGACAGGGCCTTCATCGCTTTGGGTCATGTTCGGGACGCCCTCACGGGTGTTGATTATCGCCTCGCAAGTGGGTGCCTGGGCTCCTCTCCGGGTGACTTCGGGCCGACACCTTTGTCGTGGCGGTTTTGGGCTTGGCCGAGGCCGCCGTGGTGAAGAGTGAGAAGGAGGCCGCATTGGCCAAAGAAATCCTCGAGGCAGGATTAGCTGACGGATCTTCTGTTGTAGGGTGTTGTGATGAGGCGGAGTCCCGCTTGAGGGTTCGTCAGGAAGAGAAGTCCATGCTTGAGGAACAACTACATCAGCAGCGGGAGGCCCTCAAGACTTGCAAGACCCAGCTCGCCGACCAGGACTCCAAGTTGTACCAGGCTACGGCCGACCATGGCGCAGGATGAGAGGGCCTAGACGCGCGGGAAAAGGAGGTTGCCCTAGAAAAGGCCCGGCTTGAAACCACTGAAAAGGCTCTAGCTGAGGCCAAAGAGAAGAGGGCCGTGGAGCTCAGCGCCCTTCCCCTGGTCGAGCTCATGCTTCACCAAGCGCTCCACTCCCTCTACCGAGAAGGGTTTGTGGAACCCCTGGTGGCTCCGGAGAGCGGCTTCGCGTAGCTCGCTTTGAAGCTTGTCAATGCGTTGGAGGGCGCCATTCCCAAGGTGGAGGGGGTCTTGAAGAGCAAGTGTTGTGACCTCTTTTCTGAGGCCGTCTTCAGCAACCTTCACCTTCGCGAGCCAGGGTTTGACTTTGACTCCGTGATCCACCCGGTCACCCACGAGGTCCTTAGCAGTGCTGCGACGGTAGTGAAGGGCGTCGTGGAGGCGCTGGTGAAGAAGTTCACCCCCATCACCGTTCCTCGGCCTCCTCAAGCTGCAGGGGTAGTGGTGAAGAAGACGAAGCCGACGATGTCAATGACGAGTTCCCTACGGACGGGATGATTGGCGGCGGAGGCTCCTCCTGATTCCTCTTCCTTGTTCCTTTCCTGCAATGTTCAACGTGCCTCGCGAAGGCGTTAAGCTTGTTTGTATTTGCGAAAAACTTTTAATGCTTGTAATAACTATTGAACTACGTGGTTTCCTTCTTCACCTTGTTTCCTTCTTGCTTGTAGTGATGCTTTGCTTCGGCAGGGACCAACCCCACTCATACCTCAGCCACCGTTGGGCCGTCCGGAACACCAAGGACGGTTGCAAGGGGTGAGGGCTACGTGGCCAGTGAGGCTCCTGAGTCGCGATGCTCAGGAGTCCCCCTTGACGTACGAGCTCCAGCGTCCTCATTAGGGTTTTGAGCGTGTTAAGCTTTGCGTCGGCAGGTCCCGGCCCCGCGGATACCTCAGCCACCGTTGGGCTATTCGGATCACCAAGGACGGTTCCAAATGGTGAGGGGCTACGTGGCCAGTGAGGCTCCTGAGTCGCGATGCTTAGGAGTCCCCCATGATGTATGAGCGGCTCCCATAACCTTCCTCGCCGCCTTTTCTTGAGAGGGGCGCATGAAGACCAGGTTTGGCAGACCTAGGAAGGTGACGTGTACCAGGCCCGGCCTAGTAGTAGCCCCCATGCGGCACCCTCATGCGAACATACCAGTGAATGCATCGAAACAGGGCCGCAAGGAGCTTTCCTAAGGTTGGATGCGACCGCTGAGGCGCCCTCGGTTGTTTATCCCCAGCACAAGGCGTAGGGCTTCCACATTGCATGGGCATAGTCATTGGTGGACCGTGTTGACCGCGAGCACGGAGCTGTGGCTTCCACATTGCACGGGCATAGTCATTGGTGGACCGTGTTGTCCGCCCGCACGGAGTTGTGGCTTCCACATTGCATGGGAAGGAACCCCTCCGCGTCCTTGGAGGGCTTCGGGCATGTACAACCCATTGATTTCGTATGCATGGCTGACACGATAGAACTGGGAGGTGTGTATGGGAGCTCGTGAGGGCACTTTGGCCTTGCGAGGTATCTACCTCAAAAGCGGTTGGCGCATGGGTCTTCTTGCAGATAGCGCCGTTCAAGGTCCTGCAAATTTTATAGAAGCTTGCGCCAAATGTCCTCCCTAGGGCCATCGCACGAGAGGGCCAAGCACCAGTGACCCCAGGAGATGACGTGAACTGGACTGGCCCACCAGACAAAGCTCGGCCACCAGATTTATCAACACTGCAGGGACGGACCCGAGCACATACGCCGTGCCCAGTCCTATCACGAGGCGGTGGAAGGTAGGATCACTCAGGAGTGATGCCGTTCACATCGACAAAGAGTAATGCAGGCAAGGTGAAACATTTGGAAACAAATTACATGCTTGAAAAACTTCTGAAATATGGGTAAATACGGTGGCTACAGGGGTACGCCGTGATCGCCTAAGGATATGCGGCCCAGCGGGCGCCCTTAAATGGAACAAGCCAAAAAGTTACCTCGCACAGACCAACTAAAAGTCACCTGGCAGTCATGCCGCTGAAGAGTCGAAGACGTCGTTGTAGCCTGATCTTGTACCTCCACGAGCGCGGCCCTCATGGGTCCGTCGTCTCCTGGGGTTCGGGACCCATGCTCGGTCTGAACATCTCCTCTAACCCCTCATCACCTCTCGCCAGGAAAGGTGCCAGCATGGCCCAGGCGAGGAGCTAGAACATGACACCGGTGTTTGCCACGCCAAAGGGCCTGGAGATGTAGTTGTGCGGGTAGACCCACCCATGGTCAATACGTGTTGGTCAATAGAGGCTCCGGGACGAGCCCTTGTTGATTGCGAGCATGTTGACGCAGACGCACGGCTGGTCGACCGGGCCTACGATGGCTGCCACGATTGGTGGTGCAGGGCAATGCCTTCCTTGCTTGTCCTGCGCCTCCTAAAGCTCCTTGATCGCCTTGATGACTGAGTCTTGCAAGCTTGGCGGCCTTCGTCATGCCCTTGGCCCTAGTAGTCATGCATCAGGACGTGCCCTCAGGTTGTGCCTGAACGCTTCCCTTGTCTCATCGGCCAATCTGGGGCCCTCTTGCATGGACGCCCCTGAGCCCGACCCAAGGGGGGTGCCAAGAACGCTTTCCTATGCGATGGAATGTGTGGCCCCGTCCCCAGTTGCAGAGCACGAGGCTCCGCCCTTGGAGGTTCCAGCCCCCTGGCGCTCCGCGGGGGTGAGATGCTTTTTCTTCTTGCGTGCATCCTCACAAGCCAGGGCATCCTCCTCGTCATCCGAGCACTCGGCTGCAGCTACGCGGTAAGAACGCTCGAGGGAGCAGACGGCATCCTCCTCATCACAGGCGATGGTGATGACGCCACCACTCCCTGGCATCTTGAAGACGTTGTAGCCGTGATGATTCGCCACCATAAAATTGGCGAGGGCCGGGTACCCGAGGATCTCATTGTATGGGAGGTAGATGTGGGCGATGTCGAAGACGATGATCTCGGTGTGGTAGTTCTTGCGTCCGGCGAAAGTGATGGGCAGACGTACTAGCCCAATGGGAACGGTGGACCCATCAGTGACTCTCGAGAAGGGCTTGGTCGGCATGAGCTGGTCGTACGGTACTTGGACCGTCTTGAAGGTCTCAATGGACAAGACATTGAGCCCCGTTCCACTGTCAATGAGGGTCTTGGTGACAAGGACGTTGTTGATGGTCGGAGTGCACAACATGGGGAGCCTGTTGGCCATGGCTGAGCACCTCAGCTTATCCCTCGAGTCAAAGTTGATTGCAGTCTTGGACCACTTGAGGTGACTCATGGCTACGGGCTTTGGGAGATCCGCGTTCACCTCCTGCGCGAACTGCTTGAAGACGCGGTTCGAGGCTAGGGCCTGCATGCCGCCTAGGATACATGCTACTGCCCTGACGACCTGGAAGCCCCCAGCCCCATCGTCCTGCATGTGCTCTTCCTTCCTTCTAGGTGGAGGTGGTAGTCGTGGTAGGACGGCCTCACGAGGGCAAAACTCACGCGGCTGGCCACAGCGTGACCCCTCCGGGGGGTCATCGCGCCAACGGTCCTCCTGAGGCTGATCGCGCCAGCAGTCCCCTAAGGCTGGTCGCGCCACCCGTCAGGCAGATCCTGGTTGTCCCAATGTCCTCCATCGTGACCTCCGTCGCGTCCGAAGCCACGGTCAGTGCGTCCGGGCGCTGGCCGAAGTGTTCGGCACGAACCAGCCTGAGTTCCTGGCAGTCGACGGTGTCGTGGTTGTTGGTGCCATGGAAGATGCAGGTCGGTCACCACCCTGCGGGACGCTCCTTGCCTCGGTTGCTCTTCGCCTCAGGCTCGTCCGCGAGTGCCGATGAGGCCTTGCGCTTCGCATCCTTGGCTTTGGTATTCTTTTCCTCTGGCTCTGCCGCGAGAGGCGGGAACCCGTTCGCCAAGTTGAATATCTGTAGGACGGAGCATAGTTTGTCATTCCTGGCAAGCTCTTCTTTCACCTTGAGATCCGTGACACCGTTAGTGAAAGCAGAGATGATAGCCTCATCCGACGCCTTCGGGACCTTGAGGCGCGTAGTCGTGAAGCGTTGTATGAACTTGTGAAGGGTCTCTCCATTCTATTGCTTCACACGCCGCAGGTCATTCATGGTGAGCGCGCGATCGTGGGTACCTTGGAAGTTGACGATGAAGCGCTTACCCAGGTCGTCCCAGGAGGTGATGGACCCCTCTGGGAGGTTAAGGAGCCAGGAGAGCGCGCCTCCCTTGAGCGCCATGGGGAACCAGCACACCATGACCTTGTCGTCTCCATCGGCCGTCGGGATGCTCAGCGAGTAGATTTGTAGGAACTCGGCGGGATCCGAGGTGCCTTCATAGCAAGGGGTAGATCGGGTTTGCACTTGCAGGGCCATGTAGTTGGATGGAACTCTGGCACGATGGCGAGGCAACCCACTGGCTTGACAGGTGCTGTTGCATGTGTGGGCGTGGCCCGATCTTGATGCTCCCGAAGGGCTGCCCCGAGCGGTGCTTGGTCACGACGTCGTTCCGGCAGTGCAGGGAGCGCACGCACGTTGACATGCGGCTAGGGCACCACCTAGCGCATTACTTCATCTCTTGCCCTTGCCCGCGGCTCGCGGGGCTGGTCGTGTGGGCGGGCTTCAAGCCTAGGCTCGTGGTCGATGTCGCGTTGCGGTGGAGGTGGCGACGCATCGGGGGCCACGTCGTCTGCCAGGAAAGGTCGGGATCGGAAGGAGTAGGAGAGCGCTGAAGCGTTGCCAACAACACTGACGAGCTCTACAATGTGCCGAAGCTAGTCGTCGTAGCAGTCGGTGGGCGGGCGGTAGGGGAGCAGCTCGTTCGCCATGGCGAGTGCGCCGGAACCGCGCACTGGCCCGGGCAGGACGTGGGAGGATGACCTGGTAGATGGGACGATCGACGGAGTGACGGTGTTGCCGTCATGCCGCATGGTGACCGGCTGGAAGGAGTCTTGTTGTTCGTGGGCATCCGGGCCCGTGGAGGCATTGGCCGCAGGCGAGGGGACCAATGCGTGCCGGCGCGGACCACGGGTGCCGTCTGGGCAACACGGGCAGCTCGGCGCCCGGTGCGGGCTTGGCGGGTATTAGCCATCGGAGCGGCGAGGTGGGAGAAGAGCTTGGCTCGAGGAAGGCTTCGACATGCCCCCTACCTGGCACGCCAAATGTTAGATTTTGGGCTCTGCAAAACCCTCAAGATTCGAACACGGGGGCATGTGTGAAGATCCCGTGTAGCCTCACCATACTTATCTCTCTACTCGATGGTTACTATAGCAAACTCGCATGATGACGAGTAAGAAGATGAACATGGTGGTTTACCTAGGTTCGGGCCGCTAGGAAGCATAATACCCTACTCCTGCTTTGGTGGATTGCCTCTCAGGTAGTTGTGGTGGATGAACTAGTTCAGTGGTTTTGAACCTCATGAGGGAGCTCTAGTGGTGTTCCTAACTCTCTACCGTGTCTTGCCAATCGTTCTCCCCCATCTACGGTGTGCCCTCACCTCTATATATAGCAGTGGCCCGGGTCCTCTTCCCTTATCACAATGGCGTGAAGGGATCCCACAATGGCCAAATTTGAAGGGGGCGGGAGTACATCCGCGCCCTGTCCAAAGGTGGTCTTTGCTTGCAAAGTAGCTGTCGATGATGCAGCGGTGGGATCGGCGGTGACATCCGCCCTATGGGGCTCGTGGTCGTGGTCTTGTTGCACTGGAATGGAAACCTTTGGGAGGCTCTTCGGGAACCCGCGTGTGTCCTTGCTCCCTTTACACGAAAGGGGAAACTGCATCGCCTGGCGCACTGCCGCCCGCTTGTCCTTCCTTGCGTCATCTTTGACATCTGAGGCCAGCTTCTACATAGAGATCTCCTCTGCTCCCAAGGGGGCTTGAGGAGGTCCGTCCTTGCTGGTGTTGGTGTCGCTCTTCCTCGCGAGCCTGGGGTCCTAGCGAGGGCCTTGTCTTGAGTGGAGCCGCACCAGGCCATGTCTGGCTAACGAGGCGGGCCATGTCCTAGGCCACAGGCAGGCAAGTCTGGGTACCCCCATTCCTAGAACGCCGATGCCCACCGTTTGGGTTGTTGTTCATGTTGGATTGCAAGGTGAATTCTTTGAGGATGGAAGGGAACCGGATCGCGAAGCGACTGTAGAAGAATTGAAGATGTCGCAACTCAATGCTCAAGCATGTGACATTCTCTTCAACTACCTATACCCTGAAGAATTCAACAAAATCAGCCGTCTCGAGAATGCAAAAGAGATTTGGGATACTTTCATTGATATGCATGAAGGTACCGAATCTGTGAGAGAATCCAAGTTAGATGTTCTTCAAAGTCACCTTGACAAGTTCAAGATGAAGGATGGTGAATGAGTCGCTGAGATGTACTCTAGGCTAGCTCTCATCACCAATAAGATTGCTAGCTTAGGAAGCAAAGAAATGACCGACAAATTCATCATCAAGAAGATACTCTAAGCTTTGGATGATCGATATGACATTGTATGCACATTGATCCAAATGATGCCCAACTACAAAGATCTCAAGCCAACAGAAGTGATCTGAAGGATTGTTGCTCATGAGATGACACTCAAGGACAAGGAAGATCTTCACCACAAGTCTAGCGGGTCTTAAAAAGCTACAAGTGATGCTCCTGCTACCTCAAGCAACAACCTTGTCACAAATGAAGAGATAAGCCTCATGGTCAAGAAATTCAACAAATTCTACAAGAATAGAAGCAAAGATCGAAGCTCCAACTCAAGATATCAAGAGAATCGTTCGTCAAGTCTTGACCAGAACTGCTACAATTGTGGGAAGCCCAGACACTACTCCAATGAGTGCATGGCTCCTTACAAAAGGAAAGAAGAGTCACCAAGAAGACGAAGCTCAAGAGACGAGTCACCTCGAAGAGAGAGAAGGAGTAGGGATGATCGTTATGAACGAAGACCCTCAAGGATAAGTAGGGACTCGGAGAAGAAGGACAAGTACACCAAGAGCTACTCATGAATAAAACATCAAGCTCATGTTGGTGAATGGGTCTCCAGCTCCAATTCTGACAACCACTATGAGAGAGTCTACCACTCCAACTCCGACTATAGTCAAGACGAAGGAGTAGCCAGACTTGAACTAGTGACAACCGAATGCTACAACATATTTGATTCACCAAATGAAAGGAGTGGATGTTGCTTCATGGCTAAAGTCCCCAAGGTATCACACCCCGAGTATCTTGATTTCAATAGTGATGAGGATTACTTGTTAATTGAAGATGACTTGCTATTTGACAAATCTAGTAATGTTAGTCAAGATGAACTTGCTAGTAATCACTCTAGTCTAGATAAGTCATGTGATGATGATAAGTTGGAAATAGAATGACTAACTCAAGAACTAAACACTCTTAAGTTAGCTCATGAGTCTACTCTACAAGATCATAGAGAGCTTGAAAGGACACATGAGAAGCTCCACTTCGAGAAGCTCAATTTAGATAAAGAGCATGAGTTCCTTAAAGCTATCAATGATGATCTTCGAAAAAAGACT
The DNA here is from genome assembly GCA_022496015.1 of Hordeum marinum. Classification (NCBI taxonomy): domain Eukaryota; kingdom Viridiplantae; phylum Streptophyta; class Magnoliopsida; order Poales; family Poaceae; genus Hordeum; species Hordeum marinum. The sequence continues at coordinate 307,537,564 of CM039678.1, read as the reverse complement.
TCCTCTTATCTAGACAAACGACTTCTATTGTCAAAGTTCGTGCCACAAGTTAAGACTAAGCAAACTAGTAACAAAGGCAAGAAAGGTTCTTCAACAAGTAGCAATTAAAATGATAAATCCAATGATATTGCTTCTAGTAGTTCTATTTATCCCACTAACTCTTCTCTTAGTCAAGTTACACTTGAACAACAAAATGAACTTTTGAAAGGGATTATAGAGAAAGGTATCTACAAGAGTCTTGAAGGGTGCAAACAATTTGAGGATATTGTATGCAAGCATAGAGGAAATCGGAAGAACCATGGTGTTGGCTACTTCAACGCTAATGGAATTGAATGGGAAGAAGGTCAATACCCCGATCCCAAGTTTGTTCCTCAAAAGGTGATGTCTGAAAATACTCTCCCCAAGGGAACAAAAGCTCAAGATGACCTTCCACCACAAGACCCCAAGCTCAAGGACAAGAATAAGCTTCAAGAGGACATTGACTCACATGAAGATGAATCCCAAGATTTGGTGAAGTGGGTTCCCAAGGCTACTACAAGCTCAACTTCTACAAGTGCTACTTCAACACCAAGGACCCCATAAACTTGATGTGGGTCCCCAAAAAGAAGAACTAGAGAAGTTCTTGAGGGGTGAATCCACCAATGAAATCCATTCATATTCATTATTAGCAAGAACTAGTTGCAATCAACTTCAACATCATGCACTTGTTCAAGGAGTCAGAGATTCCCTCAAAGGTAGGCAAGCGACAAGGTAATTAGCAAATCAATGGACATCGTCATGTATGCTTTGCACTCCATGTCCATAGATATCCTTGTATTTGTCTCTTGTATGTTTGGACAAACCCATGTAGGTGAGAAGAGTAATGAAACAACAAGGATGCTCCCAACTCATGGTGATCTTCATCAACATTGAGCATCCACCACTACTTCACCTACATGAAGTCTTCATTTACAAAACCCAAGTTTAGTTATCCCTCCTATGGGGGGATGTCACATCAAGGGGGAGCTTTACTCTAAGACTTGAGTCAAAGCATCTCATAATATGTGACAACATTAAATGCTTTATGTAAAATTGGTAACCCCACTTGTGCTTAAACAATGAGTATGACCTATGATTAAGTATTCTTACTTGGCTCCTATGTCAATATACTCATATATAGATGACTCCGTCATCGCCAGAGTGCTTGTTAGATGCTAGTGTGTTTGTGCATGTTTGCCCAGTTTTCTTTTGACATCTTATTGTGTGAGCATGTTGGTATGCAGTTATTTACACATTTGAGGACATCCAATTGTTGCTGTTTGGCTTTTGATTTTTAATTTGCCAATTGGGTGTACAAGAATGCCTAAGACCACTCCTCTAGATTTCTATGCTTTCTCACCTCATATTCTATTCATGCCGCATCACAAAATTTCAACAAGTACTTTTCGATCTCTCTATGTGAGGAGCACTCAGAGTTCTGTATCGACAAAGGGCTGGCCATTTAACCTCCCAAGTGCATCTCAGTGGAACCAACTCAAAATCTCGGTCTCACCGAATGCCTAGGGTTGATCTGGATTTCAACCTTGGTACTACCTAATCCATATTCTCGGTTACACCAAGTTTCCCAGTCAGCTAACAACTGAGAAACCTGGTGACATCGGAAATTTAGAATCGGTGTCACCGACAGCGAGGGGTATATATGCTGTGGACCCGACGCTTTAAAATTCAGTCCTCAAACCGTCGTGTTGCAAAACCCTAAGCTACCGAAAAGGACCCCCTGGTCATCGCCTTTGCTTCCTTGAGCATCTCCGCTGCTGGGAATCGTCGTCACCGAAATCACCTCCATCATCGCCGCCGTAGCATATCCATCACCGAGCTAGGGTATGGATTCGGCCCCCTCGTGCGCTCCAACTCTGATTCTTGTGCATTAGGGTTCCTCCATTATATATACACCGTTTGAGAATGACCAGTCCACGAGAAATTCCATTAGTCTAGAAAATTGAAGAATTCTAGGTTTAGTTCCCCGCAAAGTTGCATCTCGGTGATACTGAGTTAGAAAAATCGGTTCCATCGATTTCCTTTTTGTGCTACTGAGGACAGAACCCGGTGAGACCGAGTGACAATTTTTGGTCCTACCGTAATGTTTCCATGTTTTGGTTAAGAGCTTTGTGTGTCTCGGCAGCACCGAAATATTTGACTCGGTAACTCCAAAATCCAATTTTTTTGTGAACTACATCTATGATTTTTCTGTTCAAACTTTTAGAAACTAGCTGCATTTTGTGATGACTTATCCTATTCCACTCTTCTATACTCTATTGACAGGGTCAGATATTGTGACATCCCAAGTGATGTCCCTACCCTATTTGGCATGTAACCCATTGTACGAACCTTATGTCATGAGATCTATGTATGAGTTGCACCTTGTCATCCATGTGCGGTTTGTATTCATGCATCATGGCATCATGGCATCCATCTTCCATTCTTCTTCCATGCTTGATTTCTAGAGTCTCATGTATTATGTTTGTTGTGTATGTGCTTTGAGTGTGATGTGTGAGAGGTGCTTGAGGTGGTGGATCCTTGTGTGCAACCTCTTCCTCCCCCTCTCTTCTATCTTTCAAAAACATCACCTCCTTTCTTTTCCCCTCTCCTCCTATTAATTATGAGCAGATCTAATTCTCTCTTTTATATGTTTAAAAATGTTCACAAGGTGTCCCTAGTAATCTTATGATTTGTGAAGGTGGTGTTTTTGTCAATTGGATATGTTTGGGTTTTGTTTTCTTTCTAAACAGGAGCTGCCTCTTTATTATTAATAAAATATCTTGGCCTATAAACCAACCTGGCATTTTATTTAAATAGTGCATATTAAATCCTCCATAAAAATATTTTTGATTTGTTCAAAACCTTTTCAAATTACCCTGTGAATTTAATTAGTCTGGCTGATTTTATTAAAAGGAAGAGTTTTTTTCCTGTTTTGTGTGTGTGAGAGAGAGAGGTGCAGATGGGCCGAGGCCCAGCCCAGGGGAACAGGGACGGCAACCTGCCCCGTTCCCTCTCCGTCAGTGTTGAGTGTGTGAGCGAGCAGAGCAGGAGCAGGTGAGCTCCGTCGCCATCGCCGTTAGCCCAGACGTCGAGGCCGGTCCTCCTTTTAAGCGCACCTCCATAGGGTTTCGTCCCACCATTCTTGTCCCTCCGCCGCCGCCGTTTTCATCTTCTCCCCTCCTCCTTCTTCATCTGGTTTCTTCTTCTTCTCTTCGGGTTCAGAGAGTGAGGTGGTTCAGATTGGTGCAGGGGTCGACAGGCTCGTCGCCGGCGTCCCTCCGGTGGAGCGCCACCACTGTCAAGATGTCCACCGCGTTCCTGGTGCCGTCCGCGTCCCGTTCCCGTAGCTAGGAGAGCCCAGAAGGCCTCTTCTTCCTCCTCGTCTCCGGAACGGAGCCGGTCTTCTTCCCCTCCGTTGCCGCCGCGTCCCTGAGCCGCTCCGTCCCCTTCGTCGCCGTCGCTCGTCCCGCGTCTCCAAGAAGCTCTTGGTGAGCAGGCCGTCACCACGGTCCCCTCTCCTCGCCGTAGTCCGTTGGAGCGCGTCGCCGTAGTGTCATCGCCGCCGGCCGGAAGGTTCGAGTGTGAGCTCGCCTCTGATCCCCCTCTTCGCAAGATGAGGCAAGGGATGGGTTCCCCCTTTGTGTCGCCGGAGACCCCTACGGTCGTCGGAATTCGTCGCCGCCGTTGCCCTATTGCCGTGCCTGTTGCTTCTTCAGTTTCGTCAGGTTCTGCATTGTGTGTGTGTTTTAGAGGGCTAAGGCCTCTCTTCTGTTAAGAGCCGGCGCCATAGCGCAGTGGTCAGTGTGGTGTGGAGAAACCAGGGAGGTCTTGTGTTCGAAACCAGTGGGGTGCATATGCATATGTATGCATACATGCTATGCATAGGAATTGTATGTGGTGTCATGTGTTGTAGATGTGTGTGTAAGTGTGTTGTGGTTGTGAGTGTAGGTCATGCATGTATGTGTGTGTGAGTGTGTTTTGCATACACATAGGTGTAGGTTTAGTGTGTGTGCATGTGTGTGACACATACACATGCTTGTGTGTGTGTGCTTGTGTCTCATGAGTGTATATGCTTGAGTAGTGGGAGTGTGTGTGTATGCACCATGCCCACATACATACTTGTGTATGTGTTTGATTGGCATATAGAGGTGATGCCATGTGTGGTATGCGATGTGTGTGTATGTTCTACATACACACCCACATGCGTATGAATAGCTCCATGTGTAGTTTTCCCTCTTATGTGCATATGACCATGGTTCTTCTTTTAGCTAGTCTCATACTTACATATTGATGCCATGGCATTTAACATGTTCCTAGGTTGATATTTAAGCATTTCCAACTTGTATGCATAGGTCTCATGTCATTTTTGGGCATTCCCATCATTTCACTTATGTGTCATAAGTCATCCATGAATTATAGGGCCTAATTTCGACCTAGCATTGCTTCCTCATGTTCCATGCAAGCATATAGGTATGAGTAATGAGTTTGGGGTAGAATCAACCCATGTATGCACATGTGAAGTCAGATATGACTTTGGGGCAAATTGACAAAACTGCATTTTATGTTGTGATGTCCTTTTGTCTTTTTACTATGAATTAATCCATGCATGATTTTAAGTTGTTGCCAACATGAGTTTGTTAGTCAAAGTTGCTGGTATTGTCCCAGTATTTTATTTATTTATGATAAGTCCCCAGATCAGTGGGAACCATGCTGTTTAGTTGGCTACTTTCTGTTACTGTTTATCCTGCTTAGAAATGGCTAAGTCTGGAGACCCTGCTGTTATTGTTTTGCCATGTGGAGTAGGGTGTAGCTAGTGCTGTGGTTGTTATTTGATCATGCTCAGTGTTAGTTAATTGTAGTCTATGTTGCCATCTACCATAATGTTAATTTGCATGCCATTTGGAGATATCTAGCATATTTAACCATTGATGTCAACTTGCTACTTTGTTAACCCAGATTCCAGAAAACTGGAATTTTCACAAAGTCCCTGAAACCTGATTCATCATGCCTACTTGATTGCTTCATGCATATTGATGTGTGCCCCTTTTGCTGATTTCATAGTTTAATTAAATGATGTGGGTGTTGAGTAGATTCTGTCCATATCTTGTTTGTGGCTGTAGGATTCCTTTAGCTCTAGTAGTGAGCTTTTCAAATTGCTATGTTGTTGTTTTGTGACAGATTGGGTGCTATCTTGTTTTGTGAGTTGTAGTTGCTATACTCCATGGAATTGATTGATTATTGAGCCTATTGTGATTGATTTTTCATCACCTATCCAGTGGATACCTTGTAATACCATGAATTCGCCCAGGTATTTGGTAATCTTGTGTTGCCTACGTACCTTGTCATGAGCGTATCTCGAGAACCGTAGCTCCGTTTCTCGTGATCCTTATATGCATTTCCATCGATTTTGCATTATGCATACATATTTGCCTTGTTCATGCATGTTTAAGTTACTTAACATGAGGTTCTTTCCAGGTTCACTAATATACAAACTTTGCATGTGAAACTTGACTAGAATTGCATCGCCATGTTAAAACCTTCATTAAATGGATCATGCATCATCTTAGTTGTGCATTGCACCTTGGTTGGTTATTTATTTGCTGTTTCTCTTGGGTAGACACGAGTGTCTATACTGAGTTCGTGGACCCTGAAGAGTACCACTACGAGGATCCCGCTACTTGTTCCCCTGAAGAACCAACACGCAAGATGATCGTACCCGGATCCCAATACTATCTTTGCTTGCTAGTTTCTCGTTATTATCATTACAATTGCACTACCTACCACTTGATATCAGCCCCCATGTTGCCATGACAGCCTCTAACCTCCACATCCCAGCAAACCATTGATTGGCTAAGTTACCGCTGCTCAGCCCTTCTTATATCGTTCTTAGTTGCAGGTGCATGTCGTTCCATGTGATAACATGGTTTGGATAACACAAATAAATTCTGTTATTTAATTTAATTCACATATATATATCTGGTATTGGTGGAAGGCTTGGCCTTTTGCTAAGTGATTTGCTCTGCTCATACCGCCATTAGTTCCTTGTTACCGGTGTTATGTTTTCCATATTTTGCGCTCCTAACACGCTTGGGGTTGTTATGGGGACCCCCTTGTTTATTCGATTGAGATTAAAACTTGTCTGGCAAAACCCAACATTGGTACTACATTTGCTTAACAACTTAATAAATTGCATAGGGTCTTGCAAACCCATGGATAATTAATCAATCCTCGGGCCAGTGCTCCTCATGAGTGTTGGCTCAAACTAGAGCAGTGTGCGGGGCCAACCCGGGGCAACCCGGGAGATTTCTATCAGGCCACCGTACGCTGTGCTTATCCGTCGTGTCTTGAGAACGAGATACACGACTCTTATCGGGTTCGTCGACACGTCGGGTGGTCTTGCTGGATCTGTTTTACCTTTATCGAATGCCTTGCGTGTGAAGTCTGATTTTCTTCGGGTTTACTCGAGGAGTTGGTCTCCTTTGGAATTGTCTATGATGATCGCGAGAACCGCGTTCGAGGCTATTCCCACAGAGTGTGGTTATTTGTGATGGACTAGTTGGAGCACCCCTGCAGGGTTAAATCTTTCGGAAAGCCGTGCCCACGGTTATGTGGCAATTTGGATATTTGTTTAACACCCGGTTTAGACAACTTGAAGTAAACTCTAATTAAAATACACCAACTGTGTGAGTAACCGTGATCGTTTCTGCTCGTGAACATGATCCGAGAGAGAACACAGTGGGGTTATGATTGACGTAAGTCAGTGTTTAGGATCTCTTGGAGATTACTCTAGATTCGATCGCTTAACGTAGACCACTCACTTTACATTCTTGTAGCGTAAGTTAGCCACCATATAATGCTTAGTGCTGCTACAAACTAAATTTCACCCTTCCTTCCTAAAGCTTAAATAGTCTTGGTACCCGGGCACATGATAGCTGAGTCCTCTGTGGCTCAGAGTTTACTACAATAATCCAGGTGCAGGTTCAGATGAGTTCATGCAGGATGATCTTACTTAGCTCCAGTGGGAGTATGATGAGGAGAGAGGCAGGATGTACGTGACATATCCGGATGAGTAGAGGACCTGGTCATGATCGTTGGGATAGCTTGATAGTATCATTTGCAACTTCTTTTATCGTTTGATTTCGTCCGTAGTCGGACCCTGTGTTCATCTTGATGCTTTGATTTGAGTGTATTTGTAAGTTAGCATGTGCCGAGTGTAAGCCAACTTGTATACTCTTCTCATTCGGTATTGTATGTTGTGATGATACTATTCTTGCTAACGGCAAGATGTGCCTCTATCTCTTGCGAGGCCCTCATGCCTTAAACGGATAGGCGCGCATCTTGGGCGTGACAAGTTGGTATTTAGAGATATACGACCATAGGATCCTTTGCTTGTTCGAACTTGGCCGAGTTGTTGCTAGTAAAACTATTTTGAGTCTACTTATATCAGAGAGTAGGATTCTTTTTACTCCTCTTCTATGCTCTCGTGAGGTTTCCGACTTACGAATTTTGATTCTACTCCTCTTCTTGCTCAAAAAACATTTTTAGGATCACGCGGGTATTTTGGAGTCTATATGATGCCGATGTGACAGGGTTCTATCTTGGTGCCTCCTGTCTGACTTGATTTCTTCTGGGGAGTCGAGCTCCAGGGAATGTTGGCACATCGTTAACATTCAGCTTCCTTGACATCTCAGGACGGAGAATGTTCGAAATTGCTTCAATACTTATCATGGTGAGATAAGATCGGAGTCACCCAGTACTGGGAAGGCGTCTGGGGTACCATCATGGTTTAGTATCATTGCGAGTTCGAGGATTCGAGACTAGACGAATTTGCGAAATATCTTGAATTATGGTGTGGAAGGTTGCGGATGCAGTTGCAGCTGATTGCCTAGGGCAGGTTCCTGATTTCGTAACCCGAATCGCATAAACAAGAAAGTTTTCGGAAGTTCATAGGTGGGAAATCTTGTAGTCATCTAGGATCATCTTCCCCAGATGTATTGGGTATGTACATTTGTTTCGAGCGCTTAGCACAATACTTGTGGTGTTGTTGGAAGTGGCTTATTATGTCTAATGATGTTATCATGATCCGAAGAAGCATTCTTACTAATTTTTTTAGTAGGAAGGCTATGTTGTTTTTGTTCAATTCTTTCAAGCATTTGATTCAGCTTATGTTTCATCTTATCAATGAGGTGCTGATGCGTTTTGTCCATCTTCAGGATGGCTCCACCAACTCGCAACAATCCGGGTCGTGGTGAGGAGTAGAGTGTGTTCCACCCCCACCCCCGCCACCGCCTCCTCCGCCTCCTCCTCCAGAAGCTTGGCAAGTTGTGATGGTCGCGACCAATGCAAACACCCAGATGTTGCTTAGGCTGTTGCAAGAAAGGGAGTAGGGTTAGAAGGGTTTTCAAGGCAATTTTCAGAATCAGCTTCAGTTTGCGACACTCAATCAGTTCCTTGCCAACCATCCCAAGACTTTCACCTGTTGTGAGCAGCCTCTAGATGCTGATGTTTGGCTTCGTGATATGAGCAAGCATTTTGAGTGAAGCAATGTCAGGCCAGAGGACTTTGTCAGGTTTGCATCGTTCCAGCTGAAGGGTCAGGCAGCTGATTGGTGGCAATAGTACAAGGATTCCAGGGGCGATCGTGTTGTTACTTGGGACGATATCCGTCGTGACTTCAGGGCTCATTACATTCCGACAAGCTTTGTCGAGGTGATGCGTGAGAAGTTCAGGCACCTGAAGCAGGGAACCAAGTCAGTCTACCTGTACAACATCAAGTTCCAGAATCTAGCTCGTTATGCCAAGCAAGATGTTCCAGATGATAAGGCTATGATCTATCAGTTCAGAGGTGGTCTAAAGGATGAGCTTCTCCCAAGCTTAGTTCTCTAGGAGCCTCGTGAGTTTGATAAGTTCTACAACATGGCTTTGAAGATTGAAGCAGCTCAGCTCAAGTTGGAGAACTCCAAGAAGCGTTCAAGGGATTCATATTCTTCTTCTTCCAGCTCTCAGATGGTTCCTAAGCAGCAGAAGTATTGGGCGCCAAATCCTCTCCCGTTTCGTCCTCCTCAGCAGGAGAAGCAGTTCGGTGGTCGTGGTTCTTCCCACCCACCCAACCCAGGTTTCCAGCAGAAGAACCAGGCGTCCAAGGCTGTTCTTGTTCCTCCTCCAGGCAATGTTCGTCCGCTTTCTGAGGTGACTTGTCACAAGTGTGGTCAGAAGGGTCACTATGCTAACAAGTGCAACCAGCGGCGTCTTCCGCCTCCTCCTCCTATCAAGCCTCCAGGCAATGCTATGGTGAAGCATAATCCCAAGTCCGCAAGAGTGAATATGGTGAATGCAGTAGAGGCAGAGGATTCTTCTCAAGTGATCATGGGTAATCTCTCAGTCAATTCTATTCCAGCAAAAGTTTTGTTTGATTCTGGTGCATCGCATTGTTTCATGTCCCATTCATTCTTTTCAATGCATGAGTTTTCTTGTCAAGATCTCCTTAGACCTGTGCCAGTGGTGTCCCTTGGGAATTTAATGAATTCCAATTGCATCGTACCGGATGTTTCTATCAAGATGGGCAATTATTCTTTCCTGGCTTCTCCAATTGTTCTCGGGAATTCTGATATTGATCTCATTCTGGGCATGGACTTCCTAGCTATGAATAAGGCTCATATTGTTTGCAAAGCAAAAGAAGTCAAGCTGACTCATCCTTCAGAAGACGTGATTATTTTCGGACCTCGCGATGACACAATCCATCTCTTTGCTCTCAACGGGAAGGGTGAAATCTCGGCGATTTCTCAAATTCTGATGGTTTGTGAGTATGAAGATGTCTTTCCAGAAGAGTTGCCAGGAATGCCTCCGCACTGGCCAGTCGAGTTCGTGATTGATCTCGAGCCCGGTACTGAACCGGTATGCAAGCGCCCGTATAAACTTGGCCCCGAAGAGCTAAAAGAGATGAAGAAGCAGCTAGATGAGCAAGAACGTCTAGGTCTGATCAGACCAAGCTCTTCTCCGTGGGGTTGTGGAGTTTTGTTTGTCAAGAAGAAGGATGGCACGGATCGTCTTTGTGTGGACTATCGGCCACTGAACAAGAAGACAATTAGAAACAAGTACCCACTTCCCAACATCAATGAGTTGTTTGAACAACTGAAAGGTGCCAAGGTTTTCTCGAAGCTTGATCTTCGCATGGGTTATCATCAAATTCACATTCGCGAAGAAGACATTCCCAAGACCGCTTTCAGGACGAGTTTTGGCTCTTATGAGTACACCGTTATGTTGTTTGGTCTTGCGAATGCTCCTCCAACCTTCTCAAGAATGATGAATTTCATCTTCTCTCCTTTCAAGAATGAGTTCATCTTGGTCTATCTGGATGATATCCTTGTGTTCTCGGAGACAAGAAGATCATGCAGAGCATCTCCGCCTTGTGCTTGACAAGTTAAGGGAACATCGGTTCTACGCCAAGTTTTCCAAGTGTGAGTTCTGGCTCAATCAAGTGGTGTACCTCGGCCATGTCATCCCTGTCAAGGGAATTAAAGTACACCCTGAGAAAGTCGAGGCAATCTTGAAGTGGGAACCTCCTCAGAATGTGAAGCAGCTTCGGAGCTTCCTCGGGCTTGCTAGTTATTGCAGAAGATTCGTGGAGAACTTCTCTCAAATTGCTAAGCCTCTGTCCAATCTCATCCAGAAGATTGTCAAGTATATTTGGTCTCCTGAGTGTGATGTGGCGTTCAATACGCTCAAGCAGAGACTAACTTCAGCTCCAGTTCTTGTTCCTCCTGAGTAGTCCAAGCCTTTCCAAGTTTTCTGTGATGGTTCTTTCCAAGGTCTTGGTGGCGTTCTCATGCAAGACAATAAGATTGTTGCTTATACCTCGCGTCAGTTGAAGCCTGCCAAGAAGAACTACCCCACTCATGATCTTGAGTTGGTGGAGTTGTGCATGCTCTAATGACTTGGAGGCATTTGTTGTTGGGTAGACCAGTTGAGGTGTACACTGATCACAAGAGCTTGACGTACATTTTCACTCAATCCAATCTCAATCTTCGGCAGTCTCGTTGGGTGGGAATGCTTGAAGACCTCAACCCAAGCATTGAGTATACTCCGGGGAAAGCAAATGTCATTGCAGACGCGCTCAGCCGTAAGGCGTACTGCAATAGTCTCATCCTGAAGCCTCTTCAACCCGAGCTTTGCGAAGCATTCCGTAAGCTCAACCTTCATATGATTCCGCAAGGATTTCTTGCCAATCTTCAAGTCTCTCCGACTCTGGAAGATCAGGTTCGCCAAGCGCAGCTGCTAGATGCTTTGGTGAAGAAAGTGAAGAAAGGTGTGGCCAAGAGCATCCCGAAATATAAGTGCTTTCGTGTCGATGACAAAGATACCTTGTTCTTTGAGGACCGTCTTGTGGTTCCAAAAGGTGATCTCATAAATATTATGTGACCTGCGTGTCAATCATTAAGTTTTGCGATGTGTGTGTATGTTCTACATACACACCCACATGCGTATGAATAGCTCCATGTGTAGTTTTGCCTCTTATGTGCATATGACCATGGTTCTTCTTTTAGCTAGTCTCATACTTACATATTGATGGCATGGAAATTAACATGTTCCTAGGTTGATATTTAAGCATTTCCAACTTGTATGCATAGGTCTCATGTCATTTTTGGGCATTCCCATCATTTCACTTATGTGTCATAAGTCATCCATGAATTATAGGGCCTAATTTCGACCTAGCATTGCTCCCTCATGTTCCATGCAAGCATATAGGTATGAGTAATGAGTTTGGGGTAGAATCAACCCATGTATGCACCTGTGAAGTCAGATTTGACTTTGGGGCAACTTGACAAACTGCATTTTATGCTGTGATACCCTTTTGTCATTTTATCATGAATTAATCCATGCATGATTTTAAGTTGTTGCCAACATGAGTTTGTTAGTCAAAGTTGCTGGTATTGTCCCAGTATTTTTGTTATTTATGATAAGTCCCTAGATGAGTGGGAACCGTGCTGTTTAGTTGGCTACTTTCTGTTACTGTTCATCCTGCTTAAAAATGGCTGTTTGGAGACCCTGCTATTATTGTTTTGCCATGTGGAGTAGGGTGTAGCTAGTGCTGTGGTTGTTATTTGATCATGCTCAGTGTTAGATGTAGTGTATGTTGCCATCTACCATCCTGATAATTTTCATGCCATTTGGAGCTCTCTGGCATATTTGACCATTGATGCCAACTTGCTACTTTGTTAACCCAGATTCCAGAAAACTGGAATTTTCACTAAGTCCCTAAAAACCTGATTCATCATGCCTAATTGATTGCTCCATGCATATTGATGTGTGCCCCTTTTGCTGATTGCATAGTTGAATTAAATGATGTGGGTGTTGAGTAGATTCTGTCCATATATTGTTTGTGGTTGTAGGATTCCTGTAGCTCTAGTTGTGAGCTTTTCAAATTGCTATGTTGCTGTTTTGTGGCAGATTGGGTGCTATCTTGTTTTGTGAGTTGTGGGAGCTATACTCCATGGAATTGATTGATTCTTGAGCCTATTGTGATTGATTTTTCATCACCTATACAGTGGACACCTTGGAATACCAAGAATTAGCCCAGGTATTTGGTAATCTTTTGTTGCCTACGTACCTTGTCGTGAGCGTATCTCAAGAACCGTAGCTCCATTTCTCGCGATCCTTATATGCATTTCCATCGATTTTGCATGATGAATCCATATTTCCCATGTTCATGCATGTTTAAGTAACTTAACATGAGGTTCTGTCAAGGTTCACTAATATACAAACTTTGCATGCGAAACTTGACTAGAATTGCATCGCCATGTTAAAACCTTCATTAAATGGATCATGCATCATCTTGGTTGTGCATTGCACCTTGGTTGGTTATTTATTTTCTGTTTCTCTTGGGTATACGCGAGTGTCGATACTGAGTTCGAGGACCCTGGAGAGTACCACTACGAGGATCCCGCTACTTCTTCCGCTGAAGAACCAACAGGCAAGATGATCGTACCCGGATCCCAATACTATCTTTGCTTGCTAGTTTCTCATTATTATCATTACAATTGCGCTACCTACGACATGATATCAGCCCCCATGTTGCCATGACAGCCTCTAACCTCCACATCCCAGGAAACCATTGATTGGCTAAGTTGCCGCTGCTCAACCCCTCTTATAGCGTTCTTAGTTGCAGGTGCAGGTCGTTCCATCTGATAACATGGTTTGGATAACACAAATAAATTCTGTTATTTAATTTAATGCACATATATATCTGGTATTGGTGGAAGGATTGGCCTTTTGCTTAGTGATTTGTTCCGCTCATACCGCCATTAGTTCCTTGTTACCGGTGTTATGTTTTCCATATTTTGCGCTCCTAACACGCTTGGGGTTGTTATGGGGACCCCCTTGTTTATTCGGTTGAGATTAAAACTTGTCTCGCAATACCCAACATTGGTACTACATTTGCTTAACAACTTAATAAATTGCATAGGGTCCTGCAAACCCGTGGATAATTAATCAACCCCCGGGCCAGTGCTCCTCATGAGTGTTGGTCCAAACTAGAGCCGTGTGCGGGGCCTACCCGGGGCAACCCGGGAGATTTCTATCAGGCCACCGTACACTGTGCTTATCCATCGTGTCCTGAGAACGAGATACGCGGCTCTTATCGGGTTCGTCGACATGTCAGGTGGTCTTGCTGGATCTGTTTTACCTTTATCGAATGCCTTGCGTGTGAAGTCTGATTTTCTTCGGGTTTACTCGAGGAGTTGGGCTCCTTTGGAATTGTCTATGATGATCGCGAGAATTGCGTTCAAGGCTATTCCCATGGAGTGTGGTTATTTTTGATGGACTAGTTGGAGCACCCCTGCAGGGTTAAATCTTTCGGAAAGCCGTGCTCGCGGTTATGTGGCAATTTGGATATTTGTTTAACACCCGGTTTAGACAACTTGAAGTAAACTCTAATTAAAATACACCAACTATGTGAGTAACCATGATCGTCTCTGCTCATGAACATGATCCGAGAGAGAACACGGTGGGGTTATGATTGACGTAAGTCAGTGTTTAGGATCTCTTAGAGATTACTCTAGATTTGATCGCTTAACGTAGACCACTCACTTTACATTCTTGTAGCGTAAGTTAGCCACCATATAATGCTTAGTGCTGCTACAAACTAAATTTCACCCTTCGTTCCTAAAGCTTAAATAGTCTTGGTACCCAGGCACATGATAGTTGAGTCCTCTGTGGCTCACAGTTTACTACAATAATCCAGGTGCATGTTCAGATGAGTTCGTGCAGGATGATCTTACTCAGCTCAAGTGGGAGTATGATGAGGAGAGAGGCAGGATGTGCGTGACATATCCGGATGAGTTAAGGATCTAGTCGTGATCGTTGGGATAGCTTGATAGTATCATTTGCAACTTCTTTTATCGTTTGATTTCGTCCGTAGTCGGACCTTGTGTTCATCTTGATGCTTTGATTTGAGTGCCTTTGTAAGTTAGCATGTGGCGAGTGTAAGCCAACTTGTATACTCTTCTCGTTTAGTATTGTATGTTGTGATGATACTATTCTTGCTAATGGCAAGATGCCCCACTATCCCTTGCGAGGCCCTCATGCCTTAAACGGATAGGCACGCATCTTGGGCGTGATAGATATGTCAGATGCTGAGGACAACCAGAACTTGCAGGAGCAGAACATTGACATGAGTTCAGGCTCTAGACCTATGTCTAGTTCCTTCTCAGATCCATGCACCCATAGTTCTCATGGTTTTCCCAAGGCTGCTATTAGGACCAGGAAGAAACTGAATTCAGATGAGGAGGATTTAAACTTTGTGCTAGTGGAGGTTCTTCCTAAGAAGCAAGAGAAGGCTGCTAAGAAGTCAGCCAATGAGGCCAACTCTTCCAGGAGGGTGGTCAGCAAGGTATATGCACGTCCAGAGACTATGAGAGCACCTGAGAGTGCTAGGGCTACCATGACCATTGAGCCCCAAGGAAGTCATTGCCTAAGAAGGCAGGAGAGAAGAAGGCCAGGAAAAGGATCATCCATGTTGTTGGCAGGCCTACCTCAATGTTTGAGGACCCTGAGGAGGAGGCTGGTGTTGCGGCTGAGGAGGAGGAGGAAGAGCATGTTGTCAAGGCCCCTCCCAAGAAGAAATAGAAGAAGCTGTTGGTGGATGCTATGCCAAAGCAAGGTTCTGCCAAGAGCACCAATTCTGCACCTAAGAAGGCTGCTGTAGAGAAGTCCAAGAGGACTACCAGAGACATCCCAGCTTCTGAAAAGAACAAGGGGTCTACCTTCAAAGAAGCTGATGAGGATGCTATGTTTGCTTTGATTAAGCTCATACTTCACCTTCTAGAGCATAATGCCAGCCATCCAATTGCTGTTGACATGAATAAGAAGAAAGATGCAGGTTTGAGAGAGTGAAGAGACATTGATCTTTACTCTCAGAGGAGGAAGACAACTATGGACTACAAGTTCTACACCAAGGATCAACAAGATTTCTATGAGATTGTGTTGCTCGACAAGAGTCCAGCTGTGAGCGATATGAGATATGTGGACTAGAAGTACATCAAGGAGAATGAGAACTACTTCCTGTGTGTCCAAGACAACTTCCATTGCATTGGCATAGATCAGTTTGTTGGCAGAGAATTCACTGCATGGAACGATGAGATGATCATGCAATTCTACTCCACTGCTCACTTCTATGGAGATGGTAGGATTGGGATGACAGAAGTAGCAAGATATGAGTCCACTGTTGATGAATGGGCTGCCATCTTAGGATTCCCAGAGGCACATGATGGAGATATATGCGTATACTCAGAGTCCAGGGCAAAGCCACAATGCCATGACGGACATGTACAATGCCATCCCTGCTGCATAGCTTCAGTCCCACAAACAAGGATCCATCTATCACCTCCAGGAAGGTCTCCATACCATTAACACTATTCTAAGGCATACCTTGATGCCCAAGTCAGGTGACGAGAAGATGATCCGAGGCTAGTCCATCAACTTGTTGATTCACATTGATCGGAACCAGAGATTCAGAGTGATGGATCTGATAGTGGAGACTGTGAAGAGGGTTGCTGCGGATCAGAAGCGCTCATGCAGTTATGCACCCTACATTCAGATGCTCACCAACTCCAAGATGGAGAAGCACATCTTTGCTCTGGACAAACCCCACTTGCCCCTACAGCCAGACTTCGAGGATAACATTGTGGTGAAGGACCTAGATCTTCCCACATCAGCTGCAGCTCAAGCAGTGGTAGAGGCCGCTAGAGCAACTAGTGCTCAAGTCCCTAGATCCAGGAACGAGGAGATGGATCTTTTGATCTCTACAGTTACGGACATGTAGAAGGATATCAAAAGCATACTAGAAGATCAGAAGAGCCTCGTGAACATATTTGAGGGTAGAGTGAAGACCCTCAATGACGTGGTGGATGGGCCGACCAAGACTGTGAACAAGCTCAAGAAGGAAGTAGATGAAGCTCCCATCCATCACACCTCTTTAAAGTCTGATTCTAATAATGATGAGGATTGTGCACCTGTCAAGACAACTGCCCAGTTCAGGACTTAGGCCAGGACACCTACAGTGCCAGCTCCGGAGACGAGACCTTCATCGTCTGCACCAGCTACAATGACTTCAGCTGTCGGGACCCCGATCCTAAGTCAAACGAATCCAGACTGTAACATATCACATCACTTTGTGTCCTCACGCACGGTAAGCTCCACGGCTGTAGCCTCACCTTAGCCAGGACCGTTTGCCTCTTTTGGCTCACGTATGTGAACATGTCGCTGCAATCAAACGACAGGGAACCCGGGCCAACATGACTAGTCATAGAACCCAAGTGGCACATCCGTATGGAAACAGGCATACGTAACCCAGCAATGCAGGTGACGGCCTCAAGCGTTTGTAGACGAGTCGTAGCAAGCTACAAGGACTCCATTACATCGTGGGACATAAATGTCATCACTGCATGTAGACGAGTCGTAGCAGGCCACAAGGACTCCATTACACTGCGAGACATTTCCCCGAAGGGACAGACACAACAACAAAGAAGGATACATGCCAGTCAATCAATGTGTCCGGAGCAGTAGCAAGCTACCAAGGCTCGATGGAAGCACAAAGAGGCAGTTTCCCATAAAGAGTACTACTAAAGGCACATGACTACGTGTCGGATCCCATACATACCGTTGCACGTCACACGTACGTACGACATGCCCGATATGCATAGATACAACTATGGCATCACAACATAACCATACATCAAAACAACTATTATTTAGGAGGCTCATAAGGGCCTTGCATAATATGTTCTTATAGATAGGGGTCACATGACCCGACACTCAAGTCACACAAACAAGTTCATACAAACCAAGAAGAATCATAAAGTTTTCTGAGTACAAACAGATGAAAGGGGAAAAAAGGCATATGGCCTGACTACCTACAGCCCGCCATAGGGCATAAGGTCGTAGCTAGGACACCAGCTATTCGGCATTGTCGACATCTAGATAGAACCCACCTGATGGGTCATGAGTCTCATCTGCAACATTTTTTAAGCAAATGTGAGTGCAAATGTAGTCAGCTAGTCTTTAAAACAGACCTAGTCTATTTATGCTCAAGTATCAACAAGGGGAGTGGTGGAGTTTATGCAGCAATGCCAGCTTTGACTCATGGCTAACCTACACTACACCATTTTAACCCTTTGTTTTATTTTTAGATATCGCACACGAGTCCACTAACTCCATAACAATACACCACCATAGATTCACTTCCCTCTCCTAGGAGAGTGCCATCCACGGTACTCACACTTGTCTTGATATTTTTATGGGTATACATTTAATTATCTATGAACAGTATAAGCTTTACAAGTAGTCCATATTCGAGGACGCGTCTATTCGAATAGTTTCATACCCTGCAGGGGTGTACTTCTTCACACAAGCTCTCGCCACTTATCGCTGTGTGCTCATAAAACAATGCACCTCGGCAACCTTCAAGCGGAAGCCTAGCAAGGGAGTCGGCCACGACTTTCAATCACATAAGACCTCTAGTCTAGGTTATCGCCTATTTGAGACTGAACCCGCACGGAAGTCCGGCCGAAGTTTAAGCTACGACCCCAAATGATGTGCGGAGGGTTCCCAAGCCCACCATTCGGGTGACCCTTGGTACATCGTGCCACTGCCTACCGCGACGTAACCCATCCCTAGGGTCAGCGCTACGCATGGCCTCTAGCATGCTATAAACACCAGAAACTACTTGCAACTCCTGGACTAAGGACTAAGCGGTTGATAAGTTGAGCGAGGTCATATTTCAAGGCCCAGCATGTGGTAGTATCTAGTCTTGGATTACAAACACGGAACTCAATTCCTAAGAATGGTCCCAATCAGACAACCCGCTATGCACTCATACATAGCCTCTCATCGCTACCTTTACCAAATCCGGTTCATCATAAGCTTATCACATTAGAACAACATTGTTTCACTCCAGTTCATCACCCAGATGAATCAGACCTGACACAACTCTAAGCATAGCAAGCATTGTAGTCAAAGTAAGAAAAGCACATCATGGCACGGGCATCTACCAGGTATGCTAGGTTGCAAGGTTTAGCTATTTTACTATGACAATGACAGGCCATGCAAAGGAATAGGTTCATCTACCGTGTATGACAGACAAGTGAATGTTTGTCCTAATGCAATAAACAAGATCAGGAGCGAGAGAGTGGGATGATATCGGAATGATCAAAGGGGTTGCTTGCCTTGCTGGGTAGCGAGAAGGTTTTCTCCTTCGTTGGAATACTCGGAGGTATCCTCAGAAGTAGGGCCTACCACAATGCAGATAAACAACAATCAATACACACAAGTGCAACAATATGATGCATGATCATGACATGGCAGCATGTATGGATGAGCTAATGCAACTATTGTCCAAGTTAAATGAAGTGAGTTTGGATATCGGTTCAAAGTCATTCTCCATTTCACATTTCATAAGTTAACCTATTAGTAAATGTCAATGTTCATCTACATAGGTTGCTCAAACATGCATGATAACAGAAACATTGGATTTTTCTGATAAATTTTCATATATAAATTATTTTCATCTGATTTGTAGATTAATTTATATGAATTTTGGAAGTTTTAACCATTTTCTGGAATTTCCTGATTTATTTTAATACTAAGAATTCAATTAATGCGTCAGCCTGATGTCACTATGACGTCAATAGGTCAACAAACCCGTCCATGTCAAACCTGACAGGGTGGGGCCCTCATGTCAGCGTCAGGGGCTAATTCCCCGCGCTGACCAGAGGTTTGACCCTCTGCGAGGCCCGCTGTCAGCGGCTAACGACTTAATTAGTCGGCCTGGTTAGCACTAATGGGCCGGCCACGTTGGCACCCACCGGAGCGGGGCGAGCGGCGACCAAACCCGGGGTGGAGGGTCGCCGGAGTTGGCCGGAACCGTGCTAGAGGGCTTGGATTCGCACACCGAAGGAGCCGGGAGGGAGCCTGTGCTCGACCGCATCTAGTGGGGCTGGTCAGGGGGCTCGGCGTCGCCGAAGGGCTCGCCAATGAGCTATTCCGCGGCGGTGCCCATTCACCCACAATGAGGTCTGCTGCTAGAGAGTTGGAAGAACCGCAGGGGTAGGGGGAGAGGGACGGCGAGCTCACAGGGGGCTGCAGGGGAGGCTCGGTGGACTCGGGGACGACCGACAGCCGGTGAATCGACGACGGGGAGAGGTGGCTGGAGGCGGGGAAGAACGGTGATGGCTTAGCGTAGAGGGGCTCCCGTCGGCTTCTAGGTCCATGGGGAGGACGAGGGGATCATGGCGGAGCTCGGAGGCTACTCAGCGAGGTTAGGGAGCGGCTGGAGCGACGGCGTTACGGCGGCTATGGCTTCGACCATGGCGAGTAGAGGGGGAAAGAGAGAGGAATGGCAGGGAAGAGAGGGTCCAGGCAGTGGCTGGAGTCTATCCCCTCGCCAGCGCGACGAGGAGGAGGCCAGGCAGGCAGGAGGTGGCCGGGCACATGGCCATGGCCGGCTACGATGGAGGCACGCAGCTGCTTCTCCTCCTGGCAGGAGGAAGAAGACGCTGCTGCTCCCCATGGGCTGGGCCTCTTCTTCGCAGGTAAGGCCCAGCTGAGTTTTCTCCCCCTTTTTCTTTATTTGTTTTCTTTTCTAATTTCTAACATTAGTTTATTTTATTTTCAGGCACAATTGTTGAGTAATAATATCCCAAATATTTTATAGCATTAAGTTTGAATATTTCAAACTTCTGTAAAAAGTTTCAGGATATTTTGAGATCTAAAATAGTGATAATGCTTTATTTGGCATTTTTAGAAGCTTTATTATTTATTCTTAAATTAGTATAATGTTCAAATATTTAAGATGGCCCCTGCTATATTCAAGTCCATATTTATCACACATAGGGGACATTTTAGATGAGCATTTTGAATTTGTTGGTTTTTCACAAACTTTGCATTAGTTTGGTTCAATTGAGGGGGGTTTCCTTTAATCCCCATTTCAAGTTGATGCAAAAATGAAATATGATGCACACACATGTTGTCTAAGAAAACTAGCTAGGGATGTGACAACTCACTCCCACTCAAAAGAATCTCGTCCCGAGATTTTTAAGTCATCGGGAAGAGCGCGGGGTACTCTAGTCGAAGACGATCTTCTCTTTCCCATGTGGCCTCCTTTTCAAAATGGTGTGACCACTGAACCTTGAGAAACTTCATGTTCCGACGCCGAGTGGTACGCTTAGCATGATCAAGAATACGAACAGGGTATCTCGATATGTAAGGTTATCTTGGAGATCAAGTGCTTCGTGGTCTACTTCACGGATAGGGTCCGAGAAGCAACGCCTGAGTTGCGAGACATGGAATACATCACGTACCTTGGAAAGATGCGGCGGAAGTTCAATTGGTAGGCAACCTCTCCTTGTTTAACAAGAATGCAAAAAGGTCCAATGTAACGAGGAGCCAATTTGCCCTTGATACCGAATCGATGGGTACCCTTCAGAGGTGTAACCTGAAGATAAGCCTTCTCGTCAACTTCATAGGTCATAGCCTTATGATGGCGATCATATTGGCTCTTTTGACGAGATTTGGCTATTTTTAACTTTTCACGAATAATGCGAACTTGCTCCTCTGCATCCTGGATCATATCCAGGCCAAAGAGTTGCCTCTCTCCGGTTTCTGACCAGTTAAGAGGTGTTCGACACCTTCGTCCATAGAGAACTTCAAAAGGGGCTTTGCCCAAGCTTGATTGATAACTATTGTTATAAGCAAATTCGGAAAATGGAAGACATTTCTCCCAATTCATACCGAAGGATATAACACAAGCTCGGAGCATGTCTTCGAGGATTTGATTGACTCGCTCAACTTGACCACTTGATTGCGGGTGGAAAGCAGTGCTAAAGGATAGATGAGTCCCCATAGCAGTTTGGAAATTTTCCCAAAATCGGGAAGTAAAGATACTTCTGCGGTGTGAGTTAATCTCCAATGGAACACCATGAAGAGAAACTATTCGAGAAACATATAACTCTGCTAGCTGCTAGCAGTTATACTCTCCCGAAAAGGAAGGAAATGAGCCACTTTGGAAAGGCGGTCGATGACCACAAAGATAGCATTATTCCTTCTCTTAGTCCTCGGAAATCCGGTAATGAAATCCATACCGACTTTATCCCATTTCCATTGAGGAATAGCTAAAGGTTGAAGGGTTCCAGCAGGCCTTTGATGTTCTGCCTTAACGCAACAACAAACATTGCAATTAGCAACGAACTGAGCAATTTCTCTCGTCATGCTAGTCCACCAGAACCTCTGGCGTAGGTCTTGATACATCTTGGTACTACCAGGATGAACTGTGAGAGGAGAATCATGGGCCTCCTTAAGAATCAGCTGCCGAAGATGTTGTCTCTTGGGAACCACCAAACGGTTCTGGAAGAACACCACACCTTGACCATCAATAGAGAAATCCTTAGCGATACCGCTAACGAGGTTCTCTTTGATCCGGGAAATACCCTTATCACGCTTTTGGCCAGCTATAATTTGATCCTTAAGAGTAGGTTTCGCCACCAGGTTGGACAGGAATCCTTGAGGAACAATGTGGAGGTTTAACTTCCAAAATTCCTCATAGTGAAGTGGTTGACCTTGTTGCAACATCAGGTTGTTACAATAAGACTTACAACTTAGTGCCTCAGCCATGACATTGGCTTTCCCCGGGGTGTAAGTTATCCCTAAGTCATAATCTGTAATCAACTCAACCCACGGTCTTTGCCTGAGATTCAAATCCGGCTAGGTGAAAATATATGTCAGACTTTGGTGATCAGTGTAAATTTCGCAACGATTACCCAGAATGTAGTGTCGCCAACTTTTCAGTGCATGGACCACAACATCAAGCTCAAGATCATGTGTTGGATAATTATGCTCATGTGGATGCAATTGTCGAGATGCGTATGCATCACATGACGATCTTGCATGAGAATGCAACCTAATCCTTGTCACGAGGCATTGCAATAGATAACAAAATCCTTGGAGAAATCTGGTGGCATCAGAACGGGAGCAGAGGTCAGTCATCTTTTCAACTCCTGAAAACTGTGCTCACATTGTGGAGTCCACTTGAAGTTTTTATCTTTCTTGAGGAGTTCAGTCAGAGCTTTCGCAACCTTGGATAAATTCTCGACAAAGCGGCGACCATAGCTCGCTAAGCCAAGGAAACTCCGAACTTGCTTAACCGATTCAGGTTGAGTCCAATCAAGGACGTCCTTAACTCTCTCTAGATTGACAGCAATACCTTTACCAGAGATCACGTGGCCTAGATAGGTCACTTCTGGCAACCAAAATTCACACTTGGAGAATTTGGCATACAAACGATGCTCTCGAAGTTTCATCAATACCAGCTTTAGATGCTCGACATGTTCCTGTTCATTCTTCGAGTAGATGGGTATATCGTCAAGGTAAACCACGACGAGTTTGTCCAAATACTCCATCAAGATCGAATTCATCAAGCGAGAGAAGGTGGCTGGGGCATTGGTTAAACCGATGGACATGACGGCGTACTCATATTGGCCATAACGAGTAACAAAAGTCGTTTTTGGAATGTCCCCGTTTCTAATTCTGATTTGATGGTATCCCAACCTCAAATCCATTTTGGAAAACACAGAGGATCCAGTGAGTTGATCATACAAATCGTTGATCCTCGGGAGCGGATACTTGTTCTTTATGGTGACCAGATTCACTAGCCGATAATCCACAACCATCCGATCCGATCCATCCTACTTCTTGACGAAGAGGACGGGGCAAGCCCAAGGAGAAGAACTAGGACGGATGAAACCTTTCTTCAGAGCCTCATCGAGTTGAATCTTATGTTCGGCTAGTTCAAAGGGTGCCATCTTATAGGGCCTTCTGGCTATTGGGACAGTCCCTGGAATGAGCTCTATCACAAACTCAACATCTCTAACAGGTGGAATTCCTGGCAGTTCTTCTGAAAGACATCCGGAAAGTCATGGACTACCGGAATATCTTCTAATTTTGGAAGAGGGCTAGCATTGAGAGAATAGGGTTGGCGCTTGGCTGCTCGAGTGGAGACATTAACTATCTCACCCAAGGGACGTGTAAGTTGAACATTCCTAGTATGAGTATCGATCTTAGCATAGTGGGCTTTCATCCAGTCCATGCCTAAGATGATATTGATGTCCTAAGACTTGAGGGCTATCAAGGATGCTAGGAAGACTAGCCTATCCACAAGAATCTCATTATCATGGCTCACCCTAGAAGTTTTCCATTTTCAACAAGGAGTCTGAACTACTAAAGGAGTAGGCATATCACGAAAAGACATGTTATGCAACTGTGCATAACTTTCTGAGATGAAAGAATGAGATGCCCCAGTATCAACCAGAACAGATGCTGGATGACTATTGACAAGGAGCGTACCTAGGATAACATCAGGATCCTCAAGGGCTTCCTCAGCAGAAACATAGTTCACTCGTCCACGAGTAGGAGCTGGCTTCACATAGAAGGCTTTTCCTTCCTTCCCACATCCAACCGTCTTAGCATTGTTCTGAGGACACTCAGGGGAGTAGTGTCCTGGTTCCCCACATTTGTAACAGACAACAGTGGTATAGGGATCAACGTTGGCAGGAGGACCTCCAAATGGCCTGGCTGGAGGGTTGGGCTGAGCTGGGCAAGGCGCCTGGAAGGATGGCCTCACGGTGTATCTTGGCGGCAATGCTGCGTTGGGCACCCACACCCGACGTTTGTTGGAGCCCGAGCCAGATGCAGGGCTGAAGTCACGGTTGTGCTTCCTAGTGGCCTCGTAGTCAGTCTGTCCAATCTCGGCATTGATAGCCTTGTTGACGAGAGCCTAGAAGGTTGTGCACTCATGTAGGCGCAGATCTCAATGGAGCTCAGGACTATGTCCCTTGCGGAACCTAGCCTGTTTCTTGGCATCAGTTGAAACTTCCTCCGGAGCATAACGAGCAAGATTGTTGAACTCACGGCTATAGGCATCCACTGACAGTCTGCCCTAAGTGAAAGCACAAAACTCCTCTCTCTTGCGATCCATCAGCCCTTCCGGGATGTGATGGGTACGGAATGCTGCGCTGAATTCCACCCAAGTTGGTGCGGGGCCTACGGAATGCATGGCTTCATAATTTTCCCACCATAGATTGGCGGGTGCTTCCAGAAAGTAAGTAGCAAAGATCACCTTGTTGGCCTCAGATACATTGGCAGCCCGGATTTTGCAGGACATGCTGGTCAGCCAGTCATCCGCGTCGAGCAGATCGACTGAATGATGATACTTAGGTGGGCACAGCTTGACGAAATCACCGAGAGACACGCCATCATTGTGATCATTGTGGGGAGCACGCACTGTGTTCTACTGAATTCGTTCCAACAGCCTGTTAGTCTCCCTTTTGTTCCGTTCTGCTTCAAGCATCACTTCTGCCAAAAAGGGCGCGTGTGGCAGGTTCTCTTGCCTTGGCTGGATTCATTCGCCCTGCTCGGGGGTAGGCACGGGGTTATTCCTAGTTGCCACTATCCTGGGAAAACAAACCCACAGCTTAGACATAAAGCACATCAACTCTAAGACATGAGATAAGGAATGTACTGGATAGCATGGCATGCAGGGTAAACACCCAATCAACATGGTAATAACAATTGCCATATGAGCACCATGATTCATACACACCATGACAAAGTTCAGTACAAGCCCAAGCTGAAACACAAACTACGGAGAGATGACACAACTCATAGGAGGCATTACAAGGTTCCTATACATTATCTATCTACACCTCCGGAACTCAACTCTCAACCTCAGTCGTATGCCACAAGACATGCAGGACCGTGGCAATACAACTACTACCATACTAGTATTAACATCCACGTACTCAACCATCGCCGTAGAATGCCTCATATAGGTTACCCCCGTGACCCGGGAGCTAAACCTGAGGATCTGGAAACACTCTAGCCTGTGATCCCTGGAAACCGTAAGGACACGGATGTGGCCTTGGTCCCCTTGTTGGCGGCAACAGCGGTCCTTGAAGAGGGGTGGTGCCTCCAACATCGGGCCAGTCTACGTGTGCTGGCAGAGGAGTCCGCGATGGGTTCAGCATCTCCAAATCTCCATAGCCTGTCTGCACGACAGGTGCCAGCTGCGTCAGGGCTATCCAAAGATGTGCATGGGTAGCGTAAAGCTCCATGCAAAGGGCACACGCATCACGATCCCTGTTCTCCAACATTTGAGCGGTCACCTGCAGACTAGGGTCCTCATGAGAATGATCATAGTAGGCTGCGCTAATATAGCTATCCTCTCCTCCCAAAGAAGCAGGAACATAATAGAACTCTGTGTTCTGAAGCAGACCATGGTGAAACCTCATGATAGTCAGCATAGTGTAGACGGCCTCCTGAACTGCCATGACTATGGTGACACCTAATCTATAAGTCCAGTGAAGCGGCTCTGCAGCTCCAGGATATGAAGGGTATATCTTAACAGTACAAAGATACTGGCTCTAGTTGAAATCTCAATATTGTTCCTCCACTGTGTACTCTGGGTACCAACGGTAACCAGCCTCCATCATAACTCTAACCAACATGGCCGTGTGACCCGGTACATCGATGCACCTGGTCAGACAGACGACCTGACGGGAAGGACGAGGGGGCATCTGAATCAGAGAAAGATGCAAAGACATTAGAGACTCTAACAGAAATTGGACAGCATAACGACTGTAATTGCTCAAAAAGGATTTTGAGACAACTGCAAAAGATTGGAAAAGCATAACCACTCGACTTTCTAAACTCAATTCTCTTCTCCAATTGTTTGTCATACCAACAATACTCAAGTACCGTTATTCTCTTGCAAACAAGCAAGCTAATAGTCCATGGTTAGTAACTCGTCATCCTAAGCAATAGATGAGAAGCCTAGTTCTTATCCCTGTAGAAAACATGAGAATGACTCAGAATAGAATAACTTGGGAAGACGAGTAAAAAGAGCCTTACGTTCCCTTCCACAATCAATTCCCCTACTTTTCTATAGTGTTTCTAGACTCAACTTCGACCGGTTTGGCTTGGTAGTCCTACAATCAGTCAGGCTCTGATACCAATGCTATCGGGACCCCGATCCTAAGTCATATGAATCTAGACTGTAACATATCACATCACTTTGTGGCCTCACCCAAGGTAAGCTCCACGGTTGTAGCCTTACCTTAGCCGGGACCATTTGCGTCTTTTGGCTCACGTATGTGAACATGTCGCTGCAATCAAACGACAGAGAACCCAGGCTGACATGACTAGTCATAGAACCCAAGTGGCACATCCATATGGAAACAGGCATACGTAACCCAATAATGCAGGTGTCGGCCTCAAGCTTGTGTAGACGAGTCCTAGCAAGCTACAAGGACTCCATTATGCCATGGGACATAAATGTCATCACTACATGTAGACGAGTCGTAGCAAGCCATAAGGACTCCATTACACTGTGAGACATTTCCCCGAAGGGACAGACACAACAGCACAGAAGGATACATGTTGGTAAATCAATGTGTCCGGAGCAATAGCAAGCTACCAAGGCTCGATGGAAGCACAAAGAGGTTGTTTCCCATAAAGAGTACTACCAAAGGCACATGACTAGGTATTGGATCCCATACATACCGTTGCACGTCACACGTACGCATGACATGCCTGATATGCATAGATACAACTATGGCATCACAACATAACCATACATCAACACAACTTTTATTTAAGATGCTCAGGAGAGCCTTGCATAATATGTTCTTACAGATAGGGGTCACATGACCCGACACTCAAGTCATACCAACAAGTTTATACAAACCAAGTGGAAGCATAAAGTTTTTTGAGTATAGACAGATGAAAGGGGAAAAAGGCACATGGCTTGACTATCTACAGCCCGCCACAGGGCATAAGGTCATAGCTAGGACACCAGCTATTCGGCATCGTCGACATCTAGATAGAACCCACCTGATGGGTCCTGAGACTCATCTGCAACATTTTTTAAGCAAACGTGAGTACAAACGTACTCAGCAAGTCTTTAAAACAGACCTAGTCAATTTATGCTCAAGTATCAACAAGGGGAGTGGTGGAGTTTATGCAGCAATGCCAGCTTTGACTCATGGCTAACCTACACTACACCATTTTAACTCTTCGCTTAATTTTTAGATATCGCACACGAGTCCACTAACTCCATAACAATATAGCACCATGGATTCACCTCCCTCTCCTGGGAGAGTGCCATCCACGGTACTCACACTTGTCTTGATATTTTTATGGGTATCCATTTAATTATCTATGAATAGTATAAGCTTTCCAAGTAGTCCATATCCGAGGATGCGGCTATTCGAATAGTTTCATACAACGTAGGGGTGTACTTCTTCACACAAGCTCTCGCCACTTATCGTTGTGTGCTCATAAAACCGTGCACCTCGGCAACCTTGAAGCGGAAGCCCAGCGAGGGAATCGGCCACGATTGTTAATCACATAAGACCTCTAGTCCAAGCTATCGCCTATTT
Source organism: Hordeum marinum (assembly GCA_022496015.1). Lineage (NCBI taxonomy): Eukaryota > Viridiplantae > Streptophyta > Magnoliopsida > Poales > Poaceae > Hordeum > Hordeum marinum. Next base: position 307,509,567 of record CM039678.1, on the reverse strand, counting down.
GAGACTGAACCTGCACGGAAGTCCGGCCTTAGTTTCCGCTACGGCCCCAACGATGTGCACAGGGTTCCCAAGCCCACCATTCGAGTGACCCTTGGTACACCGTGCCACTGCCTACCGCGTCGTAACCCACCCCTAGACTAACGACTAAGAGGTTGATAAGTCGAGCGGGGTCATATTTCAGGGCCCAACATGTGGTAGTATCTAGTCTTGGATTACAAAAACCGGAACTCAGTTCCTAAGAACGGTCTCAATGAGACAACCCGCTATGCACTCCTACATAGCCTCTCATCGCTACCTTTACCAAATCGGGTTCATCATAAGCTTATAACATCAGAACAACAGTGTTTCACTCTAGTTCATCACCCAGATGAATCAGACCTGACACAACTCTAAGCATAGCAAGCATAGCAGGCAATGTAAGCAAAGCACATCATGGCACAGGTATCTACCAGGTATGCTAGGTTGCAAGGTTTAGCTATTTACTATGACAATGACAGGCCATGCAAAGGAATAGGTTCATCTACCGTGTATGACAGACAAGTGAACGTTTGTCCTAATGCAATAAACAAGAGGAGGAGCGAGAGAGTGGGATGATATAAGAATGATCAAAGGGGTTGCTTGCCTTTCTGGGTCTACCGCAATGCAGATAAACAACAATCAATACACGCAAGTGCAACAATATAATGCATGATCGTGACATGGCAGCATGTATGGATGAGCTAATGCAATTATTGTCCAAGTTAAATGAAGTGGATTTGGATATAGGTTCAAAGTCATTCTCCATTTCACATTTCATAAGTTAACCGATTAGTAAATGTCAATGTTCATCTACACAGGTTGCTCTAAAATGCATGATAAAAGCACCATTGGATTCATTGGATTTTTCTGATAAATTTTCATATATAAATTATTTTCATCTAATTTATAGATTAATTTATATGAATTTTAGAAGTTTTAAACATTTTCTGGAATTTCCTGATTTATTTTAATACTAAGAATTCAATTAATGCGTCAACCTAACGTCACTGTGACGTCAGCAGGTCAACAGACCTGGCCAGGTCAAACCTAATAGGGTAGGGCCCTCATGTCAGTGTCAGGGGCTAATTCCCTATGCTGACCAGAGGTTTGACCCTTTGCGGGGGCCGCTGTCAGCGGCTAACTGCTTAACTAGCCGGGATGGTTAGCACTAATGAGCCGACCACGTCGGTGCCCACGGGAGCGGGGCCGGCGGCGACCAAACACACGGTGGAGGGTCAGCGGAGTTGTTCGGAACCGCGCTAAAGGGCTCGGATTCGCGCGCCGAAGGCGCTGGGAGGGAGCATGTGCTCGGCCGCGTCGAGTGGGGCTAGTTAGGGGGCTCGACGTTGTCGGAGGGCTCGCCGGTGAGCTTTTCCATGATGGTGCCCGTTTGGCCACGACGGGGGAGGGGGAGAGGGACATCGAGCTCACAGGGGGCTGTAGGGGAGGCTCAGTGGGTTCGGGGACGACTGGCAGCAGGCGAATCGACGACAAGGAGAGGAGGCCGGAGGCGGGGAAGAACCGCGATGGCATGGCGTAGAGGGGCTCCGGGCGGCTTCTAGATCCATGGGGAGGACGAGGGGGTCACGGCGGAGCTCGGAGGCTACTCAGCAAGGCGAGTAGCGGCTAGAGCGACGGTGCTACGGCGGCGATGGCTTCGGCCATGGTGAGCAGAGGGGGAGAGAGGAATGGCGGGGAAGAGATGGTCCAGGCGGCGGCTGGAGTCTATCCCCTCGACAGCGCGACAAGGAGGAGGCCAGGCAGGCAAGAGGTGGCCGGGCGCGTGGCCATGGCCGGCTGCGGTGGAGGCACGCAGCTGCTTCTCCTCCTGGCAGGAAAAAGAAGACGCTGCTACCCCCCATGGGCTGGGCCTCTTCTTCGCAGGGAAGACCCAGGTGGGTTTTCTCCCCCTTTTTCTTTATTTGTTTTCTTTTCTAATTTCTAACATTAGTTTTATTTTATTTTCAGGCACAATTGCTGAGTAATAATATCCCAAGTATTTTATAGCATTAAGTTTGAATATTTCAAACTTCTGTAAAAAGTTTCAGGATATTCTGAGATCTAAATAATGATAATGCTTTATTTGGCATTTTTAGAAGCTTTATTATTTATTCTTAAATTTCTATAATTTTCAAATATTTAAAATGGCCCTTGTTATATTCATGTCCATATTTATCAGACATAGGGGACATTTTAGATGAGCATTTTGAATTTGTTGATTTTTCACAAACTTTGCATTAGTTTGGTTCAATTGAGGGTTTGGGGTTTCCTTTAATCCCCATTTCAAGTTGATGCAAAAATGAAATATGATGCACACACATGATGTCCTAAGACAACTAGGTAGGGATGTGACATCAGCTCCATCAGCTCCTCCAGTGCCTCCAGTTGCTACTCCAACTCAGTCCAGGACATCTGTAGAGGTCTTCGTCGACGCAATTCTCTTGACTCCGACTTCGACCACAGGAGGAGATGTGACATGGAAGAAGTACCCCATGTACCTAATCAATTGTGCATTTGCATTCAAACAAAAATTAAAAAATAATGCACAAATTAAGGGGGAGCTCTTACTTTTCACATACTTCTCAAAGCGACGATTATATTCATTGATTATATCATATTTCGAAGCTTTGATCTATATGTTGTGATCAATTACCAAAAAGGGGGTGATTAAAAGCACATTTGCTCCCTTGGTGGTTTTGGTAATTAATACAACATATATGTCGTTGAACTAATGTTTCCACTTAGCATGTTTCAGGAAAAGTTCAATGATGGGTTGGCAAAAGGATTGTGGAATACCCCAAGATGCAAGGAAATAGTTTGGCAAAGCTTCAAGCAAGAGGAATCTACATTTTACTTTGTGAGAATTCACTTTGAGTCCATAGGAAAGGAAATAATATCAAAAGGGGGTAAGGAACTGTTGGTGAACAAAATGGCCATACGTGCACAAGTGATAGTCACTGTTGGCGTTCTAGGAACGGGGGTACAAAGAACTGCCTGCCTGCGGCCCAGGGCAAGACCCACTTCAACAACCAAACGGGATCAGGCAAGGCCTCACTTAAGACATGTCCCTTACGAGGACCCTAGCCTCGTGAGGAAGAACATCAACAAGACCCGCGAAGGATGGGCCTCCTTAGGACCCCTCCGGAGCGGCGGAGATCTCTATGCCAGACCCGGGCTCAGGAGTCAAAGATGACACAAGGAAGGACGCACGAGCAACAGTGCACTAGGCGGCGCAGTTTCCCCTTTGGTGCAAAGGGAGAAAGGACAGACGCGCGTTCCCAAGGAATGCCCCAAAGGTTTCCATTCCGGTGCAACAAAACCAAAACCACCCGCCCTGTAGGGTGGATGTCATCGCTGAGCTTGTCCTTGCGGCGTCGATAGCTACTTTGTAGGCGAAGACCACCTTTGGGCAGGGGGAGCACCAACCTCTGTCCCCCTGCAAAATTGGGCATTATGGGATCCCTTCCCACCATTGTGATAAGGGAAGAGGACCCGGGCCGCCACTATATATAGAGCATAGGTTGCTCCATAGAGGGGGACCCCCCGACCCCCCGGACAGATCCGACCCCAACACTTAGTCGCTCCATACACCACCACGAGATAGCCGGCCAAGAACACATCTTGAGCGCCCTCACGATGCTCAAGCGCATTGTACTAGTTCATCCACCCAAAACCTCCACGAGAGGCAATCCACCAAAGCAGGAGTAGGGTATTATGCTTTGAAGTGGCCCGGATCTGGGTAAACAGTCGTGTTCATCTTGTTCCTCGTCATCGTGCGAGTTCGTCATTGTGTTCATTGAGTAGCAAGCTAGGATGGGCGAGGCTACAGAAGACCTTCACACACGCCCCTATGTTCGAACCTTAAGAGTTTTGGGAGCCCGAAATCCGACATTTGGCGCGCCAGATAGGGGCATGTCAAGGTTTTCTCCAAGCTTCGTCCTTCCCAAGCTTCGCCGCTCTAATGGCCAACATTCAACAAGCTTCTCTGGGCCGCGGAGGGCCGCCCTCTATCAACCCCACCACGGCGGTCGGGGGCCCTCGCCCTGCTGTCGTGGTTCCAAGCAGCCAGTATCAGGTCGCTAGAGTCACCTCCATCATTACCGCCGCCCGCGCAGCCCAGGCGCGCGACGAGCAGGCGGCGTCCCCGACACCAGTAGCACGTCAAACCTATGTGGGAGACCTCGACACGCATGATGCGCTACTACTGGCGAGCGAGATGCTCCGCCATCGACTGACATATGGGGGCTTGGATGCAAGGGCGGATCACATCGCGGAGCTAGTCGCCATAGCCCAACATGCCATCCCTTCTCACTCTCCTTCAAGACCGTAGGCGTCAGGCATCGGGGGCTCGCATGCCGAACCCGCCCCCGGGCCTGCCAGTGGAAGGGCCCCTCGAATGCTGAACGAGGCCGAACAGGGCACGCCACACTCTGTGCTCCTTCTCCTCCGAAGCCAGGTGACCGGTTTCGGGGAGCAGCACAGCAATAACCACCAGGCACACGGAGGAAACGGCGGAACGCCCAATGCGCGCACCAACGCTCATCCGCGCAACCCGGCGGCCCCCAGCAGCCCGGGTAGGCCAAATGTGAGCGCGCCCTCAGGCGCAGTCACCGGGCGACACAAGGGACCAGACGAGCAAGCCACGATGGCGGAGGCGCATCAGGGTACCAAGGAGGGAATGTACACCAAACGACGCAAGGCCCACCGAACGGCCGCGGCGAAGGTAAGCAACTCCGCTCTTAGGCCCAGCGGAGGCGGGCCTGCGAACGACGCGCACGGGGAGACCTTCCCCCGCCGCCGGAAGGGACCGCCCTAGGAGCACCGGTGGACAACTCAGGAGGCGGACCGAGCACCGACGTTGAGCCCTACATACCATGTTACATCATACCGTCGGGCCCACCTGGTAGGGGGGAGGCTCAAGCGCCCACCACAGGCACCATCCCCCCTCAAGAGTAAGAAGTACCCTGGGCATCCTCGTTGAGCCGGGCCCAGGGGCTCCCGTCAACGAAGCACTGGGCTCAGGTGGCGTGGGTGGTAGGGCACCCCTAGGCTGCAGGGCATGACACCAGCCAGTGCACTCGCAGGAAAGTGAGGACATACCAAGCCCTCAGGCCCAGGAGTGATGACCTGGGGGGAGCAACAAGACAGATGCAATGCGGGCCACCGCGGCAACCGTGGCGCCTACACGACACCAGGAGTGATGACCTGGGGGAGCCGGAAGACAAATTTAATGCGGGCCACCCACGGCAACCGTGGCGCCTATGCGACCCAGGAGTGATGACCTGGGGGGAGCAGCAAGACACATGCAATGCGGGCCAGCCATGGCAACCATGACACTTACACGGCCTCAGGAGGATGGGCCTCACGAGGCCTTCGGGACCTCGACTGGACGACACGTGAGGGCCTCACGAGGCATACTTCACCGACAGAACACCTTTATGGCCGTGCTGATGCATCGCTCTCATGTTTGGGTCTCGGCAGCGCAATACTGAGGTCGCACCGGAGCATGCACTAGGGTTAGGGTCATAAGGGCGCACAACCGGGCAAAAATGCACGGGATGGTCTTCGACCAAGGCTTCAAGCCACAAAGCCATGCGCTTAGGGGTTATCCCATGGCCGTGACACTCTCACGTCACAATGAGCGGGCTCTATACACCTGAGCCCCCCCGAGGACGCGGAGGGGTCCCTCCCACGCAATGTGGCAGCCATAGCTCGGAGCTAGCGGAGAAGACAACACTGCCCATCAATGGCTATGCCCATGCAACGTGGATGCCCTACGCTCAACGCTGGGGGAAGACGAAGGACAACCCCAAAAGCCGAACGCCGCCTTTTTTCGCTCTTTTTTGTATTTCAAGTTGCAGCCTTCGATGGCCCTTTTTTGTGTTTGAGTCTGTCAAAAGCTCGAAGATTTCAAGATCTTATGTTTTAAAAGAAAAAGGGGCGGGAACTTTTCTCTCTTTGTTTTCTCGTTTTGCCTAATTTGAGTTTTCTCTTTCTGAATGGTGTTTCGAGAGGAGCCCAGTGCTCCGTGCCGCCCCGAGGCATCCCAGATCTGGATAGTGAGGCCTCACCGCCTCAGGGGCACACAACTTTCAACTAAATACCCCCGCTCGATGCTCCGACCGCAGCTCGACATCACAACATGAGGTCTCGGGAGGCTCCAGACCCTCCTAAGGCAACACACAGAGGAATGGAATGGGGAATCGCTCGAGCATCAAGGGGGGCTCCTAAGCAGCACGCCTTAGGAGCCTTACCGGTCATAAGGCCACTCGTCCCCCTGCTACCGTCCTTGGTTTCCGGTCGGTATTGGGGGTGTCGGGGCCCCATCCCGGGAAGTGCGTCCTTGGTTTCCGGTCGTACCTAACGGTGGTGGGGAAATGTGTGGGACTGGGACCTAACAACGTAGAGCGGTTTGAGTGTCGAAAATGGGGGCTCATGGGCAACACGCCTCAGGAGCCTTACCGGTCATAATGCCACCCGACTTCCTAGTGCAGTCCATGGTTTTCGGTCGGCATCAGGAGTACCGGGGCCTCGCCTAGCGAGGTGCGTCTTCTCCGGTCGTACCTAACATTGGTGGGGAATGTGCGGGACTGGAACCTACAGACGTAGAGTGCCAAAAGGGTCCCGAGACCATTCGGCGGGTAAGAAATAGGAATCATGGATGGAGCCACTACTTGACGGAATTGCCCGTCTCGCCTTGTGACACGGGATCACCAGCGCCATGCAAACATAAGTTCACTATCGAACCCGTCAGGAGCTTCCAAGCCTAATAACAACACAAGGGATGAAATGAGGACTGCACACGCTAACCTAAAAATGCAGGAACTACGGCTATAATGTGTGGGTGACAAGGCCCCTAAGGACGTGGCCTCAAAGGATGCAACACGCGAGGAGGGACTCTACCGCTATGAGCCGCGAGGCACAAGGCCCAACAGGAGCAACGGACGTGAGTCTCCCCTAGAGGAGGAGGGCGTCGCAGGGGCCATATTGGGGGCTGACACAGCGCCACAACCATGGTGGCACCAACCAACACAACAACCAGCGACCCGAGAGAGGGGGACAACACGAGAATGTATTGCAAAAAAGATTAACGCACCACAGGTTAGGGTTCTTGTTCGAGTCGTTATAGGTACCGAAGAGGGGGAATGGAGGTGCCTAAGTGGAGGAGCTGCCGCTGTCGCCTGCGCTGTCGACGGACCCAAATTCGGAGCCGCCCTCCTCGCTTGAGGCGGGCACCTGGATGAACCGGTCCACCATGGCCTCCATGAGCGGACGTGTCTTCTCTCGGAGGGTGCACCAGATTTCCTCGGGGACCGGCTCTCCAAGGCGCCGAAGGTCAAGCTGCGGGACGAGGCAACGCAGGTTGGAGTAGACGAGCATCGAGGCAAGGTCTAGAAGGTCACGCGCGTTGGACACGCATCCATGTCGACACGAGAGACACCAGTCTCTAGCGCCTCCACCACCTTCTATAAGAACTCCAAGTTGCCCCCATCGCCGCGCACGTGCGGCAGCGCGGGGGTGTCCCCGACGAACCGGCTCACCGCACTGGCCGTGCGGCAGACGATGCCCTAGAACTGCTTGGCACGGAGGGACTCCAGCAGCCTGGCATGCGCCACCTCATCCTTGGCAGCCTACACGGTGTTTGCCGCCTCCTCGACCTGGGTCTGGAGGGACGCCAGTTCCTCCCTGGCCTTGGCCTCGCCCCGGAGGGCGGTGGTCAGCCAGGCCTGCAGCATCTCCACCTCCTCGTGAAGCTGGCCAAGCTTGTGCTTCTTGGCCGCGGGAACCCTGGAAGAAGGGGAGGCACATCAAGCTCACGACGGTGGACAGAAGAACGAGAGAAGCAGGAGGCGGCGGAATACTTACTCGTCAGCTAGGGCCCACCACTAGCGAACTCACGCCAGCCCCGAGGGCGGCCCGTCACCGCCTTCAGAGGAAGACAAAGGAGCCAGAGGAGCCGGCCGCTTCCTTGCGCTTCCTCCGGGCGCCATGGAGAATAGGGGATGAGAAGGAAAGAGGTTTTTTTGTGCAAGCAGAGCGAAGGAAACAAGGGGAGTCCTCAAGACTGTGATGCCCTCCCCTGGCGAGGGACAACAAGGATTTAAACGTGTAACCGCGGCCACGATGCGTCGTGGGAGGGCAGCCATGGTGCACCCCTCGGGCGGCACGGGGCAGTTCGGTCAATGCTGTCCCATCCATGTCGCCTCCCCGGCTCTCTGAAGAGTCGCGTCCACGCGGCCTGCAGCATCAACATTACTTGATGGGAAGCAATGATGGCCTGTGCTACACCTAGGTGTTGCGTCAATCCAATTGGGTGCGGTTCTGGATGACACAACCCTAGCAAGTGTCTAGGCTAGCATTGTGTTTGCATCATCATCATCATCATTGCATCAATATGAAATGGGGAGAAAGAAAGAAACCCTAAGCATTTTATGAATTAAAGGAATTCCAAACAAATGAAATTTCAACAAATCCAAAATGCCCATAAAAAATGTTCCCTATGTCTGATAATTAAGGGCATGGATATACCAGGGACCATTCCAATTATTTGAACATTTGAAATATTTTAAATTATTGAATTAAGTCTGTGAAAATGACAAATAAAAATATTATGATTATCACTGCTTTCAAAATAGTCTGAAACTTTTGATACAAGTTTGAAATATTCAAACTTGAAGTTATAAAAAAGTTTTAGGATTATTGAAGGGGTATTTGGACCTGCAAAGAAAATCAAACAAATGTTAGAAAACAGAAAACAGAAATAAAAAAAGAGAGAGAGAGGAGGCCTGAGGCCTGGCACTGGGCAGCCCATCTGGCCCATGTGCCAGTCGTCTCCTACCTCTGCCAGTAGGCAGAGGCAAAGGAGGGCACGGCGAGGCCTCCACCTCCTCCCTGCCTGGTCGCCCGCCTGGAGGCCCCAGGGCGCGCCAGCACCTTGCCGACGTGCCCTTCTCCTCTCTCCCTCCCGTGATCTCTCTCCCTCTCTCGCGCTTTCTCCCCCTCGGACCCGCCATGGCCGCGCAGCTCCTCGTCGTCGTTTGGAGCCGTCCGGTCGTCACCGAGCCTTCCAAGCCCCCCTGCAACCTCCCAGTGAGCACCCCGTCCTCCTCCCTCTCTTCCCTAGCTTCTTTGTGCTCCCTGGTGCTCCTCGCCGTAGTGGCCGTTCGGGCACCGTCGTGGAAGTACTCCCCGGCGAACCTCCGGTGATCGCCGGTCCCCCCTGACCAGCCCAATCGACGTGGTCAAGCACGGGCTTTGTTCCAGCGCCTTCCCCGCGTCGATCCGACCCCTCCAATGGCTTCCGGTGAGCCTCCGCCGCGTCGGATGGTCACCGGCGACCACCCTCCGGCCAGTGCCGGCGTGGCCGGCCACTCACTCGCTAATCACCTTGATTAGCTTAGCCCAGCCACTGACAGTGGGCCCTAGAGCTGGGTCAAACCCTGGTCAGCGCGGGATTAGCCCCCGTGACACTGACCAGTGGGGCCCCCATGTCAGGTTTGACCCAGAGTGGCCAGTTGACCAGGCTGATGTCATGCTGATGCATGGCTGACGCAGTAAATCTATTTTCTGATTTTAAATATTTCCAGAAATAGCTAAAAACTTTGAAAAATCATATAAATTAATCTGTAAGTCAGATGAAAATAATTTATATATGAAAATTTATCAGAAAAATCCAATGAATCCAATGGTACTATTCTCATGCATGTTAGAGCAACCTAAATAGGTGAACATGGACATTTTAACATTAGGTCAATATATGGAATTTGAAATGAGAACAACTTTGAACCTATATTCAAATACATTTCAAATTGACATGACCAGTAGTTACATTAGCTCATCCAAGCACATCACTATGCCATGATCATGCATCATATTGTTGGATATGCTTGTATTGAATGTTTTTATCTGCGTTGCGGTAGGCCCTAATCCGGAGGATACTACTCCATACCCCGACGAAGGAGAGAATCCCTCCGCTTCCCAGCAAGGCAAGCAACCCCATTGATCATTCCGATAACATCCCATTCTCTCGCTCCTGCTCTCATTTGTTGCATCAGGACAAACGATCACATGTCAGGCATACACGGTAGATGATCCCATTCTTATGCATGACCTGATCTTGTCACAGTAAATAGCTAAACCTTGCAACCTAGCAAACCTGGTAGATGCTCGTGCCATGATGTGCTTAGCTTACTTGGCCTGCTATGCTTGCTATGCTTAGAGTTGTGTCAGGTTTGTTTCATTTGGGTGATGAACTGAGTGAAACAGTGTTGTCCGTTGTGATGAGCATATAATGAACACGATTTGGTAAAAGTAGCGTAGAGATACTACCACATGCTAGGCCCTGAAATATGACCCCGCTCGACTTATCAGTCGCCTAGTCCTTGGTCCAGGTATTGCAAGTAGTTTTTGGTGTTTATAGCATGCTGGAGGCCGTGTGTAGCGCTGACCCTCGGGGTGGGTTACGACACGGTAGGCAGTGGCACGGTGTACCAAGGGAACCCTGCGCACATCGTTTGGGACCATAGTGGAAACTTCCGCCGGACTTCCGTACGGGTTCAGTCTCAAATAGGCGGTAGCCTGGACTAGAGGTCTTATGTGATTGACGGTTGTGGCCGACTCCCTCGCTGGGCATCCGCTTGAAGGTTGCTGAGCTGCATGGTTTATGGCACACAGCGATAAGTGGCGAGAGCGTGTACACCCCTGCAGGGTTATGAAACTATTCGAATAGCCGCGTCCTCGGATATGGACTACTTGGAGAACTTATGCTGTTCATAGATAACCAAATGGATACCTCTAAAAATCTCAAGACAAGTGTGAGTACCGTGGATGGCACTCTTCCGGAAGGGGAAGGTGAGTCCATGGTGGTGTATTGTGATGGAGTTAGTGGACTCGTGTGCGATAAATAAAATTGTAACAAAGAGTTTAAAACTGAGTAGTGTAGGTTAGCCATGAGTCAAAGCTGGCTTTCTGCATAAACTCCACCACCCCCTTGTATATACATGAGCATAAATAGACTAGGTCTGTTTTAAAGACTTGCTGAGTACGATTGTACTCATCCTTGCTTAATTAATGTTGCAGAGGAAAACCAGGACCCATCAGGTGGGTTCTATCTAGACGTTGACGATGCCGAATAGCTGGTGTCCCAGCTATGATCTTGCCCGTGTGGTGGGCTGTAGATAGTCAGGCCGTGTGCCTCTTTTATATATTTTGCCGTCTGTACTCAGACAACTTTAGTTTCCGCTGGTTTGTAAGACTATGTTTGTACGACTTGAGTGACGGGTCAAGTGACCCCTATCTGTATGAACATATTATGCTAGGCTCGTCTGAGCCTCTTAAATAAAACTTATGTTATTGTATAGTTATGTTGTGATGCCATGGTTGTATCTATGCATATCGGGCATGTCGTGCGTACGTGTGACGTGCAACGGTATGTATGGGATCTGACACCTAGTTGTGTGCCTTTAGTAGTACTCTTTACGGGAAACTGCCTCTTTGTGCTTCCACCAAGCCATGGTAGCTTGCTACTGCTCCGGACACATTGACTGACCAGCATGTATCCTTCTTTGCTGCTGTGTCTGTCCCTTCGGGGAAATGTCTCACAGTGTAATGGAGTCCCCGTAGCCTGCTACGACTCGTCTACGTGCGGTGATGACATCCGTGTCTCGCGACGTAATGGAGTCCTTGTAGCTTGCTATGACTCGTCTACACACGCTTGAGACCGCCACCTCCATTGTTGGGTTATGTATGCCTGTTTCCGTACGGATGTGCCACTTGGGTTCTATGACTAGTCATGTCGTCCCGGGTTCTTTGTTGTGTGATTGCCAGCGACATGTTCACATACGTAAGCCAAAAGATGCAAACGGTCCCGGCCAAGGTAAGGTGGCAGCCGTGGAGTACCGTGCGTGAGGCCGCAAAGTGATGTGGCTTGTTACAGTATGGAATCATATGACTTAGGATCGGGGTCCCGACAGCGTTGGTATCAGAGCCTGACTGACTGTAGGACTACCAAGCCAAACCGGCCGAAGTTGAGTCTAGAAACACTATAGATAAGTAGGGGAATTGATTGTGGAAGGGAACGTAGGCTCTTTTTACTCCTCTTCCCAAGTTATTCTATGCTGGGTCATTCTAATCTTTTCTACGGGGATTGGAACTAGGATTCGCATCTATTGCTTAGGATGACGAGTTACTAGCCATGGACCAGTAGCTAGCTTGCTTGTGAATAAGTGCAGTTATTTTAGTGTTGTTGGTGTGACAAACAGATGGAGAAGAGATTTGAGTCTAGATAGTCGAGTGGTTATGCCTTTCCAATCTCTTTTCAATTGTCTCAAAAAAATTCTTGAGCAATTACAGCCGTTATGCTGTCCAACTTCTGCTAGGATCTCTAATGTCTTTGCATCATTCTCTGTTTCAGATGCCCTCTCATCCTTTCCGTCAGGTGGTCCGTCTGACCAGGTGGATCGATGTGCCGGGTCACACGGCCATGTTGGTTAGAGTTATGATGGAGGCTGGATATCGTTGGTACCCGGAGTACACAGTGGAGGAGCAGTATCGAGATTTCAACCAGAGTCAGTATCTGTGTACCGTTAGGATATATCCTTCCTATCCTGGAGCTGCCGAGCCGCTTCACTGGACTCATGGATTGGGAGTTACCATAGATATGACAGTTTGGGATCCCTGACTATCATGAGGTTTCACCATGGTCTGCTACAGGACACGGAGTTCTGCTATGTTCCTGCTTCCATGGGAGGAGAGGATGGATATCTTAGTGCAGCCTACTTTGATCATTCTCATGAAGACCCTAGGCTGCAGGTGACCGCTCAGATGTTGGAGAACAGGGATCATGATGCACGTGCCCTTCGCATGGAGCTCTATGCTACCCGTGCCCGTCTTTGGACAGCCTTGACGCAGTTGGCACCTGTCGTGCAGACAGGTTATGGAGATTTGGAGATGCTGACTCCATCGCGGACTCATTTGTCAGCACACGTAGACTGGCCTGATGTTGGAGGCATCACCCCTCTTCGAGGACCGCTGTTGCCGCCGACGAGGGGACCAAGGCCACACCCGTGTCCTTATGGTTTCCAGGGATCCCAGGCTAGAGTGTTTCCAGATCCGCAGGTTCAGCTCCCAGGTCACGGGGGTAACTTGTACGAGGCATTCTACAGTGATGTTTGAGTGCGTGGATGTTAGCCCTAGTATGGTAGTAGTCGTATCGCCACAGTCCTATGTGTCTGGTGGGGTATGATCAAGGTCGAGATTTGAGTTCCGGAGGTGTAGATAGATAATGTATAGGATGCTTGTAATGCCTCCGATGAGTGGTGTCATCTCTCTGTAGTTGTTTTCAGCTTGGGCTTGTAGTGAAATAAGTCATGGGTGTATGAAACCTAATGTTCATATGGTAGTTGCTTTACCATATTGATTGGTGTTATCCTACATGCCATGTTGATCAGTGCATTCCTTAATTCATGTCTTAGAGTTGTTGTTCTCTATGTCTAAGTTGTGGATTGTTTTCCCTAGGATGGTGTCAACTAGGAACAACCCCGTGCATGCTCATGAGCAAGGCGAGAGTAGCCAGCCAAGGCAAGAAGAGCTGCCACGAGCACCATCTCTGGCGGAGGTGATGCTAGAAGCTGAACGGAATAAGAGGGAGACCAACAGGCTGTTAGAGAGAATTGAACAGAACACAGCTCGTGCTCCCTGCAATGATCACCATGATGCAGTGTCACTTGGTGACTTTATCAAGCTGTGTCCGCCTAAGTACCATCATTCGATCGACCCCCTCGATGCGGATGATTGGCTGACTAGCATGTCTCGTAAGATCCGAGCTGCAAATGTTTCAGAGGCCAATAAGGTGACCTTTGCGACATACTTTCTGGAGGGACCTGCCAACCTGTGGTGGGAAAGCTATGAGGCTATGCGTCCCTAGGGACCTGCACCAACATGGGCAGAGTTCAGCGCCGCATTCCGTATCCATCACATCCCGGAGGGGCTGATGGACCGCAAGAGAGAGGAATTATGTGCCTTCACCCAGGGCAGATTGTCAGTGGATGCATACAGTCGCGAGTTTGGTAATCTTGCATGCTATGCCCCAGAGGAAGTCTCAACTGATGCCAAGAAGCAGGCTAGGTTCCGCAAGGGACTTAATGCTGAGCTTCGCCGAGATCTTCGCTTGCATGAGTGCACCACCTTCCAGGCTCTCGTCAATAAGGCCATCAATGCTGAGTCCGGACAAACTGACTACGAGGCTTCGAGGAAGCATAACCGTGACTTCAACCCTGCATCAGGTTCAGGACCCAACAAGCGCCGAATATGGGTACCCAATGCAGCTATGCGGCAAGGTACACTGCGAGGCCATCCTTTCAGGCACCTCGTCCAGTTCAGTCCAACCCTCCACCCAGACCATTTGGAGGACCACAAGTAAATGTTACCCCTCGTGCTATAGTGGTATGCTACAAGTGTGGAGAACCGGGACATTATTCTCGTGAATGTCCCCAGAACAATGCCAAGCCCACTGGACGCGGAAAACCAGGGAAAGCCTTCTATGTGAAGCCAACTCCTGCCCGTGGGCAAGTTAATTATGGGTCTGCTGAAGAAGCTCTTGAAGACCCTGATGTCATTCTAGGTACGCTTCTTGTTAATTGCCATCCAGCATCTGTTCTATTTGATACTGGGCATCTCATTCATTCATCTCAGAAAGTTATGCACAGTTGCATAACATGTCTTTCTATGACATGCCCACTCCTTTAGTAGTTCAGACTCCTGGTTCAAAGTGGCAAACTTCTAGAGTGAGCCATGACAATGAAATTCTGGTGGATAGACTAGTATTCTTAGCATCCTTGATAGCTCTTAAGTCTTCGGACATCAATATCATTCTAGGTATGGATTGGATGAAAGCCCACTATGCCAAGATTGATACTCATTCTAGGAATGTTCAACTTACACATTCCTCAGGAGAGATAGTCAATGTCTCTACTCGAACAACCAAGCGCCAACTCTATTCCTTAAATGCTAGCCCTCTCCCCGAGCTAGAAGATATTCCGGTAGACCGTGATTTTCCGGATGTCTTTCCAGAAGAACTGCCAGGTATTCCACCTGTCAGAGATGTTGAATTCGTGATAGAACTTATTCCAGGGACAGTCCCAATAGCCAGAAGACCCTATAAGATGGCACCCTTAGAACTAGCCGAGCTAAAAACCCAACTCGATGAAGCTTTGAAGAAAGGTTTCATTCGTCCTAGCTCTTCTCCTTGGGCTTGCCCCGTCCTCTTCGTTAAGAAGAAGGATGGATCGGATCGGATGGTTGTGGATTACCGACCAGTGAATTTGGTCACTATCAAGAACAAGTATCCACTTCCCAGGATCAATGATTTGTATGATCAACTCGCTGGATCCTCTGTCTTTTCCAAAATGGATTTGAGGTTGGGATACCATCAAATCAGAATTAGAAACGGGGACATTCCAAAAACGGCTTTTGTCACTCGTTATGGCCAATACGAGTACACCGTCATGTCCTTCGGTTTAACCAATGCTCCAGCCACTTTCTCTCGTGTGATGAATTCGATCTTCATGGAGTATTTGGACAAATTCGTCGTGGTTTACCTCGATGATATACTCATCTACTCAAAGAACGAACAGGAACATGCCGAGCATCTAAGGCTGGTATAGATGAAACTTCGAGAGCACCGCTTATATGCCAAATTCTCCAAGTGTGAATTTTGGTTGCCGGAAGTGACCTAATTGGGCCACATGATTTCTGGCAAAGGTATTGCTGTCAATCCCGAGAGAGTTCAGGCCGTCCTTGATTGGACTCAACCTGAATCGGTTAAGCAAGTTCGGAGTTTCCTTGGCTTAGCGAGCTATTGTCGCCGCTTTGTTGAGAACTTCTCCAAGGTTGCGAAACCTCTGACTGAACTCCTCAAGAAAGATAAAAGGTTCGAATGGACCCCACAATGCGAGCATAATTTTCAGGAGTTGAAAAGACGACTGACCTCTACTCCCATTCTGGTGCCACCAGATTTTTCTAAGGACTTTATTATCTACTGCGACGCCTCGCGACAAGGATTAGGTTGCGTTCTCATGCAAGATCGTCATGTGATTGCATACGCATCTCGACAGTTGCGTCCACATCAGGATAATTATCCAACACATGATCTTGAGCTTGCAGCTGTAGTCCATGCACTAAAGACATGGCGACATTACCTTCTGGGTAATCGTTGCGAGATATACACTGATCACCAAAGTCTGAAATATATTTTCACCCAGCCGGATTTGAATCTCAGGCAAAGACGGTGGGTAGAGTTGATCACAGATTACGATTTAGGGATAACTTACACCCCGAGGAAAGCCAATGTCATGGCTGATGCACTAAGTCATAAGTCTTATTGTAACAATCTGATGTTACAACAAGGTCAACCGTTTCTCTATGAGGAATTCCGGAAGTTAAACCTTCACATTGTTCCTCAAGGATTCCTATCCAACTTGGTGGCGAAACCTACTCTTAAGGATCAAATCATAGCTGGCCAACGGCATGATCAGGGAATTTCCCGGATCAAAGAGAATCTCGTTAGCGGTTTCACTAAGGACTTCTCTATAGATGATCAAGGTGTGGTGCTTTTTCAGGGCCGTTTAGTGGTCCCTAAAAGCCAAGATCTCAGGCAGCTGATTCTTAAGGAGGCTCATGATTCTCCTCTCACAATTCATCCGGGTAGTACCAAAATGTATCAGGACCTACGCCAGAGGTTCTAGTGGACTAGGATGAAGAGAGAAATTGCTCAGTTCGTTGCTAATTGCGACGTTTGTTGTCGTGTGAAAGTAGAACATCAAAGGCCTGCTGGCACCCTTCAACCTTTAGCTCTTCCTGAATGGAAATGGTATAAGGTCGGCATGGATTTCATCACCGGTTTTCCTAGGACCAAGAGAGGGAACAATGCTATATTCGTAGTCATTGATCGCCTCTCCAAAGTGGCTCATTTTCTTCCTATTCGGGAAAGCATTACTGCTAGTCAGCTAGCGGAGTTATCTGTTTCTCGAATAGTTTCTCTTCATGGTGTTCCTTTGGAGATTAACTCAGACCGTGGAAGTATCTTTACTTCTCGATTTTGGGAAAGTTTTCAAACTGCCATGGGGACTCATCTATCCTTTAGCACTGCTTTCCATCCTCAAGCAAGTGGTCAAGTTGAGCGAGTCAATCAAATTCTCGAAGACATGCTCCGAGCTTGTGTTATATCTTTCGGTATGAATTGGGAGAACTGCCTTCCATTTGCCGAATTTGCTTATAACAATAGTTATCAATCAAGCTTGGGCAAAGCCCCTTTTGAAGTTCTTTATGGACAAAAATGCCGAACACCTCTTAACTGGTCAGAAACCGGAGAGAGGCAACTCTTTGGCCCGGACATGATCCAGGATGCAGAAGAGCAAGTTCGTGTTATTCGTGAAAAATTGAAAACAGCCCAATCCCGTCAAAAGAGTCAATATGACCATCATCATAAGTCTGTGACTTATGAAGTTGACGAGAAGGCTTACCTTCGGGTTACACCTCTAAAGGGTACCCATCGCTTCGGTATCAAAGGCAAGCTGGCTCCTCATTACATTGGACCTTTTCGCATTCTTGCTAAACGAGGAGAAGTTGCCTACCAATTGGAACTTCCACCGCATCTTTCCAAAGTTCATGATGTCTTCCACGTCTCTCAACTCAGGCGTTGCTTTTCAGACCCTGTCCGAGAAGTGGACCACGAAACGCTTGATCTCCAAGATAACCTTTCATACCGAGAATACCCCGTTCGTATTCTCGACCAAGCTGACCGTACCACTCGGAGTCGGAACATCAAGTTTCTTAAGGTTCAGTGGTCGCACCATTCTGAAAAGGAGGCGACATGGGAAAGAGAACATCGTCTTCGACTAGAGTACCCCGCGCTCTTCCCGACGACCTCAAAACTCGGGACGAGATTCTTTTGAGTGGGGGTGAGTTGTCACAACCCTAGCAAGTGTCTAGGCTAGCATTGTGTTTGCATCATCATCATCATCATTGCATCAATATGAAATGGGGAGAAAGAAAGAAACCCTAAGCAGTTTATGAATTAAAGGAATTCCAAACAAATGAAATTTCAACAAACCCAAAATGCCCATAAAAAATGTTCCCTTTGTTTAATAATTAAGGGCATGGATATACCAGGGACCATTCCAATTATTTGAACATTTGAAATATTTTAAATTATTGAATTAAGTCTCTGAAAATGACAAATAAAAATATTATCATTATCACTGCTTTCAAAATAATCTGAAACTTTTGATACAAGTTTGAAATATTCAAACTTGAAGTTATAAATTGTTTTTAGGATTATTGAAGGGGTATTTGGACCTGCAAAGAAAATCAAACAAATGTTAGAAAACAGAAAACAGAAATAAAAAAATAAAAGAGAGAGGAGGCCTAAGGCCTGGCACTGGGCAGCCCATCTGGCCCATGTGCCAGTCGTCTCCTACCTCTGCAAGTATGCAGAGGCAAAGGAGGGCACGGCGAGGCCTCCATCTCCTTCCTGCCTGGTCGCCCGCCTGGAGGCCCCAGGGCGCGCCAGCACCTCGCCGTCGTGCCCTTCTCCTCTCTCCCTCCCGCGAGCTCTCTCCCTCTCTCACGCTTTCTCCCCCTCGGACCCGCCATGGCCGCGCAGCTCCTCGTCGTCGTTTGGAGCTGTCCGGTCATCACCGAGCCTTCCAAGCCCCCCTGCAACCTCCCAGTGAGCACCCTGTCCTCCTCCCTCTCTTCCCTTGCTTCCCTGTGCTCCCTGGCGCTCCTCGCCGTAGTGGCCAATCGGGCACCACCGTGGAAGTACTCCCCGGCGAACCGCCGATGATCGCCGGTCCCCCCTGACCAGCCCAATCGACGCGGTCGAGCACGGGCTTTGTTCCAGCGCCTTCCCCGCGTCGATCCGACCCTTCCAGTGGCTTCCGGTGAGCGTCCACCGCGTCGGATGGTCGCCGGCGACCAACCTCCGGCCAGTGCCGACGTGGCCGGCCACTTACTCGCTAATCACCTTGATTAGCTTAGCCCAGCCACTAACAGTGGGCCCTAGAGCTGGGTCAAACCCTGGTTAGCGCGGGATTAGCCCCCGTGACCCTGACCAGTGGGGCCCCCATGTCAGGTTTGACCCAGAGTGGTCAGTTGACCAGGCTGATGTCATGCTGATGCATGGCTGACGCAGTAAATCTATTTTCTGATTTTAAATATTTCCAAAAATAGCTAAAAACTTTGAAAAATCATATAAATTAATCTGTAAGTCAGATGAAAATAATTTATATATGAAAATTTATCAGAAAAATCCAATGAATCCAATGGTAATATTCTCATGCATGTTAGAGAAACCTAAATAGGTGAACATGGACATTTTAACATTAGGTCAATATATGGAATTTGAAATGAGAACAACTTTGAACCTATATTCAAATACATTTCAAATTGACATGACCAGTAGTTACATTAGCTCATCCAAGCACATCACTATGCCATGATCATGCATCATATTGTTGCATCTGCTTGTATTGAATGTTTTTATCTGCGTTGCGGTAGGCCCTAATCCGGAGGATACTACTCCGTACCCCGACGAAGGAGAGAATCCCTCCGCTTCCCAGCAAGGCAAGCAACCTCATTGATCATTCCGATAACATCCCATTCTCTCGCTCCTGCTCTCATTTGTTGTATCAGGACAAACGATCACATGTCAGGCATACACGATAGATGATCCCATTCTTATGCATGACCTAATCTTGTCATAGTAAATAGCTAAACCTTGCAACCTAGCAAACCTGGTAGATGCTCGTGCCATGATGTGCTTAGCTTACTTGGCCTGCTATGCTTGCTATGCTTAGAGTTGTGTCAGGTTTATTTCATTTGGGTGATGAACTGAGTGAAACAGTGTTGTCCGTTGTGATGAGTATATAATGAACACGATTTGGTAAAAGTAGCGATGAGAGGCTATGTAGGAGTACATAGTGGGTTGTCTCATTGGGACCGTTCTTAGGAACCGAGTTCCGTGTTTGTGATCCAAGACGAGATACTACCACATGCTGGGCCCTGAAATATGACCCCGCTCGACTTATCAGTCGCCTAATCCTTGGTCCAGGTATTGCAAGTAGTTTCTGGTGTTTATAGCATGCTGGAGGCCGTGTGTAGCGCTGACCCTCGGGGTGGGTTACGACACGGTAGGCAGTGGCACGGTGTACCAAGGGTCACCCGAATGGTGGGCTTGGGAACCCTGCGCACATCGTTTGGGACCGTAGTGGAAACTTCCGCCGGACTTCCGTACGGGTTCAGTCTCAAATTGGCGGTAGCCTGGACTAGAGGTCTTATGTGATTGACGGTCGTGGCCGACTCCCTCGCTAGGCATCCGCTTGAAGGTTGCCGAGGTGCATGGTTTATGGCACACAGCGATAAGTGGCGAGAGCGTGTACACCCCTGCAGGGTTATGAAACTATTCGAATAGCCGCGTCCTCGGATATGGACTACTTGGAGAACTTATGCTGTTCATAGATAACCAAATGGATACCTCTAAAAATCTCAAGAAAAGTGTGAGTACCGTGGATGGCACTCTTCCGGAAGGGGAAGGTGAGTCCATGGTGGTGTATTGTCATGGAGTTAGTGGACTCGTGTGCGATAAATAAAATTGTAACAAAGAGTTTAAAACTGAGTAGTGTAGGTTAGCCATGAGTCAAAGCTGGCTTTCTGCATAAACTCCACCACCCCCTTGTTGATACATGAGCATAAATAGACTAGGTCTGTTTTAAAGACTTGCTGAGTAGGATTGTACTCATCCTTGCTTAATTAATGTTGCAGAGGAAAACCAGGACCCATCAGGTGGGTGGGTTCTATCTATACGTTGACGATGCCGAATAGCTGGTGTCCCTTGCCCGTGTGGTGGGCTGTAGATAGTCAGGCCGTGTGCCTATTTTATATTTTTTGCCGTCTGTACTCAGACAGCTTTAGTTTCCGCTGGTTTGTGAGACTATGTTTGTACGACTTGAGTGACGGGTCATGTGACCCCTATCTGTATGAACATATTATGCTAGGCTCGTCTGAGCCTCTTAAATAAAAGTTATGTTATTGTATAGTTATGTTGTGATGCCATGGTTGTATCTATGCATATCGGGCATGTCGTGCGTACGTGTGACGTGCAATGGTATGTATGGGATCTGACACCTAGTTGTGTGCCTTTAGTAGTACTCTTTACGGGAAACTGCCTTTTGTGCTTCCACCGAGCCATGGTAGCTTGCTACTGCTCCGGACACATTGATTGACCGGCATCTATCCTTCTTTGCTGTTGTGTCTGTCCCTTCGGGGAAATGTCTCGCAGTGTAATGGAGTCCCCGCAGCCTGCTACGACTCGTCTACGTGCAGTGATGACATCCGTGTCTCGCGACGTAATGGAGTCCTTGTAGCTTTCTATGACTCGTCTACACACGCTTGAGACCGACACCTGCATTGCTGGGTTATGTATGCCTGTTTCCGTACGGATGTGCCACTTGGGCTCTATGACTAGTCATGTCGGCCCGGGTTCTTTGTTGTGTGATTGCCAGTGACATGTTCACATACGTGAGCCAAAAGATGCAAACGGTCCCGGCCAAGGTAAGGTGGCAGCCGTGGAGTACCATTCGTGAGGCCGCAAAGTGATGTGGCTTGTTACAGTATGGAATCATATGACTTAGGATCGGGATCCCGACACTGGAGACCCTCGAGGAGTGCACGCATCCTTGCCTGATCGCCCGACGCGTGCCAAGCCTGGCCCGTAGGCGTTTGGGAGCCCGCGGCACTTCGGACCGTCCTCCAGGCTTCGCTCGTAAGCCTGGCCGGGCGTGCCTTGGGCCCGGGGGCTACTGTTGGCATTCTAGGAATGGGGGTACCCAGACCTGCCTCGTGCAGCCCAGGGCATGGCCTACTTCATCAACCAAACGGGACCAGGCGAGGCATCACTCAAGACAAGGCCCTTGCGAGGGCCCTAGCCTCGTGAGGAAGAACAATGACAAGACCCGCGAAGGATGGGCCTCCTCAGGACCCCTCAGGGGCGGCGGAGATCTCTATGCAAGACCCGGCCTCAGGAGTCAAAGATGAAGCAAGGAAGGACACGCGAGCACCAGTGCGCCAGGCAGCGCAGTTTCCCCTTTGGTGCAAAGGGAGCAAAGACAGACGCAGATTCCCAAAGCATCCCCCAAAGGTTTCAATTTCGGTGCAAGAAGACCGCAACCACCCACCCTGCAGGGCGGATGTCATCGCTAAGCCTGTCCTTGCAGCGTCGACAACTATTTTGCGGGCGAAGACCACCTTTGGGCAGGGGAAGCACCAACCATTGTCCCCCTTCAAAATTGGTAGTTGTGGGATCCCTTCCCGCCATTGTGAAAAGGGAAGAGGACCCGGGCCGCCGCTATATATAGAGGATAGGTTGCACCGTAGAGTGGGACCCCCCGGCGGATCAGACGCCGAAACTTAGTCGTTCCATAAACCACCACGAGATAGCTGACCAAGGACACATCTTGAGCACCCTCCCGAGGCTCAAGCGCATTGCTAGTTCATCCACCCAAAACCTCCATGAGAGGCAATCCACCAAAGCAGGAGTAGGGTATTACGCTTCATAGCGGCCCGAACCTAGGTAAACTGTCGTGTTCATCTTCTTCCTCGTCATCGTGCGAGTTCATCGTTGTGTTCATCGAGTAGCTAGCTAGGATGGGCGAGGCTGCACGAGACCTTCGCACACGCCCTTGCATTCGAACCTTAAGGGTTTTGCGGAGCTCAAAATCCGATAGTCACGACATACACCAACAAGCTCTTCCACAAAAGTTTGTCCAAACCCAAATATCCAAAATCGATGCAAGCAACACTTTCCACTTGGTGCCACCGATTCTCTACCTCGGACAGACTCAGCCAAACCCTAGCCATTCGGTGCAACTGATTATGCTTCGTTGCCTCCGAGTTTGGGTTGCCAACTTTGTGTTACGCTAATTTACAAAATCGGTCCCACCGAGTTTGTTGAATCGGCGTCACCGAGTCTAGCAATTTGACTGTTGGTCACCTTATCACTGCAA
This sequence comes from Hordeum marinum, assembly GCA_022496015.1. Lineage (NCBI taxonomy): Eukaryota > Viridiplantae > Streptophyta > Magnoliopsida > Poales > Poaceae > Hordeum > Hordeum marinum. Next base: position 307,486,489 of record CM039678.1, on the reverse strand, counting down.
CAGAATTTTATGTATCGGTCTCACCGAGATTCAAAAGTTTTTGCCTTTGAGAAAACTCGGTACCACCAAGATTAACACATCGGTGTCATCGAGTCTGGCTTATTAGGTGTAATGGTTGGATTTTTGGAGATGCCTATATATACCCCTCCACCACCACTCATTCGCAAAGAGAAGCACTCAGAACAAATCCCCACTCATACCAACTGAATTTCTGAGAGAGAGCCACCTATTCATATGTTGAGATCATGCCATTCCATTCCAACCATATGAATCTTGATCTCTAGCCTCCCCAAGTTGCTTTCCACCCAATCAATCTCTTCCACCATAGCCAAATCTGTGGAGAGTGATTGTGTGTTGAGGAGTCTATCATCTTGAAGCACACGAGCAAGGAGTTCATCGACATTATTGAGCCTATTACCTTTTGGAGGGTGGTGCCTCCTAGATTGCTTATGTGTCGCTTGGGATCCTCCTACTTCGTGTGGTTGAGTGAACCAAGAAGTTTGTAAGGGCAAGGAGATCGCCTACTTCGTGAAGATCTACCCGGAGTTAGGCTAGTCCTTCATGGACGTAGGCCATCATGGTATAGTCAAGGTTACTTCTTCGTGGAACCCTCCGTGGGTAGAGCCCTCCATGGACTCTCGTGACCTTTGACCTCAGTGGGTTGAAGACTCCATAAATGTGGGCGTACGATAGCACCACCTATCAGAACCATGGGAAAAATCATCGTGTCTCTAAATTGCGTTTGATCTTCCTACCATTCCTTTACTACTCATGCTTGTCATTACTTTCTGGTGCTATACTCGTAGACATGCATGTGTACGGTGTACTTGACTTGCTATGAATGCTAAAATCTGCCAACACTTAAAATTGGGAATAGGTAGATTTTTATTTGGTCAAGTAGTCTAATCACACCCCTCTAGATCTACTTTCGATCCTACACATCTTCAGGTGCATACCTTGACAGCAGGTTGAACTTATGCATATACTCCTTGATAGAGCCACTTCCTTGCTTCAACGCTTGAAATTCTCTGTTCTTGATAGCCATGACCCTAGAAAGAATGTGGGCAGTGCGGAATCCTTCCTTGGAATTATCCTAGGTGATCGCACGGTCGCCTTGCATGACCTTGAATGCATCCCACCAAGCTCTGGTGGTACCTCCGAGGCAGTGAGAAGCATACAACACCTTCTCACGATCCTCACTGCAATTGACCAGTGCAAGGAGGTCCTTGATGGTGTGGATCCAGCCGTCAGCATCCAAGGGTTCAGCAGTCTCGGTAAAGGTTGGGGGCGAATTCCTCATGAACTCAGATAGACTGGAGCGGCCATTGTCGTTCCTACCTTGCTACTACTTGTTCACAAGGAATTGGGCCATCTGCTGGATAGCAGTAGTGTTGGCTTGGCGTTCCTCCCAAATAACTTGGAGAAACTCAGCTATGGTCATGTTCTCCGGTTGAGGTGGTGGCGAGGGAATGTCGCTTGTGGATGCTCTTGGTGTCCTTCAGCCTGAGCAGTCCCACTAGCTCCATGTTGCTGGCTGGAGTTGCTAGCTTTAGGGTTCGTGAAGTAGTAGTTGCGGGTTGCAGTCACCATCCTGTTTGGAGCAACCAAGTTGAACAACTAGGATACACAAGAGGAAAGGCAATAATGGAGGAAGGGCTCCTAAGGGTGTTAGTATAGTGCAAGTGTGGTAAAACTAAGGTCGAAAGACCAACACATATATTAAGATAAGATAGACGATGGACTCGCTTACATGTTGCCTAAGGCAAAAGCGCGACTTGCATCGTTACACAGACAACAAAACAAACAGCAAGCACACATGGTTTCGTATGAACCATTACACGGACTGGACTTCGCATGAGGGGTACATGACTGATCCTACCCTAGTGGTTCTCGGACTCACGTGGTGGAGTGCTCAGTCTCGTAGGCACGCTCCTCTCGGTCTTCCCCTTGATCGTCCTGGGGATGCACATCATCTCCCATCGAGGGGGTCAGAGAACATGGAGGTTCTTCCCGATGATGCTTCGCCGGTGGATTGGTGAAGAGCGCATGGTACTCCTTCGCACTCATGTGATGTTGATGTGTGAGTGCATCTCTAGCTAGGAGCACACCTCCTCGATAAGCGACAGCTGATCATCCCTTGAGGGCTCCATCCTTCTTGATTCTGTCTAGCTTCATCCTATCTAGACGAAGTATCTCTCGGGTGTGGTGAAGTTCCTTGCGGAGCTTCAAGGACTCCCTAATCAATTGGTGAACCAGACTGTTGGCGGATAGGCTGAAGTAGGTCTGGAATCTGAGTGTTGTCCCATCCTCCTTGGATTGAACCAATGTCCAACTCTCGCCAATATCATCCTTCCTGAAGGATAGATAGCGAGTAGTTGGTTCGTCAGCCATCTCTAGGATGATTCCTGGAAGGTGGATGAGTGCCTTCCGTGCAGTTGTCTCGACTGCGAGTGCCAGGGTCGCCATCTGTGGCCCTTCAAAGAACCAACTGGTTGGGGAGTCGTTTGCCTTCATGACCACATCAACGTGGTACTCCTTCATGACGGCATCAACCCAGTGCTCATGATAGAGGAAAACAGGTGGCCAGTGATACTGGCACTTCTTCAGGCTATCCTCGGGGAATAGGGGAAAGTCGGATGCTCGGAGGGCTTTGGGTACGAAGGCCATCTACAAAGGTTTGAAGGGAGGAGAGTCAGCATAGTGTTGTGTGAAGAATACAAGAGGTAATAAGTGCAAAATTCCTAATTATAGGTGCTAGATGTATTTTAAGCATAGTTTTATCCTAACTAACGTCTATGCTAACTAAGGGCTTCCTATAGTCAGGATGGCTCTGATGCCAGCTCTGTGGGGACCCGACTCATAAGTCTTGATCATCGAATGAACGTGCCCAGTGATCCTAGAGATCAATGCTCACTGAACACACAGAAACGGGATTACAAGAGTCTTGCATCCTTACATGTCGTCTTACATAAATAAAGGCCACCTAGGCCAAGTCTTACATAGATAGGGCCTCAAGGGCCAAACACTTAAACATAACAAGCAGCAGAAATCTCGATTGGAAGCGTGAACCCATGCCATCTGCCTTAAACCAATAGGCATTCTGACTGGGAAGCGTCCTAGTTCACATGTTCATCACCAACAAACTCTTCATCATACTCCTGCTCTTCCATGCCTGGCCAATTAAATAACTAGTGGAAAGCCAGTGAGTACTTTGAATGTACTCGCAAGCAACCCGAGATTGGAACAAGGTATAACAAAGCATGATATAGCACTAAGTAGGTAAATTTGCAGAAAGCTAATTTTGAGTGCAATGCCATGATCAAGTAACTTAAGTGGGCATGCATCAAATATTGACAGGTATTCATGTGAACAAGTCACAGTTATCATCATAAACATGGGTTGAACATCTCATGTTCGCCATCATGCCAAGTCCTCAGACTTAGGTCAAGTATCACCTTTGACACCATCACATCTCATGTTCACCATCATACACACACACCAGTTTGTGAAAACATCTGGACGTAGTTTAGGCAGCACCACCCAACTGTCCTTGACCGTGGACACGAGTATTCAAATAGTTTTACACTCTCCAGAGGTTGCACACTTTACCCACAAGACTCGGGGAACTTCCGTGTCATCCATGACTCACGGTATATTACATACCAAGGTAAGCACCCGAACATCGCCTTTCCCCTAGCGATACTAAGCAAAGAGTCCACTCGATTGGTACCCATCCCTCATGATGTACATCCCACGAGCCCCGCTGCAGATCATAGCATCCATGATGGGACCAACGGTGTGCCCAGTGCTTGTGAATACATCGGATGATCGTCCTTTCCAGTACAACCCCATACCGAGAATGACCACGTCACTCCCGCCACTAGAATGCGGGCTCTTTGCTAGTACCCACCAAGGTAATCAACAAAGCCCCGTCCCATAAGGGGTATCATGGTTCTGCATGTAAGGTAGGGACGGTCGATGAATCTTGAATCTAATCCATTTTCGAGAACACACATCCTCACTTGCTCCGGCACACCACTTCTTTCTCAAGTGGTTACCTAACCCATCATCATATCCCTCGGGCATTAGTGGCACCCGATGGGATTTTCGAGAAGTCTTTGAAATCATTTTCTTTTCGTCACCATGTATATTCCCATCCCGCTTTGCGTAGCAACTACTTAGGATCCTACCTACTCCCACCCACATAACCCTCATAAGGAGGTAGGGCCATGCACGATACAAGTATCAATGGTAAAAGTATTGGAGGCAACCCATCGAAGTGGTCACCACATTATCGCGATCAAATATATCGAAAGTAAAGTGACATATGTCATGAAATGATAAAAATGGTTTCTTAACATGGTGAAAGGGCTGCTTGCCTGGCTCAACAATGTCTTTAGGGTCTTCAAATTCTTCAGGTCCAACTCCCTCGTCAACAGCGCAATCTATCGTTGCCATAAATAATGCTGATCATAAGCATCACAACAAAAATAGAGCAGAAAAATATACCAAAAGTAATTGCCTAATGTTTTGTTGTGAAAAAGATTTTGAAAACTATTTAATCATAAGCTAAAAATATTAAAAGCTAGGTTTTAAATAAAACCACTACATAAAATGTTTTCAAATAAATTTACACAAGTGGCACTATTAAATTCTATAAAATATTACAACATTTGTGGTGGAAAAAAATTTGGAATTGGACAAAACATTATTTATGTGGGATGTTTGCAAATAATGCCAGAAAAAGAAAAAGAAAAGGGATCCAGTGCCCTGGGCCAGGTCTGGCCAGCAATTGGGCCGGCCCAGCAAGCTAGCCAGCGGGCGGCCCAGGTGGCTCAACGCTCCAACGCGCGTCAAGTTTCAAACATGACGAGAGGATCCCGTTGGCCAGAGAGAAGGTAGGCACGAGAGAGGGGTGAGAGGATGACATGCAGGACCCACCCTGTGGTCGTCCTCTACCTATCGACAGAGGAGGTGGAGAGCTCACCGGCGGCGTTCTCGGTGATTACGAGGTAGGCTGGAGGTGGGAATAGACTCAGGGTCGAGCTGCCATTCCTCTAGAGGTGGAGGGAAGCACCGGAGAGCAAGGATTCACCAACGAAGAGGAAGCACGGCGGAGCTGCTTCGGGAGGAGGTCATCGGTGTCGTTTCTTACCACGATTCGAGTGGAGACGAAGGGAAAAGGCCTAGGGCTTGCTGCTATCTCGATGGAGGAGAAAGGGGGACCGGAGCGATCCCGTGTCCCGAGATCGACGGAGCCCCAACGTGGCGGCGCCTTGGTCGATCTCAAGCACTGGTGCTCCGGGAGCTCAAATGGGGGCGCGGGGGGTTTATTTGGATGAAGGGAGGATCAGCAATGGGAGAGAGGGGTCTTAGGGTGCCCTATTCTAGGCGGCCCACGGTTCACCGAGCTCGGGTGCTCTGGCCAGCTCGGGGCCGAGGCTAGAGGTCACGGGAGGAGGAGATGGTGAGCCTACGGTCCACCTAGGGCTCGTCCATGACCAAAGGGAACAAGAAGGGAGGTGGGAGCATGCGCACATGTGAGGGACGTAGATGGACGAAAGGGGAGGCCGCGGCGCACGTGTGGAGGCCCTTTGCAGGGATAGAAAGGAGGGGACAAAGGTGTGGCGTGTCTCAGACGCCGAGGGGCCTCGACTGCTACGAAGCGGAGACTCGAAGTGGTCAGGATTATGTGCAAGGTTCTACTCCAATGCATTGTCATCATGTAGAGCGCTCCAGGTGTGCTTTTGGCCGGCATGGCAGGACTTTTGCACGCTCTGGCTTGCCCACTTATGTCTGAGAGAAGCAGGGGGAGGTAAACAATTGGGAAGTGGCTTTGGATCCCTTCGAGTGGCCATGAGTGAGAGGGAGAAGTGAGAGAAGGTAGAAATGGGGCTTTATAGAGAGGGAAATGGGCAGTTTACCCCATGCAATCATGGACTCTGGTGCCAGGAAACTTACTGGAGGTGCTGGGAGTCTAGGTGAAGCTATGGTAAAAATTTGTGCTCGAGGAGAACAAGGGAATGCGCTCAATAATTGATTTTTGGATTGTGCCTGAAGGTGTTTGATTAGTGTTTGGGCAATCAAATGGGGTTTGGTTGACTTGAGATTTAATAGGGTTAAATGGTGGTTGGAAATATGGTTGATCGCCAAATTTGAGAGGATTTGAATAAAGTGCACAATGCAACTTTGTAAATCCCTAGAAATCAACAGAATCAGATCATGTACATCTAGGCACACATTTCCATTCTCCTTGATGCACCACTTGGTGTGGTATCCTCCTTTGGGTATAGGAACACGCCCACAAAGTTTGGGGTCAAGGGAAGAAACATCACAACGTAAAGTTGTTCAAATTTCAATCTAGACAGGAATGGTTTTGGAATATTTTGGTGAATCATCACAAGGAGGATTGAGATGAAACTTTGCAATATCATCATATATAACATGTGTGACTTGCTGGAATTTTCTTGGAAATTATTTAGAATATTTCTTATAGAAATATTTCAAAAGCTTGATTTAAGCAAAAAGGGTTTTGAGGGGTTTTCCCCATGATTTTGAACATGACCATGTGTTGAAACTCATTTATATGGAAAATATATGTCCATTGAGTTTCCCTAAAGTTTCTCAAATATTTTTAAAGCATTTAAATAATTTCCCCCTATAAAAGATCATTTCAGGCATTAATAAAATCCTTTTAATAAAATAGTAAAATAGTCTTTAAAATTAATATTTTGTGGTTTTGGGAAGTCATATGTATAGGAGGTTTCAAATAAAGCCTTTGGGGGTAAAGGATCCACCCCATTTGAGGACTTGAAGTGCAAACCTCAACTCAGGGGTTTTTGAAAACCTAATTTTAATAAATCCTTTTTGGTCAAAATAAATTTAGATAAAATTAGTTTTAGGTACTGTACACATGGTATGATCATTGGGCAAGATGTTTGGATCAAGGAACATGAGTATGGAGAGGAGTAGAACCTAGGAGTGCCAAACATAATCAACCAAACAAGGAAGCAATCAACAATTCAAACAAGCATGCACTCAAAAGTTTTAATTGGTTCCAATTTTTTGAAATCCAAGCATAGCAAAGTGATACAAACATAGGGTGTGACATAGGGACAAGAAAATAGTGTGTCTCCCTTCCTTGGGGCAGAACGGGCCGGAGCTCTGGTGCTCCTCACCGGTGAAGGGCTGCTACTAGCGAGGCCCTAAGGGCGGTAATGAACTCCTAGGATCTTGATGTTCCTCTCAGTGGTCTCCACGACCAGGGAGGTGGAGGGAGTCACTAGTGGGGGAATATCCGGCGGACAGCTGCGTCGGCCCCCGAGAGAGCCTCTGCATACTGCAGTTTCCTGGCTATACTGACAAGGGGAATGGAACCCACTAGCTCCTAGGGGAGTAAAGGCGAGGAGATTTGGAGACTGGAGGCACTGGTTGCAACAAATTGGACGGAGAGGTTGTGGCGGTCATCCCCATCAGAGGTGAGAAATAAGGGCGCTTCCGGCCATTCTGGTGGCAATGGGGTTTCACACGGAGGTGATGGGTCGCAGTGTGAGTGGCAAAGATCTCAAGGGGGGTCTCTTATAGGCGGGCGAGGTTGGTTCCCACAACGACCATGGATAAGCACGATGGCTTGCCACCACTGTCACTGGAGGAGCAACATGGTGTAACCAATGCGGTTGGGGGCTAGTGGATGAGCGTTGTACTGCTCCAGGAAGCTAGCTGGCGCGTGGGGGTGGCTTGGGCGGCGCTGCCATGGTAGATGGGGATGCAGCCGAAGGAATGGCCCCAAGTGGTTGTTGCGGTGGCGCTGCGGGGAGCCAAAGGGTGGTCGGGGCGACTCTGGGAGCTCGGACGGGTCGTGGGCGTGGCTCTGCAAGTGATGGAAGAGCCAGGGGCACGGTAGGTGGGGTGTGGTGGCTTGGGCGCTATGGCTGGAATTTCCGCGCTTTCTAATGCTTTGGGCATGCACGGTATGTGCTCTACGAAATGCCAGAGCATGCAATCTTGTCCACTGGTGCTGAGGTTTGGCAAGATGGCTATATGCGTCATCGTGGAGGCTTAGGACATGGTGTTTGGGTCAGGGAAGCAGGTTCACAATGCAGTCACATAACCATGCCAATTTTGGCCAAGCACTCTACTTGTTTGACAAAATGTCAGGGCCATCTAGGAATCTTTGTTGGCCACCAAAATTTCTAGACTAGGGTCTCTTTAGATGCACAATATTATGGAAAGTTTAGTTTGACAAAAATACTTATTAGAGCAATATTTGCAAAACTCCATCTGTGGACATAAACTATAGGTGGTTATTGCAGGGGCTCAAACTATGTCAATGGAGCTACACTCCTGGACTTAAGGGTTTGGTAGGGTAGAATACCATTAGGAAGAATCCCACGATATTTAGATTAAAAGAAAATAGGGTTGCAGGTCAAAACATCAAACTGGACCAGAAATGAAAAGATGCTTTGCTCAAATTTTCCAAATCACCAAGTTGGGTTTTTGCTAAAAATGATCGAGGGACATCACATGACATCGACAAATTGTTATGGAATTTATAAATGAATATATAAAAGGGTTGTATTGCAATAGAGGCCTTTAAAAGAATGAAAATGCCATAACAAGGGATTAAAACTTAGGAAGTTTTATAATAAAAATGCTTCTCCTGAATTTACAAACGAAATGAAATGTTTTAAGAAAACATTCAAGTCCCACAATATTTTCCAAATGTTTCTACTTGGAGAGAAAATTGCAAGGGAATAGAGGATACATTAATATCCCTTTCAAAATTTTAATTAAGAAAAACATGGTAAATTTTTTGGGGTGTTACATCAAGTGGTCAAACACTCCCACGATCTTCGACACCAAGGACCACCCTGACAACACCACCGCAGTTAGGTGTGCGCCCTCGTTGGTCTCACCAACAATTCGTAACCTTAGAGTCACAAAGATGTTGGTCGACATTGGGGTCGTCCTGCACCTGATTTCACCTGATGTGACCAAATAGATGTAGATCCCCGATTAAAACCTTAAACCGATAGGCTCCTTCCAATGATTGGACGGGGGAAGATCTCAGACGAAATGGAAGATAGCCCTTCCAGTCATGTTCTACAGCGAGCTCAATTTCAAGATGGAGAGGATTGTGTTCCTGACTTACAATGGAATCCTAGGTTGTCCGACACTTGCAAAGTTCATGGCGGTGTCCCACCATGCTTACACACATTCAAGATACCAGGGCCAATGAACATCATCATCATCCACACCGACAAGAAGGACGCAGTTCTTTGCATCGACAAGATCTACAAAGAGGCAGTGGTAGCGTCTGCCGATGAAGCACTTGCTCCTGCCGGCAAAAGTCACGGGGGGAAGAACAAGGATGAGGGTTGTGGATAGTCTTGCAAGAACTCCAGGAAGCGCACAACAAAGTGCAGCACACTCTTCGTGGACTTACCAGAGACCTTTGCCGCCAGGAACAAAGAGGATAAAGTGACCATCCCCAAGACGAAGCAAGTGGCTGCGCGAGGGGACGGTGAGGGTGGCACTTTGAACATAAGTGCCACCCTCGATAGCAAATAGGGAAGTGTGCTTGTCTCCTTCCTGTGGGTGAATGTCGATGTGTTTGCCTGGCAACCGTCTAACATCCCCAGTGTTCCGAGGGAGGTAATCGAGCCCCACCTTGCTGTTTGTCCTCACCTACGAGTTGTGGAAAGTCCGCTAGCCCTACAATAAGGCCTTCAAGCTAGAGCTGTCGGACAAATACGATGGCGCGATCAGTACATCGGAGTTCCTCGGCATCTAAACCATTGCGGTGCAGGCTGCAGGGGGGGGACAAGATGAGAAAGTGCTCGCCAACTACTTCCCACTGGCACTCATGCCCAATGTGAGGAGTTGGCTGATAAACTTGCCGGAGGGTTCCATTTCTTCCTAGGAGGACCTGTGAAACCAGTTTGTCGAGGCTTACCACGGGGGCCACAAGCTCCCGAGATAGCCATGCAACCTACACGTGCTCCCCCAATGAGACGGTGAAACCGTCTGCAAGTACGTCCGGAGGTTCAGCCGTGTGCATCACAACATCCCAAACATCCACCACATCGCAGTGATCACTACATTTCACGTAAATGTATGCAATCATCGCATGCGCAAGGATATGAGCATCAACAAGGTGCGAAACATTGCTAAACTCTATGCTCACCATGACAAATGTGCATGGGATGAAGAAGGAAGAAGACTCCCAGTGGAGGATGTTGGCATGGAGGTCGACTCCAATGATGACAAGAACGCGCCCGCCTCCTCGAAGAAGGGACCCAAGCGAAACAAGAAGCACAAGGGCAAGGCGGTGATGGCTATCGGGAGCTTTGGCTATCCCAATGCCAACAAGAAGGCGAGATCTGAGGGCTCCGGCTATGATGTTGCCATTTTCTCTACAGACGATGAGGCCACGAGAGGTGAGAAGACCGGCAAGCCATACTATAAGATCCACCTCACCAAGGGACACAACATCACCGAGTGACACCAAGTAAAACAAGTTGCCAAAAATCAAAGCAAGATTATGAAAGGCACGACAAGGAGAAGGGCCGAGATGGAGCCGGTGGAAGAGACGCAATGGTCGAGGTGACCGCTGTGGCAAGGCCAAACAACAGAAAGAGAAGCCTGCAAGAGGCCAAGAAGAAAAAATTGATGGTGATGATGACAATGACGAGGATGAAGAGGGATCTGACATGCAAGATTTCTAGAAGGCCATGGATGGTATGTCTCTTGACGAAGGTGCATCTTTGCACTACTCCCACAAGCAACCCAACCAATAGGCCTACAAAGTCAACGCGGCAGAACAGGCAGCAGAGGCAAGGACAACCCTCAAGGGGTCCAACACTCCCATCATCTTCGACACTGAGGACCACCCTGACTGCACCACCACGGTTAGGTCTGTGCCATTGTTGGTCTCACCAATAATTCGCAACCTCACAGTCATGAAGATCTTGGTCGAAAGTGGAGCTGGACTGAACTTGATTTCACCTGTTGTGATCAAACGACTGCAGATCCCCGATTCGGACCTTAAACCAATGTGCTCCTTCCAAGGAGTGGATGGGGGGATATCTCAACCGAAGGGGAAGATAACCCTTCCGGTCACGTTCGGCAGTGATGTCAATTTCAGGAGGGAGAGGGTTGTCTTCGACATCGCCAAGATGTCATTGCCTTAGAATGGAATCATGGGTCGTTCGACACTGGCGAAGTTCATGGCGATGTCCCACCACGCCTACAACACACTCAAGATGCCAGGGCCGATTAGAATCATCACCATCGACACCAACAAGAAGGATGGGATTCTTTGTGTTGACAGCAGTGTCTGCTGATGAAGCACTCGCTCTTTCCGGTGAAACTCCCGGGGGGGAGAACAAGGATGAGGGCTCGGGCGAGTCTGGCAAGAAATTCGGCAAACGCAAAACAGAGTGCAACACGCCCGTCGAGGACTTTGTCAGAGACATCCGCCGCCAGGAGGAAAAAGGATAAAGTGACCATCCCCAAGATGAAGGTAGTGGTTGTGCAGGGGGACGCCGATGGCGGCACTTTCACCATAAGTGCCACCCTCGACAACAAATAGGAAAGTGCGCTCGTATCCTTCCTACGGGCAAATGTCAATGCGTTTTCCTGGCAACCGTCTGACATCCCCAATGTTCCCAGGGATGTGATAGAGCACCACCTTGTTGTCTGTCCTCATGCGTGCCACGTCAAGAAGAAGGTCGGGAAACAAGCGCTGGAGCAGAAAAATTTATTGCCACAGAAATTAAAAAATTAGAAGCAGTGGGTCAAGGGTGTGCTTCGCTCGACATAGCTAGCAAATCCCGTGGTTGTGCGCAAGACATATGGGAAGTGGAAGCTATACATAGACTTCACAGATGTCAAAAAGGCTTTCCCAAAGGAACCCTTTCCCTTTCCGCGCATCGACCAAATAGTGCACTCAACTACCGGTTACGACCTATTGTCATTCCTCGATGCCTAATCTGGTTATCAGCAGATCTTCATTGTCGAGGAAGATGAAGAGAAGACAACATTCATCACCCCCTGCGGCACGTACTATTTCAGGCGCACGCCATTTAGCGTGAAGAGTGCGGGCTCGACATTTGCAAGGGCCGTCTATAGTGGTCTTGCACAAAGCTGCACAGAAATGTAGAGGCATACATGGATGACATCGTGGTCAAGCCCAAGAACAAGACCACTTTGGTCCGGGATTTAGGAGAGACATTTGCAAACTTGCACAAAATCAACTTGAAGCTCAACCCCGACAAGTGCATCTTCGGAATCCCATCTGGCAAGCTCCTCGGTTTCTTCATATCTCAGCATGCCATAAAAGCCAATCCTGCCCAGATTGAAGCAATCGAGCAACTGGAGGCACCGAAGCAAGGACGTGCGCCAGTTGGCAGGCTACATCGCCGCCCTTAGCAGGTTTATCTCCAAGTCCCTAGAGGGCGCCCTCCCACCTTTCAAAATCTTGTAGAAGGCATGCCCAATGACGTGGACTCCAAAAGCAGAGGCAGCGTTACAAGACCTAAAGGAGTACCTATCCTCAGCCCGATCCTAGTCGCACCTAAGCCTGAGGAACTGTTGTTGTTATATTTAGAAGCAACAAACCAGTTGGTTAGCGCTGCACTTGTGGTAGAAAGGGAGGCTGAGGACGGCGAAACAATGGCCCCTGAGCCAACAACAAGCAAACCTGGGCCAACTCTGGTGATCCAAGAAATAAAATTAATGCAACACAGGAAGCGGAACATCAAGCAGTGCAGAAGAAGAAGATGGTGCAGCGACCGGTGTACTTCGTCAGCTCTGTTCTTTAGGCGGCTTGGTCAAGGTACTCCAGGATTCAAAATCTACTCTTTAGGCATCTCATGGCTTCCCTCAAGCTACGCCTCTACCTCCAAGCTCGCATCACATATGTCGCCCACTTTCCACAACAACGGATTTGAGGAATCTAGAGGCAACCGGAAGGATTGTTGAGTGGGCCCTGGAACTGGCCAGTTTTAATCTGAACTTTGAAAGCACGGAGACCATAAAGGGCCGAGCACTGGCAGAGTTTGTTGCCAAATGGACGCCAACAACAGATGTTGAAATCCCAGAAACAACCCTTCACGACAAGGAAACACCTCAGGAATGGGTCATGTACTTTGATGGGGCTTTTTCGCTGCAAGGTGTCGGTGGTGGAGACTACTCATAGCACCCACCGGGGAGAACCTCAAGTATGTGATCCAAATAGAATTCCATTGGGAGGTGACAGCCAACAACACATCTGAGTATGAGGGTTTTCTCGTCGGGTTGCGAATAGCAATAGAATTGGGGATCAGGAAGTTAGTAGTCCGAGGGGACTCACAGTTGGTTGTGTGCCATGTCAATAAGGAATACCAAAAGACCACTGATGGAAGCATATGTTGATGAAGTGAGGAAGTTGGAGGCACATTTCGACAGTCTACAGATGGAACACGTCCCTAGGATGGAGTACGACATTGCTGACGACTTGTCAAAACGACCAGACCAGAAGTCGCCCGTGGAACCAGGCACCTTTGTGCTCCAACTTACTTAGCCATCGGACCATCAGGACGGCAAGCCGTGAAGAGAAGTGTCAGCTCTGGTACCCAGCATAGCCACCCAAGGTTGTCAAGAAGGTTTCCAAGGATGACGAAGCGCTCAACGTTGAGCACCAATCTCCAACGGGACAGGTGGTCTTAGCCATCAAAGCTGGCGCTCCCGCGACAGAAGAGACTCTTTTAGCCTTTGTCTTTGAGCCACGGGCTCCGACATGGGTGCAGCAGATTGTCTAGTACCTACAGACATGTGACCTCCATGAGGAGCAAGAAGAAGCCGAAATACTAGCCTGACAGTCAAGCATGTCTCAGATTGTGGACAACAATCTATACATGAGGAGACCCAATGGGGTGAAATTGAGGTGCATCACTCAGGAGGAAGGACAACAGCTGCTAGCGGAGACACACGAGGGGATCTATGGCTCACATGTGGGATCACGAGCCCTTATCAAGAAGGCGTTTTGGCAAGGCTTCTACTGCCAATGGCCCTTCAAGACGCCTTGGCGGTTGTGTCGACATGTGAAGCATGCCAATTTCACACCAAGCAGATACACCAACCAGCACAAGCCCTTCAAACCATACCGCTCTCCTGGCCATTCTCGGTTTTGGGGGCTCAACATCGTCGGTCCCCTTCCCCGTTCTACCGGGGGCTTCGAGTTCTTGTAAGTCGCTATCGACAAGTTCACGAAGTGGACCAAGTTTGAGCTAACAACTAAAGGTAATGGCGTAGATAGCAGTCAAGTTCTTGACAGGGATTGTTTGTCGTTTCGGGGTCCCAAACAAGATCATCACCCGATAACGGCGTGCAGTTCACGAGCAGCACTTTCATGTAATACTGTCAAAATATCAGTACCAAGATCTGCTTCGCCTCAGTTGCTCACCCTAGGAGCAACGGGCAAGTGGAGACGGCAAATGCTTAAGTGCTGCGGGGCCTCAAGACAAGGACTTTTGACAACTTGCGCAAGCATGGAAGGCACTGGATTGATGAACTGTCGGCGGTTCTTCAGTCAATTAGAACTACGCAAAATCTAGCCACCGACAAGACATGTAATGACCAAGATGCGGTACTATCCCAATTAACGCGCGGCGACCTCGTGGGGATAGCATCTCAGTGTTTTGCAAGTACTTGTCGGATTTCGGGATCCGCAAAACCCCAAGAAGTTCGGACACAGGGGCGTGTGCAAAGATCCCCTGCAGCCTAGCCCTTCCTAGCTCGCTACTCCATGATTTCTATGGCGAACTTGCATGATGGTGAGGAAGCAGATGCACACGATGGTTTACCCAGTTTCGGACCGCTGTGAAGCATAATACCCTACTCCTGCTTTGGTGGATTGCCTCACGAGGAGGTTGGTGGATGAACTAGTACAGTGGTGCCTTGCCTCGCGAGAGGGCTCTGGTGGTGTTGCCTCTCTTCAGTTGCCTCTCTATTATGTTCTCCTCTCTACGGTGTAGCATATCCTCTATTTATAGTTCCCCAAGTCCTATTCCCTTATCGCTATAGCGGGAAGGGATCCCACAATAGCCAAATTTGAAGGGGGATAGGAGTACATCTTTATACTGATGAAAGGTGGTCTTCACCTACAAAGTAGCTATTGAGGATGCAGAGGTGGGCTCGGCGATGACATCATCCTATTGGGCTCGCGGTCGTGGTCTTGTTGCATTGGAATGAAAACCTTTGGGGGACACTTTGGGAACCCGCATCCGTCCTTGCCCCCTTTGCACAAAAGGGGAAACTGCACCGCCTGGCATGCTGGTGCCCGCTTGGCATGCCTTGTGTCATCCATGGCCTCCTGAGGACAGGTGTTGCATAGAGATCTTCGCCGCTCTAGGGGGGCCTAAGGAGGCCCGTCCTTTCTAGTCTTGATGACGCTTCCTTTGCGAGCTCAGGACCTCACAAGGGCCTTGTCTTGAGCGTGGCCTTGCCAGGCCATGCCAGGCTGACGAAGCAGGACAAGCCCTGGGCCACAGCCAGGCAGGTCTGGGTACCCCCATTCACAGAACCCCGACAGTACAGAATCATTGCATACATCTATTATGAAGACGAGTATAAGACAAGGTCCATCTACGGACAAACTCAAACAACAAAAGAAACAATGAAACTGCCTTGCTAGCCCAGGAACTCGACCATGATGCCTCCCTAGCCATGAGCATACGTAACATACATCCAACCACGTTCTTCATCATACTTCCACTGGAGCTAGGATGCCTAAATGGAACAGATATCATTGGAACCTGCACATGTAGTGTTGTAGTAATCTATGAGTGAGAGGGACTCAGCAATCTCATAACCCGGCTACCGAAACTATGTAAGCCAATTGGGAGAGGAAGGTTAAGTGGTGAGGTTGCGACATGCACTAAGCATATATTTGAGTGGCTAACTTATGAGAACAAGAATTAAATATGGTGGACGACGCATACGATCGAGAAGTAATATGATCACTATGTGATCCTGAACACCTACTTACATCAATCACAACCCCATCATGTTCTCTCTCGGTTCATGTTCATGAGTAGAGACAGTCATGGTTACGCACATGGTTGTTGTATTTTATTTGAGTTTACTTCAAGTTTGCTATAACCGGGTGCTAAACAATTTAAAAGTTTCCACATAACCGTGGGCACAACTTCTTGAAACGATTTAACCCTGCAGGGGTGCTCCAACTCATCCATCACAAACTAACCACACACCGCGTCGAATAACCTCGACCGTGAATAATCTTGATCTCCTAGGATATTCTGTAGGGACACGTCAACCTTAGTATATCCCAAAGTATCCTCGGAATCCCTCACACAAGACATTCGAGAAAGGTAAAACAATTCCAGCAAGACCACCCTACAGGCCAGATCCCGATAGGAGTCGTGGTTATTTCTTTCTCAGGAACTACCAGATGAGTAGTACGTATGGTGGCTTGATAGAAATCCCTCGAGTTGCCATGAGGTGGCCCCGCAAGTGGCTCTGGTTTGAACCAACACTCATGAGGAGCACTAGCCTGGGTTGTTGATTAATTATCCACGAGGTAGCTAAGCCCCATGCATTTTTTTAAATTAGGTTGTTAAGCAAATAGTACCAATGTTTGGTCTTGCCAGACAAGCCTTATCCTAAAACGAATAGTCAAGGGGGTCCCCATAACAACCCCAAGCATGATAGGAGCGCAAAATATGGAACATAACATCGGTAACAAGTAACTAGGGCGGCAAAAGTGGAACAAAACACCATGCAAAAGGCCAAGCCTTACACCTTTTACCAAGTATATAGGTGCATTAAATTAAATAGCATTAATATTGTGATATCCCTAGATATCTGTGTTATCACATGGAAACAACCTGCACCTGCATTTAAGAACGCTATAACAGGGGCCGAGCAGCGGTAACTTAGCCAAACAAGGTTTTTCTCGTAGTGGAGGGGTTAGAGGATTTCATGGAAATTCAGGAGGCTTGACATATAAGTGGTAGGTAACAAAACATAACGATAAGAGTGTGAGATCTAGCATAGCAAAAATAGTGTCGGTATCAAGGTACGATCATCTTGCCTATTCGGTCTTTAGGGGGATACAGAGTTGGGTCCTCGTAGACGGTCTCTCCCGGATCCTCCTACTCAGGCTCGTCACTCGATTCTACCCAAATAGAAACAACACCAAATAACCATACAAACAACATGCAATGCGCAATCAAAGATGATGCATGATCAATTTGATGCATTTGATATGGCAACCCTATGCTAGTCATGTTTCACATGCAAGTATTAGGTTATTTAGTATTCTGTACAGAACCTCAGGTTTAGTTATTCTAACATGCACGAACATGGAAAATATGAATACTTCATGTAAAATCGATGCAAATGCATATGTAGAACGTTGCAAATGGAGTAACGAAGCTCACGGTACACTCACGACAAGGTACGAATGTGAACAGTGACAAATACAAAGATGAAGAAGGCCATGGGCTATTCCTTGGTATTCCAAGGTTTCCACTGGATTGGAAATGAAAATCTATCAAGAATACACCTAAAGATCATGCAAAACAATGGAGTATAAGTCCCACAAGTCACAGAACATTCCAACACAATATCTGTCCACAAACAAGGACATTTCATCTTGAAGCACAAATAACCAGAGCTACAACAAGTTTAGAATCACAACCAAGGCATGTACAGGAAGCATACATCATTCTCAACCATTCATCTATCTACAGAAACATGAAAGGAATCATGGATCAAAGGAAATTGAGCTCACAAGATGGCATGCTGAAACAGTTTTAGGGACTTTGTGAAATTTCGAGTTTTATAGATTCTGAGGTAACATGATGTCATCTTGACAACAATAATTACATATACTAGAGGTACTTTCATGGCATGTAAATTAATAGAGTGGTAGAGGACAGCATGCACTACAATTAACTACATTATAGCAACCTCACAATATGCATATATCAATGGCTATCATCTCCACAACATGTCATATTGAGAATATCAGAATCAAAGCCTTGTGAAATTCACAAGTGACTAACAGGGCAATTTATAAAAGAATGACAAGTTTGACAATAATTTTAAATAGGAAGCGATAGTTCAACCTACAAGCATTTAACACAATGTAACAGAGGACAACATGCTCATTAATTCATAACATTATGCCAACCTCAAAGGACCAATGGATTCATGGGAATCATCTAGACAACATGTCAACAAAATACCAGATTCTAACATTTAGAAATTTTGAGCACTTGAAAGCAACATTTTGGTGACATGTTGATAGCAAGAATGCCACCCACACAATGATCTTTCATGGCATGCAAAAATACTAGGGCCTAGCACACACACAAAAATGAACATATTTTATGTTGACAAGGTTATCACATATTGCAAGAATTAAATCATGTGAAAAAGGCAAAATGACATATTATCACAAAACAACATTTCCACAAACTTATCCGAATGATAAAAGCTAATGCCACCATTGGATTCACTGAATTTTTCTACCCCAAAATCATCTATCACATGCCTATGTTCCTATGGACAAAACTCCCACAAACTTCAAATCAAAATTTGCGTATACACATATAACTTGTCATATGCAGTATTTGGCATGTACTAAAATTGCTGACAGATTTGGAAAAAGACAAAACTAGCAATATTACCTAAATGGAAAATCAGTGATTTTTTTAATAAACATTAAATAATATGAAAAAAACAAGAGCCCACCTGGCAGTGAACTAGGGGCCCTGCGAGGTTGACATGTGGGCCCAGGGCCCATTGTCAGAGGCCAAATAATTGTCAGAGGCCAAATAATTAAATGAAAAAGGAGCCCGAGGGGATCGAACCTGGGTCTACCCGATGGAGAGGCAAGGGCGCTACCATTGTGGTAGGAGTAATTCTCTACTAGAGGAGGGGCTCGGGCACTAGCGACATGCCATGCGGTAAATCTAACACTAACAAAACTAAAGGAAAGCGCAACTCTATTCGTGGAACCTTAAAACAAAAAAAGTCCAGGGAGAGCTAGGATTTGATCTCTAGACCCCTTGGTTGTACTTTGAGAGACTCTACCACTATGGTACAACTCTGAACGTCAAGAAAAGTAGGGGAATAACATCATGAGGCTTGGTAGCTAACGAATCTGACAAAGAAAAATAAAAAAAGGGCATGCTTGTGCTCGCTAAGGAGCTCACCGGAGACAAACCGTGTCTCTCCTGGGGGTCTTGGAGGCATGCTGAAGGTAGCACGGGGTGC
Organism: Hordeum marinum; assembly: GCA_022496015.1. Taxonomy (NCBI): domain Eukaryota; kingdom Viridiplantae; phylum Streptophyta; class Magnoliopsida; order Poales; family Poaceae; genus Hordeum; species Hordeum marinum. The sequence goes on along the minus strand of CM039678.1, from coordinate 307,467,202 downwards.
AACAGCGCATGCAGGTATGGATGCAGGGACAACGCGGGAACAGCAGGAGCTCCACGGGCTCGTTCATGGCGGTCATGCACAAACTCGACCAAAGCGGTGCCTAAATGCATGGATTGGAAAGGAAACAAAGGGGGGTTTCTGAGAGGAGCTCTGGAGGGGCTCAAATTCATTGTCGGAGCGGTCAGTAAGCAGAGGACTTGCCGCTGCGATCGTTAGAGGAGATGATGTGGATGGAACTTAAGGTCCGCATAGAAGATAAAGACGAAGCCGACGACGTGGAGGCGGGGATGGTCATCTACCACCCAGAATCGAACGTGGATGGCGTAGCAAGGAAGCCTGACATGTTGGCAAAGACCCTTACACCGATTGACTGTGTTTGGCGATGACGATTTTGGGAAACTACTATGAACGCTCCCTAGAGCTCTCCCTGATTTGAAGCAGAAGGTGGCGAGGGGAGGAGAGAGAGGTGGTAGTGGCGCGAGGGAAAGGAAGGAGGAACCATAGGAGAGGGCTCAAGGCTTTATAGGAGGCACCAGCCCAAGCGGTTGCTCTCTCTCCCGAGAAATAAAAGTATCTTATTTTTAATAAACCACACATTGAAATAAATCACAAAGAAAAGAGAGGTGGGAAGACAGAAATAAAAATATATATGGACTCACAGAAATATGCACTAATTTGTAAAAATGATCTTGGCATTTCTAGAGCAAACAAATTACATCACATATATTTAATATAACAAATTGTTTTCGCAAGATTAAAAAGGCCAACAAACTCAAACATGGCTGAGAGCTAAATAACAATTCTTACAAGAATATTTAAAAGAAGTTCAACATTTTTAATGATATGAACAAGTAAGTGAATTCATCACATATTTCATTTTTAAATAAGAGGAGGTGGCAAGGTTTTGAGAAATAGAGAAGAGGGCTTTCACACCACAATTGCATACCACACTAAGATCACACACACTCACATCCACTTCATAACATGACAAGCAAGGCATGATGCAACTTACGAAATGATGATTATGATGCCATGATGAAAAATTTCATCAAGCAAAATACTATAACTCAAACCACGTAATGGTATTCGTATAAGGTTCACACATGAATATCTTACACAATTGGCAAGGGAATGCACTTGGGCAGTTACAACTCTCCTCCATACACGAGGGTCTCTTCCCGAGATCTATGAATGGAAAAATTTGGGAAATTCAGAATGGAGAAGATCCTCACGTTCCCAGGTGGATTCTTTGTTAGAGTTATGATACCACTTCACCTCAAGAAACTTGATTGACTTGTTGTGAGTCTTATGCTCAGTTTCTTCACGGATAGCAACTGGATGCTCATGATAGGATATGTCTTCTTGGATATCAATGTCTTGGAGATCAACGGTGCGCTCGGGAGTCTTGAAACACTTTCGGAGCTGAGATATATGAAACACATCATGCACATTTGAGAAATTGGGAGGAAGGTCAAGTTGGTAGGCAAGGTCTCCCCTCTTGCCCACAATCTTGAAAGGACCCACAAAGCGAGGAGCAAGCTTTCACATGTTATGGTTCAAATAATGAATTCTCTTGAAACTGAACAACCTATGTTCTTATTCACCAAACAATTGTAATTCAACTTATTCTCAACTAAGTCTAAGTAAGAGCTCTACATACTGAATCATCACATAGTCTTCTATGATTGCTTGTACTCAAAAGCATATTTTTAGAACAAATGGCATCTGTCGAACACAGAGAAAGATAGGGGTTTAATGTTTCGCCTCCCAACACATTTATCATAGAGATAATTGTCAACAATAATAATTCATGATCAAATATATTTGACTCGCCATATGTGTGTAGATCTTTCCCCGCCACTTGATGCTTGCCAACTAGAGAACAACTGAGTTTGAAATGATAATGCATACTATTGACTCTTGCATAAAAGTAAATATTCAAAGGTAAAAGATACGCCCTTCACAGAGGGACGCGTGGATTTGCAGAGGTGCCAGAGCTCAAAGCTTAAGTCAGAGATAAATATAATTTTGGGGGGTGCACCCTTCCAGTCTACGTTAACACCAAGAGTTTTCAATATCTTCCATGTTTAACACATTAGCATAGGTTCCCTAGTGGTGGAACTAAATGTTTACTCCCCCTCCACCAACAAACACACTCCACGGGTACCATCCATACCAACAACATTCATGGGTGAGTCTTGTGTAATTATTTGCATTTTTTATTTTGGGACTCGGAATCCCTATTACTGCCCCTCTCGTGTAAGGACGAGTGAATAGACACTCATCATCAGAATAACCTGCTTAACATGGCAGATATTGACCTCTCCCCATCCCTCCATGTGCGGTCTAGGCATGCAAATTAGATGCTCATTTGAAATTTTAGAGGTGGCATATGCAAACTTACTTGGAACGATAGGGTAATACCACATATAGGTAGATATAGTGGACTCTCATGGCAAGAAACTGGGTTTAAGGGTCTTTGGATGCACAAGTAGTATCTATACTTAGTATGAATTTTTGGCTAGCAAAAGATCCTAAGAAAACACTACATGTTTGAGGATCCATAACAATATAACTTCTATGCAAATATGCACAACCATAACTCATTACATTCTCTTACTTGTCCAAGTTCAACTAATTTGCTCAAGTTTGAAAATAATTAATGGGTATTCACAATCATAGAAGATGTCCAAGATAATATATTTTTATGTGAAAGTTCTGTTCCTTATACAAATCATTCATGAATTGCTTGTATGACCAATTTGATGATTGTCAAACTTCAATAGATTTTAGTTTATAAACCAGATGTGAAGCTACTACTAAGCATAAAGCACATTCAAGAAATTTTATATTTATAATATTTTATTGATTCACAATTTACTCATAGGATATAAGTGAAGCACAAGAGTAAACGATTAAACTACTCTCAAAAGATATAAGTGAAGATCAATGAGTAGTCAAAAAATATAGTAGCTATGTGAGAGCTCTCTCTCTCTCTCTCAACAAATATTTTCGGATCTAACTATTTTATTAAAACAACAAGCAAAATAAGAATGACACTCTAAGAATAGCACAAACAATGTGGACAAATAAAAATTAGGCTCAACATAGGCTAACCGATATTTGTTTGATGAAGAGAGGTGGGATGCGTAACATCCCCAATCTTAGATGCTTGAGACTTCTTGAAATATTTACTTGGGGTTTCTTGGGCATCCCTAAGCTCGAGATTCTGCATCCCTTTCAATACTCTCATATCACGGTTTCACCTATTCTCAAAAACTTCATCCACACAAAAGTCGAAAAGAACTCATGAGATAGGTTAGCACACATACAAACAAATCAACACTTCATGCACTGCCAAGGCAAGTTGGAAAATAATTTTTGAACATCATCTAATGTTTACTATTGTTTCCATAATTTATATCTACAAATATAAGCTATGGAAATTATAGGATAATTATATAACAAAACTATGATAGCAATTTGTTGAAACAGAACAGTCTATTACAATTTATGAAAACGGTGTAGTTCTATAACTCAAAAAATTTATAAAACTTTAGGACATGATAAGAATTTATATGAAAACACTATGTAAAATTTTACAAACTTTCCACGTTCAAGTGAAAAATTCAAACACTACAACAAAAGTTTCTGTTTTTACACAACACATATCAAAACCTGCATTGGAGGCATCTAAAGGCAATTCTTGGAACTTTTTATTGAAAAACAAGATTATAAATATCATCTAACAGAGAACACCAAATTATAATGATGCTCCAAGAAAAACACATATAACGTGACGAAAGAGGGGATGCCTTCTCGGGCATCCACAAACTTAGACGCTTGAGTCTTACTTGGATATTACCTTGGGGTTCCTTGGGCATAACCAAGATTAGGTCCTTACTGCTCCTTGTTCACCTCATATCGGTATCTCACCCAAAACTTGAAAACTTCAATCACACAAAACTTAACGCAACTTCATGAGATGGGTTAGTTTAGTAAAGATAGATCATTCACTTAGGTACTGTCAAGACAAGATTCATAATTGTTCTCACATAATACCTATTTTATTCCATCATTACCATGATTTATATCACCAAATATAAGCTATGGAAACACTTGAAACAAGAAAACTATGCATGCAAAATAGAATTTGTAAAAAAACAGAATAGTCTGTGAATATCTAAATGATCACCATACTTCCCTGACTCTAAAAATTCTCAAAAATTATGAAAGAGCATAGAATTTGCATAGAATTTTTTTTTGAGAAATTTAAATTTTTTTGATGCTCCAGTAAAATCATATAATTCATATACTGGATGCAAAACATTTTGTTTTAGCACAAAGTCAAACAAACAAGTTTCCACACTATCCCAAAGGCTTTACTTGACACTTTATTGAAATAAAAGACACAAAATATGATTAATACAGTAGATTAATCATGTGAACACACAAAAACAGAATTTCAATGTGTTGGGTTGTCTTCCAACAAGAGATTTTCTTTAAAGCCTTTTAGCTAGGTCTGATGATTTCAATGATGCTCACATAAAAGTAAATAATTAAAACACAGTGGGAGCATCATGAAAAATATGACAAGCACATTTAAGTCCAAACAACTTAGTATGCATAGGGATTTTGAGATCAAACAATTTATGGGAGCAAGAATCAACTAGCATAGGAAGGCAAACCAAGCATAACTTCAAAACTTTGAACAAATAGAGAGGAAACTTGATATTATTGCAATTCCTACAAGCATAGGTTCCTCCTCATAATAATTTTCAGTAGAATAATGAAGAAATCTTACAATCTAACTATCACATAAAGAATTATTTTCATGATCTACAACCATAGAAAATTTGTTACTCTCCACATTAGGAAAGTCCTTTTCATTCATGGTAGTGGGAGCAAACTCAAAAAATAACTATCCTGAGACACTTGATTGACATAACAACTTTGAATATTAAAATAATGATGACAAGTTTCATGGTTACTATCACTCTTTATAGCATACATGTCATCACAATAATCATCATACATAGGTGGCAAGCTATCATCATAATAGTTTTGATCATCAAAACTTGTGGGACTAAAAATGACATCTTCATCAAACATAGCATCCCCAAGCTTGTGGCTTCCATATCATTAGCATTATGGATATTAGGATACCTCATACAAACAATATTTCTATTATGATCATCATTCAAGGAAGTCTCATCAAGTATTTTCATAATTTCTTCCTCTACCAATTGAGCACAATTTTCCAAATCCCTATTTTCACGAAAGACATTATACAGATGAAACAAATGATGCAACCCAAACTCCATTTTTTGTAATTTTATTTCATAAAACCAAACTAGTTAAAAAAGAAACTAAAAGATTTAAATGCAAGATCTAAAGATATACCTTCCACCACTCACCTCCCCGGCAACGACACCAGAGAAGAGCTTGATGTCTACTACACAACTTTATTCTTGTAGACTATGTTGGGCCTCCAAGCGTAGAGTTTTGTAGGACATCAACAATTTTCCCTGAAGTGGATGACCTAAGGTTTAGAAATCCGTGGGAGGTGTAGGATGAAGATGGTTTCTCTCAAATAACCGTGCAATCAAATAAAGAAATCTCTTGTGTCCCCAACAAACCAAATACAATGGCAAACTGTATAGGTGCGCTAGTTCGGAGAAGAAATGGTGATACAGGTGCAATATGTATGATAGAAGTAGGTTTTTGTAATCTGAAAAGATAACTAGTGGTAAATAGTGAGCAAACATTGTATAAATGCTTGGAAATAAGTCCTAGGGACCAAACTTTCGCTAGTGCAATCTCTCAACACTGCTAATATAATTGGATCACATAACCATCCCTCAATGCGCAATGAAGAATCACTCCAAAGTTCTTATCTAGCAGAGAACATAAGAAGAAATTGTTTTTAGGGTATGAAACCACGTTAAAGTTATCCTTATGCTTTCTGACCGATGTATCTAAGAGTTCATACTAGAATAACACCATATGATATGAATTGACCAACTATAATATCACCTAGGTACTCCAATGTCACCACAAGTATCCATGAGTTAATTATATGATATGCATCAAACAATTTCAGATTCATAATACTCAATCCAACACAAAGAACCTCAAAGAGTGCCCCAAGATCTCTATCGGAGAACAAGGTATGAAAACGTGCAATCAACCCCTATGCATAGATCCCCAAGGTCACCGGAATCCGCAAGTTGATGACATAGCATATATCAAGTGAATCACTTGAATACTCCAATGTCACTATGGGTATCCACATGCAAGACATACATCAAGTGCTCCCAAATCCATAAAAGTATTCAATCCAATAATAACAAAATCTCAAAGGGAAAACTCAATTCATCACAAAAAGAGAGAGAGGGGAAAACACCATATGATCCAACTATATTAACAAAGCCCATGATATATCAAGATCATGCCATCTCAAGAACACAAGAGAGACAGAGATTAGACACATAGCTACTGGTACAAACCCTCAGCCCCGAGGTGGATTACTCACACATTATCATGCTGAGAAAGACAGACTTGTTGATGGAGAGGTGCAGTCCCAAAGAGATGGAGGCGATGGCGGCCACGGCGCTGGCGACATTAGCGACGGGCGGTGACCCCTTGCCCCCTTTTTCCTTGGTCTTGGCACTTGAATGGAGGAGCATCTCCCCTTATTGGTGGCTACCAAGGGAGAGGCAAATTCGTGGCTTTTGGTGGCTCTGCCGAAATTAGGGTTTTCTCTCCTTATATGTGACTCTCTGGTGCTCTATGGCCCTCCAATGGATGTACCCTTAATCCAATGGCTCTTGGGAACCTCTAGAACCTTCCTAGCGACTCATCATAGCCCCATGAGTCCCCAAAGTCGTGGCTTGGCCGAATACATCAGATATGGTAAGTATTGGACTCAATCACGTCATCTATTCTCCTAATCCCGTAATCAGACAGTTTCCTCCAATAAAAAGGTCTAGAGATTGCATCATAACTCCATTTTGGATGAATTTGGAGTCCAGAAACAATTCCATAAAATTCCCCACACTTTCCTAGTTTTAGCTTTGTCCACTATTCGTGGATAGATTTTAGGAAAGTCACAGTCCTCCTCCAACAAGGCTCCTTTTATGTTTTTTTGACAATATCCAATTAATTCCTATAGATCAAAGTGTGAAACAAGAACTTGGGCACTTTTTCAATTATTAATAGGTTAGTCCTAATAAATCATAAAACCATCGTTAAAACATATGTAAATATGGCATGAATACTTCATCAATTATTGATACTTTGGAGACGTATCATGCCGCGGCCTCCTCGTATCCCTCCTCACACATGTAGAAGGTGTGCAATCAAACGAGACAACACTGATTAGTACAATAACTATATATTGTTCATTTTTAATTGTGTAAAGGAGAAATTACCCAAAAAATTGATCAGCATGTCAGCCCTCGTGCGGCACAAGACACCATCGATTGTCTCCTCTGGTAGGTCCGGGGCAGTCAAGTAGTGCTTCCAGCTCAATTCAAGTTGTGGAAGCTGACCCTCACTGGGTAATGTGACAAACCCTGGGAAGTTTTGCCGGCAAATCACACCAAGGACTTGGTTGGGTCTGTGGACATCCTTGGCATGATGCCAACCCCTATAGTATGACAAGGCCAACGCATTAGATATTTTAAGAATCATGAAGGCAAAAGGTTAAAAAGACTAAATGCACTTACTTCTATCCATCAGGCCTAATCAACCACCTCTACTCATGGGTCGCCGGCACAAGCGGGAGCTATGTACTACCACGTGGTAGACGGTGCCCCCCTCAACCACCTTGACCTTGCTATCAGAAAACCAATCCCCACCACCATCAGCATGGCCACTCGGCTCTTGATGACGCAGATTCGGCTAGGTATTCCATCGGGTCTACTAGGACGTAGTCTGATCCCTGCTATGCTCCGGAGTCTCGTGGGACGAAGGCTCTAGGATAGGAGTCTCGTGGGTCGAAGGCTCATCGACCCAAGGCTCATGGACCGGAGTCCGCGTAGCCTCCTCCTCAAACAGGTCCACCCTAGCAATCCTATGCTTAGCTGAATCAACTCGTGGTGGCGGCGGGGAAGGCGTAGAAGCCTGCCTACCTCTCTCGCAACCACGTGTACCTCTACTAGCTCTCTTCTTCCCCCGACCTCCTCTCCTGGTGGACAACAACGCCGATGAACAAGCGTTTGTTGGTGTCAGCATACTATCGAGCAACGCTCTCTGGAGAGACTGGGGTGGAATGGAAGTACCCCTCCCACCACGCGCCAACAAAGAAGGAGCCGCGGAGAGCTCTGGACCCACGCCCACCACCTTTCAACACCTGCCATGACAAATGGTAAACATAATTAGTACAACAGAAAAAATTGAATGTTGACATGAATAATAATATGTATATAATTTATGTGTAGCATCATCATGTATATAATAAAAATTGAATAACTAAAAGGAACGAATAAAATATGTATATTGTAAATATTGAATACCTGACATGAACTAATAATAATCTTGATCGTCTATATATGTTTCGGGATCAATAAATGCATCATCATCATCGTCACTATCATGAATTACATGCTCATCGGGTGCAACATCATTATCATGTGGAAGGCCTCCTTTATGTAATCGGTCAAGCATTGACAGGTCATCCGTAGCAGTAAACTCTTCTTGTTCTGGTTCACGGGTGAAGTCGGATTCACTATCGTTGTCTACTTCAATGTTGTTGGGTGAACTAGAGCGGTTCTTGAAACTTTTTTGGGAAAGACATGTTTCTTGGAAGAATTCTCCTTCATATGTGTCTGGGTTAATGTGAGGTTCATAATACTCTTCATTGGGGGAGGTGGTCTAGCATGTGGCGACACTTCATAAACGACATCCCAACCATTCAGATTTGGATCAGTTTGGCAGTCACGGTAGATTGCCCTATATGTTCATGAGTCCTTCTAGTCTTCTTCGGCTGGGAACAATAACATTTGAAGACTATGATGTTCGGTGGATTTCACCATAGAATAGAAGTTCATAAATTGCTTCAAATCTTCATAATACTCGGTACATTATTCGTTGATAGCAAATACACAACAGTTTCTAGACTTTTGGTCGGCCATAGATAGCTCTTTGCCAAAGGTACGAAAGAGATACTCGCTGATGTCGTACTTGTCAAATGTACGGACCTTATAGTCCAAACCATTAGCGACTTGTCTCAATTTAGCATCCATAGACTCTGAATTAACCTAGAAGTTTAATACGAAAGGATTATTGCATTAGCCGTAGACTAGAAATGAAATGGTCTACTAGGAATTACCGTTTGTTTGAACCAGGAGATGAAACCGGGAAAGCCGCCTCCATGCTTTGCCAGAAGCTGATACTCTTCGATGGAATCCTTTTGTATCACCGATCCATCCAATAGTTTGGCGACGTATAGACTGTATCAAATATCCGGGAATAAGATCAGTTGAAAGGAATTAGAAGTTGCGAAACAATGTATCGAGAACTTACTTGATGTACGACCGCACTTATGTTAGGTTGTTGAAGAGATACAACGAAATGGTCCACCATTCTTTGACATCCAACGCTATTGCTTTTGAAGCACCGGTTGGTGCGAGCTTCCCTTTGAATAGGCTTAGGTTGGATCTACCTTTTTTAGGTTCGCCAGCATTGTACCGAGGCTTCAGATTATGCAAATGACAATTTTGGGCTTCATAGTGTGATGTCATGAAGTTTGGCGCCTCCTCAGTAATGAATGCCTCTGCCATTTATGCTTCAATTCTATGTTTATTTTTACATTTTTCTCTAAGTGACTTCTACATCCTCTCAGTTGCGTAACACCAACGATTTTTTATGCCTCCCCCCAATCTTGCCTCGGTCGGGAGATGCAAAATCAAATGCTGCATTGGATTAAAGAAGCCCGTTGGAAAGATTTTCTCTTACTTGCAGATCAACTCCGACGCCAACTCTTCCATTTCATCTAGCACGCTAGGAGATAGTTCTTTCGCACAAAGGACAAGGAAGAAATATCTCAGCTCTGCCAGTACTAGCCATTCATCCTCAGGGATAAATCCGCGCAACATCACCGACACTACCCTCTCAAGACATATGTGCCAATCATGACTCTCGAGACCAAATATTTTCAATTTTTCAAGACTCGCTCCCCTCTTTAGATTCGATGCATACACATCGGGGAACATCAAGTGCATTTTCACCCACAATATAGTTTGCCTCATAGCTGGCCTTCCAAGATTGAACCATGCCTTTGGCTTCGTCCAGTTTTGCTTTCCTTTCGGTTTTCACATGTTTTGCAATGGTCTATATCATAGAGCCCCCTGATCAACTCTAGCCTTAGGATTATCCCAGTGGGGCCCCTCTGTGCCGAACAATGTACCAAAAATGGCCTCGGCGATATTCATTTCAGTGTGCATCACGTCGATGTTGTGTGGGCAAAGGAGGTCTTTGAAGTAAGGCAAACCCCACAATCATGTCTTGTGAGTCCACACGTGTTCTGAATTATACCCTTTGAAATACCCTGGATGTTTTGGATCAGGCTCGAGAGTGTTTAACTGATCCAGGGTATGTTGGCTAGTCAACATAGGTGGTGCAGAGCTTTTACAACCCTATCTTAGATGATGTTTTTCTTGTCTTTTCTGAACTTATGGCGAGGATCTAGGAACTGTCTATGCAAGTTGAAGCAAGAAAACTTGTGACCCTCCTACAGACAATGATACTAAAGAGTTGCCTTGCATATGGGGCACGGGAACCTTCCATGCACACACCAGCCAACGAATACCGCATACGTCGGCAAGTCATGCATCGAGTACATGTACCACACATGCATTGGGTAGTTTTTTTTTGTAGCGGCGTCATATGTATTGATCCCATTATCCCAAGCTTCTTGCAATTCATCCTTAAGTGGCTCCATGTACACATTAATATTCTTCCTTGGATAGTTGGGCCCTTGAATTATCAACGTCAGGAAAATGTTCTTTCTTTGCATAATATGTCCTAGGGGGTGATAACCCACAAGTCTAAGGGAGCGTATGTAGCCTTTTTCGATAAGTAAGATTTTTGAATCCCAACGAGGAGCTAAAGGTACAACAAATATTCCCTCAAGTTCTATCGACCACTAATACAACTCTATGCACACTTAACGTTTGCTTTACCTAGAACAAGTATGAAACTACTTTGCGGGAATAAAACTAGAAGTACTTTGCAAGATAATAAATAACATGGAAATAAAAGTTAGGTGATGTTTAATAAAAGAACAATAAAATTAAATAGCCTAGTAGGAAGCTTTTTGTGAAACGCAAGAGAAAGATTGTCCCTAGGCAATAGAGCATAATATGATAGATACTTGTTATAAGCAATGAGGGAGAGGCATACGCTAACACACTTTCTGTACTTGGATCATATGCACTGATGATTAGAACCCTAGCAAGCATCCACAACTACCAAAGTTCATTAAGGTAAAACTCAACCATAGCATCAAGCATTAAGTCCTCTTTAATCCCATACGCAACAACCCACCTACTCGGGTTTATGCTTTTGTCACTCAAGCAACCCACCATAGGCAAATCATGAACATATTGCAACACCCACAGTGGGGATCCCTCACATTTGCATGACACGGAGGGCACCATAGGATAGCACCATATCAACATAGAACTCACGTCCATAACATCATACCACAATTAACCCATAGGACAAAAGAGATCTCCTCAAACATTATAGGATAGCCAAATATCATTGGGAAATAATATATGGATTTGAGCACCATGTTTAAGTAGATATTACACCGGGGAAGAGAGGTATTACACCGCTACATAAAGGGGGAGAGAGTTGGTGTTGACGGTGGTTGTTGCTGGTGTAGATCACAGTCATGATGAATGCCATGGCGGCACTCCTATGCCACTGGAAGAGAGGGGGACAGAGCCCCCTCCTTATTGTTCCTTGGCCTCCCCTTAGATGGGAGGAGATTCCCCCTCTAGTTCATGCCTTCCATGGTGGCGAAGGGCAAGAAGCCCCTATGATATTGGATCTCCCTCTTTGTTCTCTTATGTTTCATGTTCTTTTTTTCGGACAAAAACCGGTTCTTATATTCATGGAGATCCATAACTCCAATTGCACAGAGATTTTAACACAATTTTTTTTCCAAAAATTAGCCTCCTTGCACCGAAGGAGAGCTCCAACCGACTTACAAGGTGAGCATAACCCACCAGGGCACGCTTGGGCCCTCGTGCTTGCCATGGTATATGGTGCTCGTTGTGGGCCTCCGTTTGCGTTGATTCCACTTCACAAAATTCACAAATATTCCAAAATAATTCTCCGTAAATTTTTATCATGTTTGGACTTTGTTTGATATGGAATTTCTGTGAAACAAAGAACAGACAAAAAATAGGAACTAACATTGGGCACTGGATCAATATATGTTAGTTCAATAAATCATATAAAATGTTATAAAAAATGTGAAAGTTGTATAAGATTGGCATGAAACAATCAAAATTACAGATACGACGGAGACGTATCAGCATCCCCAAGCTTAATTCCTGCTCGTCCTTGAGTAGGTAAATGATAAAAAAGATAATTTTTGATGTGGAATGCTACCTAGCATAATCTTGATCATATATCTAATCATGGTACGAATATTAAGACACAAGTGATTCATAGCCATAGCCTAGTTTTGACATGAAGACTTTAATACTTAGGCATCCCAACAAACAATCATGTCTTTCAAAATATCAAGGCCTAAGAACGCTATCCCTACAAAATCATATAGCCTTGTCATGCTCTGTCTTCTTAACACAAAGTATAAATCATGTACTACCCCGGTGTCAGCCAAGCAATTGGTTCATACTTTTTAATGCGCTTCACCATTTTCAACTCTTGCGCAATACATGAGCGCAAGACATGGATATAGCACTAGGGTGGAATAGAGTATGATGATAGGGGTAAATATAGAGAACATAGAAAGGTAAGAAAGTCTCACATCGATGCGGCTAACCAATAGGCTATGGAGATGCCCATCAATTGATATTAATGTGAGGAGTAGGGCTTGCCATGCCACGGATGCACTGAGAACTATAAGTGTATGAAAGCTCAATATGAAAACTAAGTGGGTGTGCATCTAACTCTATAATGAAAAATTCCCACTAGTATATGAAAGTGACAACATAGGAGACTCTCTATATGAAAAACATGGTTCTACTTTGAAGCACAAGTGTAGAATTAGCATGCCCCTTCTCTCTTTGTCTCTCTCTCTCTTTTTTTCTTTTTTTCTTTTTCTTCTTTTTCTTCTTTTCTTTTTTGTCTGGAGCCTCATCCCAAATTGTGGGGGAATTATAGTTTCCATCATCCTTTCCTCACTGGGACATGCTCTTATAATGAATAATGATGATCATCACACTTCTCTTTACTTACAACTCGATACTAGAACAAAGTATGACTCTATATGAATGCCCCTGGCAGTGTACCATTATGTGCAATGATCTAGCATATCAAATATATCAAAACACAGACAAGCCATGGAAACATCATGCTAGCAATCTTACGATCATGTAAAGCAATATGACAATGAACGCTCAAGTCATCAAAATCGAAGTGGTGGAAGTTGCATGGCAATATATCTCGGAATGGCTATGGAAATGCCATAATAGGTCGGTATGGTGGATGTTTTGAGGAAGATATAATAAGGCTTATGTGTGATAGAGTGTATCATATCACAGGGTTTGTATGCACCAACGAAGTTTGCACCGACTCTCAAGGTGAGAAAGGGCAATGCACGGTACCGTAGAGGTAAGCAAATTGTGGAAAGTTAAGAGTGTATATAATCCATGGAATCACAGTAGTCATAAAAGAACTCACATACTTATTGCGAAAGTTTATTAGCCCTTGAAGCAAAGTATAACTACGCATGCCCCTAGGGGGAGGTTGGTAGGAGTTAACCATCGTGCGCCCCCGACCTTCACACAAAGATAGACAATCAAGAATAAATTGTGCTCCAACTTCCTAACATAATGGGAGACTATACATGCATGCTTAGGTAATTACAAACCTTAACACCAATATATTAATAAACACAATCATCCACTAGTACCTCCCACATATTATCATCTCTATATCGCAAAACTATTGCAAGGAATCAAACATATCATATTCAGTGATCCATAAGTGTCATGTAGGATTTTATGACTAACCATGTTAATGACCAATTCATGTTGACTCTCCAAATAGATACAAGTTAAGAAATAGATTTTAATTCTTTCTACAAAATACCATGCTCTAATAAATATAAGTGAAGCAAAATAGCATTCTACGAATAATGGTTTTCTGTGTGAAGAGAAACAAGGCAATCCAAACTTCAATCGATATAAGTGAAGCACATGAAGCATTCTAAAAAGGCATACTCAAAAGATGTAAGTGATGTGCAATGAGCATTCTATAAATCAACCATTTACTATCTCAAAACATCATGGTTCATAAAATAAAAGTAGAAACTAAACATAAAAGATGCTCCAAGATTTACACATATCACATGAACGAATCAAAAACGAAAACATACTGATACTTATTGAAGAAAGAATGGATGCCTGTCGGGGCATCCCATAGTTTAGATGTTGAGTATCCTTTGACATTTAGTTGGGGTGCCCTGGGAATCCTCAAGCTTGAACTTTTGCCCCTCCTCCTTCTCCACATATTGAGACCTCCTCGATCTTTGAACACTTGATCCACACAAAACTTAACAGAAGACCGGTAAGATCCGTTAGTATAATAAAGCAAATTACTACTTTAAGTACTGTTGCAAACCCATTCATATGTTATATTTGCATTATCACTATTGTTTTATAACTTTTCCATGGCTTATACCTTCGATAAAACGGATAGTTTCATCAAAACAAGCAAAACAATACATCAAAACAGGATAGTCTGTAGTAGTATCAACTTTGACCATACTTTTGTAACTCCAAAAATTCTAAAAAATAGGAAGAAATCAAAAATTGTATAGAAATATTGTGTAAAAATTTCAGCAACTTTGGACGTTCTAGTAAAAATGAAAATACACGCATTACAGCCAAAGATTCTGTTTTTACACCGCACATACCAACAAGCAATCTAGTCATCCTAAACGCAAATCTGGGAACAATAGTTTTATAATATAATGTATTTTACGAGGGGATAATTATTTTTGTTGAAAAGTTTGTGTGATTCAAGATTCACAAAGTTTCCATAGGCATGAAAAAATTTCAAGGCTAGCCCCCACTTCAACGATGCTCATCATCTCTCTCATTTTCACCTTTCTTTTAGTGAAGTTTTCGGTTTCCCCTATATTTTGTTAAAAACTTTGTAAAATCACTCAATAGAATAAAAATGACTCTCTAAAACTTCTGGGTTCTCTCCCTGGCAGCGCTTTCTTTAAAGCCATTAAGCTAGGCATAAAGTGCTCAAGTAATGGATCCACCCGAATCCCAAGGTATATCAAAGCCAATTTTAATTAACAATGATATATATTTAAGTAGTGAGAACAAAGTGATATATATCATGTGAAAACAAAGTCTAACTCTCTTCCTATGCATTGGCATGTCACAAAAGAACAATTCATTCACACAAAGTAAAGGCCAATACATAGGATAAGCAGTTCCTTGTAATTTTATCGTATTGGTAATATTTAGAAGTGAAGATTTGGCTCCTCTATCATAATAATTGCAGGTAGGAGCAGCAAGCACAAGCATATTATATTCATCAAAATCATCATGTGTAGTGGTCAAATGCAACCCATCAATATAATCCTTAATAAGGGCAAACTTCTCTGATATAGTGTAGTTGGGAGAATTCAAAATGATAAAAGGACTATCATGTGTGGGTGCAATAGCAACAATTTCATGCTTAACATAAGGAACTATAGGAAGTTCATCTCCATAAGCATAATTCATATTGGCATCTTGGCCACAGGCATAACAAGCATCAAGTTCATCAAAAAGGGATATTTCAAAAGAATCCAAGGGATCATGGCAATCATCATAGCATTCATCCTTCGATATGTGCAAAGGGAAATTAAATAATGTATGAGTTGAAGAGTTACTATCATTAGAAGGTGGGCCGGGTGGTCAATCCGCTCTTCCTCCTTTTGTTCTTCGCTCTCCTCCTCATCTTTTTCATCTAATGTGCTCACAATTTGAGCAACTTCTTCTTCCATAGGTCCCTGCAAGATATTAGTCTCTTCCAAGGAAGAAGACATTCTCTCAATAAATTCAATAATATCAGCATTGTATTCATAATTATCATAGCAATCTTTCATAAGCACCCTTAAAAGTAACAAATTCTTCTACTCATTCGACGTCATAGTAATAATATATACCATTAGCGTAAGAAGCTAAGGTTTCATTATCATTAAATTTCCATGAAAAGGGAAGGTGTGGAGCGCCCATCCTAGAGAAACAAGTAATATCATATCTCAAGCATAACTCCCGAGTATACCAATGCAATGTATGACTTTGATCCCATAATAATTTTCTTTTTTGAGTCAAGCGATATCTCTATTGTATTCACATTGATTTAACATTACTACCATTACCAAGTTGAATGGGGTTTTCTCAGTATTATCAAAGCAGTATTTAATAATTTGCACATAACTAGCATCGAGGGTTTTAGGAGGTTCCCCATCGCCATGAGTACCAACTACCACTAATTGTTTTGGAGTTTCGTGTTCCATATCCATAATTAAAGATATAAACCAACTAATTACAGAAAATAAAAATTACTTAGTGATGAAGCAAATAAGCACACACGAGAATATTCACCCCACGCTATTGCTCCCCGCAAGGGCGCCAGAAAAAGGCCTTGATAATCGACAAGTGTAGGGGGTCGTTTGTAACCTTTTTGATAAGTAAGAGTGTCGAATCTCAATGAGGAGCTAAAGGTAGAACAAATATTCTCTCAAGTTCTATCGACCACCAATACAACTCTAGGCACACTTAACGTTTTCTTTACCTAGAACAAGTATGAAACTAGTTTGCGGGAATAAAACTAGAAGTACTTTGCAAGATAATAAAGAACATGAAAATAAAAGTTAGGTGTTGTTTAATAAAACAACAATACAAGTAAATAGCTTAGTAGAACGCTTTTTGTGTAATGCAAGAGAAAGATTGTCCCTAGGCAATTGAATATAATATGATAGATACTTGTTATATGCAATGATGGAGAGGCATATGCTAACACAGTTTCCGTACTTTGATCACATGCACTTATTATTGGAACCCTAGCAAGCATCCATAACCACCAAAGCTCATTAAGGTAAAACTCAATCATAGCATTAAGTATCAAGTCCTCTTTACTCCCATACACAGCAACCCAGCTACTCGGGTTTGTGCTTTGGTCACTCAAGCAACCCACCCTAGGCAAATCATGAACATATTGAAACACCCTATAGAGGGGAGCCCTCACGTGTGTGTGACACAGAGGGAACCATAGGACAACACCATATCAACATACAAGTCACATCCATAACATCATACCATATTTAACACATAGGACAAAAGACATCTACTCAAACATCATAGGATAGCCAAATATCATTGGGAAATAATACATGGAGTTGAGAACCATGTTTAAGTAGAGATTACAACAGGAAGGGAGGTGTTACACCACTGTGTAGAGGGGGAGAGAGTTGGTGTTGACAGCGGCAAAGTTGTTGGTGTAGATCACTATCACGATGAATGCCTCGGCAGCACTCCGGCACCATCGGGAGAGAGGGGGAGATACCCCCTCATTCTTATTTGTTGGCCTCCCCTCTGGTCCATGGACTCCATGGCAGCAGAGGGGAAGGAGTCCCTCCGAGATTGGATCTCCCTCTCTGTTCTCTTTTGTTTTGCGTTCCTGTTTTCTGGCCGAGAACCGTTTCTTATATTCCCAGAGATCCGTAACTTTGATTGCGTTGAGATTTTAACATGATTTCCCCCCCAAAATTTAGCTTCCTTGTGCATATGGAGAGCTCCAACTAACTTACAAGGTGAGCATAACCCACCAGGGAGCGCTTGGGCCCTCGGGCTTGCGCTGTATCTCTTGCTCGCCGTGGGCCTCCGTTTGCATTGCTTCCACTTCCCAAAATCTACAAATATTCAAAAATAATTCTCCATAAATTTTTATCATGTTTGGGCTTTGTTTGATATGAAATTTTTTTGAAACAAAAAACAAGAACTGACACTGGGCACTGGATCAATATGTTAGTCCAATAAATCATATAAAATGTTGCTGAAAAATGTGAAAGTTGTATAATATTGGCATAAAATAATCAAAAATTATAAATAGACGAAGACGTGTTAGGGGAGTTTGAGTGGAATGACAATAAAGGCGAACAACTGTATTGGGTTGCCGTCATACCAAACACATTGAACCCATCCGTGCTTGGATCTCCCGCTTTATCCTTATCTAAGTGCTTCCACGCAAAAACGTCCAAAGTATGTACCAACATATGATTAACATCTGCATCTAGTTCAGTTATTTTGCCAAATTTGTGCCATGTCATCTGTCTAGCCATCTATTCGACCATGAAAAGATGTTGAAGTACTGGTATGATTGGCATATACCGAAGAACATTAACGAGGATTTTGGTGTGACTCTTCTCACCCGTACCGTTGTTTAACACAACATACCTGGAAGACTTGCAAGTGGGACAATAGTTCAAGTCCAAATACTCAAGCCTAAATAAGGCACATCCGTTCTCACAAGCATCTATCTTCTCATAGGGCATCTTAAGTACAAGGAGGATTGTATCCGAACTGTATAGGTTTGCGGGCATTACATGGCCTTTGGGTACAAAACATCCAAATATTGTCATCATGGCGTCATAGCATTCTCTACCCAAGTTGAATTGAGCCTTCAGAGCCATTACTTATGTGGTGGAATGTAGCTGACAAAGCTAAGTATGCTCGTGAAGAGGATGTTTTGAAGACTCCAACATTTCATTGAAGGCCTTTGGAGATTCCTCCATCTCATCGTCCGAATTGTGAGCATCATCAAAGTCTTCCACCATGTATTCGATCTTGGTACCATGCTCGTCGGTGCAACAACGAACCACCTCAGCTCTGTCACGTTGGGCAGACTCACCATGAAATGTCACACCATATAATCTAGCCTAAAACCCACTGTTGCAGGTGTTTACCCATTTCACCCTCTGTCCTCTTTTGAAAGTTGTCGCACCGAACACATTGGCACCAGGTTTTTCTCTGGATATTTGCAAATGTGGCTCTCACAAACCCCTTAGTTTTTGTTATCCATTCATTGGTCATGTCATTCTGACTAGTGTGACCAGTGTACATCCACGCACGATCACTCATCTTGCCTAGCTACTGGACACATAAGAAATATATATATCGAATATATACGAAACCAATCTACACATACTCGGGCTGTCCATGGATAACGTTCGACAATTCGAAAGAATCATAGTTATAAATATGCAAATGCATGCATATTTATAACTGTAACCCTTTCGAATGGGAGACGCATATGGGTCACGCATACTGATGATTTAATCTACCTATACCTAGCAAGTTTCATCAGCACGAAGACAGGAACAAAGCAAATGAAGGGGGGAGGATATGTCATTTGTGCTCACCCACGAACATTGGGATCTCGTCGGACACACGGGGAGGTCGTCGAACACAAGACCATCATAGCGACCAAAAAACTGCACATTTAAATCTACACAATCAACACGAATAATTAATCACAATAGAAAAATCTCGATGTGTATAACTAATTTTCCACTTCTATTTTATTCTTTTTCTCCTCTATTTCTTGTTCTTCTCCTCTTCTTCTTCCTCTTCTTCTTCCTCTTATCTTCTTCTTCTTCTTCTTCTTCTCTTCTTCTTCTCTTCTTCTTCTCGTCTTTTTCTTATTCTGTCTCCTCTTCCACTATTTTTCATCTTCTTCTCCTCTTCTCCTCTTCTCCTCTTCTTCTTCTTCTACTACTACTACTACTTCTTCTTCTTCTTCTTCTTCTTCTACTTCTTTCCTTCTTATTCTTCTTTTCTTCTTCTTCTTCTTCTTCTTCTTCTTCTCCTTTCTTCTTCTTCTTCTTATTCGCGTGAGCCTAGCTTAATAGGAATTATAGACTACTCATATCAGCAAGGAATTCCTTCTTTTCCGGGAGCCTAGTCGACAAGAACTCCAAAGTTAAGCATGCTTCGGTTGGAGCAATTCTAGGATGGGTAACCGACTAGGAAGTTGGTCTCGGGTGCTCACGAGTGAGGACAAAGTGCGCAGGAAAGACTAGTGTTGGTATGTGAGGCCAGTCTAGATCCCACCAGGCATAGCGGGCTGTTACGATTTGTATCAGAGCCGACCCTTGCGGTTACACGGGCATGCGCGGGTCTGGTGCATGGGCATGTGGCGCATGGCGTGTGTGGCCCATCATGGCACACATCGTGGCACATGTGCCAGACTTGACGCGCATACGTGTGCCAAAAGGGAACATTCCTGATGGGCCGACGAGGACGTCGGTTCCTCTAAGTGGGGGTGTATGTGAGAGCCTAGCTTAATAGGAATGATAGACTACTCATATCAACAAGGAATTCCTTCTTTTCTGGGAGCAAAATCGAAAAAAACTCCAAAGTTAGGCGTGCTTGGCTTGGAGCAATTCTAGGATGGGTTACCGACCAGGAAGTTGGTCTCGGGTGCTCACGAGTGAGGACAAACTGCGCAGGAAAGACTAGTGTTGGTCTGTGGGGCAAGTCTAGATCGCGCCAGGCGTAACAGCGTATTACATTCTTCTTCTTTTATTCTCCTCCTCCTCCTCTTCTTCTTCTTCTTCTTCTTATTCATCCTCCTTGTTTTCCTTTTTTCCAATTCTTCTCCTCTTCTTCTTCTCCTCTTCTTCTCACTTCTTCTTCTTCTTCTTCTACTTCTACTTCTTCTTCTTTTCTAATTCTTCTCCTCCTCTTCTTGTTCTTCTTCCTCTTCTTCCTTTTTTCCTTTGTCCTCTTCTTCTACTTATTCTTCTTTTCTTCCTTTTTCCACTAACCAAATTAACACTAACAGTAACCGAAACTAACAGTAACCTAAACTAATAGATGCAGTGAAATGAATTAAAAAGATGAACTCCCTAGAGGAGGGCCTGTGAAGGAAGGTCGGCGCACGAAGGAGGGCCGACACGGGGAGAAATGTCGGTGCGGGGAGGATGCCGTGGTGGTGGTATAGGGCCATGGGGAGGGGGTTCACCGCAGGGTGGGCCGCACGGTAGTGGAGGAGGCCCGCGGGGCGGAGGAGGAGGGTCGCGGTGGTGGGGGCTCGCCGTGGGGAGGGGAGCTCACCATGATGGTGGAGGAGGGTCGCGATAAGGGGGGCTTGCCTTGGGGAGGGGTCTCTCCGCGTGATGGTGGAGGAGGGCCATGGTGTGATGGAGGAGGGCAGCGGTGGTGGAGGAGGGCTGCAAGGAGGGGCGCCGCGGGCTGGCTCCGACGATGGGGCGCCGCCGCGGTGGGTTGCGGGCGTGAGGGAAGAGGTGTGTGTGCGTGGTAGTGGAGGAGAGAGAGAGGTGGGGGACAGGGGTGGGGTGAGGACGACGTCTCCGTTAGGTCGCCATCCTCTTTGTCGTCTTCTAGCAAACGACAAGAGTAGCAGTCGTCATCCATGCCATCCAGTTGACCCACGGTCCAATGGGCCCCCTTGTACTCTTTGGCATCTGCATTTGGGCTCCTTACCTTCCGCTCCCAGACGACAAAGTATGCACTGATGACAAACAGTACCTTTGTCATCAGCGTGTACTTTGTCGTCTGTTTTTTGGAAGCTGTCGGCAAAGACATTTTTTGTCCTTTGCTGGGAGACGGCAAATTCTCTGATTCCAGTTGTGCTCTTCCAGCCTGCAACCCGCTTCCCTGTCCGACACGCGTCTCTAGCCTCCCAATCCCCGGCAACGGCAGCCAATGTTATATCTCCCAAGTGGAAACTCTTGGCTCCTGAGAAGGGAAGGGGGCGACAGAGGAAGCGGCGCTGCCTAAGTCAACGTCAGCGTGGAGTAGGGGTCGGGTCCACACCTCGGCCGTGGCGGTGAGGCCTCCTCCTGGGGGTCGTGCGTTGACCTTGGCCACTGCGGCGGAGGCCGACCCTAGTAGACGGGGGGTGCTTGTGACCCGAGGATGCTATCGGCATGGCACGTGTGGCCGCCGAGGACGCCGCGGGGCGCGTTCCCCCACTCCTCCAGATGATGTCCCAAAGGCGGATGCCGGTGCGGTGGAGGTCAAGAACGAGTTCATTGTGGGGCTGCACCGCCGACCCAGTAGCTGGATCCTGCTCCCAGACACCTTTGCGAGAGTGGTGGTGGAACACGGGCCGTCGGGCATGCGGTTGCAAGCGAACGGCTACTGGAAAGGCCCCTCCTAGGTCGCAGTGAGGTTTTCTCCCCCGTTTTTCATGTTTCTGGACCGAGGGTGGAAACCGTTCGCCCGCTCCCATGACCTATAGCCTGGGCAGCTCCTGCATTGTAGGTTTAACAGGGATGCCACCCTCTTTGTGAAGTTCTTCGGGGTCCCCGGAGGCCGTGTGGGGTGCTGCATGGAAAGCGACAGCGGCAGCAACTCCGGCTCGCATGAAGGGAGAGACATTGATGATTGTCCCCGAGCGTCAAGAGAGAAGACGAGGACTCTAACAAGACGATGGCGGAGGCTGCGATGGACCTCCGGTGAGTGACGATATTGTTCCTTTTGTCCATACGCAAGTGATGTAGCCTTGCAAGGCGTTAAAAATATTATGTATGTTTCCGGAATGCTTCTCAAGCACTCGTCGCTTTTCGTGTGGTCTGTTTTATCTGTCGGGGCACTCCCTTCTTCTTTTTGCAGTCACTACACCCTGCGCTATCGGAACCTGGCCCTCGGGGCGAGCTACAACCATTACTGGTGTAACAGCTCGAGGCTGACGCTTCAGAAGATTCCCTTTTTATTCCATTGTCGTCATGTGTTTCGTTTGGTTGTCATATTCATCAGCGCATCATTCACATCATCCACATTCCATCAACACTTCGTTGTCATCATTGTTTTCGAAACATGCATCCGTTCATAGTTGTCGGTTCTCTCCGTTCTTGTTGTTGCCGTTCTGAGACCAACTACACACGCACGCGCCCGCGGCATCGTTAAAAAAATGCTTTCAAATGTGCGTAAAATATTCTCGGATTGGGTCGAAAGTTGGCGTGCGGTCTTATTGTAGTGTAGTTGGACCGCCTGCCAAATTTTGTCACAATCAGAGGTCGTTTGAAAGCCGAACCGTTAAACCTATAACGACACTATTGCTGGTCATATCGCAGACATTTTCAGTTCATAAAACTCGTTGCCGGGCTGCAAACTTCCCTCTCATCTCATCCCACTACCACTTTACACAACCCACAACCCACCTAACCTGACCCCATGACCGGATTCGTCCGATCGCAATTGGAGGGCTCAAAAACGGACTAAAAAACCCCTAACCTAGGTCCTACTATGTATAGTAGCCTCCCCTATACCTAATTTGTATAATACCTAGCCTACCCCTATCCAATCCCTCAACATGCCGCCGCCTGGTCTCCATGGGATCCCTAGCAATCCAACCACCCTCCTCCTCCCGATCCATCCCGCATCAACTAGCCACAGCAAAACTGTGGGGACCCCGACTCATAAGTCGGGATCACCAAATGCATGTGTACATTGATCCCAGAGATCAATGCTCACTGAACACACAGAAGCTGAATAACAAGAGTCTTACATCCACATTTAGCGTCTTACACAAATAAAGACCATGAATGTCTAGTCTTACATAGATAGGGCCATGAGGGCCAATCACTTAAACATAACAAACAGCAGAAATCTTGATCGAAAGCATGAACCCATGCCATGTGCCTTAAACCTATGGGCATTCTGACTGAGAAGCGTCCTAGTTCGCATGTTCGTCACCAATGAACTCTTCACCGTACTCCTATACTCCCATGCCTGGCCAATTAAATAACCAGTGGCAAGCCAATGAGTACTTTGAATGTACTCGCAAGCAACCCAAGTTGTGGAACAAGGTAATAATGATCCATGATATAGCACTAAGTAGGAATTTTGCAGAAAGCTAATTTTAAATGCAATGTCATGTTCAAGTAACTACGTGTATGTAACAGCCTGGAACTGATGCTCCAGAAGATTCCCCTTTTATTTTCATTCTCGTCTATGTCTCGTTTGGTTGTTGCATTCATCATTGCATCATTCGCATCATCTGCATGGCATCATCACTCATTTTTGAAAACTTGCATCCATTCGTAGTTGCCGGATCTCTCCGTTCTTGTCGTTGCCCGTTTCGAGACCAACCACACAGGCACACGCCCGCGACATCGATAAAATATTGTTTTTAAAGTGCGTATGAAATATTCTCGGATTGAGTCAGAACTTGGTGTGCGGTCTTGTTATATTGTAGCTAGGCCACCTGCCAAATTTCGTCGCAATCAGAGGTCGTTTGTTATTCGAACGGTCAACCGTAGCAAAGCGGTCATCGGTAATTCGTCAGACATTTTCGGTGTTTCAACTCATATCATGGGCCGCAACCTCTCTCTCATCCCCACCTGTCCCAACTACACAGCCCACTAGCCCACCTAGCTAGCCCCCTCCATTTTCGAACGTCCGATCGAGATCGAACGGTCCGAAAACGGATGAAAACCCCGTAACCCTAGCCCCCTTTCTATATATAGACCCCCTCTAGTCCATTTTTGGACATCCCTAAGCAAAACCTAGGCCTAAACCTACCCTAACCTCCTCCCATGCAGCCAGCCGCCGCTCCCATCATTCTCTGCGTCGGCCAAACCAACCACCGCCACTTAGCGCCGCCACGACGCCCCTGTAGCCAACCCGCGGCTGCCACGTAGGCACCCAGGCCGCCCTCCACCAACCAGTGCTTGTCGCCTATCCTCCAGCCTCACCCCGCAGCAGCCACCAGTCGCCGCGGCCCGCGAAGCCCATTCGAGCCCCTTTGGGCCCGAACCGCCGCCGCTGCCCGAGCTCTAGATTGGGGAATAGCCCCAATCCACAGCCCCGCAGCTCATTGCCGCTCGAACCGCGCCCAGCTCTAGCGCCAGTGTCGTCTCACTAGATCCGCGTCCGGACACCGGACCCCACCGCCGCGTCTCCCACATCGCACCAGTGCCCACATCGCGCCGCCGTACCCGCCCCGTAGCAGCTCCGCCAGAGAGAGTCACCGCCTTGCAGTCCTCGCCGGCACACCACTCGACCGTGCCGCGCCGGATCCGGCGGGAATTGCCAGATCCGGCGGGTCTTTGCCGCCTACCGTCGTTCCTCGCGCTCACCGGACCTCCTGCCCCGCCGTCCGCCGCGTTGACCGATCGCCATGCCCCTGCCTCTCCATCGGCCTCGAGCGAGAGGTCGGGGCCGAGCGGCCGTGCCCTCGTTGGCCAGGTGGGCCAAGGCCCAGCGCTCCTCCTGCCAGGCCCAACTTGCCCCGCCTCATCCGGCCCGATGGCCATAGGTGAGCCGCCCCAGTGCTATTTTGCGCACATGCGCATTTTAGCTAAATTGTGTCCATGTTTCCATTTGGGCCTCTGTGCAGATTCAGCCCACGTAGCTTTTTTTTCCTGTTGCGAATTTGCTAATTATCCGCTGAATTTCAGAATTGCAGAAAACCTCCTGCACTTCATGCATTTAATAACTCACCAACCGGGCATCGCATGTAAAAACTTTATATATGAAAAATGACTAGAATTTTGTGTAGATTCACAATTTCCAACTCTCACATATGTTTAAAATGCTTAACCTGCTGTTTTCATGTAATTTGCGAAGATTCCGTGTAAAATGATTTATTTCATATCTAAATTACCGTAGCTCCGTTGAAAATGTTTTATATACGTAACTTGACTAGAAAAACATGTAGAATCTCATTCCACGCTTTATTTCCATGTTCAATAAATGTAAAACATGTTTAGTACAGATCTGGACCAATGGGGTTGTTTCGGAAATGATATATATTGCTTCCGGCCTCATTTAATATGCCTAGATGATATTGTTGTTCTTGCTTCACCTCTTGCCATGTCTAACAAAATTTAATATTGATAAGTACCTAAATGGGAGTGAACTAAATAAATTGATCATGGAGTTTCGTCAATATGCAAATCATTGCATATTGATCTTAACTTAATGTGTAGGAGTTGTTTGATGTGCTTTGCCATGCCTTGCATAATTAACCCAGACATGCATCATATTTGTTTTTGCATCATATCATGCATATGTTGTGGTGTTATCGTGTGTTGATTGTTGTTTCAGATTGTTCCTTCTCGATAGAGTTCCGAAAGCGTTCAGAGTGTGAGGATTCGTTCGACTACGTTGGCTCGTCTTCTTCAAGGACTCGTCCTTCTTCCAAGCGGGATATCAGGCATGATGACACATTTCCCTGGATACCACTACTATCATTGCTATGCTAGTTGTCCCACTTTTATCGTTATGTCTCGCTACCTACCACTTGTTTGTCAAGCCTCCCAACATTGCCATCAAAATCCTCTAACCCCTCCACATCCCAGAAACCATTTTATGGCTATGTTACCGCTTGCTCAGCCCTTCTTATAGCGTTTCTAGATGCAGGTGCAATTGCTTCCATGTGACAACATGGACATTCTTTTGATATCACAATATTGCTGCTATTTAATTTTAATGCACATATATACTTGGTAAAAGGTGGAAGGCTTGGCCTTTTTCTCGGTGTTTTGTTCCACTTTTGCCGCCCCTAGCTACTTGTGTACCGGTGTTATGTTCCATATTGAGTGCTCCTAACATGCTCCGGGTTGTTATGGGGACCCCCTTGAATTTTGTTTTGGGATAAAACTTGTCGGGCAAGGCCCAACATTGGTACTACATTTGCCTAATAACTACTAAAAATTGCATAGGTACCCGCCGACACCCAAGGCTCAATAACCCGGGCCAGTGCTCCTCATGAGTGTTGGTCCAAACTAGAGCACCGTGCAGGGCCAACCCGAGGAAACTCGGGAGATGTCTATCAGGCCACTGTACACTATGCTTATCTGTCGTGTCCCGAGAACAACATATGCGTCTCCAATCGGGTTCATCGACACGTCGGGCAGCCTTGCTGGATTTGTTTTACCTTTCTCGAACATCTTGAGTGAGGAATTCTGAAAATACTTTGGGCTATCTCGAGGTGGCAGATTTCCTATGGAATTGCCTAGGAAGATCACGAGATCCATGATCGAGGTTATTCCCGCTGCGTGTGGTTAATTTGTGATGGACGAGTTGGAGCACCCCTGCAAGGTTAAATCTTTTGGAAAGCCGTGTCCGCGGTTATGTGGCAAACTTGGAAACTTTGTTTAACACCCGGTCATAGCAAACCTGAAGTAAACTCTAATAAAATACATCAACTGTGTGCGTAACTGTGACTGTCTCTTCTCGTGAGCCCTTATCCGAGAGAGAACACGGTGGGTTATGTTTGACGTAAGTAGGTGTTCAGGATTAGTTAGTGATCATTACTAGTTCACGTCCGTTATGCATAGACCACCATACTTTACTTTCTCTATTTGTAAGTAAGGCACTCAAATAAATGCTTAGTCGCTTGCTTCAGCCTCACCACCTAACAATACCTCACCCATTAAGATTTAATAGTCTTGATACCCTTGGAAATGAGATTGCTGAGTCCCTGTGGCTCACAGATTACTACAACAAAAGTTGCAGGTACATGTAATGTGATGCTTAAGCGTGAGCGTGATGCTTGTTTGATTTGGAGTTCTTCTTCATCATCATCATCAATCTATGATGGGTTCTAGGCAGCAGCCTGGGATAGCAAGGATGGGTGTCATTTTATCGTTTGAGTTCGTCCGTAGTCGGACTGTGCTCTTCTGTATGATGTTTGACTATGTTGTTGTATTGGTGTGCTATTGATGTTGCTTGTGGCGAGTGGAAGCCAACTCCATATACTCATCTCTTAGTAATGATTTCCATTCTTGCAACATGACGAAATGCGCTTCTATCCCTGTCGAGGCCCTCGTGCCGAAATAAGGATAGGATCGCATCTTGGGCGTGACAGTATAAGCATGCATCAACAGTTGGCAGATATCCATATGAGCAAGTTCGAGATATCATCATAAGAAGTGGTTGAGCATCCCATGTTATTTCACCACATCAAGTCATAAGACTTTGACTCAAGTATCATCCTTCTGTCTTTTGCACACACACACACACACATACACCAAGTTTGTGAAAACATCTAGACATAGTCTAAGCAGCAAAAACCAACTATCCTTGACCATGGACATGGCTATTCAAATAGTTTTACACTCTGTAGAGGTTGCACACTTTACCCACAAGACTCGGGGAACTTCCGTGTCATGCACGACTCGCGGTATTTAACATATCCAAGGTAAGCACCCGAACATTGCCTTTCCCCTAGCGATACTAAACAAAGAGTCCACTTGTTGGTGCCATCCCTTATGATATACATCACACGTATCATCCATGAGGGCATGCAACGGTGTGCCCGGTGCTTGTGAAGACAACACATGATCGTCCATACCGGCACGACCCCGTATTGAGAGTGACCATGCTAGTCCTGCCACTAGAATGTGGGCTCCTTGCTAGTACCCATCAAGGTAATCAACAAAGCCCCGTCCCATAAGGGGTATCGTGGTTGCGCATGTATGGTTGGGACGGCCGACAAATCTTAAATCTAATCCATTTTCAAAAACACAACCTCAACTTGTTCCGGCACACCACTTCTTTCTCAAGTGGTCACCCAACTTGCCATCATCTCCCTCAGGCATTAGCGGCAACCGACGGGGGTTTTGAAAAGTCTTTCAAATCACCTCTCTGTTTCCATCACCATGCATAAACCTGAACCCACTTGCGTAGCATCTACTAGCATCCTATCTACACCCACCCGCATAACCCTCGTACGGTGGTAGGGTCATGCATGATGCAAGTGTCAACGGCAAAAGTATCGGAAGTAACCCACTGAAGTGGTCACTACCCCACATGATCAAACATAAAGAAAGTAAAGCGCTATATGACATGCAATAGAAATGGTTTCTTAACATGGTCAAAGGGCTGCTTGCCTGGCTCAACAAGGTCTTTGGGGTCTTCAAGTCTTCGGGTCCAACTCACTTGTCAATAGCGCAATCTATCATCGCGATAAATAGTGATAATAATAAGCATCACACAAAAACAGAGTACAAAAAGCTACTATTGAAAAGCTACCCTATTCTGATCAATACTAAAAATTATAGTAAAAATATTTGTTTAAGGTTTTGTTGTGAAAACATTTTTGAAAATTATTAAACAGAGGAAAAAAGATGCCTAAAATAGGCTTTAAAATAAAATAGTGCATAAATTTTTTTTAAAAATTTATACAAAAGGCACTATTAAATACTATGCATTAATCTAGGAATTTAGGTGGAAGAATATTTGGAATTGGATTTTTATTTAATCCTATGGGATTTTTGGAAAACTGGAGTAAAGGAAAAAGGAAAGGAGGCCCCAAAGCCAACTAGGCCAAAACAAACCTAGTTGGGCCGGCCTGCGACTGATCCAGGCCTGGGCGAGCCTGGGCGCACGCACTGTCTGGGTTCAAACCTGACAGGCGGGCCCCAGGCGCCATCCTCATAGAGAGGGAGAGAGGCAAGGGAGAGGATGACAGCTGGGGGGCACCTGTCACCTCCTTCCTCTCGACAAGAGGGGGGCCGCCCACCGGCGGCAAAGGGGGGCATGGCGAAGGGTGCTGAGGGCAGGGACGGAGGTGGCCGGAGCCGCCGGCGGCAAGAAAGCCGTGGCGGAGGGCTTCAGGAGGAGGTCAACGGGGCCGGTTCGTGCTGGCAAAAGGACAGGGAATATAGGGGAGTGCATCAGTGGGGGGGGGAGGGACGAACAACCGAAGCAGAAGGAGGGCCGGAGGGGCTCTGTACTTGGAGATCGACGGCGACGATGCCACGGGGAGGATCTGCTCGATCCCGAGCGCTCGGGTACGGGGAGGTCGAGCTGGGCTCCCGGAGGACGAGTGGAAGGGAGAGGAGGGGTCCGGAGGGGAGAATGGGACATGGGGATGCCCTTTTATAGGCGCCTGGTGGTCCACCGAGCTCGGGTGCGCTAGCGAGCTCGGGGCCGGGGCCAGCTTCGAGCAGAGGGGGTGAGGTCATGTCTACGATGCTCGAGGGGTTGGTCTAGGCCAGGGGAAGAGGATGGAGAGGTGGGGGAGCGCGCATGTGCGAGCCCTGCGGTTGGCCGAGCTAGGCGGTGCTGGGCACGTGTGCGGGAAGTCGCTGGAGGAGGAGAGAGGAGGGGGCCGACAAGGTGGCGTGCCAAGGAGGCCGAGGGCGTCTCGGGTGACACGAGGGGGAGGCCCTAGGTGGTTGGGAGCACCGGGATAGGGAATGCTACAGTGCAGGAGTGCACTGTAGCGCGATCCACAGCGTGCAAAAGGCCGGCATGGCCGTTGTCCGCGTGCTCTGGGGTGTCCCACTTTGTCCAGTTGCTCCTGGGTGTTCCTGGGATGCTCATTGGATGCTCTGAGAGGGGAGAAGAGGGGTTTAAGTAAGAGGAGGGGGTAAAAATGGTGCTTCCATCACTGTCCAGCGGTGAAAAAGGAGATTTTCACCCCTCAATCATGGAGCTGTGGCCATGCAAGGATTACTGGAGGTGAAATATCATTTCAAGATGGTGTGGTAAAAATTTAAAGGCAAGGGAATTAGAGGAAGGGGGTCAAACAAGGTTTTTGCCATTCTGGCTGAAGGTGTTTGATGGAGATTAGGGCAAGCAAATGGACTTTGCTTGCCATAGGAATTGACAAGGTTAAATGGTGATTAGAATTAGGCATGATCACCAAGTTTGACCTTGATTGAAGAAAGTTCACAATGTAACTTTGGGAAACCCTAGAAATCAACAGAATCTGGTTTCTGTAGATCTAGTCATGCTAAGCTAATACCCTTGGTGCACCACCTAGTGTAGCACCATTATTTGGTGATTAGAAGATGTCCACAAAGTTTGGGGTCAAGGGAAGAAACTTCACAATGTAAAGTTGTTCAAATTTGAATCTGGACAGGGAGGGTTTTGGAATAGTTTGATGAATCAAATCAACTTGGATCGAGATGAAACTTTGCAAGATCATCAACTATGACAAAGTTGACTTGCTAGAATTTTCTTGGAATTTATTGAGAATATTTCTTATAGAAATATTTCAAAAGCTTGATTTGAACAAAAAGGGTTTTAGAGGGGTTTTGCCCATTATTTGAACATGACAATGTGCTAAAACTCATATATATGGAAAATATATGTCCTCTGAGTTTCCCTAAATTTTCTCAAATATTTTGAAAGCATTTAAACATTTTTTCCCTAAGAAACACAATTTCTGGCCTTAAGAAAAAATCCCTTAAATAAAATATTAAAATAATCTTTAAAATCAATATTTGGTGACTTTGGGAAGTAATAAATATAGTAGGCTTGAAATAAAGCCTTCGGGGAAAAGGACCCACCCAATTTGAGGACTTTCAGTGCAAATCTCAACTCAGTTTTTTTTAAACCTAATTTGAATAAATCATTTTTGGTCAAAATAAAATTTGATAAAAATAATTTTGAGCACTAGTCACATGGCATGATCATTGGGCAAGAATTTTGGGACAAGGAAGAGGAATATGGAGAGGGATAGAATCTAAGAGTGCCATACACAACCAACCAAACAAGCAAACAAGCACCAATTCAAACAAGAACAAGTACTGAAAAAGTTGTAATTAGCTCCAAATTTTATTAATCCAAGCATAACAAGGTGATACAATCACAGGGTGTGACAGACCTACCCCCCTTACAAGAATCTCGTCCCCGACATTCCTAGGCTATGTGCTAAAAAGATAACGGAACTAAGATCTAAGATAGTCTTCACGCTCCCAGGTTGCTTTAGCTTCAGAGTGGTTTCTCCATTGGACCTCGAAGTACTTGATAGTGCGGCTTCGAGTGCAACCTTATGTCTCATCCAGAATGCAAACTAGCCTGTCACGATAAGTGAGGTCTGGCTGAAGATCGATGGCTTCATGGTCGATGTCCTTGTAGAGGTCGGGGCGATTGGGAACTTGGAGACACTTTCAGAGTTGTGACGCGTGAAAGACATTGTGCACATCTGATAGCTCGGAAGTTAGATCTAGTTGATAGGCAACTTATCCTCGTCTAGCAGTGACTTTGAAGGGGGCGATGTATCAGGGTGCAAGCTTTCCTTTGACGTGGAAATGCTTGGTTCCTTTAAGAGGTGTGATTCGAAGATAGACATGATCTCTATTGTCGAAGCTCACTTCTCGGCGGTGAGAATCGGCGTGGCTCTTTTGTCTTGCCTTGGTGGTCTCAAGGCGCTCTCAGACGAGTTGGACTTGCTCTTCTGCCTCGTGGAGGATGTCTGGTACAAAGACTTACCCTTCTCCGGTCTTTGACCAATTGAGGGGAGTACATCACTTGCATCCATACAACACCTCAAATGGTGCCATTTGAAGACTCGACTGATAGCTATTGTTGTAGGAGAACTTGGTGAATGGTAGGCAATCTTCCCACTTGGCTCCATACGCTAAAACACAAGCGTGGAGCATATCTTCGAGTATCTGATTTACTCGTTCTCTTTGCCCACCGGTCTGGGAGTGAAAATCAGTGTTTAAGGAGAGCTTAGTTCCCATAGCTTTTGAAACTTCTTCCAAAATCTTGAAGTGATATGGGTGCCTCAGTTCAACACAATTTCCTTTGGAACTCCATGAAGACTTACGATGCAGTTGATGTAGAGGTTTGCGAGCTGGCTCCCATCATAGGTGGTATTGATGGGAATGAAATGGGCTACTTTGGTGAGGTGGTCGACAATGACCCAAATAGAATCATGTCCTTTGCTTGACCTTGGTAATCCGGTGATGAAATCCATCCTGACTTTGTCCCACTTCCATTCAGGCACTTTGAGAGGTTGCAATAGCCCAGCGGGTTGCTGGTGCTCAGCTTTGACTCTCTGGCATATATCACACTTGGCGACAAAGGTGCCTAGCTCCCGTTTCATGCCATGCCACCAGAATCTTGCCTTGAGGTCTTGATACATCTTGGTTCCTCCAGGATGGATGGAGTATGAAGTGTCATGAGCTTCTTGCAAGATCAGGTTCTTGAGCTCCTGTTTGTTGGGTATGCAAATGCAATTCCGAAACCATACAACTCCTTGTTCATCCACTGAGAATCATGGGGCCTTTCCTGCGTTGATCTTCCTCTTGATGTCTTCAATGCTCTCGTGCCCCTTCTGAGCTTCTTTGATGTCATCCATGAAGGTAGGCTTTTCTTCAAGGTTGGCGAGGAATCTAGGTGCAACTAGTTCCAAGATGAAGCTTTCAAGCTCTTCATATAGGGCGGGTAGCCTTTCCTTAATCATGGCATTCAAGGAACAAGCCTTTCTGCTTAAGGTGTCTGCTACCACGTTGGCCTTTCCGGGGTGTTATTGAACACTGAGGTCGTAATCCTTGATCAACTCCAACCATCTCTGTTGCCTCATGTTCAATTCCCTTTGGGTGAAAATATACTTCAAACTCTTGTGGTCTATGTATATCTCACATCGCTTCCCAAGAAGGTAATGTCGCCATGTCTTCAAGGCATGAACCATGGCTGCCAACTCAAGATCATGAGTAGCGTAGTTCTCTTCATGAGGATGTAGCTGTCTGGATAGATATGCTACAACTCTGCCTTATTGCATCAGAACACCTCCAAGCCCGGTTCTTGATGCATCAGAGTATATCACAAACTCCTTGTGAATATCGGGGGTGGCCAAAACTGGGGCTGTGGTCAAGCTCTTCTTGAGCTCTTGGAAGCTTTCCTCGCACTTAGTTGTCCATTCTAACTTCTTGTCCTTCTTCAAAAGTTGGGTCATGGGTCAGGCAATGCTCGAGAATCCTTCCACAAACTTGCGGTAATATCCCGCGAGTCCAAGGAAGCTCCGGACTTCCTTCACGGTGGTTGGGGATTGCCATTTAGTCACTGCTTCAATCTTGGCAGGACCCACTGACAATCCTTCTGCAGTTAACACATGACCCAAGAATCCAACTTCATACAACCAGAATCCATACTTGCTGAATTTGGCGTAAAGTTGGTGCTCTCGAAGCTTATCTAGGACCAATCTCAAGTGTTGCTCATGCTCTTCTTCAGACTTTGAGAAGATGAGTATGTCATCAATGAAGACGAAAACGAACTTGTCCAAGTACTCCATGAAGACTTTATTGATGAGGTACGTGAAGTAGGCAGGGGCATTGGTTAACCCAAATGACATGACTGTGTATTCATACAGGCCATACCGGGTTACAAATGCCGTCTTCAGAATGTCTTGGGGTCTAATCTTCAGCTGATAGTACCCTGACCTGAGGTTGATCTTGGGAAACACCTTGGCTCCGTTCAACTGATCGAACAGGTCTTCAATCTTGGGGAGTGGGTACTTGTCCTTTATTGTGACTTCATTGAGAGAACGGTAATCGACACAGAGTCTGATAGTTTCGTCCCTCTTTGACACAAATAGAACAGGTGATCCCCAAGGAGAGGCACTAGGGCGAATGAATCCTTTTCTAAGTTGCTCTGCCAGTTGCTTCTTCAATTCAGCCAATTCTTTGGATCCCGTCCTATAAGGTTTCTTATAGATGGGACTGGGTCTGGGCATTAGCTCAATGATGAACTGAATGTTGCGGTCAGGAGGCACTCCGGGCAGCTCATCAGGAAATACATCCGGGTATTCACATACCACTGGCACTTGATCCAGCTCAATTTCTGATAGACAGTTAGCCTGAGGGGCTTGAGTGGAGGTAGGGTTGGGAACATACTTGAATTCCACTCCTTGCCTATTGGTCATGGTAACAATCCTCTTGGTACAATCTAGAAAGCCTTGGTGCTTGGTTAACCAGTCCATGCCTAGGATCACATCCAGGCCCTCTGACTTTAGGATGATAAGGTCTGCTAGGAAATATACCCCGTTGATGTTAATCTCAACCCCCTTACAACCTATACCAGACTTCATAATTGATCCCGGGGTTTGTATCAACATACGACTACCCAGGGGTGTAGGCTTCATGCCACTTTCTAGTGCAAACTTTTGGGTGACAAAAGAATGTGAAGCTCCACTATCAAGCAATATTGTTGCTGGGGTTGAGTTGACAAGGAACATACCCAGTATGACGTCCGGGTCTTCTTGGGCTTCCGCTGTGGTGACGTGATTCACATGACCATTGCCATTGTTGGGCTGGTTGTGGGGAGCGGGCTTCCTTGGTGGTGCTCCATGGCCTTGACCTTGGTTTGGTGCATTGGGGTGCAGTGCATCTGGCTTCTTGTTAGGGCATAGCTTAGAGATGTGTCCAGACTGACCCCATCCAAAACAAGTGACTTGCCCAGGGTTGTTGTTGTAGTTCCTGGCACCGTTGTTGTTATTGGGGTTGTTATAAGCTGTCCTGGGATTGGCATACTACTGAGGCTGGTAGCTCGGACGAGGTGTAGGAGGTCTAGCCTACTATGGCTGATAGGTTTGCTTGGCTGGGGATGGCTGCCAGGGGCGAGGCTTCTGGTTGCTGGAGCTACCCTTGCTGATAATCTTGCGCTTGCGAGTGTCGTCTATGGAACGACGCTTGTCTTCCAGCATGAGGGCCTAGTTCACCAGGTCGAAGAAGGTACGACAGTCGCAGACGATGAGCTGATACTGCAGGGTCTGTTGAAGTCCTTCCAAGAAGCATTCCTTCTTGGCATCCTCCGTGTTGATGTCTTCAGGTGCATACCTTGACAACAGGTTGAACTTTTGCAGGTACTCCTTGACAGAGCGACTTCCTTGCTTCAGCGCTCGGAATTCTCTCTTCTTGATAGCCATGATCCCAGAAGGGATGTGGGTGGTGCGGAATCCTTCCTTGAAGTCATTCCAAGTGATCACACGATCACCTTGCATGACCTTGAATCCATCCCACCAAGCTCGGGAGGTACCTACGAGGCAGTGAGAGGCAGAAATCACCTTCTCACGATCCTCATTGCAATTGACCAGTGCAAGGAGATCCTTGATGGTGCGGATCCAGTCATCAGCATCCAAGGGTTCAGCAGTCTAGGTGAAGGTGGGGAGCGAATTCCTCATGAACTCAGATAGAGTGGAGCGGCCATTGCCATTCCTTCCTTGCTGCTGATTGTTCACAAGGGCCCGAGTCATCTGCTAAATAGCAGTATTGTTGGCTTGGTGTCCCTCCTAGAGAACCTGGAGAAACTGAGCTATGGTCATGTTCTCTGATGGAGGCGGTGGCGGGGGAATCTCGCCTTGTGGCTGCTCCTGGTGTCCTCCAGCATGAGTAGCCCCACTAGCTCCCTGTTGCTGGCTTGAGTTCCTGGCTTCAGGGTTGGCGAAGGAGCTGTTGCAGGTAGCATTCACCATCCTGTTTGGAGAAGCCAAGTCAAACAACTAGGATAGATGAGAGGAAAAGCAACAATGGAAAGCGCGCCTAAGGGGGTTGGTCGAGTGCAAGTGTGGTAAAACAAGGGTCGAAAGACCAACACATATATTAAGGTAAGACAGGCGATGGATTCGCTTACATGTTGCCTAAGGCAAAAGCGTGACTTGCATCGAAACAAAAACAACAAAACAATCAACAAGCATACATGGTTTCATATGAAGCATTACACGGACTCGACTTCGCATGAGGGGTACATGACTAATCCTACACTAGGGGTTCTCGGACTCAGGTGCTAGCGTGCTCGATCTCGTAGTCATGCTCCTATGGGTCTTCCTCCTGCTCATCATCCGAACGGGCGTCATTCCCGATCGAAGGGGTCAAGGAACGAGGAGGTCCATCCCGACGACGCTTCGTCGGCAGGTCGGTGAAGAGCTCATGGTAGTTCTTCGAACTCATGCGACGACGACATGTAGGTGCATATCTAGCTGGGGTGCTCCTCGTCGATAAGCAACAGCTAGTCGTCCCTTGGGGGCTCCATCCTTCTTGATCTTGTCTGGCTTCGTCTTGGCTTGCCGAAGTAGCTCTTGGGTGTGGTGAAGTTCCTCGTGGAGCTTCACGGACTCCTTTATCAGGTTGCGTGCTAGATTATCAGCGGAGAGGCCAAAGTAGGTCTGGAACCTCAGTGGTGTGCCATCCTCCTAGTACGACACCAATGTCCAACTCTCGCCTAGATCATCCTTCCTAAAAGGAAGGTAGCGAGTAGCCGGCTCATCAGCCATCTCTAGAATGATGTCTCGCAGGTGCAAAAGTGCCTTGCATGCAGCTGTCTCGATTGCGAGTGCCATGGTCTCCATCTGTTCTCCTTCAAAGAACCAACTAGTCGTGGAGTCGTTTGCCTTCATGACCACATCCATGTGCTACTCCTTCATGATGGCATCGACCCAATGCTCGTGGTAGAGGAAAACGGGTGCTTGGCGAAACTGGCACTTCTCCAGGCTATCCCCAAGGAGTAAGGGAAAACTAGATGTCAGGAAGGCTTCGCGTACGAAGACCATCTACAAAGGTTTGAAGGGAGGAGAGTTAGTAGAGTGTTGTGTGAAGAATAGAAGGGGTAAATAGTGCATAATTCCTAAGTATAGGTGCTACGTGTAGTTTCAAAAATGCTTTTATCCTAACTAACATCCATGCTAACTAAGGGCTTCCTACAGTTAGGATGGCTCTGATACCAGCTCTGTGGGGACCTTGACTCATAAGTTGTGATCGTTAAATGCATGTGTACAGTGATTCGACAGATCAATGCTCACTAAACACAGAAGCTGAATAACAAGAGTCTTACATCCACATTTAGCGTCTTACACGAATAAAGACCATGAATGTCTAGTCTTACATAGATAGGGCCACGAGGGCCAAATGCTTAAACATAACAAACAGCAAAAATCTTGATCGAAAGCGTGAACCCATGTCATCTGCCTTAAACCTACAGGCATTCTGACCGAGAAGCGTCCTAGTTCGCATGTTCGTCACCAACGAACTCTTCACCGTACTCCTGTTCTCCCATGCCTGGCCAATTAAATAACCGGTGGCAAGCCAATCAATACTTTGAATGTACTCACAAGCAACCCAAGTTGTGGAACAAGGTAATAATGATGCATGATATAGCACGAAGTAGGTATTTTGCGAAAAGCTAATTTTAAATGCAATGTGATGTTCAAGTAACTATGTGTAAGCATGCATCGATAGTTGGCAAATATAAATATGAGCAAGTTACAGATATCATCATAAGCAGGGGTTGAGCATCCCATGTTCTTTCACCACATCATGTCGTCAGACTTGACTCAAGTATCATGCTTCTGTCTTTCGCACACACACACACACACACACACCAAATTCGTGAAAACATCTGGACATAGTCTAAGCAGCACCACCCAACTGTCCTTGACCATGGACACGGCTATTCGAATTGTTTTACACTCTGTAGAGGTTGCACACTTTACCCATAAGACTCGGGGAACTCCCGTTTCATCCATGACTCGCGGTATTTAACATACCCGAGGTAAGCACCCGTACATTGCCTTTCCCCTAGCAATACTAAACAAAGAGTCCACTCGTTCGTGCCATCCCTCATGATATACATCACACATATCATCCATGAGGGCAGGAAATGGTGTGCCTGGAGCCTGTGAAGACAGCGAGTGATTGTCCATATCGGCACGACCCCGTATCGAGAATGACCACGCCACTCCCGCCACTAGAATGCGGGATCCTTGCCAGTACCGACCAAGGAAATCAACAAAGCCCCGTCCCATAAGGGGTATCGGGGTTGCGCTGTAAGGTTCGGACGATGGACAAATCTTAAATCTAATCTGTTTTCGAAAACACACCCTCAACTTGTTCCGTCACACCACTTCTTTGTCAAGTGGTCACCCAACTCACCATCATCTCCCTCGGGCATTAGTGGCACCCGACGGGTTTTTGAAAAGTCTTTGGAATCACCTCTCTGTTTCCATCACCATGCATAACCCCAAACCCACTTGCATAGCATCTACTAGCATCCTATATACACTCATCCGCATAACCCTCATACGTTGGTGGGGTCATGCACGATGCAAGTGTCAATGGCAAAAGTATCGGAAGAAACCCATTGAAGTGGTCACTATCCCACATGATCAAACATAACGATAGTAAAGTGCTATATGACATGCAATAGAAATGGTTTCTTAACATGGTCAAAGGGCTGCTTGCCTGGCTCAACAAGGTCTTGGGGGTCTTCAAAGTTTTTGGGTCCAACTCCCTAGTCAATAGCGCAATCTATCATGACGATAAATAGCGATAATAATAAGCATCACACAAAAACAAAGTACACAAAGCTACTATTAAAAAGCTACCATATCTTGATAAATACTAAAAACTATAATAAAAATATTTGTTTAAGGTTTTGCTATGGAAAACATTTTTTAAAATTATTAAACAGAGGCAAAAAGATGCCTAAAATAGGTTTTAAAATAAAACAATGCATAAAAGTTTTTCAAAAATTTATACAAAAGGCACTATTAAATACTATGCATTAATCTAAGAATTTAGGTGGAAGAATATTTCGAATTGGATTTTTATTTAATCTTGTGGGATTTTTGGAAAACTGGAATAAAATAAAAAGAAAAAGAGGCCCCAGAGCTAACTAGGCGAGAACAAACCCAGTTGGGCGGGCCTGCCGCCGATCCAGGCCTGGGCGAGCCAGGGCGCGCGCGTCCTGTGGGTTCAAACCCGATAGGCGGGCCTAGGCGCCAGCCTCATAGAGAGGGAGAGAGGTAGGGGAGAGGATGACAGGTGGGGCCACCTGTCATCTCCTTCCTCTCAACAAGAAGGGGGGCGCTCACTGGTGGCGAAGGGGGGCACGACAAAGGGAGCTGAAGGTAGGGACGGACCCGGCATCGAGTCGCCGGTCTCTTGGAGGTGGAAGGGCCGCCGGAGTCGCTAGCGGCAAGAAATCCACGGCGGAGGTCTTCGAGAGGAGGTCACCGGGGCCGCTTCATGCTGCAAAAAGGATGGGGAGTAGAGGGGAGTGCATCAATAGGGGGAGGGAGGAACAACCGAAGCAGAAGGAGGGCCGGAGGGGCTCTGTACCCGGAGATCGACGACGGCGATGCCTCGGGGACTACCAGCTCGATCCTGAGTGCTCGTGCACGGGGAGGTCGAGCAAGGCTCCCCGAGGACGAGTGGAAGGGAGAGGAGGGGTCCGGAGGGGAGAACAGGATGCGGGGAGGCCCTTTTATAAGCGCTCGGTGAAAAAGCTCGGGTGCTTCGGCGAGCTCGGGGCCGGGTCCAGGGTCAAGCAGAGGGAGCGAGGGCGTGTTTGCGGTGCTCGAGGGGTTGGTCTAGGCCAGGGGGAGAGGATAGAGAGGTGGGGAGTGCGCGTGTGTGAGCCCTGCAGTCAGCCGAGCTGGGCGGCGCCGGGCACGCGTGCAGGAGGTCGCTGGAGGAGTAGAGAGGAGGGGGCCAACAAGGTGGTGTGTTACACACGCCGAGGGCTTCTTGAGGGACACGAGAGGGAGGCACTAGGTGGTCGGGATCATCGGGATGGAGAATGCTACAATGTGGGAGCGCACTTGTAGAGCGCTCCAGAGCGTGCAAATGGCCGGCATGGCCATTGTTCGCGTGCTCTAGGGTGTCCCACTTTGTCCAGTATCTCCTGCGGGTTCATGGGGTGCTCCTTGGATGCATTGAGAGGGGAGAAGCGGGGTAAAACTGGTGTCGCCATCACTGTGCAGGGGTGAAAAAGGAGGTTTTCACCCATCAATCATGGAGCTGTGGCCATGCAAGGATTACTAGAGATGAAATATCATTTCAAGATGGTGTGGTAAACATTTGAAGGCAGGGGAATTAGAGAAAGGGGGTCAAACAAGGTTTTTGCCATTCTGGCTAAAGGTGTCTGATGGAGATTAGGGCAAGAAAATGGACTTTTCTT
The DNA here is from genome assembly GCA_022496015.1 of Hordeum marinum. Classification (NCBI taxonomy): domain Eukaryota; kingdom Viridiplantae; phylum Streptophyta; class Magnoliopsida; order Poales; family Poaceae; genus Hordeum; species Hordeum marinum. Next base: position 307,426,322 of record CM039678.1, on the reverse strand, counting down.
GCCATAGGAATTGACAGGGTCAAATGGTGATTAGAATTAGACCTGATCACCAAGTTTGAGCTTGATTGAAGAAAGTTCACAATGTAACTTTGGGAAACCCTAGAAATCAACAAAATCTGGTTTTTGTAGATCTAGTCATGCTAAGCTAATCCCCTTGGTGCACCACTTAGTGTAGCACCATTATTTGGTGATTAGAACATGTCCACAAAGTTTGGGGTCAAGGGAAGAAACCTCACAATGTAAAGTTGTTCAAATTTGAATCTGGACAGGGAGGGTTTTGGAATAGTTTGATGAAGCAAATCAGCTTGGATTGAGATGAAACTATGAAAGATCATCACCTATGACAATGTTGACTTGCTGGAATTTTCTTGGAATGTATTGAGAATATTTCTTATACAAATATTTCAAAAGCTTCATTTGAGCAGAAAGGGTTTTTAAGGGGTTTTGCCCATTATTTGAACATGACCATGTGCTAAAACTCATATATATGGAAAATATATGTCCACTGACTTTTCCAAAATTTTCTCAAATATTTTGAAAGCATTTAAATAATTTTTCCCTAAGAAAAACCATTTCTAGCCTTAAGAAAAAGCCCTTAAATAAAATATTAAAATAATCTTTCAAATCAATATTTGGTGGTTTTGGGAAGTCACTAATATAGTAGGCCTTTGGGGGAAAAGGATCCACCCAGTTTGAGGACTTGCAATGCAAACCTCAACTCAGGTTTTTTTTGAAAACCTAATTTGAATAAATCCTTTTTGGTCAAAATAAAATTTGATAAAAATAGTTTTGGGCACTACTCACATGGCATGATCATTGGGCAAGAACTTTGGATCAAGGAAGATGAATATGTAGAGGGATATAATCTAAGAGTGCCATACACAAACAACCAAACAACCAAACAAGCACAAATTCAAACAAGCACAAGTACTGAAAAAGTTTTAATTGGCTCCAAATTTTATAAATCTAAGCATAACAAGGTGATACAAACATAGGGTGTGACACAAACCCCACCCTTTCTGGACCGCCAGATCTCAGATCCAACGGCCTAGGGCGCCCACGCAGCCCCGCAGTTCCCCTGCTACCGCATCCCCGATCCCGATCTGGATCGAGGGAACAAGGCCACATCGCCTTGGCCAGCGACCACCGCTGGAGCCAGCAGCCATGGCAAACAACCTCCTAGATAGATCTGCCCCCTCCTCTTCCTCCCCATGTTCCCTTCCCTGTTTCTCCTCTTCCTCTGCTCAGCTCTCGATCTCTCTTTCTTTTCTTCAGGAGTTGCCCATGGCCGCCATGAATAGAGCTCTGCCCCGGCATCCTCACATCATCGGACCTTGCCGCCGCCCGGAATGAGACCGCCACCCAAGGATCTATCGGATCCGATGAGCCTCACGCCTTCCCGTGCCCACCAACACCACGCCCTTGCCGTCGGGCCACTGGCAAGGCCTCTACCCGTGAGGCGTAGGGAGACAATGATGCTGCCCGCTCGTGTTCACCTGCTCGACCACTCCGCGTGGGCTAGCAGGAGCGCTCGGATGAGTCGCTCGCCCCTGCGCTCGTCGCCGAGTAGCCCACCAAGGCCCAGGAGCCTAGCACCAGATCTGGCCCATGAGGCCCTTTGGTGAGCGCTCATTGCCCAATCCATCCCCCAGGCACTTTGTAGCTATGTTGTGCTCATGATGTGTAGCCCATGTTATGTCCAGATTCATCCTAGTATGTTTTTTCCTACTCAGGACCATTTTAGTATTTATCCTAGGAATTGCGGATTTGTAGAAAAGACCCCAAGGATCATGCATTTAATAACTTCACATCTGTGCATCGCATGTAATAACTTTATATGTGAAAAATGACCAGAATTTTGTGCAGTATCATAATTTCCAACTTTCCCACATGTTAGAAATGATTAACTTGTTGTTTTAATTTAAGTTGCACAAATGCCATGCTAAATGATTTATTTCATAACTATTTATCCATAGCTCTGATGCAAATGTTATATATGTAACTTGACTAGAAAAATGCATAGAATAACAGGACAAAATTTATTTTACGATTTAATAAATATAAAATATGCTTAGGATAGATGTGGACCAAAAATCATAAATTGCATATGAGGTTGTTTCAGAAGTGCTATATGTTGCTTCCGGCCTCATTTAATAAGCCTAGTTGTTGTAGTTGTCTATGATTCACCGTTTGCCATGTTAGTCAACATTTAATATTGATGAGTACCTAACGGGAGTGAACTAAATAATTCAAACGTGGAGTTTCGCCACATATTGGGCTTGACTTTAATGTGTAGTAGTTGTTTGATGTGATTTGCCATGCCTTGCATATTTAAGATGGACATGCATCATATTCGTTTGTGCATCATGTCATGCATATGTGGTGGTGTTTATCCTATGTTGATTGGTTGTTTCCGGTTTGCTTATTCTCGATAGTGTTCCAAAAGCGTTCGACTATGTCCGGATCGTCTTGTTCACAGGCTCGTTCGTCTTCCAATCGGGATTTCAGGCAAGATGACACATTTCCCTGGGTACCACTACTATCATTGCCATGCTAGATGTCTCACTTTTATCGTTATGTCCTGCTACCTACCACTTAAATGTCAAGCCTCCCAACATTTCCATGAAAGCCTTTAACACTTCTAGTACCTAGCAAACATTGTTTGGCTATGTTGCCGCTTGCTCAGCCCTCCTTATAGCATTGTTAGTTGCAGGTGGAGTTGCTTCCATGTGACAACATGGATATTTGATATATCCCAATATTATTGCTATTTAATTTAATGCACATGTATACTTGGTAAAGGGTGTAAGACTTAGCCTTTTGCTCGGTGTTTTGTTCCACCTTTGCTGCCCTAGTTACTTGTGTACCGGAGTTATATTTCATAAATGAGCGCTTCTAACATGCTTGGGGTTTTACCGGAGTTATATTCCATAAACTTGTCTGGCAAGGCCCAACATTGGTACTATTTGCTTAATAACAACTAAAATTTGCATAGGTCATGATCATCCCGTGGATAATTAATCAACCCCCGGGCCAATGCTCCTCATGAGTGCTGGTCCAAACTAGGCGATGTCCTACGACCCCTAGTCACCCAGGGTCTCAGCCAACCCGGCGTATTGCCCATCTAGTAGTGCCCTGAGAAAGAGAAACGCGAGGCTCCTATTGGGATCTGGACTGCCGGGCGGCCTTGCTTGATTTGTTTTCCCTTTCTCAAATGTCTAGTGTGCGGGATTCTGTGGACGCTTCGGGCTTTCTCGAAATTGAGGTTTTCCACTGGAATTTCCGTAGAGACTACAGGTTTCTCTGTGGTTGGAGGTTATTCCACGTAGCTTGTCGTAATTTGGGATGGACTAGTTGGAGCACCCCTGTAGGGTTAAATCTTTCGAAAAGCCGTGCCCATGGTTACGTGGCAACTTGGAAACTTTCTTTAACACCCGATCATAGTGAACTTGAAGTAAACTCAAATAAAATACACCAACCATGTGCATAACTGTGACCGTTTCTTTCCGTGAGGTCTGCTCCGAAAGAGAACATGGTGGGGTTATGTTTTTTCATAAGTAGGTGTTCAAGATCACTTAGTGATCATTACTAGTTCACGCCTATTATGAGTAGACCACCCAACTTATTTATAGTACTCGTAAGTTAGCCACTCAAACAAATGCTTAGTGCTTGCTGCAGCCTCACCAGTTAACCATACCTCACCCATTAAGCTTTGCTAGTCTTGATACCCTCGGAAATGTAATTGCCGAGTCCCCTGTGGCTCACAGATTACTACAACCAAAGTTGCAGGCACAAGTAATGCGATGATTTGACATGAGCGCGATGATTGTTCTATTTCGAGTTTCTTCTTCTTCTTCTTCATAAATCTAGGATGGGTTCTAGGCAGCAGCCTCGGATAGCAAGGATGGATGTCCTTTTATCGTTTGTTTTCATCCGTAGTCGGAGCCTGCTCTTTTGAATAATTATTGAATAGGTTATTTTATTGATGTGATCTTGATGTAGCTTGTGGCAAGTGTAAGCCAATTGCATATACTCATCTCTTCTATACATGTAGATGTAATGATATCTATTCTTGCAAAATGATGAGATGCACTTCCATCCTTGCCGAGGCCCTCAAGCCGAAATAAGGACATGATCGCATCTTGGGCGCTACAAGTTGGTATCATAGCCTGTTCCGACCTAGGAGACCCATGATTGATCGAACTTGGTCAAGTCGAGTCTAGGAAAAAAACTATTTGAGTCTAGTTATCTCGGAGAGTAGGATTCTTTTATTCCTCTTCTATACTTAGTGAGGAATTACGACTTAGGAATTTTTATTCTAGCCTCTTCTCACTCGAGTTTTTTGGGATCATGCAAGTAATTTTGAATCTCTATGATGCCGATGTGACAAAGTTCTGTACTTTGTGCCTCCTATTATCGAGGAGTGGAGCTCCAAGGGATTCTTGCCACATCATTATCATTCAGTTTCCTTAGTATCTCAGGACGAAGGATGTTCGAAATCACTTCAATACTAGTAGTCGCAAGAGGAGTCCGGCATCCCCGATACTGGTGGAGAGAGTTTGGATGAACTGTCATTCTTAGTATCGTTGTGTTTTCGAATGTCCGAGGTAGACGAGTTTCCGAGACCTCTAACTATGTGTTGACGGATGTGTTACATTGGAGCGTAGTATCATATTAGGACTTGCATGATAGTTTTTGCTCCTTGTATCCGTGGACCCTATTGCATAACCGGATGATTTTGGGAGTTCTCGGGTGGGAATTCAGGTATTTACCTAGGCTATCTTTATAACAAATGTGTGATGTGAGGCTAGGGTTCGACATCCAGTGGATCCGTTTGTTCACACTCGTTCTTACAGAGGACAGTCTTGATATATGTCATCAGATATGCTTTGTCAAGCCTTGTAGTTTGCTACGCCTAGAGATCATATTTGAGCTTCATTTCAATATGACAATCGAATGTACTATCGAGCCCGTGCGAACCTTACCATGAAAATATCGAGCGGAATCTCTGTCATGAATTTGTTCTGGATTGTTTTGTAAACCTCATCCTTTGTTTTATTGGAGTATAGTAATTCGAGTTGCTTTGATGTCAACTTGTGATCTTATATCTTTCCAAAGTGGTGTCCTCATATTTCTATGGGAGTGCTAATTAATTCCTTTGCTCAATCAAATTGTCTTATCAATTCTTTTCAAACTGGAGTTGTCATGTCAATTCCTTTCCAACCGGCGTGCTTCTATTCAGGATAATTCAATTCTCTTCAAAATTTGCAAGACCAATCCTCACATTTCTTTTTGGAGTTCGTTTCATCCGTCCCAAGTTTTCTTTGTTTTTCCCCACCCTCCCGCCCTTTTCTTCCTCAATTAAATTCTTATCCAAGTGTCTTTCTATTCATGCAATGCTTCCGCTCTATTTCCTTCTATATTGTATCCGGTATTTGTTAGGAGTTTCAAGTTAATCATTCTTCATTATAGTTTTTCTTCCCGGTGGATTCAATTAAACCTCTCGGTGTTCATCATATCCTTTTCATTCGCTAAATGCTTTTCTTTGTTGGAAATTCTTGTCCAAGCTTCTCTTGTTTATTCATCTCTCTCTATCTTGTCCGGAGTGTTGAAGATATCTTAGGAGTTTCTTATTTTCAATCCTTTCAATTATTTTGAGGTTCTCACCTCATCAAGCTTCATGTGTCTGGTGCAATATCTCTCTTTCCAAGAAATTGTTTCAACGGTGTTCTCTTTGAGTGGGCCAATAACCCATAGGTTTTCCCCTAGGATCTTACCTAGTGAGGTAGTCCTGGATTAGGGGGTCCTCTGATAGACGACGTATTGCTTGTGGGTAACTGTATGGACTGCAAGGTGAGCAATGGATGATCAGTGTCACCATCGCAAGGATGGAGGCCTCAAGGAGCCATGACGTATCCTCCAAGTCGTCGACCGTAGATAGGCATGTTTATATCTACGGCATGTAAGCGACCATATGTAAACCCTAGGTACCCTCGGTGTCTATATAAGCCGGAGGGTTTTAGGTTGTAGATACAGAACAACTCATCTAGGGTTAGCTATTTGATCTCGAGGTAGATCAACTTTGTAACCCCCCATACCAGCAATACAACCAAGAAACACATAGGGTATTACCTCCATAGGAGGTCCCGAACCTGGGTAAATATGTGTCCCCTTCGTCTCCTGTTACCATTGATTCTAGTCTCACGGTTCGGGACCCCCTACCCGAGATATGCTAGTTTTGACACCGACACCTCGCTCTTCTAATCTTTATGGAGATCTCAAGTTCTTTTCAATATGACATAAGAATTAATTCATTAGTCATAATCCTTCTTCAAGATCGCATCTCAATCAGTTTCATCGCTGCCTCAACCTTTCTTTTTTCATTGTCCCATAGGTCTCAGTAATTTCGGTAGTGTTTCTCGCCATCATTCTTAGAATTGAAGACGAAGGAGAGTTTTCTTGCATCTTTGTCGGTTCCTTGAAGATTCGTCATCCCAGCTTCATGTTATTCTTCCCAATTGTTTTCAATCATGAGAAATCCCTTCCATATCTAACCGGAGAATTGCAAAGTTGTTTGATTTCTCGATCCTTCGAAGGACATCATTTCAGTAGATTTATTTGTTCTTAGCTATCAGCTTTCGTTCTCAAATTCTTCAATTTTTGTCTCTTCGTTTATATCTCAATTATTCTGATGCCTTCTTGAAGATTTCTGTCAGGCAGATCATGATCTCTTCATTCTCATGTACTCCATTCATTTGTAATGTCCCCATTTGTTTTAAAACTCTTATTGGAGTTTCATCCAAGACTTCTTCAAGTTTGTGTCATATCTATTCAATCTTTTCAAGAAGAATAAGTGTTATGCTAAATCCATTGCTTGTAATCAATTTAACATGCTGAAGGATAAGCATAACATAAATCTTATTCTTGTTCATCAAGGTGATTTCAATCATTCTTCCGAAGGTTGTTCATATCAAATTCCTTATCCCAAATGCTCATCTTTTCTCTTCCGGAGTTCCATGTTTCTCAAGTATCTCTTCGTGAAGCTTCATCTAAATCAGAGCAAGGACTCAATCTTGTTATTTTTGCAACCTTCATTTCTTTTCTATCATCCTTTCATTCCGGAGTTCTTCCCGATTGTTCTTCATGGTGGTTTGGTAAGGATATCATTCATTCTCGAAATGTTCTTCAAGATTCTCGTTGGAGGAGCTCAAGTATTTTTATCTTGCATTTCAAGTGCAATTCATCCTCTCTTCTCTTTTGAGATGGTGTTATAGAATTCTTGATTCATGAGGAGTACTGAAGTGAATTTGTCAAGAATGAGTTAAATAAATCCATCAATTTCTTCGATCATGAGATCTTTCCAACCCATCATCACTCTTCTGTGTTGGATGTTAGCTTGGTATTGATCTCACCTAAGCTCTTTCTGATGGATTGTTCCTTTTGTGGTTCTTGTCAATGATCAATGTTCACCATGTATCCTATTAGTGAAAGAAGATTTGTATGTCTTGTTGCTCCCAAGTTACCAAATTGTTCCTGTTAGTGGTGGGTTTTCACCTCATAATCTTGGGTTGTTTCTATAAGCCCACAACAAGCTTATTCTTTTCGTTGTTGATGTTACAACAACTCCGTTCATCTCTCCATTATAAGGATAATTTTCAATTCAATTGTGATAGAAGTTGTCATTTTCTTGTCTGTTCTTTTCTTTTCAATGATCTAGTTTCTACTCTAGTTCTGGAGGCTTTGTGATATTGCACTCTCTTAACCATCATATTGTTCTGTCAAGATCATCTTGTTTCCTTGCTTATCCTTTTAACTAGTGTGTTGTGTCCATTTGTTAAGTTTTGTCCACCTTATCAAGTTTTGATCCTCTTTTCTACCGAAGTGCACTGAAATTTCTTTTGAATTCTTGTTTGTTTCTCATATCATTCTTCATATCTTTCAATCCTTTAAGTTCAAGTGGTTTCACTGGTTTGTCAAAAAGCAACTAAGATTCACCTCTTCCTCTAGCTCTTTCTCTTCCCCTTCTCATTCTAAGATATCGGGACGAGATCTCTTGTAAGTGGAGGAGAGTTGTAACAACCCGAGACTGATGCTTGATAAGATTCCCCTTTTATTCCATTGTTGTCATGTGTTTCGTTTGGTTGTCGCATTCATCATCGCATCATTCGCATCATCCACATTGCATCGACACTTCGTTGTCAATATTTTTTTCAAAACTTGCATCTGTTGATAGTTATTGGTTCTCTCCGTTCTTGTGGTCATTGCAGAGACACGCGTGCTACCGAGGTTTGGGCCGCCGGGGGCATAAAACCCTACTCATACTTGTGATTTTGTTTCTTGGAAAGGAAGGGGCTTGAGGCTCCGGTACAAGAGTGTTGGGGGAGAGAATTGCTCGATTACCTTACATGGATGTGGCCCTTCCCCCTTTGTAGTTCCTCGGTCCTCTTCCCTGAAAATATTGGCAGGAAAAGGTTGCCACAGGCCAGCCATTTGAAGGGGGTCGCCAGGCCAATCGTAACTAAAGGTGTTCTTTGCCAGGTAAAGTGGTCTTCGTGACGCCTTCATGGGCTCAGCGGTGACCTCTGTCCTGCAGCGCCGATCCGTCTTGATCTCCTATCACCAAAATGGTAATAATTGGGAACCTGCTTTATAAAGGACAACGGACGCTGCCCCTTAATCACCAGAAAGAAAAATGTGCTTGGTCGCATCCGCTAATGCAGCCTCCTTCTTCTTCCTCCAAACGGGTCTATCCCCCACGCGATGGCCTCGAGGCCCTGTGTCTCGCCCCATGCACCCAGCCTCGTGAGGCGGCACCTCGGGGGAACCCATGTGAGGCTGGTTGGTGCCTCGAGGCCCCCATCAGGGTCCGCCCTCCCAGGGGCTTCTCTCCTCGAGTCGCTGAGGCGGGGCCGCCTCACCCTGAGCATCAGGGTCCTCTCAAGGCCAACGGTAGATGGGCTATGGTACCCTGGGTCTCACTGGGACGACACATTTCCATTGCCAATCTCTGATATATTTCCATGCAACTTCCACCATTCCGTCACATGACTTGTGTGTTCATCATCATATTGCTCTGCATGATGATATAGAGCTAACATAGTATTTGAAGCAAAGTCACTATTCATCATTGGTTACACATTATGCTAGATCATTGCATATCCTAGTTCACTACCAGAGGCATTCCTCTAGAGCAATATTGTTCTTTATCAAGTTGTAGGTAAATAAAAGTGTGATGATCATCATTAATAGAGCATTGTCCCAGTGAGGAAAGGATGATTGAGACTATGATTCACCCACAGTTCGGGATGAGAGTCCGAACGAAAAAATAAATAAAATAAAATAAAAATGGGGGAGTCCAAATGAACCCACCAGATAAAAAATAAAGAAAAAATGAGACATAAAGAGAGAAGGGGCGATGTTAATACCTTTTACCACACTTGTGCCTCAAAGTGGCACCATATTCTTCGTATAGAGTGTCTCTAGTTTTTTTAGTTTCATATACTAGTGGGAATGTTTGATTATAGAACTTGGCTTGTAAATACCGATGATGGTCTTCCTTAAATGTTTGAGGTCTTCATGAGAAAGCAAGTAGGATGCACGCCCACTTAGTTTCATTTGAGCTTTGATACACTTATAGCTCTCATGCATATATTGCATGGCAATCCCTACTCCTTGCATCAATATCGGTTGATGGGCATCTCCATAGCCCATTGATTCGTCTAGCTGATGTGAGACTTTCCCACCTTTTGACTCCTCTGATATCTACCACCATATTCTATGCCACCCATATACTATATCCATGGATCACACTCATGTATTACGTGAAGTCGAAAATACTGAAGCACATTAGAAGTACAGTCCAATTACCTCGTTTGACACCGGGGTGCTCCTGATTTCTACTTATGTGATGAATACAGAGTCATGCCATGCTTATGATAAACTGAGTAGGGGATAATATTCTTTAATGATTGTATATTTTGAAATAGTAATGATTATGCTTATTATGTTAATGTTAATTGATTCATCATTTCTCAATATCTACACATGAAAGAGATTACATGTTGGGTAGCATGACACATCAAGAATTCTATTTTTATCATTTACCTACTTGAGGATGAGTTGGAATTAAGCTTGGGGATGCTGATACGTCTTCGGCATATTTATAATTTTTTATTTTTTCATGCTATTATATTACCATTCTTGAATACTTTATATGCAATCATATTTTATTTTATATCACTTTTGGCACTAACCTATTAACTCAGTGCCTAGTGCCTGTTTTTGTTTTTTCTTGTTATTGGACTTTCTAGAAAATCAATACAAAATGGAGTCAAAATTGGATAAAATTTTGGGGAAGTTATTTTGGACCAGAAGAGACCTAGGAAGTTTTAGGAGGTGGAAAGAAGATCCATAGCGTGGCCACGAGCTAGGTCGGCGCGCACTAGGGGTAGGGCACGCCCCCTGGATCTTTCCCCCTCCCCCCATGGCACCTCCTAACCTAATTGCACTTCTATATATTCCCAATTATCCCAAAAACATCAGAGAGCCACCCAAACAATTTTTTTGCCGCCACACGTCTCTGTTCTTCCACGATCCCATCTCAACGCCTTTTCCGTTACACTACCGGACGGGGGGATCCATCACGGAGGCCGTATACATCAACCTTGTAACCTCCACGATGATGTGTGATTAGTTCACCATAGAAATACAGGTCCATAGCTTGTAGCTAGATGGCTTCTTCAGAGTCTTTGATCTTCAATATAAAGTTCTTCGCAGTTCTCACAATGATCTATCCGATGTAATCTTTTTTTGCGGTGTGTTTGTTGGAATTCGATGAATTGTGGGTTTATGATTAGATTATTCATGAAAAGTAACTAAGTATAGATATGTCCCCAGTGTATCTATAATTTATTATTGTTCCATGATATTATATTATAATTCTAGGATACTTTTTAAGAATTCCTTGTTGATTTATATTATTTTTGAGCACTAACCTATTAACCCAGTGCCCAGTTCTAGTTGTTGTTTTCTGCTTGCTTTTGGGCTTTCAGGAATACTATACCAAACGAAGTCCAAAGACCCTGAATTTTTTGATGGTTTTTTCTTGACAAAAGTAAGACCTGGAAACTTCGGAGCGAGACCAGAGGCCACACGGGGTGGCGCCAAGCCAACAGGGAGCGCCTAGGGGGTGGTCGCGCCCTGATGGCTTGGGGCCATGTCCCACGGCCTTTGGCCCTTATCTCTAGCGTATAAATTCTCTAATATCGGAAAATCCCTAGTATGCCTCACGAAACACTTTTTCCACCGCTGCAAGTCTCTGTTCCACTGTGTGCCCATCTCAAGCCCTATTCTGGTGCCCTATCGGAGGGGGGATTGATCACGGAGGGCCTATACATCAACCTTGCTGCTCCCGTGGGGATGTGTGAGTAGTTTACCCCAGACCTATGGGTTCCTAGTTAGTACCTAGATGACTATATATCTCTCTCTATGTTCTTCAATGCAAAGATCACCATGATTCCCATGGTGATCTATCTTATGTAATCATCTTTGCGGTGTGTTTGTTGGGATCCAATAAATTGTGGGGTTATGTTCAGATTATTCATGAAAATATATTGAATCCTTGATGGTTATTTATATGCACGATTGTTATAGCTTCGTAATGCTCTCCGACCTATTGGTTTGGTTTGGCCAACTATTTTGATTTATCTTTAGTAGTAGTGGTGTGTTGTAATGGTTTAATCTTGCGGCCCTCAATCCAAGTGAAAGAAGGATACATGAAACATATTGTATTGCTGCCACCAAGGGTAAAACGATGGGGTTCATTTATATTAATTGGATTTTCTTTGTCTACATCATGTTATCATCCTCCAAGCATTATTCTATTTTAGTTAATACTCTAGATGCATGCTGGATAGCGATCGATGGCTGGAGTAATAGTAGTACATGTAGGCAGGAGTCGGTCTACTTTCTTATGGACATTAAGCCATATACATTATCAATTTCATGAATCAATATTGCATAAATATGCGCTTTTCTATCAATTTCTCAATAGTAATTTGTCTACCCACCGTATGCTTTCTTCGAGAAAGAAGAATCTAGCGAACACTATGGCTCCTGGGTTTCTTCACAAATATTATTACAAAAACTCCCAAAATATTTTTGTCATTATTCACAATTTTTTTATTTGCAATTTATAGTTATCAATTTATCTAGCTATCACTATTATCGATTGCAAGTAATGAGTTCAAGGGGATTGACAACCCTCTTGCCCGCTTTGGGTGCAAGTGTGTGCTCTTTTGTGGGTAGACACTGAAGACAAGAATTTGTGTGGTTCTCCTATTGGTTTGATAACCTTGGTTCTCACTGAGGGAAATACTTATCTCTACTATGCTACATCTCCCCTTCACTTCGGGGGAAACCCAACACAATTTACAAGTAGCAAGTCTTCTCTGAGTTCTATTATGCATGATTGTTATAGCATTGCAGGTCTCTCCGATCTATCAGTTTGGTTTGGCCAACTAGATTGATTTATCTTCAGCGGGAGGAGTGCATTGTAGTGGGTTCAGTCTTGTGGTGCTCTATATCCAAGTGACAAAAGGGGCAAGATGTGTATTGTATTGTTTCTACTAAGGGTAAAACCACGGGGTTTGAACATATTTCTTGGTATTACTTTGTCTACATCATGTCATCTTGCTTAAAGCATTACTCTGTTTGTCATGCACTTAATACCATAGATGCATGATTGATAGCGGTCAATTGGTGGAGTAATAGTGGTACATGCAGAATTGTTTCGATCTACTTGTCAGAGACGTGATGCCTATATACATGATCATTGCCATGAATAACATGATAACAATGTGCTTTTCTATCAAGGCCCACCAGTAATTTGTCTACCCACCGTATGCCATGTGTTCAAGAGAGAAGCCTCTAGTGAAAATTACGGCCCCCATGTCTATTCAAATCATATTATAAAAACCTAAAAACCTTGCTGCAATGTAACATCCCAAATTTTGGAATGTTATCTTAATTACTAGAATGATTGTTTGTTTGATTTAGTGACTGAAATTGAGTGAAATTTGAAACTTTTTGAAACTTTTGAATGAGAGCACTTTCCCCTTTTGTTATTGAATTCAATTTCATCTAGTCCAACCATTGAGAGAAGATCACATGACTTCTTCGAAAGAAAGGATTTGAAAACTATTTGAAATCTTTGTGTTATGGAGTTCATTTCATATTTGGTTCCATTTTTAAAGTTTGAAAGAATTCAAATTCCCTTGACAGAATTTTGAGACGATTAATATGACACTCCAAACCATGGGCCATTTGAATCTTATTTGAATTTATAAAACTCAGAAAACTATTTCTCAAATATTTCATATTAGGTTTCAAAGCCATTTTTAAAATTGGTTTAAAAAATTTATTTTTCTCCAAAAATCAAATATATGGAAAATAGGGTAAAATGATCCCCTTGAGTATAAAAATGGAGATAAATGAATTTGAAGCCACTTTGATATTTTTAAAATGTTTCATTTGCCTTTTATTTAAAACAGTAGCAATGTTTGATTTTTCTGCTTTTGTAAGAATTTTATTTGACTCTGAAAATATGTTCATCTTTTAGAGTTTATTTTTCTAGTCATTTTGATATATAATATGGCTATATAAATGTATTTTAGTTTTTCTTTTATTCAACTTCCTTTTATATTTTGTTTTATAAAAAGGAAAAAATGTTTTATTAGGAAATACCCCGAGGCCCATTTGGAAGGAATTCGGCCCGTATCTCCTCGCGCTCGATCCGAATCTAGATCAGATCGGCCACCCAATCTGTTTCCTTCCCCTCTCTCTCTCTTGCACACGGGTCCCACCTGCCCGACCGAGTCTCGCTATGCTCGTCTCCTTCCTTTCCCCTCTCCCTTTCCTTCCCGGCGAGATCTCACTGGAGCACCTCCATGTTTCCCCGATTTCATCCTTTCCCTCGACCCTAACCCCTTGGCTATAGAGCCCGTGCTTACGGCACCCCGTTCCACCCCGATTCCCTCTTCTCCACGCACCACTGCCGCCGCATCACCTCATCAGAGTTCCACCCGAGCTCCCGAAGCTTCACGAGCTCATAGCGCTCGACGCCGACGCCACCAACCCTCCCCGACAACACCAATCTTCCCTAGAGACTCGCCGCCATCGCCTGGACCTCCCCTCTGTTGTAGCCAACCACCGAAGTGATGCCTACGCCGACCTCGTCGGAGCCCTACCCCAACAGAAGATCTACGAGCTCAAGGTGCTCGCCTCCGACACCCCCAAGCTCTAACGCCGATGCCAATCGACGTCGGAGGTTCGCCTCCGTAGACTAGACACCTCCACCACCGCTGAGGATCACCGGAGTCCCATCCCCGATGTCCTCGTCGCCCTGCCTCGCCGGAACCTTCCATCGCCGATGACATAACCCTCTGAGCTCACCCCCCACTCCTCTGTACACGTTGGATCCGGATCCAACGATCCAGATTAGAAGTTTTAATACCCCGAACTGTTTTCTTTTATGCTATGGACGTTCACCGATTAGCACCCCCACGCGCACAACCTCAACCAACCAGAAAGCGCCACGTAGCACCCCATGTTCGTTAGTTTAGGTTTTCTTTTTTCTGTTTTCTATTTTAAAAACAGAATAGACTCTGATTTTGTTTTTGCTATAACTATTAGTATTTTCAGTATTTTTGAGTGATTCTTTTTGCATGTTGTCACAAAGTTTATATAGTTTATGTAGATGTGAAGTTTGGCTATATTTAAATAACTTAAATTTAAATTCAAACAGATTTCATTGAAATCTTTTTTTCTGAATATCTTGAGTTTAAAAATAGATTTTTAGTTGATTCTTTTTGCTACTGGTCACTAGTGATCTTATTTAAAAGTATGTATAACTTGAGAATTTTTAGAGTAATTTAAATTAGGTTTTCAAGCAAAACAGATTCTGTTTTAGTTCTTTTTAGGTTTATTTCTATTTCCTTTGTTCTAATTGTTTTAATTTATTTTCTTTTATATTATTTGACAAGTTTTACTTTGTTTTCTGTTAGGTAGCAGTAGTATTTAAACCAAGTTCATTTTTATGTCTTTTATCATTAGTTGATAGCATGAAACCAAAGCTAGTTCAATTATAACTTGCAATTGATTTCCATTGCTAGTTCGATTTGATATTTGAAAACACTTTTAATAAAAATGTTTAATAAAATATCATTTCTGTTATTTATTTGTTTTATATTTTCTTTTCTGTTATTTTAGTTGTGTTGTTTTAACTTTTGTCTTAAGTATTTCCTTCATCACAACCCTTTTGGGTTTGGGTTTGTATTATGTGTTGATTGTTAGTATTGATTGCTAGTATGATTGCTTATATGAGTGCAATGTTTGATTATATAGATTTCATCGGAGAGTGACGGATAGTTCTATCAAGTGTTATTTTCTGAGAGTGATATTTATGTTCATCAACCTTACCAGGCAAGTTCACTTTGACCATCTATTTCATATCTATGTTTTATTGCACGTAGTGACATCATTCAACAAATCCCTCCAATAGTGTTATTGAAATTCTTGTAGTTGAGTAAAATGCATGAGGTAGGAACCCACCACTTGTTACTAAAGCCCCGGGAACGCTAGTTATTTTAATGCTATGCTAAAGTAGACAGGGTCTGGTATGAGTGTTCGTGAGGGGTGTGAGAAGGAGGACTCCACGCCAAAACGACAACTTAATGAAGGCATCTTAAAGTCCTGCATCTTCAAGACCTCAAGACTTCGAGACTTGAGAAACAAGTTTTCAATACACACTACTGGGTGAAGGATGGATTTGATGGGCACCCTGGAGTAAACAATGGATGGCCGGGATGCATGGAGAAGCGCCATGACATCTTGCGGAAAGCTTCACTCGGACTCAAAGAGACGGATGTATACTTCATGCCCAGAAGCTTACCTGTGTAGCCACAAGTCATTATGGGCTCTGGCTTGGTTGATCTTTGTTGTGACTCTGGCTGGGCAGTGCTACGATATGTAGTCGATGTTAGGAATGGATGAGCACTGACAGTAGTCAGGGAAACACTCTAAAAGACCATGTTTCGTTCGTCCTATTCTCAAACACCCGGCAGTGCGAGGACTTCCAAGGAGGGAACGAATCTTGTGTTTAAACTACACAACACTCTGTAGAGTTAAACCTAATCGATTAGCTGTGTCCCCGGTTACAGACAATTTGAGCCTCTTGACTTGGATCTATCTCTAAACACTCAACACTAGACATATAATTAATTGTGGGCAACTTATGATACTTGTGGGCATTAAGACATCGGTTGGCGGAACCATGTCATGTTAGGTAACTATGTATGAAAACTCTTGATATTCCTTTGTTGCAGGAAAATAAAAGAAAATCAGCTTTTATGCTAAAACTCAGCCACCAAGCCACAAAGCCCTATTGTATTTTAGTTTTTCTTTTATTCAACTTCCTTCTATATTTTGTTTTATAAAAAGGAAAAATTGTTTTATTAGGAAATATCCCGAGGCCCATTTGGAAGGAATTCGGCCCGTATCTCCCCACGCTCGATCCGAATCTGGATCAGATCGGCCACCCTATCTGTTTCCTTTCCCCCTCTCTCTCTTGCATGCGGATCCCACCTGCTCGACCGAATCCTGCTATGCTCGTCTCCTTCCTTTCCCATCTCCCTTTCCTTCATGGCGAGATCTCACTGGAGCACCCCGATTTTCCCCCGATTTCATCCTTTCCCTCGACCCTGACCCCTTGGCTATAAAGCCCGTGCGTACCGCACGCCGTTCCACCCCGATTCCCTCTTCTCCACGCACCACTACCACCACATCACCTCATCGGAGTTCCACCCGAGCTCCCGAAGCTTCACAAGCTCATAGTGCTCGACACCGACGCCCCCAACCCTCCCCGACGCCACCAATCTTCACTAGAGACTCGCCGCCATCGCCTAGATGTCCCCTCTGCTATAGCCGACCACTGGATTGATGCCTATGTCGACCTCGTCGGAGCCCTACCCCAACAGAAGCTCTACGAGCTCGAGGTGCTCACCTCTGACACCCCCGAGCTCTGACGTCGACGCCAATCGATGCCGAAGGTTCGCCTCTGTCGATTGGACACCTCCACCACCACTGAGGATGACCGGAGTCCCATCCCCGATGTCCTCATTGCCCCTGCCTCGCCGGAATCTTCCATCGGCTATGACATAACCCTGTGAGCTCACCCCTCTCCTCTATAGACGTGGGATCTGGATCCAACGATCCAGATTAGAAGTTTTAATACGCCGAACCATTTTCTTTTACGCAGTGGACGTTCACCGATTAGCACCCCCGTGCGCACAACCTCAACCAACCAGAAAGCGCCACGTAGCACCCCATGTTCATTAGTTTAGGTTTTCTTTTTTCTGTTTTCTATTTTAAAAACAGAATAGACTCTCATTTTGTTTTTGCCATAACTATTAGGATTTTTAGTATTTTTGACTGATTCTTTTTGCATGATGTCACAAAGTTTGTATAGTTTATATAAATGTAAAGTTTGGATATATTTGAATAATTTACATTCGAATTCAAACAGATTTGTTTCAAATGTTATTTTCTGAATATCTTGACTTTAAAAATAGATTTTGAGTTGATTCTTTTTGCTACTTGTCACTAGTGATCTTATTTATCAGTAGGTATAATTTGCGAATTTTAAAATAATTTAAATTAGGGTTTCAACCAAAACAAATTCTTTTTTAGTTCTTTTTAGGTTTATATCTATTTCCTTTGTTCTAATTGCTTTAATTTATTTTCTTTTATATTATTTGACAAGTTTTACTTTGTTTTCTGTTAGTTAGCAGTAGTATTCATACCATGTTTTTTTATGTCTTTTATAATTAGTTGATAGCATGAAACCAAAGCTAGTTCAACTATAACTTGCAATTGATTTCCATTGCTAGTTCGACTTGCTATTTGAAAATACTTTTAATAAAATTGTTTAATAAAATATAATTTCTGTTATTTATTTGTTTTATATTTTCTTTTCTGTTATTTTAGTTTAGTTGTGTTAACTTTTGTCTTAAGTATTTCCTTCATCACAACCGTTTTGTGTTTGGTTTTGTATTACTTGTTGATTGTTTGTATTGATTGCTAGTATGATTGCTTATATGAGTGCAATGTTTGATTATATAGATTTCATCGAAGAGTGACGCATAGTTCTATCAAGTGTTATTTTCTGAGAGCAATATTTATCTTCACCAACCTTACCAGGCAAGTTCACTTTGACCATCTATTTGATACCAATGTTTTATCGCATGTAGTGACATCATTCAACAAATCCCTCCAATAGTTTTACTGAAATTCTTGTAGTTGAGTAGAATGCATGAGGTAGGAAGCCACCACTTGCTACTAAAGCCCCGGGAACGCTAGTTATTTTAATGCTATGCTAAAGTAGACGGGGTCTGTTATGAGTGTTCATGAGTGGTGTGAGAAGGAGGACTCCATGCCAAACGACAACTTCATGAAGGCATCTTCAAGTCCTACATCTTCAAGACCTCAGGACTTCGAGACTCTAGAAACAAGTTTTCATTTCACACTACTAGGTGAAGGATGGATTTACTGGGCACCCTGGAGTAACCAGTGGATGGCCGGGATGCATGGAGAAGTGCCATAAAATCTTTCAGAAAGCTTCACCCAGACTCAAAGAGACGGATGAATACTTCATGCCCGGAAGTTTACTTGTGTAGCCACAAGTCATTATGGGCTCTGGCTTGGTTGATCATTGTTGTGACTCTGGCTGGGCAGTGCTACGAGATATATTCGACGTTAGGAATGGATGGGCCCTGACAGTAGTCAGGGAAACACTCTAAAAGACCATGTTTCGTTCGTCCTGTTCTCAAACACCCGACAGTGCGAGGACTTCCAAGGAGGCAACGGATCTTGTGTGTAAAACACACAAAACTCTGCAGAGTTAAACCTAATCGGTTAGATGTGTCCCCGGTTACGGATAATTTGAGCCTCTAGACTTGGATCTATCTCTGAACTCTCCACAATGGACAGATAATTAATTGTGGGAAACTTATGATACTTGTGGGCATTAAGACATCGGTTGGCAGAACCATGTCATGTTAGGTAACTCTGTAGTGAAAACTCTTGATATTCCTTTGTTGTAGGAAAATAATATAAAATCAGCTTTTATGCTAAAACTCAGACACAGAGCCACAAAGCCCTACTGCATATAGAATAGTCTTTATCTTCTGTTCTGATATGGTGATCTTGCCGGTACATTCAATGTACTGACCTACATGGCTGCAATGTCTTATGTTGTAGATAAGTTCTATGACGAGTAAGAGTACGATTCAGGGTTATGGTGTGCACTCAACCTGCCGTTGGTGTTATTGGGACTCCACTCCAGTTGACTGTTTTCCGCTGAGATTTCGAGGTATATATCAGTTTTACGTTATTTACATGTGATTGCACTTTGATATATACATTGATGTATTGTGTGTGCCAGCATACTGATCCAGGGATGGCACAGAAAGCACAGAGGCTTGACTCATTTTGAGTCGGGTCGCTACATGCAATTTATTTACTTTCGTTTTATTTTACTTTTATATTTAACTATATATCACTATCATAAGTAGTCCTTGAAAGTAACGAGTTTAAGGGGCTTGACAAGCCTCTTGCCCATGTTGGGTGCAAGTGTTTGGTCTTGTGTGTGCATTTATTGTTGACGCAAGTGGTTGTGGTTCTCCTACTCGTCTGATAACCTTGATTCTCACTAAGGTAAATATGTATCGCTAATATATTGCTTCACCCTTCCTCTTTAGGGTAAACCTAACGCAGGTCACAAGTAGAAATGATCCAACTATATTAACAAAGCTCATGATACATCAAGATCGTGCCCAATCAAGAATGAGGGAGAGAGATCAAACACATAGCTACTAGTACGCACCCCTAGCCCTGAGGGTGAACTACACCCTCCTTGTCATGGAGACTGTTGGGATGATGAAGATGGCATCCGATATTGATTCTCTAACAGCCCAAAATAGACGCTTCAGATTCCTTCCAAGTATTACGAGTCTCGCCATGTGATTCGTTTGCGTGTCGCACTCAATATCGCATGATTCACATCATCTGCATTGCATAGGGACTCTGTTGTCATCGTTTTTGAAAACTTGCATCTGTTTGTAGTTGACGGTTCTCTGCGTTCTTGTCGTTGACCGTTGAAGGACCAAACCCACTTACGTAGGCGCCCGCGGCATCGTTAAAAAATGTTTTTAAAAGTGTACAGCAATATTCTCATAATGGTACGAAAGTTGGCGTGCAATCTTAATATAATGTAGGTAGACCGCTTGCCAAACTTTTTCGCATTCGGACATCGCTTGATACCCGAACCGCTAAACCTATAGCAGCACTATAGCTAGTTTATCGTCGAATGTTTGATTTCTAAAATCATGTCACGGGCCGCAAACTTCCCTCTCTTCTTGGACCATCCCCCTCTACACAACCCACCTAGCCCAACTACAGAGCTCACTAAACCCACCTAGACAACCCCACTGAAACATATCGTTGCATCGAGATCGAATCGTCCGAAAACGGACACCCCCCGTCTAACCTAGCCCCCTTCCTATAAATAGACATGCCTCCCTACCCCAAATGAAAACCCTACCATTTGCATTATTTTCTGCTCTGTCCCACACCCTAGCGGCCACTTGTATCCTCCTCCACCTCCCAGCTGTCGCAGCCTGCTCGGGCCCAAACTAGTCGTCGTTGCCCCGAGAGGAGCCTAGGGCTCTTGCCTCCGCCTCCCCACCATGGAGACGAGCTCCCTCGCGCCTCCGCCCCTTGCTGAGCCCGTCAGAGCCGCCCGCCTGACGGAGCCTCGCCGACAACCTCAAGGCTAGCCTTGCCGTCCCCCGCTTCTCCTTCCTCCTGTTCTCTCTGTCTCCCTCACAGCCTTTCTCTCCCTCCTCTCTATCCCCTTGCAGGAACAAACACATAAGCCTGGCGTTGACATCACCCGGAACAGGTCGGATTCGCCGAGCCTTGCCCAGATCCAGCTTTCCCAGCCACGGATCTTCTCATTCCGACCTTGAGCCTCACCTCCCCGAGCTCCAAGCTGCCTTCATTCGTTAACATGGCCACATACTCCTCCCGTATCGTGCGTGTGAATGAGAGGACGAGGTGCGCCTACGAGCTTGGTATCCTTCGGCCGCATGGGCTCCCAACAGCCCCAGGCCTAGCCGCTCCCTACCGCGCCTATCGTCCGCCTTGACCAGTCGGCCCACAGCGTGCCAGCCCAAGTCAGTCGTCTCCAAGGCCCATCCTGCCCTCGGCCTAGTGGCCGCTAGGTGAGCGACATCTGCCTATTCCGTGCACGTGTGTTGCTTTGCTAAGTTGCGCTCGGTGTTGTTAGCCCTGCGTGCATGTTGCTATATTGCGCTCAGTGTATAGTATAGACCCAGAGATCTCACTTTCGACCCATGCAAGTTTTTTGAGGTTCTACGAGTTTATCTATTTACCAAGAGATTGCCAGATTTGTAGAAAACCCCCTAAGCATCATGCATATCATAACTCCCAAACTATGCATCATATGTAAAAACTTTATATATGAAAAATGATTAGAATTTTGTATATTCACAATATCCAACTTTCAAACCTGTTTAAATTTTTTAACCTGTTGTTTGCATTAATTTTATAAATGCCATGCTAAAATGATTTATTTCATAACAAAATAACCATAACTCTGATTAAAATGATTCAAATATGTAACTTGACTAGAAAAATGTGTAGGATTACAAGGTGACATTTATTTTACTGTTTAACAACTCTAAAATTGTGTTCTAGGTAGAACAGTACTGAAATCTTAATTTGCATATGGGGACTTTCCAGAGTTGTTATTTGTTGTTTCCGGCCTCATTTAAAATTCCTAGGTAGTGTAGCCTACTTATGATTCACCTCGTGCCATGTTAAACAACATTTAGTATAGATGAGTACCTAAATGAGAGTGAACTAAATGATTCGAATGTGCAGTTTCATCAATATGCAACCCGTTGCATATTGAACTTCACTTAATTTGTAGTGTTTGTTTGTTGCATCTTGTCATGCCATGCCTTGTGCATTTAAATCGGAGATGCATCATACTTGATTGTGCATCATATCATGAATATGATGTGGTGTTTACTGTGTCATTAGTTTGTTTCTAGATTTGCTTCTTATGAATAGAATTCCAGAAGTGTTCAGAGTGTGAGGATTCGTTGGACTACGTCTTGTCCGTCTACTTCACGGATTCGTTCTTCTTCGAAGCGGGATCTCAAGCACTGTGACCATTTCCCTAGATACCTCTACTATCATTGTTATGCTAGTTGTCTCGTTTTTATCATTATGTCTTATTACCTACCACTTGAATGTAAAGCCTCCCAAAATGCCATGATAAGCCTCTAACACTCCAAATCCCAAAAAAACATTGTTTGGCTATGTTACCGCTTGCTCAACCCTTCTTATAGTGTTGCTAGTTGCAGGTGCAGGTTGTTTCCATGTGAAAACATGGATATCTTGGGATATCACAATATTAATAATATTTAATTTAATGCACATATATATTTGGTAAAAGGTGGAAGGCTTGGCCTTTTGATCGCTGTTTTGTACCACATGTGTTACCCTACTTACTTTTGTGCTGGTGTTATGTTCCATACTGAGCGCTCCTAACATGCTTGGGGTTGTTATGGGGACCCCCTTGATAATTAGTTTTGGGATATAACTCTTCTACCAAGGCCCAACATTGGTACTATGTTTGCTCACCATAGTAATTATGAACATCATTAGTACTGCATAGGGCGTTATGAACCTGCAGATTAATTCAACATAATACAGGGGGCAGTGTTGATGGTGTTGGTACCAAACGGGCTGCCTATGGGGCCACCGCATGGAAACTCATGGATTGGTTTTACTCATAGATAGCCCATACGGTCGTGTCCTAAGAATGAGATACGTGGCTCCTATCGGGTTTGTCGACACGTTGGGCAGCCTTGCAGGATTTGTTTTACCTTTCTCGAATTTCTTGTGCACTAGCTCCAAGGATACCTTGGGCTATCTCGAGGTTGAGGCTTTCCGGTGCAGCTTGTGGTTAGTTTGTGATGGATGAGTTGGAGCACCACTGTAGGGTTAAATCTTTAGGAGAGCCGTGCCCGCGGTTATGTGGCAACTTTGAGATTTGTTTAACACCCGGTCTTAGTAAACTTCAACTACACTTAAATAAAATACACCAACCGTGTGTGTAACATTGGCCATCTCTTCTTGTGAGGTATGAATCGAGAAGAGAACACAGTGGGGTTATGTTTGACTTGTAAGTAGGTGTTCAGGGTCACTTCTTGATAATTTCTAGTTCACGTTCGAATATGCGTAGATCACTCTTCTTATCCTTGTACTCATAACTTAGCCACTCAAATAAATGCTTAATCCTTGCTACTAGTCTTGATACCCTTGGAAATGAGATCGTTGAGTCCTTGTGTCTCACAGATTACTACAACAACAGTTGCAGGTATAGGTAATGCGATGCTTTGACATGTGAGGGATGCTTGTTTGATTTGTAGATCCCCTTCTTCATCGTCGATCTAGGATGGGTTCTAGGCCGGCAGCCTGGGATAGTAAGGACGGATGTTGTTTTTATTGTTTGATTTCTTCCATAGTCGGACCGTGCTTTTATGTATGATGATTACAATGAATGTTTGTATTTGAGATTATCATGATTTAGCTCATGGCGAGTGTAAGCCAATTCCATATACTCATGTCCTCTTTACGTGTACTTGTAATGATATCCATTCTTGCAAAACAACAAGATGCGCTTCTATCCCTATCGAGGCCCTCGAGCCAGAATAAGGATAGGACCGCATCTTGGGCGTTACAAATTCCTTTGTCCCGCGGGATGCAAGAAAAGGGCTCTGGATGAGATTGCTTCGGAACAGAGGATTGCGGCAGTGGCGTGGTAGTTCTCAGCTTATGTCTCGTGGTTTCTATATTTGTAGGAATGTTTGGTGTTGGTTTCATGCTAGTGGGTGCTCGAGGGGCCCACGAGCTTGGAGCTAATGACCTACCCCCATGACGCATGGTGTGAGCTCGTCACTCCCCTAGACTTCGTCTGGTCCACCTCTCAGGCTTCGGGGGTCTCTTTTTGTCCAAAAAATCACCGTAAAATTTCAGCCAATCCGAATACTTCTATTTCTCCACAAAAATAACTATGGCAGTTCTCTTGAAAACATCATCAATCTAGGTTAGTTTCATTCAAATCATGTAAAAGTGCACCAAAAATATAAAATTGTTGTAAAGTGACATGAATACGTCATAAATTATCGATACGTGTTAGATATATGACACGCAATCAAACATAATGAAGAACAGAATCAAGCAGGGGACACAAAACATAGACTTATGGTCTCTATGATTCTCATCAGCAGTCCAAGTCTTTTGTTCTTTACCACCGAATCCGTTGAGCACCTCATCTAGATCGGGATGCGCCAGCACTGCCCGCATCTTCACTTGCCACAAGGAAAATCTGGTGTCGTAATCCTGAAGTAAAAGATCGAACTTCGTCAATGCCATGTTTTCGACAAACCCTAAATAGAAACAAGGCTCTGACGTCACTTGTTAGAGGTACGACACGCGTTCAAACACGATGAAGAACGAAATCACGCAGGGGACACGAGATTTTAACATGGAAAACCCCTCTAACATGAAGGGGGAAAACCCATGGTCGCCAGCCAGGCAAACTTCACTATATTGGGAGAGGTTACAAACGTTGGGGATTTATAACTTATCAACTTCACTATATCGCTACGTTCTGCTTCTGCCAAATCTTACTGGCAACGGGCCTCGCTCCGCTCGCTCGTCATAAGTTGGTCTTTCTCTTTGTATTTGAATTTGGAGCGTAACATAACAATACTTTAGAGACGTATCAACATCCCCAAGCTCTATTCCTACTCGTCCTCGAGTAGGTAAATGATGAAATAAATAATTTATGAAGTGTGAATGCTAGCATAATGTATACATTTTATCAATGATAATTTCACTCACTTTTCCTAGCATCATAAGCAACAAATCTTTCTCGTAAAACTCACCATAATAAGGCAGCAATGAATCCACATGTTATGGTTCAAACAATGCATTCTCTTGGAACTTCACAACATGTGTTCTTAGTCACCAAACAATTACAATTCATATTGTTTTCTACAAAGTCTAAATAAGAGATCAACATACTTGATTATCATATAGCCTTCTATTATTGTTAATACTCAAAGCAAAGTTTTAGAAAAATAGCATTTTTCATATACAAAACATATTGGGGCTTCATGTTCCACCTCCCAACTTACTTATTATAGAAATAATTGGCAATAATAATAATTCAGGATCAAATATATTGACTGGATATATATGTCTAGATCTTTCCACGCCACATGATGCTTGCAAAATAGAGATTTAGGTTGGAATAAGAAGTTGACTCAACATGAAAATTAAATAAACATGAAAGTAAATAGCATAAAAGTAAATATAATGTCCCTTCATAGAGGGAAGCAGGGATTTGCACAGGTACGAGAGCTCAAAGTTTAAAACATGGATGAATATATTTTGGGTGGTGTATCTTTCATGTCAACGTCATGATGAAGGATTTTAATATCTTCCATGCTAAACACATTATTGACGGTTCCTATGCGGAAATGAAAAGTTTGCTCCCCTCTACCATTCAAACACTTTCCATGGCTAGTCGTCTCCACGGGTGCCCTCCAAACAATCAACTTTCTAGCGGGAGTTCTTGTTTATTTATTTTTGTATTATGGAGTATCGGGCATACTTTTACAAGCCTCTCTCGTGTAATGAAAAGTTAATAAACACCCATCATAAGATAAACCCGCTTAGCATGGAAGATATCGACAGTCCCATTGCTCTATGAGAGGTACAGGCAAACAAAACAGATGTTTATTTGAAGGTTTTAGAGACGGAACATGCAAATTTACTTGGAATATAAGTTAAATAATATATATAGGTAGGTATGGTGGACTCTCATGGAAGAAACTTGGCTCAAGGATTTGTATGTGCAACTAGCATCTCTACTTAGTATGAACTTTTGGTTAGCAAAGATTATAAACAAGCACCACATGTTGGAGGATCCTTAACAATATAACTTCCATGCAAATACACCCAAACATAAACCATTATGTTGTCTTCCTTGTCCAACTTCAACTAATTTTATCAAGGTTTTCAAAAGTTTAATTCACAGGCATAATAGATGTCCAAGATATTATATTTGTATGTGAAAGTTCTCTTCCTTATACTAATCATTCATCAATTGCTAGTATGACCAATATTGTGATTTTCGAATTTCAATAGATTTTACTTTATAAATCCAATGTCAAACTACTACTAAACATAAGGCACATGGATAATTTCAAATTTATGATATTCGATTCATTCACAATTTACTCTTAGGATATTAGTCAAGCATAAGAGTAAACATCAAACTACTCCAACAAGATATAAGTGAAGATCAATGACTAGTTATACAGTTAAGTAGTTATGTGAATACTCTCTCCAAATAAAGATTTTAGATCAAAGGATTTTATTCAAACAAAAAACAAAAGAACAATACACTCCAAGAATAGCACATATCATGTGAACGAATAAAAACTTAAGCTCAACATAGTTTAACCGGTATTTGTTTACAAAGAAAGTTGGGATGCCTAATGTGGCAACCCCAATATTAGATGCTTGAGACTTCTTGTAATGTTGATATCTTTTTGTGTCTCGGTAATTCCTCTCATAGCACAGTTTCCTAAATCTTAAAAGCTTCATCCACACAAAACTTGTCAACGCTTCATGTATTGTCAATAAAAGTTGCATGATAATTTTAAAACATTAGCTACTATATAATGTCATTTCCACAATTTATATCTACCAATATAAACCATGGAAACTCTAGGATAAGCAGATAACAAACCTATGGTGGTAACCTGTCTAAACAGGAGAGTTTGTAGCAATTAATTCAAAAAGTATACCTCTGTAACTCAATAAATTATAAAAATTTAGGAGATAATAAATAATTGGTATAAAAACATTGTGTGAAACTTTCAAAAACTTTCCATGTACTACTAAAATATGAAAATTCAACACTAGAACAAAACTTTTATTTTTGCATAGCACACATCAAACATGCAATTCAAGCAATCCTCAAGGCTATTCTTGGTACTTTTTATTGAAAACAAGATTATAAATAACATCAAGCAAATACCAACAAATAAAGTGATGCCCCAAGAAAAAACACATCTTGTATGACGAATAAAAACATAGCTCCAAGTAAGATATACCGATAGTGTTGAAGACAAAAGAGGGTGCCTTGGGCATCCCCAACTTAAGGGTCTTTTCACTCCTTCTCCTCATATCGATATCTCACTCGAAAATTAAAAACTTCAATCACACAAAACTTAACGGTACTCATGAGATGGGTTAGTGTAACAAAAATAGATCATTCACTTAGGTATTGTCAAGAGAAGATTCATAATTGTTCTCACATAATGCCTAATGTTTTATATCAGTACCATAATTTATATCACTAAACATAAGCTATGGAAACGCTGAAACAAGAAAACTATGCATGCAATATAGAATATGTGAAAAACAGAAATGTTACTATGAATATTTGCAGGAAATTCTGAAAATTCTGAAAAATTAGGACAATGTAGGAAATTTGCAAAGAAATGTTGTGTAAAAAACTCAGAATATTTTAACTCGAATTCATAGATTGGAGACAAAAGTTTATATTTTTGCACAAAATCAAATCAACAAGTCCACACTATCCTAAAGGCTTTACTTTGCACATAATTGAAATGAAAGGTACAAAACATGATTACTACAATAGATTAATCATGTGAGCACACAAAAACAAAAAACATAAGTGTTGGGTTGTCTCCTAACAAGCGCTTTCCTTTAAAGCCTTTACTATTGCAGCGATGTGCTATACAAATGGTTGTTAATCCCTTTCTGCAACGTAGTTCTAAGCTGTTGCCTTGCACGTGTAGGCGATAAGGGGGGTCCATCCCACACGACACGTACAAACCCGTCGGCGATGGTGAACAACAAATGCAAATGATCTATAAACATAATCGTGTGCGGTGCAGTAACATATCGCACACACAATATTTTGGGCATACGTGTGGGATTTCGGATCAATCACACACGTGTAACACGTGTCAAATGCGTCTAATTGCTCATGGAAAGCAAATGGTGTTTGACATTTTACCGTTTGCGAAACGTTACCTAATCGACACGGGCCATGGTATAAATTGGGTGTGATATCTTCAACATCACACACGAGATTTCCCTAGCAACCGTCTACCATGCATGATATCATCATACACGTCTCCCGAAATATTTATGCGTGGGGTCGTATTTGCATCGGGCATGGTTTCCGATTGGCTCACATGTGGTATAAGGTGCTATTGAAACGATTGAGGGGCTCCTACGTACACGTAGAAGTGTTGGAAATCGTTTGTGATTTCTTATGTATCACCAATATTTCAGTTTATATCTCGTGTCCTTTTCCTGTAGATCATAGGCGGTTGCGCTATGAGTTGTGTGTGCTTTTGCTGTAGACCACACACGGTTGCACTATGAGTTGTGTGTGCTTTTCATATAAATCACAGGCGGTTGCTCTATGAGTTGCGTGTGCTTTCCATTCTAGATCGCACACGCTTAGTTGCTTAAACCATCTGCGCAGAAATAGACAAGTTATTGTAATATATCGCATTTAATTCACCCTGTGAATAGCAAATTTGCCACAATATGAAATCAACAAATAATGTCTACATGAAGAACATTCATCATAATTCGCCACAATATGCAATTGAACGAATAGTGTCCATGGGAAGAACATTCATCATAATTCACCACAATGTGCAATTGAGCAAATGCTAGCTAAATTCCATAGTTGTAAGACCAACATATGCAGTATATAATCATAGTGTACGAAATACGAGGACATGATCACATGGAAAACAATGCATCTGTGTGTATATGTTTAGCTAATAACACTCTGTGAATGAACACTTATTATTTGGGGATATGAATCGGGAAATCTTCGACGTCTTTAGGGGGCTTGATATAGTGTTTCACAAAGAAGGTGCTCATAAATTTCCTTACAGACATCAATTCATCTACGTCGAGCCATTCAGAGGTCATCGGTCCGAAGATCAACTGTGGGATTTTAAGGTCAGAATGTGATATATGTGTGGAGCAAAATATAGTAATTAAGAGATAGGCTAACTAGTTCTATTTTGTCAGCAAGAGGCGCCACATTCAACATGTCTGCATAGGTTCATCATGTGTCCGCAAATGTAGTATCCACATAGGATAGTCCCTTACTGTTATTGAGGGCATTGGAATGTTTTGTACAGTATATGCCCTGTTAGGAACAACCTAACCGGTGTAAGTTGTTTCTTTCTTTTTCTTTGGAGAGAAATACGCTTAATGAGAAACTTGAACATCTTACTAGCATTTTTCTGAATATAATATATTTTGTTCTCTTGCCAGAGAAACAATCACGTGCTCTAGAGGTAATTGGATGTTAAACCATAATCCTCCAAAAGTTATGTCCTTTGACAATATACTACAAATGAAAATGAATTTTCACATACCCAATTCTTGAACATGATATTAACACAACATATTAACATCAAAGAATTCAATACCTATCCATGAAATCCTGAAGATCATTCAGATCATGAGGCTCATTTGACTCTCTGAGAGAATCCAAGTTTTAAACTGTGTTGCGTCTTGGAACAATGACGACCGAGATGCAGTGATGTATACAGTTTAAGAAAACCTTGAACTTATGAACTATGTTGAAAATTGAAAGATGATTAATGTATGCATGGATTGGGCTCCGATCTGGAGCCTGTTCTTGGCTCTGGAGAGGGGAAATCATTGTCATCGTCATCACCAACCCTTCTCCATCAACACCGCCATGATGCTCACCACCGGGAGTGAGTAATTCCTTTGTAGGCTTGCTAGACGGGGGTGGGATTGGATGGAATTGATCATGTAATCGAGTTAATCTCAACAGGGCTTGATCCCTAGTATCCACTATGTTTTGAGATTGATGTTACTATGACTTTGCTATGGTTAATGCTTGTCACTAGGACTCGAGTGCCATGATTTCAGATCTGAACCTATTATGTTTTCATGAATATAAGAGTGATTTGGATCCTATCTTGCAAGTTATTGATACGTCCATTTTGCATCATGATTTCCTACTGTTATTTACTTTTTTTATTGAATAATAATGCTTTGGGGAGTGATTCTAATGCCTTTTCTCTCATAATATGCAAGGTTTACACAAAAAGGGAGAATACCGGCAACTGGAATTCTGGACCCACGAAAAGCACGTCACAGATACCTATTCGGCACAACTCAAGTGAAGCTGAAAATTTAGAGAGATTTTTTTTATTTAATAAGAATTACTGGAGATGAAAACTACTATAGGAGGGACCCATGTAGGATTGAATGTAGGTCTAGAGGGGGGTGATTAGACTACTTGAACAATTAAAAATCTACTTTTTCCAATTTTAAGTGCTAGCAGATTTTAGCATTTATAGCAAGTCAAGCACACCCTACACATGCATGTCTATGAGTATAGCAGCGGAAAGTAAAGACAAGCATTACTAGTAAAGGAAGGGTAGGAAGACCAAACGCAATTTGGATAGACGATGATTTTTCTCGTGGTTCCGATAGGTGGTGCTATTGTACGTCCATGTGTATGTAGTCTTCAACCCATAGAGGATAAAGGTCACGAGAGTCCACTGAGGTCTCTACCCACGGAGGGTTCCACGAAGAAGTAACCTTGACTATACCATGATGGCCTACGTTCACGGAGGACTAGCCTAACTTGGGGTAGATCTTAACAAAGTAGGTGATCTCCTTGCCCTTACAGACTTCTTGGTTCACCCCAACAACACGAAGTAGGAGGCTCCCAAGTGACACCTAACTAATCTAGGAGGCACCACCCTCCAAAAGGTAATAGGCTCGATAATGTCGATGAACTCCGTGCTCTTGTGCTTCAAGATAATAGACTCCTCAACACACAATAACTCTCTCATAGATTTGGCTTTGGTGGAAGAGATTGATTGGGTGGAAAGCAACTTGGTGAGGCTAGAGGTCAAGATTCATATAGTTGGAATGGAATGGCACGATCTCAACACATGAGTAGGTGGCTCTCTCTCAGAAAATCTGTTGGTATGAGTGGGGATCTATTCTGAGTGCTTCTCTTGCAAGTGAGTGGTGGTAGAGGTATATATAGGAATCTCCAAAAATCCAACAATTACACCTTAAGTGACCAACTCGGTGACACCGATGTGTTAATCTCGGTGGTACCAAGTTGCTCCAAAGGTAGCAACTTTTGAATCTCAGTGAGACCAATACATAAAACTTGGTTGCACCGATTGGGTGAACAACGGTCAGATGGCCAAACTCGGTGATGTCGATTCAACAAACTCGGTCAGACCAATTTTGCGAAATTGGGTAACAGGAAGTTGGCAACCCAAACTCGGTGGCACCAAAGTGGAGTCGGTTGCCCCGATATTCTAGGGTTTGGCTTGAGTCTGTTTGAGTCTAGGAATTGGTCGCACCGAGTGTTACTGGTTGCACTGATTTTGGATATTTGTCTTTGGATAGACTTTTGTGGAAGAGCTTGTGGGTGTTTTTTGTGACTATCACTTGTGCACGTATGAGCATTTTCTTCACCAACAGTACCTTACCCCCTTATAATAGTATTGGCTTTCCTATGGACTCAAAATGATTTATCACAAAGTGAAATGTAGATTCCTCTTCCTTGAAGCTTTGCCAATTTATTTCCTTGCGTCTTGGGGTATTACATAATCCTTTTGCCAACCCATCATTGAACTTATCCTAAAATATGCTTAGTGGAAACACTAGTTCAATGGCATATATGTTGTTATTAATTACCAAAACCACCAAGGGAGCAAATGTGCTTTCAATCTCCCCCTTTTTCGTAATTGATGACAATATATAGATCAAAGATTAGAAATATGATATAATAAGTTAATATAATCGTCGTTTTGAGAAGTATGTGATAAGTAAGAGCTCCTCGTAAATTTGTGCATTTTTAAATTTGCGTTTGAATGCAAATGCACAATCGATTAGGTACATGGGGCACTTCTTCCATGTCACATACATATTGGTGGTGCGCGAGAGTAATAAGAGTGAATATCATAGCACAACACAATCAAGCAAAGCGATTGATCATCTCATAAACATCAAAAGGATAGGAAATACTAACAACACACATTAAGCGTATGAGCAAACATGAACAAAAGTTTAACAAGCAACCAAAAGACCAAATGTTTTTGAAACAACAATAAAAACCAACGCTCTCTCTCACTCGAAGCCTAAAGATATATATACAACTTCTCCCCCCTTTGGCAACAAGTTACCAAAAACTTCAAAGAGATATAGCTAATCGTTCTTCTAAGGTTGATCTCCTCCGGTGGTCGATGTTGGAGTTGAGAGAACTGCATCGGTGAAGACCATGTCAGATGTCATGGATGGAGTTGGAGTAACAATTGGAGGAACGGGAGGAGCTGATGGAGCTGAAATGACAGTAGCAGGTGCTGATGAAGAAGGCCTCAACTCTGGAGCTAGCACTATGGCTGATCTGGCCAGGGTAGTGAAGTGTGTGTCTGTCCTAAGCGGAGGGTCATCATCATCATCATCATCATCATCATCATCATCATCATCTCAAGAATGAGGACGAGGCACAAAGCCAACTTCCTTCTTGAGCTCGGTCACAGTCTTGTTCAGCCCATCTACCATGTCATTGAGGGTCTTGATCCTGTTCTCAAAGATCCTCACAAGACTGTTCTGGTTCTCCAGTATGTCCTTGATGTCCTTCTGCATGCCCTGAACTTTTGAGATCAAGAGATCCATCTACTCGTTCCTGGATCTAGGGCCTTGAGCACTAGTGGCTCTAGCTCCCTCTACATGTGCCCTTGCCTGAGCTGCAACTCATGTGGGATGATCTGGGTCCATCACCACAACATTGTCCTCAAAGTCTGGCTGTAGGGGCAAGTGGGGTCTGTCCAGAGCAAATATATGCTTCTCCAGCTTGGAGTTGATGAGCATCTAAATGTAGGGTGCATAGCAGCAAGAACGCTTCTGATCAGCAACAACCCTCTTCACTATCTCCACAATCAGATCCATCACTTTGAATCTCTGGTTCTGGTCAATATGAAGCAGCAAGTTGATGGAGTAGCCCTCGATCATCTTCTCGTCTCCTGACTTGGGCATAAAATTATGCCTCGGAATGGTGTTGATGGTACGGAGACCTGCCTGGAGGTAGTTGATAGACCCTAGCTTATGAGACTAAATATGTGCATCTGGAATAACATTGTACATGTCCTTCGTGGCATTGTGGCTGGTCTTGGACTCTGAGTACACACAGACATCTCCATCATGTAGCTCTGGGACTCCTAGGATGGCAGCCAACTCATCAATAGTTGACTCATATCTTGCTCCTTATGTCATCCACACAATCCTACCATCTCCATAGAAGTGAGTAGTGGAGTAGAATTGCAAGATCATCTCATCGTTCCATGCAGTGAATTCTTTGCCAACAAACTCATCTAGGCCAACACAGTGGAAGTTTTCTTGTACATTAGGGAAATAGTCTTGATTTGCCTTGATGTACTTCCAGTCAACATACCTCATGTCATGCACAACTGGACTCTTTTCAAGCGGCACAGTCTCATAGAAATCATGTTGCTCCTTGGTGGAGAACCTGTAGTCGAAAGCTGTTTTCCTCCTCTGAGAGTAAGGATCAATGGCTCCCCATTCTCTCAAACCCGAATCCTTCTTCTTCTTCTTCATGTCTACAGCAAGTGGATGGATGGCATTGTGCTCTGGAAGGTTGGTCTGAGCTTAATCAATGCAGACATGGCATCCTCATCCATATCTCTGGAGGTAGATCCCTTATTCTTCTAAAAAGCTATAATCTATCTGGTTCACCTCTTGGATTTCTCAGCAGCAGCCTTCTTAAGGACAAACTTGGTGCTCTTGGATGGACCTTGCTTTGTCATAGCATCTGCCAAAAGCTTCTTCTACTTCTTCTTGGGAGGGGCATTGACAACTTGCTCTTCCTCCTCGTCCTCAACAATAGTAACATCAGCCACATCTGGGTCCTCATACATGGAGGTAGCCCTGCCAGTCACATAGACAATCCTCTTTCTGGCTTTCTTCTTCTCTCCTACCTTCTTAGGCAATGAGATCTTTGGGGGCTCAATGGTCATGGTAGCCCTAGCACTCTCAGGTTCTCTCACAGTCTCTGGAGGGACATATGTCTTGCTGACCACTCTCTTGGAAGAGGTGGCTTCATTTGCAGATATACTGACAGCTTTGTCTTACTTCTTGGCAAGAACTTCCTCTAGCACAAAATCAGAATCCTCCTCATCTGAATCTAGCTTATTCTTGGCCCTAGTAGCAACCTTGGGCAACCCATGAGAACTGGGGGTGCCTGGATCTGAAAAGGATCTAGGCTCAGGACTTGTGCCTGAACTCATGTCAACATTCCTCTCCTGCAAATTCTGACTGTCCTCTAAACCTGACATAGCTAACCCTGTGAATAGTGTAGAAGAGTAGAAGAAGATAAGCCATCACAAAATGAAGATATTTTTAAATTCTAAACTTAAAAATCTTATATGTAGTTCACAGCAAAAAGGAATTTCAGTATCACCGAGTTAAAACTTTCGGTGCTACCGAGACGCACAATACCCTTAACAGAAACTTGGCAGCAGTTTCAGTCAGACCAAAAACTGCCACTCGGTCTCA
The DNA here is from genome assembly GCA_022496015.1 of Hordeum marinum. NCBI lineage: Eukaryota > Viridiplantae > Streptophyta > Magnoliopsida > Poales > Poaceae > Hordeum > Hordeum marinum. The sequence continues at coordinate 307,391,453 of CM039678.1, read as the reverse complement.
CCGAGTAATGTCCTGAGTAGCACAAAAAGCAAATAGGTGGAACTGATTTTTCTGACTCGGTATCACCGAGATACGATTTTGCGGGCAACTAAACCTAAAAAAATTGCTTCGCTAATCTAGTGAGCGCTCTAGGGGATTTAGGAGTTTGTAAATGATGGATTATCGATAATGTAAACTCCAATGCGCAAGAATCGGACGGGGAGCACAAGGAGGTTCGGATCCATACCCTAGCTCGGTGACAGATCCGCTACAGTGGTGATGGGGAGGTTGATTCTGGCGGCGGCGGCGATTCCCAGCAGCGGAGATGCACGGGGAAGAAAAGGCGACGACTAGGGGTCACGAATCTACAGCGTAGGGTTTGGAGGGGGCGATGGTTTGAAGAAATTTTCAAAGGTCGGGTATGCCTCTTTATATACCCGTGTCTGTCGGTGACACCGATTCTAAATTTTTGGTTTCACCGAGTTCCTAAACTGTCAGCTGACAGGGAAACACGGTGTAACTAAGAATATGGAATCGATGGTACCGAGATTAGAAACCAGATCAACCCTAGAGATTCGGTGAGATCGAGATTTTTTGAGTTGGTTCCACCAAGATGCACTTGGGAGGTTTTAATGGTGAGTTCTTTGTCAATATGGAACTTTGAGTGCTACTCACACAGAGAGACCAAAAAGTACTTGCTCAAATTTTGTGATGCTGCATGAATAGAATGTGAGGTGAGAAAGCATAGATAGCTAAAGGAGTGGTCCTAGGCATTCTTGTTCATATAACTGGCAAAAGAAAAATCAAAAAGCCAAATAGCAACAATTGGATGTCCTTAAATGAGTAAATAAATGCAGACCACATCCTCACACAATAAGATGTCAAATCAAATCATGGCAAACATGCACATACACACTAGCATCTATCAAGCACTTTGGTGATGACGGGGTCATCTATATATGAGTATATTGACTTAGGAGCCAAGTAATAATACTTGTTCATAGGTCATACTCATCGTTTAAGCACAAGTGGGGTTACCACTTTTACGTAAAGCATTTAATGTTGTCACATACTATGAGATGCTTTGAATCAAGTCTTAGAGTAAAGCTCCCCCTTGATATGGCATCCCCCCATAGGAGGGATAAACTAACCTTGGGTTTTGTCGATGAAAACTTCATGTACGTGAAGTAGTGGTGGATGCTCAAAGTTGATGAAGATCACCATGAGTTGGGAGCATCCTTGTTGTTTCCTTACTCTTCTCACCTACATGGGTTAGTCCCAACACACAAGCGACAAATACAAGGATAGCTACGGACATGGAGTGCAAAGCATATATGACGATGTCCATTGATTTGTTGATTACCTTGTCCCTTGCTTACCTTTGAGGGAATTTGTGACTCCTTGAACTATTCCATGATGTTGAAGTTGATTGCAACTAGTTCTTGTCAATAATGAATAGGAGTGAATTTCATTAGCGGAGTCGCCCCTCAAGAACTTGTCTAGTTCTTCTTCTTAGGGACCCACATCAAGTTGATGGGGATCCTTTGTGTTGAAGTATCACTTGTAGAATTTGAGCTTGTGTTAGCCATGGGAACCCACTTCACCATAGCTTGGGATTCATCTTCATATGAGTCAATGTCCTCTTGAAGCTTGTTCTTACCCTTGAGCTTGGGGTCTTGTGGTGGAAGGTCATCTTGAGCTTTTTTCCCTAGGGAGAGTATTTTCATACTTCTCCTTTTTAGGCACAAACCTTGGCTTGGGATTCTTCCCATTCAACTCCATTAGCGTTCAAGTAGCCAATGCCATTGTTATTCCGGTATACTCCATGCTTGCATACAATCTCCTCGGATTGTTTGCATCCGGCAAGACTCTTGTGGATACCTTTCTCTATAATCCCATTCAAAAGTTCATTTTCTTGCTCAAGGGTAACTTGGCTAAGAGAAGAGTTAGTGGGATCAATAGAACTACTAGAATCAATATCATTAGATTTATCATTTTTATTCCTACTAGTTGAAGAACCTTTCTTGCCTTTGTTACTAGTTTGCTTAGCCTTAACTTGTGGAATGAACGTAGACAAGAGAAGTCATTTGTCTAGACAAGAGGAAGTCTTCTTTCGAAGATAGTCATTGATAGCTTGAAGGAACTCATGCTCTTGCTCTAAATTAAGGTTCTCGAAGTGGAGCTTCTCATGTGTCCTTTCAAGCTCTCTATGATCTTGTAGAGTAGACTCATGAGCTAACTTTAAGAGTGTTTAGTTCTTGAGTTAGTCGTTCTATTTCGAACTTATCATCATCACATGACTTATATTGACTAGAGATATTACTAGCAAGTTCATCTTGACTAACATTGATAGATTTTTCAAATAGCAAGTCATCTTCAATTAACAAGTCATCCTCATCACTATTGAAATCAAGATACTCGGGGTGTGATACCTTGGGGCCTTTATACATGAAGCAACATCCACTCCCTTCATTCGGTGAATCAAATATGTCGTAGGAGTCGATTGTCACTAGTGCAAGTCTAGCAACACCTTCATCTTGACAATAGTCGGAGTTGGAGTGGTAGCTTCTCTTGTAGTGGTTTTCGGATTCGGAGCCGGAAACCCATTCACCAACATGAGCTTGATGTCTTCTTCTTGAGTAGACCTTGGTTTACTTGTCCTTCTTCTTCGAGTCCCCACTTCTCCTTGAGGGTCTTCGTTCATAACGATCATCTCTACTCCTTCTCTCTCTTTGACGTGACTCGTCTCCTGAGCTTCAACTTCTTGGTGACTCTTCTTTCCTTTTGTAAGGAGCCGTGCACTCATTGGAGTAGTGTCTGAGCTTCCCACAATTGTAGCAGTGTTGGTCACGACTTGATGAGCGCTTCTCTTCATATCTTGAGTTGGATCTTTGATCTTTGCATCTATTCTTATAGAAATTGTTGAATTTCTTGACCATGAGGCTTATCTCTTCATTTGTGACAAGTTTTTCGCTTGAAGTTGCGGGAGCATCACTTGTGGCTTTGTAAGCACTTCTAAACTTGTTGTGAAGCTCTTCCTTGTCCTTGAGTGTCATCTTATGAGAACAATCCCTCCAATCACTTCTGTTGGCTTGAGATCTTTATTGTTGAGCATCATTTGGATCAATCTGCATATGGTGTCATATAGATCATCCAAATCTCGAAGTATCTTATTGATGATGAATTTGTCGTTCATTTCCTAACATCCTAAGCCGGCAATCTCATTGGTGATGAGAGCTAGACTAGAGTACATCTCAGTGTGTCCTTCACCATCCTTCATGTTGAACTTGTCAAACTAACTTTGAAGAACATCCAACTTAGATTTTCTCACAAATTCGGTACCTTCATGCGAATGAACCAAAATATCCCAAATCTCTTTTGCATTCTCAAGACGACTGATTTTATTGAATTCTTTGGGGCATAGGCAGTTGAAGAGAATGTCACATGCTTGAGCGTTTAATTGCAACATCTTCAATTCATCTGCAGTCGCTTCGCGATCCGGTTCCCTTCCATTCGCAAAGAATTCACCTTGCAATCCAACATGAACAACAGCCCAAACGGCAGGGTTATGACCAAGAAGATGCATTTTCATTTTGTGCTTCCAACTGGCAAAATTAGTGCCATCAAAGTACGGACCTCTATGGTGATAATTTCCCTCGCTAAATGCCATACTCTTCCAGGTTGTGAAACCAATGCAATGGATACCAAAGCTCTGATACCACTTGTAGGATCGAAAGTATGTCAAGAGGGAGATGATTAGACTACTTGACCAATTAAAAATCTACTTTTTCCCAATTCTAAGTGTTGGAAGATTTTAGCATTCATAGCAAGTCAAGCACACCCTACACATGCATGTCTATGAGTATAGCAGTGGAAAGTGAAGACAAGCATGAGTAGTAAAGGAAGGGTAGGAAGATCAAACGCAATTTGGAGACACAATGATTTTTCCCGTGGTTCCGATAGGTGGTGTTACCATACGTCCATGTTTATGGAGTCTTCAACCTACAGAAGGTAACGGTCAAGAGATTCACGAAGGGCTCTACCCATGGAGGGTTCCACGAAGAAGCAACCTGGACTATACCATGATGGACTACGTCCACGGAGGACTAGCCTAAATCGGGGTAGATCTTCATGAAGTAGGCAATCTCCTTGGCCATACAAACTTCTTGGTTTAGTCCACAACACGAAGTAGGAGGCTCCCAATAGACACCTAACCAATCTAGGATGCACCACCCTCCAAAAGGTAATAGGCTCGATAATGTCGATGAACTCCTTGCTCTTGTGCTTCAAGATGATAGACTCCTCAACAAACAATCACTCTCTCATAGATTTGTCTTTGGTGGAAGAGATTGATTGGGTGGAAAGCAACTTGGGGAGGCTAGAGATCAAGGTTCATATGGTTGGAAGGGAATGGCATGATCTCAACACATGAGTAGGTGGCTCTCTCTCAGAAAATCAGTTGGTATGAGTGGGGATCTGTTGTGAGTGCTTCTGTTGCGAGTGAGTGGTAGTGGAGGGGTATATATAGGCATCTCCAAAATTCCAACTGTTGCACCTTAAGTGACCAACACGGTGACACCGATGTGTGAATCTCGATGGTACCAAGTTGCTCCAAAGGTAGCAACCTTCAAATCTCGGTAAGACCGATACATAAAACTCGGTTGCATTGATTAGGTGACCAACGGTTAGATTGCCAAACTCGGTGACGCCGATTCAACAAACTCGGTCAGACTGATTTTGTGAAATTGGGTAACAGGAAGTTGGCAACCCAAAACTCGGTGTCACCAAAGTTGAATCAGTTGCACCAATGTGCTAGGCTTTGGCTTGAGTCTGTTTGAGTCTGGGAATCGGTAGCACCGAGTAGGAGTTGTTGGTTGCACCGATTTTGGATATTTGGCTTTGGACAGACTTTTGTGGAACAGCTTGTGGGTGTTTTTGGTTACTATCACTTGTGCACGTATGAGCATTTTGTTCACCAACAGCACCTTACCCCCTTTTAATAGTATTGGCTTTCATATGGACTCAAAATGATTTCTCACAAAGTAAAATGTTGAGTCCTCTTCCTTGAAGCCTTGCCAATTTATTTCCATGCATCTTGGGGTATTCCACAATCCTTTTGCCAACCCATCATTGAACTTTTCATGAAATATGCTTAGTGGAAACATTAGTTCAGTGGCATATATTTTGTTATTAATTACTGAAACCACCAAGGGAGCAAATGCGCTTTCTGCCCCGGGTGGGGCCAACCCACCAGGGCCTGCCAGGCCCCCTTGGCCACGCCTTGGTGTATCGTGCCCAGCCTGGCCCGCTTTTGGTGCCCATCTTCTAGTATAAATTCCCAAAAAACCAAGAAAAAATAATAGGAGGAGTTTCGGGATGAAGCACCGCCGCCTCGAGGCAAAATCTGGGCAAGAGCACTTTTGCTCTTCGGCAGAGCGATTCTGTTGGGGGAACTTTCCTCCCGGAGGTGGAAATCGAAGCTATCATCATCACCAAGACCCCTCTCATCTTTGGGAGGCCAATCTTCATTAACATCTTCAACAACGCCATCTCCTCTCAAACCCTAGTTCATCTCTTGTGTTCAATCTTTGTACCGGAACATCAGATTGGTACATGTGGGTCACTAGTAGTATTGATTACCTTGCATTGTTGATTACTATATGGTTTATTTGGTGGAAGATTATATGTTCAGATCCATTATTCTATTCAATGCTCCTCTGATCTTGATCATGAGTATTATTTGTGAGTAGTTACCTTTGTTCTGAAGGTCACGTGAGAAGTCATGTTGGGACTAATCATGTCAATTTGATATGTGTTCCATATTTTGATGATATGTATGTTGTGACTCCCTTAGTGGTGTCATGTGAACGTCGACTACATGACACTTCACCATTCATGGGCCTAAGGGAATGCATTGTGGAGTTGTTATTAGATGATGGGTTGCTAGAGTGACAGAAGCTTAAACCCTAGTTTGTGCGCTACTTCGTAAGGGGCTGATATAGATCCACATGTTTAATGCTATGGTTAGACTTTGTCTTAATACTTTTCTTCTAGTTGCGGATGCTTACAAGGTGGTTAATCATAAGTAGGTTGTTAATTCAAGCAAAAACAGCACCTTATCACCGGTCCACCCACATATCAAATTATCAAAGTAGCAAACATGAATCAAACCAACATGATAAAAGTGACTAGACGAAATTCATGTGTACCCTCAATAACACTTTGCCTATTACTAGTGACTGTTTTGGTCTGTCCTTTGCCTAACAAGGATTGGGCTACCTTGCTGCAACTTGTTCACTGTTACCCACTAGTAGAAAACAGGGCATTGGTTTGGGCTAGGCCAGCCCATTAGTCCTGATTCAATCACGAACCGGGACCAATGGGGGGCAACGGTCCCGGTTCTTGAGGCCAGGGAGGCGGGCGGGCCACGTGGGGCATTGGTCCCGGTTCCAGACACAAACCGGGACCAGCGTTCCTTGCTCCTAGCCCACAACCATTGGTCCCGGTTTGTGGCTGGATCCGGGACCAAAGGGGGTCCTTTAGTCCCGGTTCCAGTCAGGAACCAGGACCAATGAGATGCCTATATATACCCCCTCGCCAGCGAGCAGAGCACTCCACACTGCTCTATTTTTTTGGCCGGCGAGGGGAGAGCTTTGTGGTGCTCTAGCTCACCTCCTATGCACATGAGGTGTTTGATGAAAGGCCCAAGCCAAACTTAAGTTTTCTCCTCTCGAAGCGCCTTGTCCAAACTCCATTTTCGTCAAGAATTGTCTAGGTTTGGCGGTCTGTCCTTTCCCGTCCCCGTCCTGAAACCACCGTCGATCGCCCGCACATGGTGAGCCTCTTGATCTTATCTTCTTGCTAAAATAAAATATACTTACTCGTATGATTTTCTTACTTTTATTATTGTTTGTTATTATATAGTGCCATGGTTATGGTATCTGCCCACGTCAGCCCTCGTCCAGTCTATGATTCAGATGTGGTATATTATCTTTTATATAACTATTTCACACATCTAATGTCTATGACAATTAATTATGCCACCAACTTGACGTAGATGTTTTTATCTATAGGAAGTAGTTGAACCAGAAATGGATACCGGCTATGCAATTCTGCTCGACAAGTTAACTAGAGCTAAAAAAGAAATCGATCATTTGAAATAAAAATTGAAAAGAACTAAAGATGACAAGATGGTATTGGAGTTGCATGTTGCCGATATTGTCGATGATCACAAGACCAAGATGGATGCAATGCGCTTGAAGCTTAGAAAGATTAGAAAATATGCCATTCATACTGAGGCTTGGTATCATTATGCCGTTGGATCAATTGGTACCTTAGTAGCGGTTATGATTGCATGTGTTCTTGCATTTAAATTTTTTACATAGTTTCATTGTATGTTTTAATTAGATGCTCTAGAGAGCTATATGTTGTTCAATAATAACAACTATGTATGAACTGTACGTATTTATTTTGGTCATTATTGTACTTTGGCTTTAATGTGATGATGAATTTCTATTAATTTTGTCACTTCTCTATTTATGATATGTTGTAATGGTTTTTAATACATTTTATTATATAACGCATGCAGATGAACCGACAATAGATGTACAGTGACCGACGCACCTCCGAGTATACTAAGGGCCTGCATAATTTTCTCGAAGCGGCTGAGGCAAACAAGCAGAATTGTTTTATGCTTTGTCCATGTACTGTCTGTGAGAATACAAAGTCTTTCTCCAACGCCAAAACTCTTCACTTCCACCTGCTTCAGAAGGGTTTTATGCCACACTATAATGTTTGGACCAAGCACCGAGAAAGAGGGGTTATGATCGAAGACAACGAAGAAGAAGAGGATGACAACATCTACCCTCCCCTTGAATACGGTGATGCTGCAATGGGGGAAGCTGAAGATCAAGAGGAACCAGACGAAGTGCCCGATGATGATCTTCGCCGGGTCATTGTTGATGCACACAGAGAATGCGAAAGTGAAAGGGAGAAGTTGAAGTTTGATCGCATGTTAGAGGATCACAAAAAGGGTTGTACCCAAATTGCAAAGATGACAACAAAAAGCTCGGTACCACACTGGAATTGCTGCAATGGAAGGCAGACAATGGTGTATCTGACAAGGGATTTAGTTCGCTACTGAAAATAATGAAGAAGAAGCTTCCAAAGGATAACGAATTGCCCGACAGTACGTACGCAGCAAAGAAGGTTGTATGCCCTCGAGGATTGGAGGTGTAGAAGATACATGCATGCCCTAATGATTGCATCCTCTACCGCGGTGAGTACGAGGAATAGAACGCATGCCCGGTATGCGGTGCATTGCGGTATAACATCAGAAGAGATGACCCTGGTGATGTTGAGGGCCAGCGCACCGGGAAGAGGGTTCCTACCAAGGTGATGTGGTATGCTCCTATAATACCAAGGTTGAAACGTCTGTTCAGAAACAAAAAGCATGCCGAGTTGATGCATGGCACAAAAAAGACCATAACAAAGAGGGAAGTTGCACCCGCTCACAGGTCGCAGTGGAGAAAGATTGAGAGAAAGTGGTTTAAGTGCAGATGGTGTTAATCCTTTTGGGGAGCAGAGCAGCCACATAGCACATGGCCTGTGACTCTATGTATGTATAACCTTCCTCCTTGGTTGTGCATGAAGCAGAAGTTCATTATGATGCCAGTGCTCATCCAAGGCCCTAAGCAACCCGGCAATGACATTGATGTGTACCTAAGGCCATTAGTTGATAAACTTTTATAGCTATGGAATGGAAGAGGTGTATGTGTGTCGGATGAGAAAGAACAAGAGGAATTTGACCTACATATGTTGTTGTTTGTAACCATCAATGATTGTCCTGCTCTCAGTAACCTTTCAAGACAGACAAACAAGGGATACCACGCATGCACACACTGTTTAGATGACACTGACGGTATATATTTGGACAAATGCGGGAAGAATGTGTATCTGGGGCATCGTCGATTTCTTCCGACCAACCATCAATGTCAAAAGAAAGGAAAGCATTTCAAAGGTGAGGCAGATCACCGGAAGAAGCCCGCCCTCCGTTCTAGTGATCACATACTTGATATGGTCAATGATTTACAAGTAATATTTGGAAAGGGTCCTAGCGGACTATCTGTTCCGAATGACGCTGACAAACGCGCACCCATGTGGAAGAAGAAACCTATATTTTGGGACCTACCCTATTGGAAAGACCTAGAGGTCCGCTCTGCAATCGACGTGATGCACGTGACGAAGAATCTTTGCGTGAACCTGCTAGGCTACTTGCGAGTGTATGGGAAGACAAAAGATACACCGAAGTCATGGGAGGAACAACAACGTGTGCATCAAAAAGATGGCATGCATCCAAACCAATATGAAGGTCCTGCCAGCTACGCTCTTACCAAAGAAGAGAAGGAAATCTTCTTTGAATGCCTGCTCAGTATGAAGGTCCCGTATGGCTTCTCGTCCAATATAAAGGGAATAATAAATATGGCAGAGAAAAAGTTCTAGAACCTAAAGTCTCATGACCGCCATGTGATTATGACGCAACTGCTGTCGGTTGCATTAAGGGGGCTTCTACCGAAAAACGTTCGATTAGCCATTGTGAAGCTATGTGCATTCCTCAATGCAATCTCTCAGAAGGTGATCGATCCAGAAATCTTGCCAAGGTGAAGGAGTGATTTGGTGCAATGTCTTGTTAGTTTCGAGCTGGTGTTCCCACCGTCCTTCTTCAATATCATGACGCACGTCCTAGTTCATCTAGTCGATGAGATTATTGTTCTGGGCCCTGTATTTCTACACAATATGTTCCACTTTGAGAGGTTCATGGGAGTCTTAAAGAAATATGTTCGTAACTGCGCTAGGCCAGAAGCAAGCATCTCCATGGGCCATCAAACAGAGGATGTCATTGGGTTTTGTGTTGACTTCATTCCTAACCTTAAGAAGATTGGTCTCCCTCAGTCGCGGTATGAGGGGAGACTGACTGGAAAAGGCATGCTAGGAGCAGACTCAATAATATCTAGGGACGGGCATTCATGGTCTCAAGCACACTACACAGTTCTACAGAATTCCACCTTGGTGACCCCGTATGTCGATGAACACAAGAATATTCTACGCTTCAAACACCCGGTGCAGTGTGACGACTGGATTACATATGAACACATCAGGACTTTCGGCAGTTGGTTGCAAACACGTCTCATGGGTGACAACACTATTTCTGATGAGCTGTACTCATTGGCCAGGGGACCATCTTCGACTGTATTGACTTACAAAGGGTGCGAGATAAATGGGAATACATTTTACATGATCGCCCAAGATGAAAAGAGAACCAACCAAAACAATGGTGTCCGCTTTGATGCAACAACCAAGAGGGGAAAGGACACATATTATGGTTACATAGTGGACATATGGGAACTTGACAATGGACATGATTTCATGGTCCCTTTGTTTCAGTGCAAATGGGTCAATCTATCAAGAGGCGGGGTACAGGAAGACCCACAGTACGGAATGACAACAATGGATTTGAACAATCTTGGGTGCACAGACGAACCATTCATCCTAGCCAATGATGTGGCGCAGATTTTCTATGTGAAGGACATGTCTACCATACCGAGAAAAAGAAAAGATAAGGAAGCGAATACATCATACAATGAGCCAAAGCACCACATAGTTCTTTCAGGAAAAAGAGACATCATGGGATTGGAGGGCAAGACAGACATGTCTGAAGATTATGAAATGTTTCATGAAATTCCTCCCTTCAAAGTCAAGGCTGACCCAAACCCCCTGTTAAACGATGAAGATTATCCATGGTTACGACGCAATAAGCAAAGGACACAAGCGAAGAAAAAGTGAAGACTTTCTCTCCACAGCTATATCATTGTAGTAACATGTGAAGAAATGAAATGCCTTTTGTAACACATGAGTTTTCGTCCGAATCCCTAATAATTCAAAAGAGATTTTCCGTTTTGTGCACAAAGTGCATCCAGTTTTTGCCATAACCCTCTCAACTTTTTATGACATGCTATGTGGGTGAAATGATGATACCATGCCAACTTTCAACCTTTTCAGAGTTCATTTGAAGTGCTTTTCAATTTGAGGGTCATTTAGCTCAAAGAAACAATAAGTGCATGAAAAATACCAAATGAAGTCAGAAAGTGTTGAAAATTGATGATGTGGCTTTGAATGGTGCATTTTGAACACACAAATACTTTGGAGTTCAAATGAGTTCAAAAAACTGAAATCCCTTTGTAACAGATGAGTTTTCGTCCGAAACCCTGATACTTCGAAAGAGATTGTCCATTTTGTACATGAAGTGCATCCATTTTTTGCCCTAACCCTCTCAACATTTTAGCACATGCTATGTGGGTGAAATGATGATACCATGCCAACTTTCAAACTTTTAAGAGTTCGTTTGAAGTGCTTTTTAATTTCTTTCAAAACATCGTGGGAGTGGAGTTCAAGAAAGAATCAGCTAAAAAGCTTTTATAAACCTCTAGTATTTTTGAAACAATAATTATATAAAAATTATGCAACTAAAATTATCAAAGTATTTTTTTGTTAAAAAGAATGAACTAAAATAACAGAAGAAAAATATTGGAAAAAAATTTAAAAAATAAATAAAGCAAAAAACAAAACAAAAATACTAGAGAAAAATTAAAAAACTGCCGCTTTAAAGAGGATTCAGACCCATAGAAGGCCCACTAGGCCCACACGCACATACAAAGTGGTTAGGCCCGTAAGCCTGCTTTAGAGAGGAGCTCAAACTCTCAGGCGCACCGCGCCTTATAAATAGGTGCGACACAGTCTCCACTAGCGAGGTGGGACTGAACTCCCACCACGCCGCTGTGCAAGGCCATTGGTCCCAGTTGGTGGAACCAATCGGGACCAATACCTACCTTTAGTCTCGGTTGGTGGCACCAACCGGGACCAATGCCCCCCTTTAGTCCCGGTTTTGCCACCAACCGGGACCAAAGGTCTCTTTTCGGCAGAAGCAGAGACCTTTGGTCCCGGTTGGTGGCACGAACCGGGACCAAAGGTAGGCATTGGTCCCTGTTGGTCCCACCAACCGGGACCAATGGTGTGTGTATATAGGCAGCACTTGTGAAAAATTTCATTTTCATCTCGCAGTTCCCCCCGACGACGTCGACCTCCTCGACGCCGCTAGGATGCCCCGACGTCGTCGCCATCGCCCGTGCCCCTGCCCTGCCCCTGATCCCATGCCGATGTCGTCCACCACCCATGTTGTCGCTATCTGCCACCCACGCCGTCGCCATTGCCCGTACCCTTGCCCTGCCCCCGAGCCCACGCCGTCGCCGTCCGCCGCCCCACCCGAGCGCGCCCTTGCGCCCCAACCGCCCCCACCGTCGCTGTCGTCACCGGCTCCCTCGTGCGCCACCCCCACCGTCACCCTTGCTAGCCGACGCCGTCCCTGTCGTTGCCCCGGCCACGCCCCTACCCCAGCCCGCCCCCACCATCACCGTCGCCCTTGCCGCCCCCGCCATCACCCTCGTTGGCCGCCCCCGCTGTGAGGCGACGCCGTCGCCCCTTGTATTTTTTTTCATTTTTTATATGTATGTATGGATGTTCATATATGTATTAATTTTTTTGTTCAGAGCATTTTTGTTCATATATGTATTTTTTGTTCATATGTGTATTAAAGTTTTTCTTCAAAGCACTTTTTTGTTCATATATGCATTTTTTTGTTCATATATGTAGAGTGAAAACGAAAACAAACATATAAGAAAAAACAAAGTAAAAATGAAGAAGGAAAAGAAAACCGCTCACCCGACCAACTATCGAGGCCACCCAAACCCTAGAAGAAAGAGAGTCGTTGTCGATCTACCCCCTCCCTGATAACTTCGACATGAGGGGGGACGTCGGACATGCATGAGTGAGAGAGACGATCCACTCGCCCGACCAACTATCGAGGCCACCCAAACCCTAGAATAAAGAGTGTCGTTGTCGATCTACCCCCTCCCCAATAACTTCAACATGAGAGGGGACATCGGACATGCATGCGAGAGAGGCGGTCCGCTCACCCGACCAACTATCGAGGCCACCCAAACACTAGAAGAAAGAGCGTCGTTGTTGATCTACCCCGTCCCTACCTGATAAACTCTCGAGGCCACCCAAACCGGGACTCAAAAAGCGTTGTCGAGGCCACCCCAAACCCTAGAAGTGTTGTCGAGGCCACCCCAAACCCTAGAAGCGTTGTCGAGGCCACCCAAATTTACCAAGTTAAATGAAGAAAACTCCGGTAACATAGATTTATCAAGAATGCCCCCATTATGGATGTGCACTTGTTGATCCAAATTTTTTCTGATCTCATCTATAGATATATTCTTCTATATATCACGTTGTCTATCAAAGTATTGAAGAAATCCGTGGCTTCATCATTAGCCGGAAGTAACATGTGTATGATGCTACGAAGCTCTTCAAAGTTGTTTTGAAACGGAGTCCCGGATAGAATAATTTGCTTTTTGGTACGAATTTCAGCAAAGGCCTTCCAAATAGCGATATTCGGAAGGCTCTTGCTGAACTTCATACCAAAAAGCTAATTAATTATCCTATCCGAAACTCCGTTACAAAACAATTTTGGAGAGCTTCGTACCATTATGCACCTGTTACTTCCGGCTAATGATGAAGCCTTAGTTTTGTTGAATCATTTGACACTAGACAACGTGACATATAGAAGGGTAGATGAGATCAGGAAAAATACGGACCATTTTCTGCACATTCAGAATGGCGCCATTTTGTTAATTAAATCCCTTAAAGATTAACAGAATCCCTTGTTTGACATTCATGAGAGAGGCGGTCCGGACGTCGGACATTCATGAGAGAGGCGGTCCGGATGTCGGACATTCATGTTTGTATATTAACTGCCATGTTGTAATATTTGCAGAAACTATGGATCTAAGAGACGAAGAACAAGAACAGTTGTTGGGGGACATAATCCACGGCGGACGTGATATCTTATCGTTTCTCAACGACACCGATGGTCTAGAAGGAGAGGATTATGACAGCTCCAGTGATCGAACAATGGAGGAGGAAGGACATGATCATGATGGCTCCGGTGACCGAATGCTAGAGGAAGAAGGAGACTATGATGACGGCTCCAGTGACCGATCGGAGGAGGGAGCTGTTGCAAAGTCCTGCGAGGTATATATATTAATTAAGCTTGTGCTAACTAGCTAATTGATGCATTAATTGTTTTGGTATGTACATATATTAATTAAATCTTCTTTCTTCTTTTATAGCCCTCCGGATCGAGCCAAACTTCAGTAATGAGACGAGGCCTGAAGAAGAGGTTGCGCAAGGATGAAAAGTTCATGATCACAGCACTCGCGAATGATGGCCATCCAATTAAACCCAAGTGGACCAAGAACACATTTTCTGCTCAGTGTGGAGCTATTGTTAGGGACAACATCTCGATCAGCATCAAGCAATGGAATAAGCCTAAGGACGGCGCCCCTGATGGTGATTATCTCACCGATAGACAAAAAGATGATCCTTGGACCGCGCTAAAGGCAACTTTCACCCTACCGCTAGAGGAGGATCCAAATAAGCCAGTTATAGAGCCACTCGTCAAGGCGTGTGCTCTTAAGAAGATGGCAGATCTATTCAGGAGGTGGAAGAATGAGTTGAAATCAAAGTTTGTTGACAAAGGGAAGAATCTAGAATTCACCGGCCGATTTTAGAAGATAAGAGATTACTGGCCCGCATTTGTGGACTACACGACATCGTACAAGAGTAAGAAAATGTCAGAGACAAACAAGGTTAATGCTGCAAAGAAGCAGTATCACCATCACACGGGGTCAGGTGGCTACCTCATAGCCCGGCCGTTGTGGGACAAAGCTGAGAATGACCTGACTGCTAAAGGGGTCGTACCACAGACATTAAACTGGCCAGACCATTCAAGGACTTGGTTCTTTGGGGTTGGGGGAACTTTGGACCCTGAAACAGGGAAGTGCCGTTGAACGGATGAGCAACTTGCAATACCCATGAACAAGTTTCAGAAGTATATCAGTGTAGGAAGGGATGTTCATTCTCGACAGAGAGAAGGACAAGCTAACTGAGGCCCTAGGGAATGTTGAGCACCCTGGGCGAACACAAGGCACACTAGGCTCCATTCCGTGGAAGGTTGGGTTTCTCGACTTAGGTGGTTACAAAAGACGAGAGAGAAAGAGGAAAGAGGAGCTGAGCGAAATTCAGAAGCTCAATGCAAGACTACAAAAGCTAGAGGAAGCTGAGAGACAGCGAGCTGCCGGCCAACCATCTCAGCGGCACGAAGCTACCCCACCATCTCAGTGGAGAAGCAGCGTCGCTTCCACGAAGCCCGTTCAGCCTGACTTCATGTCTCCTAGCTACCCCGTGGATACTATCACGGAGGCTCAACATTGCGAGATTATGACGAAATGTCAGAACCTCACTTTCAAGGCGGCTGTCGGCTCTGTTGCACCTCCTCAACCCAACGAAACTTTTCACTGCCGTCCGATTCCACATGGCTATGCTGTTGTGATGGTGGATGAAGTAATGGCGGAATTTGAGGAGCTCGAGCTTGACCACTATACAGGTGAAGGAGAGAATAAGCTGGTTCGTGCCCTGAGGAGTACACGTCTATGGCAGAAGGAGTACATCAAGCTTCCAAACTGGACGCATCTGCCTCCTCCTTCTCCTCAGGCGAATCAGGGCACTCCGCCGCCTCCTCCTCCTCCTCCTCCAGTGAGTGATCAGGGTACACCGCCTCCTTCTCCGGCTCCTCTAACGCGTGGGGGCACTCCGCCTCCTCCTTCGCCTACTCCGGCATGTCGGAGTAGTATGCCTGGGAGCCACCGCCGCTTCGGCGGCTAGCAATACAAGCATAGGCAAAAGGGGATACAGATATGGTCCATCTCTCAAGCCTCTAGAAAAGTTACCATATGAGAGGACCGAGTCTGAAAACGAGGAGATATGTCAGGCCGAAGTGAAGGCCCATTTTTCAAAAAAAAACTCCACCTCCGAAGGAGAAGATAGATCCGGTGAAAGCGATGCGCACTATCAATGCCCTGAAGAGACCACCACCGCCTCTGCCAGATTCCAACTTTGACCGCTGCATTAAAAAGACATATCAAGATGCGCGGCGGTCGGGAAGTACTTCCAGTGATGCAAGGTTAGCAAAACGAAGAAGTGGGAAAAAATCCCCAGCTCGGCGAACAGGCGAACCAATCGTGCCCCCCCCCCCCCCCCCCCGCTCAAGGTGTCTAGCGATATCGTTACTAATCATCCGGGGATGGTTCCTGGTACCAAACCTGGTGATTACCTGAGTGATGATGTATAGTTTAAGTCGTTGGAGGTGGACGAATTCCGTTACCGGCACGTGCGGCCTATCGTCAAACCTGATCATCCTCCTCTAACAATGATGATGCGAAAATTCCATCAATGGTACATGAAAACCTGCCGCGAGTCTGGGAAGGATTCTTTGATACTGTCAGTTAAAGAGGAGCACGACCTCATTGGAATGGAACTGTTGAATGTTCAATTTGAGGAGATATTCCAGTTATACAATCAAAAGGCCCTTGACAAAACAATCGTGACTTGCTACTGTCTGTAAGTACTACTTCTGTAATTAAGTCTCTCTATGTATATAGCTTAGCTCTTTCATTGCATGTATATATAATTATCCTCACTATATTATGCAGATTGAAGATCGTTGAATGCAGAAAAGCACAAATCTATGACATTGGGTTCATTAACCCAAATGTCATACATGAGTATAATTTTCAAAAGCATGCCACACAAACCGAGGAGAAATTGCTACAATCGTTGCTTAAAAGTCAAAACAAAGGGACAATACTCTTTCCTTACAACTTCAAGTGAGTGTTATTGTCTTGTGCATATTCGGTTTCCCTTATTACTCGAGGTTTTGAGTAATTTAATTGATGAGTTATGCATGCATGCGCAGTTTCCACTTTATTCTGCTAGAGATTCAGCTTGAGCGGGGAGTAGTGACTGGCTTAGACTCGAAACGAAAAGATCCCCAGGAATATGCGGACATGACTGAAATTCTACAAAAGTAAGTTCAATCGATCATTATCGCATCACATAGGCAACTTTGTTCATTTCCTGATATCAAGTAATTATTGTCTTTGTCTGTCAGGGTTTGGAAAGAGTTCACAGCAATTGTTCCGGCACTGCCAGGGGAGCTGCGATTTACACACCCGAAAGTAAGTACTACTAGCTAGTTCCGCGCATCCCCATTGATTCTAGTTTCATTAGTACCATTTATCATGCTTGATTATCAGTTTGATTGAACTCTATTTCTCGTAAAGTGCTTGTGGCAGGAAACCGGGAATAATTTATGTGGATACTACATTTGCGAGTTCATCTACAACGCGACGACCCCTAAGCGGGGCTACTCTGGAAAACAATTTCAAGTGCGTAAGCAATCATATTCACAATTTTATTTTATTACCATATATATGTATTGACCCCCTTCTTCAAATTAGATGTGGCATATGCGGGATGAACTCCTACCACATGATTGCATACGAGCAATTCAAGAAGAATTGGCGGGATTCTTTCTTGACCACATCATAAATAAACCAGAGAATACCATCTGGAAGTTGACATTAGATGTTAGGGATTGTAAGAGATCTTATATTATATATATGTAGCTAGTAGCGTCGGATATATATACGACCAATCTCTCGGAGAAAGAGAGGTCGATCACTTCTATCTCTATATGTTCATGACGATCTTTTGTACTTAATGGTTCCTTCATTTGCTTACTAGCTAGCGTGTCAAGTTCTCTCTATAGTAGCTAGCGTCGACCAAGCAAGGAGAAAGAGAGGACACTTCTCTATATTAATTAGCTAGCTAAAACAATATCAAACCCCTAAATTAACCGTCCAAAACCCCCTTAACCCTGTTGGGGAACGTCGCATGGGAAACAAAAAGTTTCCTACACTCCCGCAAGACCTATCCATGGTGATGAGCATCTACGAGAGGGAGAGTGGATCTACATACCCTTGTAGATCGCTAAGCGGGGAGCGTTAAGAAACGCGGTTGGTGTAGTCAAACGTCTTCGCGATCCAAATCGCCGAGCGTCCCGCAATCTCATCACGATCTGTCCCGCGATCCAATCACGATCCATCCCGTGAACTCATCACGATCCGTTCCGCGATCTCATCACAATCCGTCTCACAATCTTGATCATGGTCCTTTCGATCTAGCGCCAAACGGACGACACCTTCGCGTACAACACACGTACAGCTCGATGACGATCTCCGCCTTCTTGATCCATCAAGAGGGAGTGGAGAGGTAGATGAGTTCTTCGGCAGCGTGACAACATCGCGGCGATAGTGGTGGAGCAATTCTAGCAGGGCTTTGCCTAAGCACTTTAGAAAACCGATCTACAGGAGAAACTATGCACTAGAGGAACGGGTAGCACATGGCTGAAAATCTAGTGCAAAAACCCTAAAACCTCTAGTATATATAAGAGGAAGAGAGGAGGATACTTGGCGCAAGGTCCAAGCCCTCTAGGCTTCGGACGAAGTGGAAGGAGAGGAGGAATCCTCCTCCAATCCTAGTAG
The DNA here is from genome assembly GCA_022496015.1 of Hordeum marinum. Classification (NCBI taxonomy): domain Eukaryota; kingdom Viridiplantae; phylum Streptophyta; class Magnoliopsida; order Poales; family Poaceae; genus Hordeum; species Hordeum marinum. The sequence goes on along the minus strand of CM039678.1, from coordinate 307,372,914 downwards.
GACTAGGACTCCTCCTTATTTTGGCCTTTTGGCCTTTTTCCACCTTTTTCACTTTGGGCTTTTCTTCCCAGCCGCATGGGCCTTGTGTGAGACTTCCACCAGCCCACTAAGGGCTGCTATTCACTCTCCCACAGCCCATGTAGCCTCTTGGGTCGAAATACCCCTTCCGATGGTCTCCCGGTACACTCCCGGCACTCCCGGTACACTATCGATGAGCCCGAAACTTTGCCAGCGACCAAAATAGGACTTACTATATATCAATATTTACCTCCGTACCATTCTAGAGCTCCTCATGATGTACAGGATCTCATACGGGACTCCAAACAACATTCGGTAACCACCATACATAACTCTATACTAATGAAACGTCACCAAACCTTAAGTGTGCAGACCCTGCGGGTTCGAGAACTATGTAGACATGACCGAGACACCTCTATGGTCAACAACCAATAGCGGGACCTGGATGCCCATATTGGTTCCGACATATTCTACGAAGATCTTTATCGGTCGAACCTCTATGTCAAGGATTCAGTTAATCCTGCATGATGTTCTTTTTGTTCTTCGGTATGTTACTTGCCCAAGATTCGATCGTCAGTATCTCCATACCTAGTTCAACCTCGTTACCGGCATGTCTCTTTACTCATTCCGTAATACAAGATCCCGTGACTAAAACTTATTCACATTGCTTGCAAGGGTTGTTGTGATGTTGTATTACCGAGTGGGCCCTAAGATACCTCTCCGTCACACGGAGTAACAAGTCCCAGTCTTGATCCATGCCAACCCAACAGACACCCTCGGAGATACCTGTAAAGTACCTTTATAGTCACCCAGTTACGTTGCGACATTTGATACACACAAGGTACTCCTCTGGTGTCAGTGAGTTGCATGATCTCATGGTCATAGGAACAGATACTTGACACGCAGAAAACAGTAGCATTAAACTCACACGATCATATGCTACGTTTGTAGTTTGGGTCTTGTCCATCACACCATTCTCCTAATGATGTGATCCCATTATCAAATGACATCTCATGTCCATGGCTAGGAAACCTTAACCATCTTTGATCAACGAGCTAGTCTATTAGAGGCATACTAGGGACATGCTTTTGTCTATGTATCCACACATGCATCTAAGTCTCCTATCAATACAATTATAGCATGGATAATAAACGATTATCATGAACAAGGAAATATGGTAATAAATAATTTATTATTGCCTCTAGGGCATATTTCCAACAGTCTCCCACTTGCACTAGAGTCAATAATCTAGTTCACATCACCATGTGATTCGCATTGTTATGAATCTAACACCCAATGAGTTATGGGGCTTGATCATGCTTTGCATGTGAGAGAGGTCTCATAGTCAACGGGTCTGCGACATTCAGATCCGTGTGTAATTTGCAAATCTCTATGTCAAACCGTAAACACTGCTACCACACTCTACTTGGTACTATTCCAAATGGCTGCTCCACTATACGTATACAGATTGCTACTACGAGTCATCCGGATAGGTGTTAAAGCTTGCATCGATGTAACTCTTTACGACGAACTCTTTATCACCACCATAATCGAGAAACATCTCCTTAGTCTTTTAGTTACTAAGGATAATCTTGACCTCTGTCCAGTGATCCACTCCTGGATCACTTTTGTACGCCTTGACAGATTCATGGCACGGCACACATCAGGTGCGGTACACAACATGGCATAATATAGAGCCTATGGCTAAGACATAGGGGACGACGTTCGTCCTTTCTCTTTCTTCTGCCGTTGTCGAGCTTTGAGTCTCACTCAACTTCACACCTTACAAATCAGGCGAGAACTCTTTCTCTGACTGATCCATTTTGAACTCTACCAAAATCTTGTCAAGGTATGTACTCATTGAAAGTCTCATCAAGCATCTTGATCTGTGTCTATAGATCTTGATGCTCAACAATTAGGTAGCTTTATCCAGGTCTTCCTTTGAAAAACTCTTTTCAAACAACCATTTATACTTTCCAGAAATTCTACATCATTTCCGATCAAAAATATGTCAACCACATATGCTTACCAGAAACTCTATAGTGCTCCCACTCACTTTATTGTAAATACAAGTTTCTCATAAACTTTGTATAGACTCAAAAATTTTGATCACCTCATCAAAGTATATACTCCAACTCCGAGATGCTTGCTTCAGTTCATAGAAGGATAACTGAAGCTTGCACACCTTTTAGCATCCTTAGGACTAAACAAACATTCTGGTTGTATCTCATACAACCTTTCCTTAAGGAAGGAAACGATGTTTTTGCATCCATATGCCAGATTTCATAATTGAAAAATACAACAACTGCTAACATAATTCCAACAGACTTTAGCATCGCTACGAGTGAGAAAGTCTCATCGCAGTCAACTCCTTGAACTTGGCAGAAACTTCTTTGCGACAAGTCGAGCTTTATAAATGGTGACATTCACCATCAGCGTCTGTCTTCATCTTAAAGGTCCATTTGTACTCAACGACCTGCCGTCCAACGAGCAAGTCTACCAAAGTTTATACTTGCTTTTCATACATGGATCCTTTCTCGGATTTCATGGCCTCTAACCATTTGTCGGAATCCAGGCCCATCATCGATTCTCCACAGCTCGTAGGTTCATCGTTGTCCAACAACATGACCTCCAAGACAGGGTTGTCGTACCACTCAGAAGCAGTACACATCCTTGTCGACCCACGAGGTTCGATAGTAACTTGATCTGAAGCTTCGTGGTCATCATCATTTACTTCCTCTTCAACTGACGTAGGTTCCACAGAAACATCTTTTTGCGCTGCGCTACTCTCTGGTTGAAACAAAGGTTCAACAATCTCATCAAGTTCTATCTTCCACCCACTCAATTCTTTCGAGAGAAACTTTTTCTCAGGAAAGGACCCGTTTTAGCAACAAACACTTTATGCTTGGATCTGAGATAGAAGGTTCACCCAACTGTTCTTAGGGTAATCTATGAAGATGCATTTGTCCGTTTTGGGTTATAGCTCATTAGGTGAAAACACTTTTCCACACAAGCGTCGCAGCCCCAAACATTAAGAAATGATAGCTTAGGTTTGTATCAAACCATACTTCACACGGTGTCATCTCAACAGATTTAGATGGTGCCCTATTTAAAGTGAATGTAGTTGTCTCTAATGCATAACCCCAAAATTATAGTAGCAAAACGATAAGAGACATCATAGCACACACCATATCCAATAGAGCACGACTATGACGTTCGGACACACCATCACGCTATGGCGTTCCAGGTGGCGTGTGTTGTGAAACAACTTTCACATTATCTAAAGTTGTATGCCAAACTCGTAACTCAGATATTCACCTCCATGATCATATCGCAGACATTTCTTCTTGTCACGATGATCTTAAACTTCACTCTGAATTTGCTTGAACCTTTCAAACGATTCAGGCTTGTGTTTCATTAAGTAAATATACACTATATCTACTCAAATCATTAGTGAAGGTAAGAAAATAATGATATCCACCGTACGCTATAAGACTCATTGGATTGCATACATCAACATGTATCACTTCCAATAAATCACTTGCCCGCTCCATCAAACCAGAAAATGGGGTCCTTAGTCATCTTGAGCAATAGGCATGGTTCGCATGTCTCAACCGATTCGAAATCGAATGAGTCCAAAGATCCATCAACATGGAGTTTCTTCATGCGTTTTACACCAATATGACATTTAGCAGCAGTGCCACAAGTATGTGGTACTATTATTATTAACTTTGTATCTTTTGACATCAATGTTATGAACATGTGTATTACTACGATCAAGATTCAACAAACCATTCTCACTGGGTGCATGACCATTGAAGGTATTATTCATGTAAACAGAATAACCATTATTCTCTAACTTAAATGAATAACCGTGTTGCAATAAACACGATCTAATCATGTTCATGCTCAACGCAAAACACCAAATAACATTTTTTTAGGTTCGTCACCAATCCCGAAGATAGAGAGAGCGTGCAATGTTGATCACATCAACCTTGGAAACATTTTGAACACACATCGTCACCTCACCCTTAGCTAGTTCTCCGTTTATTCCGTAGCCTTTATTTCGAGTTACTAACATTTAGCAACCGAATCGGTGTCCAATACATAGGTGCTACTAGGAGTACTAGCAAGGTACACATCAATAACACGTATATCAAATATACTTCTGTCGACGTTGCCAGCCTTCTTATCTACCAAGTATCTAGGGTTGTTCCGCTTTAGCGACCGCTCTCCTCATAATCGAAGCACTTAGTCTCGGGTTTGGGTTCAACTTTGGGTTGCTTCACTGGAGCAGCAACTGACTTGCTATCCATGAAGTTTCCCTCGTTGCTCCTGCCCTTCTCGAAACTAGTGGTTTGACTAACCATCAACACTTGACGCTCCTTCTTGATTTCTACCTTCGCGGTGTCAAACATCGTGAACAGCTCAGGGATCATTATTTATATCCCTGGCGTTTTATAGTTCATCATCAAGTTCTAGTAGCTTAGTGACAGTGACTTGGAGAACTATATCAATCACTATCTTATCTGGAAGATCAACTCCCACTCGATTCAAGCGATTGTAGCACCCAGACAATCTGAGCACATGCTCAACGATTGAACTATTATCCTTCATCTCACAGGCAAAGAATCTTGTTGGAGTTCTCATATCTCGCAACACGGGCATGAGGGTGAGATCCTAATTTCAGCTCTTAGAACATCTCATATGTTTCGTGACGTTCAAAATGTTTCAGAGCCTCAATTCCAAGCCGTAATGCATGACGCACTAAACTATCAAGTAGTCATCAGAACGTGCCTGTCAGATGTTCACAACATCTACAGACGATGCAAGAGGGGTTGGCGCACCGAGTGGTGCATTAAGGACATAAGCCTTCTGGGCAGCAATGAGGACAATCCTCAGATCAGGGACCCAGTCCGCAATATTGCTACCATCATCTTGCAACTCTATTTCTCTAGGAACATATAAAAAATCAAGGGAGCTACAACGCGAGCAAGTAATCTACAACATAATTTGTAAAGACACTATTGACTATGTTCATGATAATGAGTTCAATTAATCATATTACTGAAGAACTCCCACTCAAATTGACATCCCTCCGGTCATTCGAGTGATACATGATCCAAATTCACCAACTCAAGTCCGATCATCATGTGAGTTGAGGTGGTTTCAATGGTGAACATCATCGTGTTGATCATATATACTATATGACTCATGTTCGACCTTTCGGTCTCTTGTATTCCGAGGACATGTCTGTACATGCTAGGCTCGTCAAGTTTAACCCGAGTGTTCCGCATGTGCAACACTGGCTTGCACTCGTTGTATGTGAACGTAGAGTCTATCACACCCGATCATCACGTGGTGTCTCAACACGATGAACTTTCGCAATGGTGCACGCTCGGGAGAACACAATTTATCTTGAAATTAAGTGAGGGATCACCTTATAATGCTATCGTCGTCCTAAGCAAAACAAGGTGCATAAAAGGATTAACATCACATGCAAATCATGAGTGACATGATATGCCCATGAACTTGTGCTTTTGATCTCCATCTTGAAAGCACCAGCATAATCTCCATCGTCACCGGCATGACACCATGATCTCCATCAACGTGTCGCCATCGGGGTTGTCACGCCCACCATGCTTCTACTACTATTGCTACCGTTTAGCGATAAAGTAAAGCATTACATAGCGCTTAATTATTGACATGCAGGTCATACAATAACTAAAGAAAACCCTTTGGCTCCTGCCGGTTGCCGTACTCATCGACATGCAAGTCATGATATTCTATACAAAACATGATCATCTCATACATCACATATATCACATCATGTAATTGGACATATCACATCACAACATACCCTGCAAAAACAAGTTAGACGTTCTCTAATTTTTATTGCATGTTTTACGTGGCTGCTACGGATATCTAGCAAGAACAATTCTCACCTACGCATAAACAACAATGGTGATACATAAGTTGCTTTTCAACCTTCACAAGGACCGCCTTTGTCGAATCCGATCCAATTAAAGTAGGAGAAACTGCCACCCGCCAGCCATCTTTTGCAACAAGTTGCAGCTGAGGGAACCGGTCTCTCGTAAGCGTACGAGTAATGTTGGTCCGGGCCGCTTCATCCCACAATACCGCTGAACCAAAACACGACCAAGGGAGGAAGCAATCTAAGCATCAACGCCCACAAACTCTTTGTGTTCTACTCGAGATCTCATCTACACATAGACCTAGCTCTGATACCACTATTGAGGAACATCGCATGGGAAACAAAAAATTCCTATGCTCATGCAAGACATATCCATAGTGATGAGCATCTACGAGAGGGAGAGTGGATCTACATACCCTTGTAGATCGCTAAGCGGGAAGCATTAGGAAACGCGGTTGGTGTAGTCGAACGTCTTCGTGATCCAAATCGCCGAGTGTCTCGCGATCTCATCACGATCTGTCCCGTGATCCAATCACAATCCATCCCGCAAACTCATCACGATCCGTCCCGTGATCTCATCACGATCTGTCTCGCAATCTGGATCACGGTCCTTCCGATCTAGCACCGAACGGACGACACCTCCGCGTTCAGCACACGTACAGCTCGATGACGATCTCCGCCTTCTTAATCCAGCAAGAGGGAGCGGAGAGGTAGACGAGTTCTTTGGCAGTGTGATGGTGCCGCGGCGATGGTGGTGGAGCAATTCCGGCAGGGCTTCGCCTAAGCACTGCAGAAAACCGATCTAGAGGAGAAACTATGCACTAGAGGAACGGGTAGCACATGGCTGAAAATCTAGTGCAAAACCCCTAAAACCTCTAGTATATATAAGAGGAAGAGAGGAGGAGACTTGGAGCAAGGGCCAAGCCCTCTAGGCTTCGGCCGAAGTGGGAGGAGAGGAGGATTCCTCCTCCAATCCTAGTAGGACTAGGACTCCTCCTTATTTTGGCCTTTTTGCTTTTTTCCACCTTTTTCTCTTTGGGTTTTTCTTCCAAGCCGCATGGTACTTGTGTGGTACTTCCACCAGCACACTAAGGTCTGGTATTCACTCTCCCACAGCACATGTAGCCTCTTGGGTCGAAATACCCCTCCCAATGATCTCCCGGTACACTACCGGCACTCCCGGTACACTATCGATGAGCCCAAAACTTTTCCGGCGACCAAAATAGGACTTCCTAGATATCAATCTTTACCTCCGGACCATTCCGGAGCTCCTCGTAATGTACGAGATCTCATCTGGGACTCCAAACAACCTTCAGTAACCACTATACATAACTCTATACTACCAAAACGTCACCGAACCGTAAGTGTGCACACCCTATGGGTTCGAGAACTATGTAGACATGACCGAGACACCTCTATGTTCAATAACCAATAGCGGGACCTGGATGCCCATATTGATTCCTACATATTCTATGAATATCTTGATCGGTCGAACCTTTATGTCAAGGATTTAGTTAATCCCGTATGATGTTCCTTTTGTTCTTTGGTATGTTACTTGCCCGAGATTCGATCATCGGTATCTCCATACCTAGTTCAACCTCGTTACTGGAAACTATCTTTACTTGTTCCGTAATACAAGATCCCATGACTAACACTTAGTCACATTGCTTGCAAGACTTGTTGTGATGTTGTATTACCGAGTGGGCCCTGAGATACCTCTCTGTCACACGGAGTAACAAATCCCAATCTTGATCCATGCCAACCCAACAGACACCCTCGGAGATACCTGTAGAGTACCTTTATAGTCACCCAGTTACATTGCGATGTTTGATACACACAAGGTACTCCTCCGCTGTCAGTGAGTTGCATGATCTCATGGTCATAGGAACAGATACTTGACATGCAAAAAACAGTAGCATTAAACTGACACGATCATATGCTATGTTTGTAGTTTGGGTCTTGTTCATCACACCATTCTCCTAATGATGTGATCCTGTTATCAAATGACATCTCATGTCCATGGCTAGGAAACCTTAACCATCTTTGATCAACGAGCTAGTCTATCAGAGGCATACAAGGGACATGGTTTTGTCTATGTATCCACACATGCATCTAAGTCTCCGATCAATACAATTATAGCATGGATAATAAACGATTATCATGAACAAGGAAATATGGTAATAACTAATTTATTATTGCCTCTAGGGCATATTTCCAACAAACCCCCCTCCCTTTCAAAATAAACCTAGCAACTGCTAGATGCTGACGCATGGATGCCTTTTGGTCCCGGTTGGTGTTACCAACCGGTACTAAAGGTCCTCCTACCTGGGCTCCCCGCAGAGGCCACATGGAGCCCCTTCTGTCCCGGTTTTTAAGAGAACTAGGACTAAAGGTTTTGGGCTTTAGTACCAACCCTTTAGTCCCGGTTCTAGAACCGGGGCAAATGGGCCTTACAAACCGGGACAAATGGGCCTTTTTCTACTAGTGACCGTTACTTGCTCATTACAAATTACCTTGCTATGAAACTATTTGTTACCTGCAATTTTAGTGCTTGAAGAGATTACCTTGCTGAAAACTGCTTGTCATTTCCTTCTGCTCCTCATTGGGTTGTTCACTCATACTTATCAAAAGGACTACAATTGATCCCTATACCTGTGGGTCATCAAGACTCTCTTCTGGCACCATTGGCGGGGAGTGAAGCGCTCTTGGTAAGTGGAAATCGGTAGGGAAAAACTTATACTACGTGCTGAAATCTACTGTCGCTTGTTACTATTGAGAACAATCCTTTCAGGGGTTTGTTCAGGGGATGTTCACCTCGACCGGAACCCCTCAACCTACAGCACCTACTAAAAATGTCACTTATGAAATTCCTTCGGGTATGCTAGAAAAATTGTTTGCTAAAATTTATGTAGGAGATGGAACTAAACATCCTATATGCATTTTTTATATGTGAACGAAATATGTGGATTATTTAAGCTTGCAGGTTTATCCGGAGAAGAAGTTAAGAAGAATGTTTTCCATTTATCTTTGAGGGAAAAGCATTTCTATGGTATAGGCTATGTGATGATCTTGGATCATGTAACTAGAATCGTTTGCAATTGGAATTCCATCAAAAGTTTTATCATATGCATCTAGTTCATTGTGATCGGAATTATATATATAATTTTTGGCCTCATGAAGGAGAAAGTATCCCTCTAGCTTGGGGGAGGCTTAAGTCAATTTTATATTGATGCCCCAATCATGACATTCCGAGGGAAGTTATTATTTAGAATTTTTATGCTCGGCTTTCTCTTAATGATCAAACCATGCTCAATACTTCTTGTGTTGGTTCTTATATGAAGAAGACTATTGATTTCAAGTGGGATGTCTTAGAAAGAATTAAACACAACTCTGAATATTGGGAACTCGACAAAGGTAATGAGTCAGGTCTAAAGCTTGAATTCGATTGTGTTCAATCTTTTATGAATATTGATACTTTTCATAAGTTTAGCACTAAATATGGACTTGACTCTAAGATAGTAGCCTCTTTCTGTGAAGCATTTGTTACTCATGTTGATCTCCCTAAGGAGAAGTTGTTTAAATATCATCCCCCTATTAAATAAGAAATTACAGAACTGGTCATAGCTAAAGAACAAACTATAGTTTACAATGTTGATCCAGTTGTGCCGCCGCTTATATTGGAAAACCACCTTTCCCTGTTAGGATAAAGGAACATGCTAAGGTGTCAACTGTGGTTTGTAAGAGTAATATAAGAGCACGTAAACCCCCTCAGGAAATTAAAGTAGAACCTAGTGTTGCTATGGTTAAAGATCTCTTGGTAGAAAATTTTGATGGGCATGTCATCTACCTTTGTGATGAAGCTACTAGAATTGCTAAACCTGATAAGAAAGATAAACATAGACCTCTAGAAGGCTTGCATGTTGTCTCAGTCGAAATAGGAGATCATTGTCATCATGGCTAATGTGATTTAGGTGCTAGTGTGAGTGTTGTTCCTTTTACCTTATACCAAGAAATTATGAATGAACTAGCACCTGCTAAAATGGAAGATATTGATGTTACTATTAAACTTGCTAATAGAGACATTATTACACCACTTGGGATTGTTAGAGATGTTGAAGTCTTGTGTGGGAAAGTAAAATACCCTACTGGTTTTCTAGTCCTTGGTTCCCCACAAGATGACTTTTGTCCCATTATATTTGGTAGACCTTTCTTGAGCATTGTCAATGCTAAGATATATTGTGAAAAACAAATCGTCGGTGTTAGTTTTGGTAATGTGTCGGATGAGTTTAATTTTTCCAAGTTTAGTAGAAAATCCCGTGATAGAGAATTACCTAACAAGGATGAAATAATTGGTCTTGCTTCTATCATCGTTCCTCCTACAGATCCCGTAGAACAATATTTGCTAGACAGGGAAAATGATATGCACTTGTGTGAAAGAAATGAAATAGATCAAATTTTCTTCGAACAACAACCTCCCCTGAAACACAATTTGCCTATTGAAACCCTTGGAGGTCCTCCTCCACCTAAAGGTGATCCTGTGTTTGAATTGAAACAATTTCCTAATACTTGGAAGTATGCTTATCTTGATGAGAAAAAGATATATCCTGTTGTTATTACTGCTAACCTTTCAGAACATGAAGGGAGATTATTGAAAGTTATAAGGAAGCACCGGGATGCTACTGGATATACTCTTGATGATCTTAAGGGCATTACTCCCACTCTATGTTAGCACAAGATCAATATGGAACCTGATGCTAAACCCGTTGTTGATCACCAACGAGATTGAATCCTAAGATGAACGAAGTGGTAAGAACTAAAATATTGAAGCTTCTCGAAGCAGGTACAATCTATCCCATAGCTGATAGTAGATGGGCAAGTCCCATTCACTATGTCCCTAAGAAAGGAGGTATTACTATTGTTCCTAATGATAAGAATGAACTCATTCCACAAAGAATTGTCACTGTCTGTAGAATGGTAATTGATTTTAGAAAATTAAATAAAGCTACTAGGAAATATCATTACCCTTTGCCTTTCATTGATCAAATGCTAGAGAGACTATCTAAGCACACACACTTTTGTTTCCTAGAAGGATATTCTGGTTTGCCTCAAATACCTGTGTCACAATCCGATCAGGAGAAACCACCCTTTACTTTCCCTTTCCGAACCTATGCTTATAGATGTATGCCTTTTGGTTTATGCAATCAACCTGCTACCTTTCAAAGATGTATGACTGCTATATTCTCTGATTTTTGTGAAAGGATTGTGGAGGTTTTCATGGATGATTTTTCCGTTTACGGAACTTCTTTTGATGATTGCTTAAGCAACCTTGATCGAGTTTTGTAGAGATTTGAACAAACTAATCTCGTCTTGAACTGGGAGAAGTGCCACTTTATATTTAATGAAGTTTTTGTCTTGGGGCATACAATATCTGAACGACGTATTGATATGGATCAAATCAAAGTTAATGCAATTGAGAAAATGTCGTGTCCTAAAGATATCAAAGGTATTTCAAGTTTCCTTGGTCACGTTGGATTCTATAGGAGGTTTAATAAAGACTTCTCAAAAATTTCTAAGCCTCTTACTAATCTTTTACAAAAGGATATCCCCTTTGTTTTTTATGATGATTGCATAGAAGCCTTTGAAACACTAAAGAAACCCTAACCACTACACCAATCGTTCAACCACCTAATTGGAACTTTCCTTTTGAAATATGTGTGATGCTAGTGATTCTGATGTTGGTGTTGTCCTATGACAAAGAGTTGATACTACCAGAAACTCTAGACAGTGCCCAAGGAAATTTTCTACTACTGAAAAAGAATTTTTAGCGGTTTTGTTTCCTTGTGATAAATTTAGATCCTATATTTTTGACTCGAAAGTTATTGTTCACACTGATCATGCTACTTTAAATATCTTATGGAAAAGAAAGATGCTATACATAGACTTATTAGGTGGGTTACTTGGTTCAAGAATTTGAGTTGCATATAGTTGATAGGAAAGGAGCTGAGGACCCCGAAGCTGATAATTTATCTAGGTTAGAATATATTCTTGATAACCCACTACCTATTGATGATAGTTTCCCTAACGAACAGCTAGCTGCAATAAGTGTCTCACACAAGACGCCTTGGTATGCTGATTATGCTAATTACATAGTTGCTAAATATATACCACCTACCTTCACAAACCAACAAAAGAAAATAATTCTTCTATGACTTGAGACATTACTTTTGGGATGACCCACATCTTTATAAACAAGGAGTGGATGGTATAATTAGACGTTGTGTACCTAAGCATGAAAAGGAATAAATCTTACGGAAATGTCATTTCGAAGCTTATGGAGGACATCATGCAGGAGATAGAACTGCTCACAAGGTATTGCAATCTGGTTTTTATTAGCCTACTCTCTTCAAGGATGCCCGTAAGTTTGTCTTGTGTTGTGATGAATACCAAATAATTGGTAATATTGTTAAGCGTCAAGAAATCCCTATGAATTATTCACTTGTTGTTGAACCATTTTACGTATGGGGTTTTGATTATATGGGACCTTTTCCTTCCTCTAACGGATACACTCATATTTTAGTTGCGGTTGATTATGTCACTAAGTGGGTAGAAGCTATTCCAACTAATAGTGCTGACCACCACACCTCCATTAAAATGCTTACAAATTACCTTGCTATCAAACTATCTGTTACCTACAATTTCAGTGCTTGCAGAGATTACCTTGCTGAAAACCGCTTGTCATTTCCTTCTACTCCTCGCTATGTTCGACACTCTTACTTATAGGAAGGACTATGATTGATCCCCTATACTTGTGGGTCATCAGTTATATGTACCTATTATGTATCTTGATCTGCATACCCCAAGGTGACAATGATTGGGATTCTTTCCAGTGATTGCCGTAGTTGGAGGAGTTCATGTATTCACCATGTGTTAATGCTTTATTCTGGTTCTCTATTAAAAGGAGGCCTTAATATCCCTTAGTTTTCAATAGGACCCTCCTACCATGGGAGGGTAGGACAAAATATGCCATGCAAGTTCTTATCACAAGAACGTATGACGATATACGGAATACATGCCTACATTACATTGATGAATTGGAGCTAGTTCTATGTTGCCCTAATGTGTAACTGTTATCTGATAAGTGTCATCTAAATCATTGTCCATCACCCATCCACATGCATACGTATTACATATACTGAATCTTGCCAAGTTACAATTTCTATTTTACTGTCACACCTCCTATAAAACTACTACTGTCACTACTACTATTACTTTTGCTACTAATATTTGCTATGCTACTAAACCTTTGCTGTAGAGAGATATCCTCGGTGCGGTCGAATTGAAAACTTAAATTTCAAGGCCAATAAATATTATTTGGCTCCCCTTGTGTCGAATCGATAAATTAGGGTGAAATACTACTAGTGAAGACTGTCGCGATCCCCTACATTTGTGGGTTATAAAGACCTTTTTCTGGCGCTGTTGCCGGGGAGCATAGCTCTATTTATTGTGTTAACTGAAGGATATCCAATTGCTACGATAAGAAATTTGAAAGACATCCGAACTAAGATTGACCCCTCTCGCACAAGAGGAGGTAAGGAACTGCCATCTAGCTCTCATTTAGATTCACCTACTATTTTGGATCAACTTGCTACACCACCACCTATTGGTCGTCCTGATATGTCACATGAACTTGATGATGCTACTTCTAAAATTAATGATGAAACTGTTGCTTTACATGTTGAAACTGAATCTGTGCCACTGAATGAATTACTTGATGCTCATATTGCTAAAGCTAGAGAACTTGAGAGTGCTGAAATTGAGGGAGACTTCGAATCACCTATTACCCCCTCGCTCACCTAATAAATATGAATTGCCTTTTGTACCTGACGGTTATGTTATGGATGATGAGGTAGCTAGGGACATTCTTGATTGTCCAAATGGAGATGATGTGAAGAGACTATTATGCAAACTAAAATAAAAATCTATGATGAAAAAAATGAAATGTGATCCTAAATTTGCTTCTCCTATATTTGTTACTGATAGGGATTATGAGTTCTCTGTAGACCCTTAGTTCATTACTATAGTAGAGTCTGATCCTTTCCATGCTTATGAAAATGAAACTGTTGTCGAACACCTTATGAAACTACATGATATTGCTGCTATGTTTACCAATGAAGAAAAGATTCACTACTATTATATCCTTTAGCTTTTTTACTTTCTCGCTAAAAGGGATAGTTCTTATCACTTACTCCTGGTTGCATACGTAGTCCCCAGGATATGCTTCAACACTTTTTTGCAAAATATTTTCCTGCTCATAAGAAACAAGTTGCCTTATAGGAAATTTTTAATTTGCTCAAACTAAAGAAAAGAATCTCCCTCAAGCTTGGGGAAGGCTTCTTCGTTTAATAGGAGCTTTGCCTGATTGTTCATTCCATAGGAGTGAAATACTTGGTATTTTTTTATAATGGACCAACTGATGCTTCTAGGGATTTCCTAGATAGTTGTGCTGGTTGTGTTTTTAGGGAAAGAATTGTGGAAGAAGCCGAATAATTCTTGAATAGCATAATGCAAAATGCTGATGATTGGACACTCCTTGAACTACCTTAAGAACCTATTCAAAAGAAGAGTGGTATTCTCTTTCTCAGTCCCGAAGACATGAAAGAAATATCTATGAAAGAGAAAGGTATTGAAATTGGTGATGTCAAGAAATTACCATCTATTGAAGAAATACATGGACTTGATACCCCAACACATGTAGTAAAGGTAAACTCTCTCCATTCCTTTAATAAAAGTGATATACCTTACACTAAGACTCCTAAACAATGCTTGGATGAATTTGATAATTACGTTGTTAAGCAAGAACACTTCAACGATCATGTTAAGAATCAATTGCAACGTAATGCTATGATGATAGATCGCTTAAGTGAGTTGATGCTTGAATTCCAAATGATGTGAAAGGTTTAGGCAAACATGCTTCTATGGTTCACACTCAACTAGACCAAGTCACTAAATCAAATAATGATTTGCTTAATTAAATGAATAATATAAATGATCGTGCTTTTATAGTAGTGACTAGAGGAGGTAGAATGACCTAAGAACCTCGTTATCCTGAAGGCCACCCTAAAATAATTGAACAAGATTCTCGGAATATTAATGAAGATATGACTAGTTCATCTAAGAAGAATAAGAAAAAGAAACATGATTGGAACTTGCATGCTTCTAGTGAACCTGTTATAGAAAAACATGTTGATAAAAACAATGAAGTTTCTATTTCTGATGCTGAGACTCAATTTGGTAGTGATCATACACCTGGTGATAATGAAAATGATAATAATGATGATGATGCTCATGTAGATGTTCAACCAGACAATAACAAAGAAAATGATAATGATGTGGAAATTGAACCTGCTGAGGATCTTGATAACCCACCTTCTAAGAATAAATGTTATGACAAGAGAGACATTGTCGCTAGGAAACATGGAAGCGAAAGATGGCCACAGGTTTAGAAACCTATGACATTTCCTCATAAAGCCACTAAAAGTAAAGATGAGGAAGATTTTGAGCACTTTGTTGAAACGATTAGACCTGTCCATTTACGCACTCGCTTGGCTGATATATTGAAAATGCCTCCCTATGCTAAGTATCTGAAAGATAGTTTTACTAATAAAAGAAAGATACCTGAAACTGAAATTGCCACCATACTTGCTAATTATTGTTTTGATGGTGGAGTACCTAAGAAATTGGGAGATCTGGGTATACCCAAAATACTGCTCTATTAAAAAGAATTATTTTAAAAATGCTTTATGTGATTTAGGGGCCGGTGTTAGTGTTATGTATTTCTCCATTTATAAAAGACTTGAATTGAGTAAACTCACAACTACTGAGATATCTTTGCAAATGGTCGATAAATCCACTACTTTACCTATTGGAATTTGCGAGAACGTGGTTGCAAATGTTACTATCTTAACAAAGTTTGTTTTCTTAGTATGCCGGAGGACGAAAATAGGTCGATCAACCTTGGTAGACCTTTTTCCAAATACTGCAGATGATGTTATTGATTGTAATAAAAGAAAGGTCACCATTCATATCAATGGCAAGCAACATACCGTGCATTTTTCGAGGAAGCAAACTTTGGTTAATAATATTAATTTCATTGATCGTATTCCCACGATTATCACTGGAGATATTACAATTGCTCTCCCTAGCCAAGAAGAAGAAATATTATAATCTTATTATTGGGGAGATACAAATCCCAATCGAGGTAACCTAGTGACATATGAAGATCCTTCGGTTTCATGTTAATCATAAACATTTATTAATAAGACTTGATCAACCTTATTAATGAATTCTTTTTGAAGAACATGAGATTGATGAATTAAATATTCACAACTTAGTGTATCACAAGTTTATATTATGTTTTCTTAGAAGAAATAAAAATAAAATTTCATGAAATTCCTGTTTCTTGTTTTTCCCGTGGATGAAAAATACCTCAAAAATAAAAAGTCTCGGATTTCCATGAAAATTGAACATGAATTTTTCTGGAATAAATAAAAGTTGGTGCAACCAGCCCCCCCTAGGCGGCGGTTGGTTGTCTTGTGGGGCCTACGGGGGCCCCCTGCCTTATCTCTTCCACCCACTCCTTATCCTACCTCTCAAAAAAATTCTCCATCCATCTCTCTCCCGTTTTCTTCACCCAAAAAGTGAAATTTTGGATCTCTTTTCTCGGAATTCCATTTCCAAAACTATTTTGAGGAATTCTTCCTTGGTATGTGACTCTCCCATTCCTCTAATTAGTTTTTGTTCTAGTGGTTTATATTTTCCATAAGTTGTTGTAATTGGTGCTATAGAAAATAAGCTTGCATGTCTAATTCTTTGAGTTCCAAGTAGTGGTAATGCTTGATATGCCATATAGGCATCCATAGGAGTAGTTTTTATCAATCTTGCAATGTTTTATTGACACAATTTTGTGGCCCAAAAATTTCAGAAATTTGTTCTTGGGAGAATGAACTTTCTAAGGAAAGCTTCTTCAAGCCACGGCCCCAAGGGAGTTTCTAGGAGGACCTAGGATAGCGACATCAACCTCCCTCGCAATGCGGAAGTTAGGCCCTGTGAATGGCCACATATACCTTTCATGAGTGAAGCGGGTTTTTATGAATAGTTCATGCAGTTTGTTGCAAAAATGTCGGGCTAACCAACTTCATCGCAGATAAGTGTGACCAACACTATCTCATTATTAATACCTTCGTGCAAAACTTTTACTTCATTAATACGCCCGGTGCTCCCATGGTACGCTTTGCTCTATTGTAACATCCCAAAATTCTAAATTTTGGAATGTTATATTAAATAAATAAGTAGGATTGTTTGCTTCAATGTTGTGTGATTCATTGTGTGAAATTGAGTGGAATTTTGAAACCTGTGAAATTTTAATGAGAGGGAATAAAATGACTTTCCCAAAATTTTCTATTTCGGATCCCTATTCAATTTTGAGTTCGAATATTTTCAAAAAAAACCTCTTATAAAAAATAAATATCAAATGAGAGGAGGTAAATGACACTCAAAAATCAGATACAATGTTTTGACTCAAATTTCAAAATAAAAACTATTTCCCATTTATTTGAAATTCAAGTTTCTTTTCATTTTGGAGTTATTGCAAACAAAAATCAAATAATTTTATTCGGCCTGGAAAAAATGTTCATGTTTTAGGAAAGTTTTTTGTGAAAATTTTGATATATAATATGCCTATATAAAATGTTTTTCTATTTTTGTTTATTTGTTTTTCGTTGTTGTTTAAAAAAAACCAGGAAACATTGTTCAACGCGGAACATTGTTCATCCGGGACAAAAAAAAATAATCTGCAGCCACCGAAGCCCATATGGCTCCTCTTCTTCTCTTTTTTCCTCTTTGTCTATGATTTTAGTCCCACCTCACTTACCTTTAAACCTTTGCACCTCCCTCCCACCTATAAATATAGACCCATAGGTGAACTCAAAAGTCGTCCACTTCGGGTTGAATCGAATCGTTTCGGTTTGACTAGCTTTAAAAAAAATCTTCTATCCGGCGGGATTTCCGGAAGTCGTCTTCTCTTTGGATTTATATCTTCTCTGCATTCTAAAGGTATTCTCTTCGTATTTTCTTTTATACTCCTATAGTTTAATATCCCTAGACTAGTATTTCTATACTAGTATACGGTAGAGTAATTAGATTATTAATTAGTCTCCGTATTTACTCATTAGTCCTAGAATTCTTTTAGACATAGCATTTTCTTCCGTAAAACAGCTTGGCCCAGATTTTTCAAATAGACATAACTTTCTACTCGTTTATCAGAATTAGATGAAACCAACTCCTAGATTTTCGTCTTGACTTCACCTATCCAATCAACCTATCACGTCAACTTTTTCAAATTTTCAAATTTCGAAATTTATTCAGATTTATATTCAAACTTCTTTTGATCATATCTTTTTATCCGTAGCTCTGTTTCCGATGAATCCAATTGCGTCGGATCCGTATCAAAGTAATATTTCCGTTCACATCATTAGTGTTATCGTTTCAACATATAATTTTGATCTTGCTCATACTTCTCTATTAGTCCTCAAAATGTGTTCACACACCATACTAAGCTAATTCAATGCCATATTGAATTGCTTATAACTTTTGATCCGTCATTTTGAACCTAGTAATTCTTTTTTCTACACGTTCATATTGACTTCCCATATATAGTATCATCATTAGTTTCAATATTTGAACCTTTCAAATTGGAGCGATTCAATTTGAATCCGAACCTTCATTTGATCATATCTTGCAAACTGTAACACCTTTTCAATTGATTCCTTTTGCCCCTAAATACTCGTGTCATATATTTCTATTCATAACCATCGTACGTCGGTTCAACTTATTTTGACCTTTGTGAATTCAGATTCAATTCATACTTGAATTTATAGTTCAACTTCTTTTGACCTTTTCAATTAAATTCTTTCTACAAATAATTTCTTATGCCTTATACTATTTGTCAAACAACATGCATGTTGTTCTCCCATACTTTGGATCGTCTTTCGTAGTCTCTCCAACCTAAGCTTATATAGCAATAGTTCATCATCCATTAACTCTTTTGACTTGATTTCTCCACTTTCACTTTACAACACAACTAGAACTTATCTTTTCTTATTTAACATTAGTATGTTGTTATATTCGCACCAAGACATGTTTTTTTCTTGCGTTTTTCAGTTCTTTGTTTTGGCATGAATGTTTATTGAATGTTATTTGCTTACGATAGATTTTCATCGGAGAGTGACGAATAGTCTATCAGTTACTTCTGAGGGCGATATTATTCTTCATCAACAGTACAGGCTAGGCACTTTGATCATGTATACCTATGTTTTATTGCATTAGTTCTTCCATCACCCCAATTGCATGCAAAGTAGGTAAATTGGAAAATTGGTTACTTGTTGTAGTATCATGTGGTAGGTACCCTCAACCCCTTCACACATTGGCCCTGGGAAACGTTGTTTTACATTTTGCTATGCTATTAGTAGACGGGGTTGGTTGTGTGATTCATGAGAGTTGTGAGTTAATAATTTCAAGACCTACAAGATGAACAAGACTTCAAGACTCCGAGTTTTCAACATACCTCTGGGTGGATGATGGTTGAACGGCGCCCTGGAGAAACCAGTGGTTAGCCTAGGTGTTGTTGGGGAAGTGCCAGTATTCAAACGGAAAGGTCCACCCAGGCACAAAGAGATGGATGGATACTTCAAGACCCAAGGCTTACCTGCACAGCCACAAGCCATTATGGGCTCTGGCTTGGTTGGATATCGTGGTGACCCTGGACAGGCGGTGCTACGAGATGTAGAAGAACGGTAGGAAAGGATGGGCACCGACAAAGTCTCGGGGAAACCCTTTAGAAGACCATGTTTTGGTCATCCGTTTCTCAAACACCCTCAAGTGCGAGAAATCCAACGGAGGCGCTCAAATCTTGTGGGGAACGTGTGCAAAACTCTGCAGAGTACCCAAACCTAATCGATTAGCCGTGTCCACGGTCATGGACAACTTGAGCCAAAGGAACTGAAACTATCTGGTATTCTCAACACAAAGAATTATAATGATGTGGGTGTTATTATTAACTAGGGTATGAGAATTGGTTGGTCAAACCATCTCATTAATCAACCAACTTTGTAGTAATAATTTCTGCATTACCCCTCTTGTTGTAGGAAAAATTGGCTTTGCGCAAAAACTTAAAGCCCCACCTGCCATATCTGCATATAGTATAGATGATTATTTTCACCCCCTCTTTTGTGACTTGCCGACATATTCAAAATGCTGACCTACACAGCTGCAACGTCTTATGTTGCAGATAAGCTCTACGACGGGTAAGAGTACGATTCAGGGTTACGGTCTGCACTCAACCTGCCGTTGGTGTTATTGGGACTCCACTCCCGTTGACTGTTTCCGCTGATATTTTAAGGTATATATCAGTTTAACGTTAATTACATGTGATTGCACTTTGATATATACATTGATGTACTGTGTGTGCCAGCATACTGATCCAGGGATGGCACAAAAAACACAGAGGCTTGACTCGTTTTGAGTCGGGTCGTTACAGAAATGGTATCAGAGCACATGTTGACTGTAGGACGTGACCCTAGAAACTGGAAAGCCCTTAGGAAATGATTTCTCAAAAAACTTTGTTTTGAAAAGATCATTTACTTCTCATCTTATTTGAGCTTTATCAAATGATCTCTCTTACCTCAAAAAGTTAGAAAATACCCTTTTCCCCTTGACCACACTAAGGATCAACTGAGACCACTGCGAGAAGGACAAGATATCGAAACAACTGATGGTCACTTCAAAGTAAAGAAGATTTCACCCTGCATTAGCAGAGTTGAAGCTACACGAGTTGAAGACTGTGAAGACCCGAAGAAATTGAAGACCATGAAGAATTTCCAAGATATTATGCCCTAGAAGACCAAACCCCTGTTGTATACTTACGTTAGATACGATGATTTGTGAGCTGTCATTTGTGTGTAAATTTTCGACAGCCACAACAAAAATCTATTTTCAAAACCATTGTTTGTATTGTGTGTATCCCCTCCTTTCTCTCTCTTACCTATCTCATCCCAAAACCTTGAACCCAATAGATGATGAGTGAAGCTGGACTCGTGTATTTTGGATCGATGACTCGATTAGAGACAGAAGAATGGATTCAGAACATGCAGGATCATCTAAAGAATAACCATGTTACAAGAAAGGAGATGGTCCAGTATGCCTTTAGGTACTTTGCAGAAGGTGCTGCAAATTGGTGGAAGATGCATGATGATATCCATGATAGGCAAGCATCAAACACTTGGGAAGAATTGATGATAACTCTGCAAGGATCTCATGTTGTTACCAACACCAAGAAGCCCCGTGGCAAAGATGTGAAGAAGATTTGTGCATGCAGCATATGTGGAGAGATAGGACACACCCAGGAAGAACACAAGGAAGGATGCCCTCATTGTGAAGAAAATCATCGAGCTGAGGAATTCCCAACTAGGTAGGTGACATGTTTCTTGTGCGAAGTAACTACGCATTACCCGGCTCAATGCCAAATGTACCCCAAGGTACAAGAAGTCATCAAGCAGCAGAAGGAAGCCATGAAGGAAGCCTTAAGAGAAAATTTAGGAGAACTTGTGATGAAGGAAGATGTTGAAGACCCTAATGGAGAAAACCTAACCAGATTTTACTCCAATGCCTGCTATTCATGTGGAGAAGAAGGACATTTCTCACAAGACGGTACGAAGGAAAGAAAAGAGTATCTGGGAAACTTTCCGACAGAAGAAGTGGAGTTTGATCCACAGGAAATTGAAAGTTTGATCAGAACAAAGGAGCCCAAGAAGAGAAACCGAAGACGTTCTCAGAACAACCCAATTTCTGCAAAGAAGGATCTGAGTCAGATCATGTGTTTCCGGTGCAAGAAGACAGGACATTACTCCTATACCTGCCCGGAGAAGAAGGCTAAACATGAGTAGTTTGAGTTTTGAATTTTTGGAAGTAATAAATGTAATAGGTAGCACTCTTATAATTTTGAAGATTATGTAATGGAAGTCTTAGAGTTTGTAATAAATTCATGAGATCAATCGAATTTATGGTGTTATGATTCTCCTGTGTTGAATTATATGAGTTGCCACTCTAAGAACAAAGATCTCTAACCAACTTTCGAGGATATGAGAAAATATGGTCTATGCAGGCATGCGTGCATATCATTTTAAGTGTGGTAGAAACCACAGGGACAAATGAATGAAGAAAATAGCATTCATATTAAGGAGTTTGAATAAGTGAATACAGGTGAAGAGAATGTGGAACCACATCAAACTATCTGGATGATAACCTTTGTGACAAAGTCCTTTTGAAGTTGGAATATTGGAGAAAAGGAATGATTGTGATGAAACCATGCCCAAGGTTAAACAGACCAATGGAAAGGAAAATGGATTCCGCAGAGTGGAATCTAAACAAGAATAAGTCTGTGAAGGGTATAATGGAGTGAACTGAAGGTAATGCTGGAATATGAAATGATAGTAACCCCAAGAGTGAGATAAAGACTATTCAAGTATTCAAGTGAACCCACAACTCACTGACCTCAGGATTGATAAGGATCAAGCCCCACCTTTGTGAAGGAAGAAACTTGGAAGAAGCTACGACTGACCAGCAAACTTTTTTAGGAGTATACGATAACCTGAGAGTTGTGAAGAAACGATAGATGTTTTTGCTCAGCTTGCAGAGTCAATGGATTATCCGAACCTCGTTCATTGACAAGAGACATTCTGCAATGCTTGTGAGGAAGCCCAAGTGTTAGAATACGAGATTCACTAAACCTTATACAAGGTAATGATTTCAGTGCGACATGGCTTGGCCATCATGACGACTTACTCTTATCATTCTCTTGCTATTCGGATTGGTAACTCTGAGTGACTTACCCATAGTAAAGAGACGACGTTCTTTGAAGCTTTTTTTTAAGCCTTAGAATGGTATGAAGAAAACCCTTGTACATGACAGTTGATGTCACACGTAGGAATTTTACGGTGAGGAATGAAGCCAAGACCCATTTCACTGCAGGATAACCACAAATGGTAGACCACCATGAGATCTTCGATAAGTTATTTAGAATGATCACGAGACCTGTCAGTTAAGAAGACCCAATATCGGAGGAAATACATTTTGTTATGAGATCACAAGATTTTGATATTAAACGGAGGAGCATCACCGAAGAAGCTACCGTGAAGAATGTGAAGAGACAGATGCACCCAGAGGACTGCCATGATTTTGAGGGACCAGTCACTCTCATTTTAAGTGTGGTAGACCCCACACCTTCCACGTCAATGGATTTTTGCTAGAAGACCCCAAACCCTAACCTTTTCCTTTCTAGCCTCTTCGAATCTCCAGGACGAGATTCATTTTAAGTGTGGTAGTTTGTAACATCCCAAAATTCTAAATTTTGGAATGTTATATTAAATAAATAAGTAGGATTGTTTGCTTGAATGTTGTGTGATTGATTGTGTGAAATTGTGTGGAATTTTGAAACTTTTGAAATTTTAATGAGAGGGAATAAAATGACTTTCCCAAAATTTTCTATTTCAGATCCCTATTCAATTTTGAGTTCGAATATTTTCAAAAAAACCTCTTATAAAAAATAAATATCAATTAAGAGGAGGTAAATGACACTCAAAAATCAGATACAATGTTTTGACTCAAATTTTAAAATAAAAACTATTTGCCATTTATTCGAAATTCAAGTTTCTATTCATTTTGGAGTTATTGCAAAAAATAATAATTTCTCAAATCATTTTATTCGGCCTTGAAAACATGTTCACGTTTTAGGACTGTTTTTTCTGAAAATTTCGATATATAATATGCCTATATAAAATGTTTTTCTATTTTTGTTTATTTGTTTTTCTTTGCTTTTTTAAAAAAACCACGAAACACTCTTCATGGCGGAACACTTTTCATCCGGGACAAAAATAATAATCTGCAGCCACCGAAGGCCTTAGCCACCGAAGCCCATGTGGCTCCTCTTCTTCTCTTTTTTCCTCTTTGTCTATGATTTTAGTCCCACCTCGCTTAGATTTAAACCTTTGCACCTCCCTCCCACCTATAAATATAGACCCATAGGTGAACTCAAAAGTCATCCACTTCGGGTTGAATCGAATCGTTTCGGTTTGACTAGCTTTAAAAAAAATCTTCTCTCCGGTGGGATTTCTGGTAGTCGTCTTCTCTTTGGATTTATATCTCCTCTGCATTCTAAAGGTATTCTTTTCGTATTTTCTTTTATACTCCTATAGTTTAATATCCCTAGACAAGTATTTCTATACTAGTATACGGTAGAGTAATTAGCTTATTAATTAGTCTCCGTATTTACTCATTAGTCCTAGAATTCTTTTAGACATAGCATTTTCTTCCGTAAAACAGCTTGGCCCAGATTTTTCAAATAGCCATAACTTTCTACTCGTTTATCAGAATTAGATGAAACCAACTCCTAGATTTTCGTCTTGACTTCACCTATCCAATCAACCTATCACGTCAACTTTTTCAAATTTTCAAATTTCGAAATTTATTCAGATTTATATTCAAACTTCTTTTGATCATATCTTTTTATCCGTAGCTCCGTTTCCGATGAATCCAATTGCGTTGGATCCGTATCAAAGTAATATTTCTGTTCACATCATTAGTGTTATCGTTTCAACATATAATTTTGATCTTGCTCATACTTCTCTATTAGTCCCCAAAATGTGTTCACACACCGTACTAAGCTAATTCAATGTCATATTGAATTGCTTATAACTTTTGATCCGTCATTTTCAACCTAGTAATTCTTTTTTCTACACGTTCATACTGACTTCCCATATATAGTAACATCATTAGTTTCAATATTTGAACCTTTCAATGGAGCGATTCAATTTGAATCAGAACCTTCATTTGATCATATCTTGCAAACTGTAACACCTTTTCAATTGATTCCTTTTGCCCCTAAATACTCGTGTCATATATTTCTATTCATAACCATCGTACGTCCGTTCAACTTATTTTGACCTTTGTGAATTCAGATTCAATTCATACTTGAATTTATAGTTCAACTTCTTTTGACCTTTTCAATTAAATTCTTTCTAAAAATAATTTCTTATGCCTTATACTATTTGTCAAACAACATGCATGTTGTTCTCCCATACTTTGGATCGTCTTTCGTAGTCTCTCCAACCTAAGCTTATGTAGCAATAGTTCATCATCCATTAACTCTTTTGAGTTGATTTCTCCACTTTCACTTTACAACACAGCTAGAACCTATCTTTTCTTATTTAACCTTAGTATGTTGTATTTTCGCACCAAGACATGTTTTGTTCTTGCGTTTTTCACTTCTTTGTTTTGGCATGAATGTTTATTGAATGTTATTTGCTTACGATAGATTTTCATCAGAGAGTGACGAATAGTCTATCAGTTACTTCTGAGAGCGATATTATTCTTCATCAACAGTACAAGCAAGTCACTTGGATCATGTATACCTATGTTTTATTGCATTAGTTCTTCCATCACCCCAATTTCATGCAAAGTAGGTAAATTAGAAACTTGGTTACTTGTTGTAGTATCATGTGGTAGGTACCCCTCAACCCCTTGACACATTGGCCCCGGGAAACGTTGTTTTACATTTTGCTATGCTATTAGTAGACGGGGTTGGTTGTGTGATTCATGAGAGTTGTGAGTTAATAATTTCAAGACCTACAAGATGAACAAGACTTCAAGACTCCGAGTTTTCAACATACCTCTGGGTCGATGATGGTTGAATGGCGCCCTGGAGAAACCAGTTGTTAGCCTAGGTATTGCTGGGGAAGTGCCAGTATTCACGCGGAAAGGTCCACCCAGGCACAAAGAGATGGATGGATACTTCAAGACCTAAGGCTTACCTGCACAGCCACAAGCCATTATGGGCTCTGGCTTGGTTGGATATCGTGGTGACCCTGGACAGGCAGTGCTACGAGATGTAGAAGAACGGTAGGAAAGGATGGGCACCGACAGAGTCTCGGGGAAACCCTTTAGAAGACCATGTTTTGGTCATCCGTTTCTGAAACACCCTCAAGTGCGAGAAATCCAACGGAGGCGATCAAATCTTGTGGGGAACGTGTGCAAAACTCTGCAGAGTACCCAAACCTAATCGATTAGCCATGTCCACGGTCATGGACAACTTGAGCCAAAGGAACTGAAACTATCTGGAATTCTCAACACAAAGAATTATAATGACGTGGGTGTTATTATTAACTAGGGTATGAGAATTGGTTGGTGGAACCATCTCATTAATCAACCAACTTTGTAGTAATAATTTCTGCATTACCCCTCTTGTTGTAGGAAAAATTGGCTTTGCGCAAAAACTTAAAGCCCCACCTGCCATATATGCATATAGTATAGATGATTATTTTCACCCCCTCTTTTGTGACTTGCCGGCATATTCAAAATGCTGACCTACATGGCTGCAACGTCTTATGTTGCAGATAAGCTCTACGACGGGTAAGAGTACGATTCAGGGTTACGGTCTGCACTCAACCTGTCGTTGGTGTTATTGGGACTCCACTCTCGTTGACTGTTTCCGTTGAGAGTTTAAGGTATATATCAGTTTTACATTAATTACATGTGATTGCACTTTGATATATACATTGATGTACTATGTGTGCCAGCATACTAATCCAGGGATGGCACAGAAAACACAGAGGCTTGACTCGTTTTGAGTTGGGTCATTACATCTATATGCCGATAACTATGAGTTACCCTTGCATGAATTTTGTGAAATAAGTTTGCTTCCCTCTAACTGGGGAGTGCATGAACCTAAGCCTAAGGAGTTTGAGGAATTCCTCCAAACCATAATTGTGGGAGAAGAGCCATATCACACGCAAGATCCACTACTCTGCAATTTCCGTCTGTGCACTATTTTTCTCTATTCATAGGAAAATGCATAACTGCTATGGAGCAGGGTGGTGGCCTCAGTGCCCCCACCCTTGCCATTTGACGCCACACACTTTACGGTGATAATAATTACAACTTAAGCGCTATTGTTGTGTGCTGCTTACATCTTAACCGAACTAAAGGCAAAATTCATGGTGGTATTTATGTTGCGCGCTTGGCCAAGCACCTCTAGGTAATACGTCGTGGGGATTATTTGTTGCCTAGGGCACCTCGACCATCTATCTACGGTAGAACACCAGTTTCTTTGGAAACCTGAATCAGATCAACCCCTTTGTTACTACCTAGTCTTTAGCGAGAAGACTTGTCATATTGTTCCTTTGCCTGCACCTTCTTTGTTTAACTATCATGTCACGAACGGATACAAAATAAAGCCAAAGGACGTCATTGCTTTACTGGAATGAGCTTGCTGCTGCGGTCGATACCCAGGAGTGGGACGCTCGGGTACCTTGATAAAATTACTTTCCTGTACATGACGGCTACTATTAGTGGTGATTACCAAGCTAGGAAAACGCCTAACCTTGGGCGAGAATGTATTTCTCACCGAAATTACATTCATGATCTCACACTTCATATAAATTGGCAGTGTTCGTCCTCTTTCTTTGTATATCCATGTTAGCTTTATTTTCCGCTTTCTTCTTGTGTGTTTGAAAAACTTTAAAAACCCAAAAATAGTTCTCGCTTCTTTTAGGTTATTTCTTTTCTTCGTTTATTTAGTTGTAGTACTAAAAAGAAAACCCAAAAAATATTTCCTTTGCTTGTTGGGAGCTTTCTTGTGTAAATTTTTTCCTTGTTCTTGTTTTTTCCTTAGTTCCTTTGCTTTCTTAAGAAAAAACAAAAACTCAAAAAATATTTTTCTCTGAATTTCTTTTATTTTGTTGAGTTACCGAAAGGAGAATACCACGATGAAAATGTTGAGTGGCTCTCATATGCTTTATTGATGATCTAACAGAGAGCCAATTTAACCTTGTCTTCTCCTTTGTCTTAAACTGCCATGTAGATTCCAGCTTAGTCCACGACATTCTTGCACTATTATTATTATCAAACCTTTTGATCATTTAAGTGAAAGGCAATAACGATGATATTGGATGAAGTGACTATGGCAAAGGAAGCTGGTATGAAATCTTCTTGTTTTCCGTTTTATGTAAATATGTTTAGCCAGTTTGATCCCGATTTAGTATATCATGAGTAAACATGTTCATGATGACAATTAGAGATTATAGCTTCTCATCACATGCCTAAATAGCTAGGAGTTAGTAATGATCTATCTTGTGTGTCCACATGCATTAAAATGGTTGTAATATGATATGGTAGTATGGTATTTCCCTCTAATAAATTCAAGAGGTTGGACTTGGCTCATGTGCAAACATGTAACTGAACCAAAACCAATATAGCCTCCATGATATTTAAATTCAGTGTGTTCACATCCTACTCATGCTATATTCAATGTTAAAATTCATGTTCATGACAATCGTTGCTCTCTAGTTGGTCGCTTCTTAGCCTGTTTCTAGCCTTCACCTATACTAAGCAAAAATGCTGCTTGTGCATCGAAATCCCTAAACCAAGTTATTCCACATGAGTCCACCATACCTACCCATATGCGGTACTACCCTGTCATTCCAAGTAAATTCGCATGTGCCATCTCTAAATATTCAAATAAACATCCTTTTTGTGCACTCAGGACGGTTGTTTATTCAATGCTAAGCAAGTTATTCTCAGGACAGTCGTTTATTCAATGTCATTGTGCGAGAGAGGCTGGTAGGAGGGATGCCTAGTCCCACATAATCAAAACAAATTAAACAAACTCCTTGGACAGTTGATTGTTTGGAGGGCAACCATGGATTCGGCCAGCCATGGAATGTGTTTGGATGGTGGATAGGAGTAAACTTTACTATTCTATTTGGGAACCCCAATAATGAGTTTAACATGGAAAATGGCAAAAACCTTTGTCATAACATTGACAAGAAAAGTGCACCGCTTAAAAATTATACTTCCATCCTTGTTTAAGCTTCGAGCTTTGACACCTCTGCAAATCAATACCTTCCTCTGCGAAGGGCTTATCTATTTAATTTTATGATTGAGTCATCACCCACTTACTAAAAGCACCAGACCCGAGAGCACTATTGTCATTCTTATGAATTTAGTTTAGTTAATGTTGGATATGAGCATGATTTGATCTTTTATACACTAAATTATAATGTTTAGTCGCTGCTTGGATCTCAGAGGTGCTCTACATATATGTTTTGCGATCTCAAAAAGGGCTAGCGAAATACCATGTCACCATATTGTATTATGAGTGTTTTGACAAATTATTGTAATGGGAGATGTTTTATTATTGATAGCTAGCCAGTTATGTTTTGCGATGAGTTAACATAATATCTATTTCTTGTCATGGACGTGTCTATCTATGATTTATGCTGAAAACTTGAGCACTAGCTAAGCATGTGTATAATAACGAGAACAAAAGAGTTTGTAAAAGTTTTCCTTATCACTTTCAGTTTATAAATTGAATTGCTTGAGGACAAGCAATGTGTTAAGCTTAGGGGAGTTGATATGTCTCAAACGTATCTACTTTTCCAAACACTTTTGCTCTGGTTTTGTCCTCTAATTTGCATGATTTGAATGAAACTAACCCGGACTAACGTTGTTTTCAGCAGAACTACCTTGGTGTTATTTTTGCGCAAAAATAAAACTTCTCGGAATTGGACGATACTTTTTGTGGATTTTTTCTAGAATATATAAGGAATTTTGGAGAGAAGAACTATCGAAGCAGGTGTACTAGAGGGCCACCATGCAACCAGCCCCCCCAGGCAGCAGCCAGATGGCTTGTGGGGCCCTGGTGGCTCTTCCGACCCTAATTCCAACTCTATAAATTCACTTCCATGGAGAGAGAAATCAGAGTGAAGATTTCAGCATGTTTCACGAGACGGAACCACCGCCACCTCCTATTCTTCCTTTGGAGGGATGATT
Organism: Hordeum marinum; assembly: GCA_022496015.1. Lineage (NCBI taxonomy): Eukaryota > Viridiplantae > Streptophyta > Magnoliopsida > Poales > Poaceae > Hordeum > Hordeum marinum. The sequence continues at coordinate 307,343,024 of CM039678.1, read as the reverse complement.
TGGAGCCTGTTTTTGGCTCCGGAGAGGGGAAATCATTGTCGTCGTCATCACCAACCCTTCTCCATCAACATCACCATGATGCTCACCACCGGGAGTGAGTAATTCCTTTGTAGGCTTGCAGCACGGTGGTGGGATTGGATGGAATTGATCATGTAATCAAGTTAAGTTTGATAGGGCTTGATTGATGCGGAGCATCCTATTTACGTCACCATGACGAGAGTCCGTTTGGCAAGTGACACGTGCCACAACTACTTCATATACATAAAGGTGAATCATCTCCTTTACACGTGTTCACTTGACCCCTTCGAGGATGGTATACTACTTGACACTCCCCTCATGTGCATACATAAGTATTGTCAGAACTTCACGGATGATGAGCAACAGTGCAAGTGACGAGGAACAACTACACCATCCGCGAGGGAAGCAGGAAAAGCATGGAACAACTACACCATCCACTATGCCAAGCCACCTTCCAGGCCCCAAACATCCGGCCTACACCCCGAACACCCGGCCCCTGGAGGTCCCTTTGGCGCCAAGGGAAAGCTGCAGCCGAAGCTACAGGGTCCGAACATCCGCACGACCCCCGGACATCCGGCGCCACAAGACCGGCTGGATATCCGGCACCGGTGCCCGGAAATCCGGTGCAAGGAGTCTCGATTCCAGCAAAGCTAGGCGCCCGAGCCCCGAACATCCGAAACCCCATGAAGTCCCAGACAGTCGGCCGCTTGTGCGGGAAGACGTGGTAGAAAGGCCCATGTATCCTCTCTCTCTCTCCCTATCTCCACTAGCACTATATAAGGGACCCCTCCTCCTCCTTTCTAGGGTTAGAAAGTGATAGCTCATAGTTGATATTTACTCCTTCCTCTACCTCCCCCATGGAGATCAAGGCCTCCACCAGAGAAGATCCATAGAGGATGTCAAGGCCCCTTGCGAGGGAAGATCCATAGTGGATTCAAGGCCCCATCTCTCCTAGAGATTTGGGATGGACTACCTATGTATCATTTATTTCCATTGTTGTTCTTGCATCTTGATGCACCTCATGTATTGCTTGTGATTGGAGGAGTAATTGGTGTGGATCTTGTCTAATAGAGTGTTTTCCCCTTTAATTTCTCCATGTTTTCCCCTCATGTTCTTCGTGTTCTTCATGGAATCCACCTCCAATTCGTGAAGATCAGGCCACCCTCGGTTTTGCCCCGTATCATATTGGTATCATGAGCCACATTGCCACGAATTTGGAGCCCTACCCCCCATGTTATAGCCATTAGTTCAAATTTTTCTTCCCAATTTCAAAAATTCCCCACAAAAATAGCCCCAAAATTTTCTTGTGATTTGTTGTTCTTGTGAGTTTTGGTTGATTTTGATCTGTGGATTTGGTGTTTGGCAAGTGGATCTACCTCCATTTGTGTTCCCTAGCACTAATTCCACCTGTCCCCCATCAAATTTTGTCTTTAGAATCACCAATTTCCTCCCCAAATCAAGTTCCCGAGCCCTGAATCTTTATCTGGAATTGTCGGGCCAAACATCCGGGCCCAGGAGCACAAAAATCGGGCGATTCTGGACATTGTGTCCCGAATTTCCGGCCTTACTCCCTGGATATCCGGCCCCTGTAGGTTTCAGCTTTCTTTAGCTTGTTTTGTAGATATTGACACCACACATCCTACAAATTAGTTCCACCATCAAATATTTTGAATTTTGGCAAATTTGCCTTGGCCCTACACCATATCATCCGCATTACCACCATAGACTTCCGCAACCTAACCCATTTTAGGTCCCATTTGATTTGTCGTTGCATGAGTTGTGATTTGAGTCTCCTGAGGTGTTTTGGCTACTTAGGGACGGTTACTTCATCATCAACCACCGATGACTAGTATCGTTCCATCACCTACATCGACCACCGATGTTCGACATCGACGACGACCATTCATCCTTTGAGACCATCTTCAACCGGAAGCAAGGATGGTTACTCCTGACTTCGTGAAAGGTTAAGTGTGATGAAGGTATCCATTCTATTATACAATTTTCCTTCCTTGCCATTACATCTTGATAGCCCCACCATCTTTGTGATTACCTTCATACCTATTGAGACTAGCCATCCGAGTATTGGCGGGCTTCGCGAAAACTTGTGCACCATAGTGATACGATATCATATTGTTGCATCATTGGAAATATCATACCGTGCAATTGCTTGCTCCCATGCATATATTGTGATACTTGTCTCATATAGTTGGTTGAGGCTCAATAATAATAGTGGAAAGGAAAGTGAAGAGTCAAAAAGAGCTTCTAAGCAAGAAAGAAAGATCAAAGCTTATAAGCAAAAGGAGTTCAGCATGAAAATAGATACTTGTGCATGAGGATACTTGGAATAGGAAACATTTTGCTTGCATAAATAGGATTCATGCCAAGTGGTGAGTCGTGTCCAAACGTGCAATAAGCTAGCGTCTCCCCTTGTGTTTGTGCAACACGAGCTTTGCTTATCCCTATAGTTGCACAAGCAACATTATCCCATCGCATGTGTTTCTCTATTTCCCTCCTCTATATTTGTGATCACTTGCTTTGCATTCTAAGTCCATTGGATTTATTTCAACATTTACAATATCTTGGACTTCATTTTGCTTGATTTTTGTTCCACTAACCCCACCGAGCTCCGCTATAAGCCATTTGTGTAGGTTGTGAGAATTAGACAAGGTTTTTCACCGAGTGCACTCTTTACTTGCATACATTGTGGTCTTTTGAGATCCATCTACAACTTTGGAAAGAGGCAACTTTGGTATGTTCATTCCATCTCGTTCTCACACCTTCTCAAGTGCTTCAATGGATAGGGACAGCACATCTCCTTCGGTCTACAACCACAACGATGAGTTCGATGCCATGAAGATCATCATCGACACCAAGATGCACACTCAAATGGAGGAGCTCAAGATCCCCATCAAGAACCGGAAGAGGTTTTCATCATCTTCGAGAAGATGCTCAAGTGCACATACTCCCGATCTACCATCTCCGGCTAGATCACACCGGCATCGACACCATCAACCACATGAAGAAATAATGATGCCAACATCAAGGTGTCCAAGGACGAACAATGGTGAAAGTCACGAGCTCGACAACAACCACCACGCGGTGACTTCACCACCTACCTTGGCATCTTTGCCAAGCGACTTCAAGGCATCTTCGCCTTTGGACATGTAGCGACCCGACCTAAAAGGTCGAATCTCCGGTGTTTCCATACCATCCCAAGATCATGCTGGTACACACATGGTACATCAATGTATATATCAAAGGGAAATCACACAACTTTATTTATCTAAAATCTCATATCGAGTTCTTTATTACAATAAAGATTACAATAAAGTGGCTGAAGGCCAACTCATGAGATAAACTAAACCAAAGTCTTGCGGAAGCTTCAAAGGTAGTTGAGTCCATCTGACTCCAAGGGCATCTCACCGAGCATAGAGAGTATCCTCACTCCTGGTCGGAAAAATACTCTGCAACATGATACATTGCAGTCGTGGAAGTCAGCATATTGAATATGCCGGCAATGTCACAAAAGGGGGGGGGTAAAAGTAATCATCTATTCGATATGCATATATGGCAGGTGAGGTAGTAAGTTTTTGCATAAAGCCAATTTTTCCTACAACAAGAGAGGGCAAAGCAAAAGTTATTACTACATTGTTGGTTGATTAATGAGATGGTTCCACCAACCATTCTCATACCCAAGTTGTCATTAATACCCACATCAATATAATACTTTGTGTTGAGAGTTCCAGATAGTTTCAGTTCCTTTGGCTCGAGTTGTCCATGACCGTGGACACGGCTAATCGATTAGGTTTGGGTACTCTGCAGAGTTTTGCACACGTTCCCCACAAGATTTGATCGCCTCTGTTCAGGGTGTTTGAGAAACGGATGACCAAAACATGGTCTTCTAAAGGGTTTCCCTGAGACTCTGTCAGTGCCCATCCTTTCCTACCGTTCTTCTACATCTCGTCGCACCGCCTGTCCAGGGTCACCACGATATCCAACCAAGCCAGAGCCCATAATGGCTTGTGGCTGTGCAAGTAAGCCTTGGGTCTTGAAGCATCCATCCATCTCTTTGTGCCTGGGTGGACCATTCCGCGTGAATACTTGCAGTTCTCCACAACACCTAGGCTAACCACTGGCTTCTCCAGGGCGCCGTTCAACCATCATCCACCCAGAGGTATGTTGAAAACTCGGAGACTTGAAGTCTTGTTCATCAAGTAGGTCTTTTAATTATTATCTCACAACTCTCATGAGACACTCAACCAACCCCGTCTACTAATAGCATAGCAAAATTTAAATCAACGTTTCCCGGGGCCAAAGTGTCCAAGGGTGAGGGGGAAACCTACCACATGATACTACATCAAGTAACCAAGTTTTCAATTACCTACTTTGCATGCAATTGGGGAGATGGTAGAACTAATGCAATAAAAACATGGGTAAATATGATCAAGGTGACTTGCCTTGCTGACGATCTTCATACTCAAGTGACTCTAGATAACAAGCCTCGCACTCCGGATGATCTAACGAATCAAACATAGCACACAATAAGTATAAACACCATACAATTCACACAACAGCAAGGTAAACAAATGGATACTACCACAATCACTAGCACAATCAAAAGAAAGAAATCAACTCAAAGTAGAAGACTCTAAAAGTTTTGGTGGAAAAACTACTACTAAGACATAACAAGACAAAAATTTGTTTTCACCAACTAACCAATAGATAACAGAAAAGAAAAAACAAAAAAATTTATTAGAAAACAGGAACTATTTCACTATAAAATTTTGTGCAAAAAGGATTACTACAAAACATTTTTCTAAACAATACTAATGGTGAAAAACAAGGTTTACCTATTTAAACTAGAGCACAAAACAAAATAAATATTTTTATTATTAGAAAATAATTCTCCTAATGTTGAACAACAGTAACTAAAGAAACTAAATTGAAAAGTTAAATTAAAACAAAGTCAAACTAAAATAAAATAAAAATAACTAATTAAACACTAAGGAGAAACTAAACAGAATTTGTTTTTACTAAAAACCCTAATCTAAAATATTCTAAAAATTCTCAAACTGTGCTGGATGATAAACCTAACTAATACAAAACAGTGGCAAAAAGAATCACTCAAAAATAGATTTCTAAACTCAAGTTATTCAAGTTTTAGTGATTTGCTCAATTTTAACAAAATTCCAATTTATAAGGTCAAATTTGAAATGTAAGCCTACAGGCAGAAACTACATGTAATTTGTGACATTTTGCAAAAAGAATCAATAAAAAACTCTAAATATTTTAAATGATATATCAAAAATAAAATCAGAACTCATTCTGTTTTCTAAAACAAAAAAAGAAAAAAGAAAATATCTATCTAACGGTTAGAGGCTACGTGGCGGACCGTGATTGGCCAAAGCCATGTGCGTGTGGCTGTTTGCGGGTGGATGACCAGATGATAGAAGAAAACGTTTTGGTGTTTAAAACTTCTAATCTGGATCGTTGATCCAGATCCAACGGCTACGGAGGGGGCGGGGCTTACAGAGGAGGAGGTCGGGGTCTCCGGTGATGTCGACGGCGGCCGAACGTCGGAGGTGGTCGGGGACATCGATGCGGTGGTTGAGGGTGGGGTCCAAAGGGTCCATACGATGGCGGTGAAGCTCCGGTGACGATTGGTGGCGTCGGTTGGAGCTGGGGGCGACAGGGGCGACAGCCACGAGCTCCGGTGGCTTCGGTTGAAAACCGAACTCTAGCGAGGTGGTGTGGTGGGGTTTTCGGGCGAGGGCTGGGGCGTTCGGGGGTGGAATGGAGCGCGGATGGGGCAGGGCTTCTTGTAGGCACGGCGCGGGGTCAAGAAATGGAAAGGGGAGCAAGATCCGGCTCGGGATGGATCTCTGGCGAAGTGAGGGTCGTGGGGAGGAAGATGAGCGCGCTGATCTCGCGAGCGGACGGTGGGGTCCACGTGTGTGTGAGAGAGAAGAGAGCGGGTGCGCATCGGTAGCCGGTTCAGAGTGATTTCAGGAGAGAGTTAAGGCAGGTGGGCTGGCCGGTTCTTTATAACGCGTTAATTCCTTTCTTTTTTGTAATTTTTGGAGAAATGAAATCTCATTAAGGCATTCAAAACATTTCCAACTATTGAAGATATATATATCAAATTGATCAGGGAAATAAATCCTATTTAATGAACATTTTTCCACTGCCAAAATGAATACTTTAAAAAAATTATTTTCAGAAAATGCCTAAATTGATTTTAAATTCTTTTGCAACAAATTTTCAAATAACCCCCTGGTTTTATTGTACTAATATTTCACAAAGATGCCCCTGGTGTGGAGTGTCATGTTACTCCTCTCTTTTTATGAATATTTCCAAGGGTTTTCAAAGTAGGAGAAACAAGTAAATAGAAAAATGAAAGTGGCCTTTTAGAAATCCAAAAGAAGAACTTCAACAATTCATTTCATTCAAACAATGTGATGATGATGCATAGCTATATTTCATAACATTCCAAAATGGAATTTTGGGATGTTATAGGACATGAGGCATCTTCGCCAACAATCACTTCAAGAGAAGCTCCCCAAGCTCAAGTCCACGACCTCCATGAGCTACTACGACCTTGACTTTGACCATGACATTCCATTCTATAGGAGTCAAGACCCCAGGGAGTATATCGATTGGGAGAGCAAGATGGACAACTACCTCAAGGTACTTCAAGTCCCTTCCGAAGATCAACTGAAGTGCACCACAAGAAACTTCCACGGCGACGCGTCGACATTGTGGCTTCCACATCTTATAAGAGCTTTGACAGGAGTTTGTCCAAGACGACAAAAGAAATGCGGCGAGTTTTTGTGCCTTCCACCTACATGGAACATATTCAATGCCAATTGGAGAACATCATACAAGGATCCAAGTCCATAGATGAGTACTTCATGAAGATGAAGAAAGCCTTGCATCAAGCCAGCATGACCGATCCCATAAGGATTAAGTTCTACTTCATGATGGGATTGAACAATGACATCGCCAAGGCTATCTTCAACAACAACTACGAGTCTCTCGAGGAACTCTACATTTGTGCTCTCAAGGAGGCACAAGACCTCAAGGCCAAGCCTACCCGACCCCGCGCACACTTCACAATGACCAAGCTCCGAGACGACGAGCATGAGGATGGTACCACCAATATGTCCAAGCCGGCTGAGCTCCAAGACGACGCTCCCAAGTCCAACTTCACTGCCATCCCTCTTTGTGGCATTAACTATGCGGAGTCTACCATGAGTCTTTATGATGATGGTGCAGTGATAACCATGACTACAGAGCCACTCAAGGAACATGCTTTGGAGGCGAGCAACAAGGTGGCGAGCAAAGATGATGCTTCCATATTTGGAGGCGAGAGTGATGATGTGCCATCTTCAGCCTTCATCCACGGTGACAGTGACGACATGGTTGATCATGGGATTTTCCCTTCGACAATGGCAATGTTTGGAGATGAGTTGAGAGACTTATGTCACCATATTGAGAGTGAGAGTGTCTTCACCAGTAGCCCATATATGTTGAGTTGCCACAATTCCCATGTGAGGAGAGCCACAACCCCCACTTTAGTGAGACGAGTGACTCCACCATATGTGAGTTGGAGTGCACCTACTTCAAGGGAGTGTGTGAGCCACCACCACATAGAGAGAGTGAGGTAGTTGATAGGGCATGTGAGGCCACTTCGATTTCTAACAACTTAAGCTATACCTCTATTGTGTGTTCTCATTTCGTGCTAGGTCCCATACACAATGACGCGTCGATCCTCGACGACTTCATCCTTCCTTTCCACAAGACGATGGCCATGGTGGAATATGATGCACCCCCACATGGTTCATCAGGATGAAGCTGACCACGAGTTGGTCTCTGCCACCTCACCTACACCACATGGGTGGAATGACAAAGGTAACATAGGTGAAGGTGATATTCTTCTCCCACTAGTGGACATCGATTACTTGCATGATGTCGATCAACCTATTGCCATGCTTCATGATTATGCGACTTCCTCATGTGATGAATTGCCCATTTATGATGTGTTTGACGATTCTCATGTGGAGTCTATTACTTGTGATGTCATATTGCATAGGATTTCTTGTGAGAACTCTATAGGTCACATCATGTTTGACAATCCACTTGACTTGTCATATGCTATGCATGAGATCACCCATATTGTTTCTTTGCAATCTCATCGTAGTAACTATGCATATGCCATTAAAATGAATCCAATTTGCACATATGGCATAGATGGCAATCCCATGGTTCTTGGCATTTTCTTTTCTTGTTATGACATTGCCATGCTCCCTTTGCATCATTTGCGCAATTGTTCTCATATGCCATGCCATGAGCACCATGCTTTGGAAATGCATTATTTTGGATGTTTTCCATATTGTCTGAATTATGCTTCCTCTATTTCACATGAGGAGACCCCCATAGTTTCCTCACACTCTATAGGAGATTGTGTTCCATCCCATCCTTTGCATGGCTTCCATATTTGTGTGCACAATACGCAACCCATGAATATGAATGCTATTGATGTGTCGTATATTTGCATGCTCAATTTGTGTCCCCGTCGTGTCATACACAATAACTATTCTTTCATGATGGATGACATGTTACTATACCATGCATCGAATTTCTTTGAGCATTGCTTATCTTGTGCTAACTCTCATGAGCACATACACATCCTAACGGATGATGTGTACACATACCATGCACACACAATTTTTATTTTTTCTTTGTTGTGTGTAGGTACTCACGAATATTCGTCAACCTCACAATCCCATGAGTTGACGCAAAGAGCTCTTGAGAGCAACGATGCTTTGGGATGCACCGGAATGTGTCTCCAACCATTCCCCTCGCGCAAGGACTATGGGTACCTCTTCTACTTGGCTCTCATATGGCTATGGCTTGTTTGTCATTACACTTATTTTGCCCATATTGACATGTTCACTTTGCATGATATGCTCATTTCTATGTCTTTACCATGCATTTGTGACCCATGCTTTGCATCTCACATGTCACTTGATTCTCATATTCGTATGTATATTTGCAAGCTTGGTGGAGGATTTACTTGCTATTGTCATGTTTCCTTGTTGACCCATGTATATGATGATACTTTTCTCTTGCTTACTGTTCGCGATATGTCTTGTGCATTAGTGATGTCCACTATTTACTCATATGACATGATTTCCATGAGTTCTTCTAGTATATTGCATCTTCGCACTACTAGCTTGCACGACATGATCACTATACTTGTTTATGTTGCATCGCCGATGTGCTCCTCTTATGCGGTTGATGACAACCATGGCCATGCCTCTCCCATGTTTTATGGTTTTCATTGTCTCTCATCTCCTTTACTTGCATCATGTAGTGAGTGCACCCATATTTATGCTTATTGATGATCTTGGAGACCGGGACACATTGCTTGTGATGCATGCTACTTGGATGCATGCTACTTGGATTGAGCTTCATAACTTTGCTTGCACTCAATTTATATGCTTACATGCCATGCCACAATCCCTTGTCACACCATATGTTATACATGATGGAAACACTTGTGCGGTAATTCACCACTTGAATGCTTGGTTATGCACTACTGCAAACCACATTTTTTCCAAGTGCTTGTCGTATTTGCTCCTTTCACAGGAATTACTAGACGGTGAGACATTGGAGAGTGACCTTTTAGAGCTTGACGATGATGAGTACTTGATGGTCGTCCACTTCTACACGGCGACGCCATCTCCTTCCCATGGTGCACTACTAGGAAAAAGCTTGTAGATAGACGCTTACTAGTAGCGCGGGTTTTTAGCCATCGCTACTGGTAGTTACTAGTAGAGCGGGTTTATACCCATTGCTACTACTAAGTTGATAGTAGTAGCGCAGGTTTATAAACCCGCGCTACTACTAGGTGGTCTTCACTCAGCCCCCCGGGACAATCCATAGTAGTAGCATGGGGTATAAAACCCGCTCTACTGCTAAGTTGATAGTAGTAGCGCGGGGTATAAACCCACGCTACTAGTAAGAGGTCTTCACTGTGCCCCCCCCAGGACAAGCCATACTAGTAGTGTGGGTCACAAAACACGCGCTACTACTAAGTGGTCTTCATTGTGTGGAGGTATAAAATCCCCATATCCTCCCCCAAATCCCTCCTTTCTCATGTCACTCTGCCCCTCACTCCATAGGCTCCCTCACGGGGCTCCTGCCCGTTCGCGCCTCCTCCTCCATGGTGCCGAAAGAGGCCGCCGCCTCGCGTCGCCGGTGTCCAGGAGCTCTCCGGTCTTCCCCTGCGTCTTCATGCCACCATGCCGGAGCACCTCACCACCGGCGACTAGCCCCAGTGCTCCCTCCATCCCCTTCTCATTTCTCCTTATCTATATCTCCCTCCGGCTTGACTCACCCTCCCATGTCATGCTCGTGCAGGTCATTGCCATGGATGACCAGGAGCTCTTTAACTTGGTCACGAGGAGTAGCCTCACGCCTCCACCTTGATCTGCCCTGGATCTGGGCCCTATCCAACAGCCGCCATCAGATCATCTTTATCGCTGCCAGTCCACACCACCAGCGACCCCTGCCATCATTGAATCGAATCATTGCAACCATTGACAACACGCAAGGGATCGATAATTTTTTTGTTTTTGAAATTAATAGTAGTAGCGCAGGAATAGAGTAGGCGCTACTGCTATTTAGCAGTAGCACGTCTACAACCCACGCTACTGCTATCATAGCTAGTAGTAGCGCTGGGTAAAAACACGCTACTGCTAAAAGTTAGTTGTAGCACCCTAGTAGTAACGCGGGACCCCGCGCTACTGGTAGGCGAAAACCCAGCGCTACTTGTAGTGTTTTTCCTAGTAGTGGTGATTTGGATCTTGATCCGAGGATGGATCTTTCCCAAGGGGGAGGGGATGATGCGGAGCATCCTATGGACATCACCATGACGAGAGTCCGTTTGGCAAGTGACACGTGCCACAACTACTTCATATACTTAAAGGTGAATCATCTCCTTTACACGTGTTCACTTGACCCCTTCGAGGATGGTATACAACTTGACACTCCCCTCGCGAGCATACATAGGTATTGTCGGAGCTTCACGGATGATGAGGAGCAGTGCAAGGGCCGAGGATCAACTACACCATCCGCGGGGAAGCATGGAAGCGACGATGGAAGAAGGCCAAGCCACCTCCCAGGCCCCGGACATCCGGCCTACACCCTGGACATTGGGAACCTGGGGGTCCCTCTAGCACCAAGGGCAAGCTGTTGCCAAAGCTATAGGGCCCGGACATCCAGCCGACCCCCAGACATCCAGCACCACAAGGCTGGCCGGATATTTGGTGCCCGTGCCTGCAAATCCGGCGCGAGGAGTCCCGATTCGAGCAAAGCCAGACGCCCGAGCCCCGGACATCCGGCCCTAGCCCAGGACATCCAGCACCCCCATGAAGCCTCGAACATCCAGCCATGGCCCGGACATCCAGCCCCTATGCGGGCAGACGTGGGTCAAAGGCCCATGTATCATCTCTCTCTCCCCCTATCTCCACTAGCACTATATAAGGGACCCCTCCTCCTCCTTTCTAGGGTTAGCAAGTGATAGCTCATAGTTGAGCTTTGCTCCTTCCTCTACCTCTCCCATGGAGATCAAGGCCTCCACCAGAGAAGATCCATAGAGGATGTCAAGGCCCCTTGTGAGGGAAGACCCCTAGTGGATTCAAGGCCCCATCTCTCCTAGAGATTTGGGATGGACTACCTATGTATCCTTTATTTCCATTGTTGTTCTTGGATCTTGATGCACCTCATGTATTGTTTGTGATTGGAGGAGTACTTGGTGTGGATCTTGTCCAATAGAGTGTTTTCCCCTTTGATTTCTCTGTGTTTTCCCCTTGTGTTCTTCGTGTTCTTCTTGGAATCCACCTCCAATTCGTGAAGATTGGGCTACCCTCGTGTTTGCCCCGTATAATTGATCCTAGTATCCACTATGTTTTGAGATTGATGTTACTATGACTTTGCTATGCTTCATGCTTTTCACTAGGGCCCGAGTGCCGTGATTTCAGATCTTAACCTATTATATTTTCATGAATATAAGAGTGATTTGGATCCTATCTTGCAAATTATATTTACCTATTATGTGTCTTCATCTACATACCCCAAGGTGACAATAATTGGGATTCTTTCTGGTGATTGTCGTAATTTGAGGAGTTCATGTCGTCGCCATATGTTAATGCTTTGTTTCGGTTCTCTATGAAAAGGAGGCCTTAATATCCCTTAGTTTCCAATAGGACCACGCTGCCACAACAGGGTAGGACAAAAGATGTCATGCAAGTTCTTATCGCAAGCACGTATGACTATATACGGAATACATGCCTAGATTACATTGATGAACTGGAGCTAGTTCTCTGTCGCCCTAGTGTGTAACTGCTATATGATCAATGTCATCTAAATCATTATCCATCACCGATCCACGTACCTACGTGTTACATATACTAAATCTTGCCAAGTTAATATTCCTATTGTTACTGTCAGACCTGCTACAAAACTGCTACTGCCACTACTACTGTTACTTTTGCTACTATAATTTGTTGTGCTACTAAACCTTTGCCATAGAGAGATATCCTCGGTGCGGTTGAATTGACAACTCACATTTCAAGGCCAATAAACATTATTTGGCTCCCCTTGTGTAGAATCAATAAATTAGGGTGAAATACTACTCGTGAAGACTATCACGATCCCCTACACTTGTGGGTTATCATAGTACTAGAGGCGACGGACAGCTGACTAGTCATTGAAGCTATTTTGGGCTTGTGAGTAGCTGGTGCCAACGTGTTTGTGTGTTGATGGGGTTGTACCAACACGTTGGTTTGCTGAGCAGGCAATGCCGACACATCGGTATGCTTACCAGGTGGCTGCAAACCGCTGGACTTATGAGCAGTTTTTTCCTGATTTTAGGAGTACTTAACAGGTGGTTCCGGACTTTCGACTGCTTAGAAGGTGGTTCCGGACATTCAAACTGCTTAGGAGGCAGTTCGATCGGGTTCGTCTACTGAGCATGCAGTGCTGATGTGTCTACACTTTCTACTTCAGTGGTCTATAGTGAACCGATGATACGTCTTTGGTAGTTGTAGGCCTTGCATGCTGCTCAGGAGCGGCCATTGACCTAGCCTGTACAGTAGGAAGTCGGGCGGGCTGATCACAGGTTGATGCCTTGGTCATTGGATTTTGAAGAGTATGTTCATCGAGGGAGTCACCCAAGATCTGTTGTGCCGAAAAGAGAGTCACCGGTTCAAGGACCACATTGGTTGCTTTGGAGGGGGTGTTGGAGGGATCTCATCCAGGAGGTCTATTTCTTTCCGTGGCCATTGGATATGATTTAACCGTGTTTCTTCCTAGGTCCTCTCTCATCAGGGTCCCCAAGGACATTCTTCACGGCAAAATTACTAAATACATACTTTATTTCAGTCAGGTAGCACTTCACACAACCCGGCTTCAATGGCACATTGCCCAACAAAAGTCCCCCGTCCAAGTCAGGGTTGTAAACCCACGTTGTTGCACATTTTAAAGTATCTTCATAATGTGTAAGCACGGCCTTCAATCTCTCCCCCTGTCCATATAGATCAGATATAGCACCATTATGTCCAGTTGCAGCATCATTGTCGTTGGGGTCAGCTGATGCACAACTACTCTTGTGTGGTGTTGCCATACAATAAGTGGCATCCTCCAGGACGACACCCCCTTGTGTCTCCTGGCTATCTCTCATCGTTAGTGTCTTCTGCTGCATATATGACTCCTCAACTTCCTTTCGAATTCCAGGATACATGTCCCTCTTAATCCTTTTGTGCAAGTCTCTCTGCTTACCATCACTCCTAGGGTTTTTTTTCCTGTTGAGCCTCTCTTCTTTGTTTAGAGAGAAAGACCTCTTGCATGGGACATTGACCCCGATGCCCCTTGCACGACCAGGGGGGTCTTTTGTAGTCAGAGCCTCGGACAGAATGTCACATGGCCCTGAGTTCCTATAGAACCTTCCAGTGTTTTTCGAAGCCTTTGCCATCACATTATACAATTATAGGTCTGCTGAGTTTTCGAAGTAATAAGAACCATCTCCACGCTCTTCTCACATGCTGACAAGTAGTCCCTAGAGCGAGTGCCCCTAATTTCACTAAAGGCCGGTTTGCCACCCGTAGCTACTGCTTCTTAGTCCTGCTGGTCCCGTACCGGTTTCATGCCGTAGTATCTTGCCACACCCATACGGTGGGTGGGTGTGTTCTTCTTCTGAAATTCCAATTGCATGACACTCTTCTTCATGAACTCTTCACTGGCCCTAGCCCTTTTGAATTCTTCCCAGTCTTCCTTTGTAATTTGGGAGTATGAGGGGATTGGGTCCTTGCCTTGACTCCCGTACTTCCTGTACAACACATGCTTCCAATTTATCCAAGCATCCCGAGCCTTCTTCGATGTGGCGTTTTCCACCTCATCTCTCCACTCCTCAAGAACATTGAAGTGTGCCATGATCTCCTTGACTATCCTCTGACAAGTTTTTGTATCATCCTTCCGAAACCTCGGCAGATTAATGTTGAGCTTTGCCCTACCAACAAATCCAAACATACTCCTGAACCTCGTGCGTGCTTTATCTAGTTTCATTGGGGCCCAAGACTTCAAATCTATGTCAGTTACTTCGTATACACCTTTAGGATAGTGTGTGGGCTTTCTTGGAGCGTTCTTCCATCTCTTGATCAGTAGGGTGATTGTGGCAGCTCTATCCCGTTCATCATTTCTTGATACATGATCATCTGTTGTAGACATGTTGGCTTCAGACTCAGATGAAGATACATCGATAGAGGTATGACTGTCATCGCTGCTAGTAGTCATCTATAGAGGACACACATGCAAAATTTAGAAAAGTGGGATATGCACAAATTAAAGGGAACAGCTTGGCAGCAAGCTGTCTAAACATGGCTTGTGATAATTCGGAAATGTACATCTAATATGATCATTTTGTGTCACTCAAATGCACATGCTATGTAACTCGACGATAACTATTTGGAATAAATACAACTTAAATCTAGTTAAAAGGTAGATGATGAACATAAATTCGCTCTCCATTATTTTATAACCAATTTGGGGACAAACCGACCCAAATAGTAAAACGGATCACGAGATAATAGACCTCACCGTGATGGAGGGCAGCAACTGACATGTTTGTTTGTGCAAATCCGGTAGGAGAGGCGAGGGTGCAGGATCGATATACTCGAGGGTGGTTGGAAAGCAAATAAATATGGCAATGTGTGGGCAGCCGCGTGTTTGGAGCGGTAATTAAGGGCAGGGTTGACGCCAGGAAGCGGGTACACGGCCGGTTGAGCACGATGGCACCGGAAAGGGTTCTGGTGTGGATCTGGAGGGATAGGAGGGAGCTATTAAGATGGAGTTTGGGTAGAATATGTAGGCAATTTAGCTAAACGGGGGAGGGTGGGGTCATGTTGGCGCCTTCGGTGAAAAGGGTGAAAAAGAGCGTCGGGCGCCCCGCGGAAACGCCTATGCAAATGGTGTTGTATAGTAACTCGTGTGCACAAGCAACATAAATTCATTTGAGATGAAAACCTAACAACTTTTAAATGTGGACGTGCCCTCATCGTTTTGGCTCTAAATTTTTACCATAGGTCTAGGAAGTACACGGATTTAATGTATGAACCGTGTGATATTTGTTTATGCACAACAATCATATTTTCATTTCAAATGAATTTGTGACATCAGTTCGCCTCAAATTATTTGTCATCGGCAGACAATCACCTTTTAACCCCTATATTGATTGTCAAATGCATTGCATGACTTGTTCCTTATTTTAATACATTTGTTTCCAACATAGGGCTTGTTGGTAATTTAATTGGAGGAAATGCACATGTATTCCGAAAATCAAAAAAATGGGTGTGTCATCGTGGCATGATGTGAATACCTATAAAAAATGGTAATGTCAAGCGAAAGTAGTGATGGTCGCCCCTTTGGAAACCAAGGCATCTCACAAGAAAGATCATATTCCCAAAAGTAGAGTTTGCATTTCGGACATCAATCGGTGTCAACCTCATCGTTTCGCCTCGATTTTGCCCATGGTACGCAAACATCATTGTACTCCTATTATTTATCTTCTGGTGAATTACATGACAGATCTGCTATATCAAAGGCATTTTTGCATTTACCATGCATTGGTGTATATAAATAAAATCCAAACATGAATTGTGTGTGGATGCTTGCAAAGAATCTCTTACAAATCACTTGTTTGTCACTTTGCATGATTTTTGTCATTGTCCAAGCAATTAAGAATATTCAAACATTTAAGATGGGAGATGTGTCCATCTACACAATAAATTTCAATTAATCTAATTACAGGAAATGTGGATGGACTCAGAAAATCACGCAAATTGGCCTGTCATCGTGCCGTGATCTCGAGATACCATGGAAACCATAGCATCAGAGTGGAAACCATAGCATCAGAGTGGAATTTTTTTGGTACACTTTGACAGAATTTAGGATGATCGCTCCATGTAAACCATAGCATCAGAGTGGAAGTATCATAGTTTCAAAGGGAGAAGTGGAAAATCAAACTCTAATCGATGGTGTGTCTTCATCGCCTCTCCTCAAAAAAATTCCATGGTAGTCAATCATCATTATACGTCGGGTTTAATTTTCTGATGCATTTCAGGCCTCGCTTGCCATATTTAAGTCATTTTTATAATTTACGGGGCATTTAGTGCATATAAATAAAATCGCAATTGTAGATAGGTGTGTTGATGAGAGGGATATAGACTATCCTTCGATACGGGTGCATCGTACGGTGCAGACGTATGATCCGTGTGGTTTTTATTTTGGCCAATCAGAACGCATAGCTCCCTTTGCACGCACTAGATGTCATCGGCCATGGTATGGAAGCACACGAATTTAATGTATGAACCATGTGGTATTTGTTTATGCACAACAATCATATTTTCATTTTAAATGAATTTGTCAGAACATCATTTCGCCTAGAATTATTTTTCATCGGCAGACAAACACTTTTTAACCCATGTATTGATTTTTGGCCGCATTTCATGACTTGTTTTGTAATTTTAATACTTTTTATCCCAAGATAGGGCTTGCTAGTAATTTAATTGGAGGGAATGCATATGTATTCCGACAATCAGGAAAATGAGTGTGTCACAGTGGCATGATGTGAATACCCCGTGGAAAAAAGGGTAATGTTTGGCAAAAGTTGTGATGACCGCCCCTTTGGAAACAAAGGCATCTCGCAAGAAGGATCATAGTTCCCAAAAGTAGAGTTGGTATTTTGGACTCCAATCGGTGTTGACCTCATCGTTTTGCCTGGATTTTTCCCATTGTACGCAAACATCATTATACTCCTATTATTTATCTTCTGGTGGATTACATGACTCGTCTTCTATATCTAAGGCATTTTTTCATTTACCATGCATTAGTGCATATAAATAAAATCCCAACATGAATTGTGTGTATATGCGGGCAAAGAATCTCTTACAAATCACTTGTGTGTCACTTTGCGTGATTTTCATCATTGTCTATGCAATGATAAGAATTTTCAAACATTTCAGATGGGAGGTGTGTCCACCTACACAATAAATGTCGGTGATTAATTTAATTATAGGAAATGCGAATGGACTTAGAAAAGCAAGGAAGTCGACGTGTCATCATGTTCTGATCTCGAGGTACTATGGAATTTTTTTGGTAAACTTTGACAGAAGTTAGGATGATCGCTCCATGGAAACCCTATCATCTGAGTAGAAGGATCATAGTTTCAAAGGGAGAAGTGGCAAATTGAACTCCAATCGATGGTGTGTCTTCATCGCCTCTCGTCCAAAAAAAATCCATGGTAGTCATTCATCGTTATATGTGAGGTTTGATTTTCTGGTGCATTTTGTGCCTCGTTTGCTCTATTTAAGTCATTTTTAACATTTACGGGGCATTTAGTGTATATAAATCAAATCCCAACTACAACTAGTACGTGTGTTGATGAGAGGGATAAGGACTGTCGTTCGATATGGGTCCATCCTATGGTGAAGACATACGATCCGTGTGGTTTTTTGTTTTGTCCAATAAGAATGCACGACTCACTTTTCTCGTATTAGGTGTCATCGGCCATGGTTTGGAAGGCACGTGGCTTTAGTGAATGAACCGTGTACGATTCGTAAACCACACTGCACATGTTCATTTCAAAAATACTAGAGTGAGATCAACTAAGCACTCTAGTACATACAAAGATTTAATGCACCATGAAATCTTAAAATGAAATGATGATGAGCCTTTTATATTGAAAAACAAAAAATTAATATAAGCCCTATAAACCGGAAAGGAGGGAGTATAGGGTAAATCATCATAAATAGTTCAAATTCACTTCTAGGGTTGGCAACAATTCAGTACAATAGACATAATGATTAATTTTTTGAATTAATTCCCATGTACATGAGGTGATTGCGATCACTAGGTTGACCCCTAATTAACATAGGATTTCTGATGATTTTATGCTTCTCCTCTTTTGTGTCGCGTGGCCCCTCAGGTGGCAACTCATCATATTGATGGTACTCCTCCTCATCACCAACATTCGCGATGCCCAGTATCCGTCTATTGACATACATCACTACATGACAGTGCTTATGCAAGGTGTCTTCCACATAGAAAATCTAGGTAGCATGGCTCGCAAGAATAAATGGGTCCTTGTGATATGCGATAATTCTGCGATCAACATATGTCTTCCTGTAATCATCAACCTTTATGCTACCAAGAGGGACCCATCTACAGTTGAATAATGCTACCTTCAATTCCACATAGTTAAGCTCCCAAATATCTTTGATGGTTCCATAGTACACATGTTTATCATATTTCTCTACAGTTAGGCATTCTATTCGAAAAGAGTTGTTCTGATATGATGTCTTACCATCACATTCCACAATGTAGAACATGTTGCCATTTATGTCGTATGCTTGGTACTTCATAATCGTCGTCGATGGCTTTTGTGCCAACCACATTGCAAGGTCCAAACAGGATCCATGTGCCAAACAATCCTTCAGCCATCTTGCATAGTACTTATTATGTGCATTTGTCTCGGCAGCTGGTGAAAGCTAATTGGGTAAGTTGCATCCTCGTATCTCCTTCATGTGTTCTGCAGCATAAGCGTCTAGTATTGGGCTATTAAGCAGTACCGTCAATCTGCATGTCAGCAAGGACCGGCTTACCAGTAAGTCTTCCTGCATGGCGAGAGAGGGACACACCAATAGGTCTAAGTTTCATGTATTTAGTGCAACACTCAGCCACCTCCTATGCGCTATAACCTTGTATGATGCTTGCCACTGGATGACATCGGTTCCGATAATAGAGCTTCAATATTCCCATGTACCGCTCAAAGGGATACATGTTGAGAAGAAACACACAACCACAATACTTTATCTTGTCGACAAGGTGCGCGATGATATGGACCATCACATCGAAGAAGGACTATGGGCAGAACATCTCTAAGTTTGACAATATTCTTGCAATATCAGCTTGCATACGCTCCAACTCTTTAATATCTACAACCTTCTGCCATAGTTTGTTGAAGAAATCATACAGATTAATCAGTGTGTTTCTTATGTCTATGTCCATCATATTCCTTAAGGACACTAGGAGGATTTGTGTCAACATTATGTGGAAATCATGTGACTTCATGTGAGACAACTTCTTTTTAGGCAAGCTGTCATCCGTGAGACTTCTAATGTTTGCGAAGTAGGAAGAGGGTGTCTTAACAGACAACAATAATTTGAAGAACCCTTTAGGTTCTACTGCGGTGAAATTGTAACTCTGGTGTAGGTGGAGAATTTTGTCATCATCTTATCCTTCATTCACGTGTTCTGATTGATCACCAGGCATATCTAGTTGTGCATTGTTACCATCCTTTATTTTGCCTTTAAAGTTGAGCAGAGTACCAAGGATGCTTTCACAAAAATTCTTCTCTACGTGCATGACATCAATGCAGTGACGTACACTTAGGAACTCCCAGTAAGGTAATTCCCAGAACACTAATTTCTTCTTAAACACTTGGTCCTTGGGTGTTTTTGTTACGTCGAACCGGATCCCTTGCCAAGCATAACTTCAATTTTTTTACCATGTTGTGGACTTCTTTCCCATCATATGGTCTTGGGCTCGTTTCTTTCTCTATCGTACAATCAAATTCAGTTGTCATTTTTCCGTAAGGGTGATCTCTCCTTAAGAACGTACGATGACGCAAATACATGGTTTTGCACGAGTTGGAAAGAAATCTACTCGCTGTCCTATCCATGCATGTGACACATCCTACTGGTCCCTTTGTTTTCTGCCCCGAAGTGTTGCCTAATGCCGGCATATCTTGAACGGTGTGTAGCAGCAATGCATGTAGCCGGAAAAACTCCTTTCCATAGGCATCATAAAAGTTCACACCAGGCTTCCACAATGTCAACGGTACTTCTACCAGTAGCTGAAAATAAATGTCGATATCATTTCTAGGTTGCTTCGGGCCTTGGATAATCATCGACATCATGATGTATTTTTTCTTCATACAGAACTAAGGAGGAAGGTTACATATGCACAGAAGCACCGGCCAAGTGCTATGTTGGGTGCTCATATCGCCAAATGTATGAAATCCATCAGCACACTCCCCTAGAAATATATTTCTAGGCTCCTTTGCAAAATCTTCAAACTTGTCTGTGATTTGTTCCCACTAAGACCCATCTGTTGGGGAACGTTGCATGGGAAACAAAAAATTTCCTACGCACACGCAAATCTATCCACGGTGATGAGCATCTACGAGAGGGAGAGTGAATCTACATACCCTTGTAGATCGCTAAGCGGGAAGCATTAAGAAACGTGGTTGGTGTAGTCGAACGTCTTCACGATCCAAATCGCCGTGCGTCCCGTGATCCAATCACGATCCGTCCTGTGATCCAATCACAATCTATCCCGCGATCCAATCACGATCTGTCCCACGAACTTGATCATGATCCGTCCCACGAACTTGATCACGATCCTTCCGATCTAGCACCGAACGGACGACACCTCCGCGTTCAGCACACGTATAGCTTGATGACGATCTCCACCGTCTTGATCCAGCAAGAAGGAGTGCAGAGGAAGAAGAGTTTTCCGGCAGCCCGATGGCGCTCCGGCGATGGTGGTGGAGCAATTTCGGCAGGGCTTCGCCTAAGCACTGCGGAAATCCAATCTAGAGGAGAAACTATGCAGTGGAGGAATGGGTAGCACGTTGCTGAAATTCTAGTGCAAGAACTTAAAACCCTCTAGTATATATAGGAGGAGAGGAGGAGAGGAGGCAGCTTGGCCAACAAGCCTAGCTGGTTCGGCCGAACCTACTAGGAGAGGAGGACTCCTCCTCCAATCCTAGTAGGACTAGGATTGCTCCTTTTTGCCTTTTTTCCACCTTTTCCTATTGGGTTTTTTCCTCCATCCACATGGGCCTTGTGTGGGAGTTTCCACCAGCTCACTAAGGGCTGATATTCACTCTCCCACAGCCCATGAAGCCTCTTGGGTCGAAATACCCCTCCCGAAGGCCTCCCGGTACACTACCGGCACTCCCGGTACACTACCGATGAGCCCGAAACTTTTCCGGCGACCAAAACAGGACTTCCTATATATGAATCTTTACCTCCGGACCATTCTGGAGCTCCTAGTGACGTCCGGGATCTCATACAAGACTCCGAACAAAGTTCGTTCACCACCATACATAACTCTATACTACCGAAACGTCACCAAACCATAAGTGTGCAGACCCTGCGGGTTCGAGAACTATGTAGACATGACCGAGACACCTCTACGGTCAATAACCAATGGCGGGACCTGGATGTCCACATTGGTTCCTACATATTCTACGAAGATCTTTATCGGTCGAACCTCTATGTCAAGGATTCAGTTAATCCCGTATGATGTTCCCTTTGTTCTTCGGTATGTTACTTGCCCAAGAATCGATCGTCGGTATCTCCATACCTAGTTCAACCTCGTTACTGGCAAGTCTCTTTACTCGTTCCGTAATACAAGATCTCGTAACTAACACTTAGTCACATTGCTTGCAAGGCTTATTGTGATGTTGTATTACCGAGTGGGCCCTAAGATACCTCTCCGTCACACGGAGTAACAAATCCCAGTCTTGATCCATGCCAACTCAACAGACACCCTCGGAGATACCTGTAGAGCACCTTTATAGTCACCCAGTTACGTTGCGACGTTTGATACACACAAGGTACTCCTCCGATGTCCGTGAGTTGCATGATCTCATGGTCATAGGAACATATACTTGACAAGCAGAAAATAGTAGCAATAAACTGACACGATCATATCCTATGTTTGTAGTTTGGGTCTTGTCCATCACATCATTCTCCTAATGATGTGATCTCGTTATCAAATGACATCACATGTCAATGGCTAGGAAACCTTAACCATCTTTGATCAACGAGCTAGTTCACTAGAGGCATACTAGGGACAGAGTGTTGTTTATTTACCCACACATGTAATGTGTTTCCAATTAATACAATTATAGCATGGATAATAAACGATTATCATGAACAAGGAAATACAATAGTAAACACTTTGTTTATTGCCTCTAGGGCATATTTCCAACAGTCTCCCACTTGCACTAGAGTCAATAATCTAGTTCACATCACTATTTTATTTACATTGTAATGAACCGAACACCCATGCAGTTCTGGTATTGATCATGTTTAGCCCTTGGAAGAGGTTTAGGCAATGGGTCTGCAACATTCAGATCCGTGTGCACTTTGCAAATATTTATGTCCTTCTCCTCGATGTAATCGCGGATGGAGTTGAAGCGTCACTTTATGTGTCTGGTCCTCTTGTGAAACCTTGGTTCCTTGGCTAGAGCAATGGCACCAATGTTGTCACAGAACAAGTTCATTGGATTCAGTGCACTGGGCACTAATCCAAGATATGTCATGAACTGCTTCATCCACACACCTTCCTTCGCCGCCTCTGAGGCTGCGATGTACTCCGCTTCGCACGTAGAATCGGCTACCACGCTTTGCTTGGAACTGCACCAGCTTACCGCTCCCCCGTTAAGAATAAATACGTATCCGGTTTGTGACTTAGAGTCGTCCGGATCAGTGTGAAAGCTTGCATCGACATAACCCTTTACGACGAGCTCTTCATCACCTCCATAAACGAGAAACATTTCCTTAGTCCTTTTTAGGTACTTAAGGATATTCTTGATCGCTTGCCAGTGCTCCATTCCTGGATCACTTTGAAACCTTCTGGCCATACTTATGCCAAGGCTGACATCGGGTCTTGTGCACAGCATTGCATACATGATAGAGCCTATGGCTGAAGCATGGGGGATGACACTCATCTTTTCTCTATCTTCTGCAGTTACTAGGCATTGAGTCTTACTCAACTTCACACCTTGTAACACAGGCAAGAACCCCTTCTTGGACTGATGCATTTTGAACTTCTTCAAAACTTTATCAAGTTATGTGCTCTGTGAAAGTGCTATTAAGCGTCTCGATCTATCTCTATAGATCTTAATGCCTAATATGAAAGCAGCTTCTCCTAGGTCCTTCATTGAAAAACTCTTGTTCAAATATTCCTTCACGCTTTCCAGCATTTCTATATTGTTTCCAATAAGCAATATGTCATCCACATATAATACTAGAAACGCTATAGAGCTCCCACTCGCTTTCTTGTAAATACAAGCTTCTCCATAAACTTGTATAAACTCAAACGCTTTGATCACCTCATCAAAGCGCTTATTCCAACTCCGAGATGCTTGCACCAGTCCATAAATGGATCACTGGAGTTTGCAAACTTTGTTAGCATTCTCTGGATCGACAAAACCTTCAGGTTGCATCATATACAACTCTTCCTCAAGGAAACCGTTGATGAACGCTATTTTGACATCCATCTTCCAAATTTCATAGTCGAAATAAGAAGCTATTGCTAACATGATTCTGACAGACTTAAGCACCGCTACGGGTGAGAAAGTCTCATCATAGTAAACTCCTTGAACTTGTGAAAAACCCTTTGCCACAAGTCGAGCTTTATAGACAGTGACATTACCGTCTGCGTCTGTCTTCTTCTTAAAGATCCTTTTGTTCTGAATGGCCTTTCGCCCTTCAGGTAATACTTCCAAAGTCCATACTTTGTTTTCATACATGGATCCCATCTCGGATTTCATGGCCTCTAACCATTTCTCGTAATCCGGGCCCATCACAGCTCCTCCATAGCTCGTAGGTTCATTGTTGTCCAACAACATGACCTCCAAGATAGGGTTGCCGTACCACTCAAGGGTAGTACGCGGCCTTGTCGACCTACGAGGTTCAATAGCAGCTTGATCCTAAGCTTCATGATCATCATCATTAACTTCCTCTTCTACCGTCGTAGGTTCCACAAAAACATCTTTTTGCATTGCGCTACTTTCCGGTTGAAGTAAAGGTTCAATAACCTCATCAAGCTCTATTTTCCTCCCACTAAATTCTTTCAAGAGAAACTCTTTTGCAAGAAATGTTCCATTCTTAGCGACAAACACTTTGCCTTCGGATCTGAGATAGAAGGTATACCCGACTGTCTCTTTCGGGTATCCTATGAAGACGCATTTCTCCGCTTTGGGGTCCAGCTTTTTAGGCTGATGCTTTTTGACATAAGCATCACATCCCCAAACTTTAAGAAATGACAACTTTGGCTTCTTGCCAAACCACAGTTCATATGGCGTCGTCTCAACGGATTTTGATGGTGCCCTATTTAAAGTGAATGCAGCTGTCTCTAATGCATAACCCCAAAACGATAGTGGTAAATCAGCAAAAGACATCATAGAACGCACCATATCTAATAAGGTTTGATTACGACGTTCGAACACACCATTACGATGTGGTGTTCTCGGCGGTGTCAACTGTGAAACAAATCCACACTGCCTTAAGTGACTGCCAAACTCATAACTCAGATATTCACCTCCTTGATCAGATCACAAGAACTTAATCTTCTTGTTACGATGATTCTCAAGTTCACTCTGAAATTGCTTGAACTTTTCAAACGTTTTAGACTTGTGTTTCATTAAGTAAATATACCCATATCTACTTAAGTCATCAGTGAAGGTGAGAAAATAACGATATCCACCACGTGATGTAACATTCATTGGACCGCACACATCAGTATGTATGATTTCCAATAAGTCACTCGCCCGTTCCATTGTTCCAGAGAACGGCGTTTTAGTCATCTTACCCATGAGGCATGGTTCACATGTGTCAAGTGATTCAAAATCAAGTGACTCCAAAAGTCCATCAGCATGGAGCTTCCTCATGCGTTTTACACCAATATGACCTAAACGGCATTGCCACAAGAAAGTGGTACTATTTTTATCAACTCTACATCTTTTGGCATCAATGTTATGAACATGCGTGTCATCACTATCAAGATTCAATATGAATAAACCCCTACATTGGGTGCATGACCATAAAAGATATTACTCATATAAATAGAACAACCTTTGTTCTCTGATTTAAATGAGTAACCGTCTCGCAATAAACAAGATGCAGATATAATGTTCATGCTTAACGCAGGCACTAAGTAACAATTATTCAAGTTCATCACTAATCCCGATGGTAATAAAAGAGAGAGCATGCCGACGGCGATCACATCAACCTTGGAACCATTTCCCACGCGCATCGTCACTTCGTCCTTTCCCAGCCTTCGTTTATTCTGTAGTTCCTGTTTTGAGTTGCAAATGTGAGCAACTGAACTGGTATCAAATACCCAGGCACTACTACGAGAACTAGTAAGGTACACATCAATAACATGTATATCATATATACCTTGTTTGTCGTTGGCCGCCTTCTTGTCAGCCAGGTACTTGGGGCAGTTCCGCTTCCAGTGACCAGTTCCCTTGCAATGAAAGCACTCAGTTTCTAGCTTGGGTCCATGCTTGGGCTTCTTTACATGAGTAGCAACTCCTTTGCCATCATTCTTGGTTTTACCCTTCTTGCCCTTGACCTTGACTTTGCCATTTTTCTTGAAACCAATGGTTTTATTGACCATCAACAAATGATGTTTTTTCTGCATTTCAGACTCACAACTTTTAGCATCGCAAACAGCTCGGCGACTGACTTGTTCATCCCGTGCATGTTATAGTTTATCACAAAGCTCTTGTAACTAGGTGGCAGTGATTGAAGAACTCTGTCAGTGATCGCCTCTGGCGGAAGGGCAATTCCCAACTCCGCTAGACGAGTTGAATACCCAGACGTTCCGAGTATATGTTCACTGATAGACCTATTCTCCTCCATCTTGCAAGCATAGAACTTATTAGAGGTTTCATACCTCTCGATCCGGGCGTTCTTCTGAAAGATAAACTTCTACTCCTAGAACATATCATATGCTCCATGATGTTCACAATGTCATTGAAGTCCCGGTTCTAAGCCATACAATATTGCACACTGAACTATTGAGTAATCTCCAGTACGTGCCTCCCAAGCGTTCTTAACGTCTTCGGAGGTCATGTCTTCTGGTTGGTCATCAAGCGGTGCATCAAGGACATATGATTTCTGGGAAGCCATGAGGATAATCCTCAGATTACGGGCCCAGTCAACAAAGTTACTTCCATCATCTTTCAGTTTAGCTTTCTCTAGGAACGCATTAAAATTCAGGGGTGCTACTGCGCGAGCCATTGATCTACAACATAAATATGCAAAGTTTACTTAGACTATTGTTCAAGATAATGCGTATAGTTAATCAAATTACTAAAGCTCCCACCCAAATTGACATCCCTCAGGTCATCTAAGTGTCACATGATCCAAATCCACCAACTCAAGTCTGATCATCACGTGAGTTGAGGTGGCTTCAATGGTGAACATCATTATGTTGATCATATCTACTATATGACTCATGTTCGACCTTTCGGTCTCTTGTGTTCCGAGGCCATGTCTGTACATGCTAGGCTTGTCAAGTTTAACCCGAGTGTTCTGCACGTGCAACACTGGCTTGCACCCGTTGTATGTGAATGTAGAGTCTGTCACACCCGATCATCACGTGGTGTCTCAACACGACGAACTTTCGCAACGGTGCACACTCGGGGAGAACACAATTTATCTTGAAATTTAAGTGAGGGATCACCTTATAATGCTACCGTCGTACTAAGCAAAACAAGGTGCATAAAAGGATTAACATCACATGCAATTCATAAGTGACATGATATGGCCATGAACTTGTGCTTTAGATCTCCATCTTGAAAGCACCGGCATGATCACCATCATCACCGGCAAGACACCATGATCTCCATCATCTTGATCTCCATCAACGTGTCGCCATGGGGGTTGTCGCGCCCAACATGCTTCTACTACTATTGCTACCGTTTAGCGATAAAGTAAAGCATTACATAGCGCTTAATGATTGACACGTAGGTCATACAATAATTAAAGACAACCCTATGGCTCCTGCCGGTTGCCATACTCATCGACATGCAAGTCGTGAAATTCTATACATCACATGATCATCTCATACATCACATATATCACATCATGTAATTGGCCATATCACATCACAACATACCTTGCAAAAACAAGTTAGACGTCCTCTAATTATTGTTGCATGTTTTATGTGGCTGCTACGGGTTTCTAGCAAGAACAATTCTCACCTACGCATAAACCACAACGGTGATACATGATTTTGTTTTCAACCTTCTCAAGGACCGCCTTTGTCGAATCCGATCCAACTAAAGTGAGAGAAACTGCCACCCGCAAGCCATCTAGGCAACAAGTTGCATCGAGGGAACCGGTCTCTCGTAAGCGTACGAGTAATGTTAGTCCGGGCCGCTTCATCTCACAATACCGCTGAACCAAAATCCGACCAAGGGAGGAAGCAATCTAAGCATCAACGCCCACAAACCTTTTGTGTTCTACTAGAGATCTCATCTACACATAGACCTAGCTCATGATGCCACTGTTGAGGAACATTGCATGGGAAACAAAAAAATTCCTACGCACACGCAGATCTATCCATGGTGATGAGCATCTACGAGAGGGAGAGTGAATCTACATACCCTTGTAGATCGCTAAGCGGAAAGCGTTAAGAAACGCGGTTGGTGTAGTCGAACGTCTTCACGATCCAAATCGCCGTGCGTCCCGCAATCCAATCACGATCTGTCCCGCGATCCAATCACGATCCGTCCCGCAATCCGATCTCGATCCGTCCCATGAACTTGATCACGATCCGTCCCACGAACTTAATTACGATCCTTCCGATCTAGCACCGAACGGACGGCACCTCCGCATTCAGCACACGTATAGCTTGATGACAATCTCCACCGTCTTGATCCAGCAAGAAGGAGTGCAGAGGAAGAAGAGTTCTCTGGCAGCCCGACGGCACTCCGGCGATGGTGGTGGAGCAATTCCGACAGGGCTTCGCCTAAGCACTGCAGAAATCCAATCTAGAGGAGAAACTATGCAGTGGAGGAACGGGTAGCATGTGGCTTAAATTCTAGTGCAAAAACCCCAAACCCTCTAGTATATATAGGAGGAGAGGAGGAGAGGAGGCAGCTTGTCCACCAAGCCTAGCTGGTTCGGCCGAACCTACTAGGATAGGAGGACTCCTCCTCCAATCCTAGTAGGACTAGGATTGCTCCTTTTTGCCTTTTTTCCACCTTTTCCTATTGGGTTTTTTCCTCCAGCCACATGGGCCTTGTGTGGGAGTTTCCACCAGCCCACTAAGGGCTCATATTCACTCTCCCAGAGCCCATGAAGCCTCTTGGGTCGAAATACCCCTCCCGGAGGCCTCCCGGTACACTACCGGCACTCCCGGTACACTACCGATGAGCCCGAAACTTTTCCGGCGACCAAAACAGGACTTCCTATATATGAATGTTTACCTATGGACCATTCCAGAGCTCCTCGTGACATCCGAGATCTCATCCAGGACTCCGAACAAAGTTCATTCACCACCATACATAACTCTATACTACCGAAACATCATCAAACCTTAAGTGTGCAGACCCTGCGGGTTCGAGAACTATGTAGACATGATCGAGACACCTCTACGGTCAATAACCAATGGCGGGACCTGGATGTCCACATTGGTTCCTACATATTCTACGAAGATCTTTATCGGTCGAACCTCTGTGTCAAGGATTCAGTTAATCCCGTATGATGTTCCCTTTGTTCTTCGATATGTTACTTGCCCGAGATTCGATCGTCGGTATCTCCATACCTAGTTCAACCTCATTACTGGCAAGTCTCTTTACTCGTTTCGTAATACAAGATCTCGTAACTAACACTTAGTCACATTGCTTGCAAGGCTTATTGTGATGTTGTATTACCGAGTGGGCCCTGAGATACCTCTCCGTCACATGGAGTAACAAATCCCAGTCTTGATCCATGCCAACTCAACAGACACCCTCAGACATACCTATAGAGCACCTTTATAGTCACCCAGTTACGTTGCGACGTTTGATACACACAAGGCACTCCTCCGATATCCGTGAGTTGCATGATCTCATGGTCATAGGAACATATACTTGACAAGCAGAAAACAGTAGCAATAAACTGACACGATCATATGCTATGTTTGTAGTTTGGGTCTTGTCCATCACATCATTCTCCTAATGATGTGATCTCGTTATCAAATGACATCACATGTCAATGGCTAGGAAACCTTAACCATCTTTGATCAACGAGCTAGTTCACTAGAGGCATACTAGGGACAGAGTGTTGTTTATTTACCCACACATGTAATGTGTTTCCAATTAATACAATTATAGCATGGATTATAAACGATTATCATGAACAAGGAAATAAAATAATAAACACTTTATTTATTTCCTCTAGGGCATATTTCCAACACCATCTTCCGGGTGCCTCATATATTTATCAGCAGTTCGCTCATCATGATGCCGCCACAACTTCTTCATTCTCTATTGTTTGCAAACAAATGCTTCAACATTGGAATTATAGGCAAGTACCAAACAACCTTGAATGGGATTCCTGTTTTGATCTCTTCATCCATTTTGTACTTGTCCTTTGCTCTCATGTGCTTGTATCGTGCATGCTTTCATGAACGCAAATCTTTGTTAGCACCATGGTACAACGTACAATCATTCACATAAGTGTGTATCTTCTGTACTTCAAGTCCCAATGGGAAAAAAATCTTCACTTCGTTCGTGCTTTTGGGGAGCGCATTATCTTCTGGAAGAATGTCTTTGAAAAGACTCAAAAACTCTGTGAAGGCCTTGTTTGGTAGAATGCTTTCTGCTTTAAATCTGAGAAGCGCCAGTGTGACACTCAATTTGGAATATTTCTTTTAGAAACCTAGATACAAATCTTCCTTGGAGGTTGCATCAATGGTTGGCAACTCCTTGTACTTAGATAGATCTTTTTCTGGGCCATTGAAATCTGCAATCATAGTAACAAAATCTGGCATATCATCAAGCTCGGTGTCGTTTGCTTCACACTCTTGGTTTTTCTCTTGGGGTTTTGCCATGCCAGTCTTCTGTTTGTAGCTTGACGTCTAAGCATCGAGGTTAAACTCAACACCCATGCGACTCTGATCGGGGTTTGGCACCTTGCCAACATTCAAGTGATTACCTTCATCCATAACTGGCTCTTCACCGTGTCTAGTCCATCATGTGTATCCACCCATGAATCCCCTCTTGTAGAAGTGTAACTCGACCAAATCAATTGGACATGACATCGTACTGGTACAATCCTTGCATGGATAGAGGACTTAATCTTCTTTGCCAATTCTCTTCTTTGTCTGTTCAGCCAAAGCCATGAACTCCTACATGCCATGTACATACCTTGAGCTTGCCTGATCCCCCATCCATTCATATCATTACATCTGCACACGCGAGGGGATATTCAAAAAAACATTAATATGTGGATTAATGGATGCACAAAGATGCATGAATAAATCACAATATTTTATTTTCAACATTTATGGAGGGCGCTACATAATGTTATCCAGTTGTGCAATGACATTAATCAATGACAAGTCAACTTACATGTATGATCAATAGCACCCTTATATGAATTTAATACCTTAAATCCTTAATTAGGCCACTCAATGAAAAGAATACCGTAATTAATTAGCAGCGACAAGGCGAGACAGCAGGGTCGAGGAGCAGAGCTTAGCGGGGCACCTGCCTGAAGTTCGGGCTCCGCTAGCCCGCCTACAACCGCAAGGGGCATGCTTGAGTCACATCGGTGTCGACCACGAGGATTGATATCCTCCTATATCTCCCGTCGCTGGCCTAGGATTGACCTCCTATCATGCCGCCACCGCCGACCGATCGAGGATGTACTTCCTATAACATCGACACCGCTGATCGATTGGGGATCGACCTCCTATCCGATATCCGCTGCATCTCGGCCACCGCCCACATCTCTATCAACATAATATTTTTGGTGGGGTTTGCAGAGAGCTACTATTTACTGCCCCCATATGTACCATCTAACACATCACAAACACTCCTGTTAAGGGAACCGTGTATCACGCACATTTCCATCTCACACGATTTGTTTTGGGAAACCGTGTACCGTATAAAATAAAGTGCTATAAATAGTTCCCCCAACCATTATCAGATCCCCATAGTTTCCATGTTAACTGGTTGGATGAGGCTTGTGCATTTGTTAACTGGTTGAGTGATGAATGACATGGCAGGGCTCGTAGTGTTATCACCAAGCTTGCAAAAGATAGCGTAAAGCTGAAGAAGAAACTGATTGATCTGGAGTGTAAAATCACTATGATGAAGCAAGAAGGAATCATTCATAGGCAACAGATAAAAGGAAGAGACAAGAAGGAACTAGCATGTGTAGTTATAGTTGTTGCATTAGCCACCTTCTATGCGTTGTTTGCAATGATCATTAGGGGTTTCATTTGATTACTAATAGCTGCATCAATAAGTAGAGCTCATCTATCTCCTACCAACTATCCTATGTTAAATGCTTCTTCCGCACCCATTGTGTTTCATATAAGCATATGGGTAGATGAACAATGCATCTAGCACACCGTGTGAGCTGCAAAACTATACACTTGTGAAACAGTTGGCATATTGCTCACATTTGGACGCTCCAACCCACGCGCGCAATTATCACATTGAGAACTACACAATAGCGGGAATTTAGAGCGATGGGCCGGGTGCACACAATAGCGGTTGATTATATCGGAATTCTAATCGCCTACCAAGGCGCCAATATAATCCATTAATCCCCGCTTCAATTGTCATTCCTATTATCTTCTGAAAGTGCGTTATATAGACTAGAGGGGGGTGAATAGGCGATTTTTACAAATTCATCACTGAGGAATTTCAACTTGAGGAATTTGAAAAGTGATGAATAACTAGCAGTGGAATAAGTACTCAAGTGCATGAGAAACGTAGCAATAGCATAGTCATCATGATGACATTAAGCATGCACAGATTACATGTAGCGTGATACAGGATAAGCAGGTGAGGAACAAGGTAACTTGAAGAATTTGAGGTGAGGAAATTGTGAAAGTCTTCAGTCAAATTCTTCAAATGGTAAAGATCAACTTCATCAACAAGTATACGAGGAAATGAAAGGGTTGAGGAAATAGAACAGGGTAGCTCGATGAAGACAACGATTTGATGACCCAGTTCCAACTGCTGTCACAGTCGTGCGTCTAGTTTGGAGCGGCTTGGTATTTAAACTAGAGGACACACAGTCCCAGGACACACAGTCCTTTTTGTATTCTCCATGATCTAAGGTCACAAAGTCCTCGCCCTAACACTCGTGGTAAGTCTTCAGGGTAGACTTCCAAAAACCTCACAAACTGGTCACCTGGCGATCCACAATTGACTGCTGGATGCTCTAGACCAAGGCCACTCTGTGATCCCCAATTGACTGCAGGATGCACTAGACCATGACGCCTAACTGTTTGGAAGATACACAGTCTTCAAAGGTAACAAGCATCGGTTCCACACAGGAACAATCTCTTCAGTGATGCTCAATCACTTTGGGTTTGGTGGTTTGGTTTTGGGGTTTTTCCTCATTGTTGATTTTCTCTCAAAGTCGTCGGAGGATGGGTTGCTTTGAAATGACAAGTGTCAATTCTCTAGCGAAGCAACCAACCAACTAGTGGTTGTGGGTGGTGGCTATTTATAGCCAGGGTGCAACCTGACATGATAAGACATAAATGCCCCCAATGATATGACTGTTATGTGGATATGATGATTGGAGACAGCTGGCGCTAAGCACAGCAACGGTCGGAATTTTGAACTATGAAAGTTCTCAGGCTTATCATATTCCTCACTTGTAGGCAATTCGCACTGGCGAAATACTAATTCCTCAGTCAGACCAATTTCATCAAAGACCAGAAGAACTTTGTCTCTATCACTAAAGAACTTGACTAAACTGTAAGAGATTTCCAAAGGCTTCACTCGAAGGATTGGATAGGTTGAGGCTTCTGAGTTGAGCATCAATTGGAAATTTTCCTTAGTATTACCTCGGCCCCCTTTAATAGTACGGTGTTTCCTATGACTCCAAGAAAGGAAATTACACTATGAAAACAAAAGTCTTCACGCTTCATAGTCTTCGTTCATATCTTCAAGGTCACACCAACTTCTTCATTTTCAAAGTCTTTAGGGAATACCAAAGTCTTCAGCAAAGTCTTCAGTTGAAGACATACATTTTTAGGGGTCGATAATCAACGAGTATATCACACTCCTCATCGACTTATAGAGCTTGTGTACACTCACAAACACATTAGTTCCTTAACCTATAAGTCTTCAATACACCAAAATCACTAAGGGGCACTAGATGCACTTACAATCTCCCCCTTTTTGGTGATTGATGACAAATAGGTTAAGTTTTCAACGGGGATAAAAATATGAAGTGTAAGTACTGAGTTTGAGGAATTTGATTGCAAGATATAGAAGAACTCCCCCTGAAGATGTGCATATTTGAGGAATTTCCTTTCGACTGCAAATGCACATGGCAGGTTCTAAACATGGAGAACTCCCCCTATATCTTGTAATTCATACAAGCATTTAACATATGATATGAAGAACTTGAAATGCATGATGAAAATGGTGTCTGACGAAATTCAGCATGCATGCATTAAGGTACTTGAGGAAAACATGCGGAGAGCAGTTTAAAAACATCAGACCACCATCGGCCTTAAGTTTACAAGTCAACCAACAAAAGCTTTAGAAGAGCGACAATTGTAACTTAAACAAAAAAATAGCCCATATATATAGACCCGCCTGAAGACTAACTCAAATTTTCTCCCCCTTTGTCACCGAAGACCAAAAGGGACGAAAATAGAGGACTAACGCCCCCGAAGAATTTCATCTTGAACGTGATAGAGGAGCGCCAGCGTTGTCGGGGTCGTTTGTAGATGCAGGGCCCACCGTAGTGTCGTCAATATCCTCACCTTCATCGGCTTCATGCAATGAAGAATATGAGCTTGTAACCAGCTGAGGAACTTGAACTTTCTTGAGTTTCTTCTGAGGAGGACGAGCCCAGTCCGGTTCTGCTCGAGGTCCATCTCCTTGAGTTCTTTAGGAGTCTTGAGGTGAGACAGAATGGACCAAGTGCGGTTGAAGACTCCATTAAGGTAGTATTGGTTATTCCTCACAGTTTTGTGCGTGATAGTCATGTCTGGAAGATTTGAACCAAACTGACGCTTGACCCACTTGTGATTGTGGTCAGCCTTCTGATGAAGACTTAAAAGAATCTCACGATCATTCATCACACGAGGGGCAAACTCTTCAGGCTTTTGTGTTGAGGGTTTTGGAACAGAGTCTTGGGTAGCAGAGTCATCATTGGTGGAGTAAGATGCAGCTTGGCGAAACTGACCATCCAATGGATGAGTACCTTCATCAATGACAACTTTGCCTTTTCCCTCAAATGAAGTAAATGTGTGCTTGAGGACTTCAATAGGAGGCAGAAAGATGAAGTGATTCTGAAAATCTTCCTTGAAGGGAACTAAAGACCTTGATCTAATGAATTTCATGATCCAGGGAGCGTAAGGCTTCAATTCAAATGGGGCAGAAGCAGCATTGGTGAAAGTACTCAAGAAGAAATCATGGAAATTGATGGGATCCCATGAATGATGTTGAATAGCATATTCCTCATGATTCCCTCCACTTCTTCTTCTTCGGAGATGTGACCCTTCTAAGGGTTTTGGTCAGAATTGGATAGATTGTCCTAGGCACATAGAGCAAATCCTTCACAAGGAAGGTAGTCTTTTAAGGTTTTCCAGGAACCAAAGGCTTCATTAGCAGTTGCATCATGTGGTTGGGAAGACCAGGTTCATCAAATAGGCGTCTTGCTCCTTCTGAGGGAATTGGGATTGGGACTGATCGAAGAAGTTCAGAGGCTAAAGCAGTGTAACGAGTGGATACAGTCATCCAATCCAAGATTCATGAATTAATATCAGAGGCATCACCTGTGATGTGCAAGGTTGCATATAATTGAAGAATTAGCTCTTCATTCCAATCACATATGTCCATGCAGAATGGAAGAATTCCAGCATCGTAAAGAACTGCGAGCACCAGTGTCAAGCATGGGATAGTTTCCATATCTGCATGAGGAGTTTGTTGGTGCTCGAAGACTTTCTCCTTGTCAAACGGCACTGATGCATAGTAATTCATCTAAGTGGGTGTCCAGAATTTGTGCGACCGGCCCTTGCTGAATCATATGGGTTTGGCCCAGTGAAGAAGATGTGCTCATTGAAGAAATTTGTCTTGATGAATTTGGGGCGCTTTGAGCCTTTGAATGGCATCTTGGGCTTGGACTGAAGATTTGGCTTGAAGCGGTCCACAATTTCCTAAGGCAATGGAGGAACTTCTTCATGCTGAGGAATTTGAACAACAATTTCGTTAGTTGCAGTGCGAGCAGCAATTTCTTCAACTGAAGCAGCTGGAATGTCTTGAGGGATACGTGCAGCCAGGTCATCAGATCCTATTTGAATTTCTTTGGTCTGGGCTAGAGACTGAGGAATCTATGACAAAGGAGTAATCATTGGAAAATTTGGGTGTGCAACTTCCCAATATTCATCATTGATAAGAGGAGTTGTGTGTCCAATCTCCACATCCTCTTCCATTTCTTCAACGTCGGCCTCTTCAGCAGTTAACTGAGGCTGGGACGATGATACCAGTGGGGTTGAAGCATTTGCTTCAACTTCAATTTCTTCATCAATTTGCTCTGAGGAAGTAGTAGATTGATCCTTTTCTTCTTGTTCATCATTTGGGATGACATAGTTAATACCAAATGGCACTAGTTCGTTGGCTGGCACGAAGGTAATGGGAGTTGCATCAATCGGGTCAGTTGAAGAACATGGCAGTGTCCTCAATTTCTTCACCGTCGAGGAATTGGAAGTTGATGCTTTTCTCTTTCGTGCAGCCTTCTTCTCTGCAGCCTTAGTTTTCTTTGCTTCTGATGTAGAAGGAAGTTTGATGTTCTTTACCCTTGATGAATTTTGCAGTTTCTCCAGAAGGTGAAGGAGGAGCAGTTTCTTCAGGCATGACTGATGCAATCGTCCAAGTGGTCTCAATTTCATCAGGCACAGCAAAAGCTTCAGCTGGCCTGGGAATTTCTTCATGCGCAAAAGTGGAGGTTGCCCTAATATGTACTTCAGCAGCCTGAATTTCTTCAATTGCGCGTGTAGTTTCTTTAGCAGGCTGAGCAGATTCTTCAGCCTGAGGAATTTGCGGTTGCGACTGAGCTGGAACCCTTGAGTTGTGGTCCTTAATTGTAGCTTGAGCTTCCCTAACAAATCATACTTTGGTGCCCTTCCATTCAGCATCATACTTTTCTTGTTCCTTAGAAAGGCAGCGTATTTCAGACTGAACTGTGATGAGTTGATTTGGAGTCAAATTCATCACATTGTTCCTCAGAAACTTTTTTTCTGGCCTTGCTCCTCTTAGCTCTCTGAGCTTGATCTCTCTTCCATTTTTCCTCAGCAATGAAGTGTGTGAGGACATGGTCCACACCAAGAGGTAGGTTTAGTGAGGAAAGTGGAGTGTTGGGATCCTCATGCCATATGTAGATGAAGTTGAGGATCATCTTGCGATCCAACATCAGAGGAACAGAGCTTCCCTTGGCTATTGCAGCCCTTTGCTTACTATTTCTGATGATTTCTTCCAATTCTTCATCATCGGCCTCATCATCATCATCCTCAGATCCTGAGGGTACATTCACAACAACTTTGCTAGTGTGAGGACTTGGTCTCTGACCTCGTCCAGCAGTTCTCTTTAACTTCAATGGAGTAGGGCTTGTTAAAGACTGTGCTTGGGCAGAGGAACTTGCAAAGATACCTGAAGCAATTGAGAAGCCCATAGTCCTTTGACAGGTTGCAAGATGTACAGGTGTTGAGGACTTTGCGGCAGCAGCTGATGATTGTGCAGCTACTAAAGGCATTGCAGAAGAACTTGCTGAAGGATTCTGCAGTGATGACAGTTGAGGACTTTGACTTCACTGCAGACTTCTTCACAATTGATTTCTTTGGAGCACTAGCAGAGGCTCTAGCAAAGGCAGTAGCAGCAGCAGAGTCTTCATTGAATTGCTTCACTGCAGCTTTGGCAGTTCTCTGAAGTTTTTGTTGATGCTTTGCCCATTCATCTAGAAAGTCTTCAACATGAGCAACACTTGTGGGATCAACTTATTGATCATCAGCAGGAGGAGCCCTTCTACAAGGGGGTTTGAGTGCGAATTCCATCATGTATTTGGGAGTGACATAGCGATAGTCTCTCCATTCCTTCATCCACATCCGTTCAATCCTCTGAATTCTGATTTTCCTCTATTCTTTTGTCTCTTTGCCATGAATGGCCTCGTATGGAGTACAGTATCCTGCATATAGAGGCTCGGGTATCTCAAAAGCAGCATTTTGTTCAGCCTTCGCTCCACCCTTCTGAGGTCTTTTGTCATCAGCCATTTTCTTCACTTGATGACTTTGAACTCTTGAAGATTGTAAAGACGTACACAATTTTTCCTCAAGAATCGCTGCAAATGAGTTAAGTTGATGAGAACCTAGTGATTCATCAGGAGACATGTTTGTATATGTGAACAGAGTATAGGTGCGAGGAATTTGAAGAGGTCATATGCATTCTTAGAAATTTTCAAAATACATCAATTTGAGGAATTTTGACCATAAGTGTATTGAGGAATTTCACTAAGTGTTCTTGTCTTAGGTTCTAGAGTTGTGCGAATTTGAAGATCCACACAATTGAGGAATCGTGAAGAAAATCATAACTTAGGAAAAACATCAAGGGAATGAACATGTAAGGAGCGAGGAATTTGATTCTTGAAGAATAAACACCTTTGAGGATTTTGTGGAAAACATGAAGATCAAACAGGGGCAGTAAAATTAGATTTTACTTACCCTGATGAAGAACATGATGAATAGTGAGTCGAAATCAGAGAAGTTTGTTTGTCCAGATCTCCCATGCCCTAGATTGGTGGTGGGAGACAGCTATAGCGGCGGCGGAGTGAATATTTCCATGGCCGATGCAAGTACGATGACGGCAAGGTCGAGGCAGTGAAGGTCTTCCTCTCCAACGGCGATGATTTTAGCGGCTTCGCTAGGTCTGAGCTTGGAAGAGTGAGGGAAGTGAGGAGTAACTAGAGCACAGTGAAAGGGAAGGGGTATTTATAGTGGTGGTGAAAACTAATCGGCCCAAAGATTTTGGACCACATTGCCCCTGACCCTTGCTCTCCATGCAAAATGTGTCACCCACGTTCTGAGTAGTGGAGATAGTGGGGGATCGAGGCTTCTCTAGTCATGGGAATTGGAACGGTTTGAGCATTAGTCTCTTAACCTATAAGTCTTCAATACGCCAAACTCACTAAGGGGCAGTAGATGCACTTACAATCTCCCCCTTTTTGGTGATTGATGAAAAATAGGTTAAGCTTTCCACGGGGATAATAATATGAAGTGTAAGTACTGAGTTTGAGGAATTTGATTGCAAGATATAGAAGAACTCCCCCTGAAGATGTGCATATTTGAGGAATTTGCTTTGGACTGCAATGCACATGGCAAGTTAAAAACATGGAGAACTCCACCTATATCTTGTAATTCGTACATGCATTTAACATATGATATGAAGAACTTGAAATGCATGATGAAAATGGTGTCTGACAAAATTCAGCATGCATGCATTAAG
Source organism: Hordeum marinum (assembly GCA_022496015.1). Lineage (NCBI taxonomy): Eukaryota > Viridiplantae > Streptophyta > Magnoliopsida > Poales > Poaceae > Hordeum > Hordeum marinum. The sequence continues at coordinate 307,303,894 of CM039678.1, read as the reverse complement.
GTACTTGTGGAAATAAGCATGCGGAAAGCAGTTCCAAAGAGTCATACCACCATCGAACATAAGCTCACGATCCAACCAACAAAATCTTTAGAAGAGCGAGAGTTGAAACTTAAACAAAAACAGCCCATACATAGAGACCCGCTTGAAGACTAACTCAAATTTTCTCCCCCTTTGTCATCAAAGACCAAAAGCGACAAAAAAGTGAGGACTAACGCCCCTGAAGAATTTCATCTTGAAGGTGATGGAGGAGCGCTAGCGTTGTTGGGGTCATTTGTCGATGTAGGGCCCGCAATAGTGTCGTCAAAATCCTTAGCTTCATCTGCCTCGTGCGATGAAGAATAAGAGCTTGTAACCAGCTGAGGAACTTGAACTTTCTTGAATTTCTTCTAAGGAGGATGAGCCTAGTCAAGGTTCTGCTCAACGTCCATCTCCTTGAGTTCTTGGGGAGTCTTGAGGTGAGACAGAATGGCCCAAGTGCGGTTGACGACTTAATAAGGTAGTATTGGTTCTTCCTCATAGTGTTGTGCGTGACAGTCATGTCTCGAAGAATTGAGCCAAACTGACATTTGACCCACTTGTGATTGCAGTCAACCTTCTGATGAAGACTTATAAGAAACTCACGATCATCCATCACACGAGGGGTAGACTCTCGAGGCTTTTGTGCTGAGGCTTTTGCAACTGAGTCTTGGGTAGCAGAGTCATCATTGGTGGAATAAGATGCAGCTTTGCGAAACTGGTCATCCAATGGACGATTACCTTCATCAATGACAGGTTTGCCTTTTCCCTCAACTGAAGAGAATGTGTGTTTGAGGACTTCAATAGGAGGTAGAAAGCCGAAGTGATTCTGAAAGTCAGCCTTGAATGGAACCGAAGACCTTGATTTGATGAATATCACGATCTAGGGAGCATAAGGCTTCAATTAAAATGGGGCTGAAGCTACATTTGCAAAAGTCCTCAACAAGAAATCATGGAAATTGATGGGAATCCCATGAATGATGTTGGATAGCATGTTCTTCCTAATTCCCTCCACTTCTTCTTCTTCAGACTTGTGGCCCTTATGAGGACTGAGGGTTTTGGTCAGAATTCGATAGACTGTCCTGGGCACATAGAGCCAATCCTTCACAATGAAGGTAGTCCTTTGAGGTTTTCCAGGAGTCAAAGGCTTCATTAGCAGTTGCATCATGTGGTTGGGGAGAGCAGGTTGATCAAATAGGCATCTTGCTCCTTCTGAGGGAATTGGGATTGGGACTAATCAAAGCAGTTCAGAGGCTGGAGCAGTGTAATGAGTGGATCCAGTCATCCAATCAAACACCCATGAGTTGATATCAGAGGCATCACTTGTGATGTGCAAGGTGGCATAAAATTGAAGAATCAGCTCTTCATTCCAATTGCAGATGTCCACATAGAATGGAAGAATTCTAGCATCACGAAGAACTACGAGCACTACTGTGAAGCACGGGATAGTTTGCATATCCAAATGAGGAATTTTTCGATGCTCGAAGACTTTCTCCTAGTCAAACAACACTGATGCATAGTAGTTCATCTGCGTGGGAGTCCAGAATCTGGTGTGACCGGCCCTTGCTGAGTCATAAGGATTTGGTCCAGTAAAGAAGATGTGCTCATTGAAGAAATTCGTCTTGATGAATTTGGGGCACTTTGAGCCTTTGAATGGCATCTTGGGCTTCGGCTGAAGATTTGTCTTGAAGCGGGCCACAATTTCCTTAGGCATGAGAGAATTTCTTCAGACTGAGGAATTTGAATAGCAATTTCCTCAGTTACAGTTGGAGCAACAAATTCTTCAGCTAATGCAACTAGAATATCCTCAGGGATTGAAGTGATAGGTGCGGCCAAGTCATCAGATCATGTATGAATTTCTTCAGTCTAGGCTAGAGACTGAGGAATTTGAGTGAGGGAGTTGTCATTGGTGAATTTGGGTGTGCAGCTTCCCAATATTCATCATTGATAAGAGGAGTTTTGTTTCCAATGTCCAAATCATCTTCCATTTCTTCAACGCCTGCCTCTTCAGCAGTCAACTGAGGCTGGGGCGATGATACGAGTGGAGTTGAAGCATTTGCTTTGAGTTCAATTTCTTCATCAATCTGCTTTGAGGAAGCAGCAGACTGATCCGTTTCTTCTTGATCATCATTTGGGATGACATAGTCAACACCAAGTGGTACTAGTTCGTAGGCTGGCACGGAGGTAATGCGAGTTGCATCAATCGGCTCAGTTGAAGAACTTGGCAGTGTCTTCAACTTGTTAACTGCTGAGGAATCTGAAATTGATGCCTTTCTCATTTCTGCAGCCTTCTTCTCTGCAGCCTTAGTTTTCCTCACTTCTGATGCACAAGGAAGGTTGATATTCTACACGCTTGAAGATTGTGTAGCTTCTGTAGAGGGTGAAGGAGGTGCAGTTTCTTCACGCATGACTAATGCAGTCGTCCTAGTGGTCTCAATTTCATCAGGTGCATCAAAAGATTCAGCTAGCCTGGCAGTTTCATGAGGCACAACAATGGAGGTTGCCCTGACAGGTTCTTCAACAGCATGAGTTTCTACAGATGCGCTTGTAGTTTCTTCAGCAGGCTGAGCAGATTCTTCAGCCTGAGGAATTTGAGGTCGCGATCAAGCTGCAACCCTCTTGTTGTGGTCCTTGATGGATTTGTCAGCCACTTTGACGAAGCGGACCTTGGCGCCTTTCCAATCAGCATAGTATTGATTGAATTCATCACTGAGGCTTTTGATCTCAGATTGCATGGTCACAAGTTGTTCTGGAGAAAGCTTTATAACATTATTCTTCAAGAAGTGCTCCTTGTACTAAGCTTTCTTGGTTTGTCTGGCTTTCTTGTACTTCCACTTTTCTTCCACAATGAAGGCAGTGAGGACATGATCTGGACCAGGAGGCAGCTTCAAATCATCAATTGGAGTGTTGGGATCCTTGTGCCAGGTATCAATGAAGTTCAGTTCCATTTTAGGATCCAGCCATAGAGGAATTTGAGTACCCTTTGCTTGAGCCACTCTCTCTTACTTGTTTCTGATATTGCCTCAAGTGCCTCATCATCGGCTTCATCATCTGAAGAATCTAATGGTACTTTGACCACCACCTTGTTCGGTTGAGGACTTGGTCGAGTGCCTTGTCCAGCAGTAGCTTTCGTCTTCAACAGAGAAGGACTAGTTGAGGACTGTGCTTGGGTAGAGGAACTTGCAGAGATACCTGAAACAATTGAGAAGCCCATAGTCCTGTGACATGTTGCAATATGTAGAAGTGTTGAAGACTTTGTGGCAGCAACTGATGATTGTGCAGCTACTAAAATCATTGCAATGGCCTTTGAAGAACTTGTTGGGGGATTCTGTAGTGATGACTTTGAAGTTGAGGACTTTGACTTCACTACAAACTTATTCACAATTGATTTATTCATAGCACTAGCAGAGGCTCCGGCAGAGGCAGCAGCTGCAGAGTCCTCATTGAATTGGTTCACTCTAGATTTGGCAGTCTTTGAAGTTTTGTTTGATACTTTTCCCATTCAGTTGGAAAGTCTTCACCACGAGCGACACTTGTGGGATCAACCTCTTGATCATCAGCAGGAGGAGCCCTTCTGCAAGGGGGTTTGAGTGTGAATTTCTTCATGTATTTGGGATTGACATAGCGATAGTCTCTCCATTCCTTCATCCACCTCCGTTCAATCCTCTGAGTCCTAATTTCCCTCTGTTCTCTTGTCTCTTTGCCATGAATGGCCTCATCAGGAGTATAGTAACCTGCATACATAGGCTCAAGTATCTCAAAAGATGTGTTCTGTTCAGCCTTCTTTCCACCCTTCTGAGGTCTTTTGTCATCTGACATTTTCTTCACCTGATGACTTTGAACTCTTGCAGATTCTGAAGATGTACACAATTTTTCCTCAAGAAATGTTGCAAATGAGATAAGTTGATGAGAACCTAGTGATTCATCAGCAGACATTTTGTACCTATGAACAGTGTATATGTGTGAGGAATTTGAAGAGGTCATATGCGTTCTCACATATTTTTAAAATACATCAAGTTGAGGAACTTTGACTATAGGTGTCTTGAGGAATTTCACTAAGTGTTCTTGTCTTAGGTGTCACAGCCCTAGAATTTGCTTGTAATTGTTTGCATTAACATCAGCATGTGCATCATGTTAATTTTTTACCTTAAACATTAAATGGGGATGATCTAACCCAACCCCTCATAGATTAAACCAAATTCAAAACAAATTTGAATCAGGAACCCAAAATGTCCCTCATAAAATCCTAGCCACTGGGATTTACCTTAAATCAAATAACTGGTTCAAACCAACAAATTTTAGGTTTCAAAAGAAATATTTGAAAGCATTGAAAAATATTGTTGGAATTATTTAGCTACCTTTGGTTTTCATATATAATTAAATTTTTCAAAAATAGAAAACAAAATGTTCTCTGTATGTGGAATAATCCACTTAATCACACAAACAAGTTTTACGAATTTTCAAAAGATTGATTTACTTGGAATCAGATCAAGACAGAATGTAACAAATAGAAAAAAAGAAAAGTAAATAAAACAAAACCTCACCTGTTTTACCTGGCCAGGGAAGAAGCCGGCCCAGCCCGCCAGGGGCGAACCAGTCTTCTTCCACCTCTGGCTAGTAGGACGCCGGGCGCGTGGTCACCGCACGCCGGCCACCTCCTACTCGTGTGCCTGTCTGGGCGGATGAATAGGCTTCAGGGAGTCGTCCATATCGATCTTGACCCCTCCATTTCCCCCTCCCCCTCTCTCTCTCACCTTCTTCCTGCCATGGCCGAACCCGTCGTCATCGTAGCTTGTTGTTGCCGTAGCCGCCGGCCACCCCATTCCCCGAAGCCATGTCCAAAAGGATCGCGGCGTCGACCCCAACCTGCTCACCGAGTCAAGAAACCAGAGGAGCACCACGTCCTCGCCATCGACCGTATCCCCAAGCTTGGTTGCTGGACACCATCACAAAATTCACTGGCCTCAGAGCTTCCCCGACCTCGCCATCCCCTCCAGACAAACCCTAGTGAGCCCCTATCTCATTCCCCCTGACGCCGTGCTCGATTTTGAGCTCTAGCTAGACTAAGCATTGCGCCCGAGGCCCTCTCACCGCCAGCCATGTTGTTGTTGAGGCCAGGGCTCGGTCCGATCACATCCGAGCACACCGTTGAGCTCCTGGAGCTTCCATGGAGCGTTTGAGCCTCTCAGCTCGCCTCCTCGTGCCCTCTCGCCTCTAACCGCTCAAGGTCGTGCTCCATCCATTGCCTCTAGCATCACTGCTGTCACCTCCGATGACCCCCGCTCCTCCCGTTTGACCAAATGGATGTGGCACACTTCTAGGTGCACGTAGGGCAAACGGCACTCGAATCCGAAGCCTGTAGCTCGACTTTGATGTGCTCCGCCGTGGCAAATGGTTGCCGGTGGCTAGCCGCTGGCGTGGCTAATGTGGCACCATCATTAGAGCTTAATCGCCACGCTAACAACCTCCCACAGCCGCTGATAGTGGGCCCTGGCCCGAGTCAACCCCCGGGTCAACTCGGGATTAATCCCCGAGTCACTGACTATAGGGTCCCACCTACTAGTGACACTAGCGAGCCCTGAGAGACTGACCGGTGGGCTCCACTGGTCAGGTTTGACCTGGACCCGTGTCTGTTGACCGGCTGACATCATGATGACGTCATGCTGACATAGTAAATAATTTATTTAATAAAAATATTCTAGAAAATTATATAAACTTCAAAAATTCATATAAAATAATCTTTAAGTCAGATTAAAATAATTTATATATGAAAATTTATCAGAAAAATCCAGTGAATTTTATGGTGTCATTTTCATGCATGATAGAGCAACCTAATTAGGAGAACTTGGACATTTTGTTCAAAACCCATTATGTGACCTAACACAAGGAGTTGAATTTGAACCTTGGGTTCAAACCATCTTCATTTAACATATTGATAGATGCATTAGCTCAAATCAGCAACATATTGACATGTCATACTCATGCATCATTGTGAAGCATTTGTCGTGCTTAATTTGTACCTTCTTTGATCTTGTCGACAGACTTGCGAGAAGTACACTAGTAGAAAGCAGACCTTTCATCTGCCTCATTAGTCCCGGTTGGCTTTTGAACCAGCACTAATGTGCTCATTAGTCCCGGTTCATGACGGGCATCATTAGTGTCGGTTCGTTCCAGACCTTTAGTCCCGGTTCATGTCACGAACCGGCACTAAAGGTGTGGTGGCAGGTTGGCGTCAGCCTTGGGCCCCACAAAAACTTTTAGTCTGGGTTGGTGGCTCCAATCGTGACTATAGGCTATCCTTTAGTCACGGTTGGAGCCACCAACCGGGACTAAAGGTCCCTTATGTGAAACCCTTCGGCGCCAGCCCGAGCACACTCCTCTCTATTCTTCCCCTTTCCTCTCCTCTCTGTTCTTCTTCTCTTCCTCGAGATCAGCCTCAATTTTTGCCAAAATTTGTCAAGATTTGAAGGCATCCCATCCATCCAAGTGTTCACAAAGGTTAGCAACTTTGTCCTTTCATCTCTCATTGCTAGATTAGCTCTTGCAATGCTCTATAAGTATAGTAATTTGTGGGTTTTAGTTTGTATGTGGTAGTTTATTTGATTTATGCAATTTGAGCTCAAATTCTCTTCTTACTTTGCATTTGTAGGTGTGGTTTACTTAGTGCCTTCCCATCCCCGTCCTAACCACCGTCGATCGCCCGCACCGTCCCATTGCCGGCACCACCTTGGTGAGCCTCTTGTTCTTACCCTTTTTATAAAAAAAACATGTTTGTAAAATTTAGTTAGTTACTTGTATAATTTTCTTACCTATATGGTTGTTTTTTATACATAGTGGCATGGTTTTGAAATCCGTCCCCATCGGCCCTCATCCGGTTTATGATGCGGATGTGATATATACTCTCTTTTATAACTCTTTGTTGCATTTCGTGTTTATGACAATTATGCAAATCAAGTTGACATAGATATTTTTATCTAGGAGGTATGTGAACCGGAGATTCCAACTGACATAGATATTCTTGTCAAGAAGTTAAATTTAGTTGAAAAATAAAATGAGTATTTGAAAGAAAAATTGAAAAGAGTTGAAGAAGAGAAGATGAAACTAGAGTTGTATGTTGCCGATGTCGTTGATTATCACAAGATCAAGATGGGTGCAATGCGCTTGAAGATTAGAAAATTTAAAAGATATGCCATTGATAGTGAGGCTTGGTATCACTATGTTGTTGGATCAATTGTTACCTTAGTTGCGATGTTGATCGCATTTGTTGTTGCATTTAAATGCTTTAGCTAGAGAGTTTGCATGTTGTTTTATGAGAACAAGTGTGTATGAACTTTATGTACGAACTTGTATTAATTTGGTATTTTCGGTGTTGTGCAATGAAGATGAGCCGGCAATGGATGTACAACGACCGATGCTCTCCTAGTTCATTAATGGCGTGCATACTTTTCTGGTTGTGGCTGAGGCAAACAAGCGGACGGATGGTTTTATGTATTGTCCATGTGCTGGTTGTAAGAATAATCAAAATTACTCTAACTCAAGAACCATTCACGTCCACCTGTTTGAGTCCAGTTTCATGTCCGGCTATAACAGTTGAACCAAGCAGGGAGAAAGAGGGGTCCTAATGGAAGGGAATGAAGAACAAGAGGATGACGATAGCTATCCTGGCCATGGATTCCATGAATATGATGGTACAACAATGGGGGAAGAAGTTGAGCCGACAATGCGGGAAGGAGCTGAAGAAGAGGCATCAGATGAGCCCGATGATGATCTTGGTCGGGCCATTGCCAGTGTGGTAGGCCCAGAAAGCCTGCTTAAGAGATGAGCTCGACACGATAACCACGACGAGGCTTACTGCTCTGACACTGAAGCATTATCCTCTTTCAGGATGAATGGCTAGCTCATCAATTAGGATAGGAGCAACCTTGAACAATGTCCGCTCTCACCTCACTCATGTCTCTCTTTTGTGCGGACAGGGATAGTTGGCTAGCACGTTGGAGCAACCCTCCTGCAAACCCCGGAACCTCTGAACGGGGCAACAACGGTAAGCCACGACGTAACATGAATAAATGCCGGCACAACGGTGCTGAAGCCGAAGACATGGCGGTTTATGTCGGCTTTCGTAACTCAAAATCATCACACCGGAAGAAGCCTGTCAAAGGGAATAGGGATGGACCCTCTCAGCTAGACAAAATAATGGACAGACCCTGCCGGATTCACGACACTCAAGGGAAGCCTGCCACCCACATCAACAATAACTGTTGGGTGTTTAAATAGGTAGGCAAGCTTGCAGCCGAAGACCACGGTAAGGGCGCCCACATCCAGGACGATGGAGGGCCCCGCAGGACGAATAATGGAGGCCAGAAGCAATTCCCCCCTAAGGTAAAAAGTGTGAAAATGATTCTCGGATTTTGGGCTCCGCAAAACGCTTAACGTTCAAACACAGGGGCTTGAGCTTAGGTTTCCCGCGGCCTCACTCAACCTAGCTCGCTACTCGATGGACACTGCAGTGAACTCGCAGAAGGCGAGGAAGAAGATGAACACGGTAGTTTACCTAGGTTCGGGCCACTGTGAAGTGTAATACCCTACTCCTGCTATGGTGGATTGCCTCTCGTGGAGGTTGCGGTGGATGAACTAGTACAATGTTCTTGAGCCTCACGAGGGGGCTCAAGGTGTGTTCTTGGCTCTGTGCCTTGTGGTGGTGTATCAGGGAGCTAAGTGTTGGATGGTCGAGGATTTCGTCGTCCTCCACAATGTGACCTAGCTTCTATATATAGAGGCAGCCCGGGTCCTCCTCCCTTATCACAATGGCAGGAAGAGATCCCACAACAGCCAAATTTGAAGGGGGGCAGGAGTACATCCGCGCCCTGTTCAAAGGCGGTCTTCTCCTGCAATGTAGTTGTAGGTGATGTAGTGGTGGGCTCACCGATGACATCCATCCCACAGGGTCCGTGGTCGTGGTCTTATTGCACCAGAATGTAAAATTTTGGGTGGCGCTTTGGGAACCCGCGTATGTCCTTGCTCCCTTTGCACCAAAGAGGAAACTGTGCCGCCTAGCGCCCTGGCACCCGCCTGTCCTTACTTGCATCACCCTTGAGACCTGAGGCGGGCCTTGCATAGGGATCTCCACCCCTCAGGAGGGGGGTCTGAGGAGACTCATCCTCACGGGTCTTGTCGTCGTTCTTCCTCACGAGCCCAAGGTCCTCGCAAGGGCCTTGTCTTGAGTGATGCCGCATTGGGGCTCGCCTGGTTGATGAAGTGGGCCACCCCATGGACCGCAAGCAGGCAGGACTGGGTACACCCATTCACAGGATGCTGACATTAGCCCCCAAGACCAAGGCACACTCGAGCCGTCTCCGACGGGAAACTTTGGGGACCGCCCGGAGTGCCGCAGGCCCCAAACGCATGCGGGCCAGACTTTGCACGCGTCGGCCCGTCGCGCGGCGACGCCTCTGCTACTTGAAGGCGTCAGGAACCGCCCGAGTCAAACCGATGTCACGCCCGTGCCAACACCGGCTATAATTACCTTTCCTTAAATGCGGTCGATTCCTTGGGCTTCCCATTCTCGAGAGACACGGACGTGAACTGACAGTGGTTGCACGCCTCCCATGACGAGAGGGGGTGCCGGTTGGCCCCCGGCTGTACTTAAGCCAGCACGGGGGAGAAAACCCTTATTCTTCTTCGTCTTCCTCATCTTCCATTCTCCTCGTCGCCACCCCTCCGCCAATCATGGCTTTGGTGAGGAAGAAATCTGCCGCCGAGAAGCAGAAGGCCCGCGAAGAGAGCCCTGCGCCACCGGCAACCAAGAGCGGTCGCGGCCGCCCCGGGAAGTATGCCACGACGCCGGCGGCGGCTTCCCGAGGGTGTGGCCCTATCCCGTCGCGGTCTCGGGTTGTCATCGGTGGTTGGAGCGCGGGACCGACCAGTGCGGGCACCCGTGGCAGTCGAAGTAGGAGTGCCCGCGGTGGGAGGGTGGCTACGGCGGCCCTACCACCGTGTCCGCTGCTCCACACGGCTGACTTGCCCTGGGAGTTCATGGTGTGGGCGGAGAAGCCGGAGGCCGCCTGGCTTCAACTCCCAGGCTCCTTTGCAGGGGCATTGCCGACCAGAGGGCCCAGCATCCTATGGCTGCAGGCCGACGGCTGCTGCAGCGCGGCGTCATGGGTAGAGGTTGAGGTCACCCCGAGTGTCTACATATACATAGTCCGCGGGTAGTAGAAGTTTGCCCGCGCCCACGGTCTGATGGGGAGGCGCACCCTCCACTTCAAGTTCGACAGGGAGGCAACACTCTTCGTCAAGATCTTATGCGGCCAGGGCGAGCGCCTAGGGTGTTGCCCGGAAGACATCGGCTGCGGCGATCCTGGAGGTGAGCTTTCCCTTCGCGACACACGCCATTCCTCCAGCAGCAGCGATACCCCCTTTGATGGGAGCCTGAGCAATGGCAGCAACAGCGACGATGGCAGCTATGACGCGCCAACACGCCGTCGCGCTCGGACCTCGGGGGGTCGCCAGCCGGCAAGGCGTTGCTCCCCCGCTCCACGAACCTCTGCGCCGACGCGCCTTCATGGCCTCATGAAGGAGGAGGAGGACACCAATTGAGTGCCTATGCGCAGATTGTGGAGCCCCTAAAGTTGCAGCCCCCGTCGGGGGCTTTCTCCTTGTGTCTCTGCCCCTGTAACCACAGATCAAGAAAGGCCATGCGGGCATGTAATGAACCTGGGCGAGATCCCCCTTTTATCCGTGCTTTTGTTATGTGTCTTAGTTTTATGCTTTTGTTACGTGCGGCAGCCTTCCAATCATGACTGGGATACTTAGTTGGGCGTGTCCATCGTGAGCTTCGAGGGTGATATGGCCATAGCGTTCGGCGGACCCGTGCGACCCGTGGTCCTCTCCTTCCTATAGGTGATGTAAGTTGAGAGCTGATACGTCCATTTTTGCATCGTGATTTTATATTGATATTTATTTCATTATGGGTTGTTATTACACATTTTGGTACAATGCTTATGCCTTTTCTCTCTTATTTTACAAGGTTTACATGAAGAGGGAGAACCCCGGCAGCTGGAATTCTCGACTGGAAAAGGAGCAAATCTGAGATACCTATTCTGCACAACTCCAAAAGTCCTAAAAATCTACAGGGAATTATTTTGCAATATGTAAAAAATACTGGGCGAAAGAAATACATCAGGAGGCCCACCAGGGAGCCACAAGCCTGCTGGCCGAGGCCACCCCCCTGGCCGCGGATAGCGAGCTTGTGGCCCACTGGCAGCCCTCCGATGTCCATCTTCTGCTATATGGAGGGTTTCTTCGAGGAAAAAATCATAAGAGACCTTTTGGGACGAAGCGCCGCCGTCTCGAGGAGGAACTTGGACAGAACCAATCTAGAGCTCCGCCAGGGCGATCTTGCCGGTGAAACTTCCCTTCGGGAGGGGGAAATCGAAGCCACGTCATCACCAACGATACTCTCATCGAGAGGGGGTGAATCTTCATCAACATCTTCACCAGCACGATCTCCTCTCCAAACCCTAGTTCATCTCTTGTATCCGATCTTTGTCTCAAAACCTCAGATTGGTACTTGTGGGTTGCTAGTAGTGTTGATTACTCCTTGTAGTTGATGCTAGTTGGTTTACTTGGTGGAAGATTATATGTTCAGATCCTTAATCACTTAAAATCCTCTGATTATGAACATGAATATGTTTTGTGTGTAGTTATGTTTGTTCCTGAGGACATGGGATAAGTCTTGTTATAAGTAATCATGTGAATTTGGTATTCGTTCGATATTTTGATGAGATGTATGTTGTCTCTCCTCTAGTGGTTTTATGTGAACGTCGACTACATAACACTTCACCATTATTTGGGCCTAGAGGAAGGCATTGGGAAGTAATAAGTAGATGATGGGTTGCTAGAGTGACAGAAGCTTAAACCCTAGTTTATGCGTTGCTTCGTAAGGGGCTGATTTGGATCCACATGTTTCATGCTATGGTTAGATTTATCTTAATTCTTCTTTCGTAGTTGCGGATGCTTGTGGGAGGGTTTAATCAAAAGTGGGAGGCTTGTCCAAGTAATGACAGCACCCAAGCACCGATCCACCCACATATAAAATTATCAAAGTAGCGAACGTGAATCAAGTTAGCATGATGAAAACTAGCTTGACATAAATTCCCATGTGTCCTTGAGAGCGCCTTGCTTTACATAAGAATTTGTCCAGGCTTGTCCTTTGATATAAAAAGGATTGGGCCACCTTGCTTCACCTTTTTTACAATTGTTACTTGCTACCCGTTACGAATTATCTTATCACAGAACTATCTGTTACCGATAATTTCAGTGCTTGCGGAGAATACCTTACTGAGAACCGCTTGTCATTTCCTTCCGCTCCTCGTTGGGTTTGACACTCTTACTTATCGAAAGGACTACGATAGATACCCTATACTTGTGGGTCATCAAGACTCTTTTCTGGCGCCGTTGCCGGGGAGTGAAGCGCCTTTGGTGAGTGGAACTTGGCAAGGAAAAAATTACATAGTGTGCTGAAATTTACTGTCACTTGTTACTATGGAAAGTAATAATTTGAGGGGCTTGTTCGGGGTATCTTCACCTTGACCAGAAACACAAAGAGTTGTCCCTCAAACTACTGAACCTACTGAAAATATTTATTATGAAATTACTTCGGGTATGATAGAGAAACTGCTAGCTAATCCTTATGCAAGAGATGGAACAGTACATCCTGATTTGCATCTAATATATTTGGATGAAGCTTGTGGATTATTTAAGCTTGTTGGTCTGCCCGAGGATCACGCCAAGAAGAAGTTCTTTCCTTTATCTTTGAAGGAGAAGGCATTGACATGGTATAGGCTATGTCATGATATTGGATCATGGAGCTACAACCAGTTGAAAATGGAATTTCATCAGAAGTTCTATCCTATGCATCTAGTTCATCGTGATTGGAATTATATTTACAATCGTTGGCCTCGTGAAGGAGAAAGAATCGCTCAAGCTTGGGGGAGGCTTAAGTCAATGTTATATTCATGCCCCAATCATGATCTCTCGAGAGAAATTATTATTCAGAATTTTTATGCTCGACTTTCCCGTAATGAGCAATCCATGCTCGATACTTCTTGTGCTAGTTCTTTTATGAAGAAAGATATTGAATTCAAATTAAATTTATTGGAAATAGTTAAACGCAACTCTGAAGATTGGGAACTCGACGAAGGTAAGGAGTCGGGTATAAATCTTAAGTTTGATTGTGTTAAATGCTTCGTGGACAGCGATGGTTTTCGTGAATTTAGCACTAAATTTGGACTTGACTATGAGATAGTAGTTTCTTTCTGTGAATCTTTTGCTACTCATGTTGATCTCCTTAAGGAGAAGTGGTTTAAATATCATCCTCCCATTGAAGTGAAATTAGTGGAACCTATTAAAGTTGAAGAGAAAATTATTACTTACAATGTTGATCCTGTTGTCCCTACTGCTTACATCGAGAAACCACCTTTCCCTATTAGGATAAAGGAACATGCTAAAGCTTCAACTGTGGTTCGTAAGAGTTGTATTAGAACACCTACACCCCCTGAACAGATTAAAGTTGAACCTAGTATTGCTATGGTTAAAGATCTCTTGGTTGATAATATTGATGGGCATGTTATTCATTTCTATGATGAAGCTGCTAGAATTGCGAGGCCTGATACTAAGCATAAACATAGACCAGTTATTGGCATGCCTGTTGTTTTTGTTAAAATAGGAGATCATTGTTATCATGGATTATGTGATATGGGTGCTAGTGTAAGTGCAATTCCCCATTCCTTATACAAAGAAATCATGCATGATATTGCACCAGTTGAACTAGAGGATATTGATGTTACTATTAAACTCGCTAATAGAGACACTATTGCACCGATAGGGATTGTTAGAGATGTTGAAGTCTTGTGTGGAAAAGTAAAGTATCCTACTGATTTTCTTGTTCTTGGTTCCCCACAAGATAATTTTTGTCCCATTATATTTGGCGGTCCCTTCTTGAATACTGTTAATGCTAAGATTGATTGTGAGAAAGAAATAGTTAGTGTGAGCTTTGGGGATGTGTCTCATGAGTTTAATTTCTCTAAATTTCGTAGACAACCCCATGACAAGGAATTGCCTGGTAAAGATGAAATTATTGGTATCGCTTCTATTGTTGTGCCTCATATTGATCCCTTAGAACAATATTTGCTAGACCATGAAAATGATATGCATATGAATGAGATGAATGAAATAGATGAAATTTTCTTTGAGCAGCAGCCTATTTTGAAACATATATTACCTGTTGAAATACTTGGGGTTCCTCCTCCACCCAAGGGTGATCCGGTGTTTGAGCTCAAGCAATTACCCGATACGTTGAAATATGCTTATCTTGATGAAAAGGAGATATATCCTGTTATTATTAGTGCTAACCTTTCAGAGCATGAAGAAAAGAGATTATTGAAAACTATGAGGAAGCACCATGGTGCTATTGGTTATACTCTTGATGATCTTAAGGGCATTAGTCCCACTCTATGCCAGCATAAAATCAATATGGAGCCTGATGCCAAACCTGTTATTGATCACCAACGACGATTGAACCCTAAGATGAAAGAAGTGGTAAGAAAAGAAGTACTAAAGCTTTTGGAGGCAGGTATAATTTATCTTGTTGCTGATAGTAGATGGGTTAGTCCCGTCCATTGTGTCCCTAAGAAGGTAGGTATTACCGTTGTTCCTAATGATAAAAATGAATTGATACCGCAAAGAATTGTTACACGTATTAAAATGGTAATTGATTTTAGGAAATTAAATAAAGCTACTAAGAAAGATCATTACCATTTACCTTTTATTGATCAAATGCTAGAAAGATTATCCAAACATACTCATTTTTGTTTTCTAGATGGTTACTCTGGTTTCTCTCAAATACATGTATTAAGCCAGGATCAAGAAAAAATCACTTTTACTTGCCCTTTCGGCACCTTTGCTTATAGACGTATGCCTTTTGGTTTATGCAATGCACCTGCTACCTTTCAAAGATGTATGATGGCTATATTCTTTGACTTTTGTGAAAAGATTCTTGTGGTTTTCATGGATGATTTTTCTGTTTACGGAACTTCATTTGATGATTGTTTGAGAAACCTTGATCGAGTTTTGCAAAGATGTGAAGAAACTAATCTTGTCTAGAATTGGGAAAAGTGCCACTTTATGGTTAATAAAGGTATTGTCTTGGGGCACAAGATATCCGAAAGAGGTATTGAAGTTGATAAAGCTAAAGTTGATGCTATTTAAAAAATGTCGTGCCCTACGGATATCAAAGGTATAAGAAGTTTCCTTGGTCATGCTGGTTTCTATAGGAGGTTTATCAAAGATTTCTCTAATATTTCTAGGCCTCTCACAAACCTTTTGCAAAAAGATGTTCCGTTTGTTTTTTATGATGATTGCATAGAAGCATTTGAAATTCTTAAGAATGCCTTGATTACCGCACTTGTTGTTCAACCACCCGACTGGAACCTACCTTTTGAAATTATGTGTGATGCTAGTAATTATGATCTTGGTGCTGTTCTAGGACAAAGAGTCGATAAGAAATTAAATGTTATCCATTATGCTAGTAAAACTCTAGACAGTGCTTAAAGAAACTATGCTACTACTGAAAAGGAATTTCTAGCAGTTGTGTTTGCTTGTGATAAGTTTAGACCTTATATTGTTGATTCCAAAGTAACTGTTCACACCGATCATGCTGCTATTAAATACCTTATGGAGAAGAAAGATGCAAAACCTAGACTTATTAGGTGGGTCCTTCTGCTACAAGAATTTGATTTGCATATCATTGATAGAAAGGGTGTTGATAACCCTGTGGCAGATAACTTGTCTAGGCTAGAAAATGTTCTTCATGACCCACTACCTATTGATGATAGCTTTCCTGATGAACAATTAGCTATCGTGAATACTTCACGTAATGCTCCTTGGTATGCTGATTACGCCAATTACATTGTTGCTAAATTTATACCTCCTAGTTTCACATACCAACAAAAGAAAAAGTTCTTCTATGATTTAAGGCGTTACTTTTGGGATGACCCACATCTTTATAAAGAAGGAGTAGATGGTATTATTAGACGTTGTGTACCTGAGCATGAACAGGAACAGATCTTACGCAAGTGTCACTCTAAAACCTACGGAGGACATCACGCTGGAGATAGAACTGCACACAAGGTACTACAATGTGGGTTTTATTGGCCTACTCTCTTCAAGGATGCTCGTAAGTTTGTCTTATCCTGTGATGAATGTCAAAGAATTGGTAATATTAG
The DNA here is from genome assembly GCA_022496015.1 of Hordeum marinum. Lineage (NCBI taxonomy): Eukaryota > Viridiplantae > Streptophyta > Magnoliopsida > Poales > Poaceae > Hordeum > Hordeum marinum. The sequence continues at coordinate 307,287,596 of CM039678.1, read as the reverse complement.
TAGACGTCAGGAAATGCCTATCAACTACTCTCTTGTTATCGAACCATTTGATGTTTGGGGCTTTGATTATATGGGGCCTTTTCCACAATCTAACGGGTATACTCATATTCCAGTTGTTGTTGATTATGTCGCTAAGTGGTTAGAAGCTATTCCAACTAGTAGCGTTGATCATAACACTTCTATTAAAATGCATAAAGTAGTTATTTTCCCTAGATTTAGTGTCCCTAATTATTTGATGACTCATGGTGGTTCACACTTTATTCATGGTGCTTTCCGTAAATTGCTCGCTAAATATGATGTTAATCATAGAGTTGCATCTCCTTATCATCCTCAGTCTAGTGGTCAAGTAGAATTGATCAATAGAGTGATTAAATGGATTTTGCAAAAGACAGTTAATAGATCTAGGAAGAAATGGTCTAAGAAACTTGATGATGCATTGTGGGCTTATAGAACTGCTTACGAAAATCCTATGGATATGTCTCCGTATAAGATGGTTTATGGTAGAACATGTCACTTACCTCTAGAGCTAGAACATAAGGCTTATTGGTCAATCAAAGAGCTCAATTATGATTTCAAACTTGCTGATGAGAAGAGGTTATTTAACATTAGCTCACTTGATGAATGGAGAACCCAAGCCTACGAGAATGCTAAGTTGTTTAAAGAAAAAGTTAAAAGATGGCATGATAAAAGGATAAAAAAGCGTGAATTTAATGTAGGTGATCATGTCTTGCTATAAAATTCTCGTTTAAGATTTTTTGCAGCAAAACTTCTATCTAAATGGGAAGGTCCTTACGTCATCGAAGAGGTATACCGTTCCGATGCCATCAAGATTAACAACGTCGAAGGCACAAACCAGAAGGTGGTGAACGGTCAAAGAATCAAACAGTATATCTCAGGTACTCCCATAAATGTTGAAACCAATATCATCAATACCATAACTCCGGAGGAGTACATTAGGGAGACTTACCAGAACATTTCAGACTCCGAAAAGGAATAGGTACGTGGTATGGTAAGTAAAAAGTCTCCAAAACTTTTTCTATGGCAATTTTCATCTGTTTTGGAATATTTAAAAAATTAGGAAAATTTAAAGTAGTCCAAATAGTGCACGAGGAGGCAACAAGCCTGCTCGGCACGGCCACCCCCCGTGGTCGCGCCCCTAGGTCTTGTGGCCACCTCGTGCACCACCCGGACTCTATTTTCTTGTGGCATACTCCTTTGGGTCGGTAAAAATTCATTATATAATCTCCCGAGGGTTTTGACTCTTGTATCACGACAATACATCCTGTTTCTTGTTGAGCGGTTTCTACAGCAGATTTTGAGCAATATGTCGTCCCAAGATTTTGATGGGGAGAGCTTCATATCGCATTATCTTGCCAATCCCAAGCTCTATGGAGACTTGGAACCTTATGGATTGTTCTTAGAGGAGGAACAAGAAGGCAAGTACGAGGAAGAAAGCTCGTATGAAGAAGAGGCCTCCCTACTTCAGCGAGGAGATATGCACGTGGAGTTCAACAAATCAAGCCTCCCAAATACAAGGAGAAAACCCAAGGTTCTATTTATCCCTTCTCGTTTCCTGCAGGAGAGCAAGGAAGAATTATGTCAAAGGATATTGAAGCTCGAGCAGGAAGTGGATAATTTGAGGGAACATAATTTTATGCTTAGGAGGAAACTAGAAAGGCTTCCAACCCCATCAACAACTCCCACATCATCACCTCTGAAGCAAGACCACTAAGCACATGGGTATGGGCACTCCCCTTGGCTTGCGCCGAGCTTGGGGGAGATGCCTTGGTATTGTATCACCATCACATCTTTCGTTTTTCTTTTTCTTTTTATTTTATTTTCATCATCTTTTCTTACTTCAATCCTTTTGGTTATATCTTGATCTAGTAGAATAAAGTTTTTGTGTGATCTTGCTTTGTGTCTTTGCTTTATGATTGCCCCTATCTAAGCAAGTCCGTGAGTTATATAATGAAAAGTGCTTTTGAGTTGAGGGCCTTGCTTGGTATGATCGTAATCTTGAGAAATATGAAGTAGAAAGAAGTGTAGAATAAAAGCAAAGAGTGCATATGAAAATCTTATGGGGAGTGATGACTTCACATATAAGAAGTATGTCCATGGAAACCGGTTGTGGGTTGACAAACATAGTTGTTGGTCATTAGGGCAATTAAAAGGAAGCAATAAAGAAAGATAGGTTCACATATAAATATATTATCTTGGACATCTTTTTATGATTGTGACCACTCATTAAAATAATATATGTTAAGAAGTTGATGTTGGACAAGGAAGACAACATAATGGGTTATGTTTGCTCATTTCCGAATAGAATTTATATTGTTATAGATCCCTCAACATGTGTCGCTTGCTTCCACCTCATATCAGCCAAAACTTCCGCACCAAGTAGAGATACTACTTGTGCATCCAAACACCCTTAACACAGTTTTGCCATGAGAGTCCACCATACCTACCTAAGGATAGAATAAGATCCTTCAAGTAAGTTGACATCGGTGCAAGCAATAAAAATTGCTCTCTAAATATGTGTGATATATTAGTGTGAGGAAAATAAACTTTATACGAACTTGTGATAGAGAAGACATAAAGCGACGGACTAGATAATAAAGTTCTCTATCACAAGGGGCAATATAAAGTGACGTTCTTTTGCATTAAGAGATTGTGCATCCAATTATAAAAGCACATGACAACCTCTGCTTCCCTCTGCGAAGGGCCTATCTGTTACTTTTATTTTCTAAGTACTTACCTTTATGCAAGAGTCATGGTGATCTCAATCACCTTCGTTATTTTCGCCTTTATCTTCTGGCAAGTGCCACATGTTGGGGAATGATCTAGGCACATATATCCACTCGGATTAGGGTGAGCATGAGTTATTACTGTTGACGTTACCCTTGAGGTAAATAGTTGGGAGGCAACACTATAAGCCCCTATCTTTCTTTGTGTCCGATTGAAACTTTGAACTCATAGGTATCTCGTGAGTGTTAGCAATTGTGAAAGACTAAAAGATGATTCACTATGTGGGTTTGCTTTACAAGATCTTATATTGACTCTTTCCTACGTTATGATAAATTGGAATTGCTTCAAGGACTGAGATCGTAGTTTATAAGTTCTCAATAGAGTTCTTGATTCATACTTTGCCATTGTGAATGAATTGTTACTTTAGCATAAGAAATTATATGTCAATATATATTGTTGTCCTAAAGATGATCATGATGCCCTCATGTCCGTATTTTATTTTTATCTACACCTCTATCTCTAAACATGTGGGCACATTTACCGATTTCACCTTTCGATTGAGGACAAGCAAGGTCTAAGCTTGGTGGAGTTGATACGTCCATTTTGCATCATGATTTTATATTAATATTTATTGCATTATGAGCTGTTATTACACATTTTGGTACAATGCTTATGCATTTTCTCTTATTTTACAAGGTTTACATGAAGAGGGAGAATGCCGGCAGCTGGAATTCTGGACTAGAAAAGGAGCAAATCTGAGATACCTATTCTGCGCAACTCCAAAAGTCCTGAAAATCTACGGAGAATTATTTTGGAATATATATAAAATATTGGGTGAAAGAAATACATCAGGAGGCCCACCAGGGAGCCACAAGCCTGCTGGCCGTGGCCACCCCCTTGGCCGCAGCTAGTAAGCTTGTGGCCCACCTGGTAGCCCTCTGGTGCCCATCTTATGCTATATGGAGGGTTTCGTCGAGGAAAAATCATAAGAGACCTTTCGGGACGAAGCACCGCCGTCTCGAGGCGGAACTTGGGCAGAACCAATCTAGAGCTTTGGCGGGGCAATCCTGCCGGTGAAACTTCCCTCCGGGAGGGGGAAATCGAAGCCCTCGTCATCACAAATGATCCACTCATCAAGAGGGGGTCAATCTCCATCAACATCTTCACCAGCACCATCTCCTCTCCAAACCCTAGTTCATCTCTTGTATCCGATCTTTGTCTCAAAACCTCAGATTGGTACCTGTGGGTTGCGAGTAGTGTTTATTACTCCTTGTAGTTGATGCTAGTTGGTTTACTTGGTGGAAGATTATATGTTCAGATCCTTGATCATCACTTATACTCCTCTGATTATGAACATGAATATGTTTTGTGAGTAGTTACGATTCTTTATGAGGACATGGGATAAGTCCTATTATAAGTAATCATGTGAATTTGGTATTCGTTCGATATTTTGATGAGATGTATGTTGTCTCTCCTCTAGTGGTGTTATATGAATGACGACTACATAACACTTCACCATTTTTTGGGCCTAGAGGAAGGCATTGGGAAGTAATAAGTAGATGATGAGTTGCTAGAGTGACAAAAGCTTAAACCCTAGTTTATGTGTTGCTTCGTAAGCGCTCATTTGGATCCACACGTTTCATGCTATGGTTAGATTTATCTTCATTCTTCTTTCATAGTTGCGGATGCTTGCGGGAGGGGTTAATCATAAGTGGGAGGCTTGTCCAAGTAAGGACAGCACCTAAGCACCGATCCACCCACATATCAAATTATCAAAGTAGCGAACGTGAATTCAGTGAGCATGATGAAAACTAGCTTGACATAAATTCCCATGTGTCATCGGGAGCGCCTTGCTTTATATAAGAATTTCACTAGGCTTGTCCTTTGCTATAAAAAGGATTGGGCTACCCTGCTGCACCTTTGTTACAATTGTTACTTGCTACCCATTACGAATTATCTTATCACAAAACTATCTGTTACCAATAATTTTAGTGCTTGCAGAGAATAACTTACTAAGAACCACTTGTCATTTCCTTCTGCTCCTCGTTGGGTTCGACACTCTTACTTATCGAAAGGACTATGATAGATCCCCTATACTTGTGGGTCATCAGGAGCCCTTTCCGCACTCTACGTCTGCAGGTCCTAGTCCCGCACATTTGGCAGTCGCCGCGGTTGCGTCTGGCCAAGGACGCAACCGCGGGGCGAGGCCTGAACACCCCCGATGCCGGCCGGATCACCAAGGACGGCATCGGGGCTGCCAAGTGGCCTTATGATCGGTAAGGCTCCTGAGGCAAACTGCTCAGGAGCCCCCTTTGACGCTCGAGCAGCTCTACGTGGTTGAGTCCCAGTCCCGCGCATTTCCCTACCACCGTGGTATTACGATCGGATCAACCAGGACACAAAACATGGGGCGAGGCCCCAACACCCGCGATGCCGGCCGGATCACCAAGGATGGCATTGAGGATGTTGAGTGGCTATATGACCGGTAAGGCTCCTGAGGTATGTTCCTCGGGAGCCCCCTTTGACGCTCGAGTGGTTCCAAAGAAAATTTTCGTTCTGGCCCCGAGAGGGGCAGGCCTCTAGAGGCCCCGAGTTGGCGCGTCGGGCCATGAGTGGAGCCCCCAAGTGAGTGTGAGGCAGCACGCGCCTGCTAACCCATTCGGGAGTACTATGCAAGGATCCGGGCGCCAAGGCCTTGGTGAGGTGTGAGCACTGTGCCCCCTGGCCCCTGCTCGCGAGGTGCGAGGAGGAAGGGAGCAGGCGAGTGCTAGACCTGAAGAAGAAGAACCCAAGATGGGTAATGGCGATGAGCACGAACCCCTGACCCATTTCTTGAAAACGTGATTTTGGAAAACCCCAAGTTTGGTTCGACAAAGAAAGCTGGCAAATCCAAATGCGAGAAGAGCAAATAACAGCCGCGTCCGGCACCTAGACTAGCCTTCGTCTTCCCCCAACACTGAGAGTAGGGCATCCATGTTGCATGGGCATAGCCATTTATGGGTAGTGTTGACTTCTCCGCTAGCGCGGAGCTGTGGCTGACACATTGCATGGGAGGAACCCCTCCGCGTCCTCGAGGGGCTCCGGGCGTATACAGCCAGCTCATTATTACGTGAGAGTATCATGGGTTCGTGGAGGGCAGGCGTCACGGGTAGAATCTCCTGAGGTGCTAGATGTTCTAGGCGTTCTGGATGGGGACCCCTTCCTGAGTCTCCAAGCGCACTGCACCTGGTCTGAAGACATGAACGACCTTGAACGGGCCCTCCCACATGGGCGAGAGCTTGTGCAAGCCTTCCCTAGAGAGAACCTGCCTCAGGACGAGGTCACCGACTTCAAGGGTCCTGGAGCGAATGTTGCGGCAGTGGTAGCGCCGTAGCGCTTGTTGATACCTTGCAGTTTGTAGCGAGGCTTGGCGATGAGATTCCTCCCCAATTAAGAGGTTCGTCTCCCGTGCGACATCCTGACGCTCCTCGTCGAATGCCATTACTCGAGGAGAGCGGTGCTTGACTTTGTGAGGGAGGATGGCTTTGGCTCGATAGATGAGGAAGAATGGGGTTTCACCGGTGGGCTTGGTCGCGGTAGTGCAGATGGACCACAACATGGACTAGAGCTCATTGACCCAGCCCTTGCCGCAAGCCTCCAGTTTCTTTTAGAAGCTCCTTGTCTTGAGGCCTCGCAGAACCTCCGCGTTGGCGCACTCCGCTTGGCCTTTGCTCATGGGGTGACCCACAGAGGCGTAGCAAATCTGCATTCCAAGGTTAGCGCAATAAGACTTGAAGAGGCTGCATGTAAACTGTGAACTGTTTTCGGTGATGACGCGGTTGGGGACGCCAAAGCAGCTCACATCGCCCTTGATGAACTTGACGGCCGACCCAGCTGGGATGGCGCGGACCGGCTCCACCTCGGCACACTTAGTGAATTTGTCGATGGCGACGCAGAGATAACGATATCCGCTCGCCGCCCGCGGTAAGGGTCCCAGTATGTCCAGCCCCCATACCGCAAAGGGCCAGGAGAGCGGAATGGTCTAAAGACCTAGGGCGGGCTGATGGATCTGCTTGGCGTGGAATTGGCAGGCTTCGCAAGACAGGACCAGCTCGATGGCGTCACTGAGCGTCGATGGCCAGTTGAAACCTGATCGGCATGCCTTATCGGCAAGGGTGCGTGACGAGGAGTGGTGCCCGCACATCCCTCCGTGGATGTCCGCCAGTAGCTCGCACCCTTGTTCCTTGGAGATGCACCGTAGCGAGACATCGTTTGGGCGCCTACGGTACAACTCATCGTCTTGCAGGCAGTAGGTCGTGGCTTGCCGTGCTACACGCTCTGCATCCTCCTCCTTTTCCAGCAATGTGTCCTACTGCAAGTACACCTTGAGTTCCTACATCCAGTCGTCGGCTTGAGGCTCCAACGCCAGGAGAAGTCGGGTCCCTGAGGTCGGGCCGCAGTCCGGAGCCCCTAGGGGAAGCGCCATGGGGACCTCCCTGCTTCATGGCGCCGGGTCCTCAAAGGACGGCATGTCAGAGGGCTTGAAGATCCGTTCCTCGAAGACGCCCGGCTCATGGGGCTCATGTCGTGCCGCCCTCTTGGCGATGTCGTCGGCTTCCTTGTTTGCGCTGCACGAGACATGCTGCAACTCCAAGCCCTAAAAACGTTTTTCGATCTTACGTACCTCCTCCAAGTATGCCTCCATATGCTCATACTTGGGTGTATACTCCTTGTTGGAGAATTTGACGAGGAGCTGAGAGTCGCCCATAACCGAAAGGCACCAGACCCCCAAGGCCGCCATTGCCTTGAGGCCTACCATGAGGCCCTCGTACTTTGCAATGTTGTTGGAGACCTTCTCCCCGTGCTAGAAACACAGTTGCACGACGTACGAGAGCTTGTCTCCCGCCGGGAAGGTGAGAACGACTCCTGCCCTAGCCCCTAGGGACGTGAAGGCTCCATCGAAATGCATGGCCCAACCTTCCAGTGCCTCGTCGCCGGGGGTGAGGGACTGGCTCCTGTCCAGCCCCCGGATGGGGGCGTCTGTCCACTCTGTCAGCTTCCTCGGGATCCTGCGAGCCCCCTTGCTCCTTGCCAGGGGCCCGCCCATGCTTGGAGATGTGACGCGAGTGCTGGTCCGCTCTTCCCGGACTGCCATTAATGCAGCGCTGGCGGAGTGGGGGTGTCGGCCAGGTATAGTAGCAGTGGATCGCGAGGGTGAGGCACCACCATCACCGGCAGGATCGTGAGCTATTGCTTGAGTTCCTCGAAGGCGGCGTCTGCCTCCGGGGTCCATTCGAAGGGCCCATTTCTCTTCATGATTTTGAAGAACGGCAGGGCCCGCTCACCCAGCTTGGAGATGAAGCGCCCCAGGGAAGTTACTCAACCAGTCAACTTCTGCATTTCCTTGAGGGTCCGGGGGCGCTCATCTTGCTTATGTCTTTGATCTTCTCTGGATTTGCCTCGATTCCCCGGTGTGACACCACGAACCTGAGGAGCTTGCAAGAGGGGACCCCTATAACGCCCAAGATGCAATCCTATCCTTATTTTGGCACGAGGGCCTCGACAGGGATAGAAGGGCATCTCGTCGTTTCGCAAGAAAGGATATCATTACGAGTACATGTATAGAAGAGATGAGTATATGTGATTGGCTTACACTCGCCACAAGCTACATCAATATCACATCAATACAACAACATAGTCAAACATCATACAGAAGAGCAAGGTCCGACTACGGACGAAATCAAATGATAAAATGGCATCCATCCTTGCTATCCCAGGCTGTCGCCTGGAACCCATCCTAGATCGTTGAAGAGGAATAAGAAGAACTCCAAATCAAACAAGCATCACGCTCACGTCAAATCATCACATTAGCTGTACCTGCAACTGTTGTTGTAATAATCTGTGAGCCACAGGGACTCAGCAATCTCATTTCCAAGGGTATCAAGACTAGCAAAGCTTAATGGGTGAGGTATGGTTAAGTGGTGAGGCTGCAGCAAGCAACTAAGCATTTATTTGAGTGACTAACTTACGAATACAGAAAGTAAAGTGGGTGGTCTACCCATAACAGACATGAACTAGTAATGATCACTAAGTGATCCTGAACACCTACTTACGTCAAACATAACCCCATCATGTTCTCTCTCGGATAAGGACTCACGAGAAGAGACAGTCACTGCAGTTGGTGTATTTTATTTGAGTTTACTTCAAGTTTGCTATGACCAGGTGTTAAACAAAGTTTTCAAGTTGCCACATAACCGTGGGCACGACTTTCCGACAGATTTAACCCTGCAGGGGTGCTCCAACTAGTCATCACAAATTACCACAAGCTGCATCAAAAAACCTCCACCTCGAGATAGCCCAAGGTATCCTTAGAGTCGGTACCAAGGCATTCGAGAAAGGTAAAACAAATTCAGCAAGGCCACCCGACGTTTCGACAATCCCGATAGGAGCCGTGTATCTCGTTCTCAGGACACGGCGGATGAGCTAAGCGTACAGTAATGGACGTCCTGAGTTGCCCCAGGTAGCCCGCACGGTGCTCTAGTTTGGACCAGCACCAGCAGCACTGGCCCCCTGTATTATGTAGAATAACGAACCTCGGGTAGCGCTAACTCCCTATGCATCAAATTAATTATCAGTATTATTATGTTGGGCAAATGTAGTACCAATGTTGGGCCTTGCCAACAGAGTTTTATCTCAAAACGAATTATCAAGGGGGTACCCATAGCAACCCCAAGCGTGTTAGGAGCGCTCGATATGGAACATAACACCGGTTCACAAGTAACTAGGACAGCAAAAGTGGAACAAAACACCGCAAAAAAGGCAAAGCCTTGCACCTTTTAACAAGTATATATGTGCATTAAACTAAATGGCAATAATATTGTGATAACAAAAGAATGATCATGTTGACATATGGAAGCAATTGCACATGCAGCTAGAAACGCTATAAGAAGGGCTGAGGAAGCGGTAACATAGACAAACAAAGGTTTGCTAGGATGTGGAGGGGTTATAGGCTTATCATGGCAATGTTGGGAGGCTTGACATACAAGTGATAGATAATGTGACATAGCGATAGAAAACGAGACAACTAGCATGGCAATGATAGTAGTGGTATCCAGGGAAATGTGTCATCTTGCCTGAGATCCTGCTTGGAAGAAGAGTGAATCTATCCTCACACTCCGAACGTTTTCGTAACTCTATGGAGAAGAAGCAATCCGGAATAAACAATCAACACACGAAAAACACCACAACATATGCATGACATGATGCGCAAACAAATATGATGCATGTTATGCATGACATAGCAAAGCAAAACAATCAACTATTACACATTAAGTGAAGCTTAATATGCAACAAGTTATATATAGACGAAACTCCACATTTAAATTACTTGGTTTACTCCCGTTAGGTACACTATAATATAAAATGTTGTTAAACATGGGAAACGGTGAACCATACACAGCTACAACATCTAGGCATTTTAAATGAGTCCGGAAGCAACATATAGCATTTTCAAAATGTCCTCATAAGCATAATATGAATCTAGTCCAGATCCATTCTAAACATGTTTTATATTTGTTAAACATGAAAATAAAATGCACGATGTTATTCTAAACATTTTTTTCCTAAGCAAGTTACATATGTGGATCATTTTCAACGGAGTTGCGGTTATGTAGTTATGAAATGAATCATTTTAACATGACAATGATGCAAATTTAATTAAAAACAGCAAGTTATACATTGTTAACATGCATGGAAGTGTCATATCATCAATCTACACGAAATTCTACGCATTTTTCATATATCAAGTATTTTCATCCGAAGAACGGTTATTTAGATATTAATATTTTAAACTAATAGCTTTTTCTGAAAATATGCAATTTTGTGGATAAGCTAATTCGTTCCACGAAAGAAAACCATAGCATGGGCCTAATCTGGAACTGAGTGGTGCGGCCCAGAATGGATCAGCACCCTCGGCGAACTACTCTATCACGCACTCATCACAAAAGATCAAAAAACTAATGCCAATCAAAGGGATCCCAGGGATTCAATCCCTGGTCGCCTGGGAAGGATCCAGTGGTGCGAATCACCTAAGCTACGCTTCTGCTTGTGGTCAAAACCGCAGTTCCTCAACATGATGCATTGTGTCGAACGGATCTGAACTCAAGCATACATGAAGAACAGCCACAGCAAGGCATGGACGAGCCCCACGGGAGCTTGCTCGGGCATGGCTGGATGTGTACGTGGGCGTGCGCGTTGGGGAGGCTGGGAATGCCCACATCCAGCCATGGGGAATCCATTCCCGGAGATGATGCGGCCTGGGGCGGTCTGAAGTTTGTAGTGGCCATGGCGCGGGCTGCTGTTCACAGAAACAGAGAGGATTTTCACCGCAGAGAAAAGAAATAAGAAGCAGGAGAGGACGGCGCGGCGAGGCACTGGCCTGGGTGGTGGTGGGTTGGGCGCAGGGCTCCGGTAGGCGAGGCAGCAAGTTGTGGCAAGGCTCGGCGAGCTGGACAACGTGGGAGGCAAGCGAGGCAGAGGACAACACGAGGCAGAGAGCGTCGGGATCCACCCATGGCGTTGGCTGTCATGACGAGAAAAGAGAGAGAATGGGAGGTTAGAGGGGGAAGAGAAGTCAAGGGGGAGGCTTGCTCACAGCGGGGCTACTCGAGGTCGCAGCGAGGCAGAGACGACGGGTTGGCGCAGCCTGCCGAAGCGCAACTCCACCCGCACGACACGTCGACGGGAAGGTGATGCAGGGACGCTGCGGCCTCCCTAGAGCGGGAACGGGGTGGCGACGGGGCCAGGAACCTCGCGAACATCTCGGATGCCACAGAGAGGCCACCGGCGACGAAGGAGTCGACGAAATCGACAACGAAACTGGTTGAACTTACCTGTAAGAGGGGAGGAGGAAGGAGGGAGAGAGAGGTGCGGCGGCACGAGGAGGAAGGAGGAACCCTAGGGACGCGGGCTGGCTTTATAGGGGCGCGATTGGGACGACACCTCGACGTCTGTGAGCCACAACGTCGCTCTCTCTCTCACTCGCTCTCTGAACCTGACGGAAAGGTGGAAGACGGCGAGCAGGTGACCGTCAGAGACGAGGAGCTAGGCCTCGGGCTAGCGGGATGGGCCAGGAGGAGCCCATCCTGCTTTCTCTCTCTCAAACAAAACAAAACCTACTATTAATTAAAACTCGGAGAAACAAATTTGCACATGTTTTAGAGAGAGATGTTTTCAGGAGAAAGAAGTACTTCTTTGGATTCACAAAAATGCATGCAATTTAATAAAAATGAGACTGTCATTTTTAGAGCAACAAAATATATTCATGTTTTAATAAAAATGCAATCTATTTTGCAAGGATTTAATAGGCAACAGCCACAAACATGCTAAAGAGAATAACTACTATTCTAAACAGAATATTTAGAAGAGGTGCAACATTTTTCAAGAGGTGAACCAGCAAGTAAAATCATCACATGGTGCATATTAGTAAAGAGAGAGAGTTGGGCATAGTTCTAGAGAAGTTGCGAGAGGGATTGTTGAGAAAAAATAGTGGAGAGGTTTCACACAACCAAACACACATGTGCCACCAACACACAATCATCACAAGACACACTCATGAGACACCAACAACATGAGGAAGCATGAAGCAAATAAGATGCCATGATGAATATGATGCCATGATGCCAAAAACTCCATAGTCCAAAATATGTTACTCATATCACAACACAACAAGAAGGATCACACATGGCAAATATTACAATAAGGAAAGGGATGCACTTGGGTTGTTACAACTCTCCTCCACTACACGAGGATCTCGTCCCGAGATCTACGAACGGAAGACTGAGAAGGGAAAGAGAAAGAGTAAGAGGTAAAACTTAGTTGCTTCTTTTACAAACGAGTGAAACCAATGATCATTGAAGGTTTCAACGAGATGAAGGATGACACAAGGAACAAGAATTCAACTGAAATTTGGGCAACACTTCAATAGAAAAGCGAGGCAAAATTTTATATGATGGAAAGAAATTGAAGGAGAGACACCAAACTTCGGTTGGATTAGAATCAAAACTTCATAAGATGGAAGGATCATGAAAAGATTTTATAGCACTCCATGTAACGGACAACAAGGGAAGAACATGATCTTAATCAAACTAGATGTGAGTTGAAAAGAGGAGCACCACAATGCATCTGGAACAAAATAATAGAAGCCAGATCTTTAGAGAAGAGAACAGAGAAGAAAATAACAAATTCTACCACCATTGGATTGAAAAGCATAGATTGAATGTAGTTTATGGAGAATCAACAACGAAAAGAATAACTCATTATGGGCTTATGGAAAACATCTCAGAATTATGAGGTGACAACCTGCCACAACAGAAACAATTGCTTGCTTGAGAGCAACAAGATATGCAAAACTTCTTTCACCAAGAGGTGGAGGAGACACTTGAATCATTTATAACACCACGATAGCAACAATCCTTAGGAAATGCTTTAGTTGAAATCCAACCCAAGATAACTCCGAGAAAACAAGATGGCTTTACTTATCTTATTCTTGACAATTTTCCTTCGAGACTCCTCATAATCAAGAATTTAATAATACCATCTCAAAAGACAATGGAGAAGAAACTGAACTTAGAAATCCAAGATAAAGAACACTTTAGCACCTCCAACAAGAATCTTGATGAACAATTCGAGAAGAATTACATCCTTAACAAACCACCATGAAGAAGCATCGGGATGAACTCCGGAGTGAAAGGGTGATAGAAAAGAATTGAAGGTTGCGAAACGACAAGATTGTGGCCTTTCTATGCTTTAGATGAAGCTTCGCGAAGAGATATCTGAGAAAAGCTTGGCCCTCCGGAAGAGAAAAGATAAACAACTTGGGATAAGGAATTTGATATCATGAACAACCTCTATAAGAAGGATTGAAATCACTTGATGAAACACGAATAAGAATTATGTTATGCTTATCCTTCATCAAGTTTAATTGATGACAAGTAACGGATTTGGCACACTACTTATTCTTCTTGAAAAAATTGAAGAGAGATATCACTAGCTTGAAGAGGTCTTTAACAAAACACCGGTAAGAATTTGCAAATGAATGAGGATAATGCGAAACAATGGGGATACATGACATGAGAATGAACAGATCATGATCCACCTAGAGAAATCTTCAACAAGGCACCAGAATAATTGAGATACTAACGAAGAGACAACAACTGAGGAGAATTTGAGAATGAAAGCTGAAAGCTGAGAACGAAGGAATCTTTAGAAATTATGGCCTTTGGAGGATCGAGAATGAAAACAACTCTGAAATGCACCGAATAGATATGGGAGGAATTACTCATGATCAAAACAATTACAAGGATAGCATGATACTTGAACCATTAATCTTCAAGAGAATGAGTAAAGATTTAAGAGAAACACTTCTTACATCTTCAACACTGAGAATGATGACGAGAACCAACAAGATGAATTGATGAGATACCAAGGAATAATGAAGACAGAAAGGTTAAAGCAGCGATTAAAAAGATTTAGAAACAATCTCCAAGAAGGGATATGACTGATGAAAGTCATTCTTCCGTCATACTGAAAAGAACTTGAGGACATCTTCGGAAAGAATAGAAGGGCCAGGTAAGATCCTGGGAAAACATGTGGGTTATGGGCCCACTAAAAGGAAACCACCGTCGAAATAATTACTTAGACAGAGAGATTGCGTTCGTACAAAGGAAAACCTAAAGAGGTGAGAACCTCGAAATAATTCGAAAGGGTCGAATGAAAACACGTATATCCTGAGGTATCTTCAACACTCCGGATAGAATAGAGATAGGGGAATAAGCAAGAGAGGCTGGGATAAGAATTTCCAACATGGGAAACCATTGAACGAATGAGAAGGATATGATGAACACCAAGAGCTTGAATTGAATCCACCGAAGAAGAATAACAACAAGAACAAAGAATATAAGGATAGATCTTGAAACTAAAACTCTTGAGAATCTCCTGATACAATACGGAAGAAAAGATAGCGGAAGCGTCACACGACTAGAAAAGGCACTTGGATGAGAATTTAATCATTGAAGAAAAAGGGCGGTAGGGTGGGGAAAACAAAGAAAAATTGGGACGGATGAAAACAACTCCGGAAAGAAACATGAGGATTGGTCTTGCAAATATTGAAGATGATTGAATATCTTGAAGAGGAGCACACTGGTTGAAAAGAATTTCATGACAACTCCAATTGAACAAAAGGATTAGCATTCCCGTAAAATATGAGAACACTACTTAGAAAAGATATGAAATCCCCACTTGACATCGAAGCAACTCGAATTACCATATTCAAAAACAACACAAAGGATGAGGATTACGAAACAAGCCAGAACAAATTCATGACAGAGATTCCGCTCAATATATTCGTGGTAAGGTTCGCACGGGCTCGATCTTACATTGGATTGTCATATTGAAATGACGCTCAAATATGCTCCCTAGGCATAGCAAACTACAAGGCTTGACGAAGCATATCTGATGACATATATCGAGACTGTCCTCTATAAGAACGACCATGAACAAATGAATCCACTAGATTTCGAACCCCAACCTCACATCACACATTTGTTAGAAAGATAGCCTAGGTAACTACTTGAATTCCCACCTAAGAACTCCTGAAATCTTCCGGTTATGCAATCGGGTCCACAGATACACGGAGCAAAATCCATCACTCAACTCCTAACAGTAATACTATGCTCCAAGGTAACACATCCGTCAACACATAACTAGGGGCTTCGGAACTCCATCTATCTCGGACCCTCAAAAACACAACGATACCAAACATGGTAGTACCTCGGACGCCTCCCTAGTACTGGGTGATTCCATCCTTATGTCGCCACAAAAATTATTGAAGTAATTTCGAACATCCTTTGTCCTGAGATACTAAGGAAACTGAATGATAACAATGTGCAAAAATCCCTCGGAGCTCTACTCCTCGATAATAGGAGGCACCAAGTACAGAACTCCGTCACATCGGCATCATATAGATTCCAAAATATCCACATGATCCTAAAAAAATTGAGTGAGAAGAGGGTAGAATCAAAATTCCTAAGTTGTAATTCCTCACCAGAGCATAGAAGAGAAGTTAAAGGAATCCTACTCTCCGATATAACTAGACTCAAAATAGTTTTTCTCTAGACTCTACTTAGCCAACTTCGGTCAATCAAGGGGGCTCCTAGGTCGGTAAAGGCTCTGATACCAACTTGTAACGCCCAAGATGCGATCCTATCCTTTTTTTGGCACGAGGGCCTCGACGGGGATAGAAGCGCATCTCGTTGTTTCGCAAAAATGGATATCATTACAAGTACATGTATAGAAGAGATGAGTATATGGGATTGGCTTACACTCGCAACAAGCTACATAAATATCACTTCAATACAACAACATAGCCAAACATCATACAGAAGAGCAGGGGCCGACTATGGACAAAATCAAATGATAAAATGACATCCAGCCTAGCTATCCCAGCCTATCGCCTAGAACCCATCCTAGATCGTTGAAGAGGAAGAAGAAGAACTCCAAATCAAACAAGCATCACGCTCACATCAAATCATCGCATTACCTGTGCCTCCAACTGTTGTTGTAGTAATCTGTGAGCCACAGGGACTCGGCAATCTCATTTCCAACGGTATCAAGACTAGCAAAGCTTAATGGGTGAGGTATGGTTAAGTGGTGAGGCTGTAGCAAGCAACTAAGCATTTATTTGAGTGGATAACTTACTAATATAGAAAGTAAAGTGGGTGGTCTACGCATAATGCACATGAACTAGTAATGATCACTAAGTGATCCTAAACACCTACTTACGTCAAACATAACCCCACCGTGCTCTCTCTCGGATAAGGACCCACGAGAAGAGACAGTCACGGTTACACACACAGTTGGTGTATTTTATTGGAGTTTACATCAAGTTTTCTATGACCGGGTGTTAAACAAAGTTTCCAAGTTGCCATATAACCGCGGGCACAGGTTTCCGAA
The DNA here is from genome assembly GCA_022496015.1 of Hordeum marinum. NCBI lineage: Eukaryota > Viridiplantae > Streptophyta > Magnoliopsida > Poales > Poaceae > Hordeum > Hordeum marinum. Next base: position 307,270,862 of record CM039678.1, on the reverse strand, counting down.
AGATTTAACCCTGCAGGGGTGCTCAAACTAGTCCATCACAAATTACCACAAGCTGCACTAGAAAACCTCCACCTCGATATAGCCCAAGGTATCCTTAGAGTCGGTACACAAGACATTCAATAAAGGTAAAACAAATCCAGCAAGGCCGCTCGACGTGTCGACAATCCCGATAGGAGCCGCATATCTCGTTCTCAGGACTTGGCGGATGAGCTAAGCGTACAGTAACTGACGTCCCGAGTTGCCCCAGGTAGCCCGCACGGCGCTCTAGTTTGGACCAACACTAGCAACACTGGCCCCCTGTATTATGTAGAATAACAAACTTTCGGTATAGCTAACTCCCTATGCGTCAAATTAATTAACATTATTATTATGTTGGGCAAACGTAGTACCAATGTTGGGCCTTGCCAGAAGAGTTTTATCCCAAAACGAAATATTAAGGGGTCCCCATAACAACCCCAAGTGTGTTAGGAGCGCTCGATATGGAACATAACACCGGTTCGCAAGTAACTAGGGTAGCAAAAGTGGAACAAAACACCAAGCAAAAGGCCAAGCCTTCCACCTTTTACCAAGTATATATGTGTATTAAATTAAATAGCAATAATATTGTGATAACAAAAGAATGTCCATGTTGACACATGAAATCAATTGCACCTGCAGCTAGAAATGATATAAGAAGGGTTGAGGAAGCGGTAACATGGCCAAACAAAGGTTTGCTAGGATGTGGAGGGGTTAGAGGCTTATCATGGCAATGTTGGGAGGCTTGACATAGAAGTTGATGAGGACATTCCTACTAATGCTACACCCATAACTCCGACTGCTATACATACATGACCTATTACTAGAGCTCGCGCATGTCAATTGAATTACCAGGTACTTTCGTTTCTTGCAAATCCTTCTAATGTTCATGAACATATGATGCTGCCTAAACTAGATACTTTTGTTTTACTTATGAATGAAGGAGCTGGCATGGACAAGAAGGATGACCATTGGAGCGGGATCAAGCATGGAGAAGAAGGTGCGTGTGCGGGAAAGAACAATGGAGCTTCCAATGATGATTTTTGCACTTTGAATCCACCATAATGGGAGCAAGAAGCCTTGGACAAAATATGCATGATGCCACTTTATAAAATTCGTCCCTAGGCTAATATAGGTGCCGCGCCACCTTATTGTTGGGCCAGACCCATGTACTTTCGAAATACCATATTATAGGCTGTTTTTAGAGTCCGTATGTATGGGGAAACTGAGTTAGGGTCGGTTTCGGACCCCTCCTCCAAGGGGCCATGAAATTCCCCTCTATTCCCCCATATATACAGACCTTAGGGCATCGTTTTAGGTTTGGGTTTTGTTTAGATTACAAGTTCACCATAACTGCAACTTCGCATTCTTCGTTTGTGTTCCACCACCAGACAAAGGCGTCATAGAACCCCACTTCATCAATAAAGCTTTCCTCTTATATTCGCAATATCTAGATTGCAATCTTAGTTTCTTGCTTGTTCTTCGTTTGCATGTAGGAAATAGACCCTCGTGGTCAGGTTGATCGTGCTCCGGCGTGGTCAATAACCTCTCGAAGTTGGTTTAGCGATTGCTAAGGCGCGACGTCATCACATGTTCATAGTCGGATCCTCAAAGTCTACTCCACCAAAAATGATAGCCACCATCTCATCGAAAAACAGGGACAACTTCGCCTCTATCAAGTGGTATCGGATTTCCAGGTTGCTCGGTGAGATTTTACCAGTTTTCGTAGTTTAGATCGCATATGTTCTTCATACCTTTAGTCCACGAAAAGCCACAAAAAAATTAGGGTTAGATCATCATATCCGAATCAATCTGAGCCTTTGCATAGTCTTTTCAGTATTTTGCTTTATTGAATTTGCGGCTACATCATCGTGTCGAGTTGCTGGTCTTACTGTCTAGTCCTTTAGAGTTTCGAGTTCTATTCACAGGTTGTCACGCCGCCACCGCATCGTCTTCATAGTTTCCATATACCACCACCATCATCACCGTTGCCATATATCACCACCCACCATCACTATCCATTGGTGTCCATATATACCACCACAAATCCGCCAACAATCCGAGTCCAACTCGTTTTAGGTTTAGTTTTGAGATCCTTTTGATTTCGGATTCGCATTTTGCTACCTGCATAGGTGTCGAAAAAATAAAGTATGGCACGGTTTGCAGAGCATGTTTTGGCCCCAAAAAATTCGGCCGAAAATATATTTTCCCTATCTTGATTTTACGTTCCCCGGAGCGTTTTGAGACACTTGCCATCATAGTGATTTTTGTCAAAAATATTGGTCGTCGCAGCCCCCGAATTGCTCTAGAAAAAAAATTAGTCCAAAAAATTTCATGCCCATCTTGCTTATACGACGTGGGAAGAGTTTTGAGACAGTCGCCATTGAAGTGAAATTTTGAGCAAAAAAAAAGCGCAAAAAAAAGAGGCGCCAAAAAAATGAAAAAAATTCAGAGTGTACTCTTCCCTAGATTACGTGTAGCGTCGTGATTTTGTTGGTGTTTTAGGCTCGCGTCTCTAGCACTATCTAGCCTAGGACCAGCACATCACCGTTGTTGAGCGTTTATTCAACCTTGCATCTCTGAATTGATTATTGCTAACCCTTTTTGCTACCATATTATAAGCCATCCCAGCTCCACATACTGTTGGGGAACGTCACATGGGAAACAAAAAAATTCCTACGCACACGCAGATCTATCCATGGTGATGAGCATCTACGAGAGGGAGAGTGGATCTATGTACCCTTGTAGATTGCTAAGCGGAAAGCGTTAAGAAACGTGGTTGGTGTAGTCGAACATCTTCGCGATCCGAATCGCCGAGCGTCCCGCGATCTCATCATGATCCGTCCCGCGATCCAATCACGATCCGTCCCGCGAACTCATCACGATCCGTCCCGCGAACTCATCACGATCCGTCCCGCGATCTTGATCATGATCCTTCCGATCTAGCACCGAACGGACGGCACCTCCGCGTTCAGCACACGTACAGCTCGATGATGATCTCCGCCTTCTTGATCAAGCAAGAGGGAGCGGAGAGGTAGAAGAGTTCTCCGGCAGCACGATGGTGCTCCGGCAATGGTGGTGGAGCTATTCCGGTAGGGCTTCGCCTAAGCATTCCAGAAATCCGATCTAGAGGAGAAACTATGCACTAGAGGAACGGGTAGCACGTGGCTAAAAATCTCATGGCAATACCCTAAAACCCTCTAGTATATATAGGAGGAGAGGAGGAGGAAGCTTGCCTCCCAAGGAGGCAGCCCTTGGGTCGGCTGAACCAGGAGGGAGGAGTCCTCCTCCTCCACTCCTAGTAGGATTAGGACTCCTTCCTAATTTAGCCCTTTTTGCCTTTTTCCACCTTTTTCCTTTTGGGTTTTTCTTCCCAGTCGCATGGGCCTTGTGTGGGACTTCCACCAGCCCATTAAGGGCTGGTACTCATCCTCCCACAGCCCATGTAGCCTCTTGCGTCGAAATACCCCTCCCGATGGTCTCCCGGTACACTACTGACACTCCCGGTACACTACCGATGAACCGAAAACTTTTTCGGCGACCAAAATAGGACTTCCTATATATCAATATTTACCTCTAGACCATTACGGAGCTCCTCGTGACATTTGGGATCTCATCCGGGACTCCAAACAACCTTCGGTCACCACCATGCATAACTCTATACTACCGAAACTTCACCGAACCTTAAGTGTGCAGACCCTGCGGGTTCGAGAACTATGTAGACATGACCGAGACACCTCTACGGTCAATATACAATAGCGGGACTTGGATGCCCATATTGTTTCCTACATATTCTACGAAGATCTTTATTGGTCGAACCTCTATGTCAAGGATTCAGTTAATCCCGTATGATGTTCCCTTTGTTCTTCGGTATGTTACTTGCCCGAGATTCGATCGTCGGTATCTCCATACCTAGTTCAACCTCGTTACCGGCAAGTCTCTTTACTCCTTCCGTAATACAAGATCCCATGACTAACACTTAGTCACATTGCTTGCAAGGCTTGTTGTGATGTTGTATTATCTAGTGGGCCCTGAGATACCTCTCCATCACACGGAGTAACAAATCCCAGTCTTGATCCATGCCAACTCAATAGACACCCTTGGAGATACCTGTAGAGCACCTTTATAGTCACCCAGTTACGTTGCGACGTTTGATACACACAAGGTACTACTCCGATGTCAGTGAGTTGCATGATCTCATGGTCATAGGAACATATACTTGACATGTAGAAAATAGTAGCAATAAACTGACACAATCATATGCTACGCTTGTAGTTTGGGTCTTGTCCATCACATCATTCTACTAATGATGTGATCCCGTTATCAAATGACATCTCATGTCAATGGCTAGGAAACCTTGACCATCTTTGATCAATGAGCTATTCTACTAGAGGCATACTAGGTGATGAGGACATCCCTACTAATGTTACACCCACCCCGACTGCTATACATACAAGACCAATTACTAGAGCTCGCGCACGTCAATTGAATTACCAGGTACTTTCGTTTCTTGGAAATCCTTCTAATATTCATGAACATATGATGCTGCCTAAATTAGATACTTTTGTTTTACTTATGAATGAAGGACCTATCATGGATAAGAAGGATGACCATTGGAGCGGGATCAAGCATGGAGGAGAAGGTGCGCGCGCGGGGAAGAACAATGGAGCTTCCAGTGATGATTTTCGCACATTGAAGCCACCATAATGGGAGTGGGAAGCTTTGGACGAAATATGCATGATGCCACTTTATAAAATTCGTCCATAGGCTAATATAGGTGCTGCGCCACCTTAATTTTGGGCCAGGCCCATGTCATTTCGAAATACCATATTATAGGCTGTTTTTAGAGTCCGTATGTATGGGGAAACTGACTTAGGGTCGGTTTCGGACCCCTCCTCCAAGGGGCCACGAAATTCCCTTCTATTCCCCCATATATACAGCCCTTAGGGCTTCGTTTTAGGTTTGGGTTTTGTTTAGATTACAAGTTCGCCATAGCAGCAACTTCGCGTTCTTCGTTTGTGTTCCACGACCAGACAAAGGCGTCACCGAACCCCACTTCATCAATAAAGCTTTCCTCTTATATTCGCAATATCCAGATTGCAATCTTAGTTTCTTGCTTGTTCTTCGTTTGCGTGCAGGAAATAGACCCTCGTGGTCAGGTTGATCGTGCTCCGGCGTGGTCAATAACCTCTCAGAGTTGGTTTAGCGATTGCTAAGGCGCGACGTCTCACACGTTCGTAGTCGGATCGTCAAAGTCTACTCCACCAAAAACGATAGCCACCATCTCATCGAAAGATAGGGACAACTTCGCCTCTATCACTAGGGACAAAGTGTTGTCTACTTATCCACACATGTAATATGTTTCCAACCAATACAATTATAGCATGGATAATGAACAATTATCATGAACAAGGAAATATGATAATAACTAATTTATTATTGCCTCTAGGGCATATTTCCAACGGTCTCCCACTTGCACTAGAGTCGATAATCTAGTTCACATCACCATGTGATTCGCATTGTTATGAATCTAACACCCAATGAGTTCTGGGGCTCGATCATGCTTTACATGTGAGAGAGGTCTTATAGTCAATGGGTCTGCCACATTCAAATCCGTGTGTGCTTTGCAAATCCCTATGTCAAACTATAAACACTGCTACCACACTCCACTTGGTACTACTCCAAATGGCTGCTCCACTATACGTATCCAGATTGCTACTACGAGTCATCCAGATTGGTGTTTAAAGCTTGCATCGACGTAACTCTTTACGACGAACTCTTTATCACCTCCATAATCGAGAAACATCTCCTTAGTCTTTTAGTTACTCAGGATAATCTTGACCGCTGTCTAGTGATCCACTCCTGGATCACTCTTGTACCCCTTGACAGACTCATGGCAAGCCACACAGAGGTGCGGTACACAACATGGCATAATATAGAGCCTATGGCTTAAGCATAGGGGACGACATTCATCCTTTCTCTTTCTTCTGCCGTTGTCGAGCTTTGAGTCTTAATCAACTTCACACCTTACAAATCAGGCGAGAACTCTTTCTCTGACTTATCTATTTTGAACTCTTTCAAAATCTTGTCAAGGTATGTACTCATTGAAAGTCTCATCAAGCACCTTGATCTATATCAATAGATCTTCATGCTCAACAATTAGGTAGCTTTATCCAGTTCTTCCTTTGAAAAACTCTTTTCAAACAACCGTTTATGCTTTCTAGAAATTCTACATCATTTCCGATCAACAATATGTCAACCACATATGCTTACTAGAAACTCTATAGTGCTCCCACTCACTTTATTGTAAATACAAGTTTCTCATAAACTTTGTATAGACTCAAAAACTTTGATCACCTCATCAAAGTGTATATTCCAACTCCGAGATGCTTGCTCCAGCCCTTAGATGGATTGCTGGAGCTCGCACACCTTTTAGCATCCTTAGGACTGACAAAACCTTCTGGTTGTATCACATACAACCATTGCTCAAGTAAACCGTTAAGGAAACGATGTTTTGACATCCATCTGCCAGATTTCATAATTGAAAAATGCAGCAACTGCTAACATAATTCCAACAGACTTTTAGCATCGCTATGAGTGAGAAAGTCTCACCGCAGTCAACTCCTTGAACTTGTCGTAAAATTTTTTGCAACAAGTCGAGCTTTACAAATGGTGACATTTACCATGAGCGTCTGTCTTCATTTTAAACATCCATTTGTACTCAATGACCTGCCGTCCAATGAGCAAGTCTACCAAAGTCTATACTTGGTTTTCATACATGGATCCTTTCTCGGATTTCATGGCCTCTAACCATTTGTTGGTTTCTGGGCTCATCATCGCTTCTCCATAGTTCGTAAGTTCATCGTTGTCCCACAACTTGACCTCTAAGACAGGGTTGCCGCACCACTCAGGAGCAGTACACGTCCTTGTCGACCTACAAGGTTTGATAGTAACTTGATCCGAAGCTTCATGATCATCATCATTAACTTCCTATTCAACTAACGCAAGCTTCACTGAAATAACTTCCTGCGCTGCGCTACTCTCTGGTTGAAACAGAGGTTCAACAACCTCATCAAGTTATATCTTCCTCCCACTCAATTCTTTCGAGAGAAACTCTCTATCGAGAAAGGACCTAGTTTTAGCAATAAACACTTTATGCTTGGATCTGAGATAGAAGGTTTACCCAACTGTTCTTAGGGTATTCTATGAAGATGCATTTGTCCACTTTGGGTTCGAGCTCATTAGGTGAAAACATTTTCCACACAAGCGTCGCAGCCCCAAACATTAAGAAATGACAGCTTAAGTTTCTATCAAACCATAACTCACACGGTGTCATCTCAACGGATTTAGATGGTGCCCTATCTAAAGTGAATGTAGTTGTCTCTAATGCATAACCCCAAAACTATAGTAGCAAAACGATAAGAGACATCATAGCATGCACCATATCCAATAGAGCATGACTATGACGTTCGGACACACCATCACACTATGGTGTTCCAGGTGGCGTGAGCTATGAAACAACTTTCACATTGTCTAAAGTTGTATGCCAAACTCGTAACTCCGGTATTCACCTCCACGATCATATCGCAGACATTTTTATCTTCTTTTCACGATGATCTTAAACTTCACTCTGAATTTGCTTGAACTTTTCAAACGATTTAGACTTGTGTTTCATTAAGTAAATATACACTATATCTACTCAAATCATCAGTGAAGGTAAGAAAATAGCAATATCCACCGCACGCTACAAGACTTATTGGATTGCATACATCAACATGTATCATTTCCAATAAATCACTTGCCCTCTCCATCAAACCGGAAAACGGGGTCCTTAGTCATCTTGCCCAAGAGGCATGGTTCGCATGCCTCAACCGATTCAAAATCATTCGATTCCAAAGATCCATCAGCATGGAGTTTCTTCATGCGTTTTATACCAACATGACATTCAGTGGCAATGCCACAAGTATGTGGTACTATCATTATTAACTTTGTATCTTTTGGCATCAATGTTATGACCATGTGTATTACTACGATCAAGATTCAACAAACCATTCTCACTAGGTGCATGACCATTGAAGGTATTATTCATGTAAACAGAATAACCATTATTCTCTAACTTAAATGAATAACCGTGTTGCAATAAACACGATCTAATCACGTTCATGCTCAACGCAAAACACCAAATAACATTTATTTAGGTTCGTCACTAATCTCGAAGGTAGAGAGAGCGTGCTATGTTGATCACATCAACCTTGGAAACATTTCCAACACACATCGTCACCTCACCCTTAGCTAGTTCTCCGTTTATTCCATAGCTTTTATTTCGAGTTACTAACATTTAGCAACCGAACCGGTATCCAATACCCAGGTGTTACTAGGAGTACTAGCAAGGTACTACTCCGATGTCAGTGAGTTGCAGGATCTCATGGTCATAGGAACATATACTTGACATGTAGAAAATAGTAGCAATAAACTGACACAATCATATGCTACGCTTGTAGTTTGGGTCTTGTCCATCACATCATTCTACTAATGATGTGATCCCGTTATCAAATGACATCTCATGTCAATGGCTAGGAAACCTTGACCATCTTTGATCAATGAGCTATTCTACTAGAGGCATACTAGGTGATGAGGACATCCCTACTAATGTTACACCCACCCCGACTGCTATACATACAGGACCAATTACTAGAGCTCGCGCACGTCAATTGAATTACCAGGTACTTTCGTTTCTTGGAAATCCTTCTAATATTCATGAACATATGATGCTGCCTAAATTAGATACTTTTGTTTTACTTATGAATGAAGGACCTATCATGGATAAGAAGGATGACCATTGGAGCGGGATCAAGCATGGAGGAGAAGGTGCGCGCGCGGGGAAGAACAATGGAGCTTTCAGTGATGATTTTCGCACATTGAAGCCACCATAATGGGAGTGGGAAGCTTTGGACGAAATATGCATGATGCCACTTTATAAAATTCGTCCATAGGCTAATATAGGTGCTGCGCCACCTTAATTTTGGGCCAGGCCCATGTAATTTCGAAATACCATATTATAGGCTGTTTTTAGAGTCCGTATGTATGGGGAAACTGACTTAGGGTCGGTTTCGGACCCCTCCTCCAAGGGGCCACGAAATTCCCTTCTATTCCCCCATATATACAGCCCTTAGGGCTTCGTTTTAGGTTTGGGTTTTGTTTAGATTACAAGTTCGCCATAGCAGCAACTTCGCGTTCTTCGTTTGTGTTCCACGACCAGACAAAGGCGTCACCGAACCCCACTTCATCAATAAAGCTTTCCTCTTATATTCGCAATATCCAGATTGCAATCTTAGTTTATTGCTTGTTCTTCGTTTGCGTGCAGGAAATAGACCCTCGTGGTCAGGTTGATCGTGCTCCGGCGTGGTCAATAACCTCTCAGAGTTGGTTTAGCGATTGCTAAGGCGCGACGTCTCACACGTTCGTAGTCGGATCGTCAAAGTCTACTCCACCAAAAACGATAGCCACCATCTCATCGAAAGACAGGGACAACTTCGCCTCTATCAAGTGGTATCAGATTTCCAGGTTGCTCGGTGAGATTTTACCAGTTTTCGTAGTTTAGATCGCATCTGTTCTTCATACCTTTAGTCCACGAAAAAGCCACAAAAAAAAATTAGGGTTAGATCATCATATCCGAACCAATCTGTGCCTTTGCATAGTCTTTTCAGTATTTTGCTTTGTTGAATTTGCGGTTACATCGTCGTGTCGAGTTGCTGGTCTTAGTGCCTAGTTCTTTAGAGTTTCGAGTTCTATTCACAAGTTGTCACGCCGCCAACGCATCGTCTTCATAGTCGCCATATACCACCACCATCATCCCCGCTGCCAGTTATCCATTGGTGTCCATATATACCACCACCAATCCGAGTCCAGCTCGTTTTAAATTTAGTTTCGAGATCTTTTTGATTTCGGATTCGCGTTTTGCTACCTGTGTAGGTGTCGGAAAAAAAAAAAGTCTGGCACGCTTTGCAAAGCACGTTTTGGCCCAAAAAAATTTCGGCCGAAAATATTTTTTCCCTATCTTGATTTTAGGTTCTCCGGAGCGTTTTGAGACACTTGCTATCATAGTGAGTTTTGTCGAAATTTTTTGGTCGTCGCAGCCCCCGCATCGCTCCAGAAAAAAAAAATTCAATTTTTTTTTCGTGTCTATCCTGCTTATACGACTTGGGAAGGGTTTTGAGACACTCGCAATTATAGTGTTTTTCTGAGCAAAAAAAAAAAAAAGAGGCGCAAAAAAAAAAAAAAGAGGCGCAAAAAAAAAAAACAGAGTGTGCTCTTTCCTTGATTACGTGTATCGTCGTGCTTTTGTTGGTGTTTTAGGCTCGCGTCTCTAGCACGGTCTAGCCTAGGACCAGCACAGTACCGTCGTTGAGCGTTTATTCAACCTTGCATCTCTGAATTGATTATTGCTGACCCTTTTTGCTACCATATTATAAGCCATCCCAGCTCCACATACTTCTACGCCGTGTGCTTGACACCACCTGGCAATCGCTCTATCCAAGCTTTGAGAGTTTTGGCTACAACGGTTGCCGATCACCGCCTGCTACTGGGTAAGAACTGGTAAGAAATTGAGATTCGCTTAAAGGATTTGTGCCACACCACCACCACCACCACGTCCCAGTAGTCTGTAGGTTTCATATTGTGTGTTTCCTATTTCTGCTAACCATGCCAGGATCACACGATGAGAAGATCGACTGGGAGAGCATGACCAACAAAGCGCTCTATGATAAATTTCAGCAAATGATGGCTGAGCAGGTACAAGACTTCGTGAACAACTTTGGAGTGGCCATGGAGAAGCTAGATGGTTTGGAGAAGACATTCGACACCAAGATGGACGCCAAGTTCAATGAGGTGCTTGCCCGTCTACCTCCACCAGCGGCAGCTCCTCTTCCTTTTGAACGACGAGCGCGACGTGTGCCTCTCGGCCACGCCCAACATCCTGGTACTGTTGATACTGCTGCTACTTCGGTGGCTCGTGCGGCTACTGTCGTTGAGCAGGTTGAAGATTATGATGGTGATTTCGATGATGAGGGAGAGGTTGCTCCAGATCCGCCCCAGGGGCAACCACCACCATACGCACCAGGTCGACCACATGGCTACAACCGTAACGGTAGGGCTGCACCACCCCCGCAGGTATGGGATCATGACCATCTCCCTAAACTTAAATTGAATATTCCGACGTTTGAGGGTAGATATGTTCCTGATATATATCTTACATGGGAGTTAGAAACAGAACAACGTTTTACATGCTTACAATTTCCCGAGGATAGACGTGTTGCCGCTGCTGTTTGTTCATTCACTAGTTTTGCTTGTGTTTGGTGGTCAGAACATTGTAGAATACACCATGCTAATATTCCAACTACTTGGGCTGCTTTGAAAACTGCTATGCGTAATCGTTGGGTGCCACCTTATTATCAACGTGAGTTGCTTCAAAATTTGCAGCGTTTAAGACAAGGAAAAAATTCTGTAGAAGAATATTATCAGGAATTACAAACTGGTATGATTAGATGTGGTATTGTTGAGGAGAATGAAGCTATGCTTGCACGTTTTATGGGTGGATTGAGTAGAGAGATTCAGACTATTCTGGAGTATAAGGAGTATAACACTATCACTCGTTTATTTCATCTTGCTTGCAAAGCTGAACGTGAAGTGCAGGATCGACAGGCAATGGCGAGAACTACTTTTTCTGCAGGTCGCACTTCATCATGGACGCCACGTACCTCCTCTACTTCCACACGTCCTGCTGCAACACCACCTACTTCAACCTCCAACTCCAACCGCGATACCAGGAAACAGGCTCCTCCTCCACCCTCTACCAAGAGCACACCTTCTGGGCCTGCACCGAGCTCTTCTTCATCTATTGCATCCACAGGGCAAACACATGAGGTTATATGTCGTCGTTGCAAGGGTGGAGGTCACTTTGCGAGAGAATGCCCTTCCAAGCGTGTCATGATTGTTACTGAGGATGGTGGATATGCGTCTGCTAGTGATTATGATGAGGAGACTTTGGCTCTCATTGCAAGTGAAGAACACAATGGCGACGATGCAGAACCAGAAACACACTACATGGCTGCTGATTACGCTGACAGGTATGAAAGTTTAGTTGCTCAACGTGTTCTCAGTGTGCAGGTTACACAGGCTGAGCAAAATCAGAGGCACAACTTGTTCCACACAAAGGGAGTTGTGAAGGAGCGTTCTATTCGCATCATCATCGATGGAGGGAGTTGCAATAACTTGGCTAGCATGGAGATGGTGGAGAAGCTGTCTCTAACCACCAGACCACATCCTCATCCTTATTACATCCAATGGTTCAACAATAGTGGCAAGGTTAAGGTAACACGTACTGTTCGTGTGCATTTTAGCATTGCTACATATTCTGATTATGTGGATTGTGATGTGGTACCCATGCAAGCATGTTCTGTTTTACTTGGTAGACCATGGCAGTTTGATAAAAATTCTGTACACCATGGTAGGACAAATCAGTATACTCTTGTTCATAAGGATCATAATATCACGTTGCTTCCTATGTCTCCCGAACATATTATGAAAGATGACATTGCTAGAGCTAGTAAAGCAAAACAGGAGAAAAATAAGAGTGAAAATCAGATTGTAGCACAGGAATTTGAGCAACACCATAAGCATAATAAACCATCATCTACTGTTGCATCCGAAATAAAATTGCAGAGTGGATGTTTACTTGCTACTAAATCTGATATTAATGATTTGGATGTTGCTACATCTGTTTGCTATGCTTTTGTATGCAAAGAGGTATTATTTTCATTCGAGGACATGCCTCCCTCTTTGCCTCCTGCTGTCATTAACATTTTGCAGGAGTTCGCTGACGTCTTTCCACAAGACGTGCCACCGGGATTACCGCCTATTCGTGGGATTGAGCATCAGATTGACTTAATTCCCGGTGCATCCCTACCCAACCGTGCGCCCTACCGTACCAATCCAGAGGAGACAAAGGAGATTATGCGTCAAGTACAAGAGCTGCTTGACAAAGGTTATATACGTGAATCCCTTAGTCCTTGTGCTGTTCCTATTATTCTAGTGCCTAAAAAGGATGGTACATCGCGCATGTGTGTGGATTGTAGAGGCATTAATAATATTACTATTCGTTATCGTCATCCTATTCCTAGACTAGATGATATGCTTGATGAATTAAGTGGCTCTACAATTTTCTCCAAAGTTGATTTGCGTAGTGGATACCATCAAATTCGTATGAAATTGGGAGATGAATGGAAAACAGCATTTAAAACTAAGTTTGGATTATATGAGTGGCTAGTCATGCCTTTTGGGTTAACTAATGCACCTAGCACTTTCATGAGATTAATGAACGAGGTTTTACGTGCTTTCATTGGACGATTTGTGGTAGTCTATTTTGATGATATATTGATTTTTAGTAGATCTTTGGAGGAACATTTGGAACACTTACGTGCTGTTTTTACTGCGCTCCGTGATGCCCGTTTGTTTGGTAACCTTGGGAAGTGCACCTTTTGCACCGACCGAGTATCTTTTCTTGGCTATGTTGTTACTCCACAGGGAATTGAAGTTGATAAAGCCAAGATTGCAGCTATTGAGAGTTGGCCGCAGCCCAAAACGGTCACACAAGTAAGGAGTTTTCTTGGCCTCGCTGGTTTCTATAGGCGTTTTGTCAGGGATTTCAGCACCATTGCTGCGCCTCTCAATGAGCTTACAAAGAAGGACGTGCCTTTTTCTTGGGGTACCGCACAGGAAGAAGCCTTCACGGTCTTGAAAGATAAGTTAACACATGCTCCTTTACTCCAACTTCCTGATTTTAATAAGACTTTCGAGCTTGAATGTGATGCTAGTGGTATTGGGTTAGGAGGTGTGTTATTACAAGATGGTAAACCTGTTGCGTACTTTTCTGAAAAATTAAGTGGGCCTAGTCTGAATTATTCTACTTATGATAAGGAATTATATGCTCTTGTTCGGACTTTGGAAACATGGCAACATTATTTATGGCCCAAAGAATTTGTTATACATTCTGATCATGAATCTTTGAAACATATTAAAAGTCAAGCAAAACTGAACCGTAGACATGCTAAATGGGTTGAATTCATTGAGACTTTTCCTTATGTCATTAAACACAAGAAGGGTAAAGACAATGTTATTGCTGATGCTTTGTCTCGTCGTTATACTATGCTTTCACAACTTGACTTTAAAATATTTGGTTTGGAGACCATCAAAGATCAATATGTGCATGATGCTGAATTTAGAGACGTGTTGCAGAATTTTAAAGAAGGGAGAACATGGAACAAGTTCGTTATTAATGATGGATTTGTATTCCGTGCTAACAAGCTATGCATTCCAGCTAGCTCCATTCGTCTTTTGTTGTTACAGGAGGCGCACGGAGGAGGATTAATGGGACACTTTGGCGTGAAGAAGACAGAGGACGTACTTTCTACACATTTCTTTTGGCCAAAGATGAGACGGGATGTTGAGCGTTTTGTTGCTCGCTGCACTACATGTCAAAAAGCTAAGTCACGACTCAATGCTCATGGTTTATATATGCCTTTGCCTGTACCTAGTGTTCCTTGGGAGGATATATCTATGGACTTTGTTTTAGGTTTACCTCGAACAAAGAAGGGGAGGGATAGCATATTTGTTGTCGTGGATAGATTTTCCAAAATGGCACACTTTATACCATGTAATAAAAGTGATGATGCTGCTCATGTTGCTGATTTGTTCTTTCGTGAAATTATTCGATTGCATGGTGTACCAAATACAATTGTTTCAGATCGTGATGCTAAATTTCTTAGCCATTTTTGGAGATGTTTATGGGCTAAGTTGGGGACTAAACTACTTTTTAGTACTACATGTCATCCCCAAACTGATGGACAAACTGAAGTAGTCAATAGATCATTGTCTACTATGCTTAGGGCTGTTTTGAAGAATAACCTGAAAATGTGGGAAGAATGCTTGCCTCATATTGAATTTGCTTATAATCGTTCGCTACATTCTACCACTAAGATGTGCCCTTTTCAAGTTGTGTATGGTTTCTTACCTCGTGCACCTATTGATTTGTTGCCTCTTCCATCTTCGGAGAAGGTTAATTTTGATGCTAAAGAACGTGCTGAATTGATATTAAAGATGCATGAGTTAACGAAGGAAAACATTGAGTGTATGAATGCTAAATACAAACTTGCTGGAGATAAGGGTAGAAAACATGTTGTCTTTGCACCTGGTGATCTTGTTTGGTTACATTTGCGTAAGGATAGATTTCCTGATTTGCGCAAGTCAAAGCTAATGCCCCGTGCTGATGGTCCTTTTAAGGTGTTAGAGAAAATAAATGATAATGCATATAAACTTGAGCTGCCTGCAGAGTTTGGGGTTAGCCCCACTTTTAACATTGCAGATTTGAAGCCTTATTTGGGTGAGGAAGATGAGCTTCTGTCGAGGACGACTTCAGTTCAAGAAGGGGAGGATGATGAGGACATCCCTACTAATGTTACACCCACCCCGACTGCTATACATACAGGACCAATTACTAGAGCTCGCGCACGTCAATTGAATTACCAGGTACTTTCGTTTCTTGGAAATCCTTCTAATATTCATGAACATATGATGCTGCCTAAATTAGATACTTTTGTTTTACTTATGAATGAAGGACCTATCATGGATAAGAAGGATGACCATTGGAGCGGGATCAAGCATGGAGGAGAAGGTGCGCGCGCGGGGAAGAACAATGGAGCTTCCAGTGATGATTTTCGCACATTGAAGCCACCATAATGGGAGTGGGAAGCTTTGGACGAAATATGCATGATGCCACTTTATAAAATTCGTCCATAGGCTAATATAGGTGCTGCGCCACCTTAATTTTGGGCCAGGCCCATGTAATTTCGAAATACCATATTATAGGCTGTTTTTAGAGTCCGTATGTATGGGGAAACTGACTTAGGGTCGGTTTCGGACCCCTCCTCCAAGGGGCCACGAAATTCCCTTCTATTCCCCCATATATACAGCCCTTAGGGCTTCGTTTTAGGTTTGGGTTTTGTTTAGATTACAAGTTCGCCATAGCAGCAACTTCGCGTTCTTCGTTTGTGTTCCACGACCAGACAAAGGCGTCACCGAACCCCACTTCATCAATAAAGCTTTCCTCTTATATTCGCAATATCCAGATTGCAATCTTAGTTTCTTGCTTGTTCTTCGTTTGTGTGCAGGAAATAGACCCTCGTGGTCAGGTTGATCGTGCTCCGGCGTGGTCAATAACCTCTCAGAGTTGGTTTAGCGATTGCTAAGGCACGACGTCTCACACGTTCGTAGTCGGATCGTCAAAGTCTACTCCACCAAAAACGATAGCCACCATCTCATCGAAAGACAGGGACAACTTCGCCTCTATCAAGTGGTATCAGATTTCCAGGTTGCTCGGTGAGATTTTACCAGTTTTCGTAGTTTAGATCGCATCTGTTCTTCATACCTTTAGTCCACGAAAAAGCCACAAAAAAAATTAGGGTTAGATCATCATATCCGAACCAATCTGTGCCTTTGCATAGTCTTTTCAGTATTTTGCTTTGTTGAATTTGCGGTTACATCGTCGTGTCGAGTTGCTGGTCTTAGTGCCTAGTTCTTTAGAGTTTCGAGTTCTATTCACAAGTTGTCACGCCGCCAACGCATCGTCTTCATAGTCGCCATATACCACCACCATCATCCCCGCTGCCAGTTATCCATTGGTGTCCATATATACCACCACCAATCCGAGTCCAGCTCGTTTTAAATTTAGTTTCGAGATCTTTTTGATTTCGGATTCGCGTTTTGCTACCTGTGTAGGTGTCGGAAAAAAAAAAGTCTGGCACGCTTTGCAAAGCACGTTTTGGCCCAAAAAAATTTCGGCCGAAAATATTTTTTCCCTATCTTGATTTTAGGTTCTCCGGAGCGTTTTGAGACACTTGCTATCATAGTGAGTTTTGTCGAAATTTTTTGGTCGTCGCAGCCCCCGCATCGCTCCAGAAAAAAAAAATTCAATTTTTTTTTCGTGTCTATCCTGCTTATACGACTTGGGAAGGGTTTTGAGACACTCGCAATTATAGTGTTTTTCTGAGCAAAAAAAAAAAAAAAAGAGGCGCAAAAAAAAAAAGAGGCGCAAAAAAAAAAAACAGAGTGTGCTCTTCCCTTGATTACGTGTATCGTCGTGCTTTTGTTGGTGTTTTAGGCTCGCGTCTCTAGCACGGTCTAGCCTAGGACCAGCACAGTACCGTCGTTGAGCGTTTATTCAACCTTGCATCTCTGAATTGATTATTGCTGACCCTTTTTGCTACCATATTATAAGCCATCCCAGCTCCACATACTTCTACGCCGTGTGCTTGACACCACCTGGCAATCGCTCTATCCAAGCTTTGAGAGTTTTGGCTACAACGGTTGCCGATCACCGCCTGCTACTGGGTAAGAACTGGTAAGAAATTGAGATTCGCTTAAAGGATTTGTGCCACACCACCACCACCACCACGTCCCAGTAGTCTGTAGGTTTCATATTGTGTGTTTCCTATTTCTGCTAACCATGCCAGGATCACACGATGAGAAGATCGACTGGGAGAGCATGACCAACAAAGCGCTCTATGATAAATTTCAGCAAATGATGGCTGAGCAGGTACAAGACTTCGTGAACAACTTTGGAGTGGCCATGGAGAAGCTAGATGGTTTGGAGAAGACATTCGACACCAAGATGGACGCCAAGTTCAATGAGGTGCTTGCCCGTCTACCTCCACCAGCGGCAGCTCCTCTTCCTTTTGAACGACGAGCGCGACGTGTGCCTCTCGGCCACGCCCAACATCCTGGTACTGTTGATACTGCTGCTACTTCGGTGGCTCGTGCGGCTACTGTCGTTGAGCAGGTTGAAGATTATGATGGTGATTTCGATGATGAGGGAGAGGTTGCTCCAGATCCGCCCCAGGGGCAACCACCACCATACGCACCAGGTCGACCACATGGCTACAACCGTAACGGTAGGGCTGCACCACCCCCGCAGGTACGGGATCATGACCATCTCCCTAAACTTAAATTGAATATTCCGACGTTTGAGGGTAGATATGTTCCTGATATATATCTTACATGGGAGTTAGAAACAGAACAACGTTTTACATGCTTACAATTTCCCGAGGATAGACGTGTTGCCGCTGCTGTTTGTTCATTCACTAGTTTTGCTTGTGTTTGGTGGTCAGAACATTGTAGAATACACCATGCTAATATTCCAACTACTTGGGCTGCTTTGAAAACTGCTATGCGTAATCGTTGGGTGCCACCTTATTATCAACGTGAGTTGCTTCAAAATTTGCAGCGTTTAAGACAAGGAAAAAATTCTGTAGAAGAATATTATCAGGAATTACAAACTGGTATGATTAGATGTGGTATTGTTGAGGAGAATGAAGCTATGCTTGCACGTTTTATGGGTGGATTGAGTAGAGAGATTCAGACTATTCTGGAGTATAAGGAGTATAACACTATCACTCGTTTATTTCATCTTCCTTGCAAAGCTGAACGTGAAGTGCAGGATCGACAGGCAATGGCGAGAACTACTTTTTCTGCAGGTCGCACTTCATCATGGACGCCACGTACCTCCTCTACTTCCACACGTCCTGCTGCAACACCACCTACTTCAACCTCCAACTCCAACCGCGATACCAGGAAACAGGCTCCTCCTCCACCCTCTACCAAGAGCACACCTTCTGGGCCTGCACCGAGCTCTTCTTCATCTATTGCATCCACAGGGCAAACACATGAGGTTATATGCCGTCGTTGCAAGGGTGGAGGTCACTTTGCGAGAGAATGCCCTTCCAAGCGTGTCATGATTGTTACTGAGGATGGTGGATATGCGTCTGCTAGTGATTATGATGAGGAGACTTTGGCTCTCATTGCAAGTGAAGAACACAATGGCGACGATGCAGAACCAGAAACACACTACATGGCTGCTGATTACGCTGACAGGTATGAAAGTTTAGTTGCTCAACGTGTTCTTAGTGTGCAGGTTACACAGGCTGAGCAAAATCAGAGGCACAACTTGTTCCACACAAAGGGAGTTGTGAAGGAGCGTTCTATTCGCATCATCATCGATGGAGGGAGTTGCAATAACTTGGCTAGCATGGAGATGGTGGAGAAGCTGTCTCTAACCACCAGACCACATCCTCATCCTTATTACATCCAATGGTTCAACAATAGTGGCAAGGTTAAGGTAACACGTACTGTTCGTGTGCATTTTAGCATTGCTACATATTCTGATTATGTGGATTGTGATGTGGTACCCATGCAAGCATGTTCTGTTTTACTTGGTAGACCATGGCAGTTTGATAAAAATTCTGTACACCATGGTAGGACAAATCAGTATACTCTTGTTCATAAGGATCATAATATCACGTTGCTTCCTATGTCTCCCGAACATATTATGAAAGATGACATTGCTAGAGCTAGTAAAGCAAAACAGGAGAAAAATAAGAGTGAAAATCAGATTGTAGCACAGGAATTTGAGCAACACCATAAGCATAATAAACCATCATCTACTGTTGCATCCGAAATAAAATTGCAGAGTGGATGTTTACTTGCTACTAAATCTGATATTAATGATTTGGATGTTGCTACATCTGTTTGCTATGCTTTTGTATGCAAAGAGGTATTATTTTCATTCGAGGACATGCCTCCCTCTTTGCCTCCTGCTGTCATTAACATTTTGCAGGAGTTCGCTGACGTCTTTCCACAAGACGTGCCACCGGGATTACCGCCTATTCGTGGGATTGAGCATCAGATTGACTTAATTCCCGGTGCATCCCTACCCAACCGTGCGCCCTACCGTACCAATCCAGAGGAGACAAAGGAGATTATGCGTCAAGTACAAGAGCTGCTTGACAAAGGTTATATACGTGAATCCCTTAGTCCTTGTGCTGTTCCTATTATTCTAGTGCCTAAAAAGGATGGTACATCGCGCATGTGTGTGGATTGTAGAGGCATTAATAATATTACTATTCGTTATCGTCATCCTATTCCTAGACTAGATGATATGCTTGATGAATTAAGTGGCTCTACAATTTTCTCCAAAGTTGATTTGCGTAGTGGATACCATCAAATTCGTATGAAATTGGGAGATGAATGGAAAACAGCATTTAAAACTAAGTTTGGATTATATGAGTTGCTAGTCATGCCTTTTGGGTTAACTAATGCACCTAGCACTTTCATGAGATTAATGAACGAGGTTTTACGTGCTTTCATTGGACGATTTGTGGTAGTCTATTTTGATGATATATTGATTTTTAGTAGATCTTTGGAGGAACATTTGGAACACTTACGTGCTGTTTTTACTGCGCTCCGTGATGCCCGTTTGTTTGGTAACCTTGGGAAGTGCACCTTTTGCACCGACCGAGTATCTTTTCTTGGCTATGTTGTTACTCCACAGGGAATTGAAGTTGATAAAGCCAAGATTGCAGCTATTGAGAGTTGGCCGCAGCCCAAAACGGTCACACAAGTAAGGAGTTTTCTTGGCCTCGCTGGTTTCTATAGGCGTTTTGTCAGGGATTTCAGCACCATTGCTGCGCCTCTCAATGAGCTTACAAAGAAGGACGTGCCTTTTTCTTGGGGTACCGCACAGGAAGAAGCCTTCACGGTCTTGAAAGATAAGTTAACACATGCTCCTTTACTCCAACTTCCTGATTTTAATAAGACTTTCGAGCTTGAATGTGATGCTAGTGGTATTGGGTTAGGAGGTGTGTTATTACAAGATGGTAAACCTGTTGCGTACTTTTCTGAAAAATTAAGTGGGCCTAGTCTGAATTATTCTACTTATGATAAGGAATTATATGCTCTTGTTCGGACTTTGGAAACATGGCAACATTATTTATGGCCCAAAGAATTTGTTATACATTCTGATCATGAATCTTTGAAACATATTAAAAGTCAAGCAAAACTGAACCGTAGACATGCTAAATGGGTTGAATTCATTGAGACTTTTCCTTATGTCATTAAACACAAGAAGGGTAAAGACAATGTTATTGCTGATGCTTTGTCTCGTCGTTATACTATGCTTTCACAACTTGACTTTAAAATATTTGGTTTGGAGACCATCAAAGATCAATATGTGCATGATGCTGAATTTAGAGACGTGTTGCAGAATTTTAAAGAAGGGAGAACATGGAACAAGTTCGTTATTAATGATGGATTTGTATTCCGTGCTAACAAGCTATGCATTCCAGCTAGCTCCATTCGTCTTTTGTTGTTACAGGAGGCGCACGGAGGAGGATTAATGGGACACTTTGGCGTGAAGAAGACAGAGGACGTACTTTCTACACATTTCTTTTGGCCAAAGATGAGACGGGATGTTGAGCGTTTTGTTGCTCGCTGCACTACATGTCAAAAAGCTAAGTCACGACTCAATGCTCATGGTTTATATATGCCTTTGCCTGTACCTAGTGTTCCTTGGGAGGATATATCTATGGACTTTGTTTTAGGTTTACCTCGAACAAAGAAGGGGAGGGATAGCATATTTGTTGTCGTGGATAGATTTTCCAAAATGGCACACTTTATACCATGTAATAAAAGTGATGATGCTGCTCATGTTGCTGATTTGTTCTTTCGTGAAATTATTCGATTGCATGGTGTACCAAATACAATTGTTTCAGATCGTGATGCTAAATTTCTTAGCCATTTTTGGAGATGTTTATGGGCTAAGTTGGGGACTAAACTACTTTTTAGTACTACATGTCATCCCCAAACTGATGGACAAACTGAAGTAGTCAATAGATCATTGTCTACTATGCTTAGGGCTGTTTTGAAGAATAACCTGAAAATGTGGGAAGAATGCTTGCCTCATATTGAATTTGCTTATAATCGTTCGCTACATTCTACCACTAAGATGTGCCCTTTTCAAGTTGTGTATGGTTTCTTACCTCGTGCACCTATTGATTTGTTGCCTCTTCCATCTTCGGAGAAGGTTAATTTTGATGCTAAAGAACGTGCTGAATTGATATTAAAGATGCATGAGTTAACGAAGGAAAACATTGAGTGTATGAATGCTAAATACAAACTTGCTGGAGATAAGGGTAGAAAACATGTTGTCTTTGCACCTGGTGATCTTGTTTGGTTACATTTGCGTAAGGATAGATTTCCTGATTTGCGCAAGTCAAAGCTAATGCCCCGTGCTGATGGTCCTTTTAAGGTGTTAGAGAAAATAAATGATAATGCATATAAACTTGAGCTGCCTGCAGAGTTTGGGGTTAGCCCCACTTTTAACATTGCAGATTTGAAGCCTTATTTGGGTGAGGAAGATGAGCTTCTGTCGAGGACGACTTCAGTTCAAGAAGGGGAGGATGATGAGGACATCCCTACTAATGTTACACCCACCCCGACTGCTATACATACAGGACCAATTACTAGAGCTCGCGCACGTCAATTGAATTACCAGGTACTTTCGTTTCTTGGAAATCCTTCTAATATTCATGAACATATGATGCTGCCTAAATTAGATACTTTTGTTTTACTTCTGAATGAAGGACCTATCATGGATAAGAAGGATGACCATTGGAGCGGGATCAAGCATGGAGGAGAAGGTGCGCGCGCGGGGAAGAACAATGGAGCTTCCAGTGATGATTTTCGCACATTGAAGCCACCATAATGGGAGTGGGAAGCTTTGGACGAAATATGCATGATGCCACTTTATAAAATTCGTCCATAGGCTAATATAGGTGCTGCGCCACCTTAATTTTGGGCCAGGCCCATGTAATTTCGAAATACCATATTATAGGCTGTTTTTAGAGTCCGTATGTATGGGGAAACTGACTTAGGGTCGGTTTCGGACCCCTCCTCCAAGGGGCCACGAAATTCCCTTCTATTCCCCCATATATACAGCCCTTAGGGCTTCGTTTTAGGTTTGGGTTTTGTTTAGATTACAAGTTCGCCATAGCAGCAACTTCGCGTTCTTCGTTTGTGTTCCACGACCAGACAAAGGCGTCACCGAACCCCACTTCATCAATAAAGCTTTCCTCTTATATTCGCAATATCCAGATTGCAATCTTAGTTTCTTGCTTGTTCTTCGTTTGCGTGCAGGAAATAGACCCTCGTGGTCAGGTTGATCGTGCTCCGGCGTGGTCAATAACCTCTCAGAGTTGGTTTAGCGATTGCTAAGGCGCGACGTCTCACACGTTCGTAGTCGGATCGTCAAAGTCTACTCCACCAAAAACGATAGCCACCATCTCATCGAAAGACAGGGACAACTTCGCCTCAATCACTAGGGACAAAGTGTTGTCTACTTATCCACACATGTAATATGTTTCCAACCAATACAATTATAGCATGGATAATAAACAATTATCATGAACAAGGAAATATGATAATAACTAATTTATTATTGCCTCTAGGGCATATTTCCAACGGTCTCCCACTTGCACTAGAGTCGATAATCTAGTTCACATCACCATGTGATTCGCATTGTTATGAATCTAACACCCAATGAGTTCTGGGGCTCGATCATGCTTTACATGTGAGAGAGGTCTTATAGTCAATGGGTCTGCCACATTCAAATCCGTGTGTGCTTTGCAAATCCCTATGTCAAACTATAAACACTGCTACCACACTCCACTTGGTACTACTCCAAATGGCTGCTCCACTATACGTATCCAGATTGCTACTACGAGTCATCCAGATTGGTGTTTAAAGCTTGCATCGACGTAACTCTTTACGAAGAACTCTTTATCACCTCCATAATCGAGAAACATCTCCTTAGTCTTTTAGTTACTCAGGATAATCTTGACCGCTGTCTAGTGATCCACTCCTGGATCACTCTTGTACCCCTTGACAGACTCATGGCAAGCCACACAGAGGTGCGGTACACAACATGGCATAATATAGAGCCTATGGCTTAAGCATAGGGGACGACATTCATCCTTTCTCTTTCTTCTGCCGTTGTCGAGCTTTGAGTCTTAATCAACTTCACACCTTACAAATCAGGCGAGAACTCTTTCTCTGACTTATCTATTTTGAACTCTTTCAAAATCTTGTCAAGGTATGTACTCATTGAAAGTCTCATCAAGCACCTTGATCTATATCAATAGATCTTGATGCTCAACAATTAGGTAGCTTTATCCAGTTCTTCCTTTGAAAAACTCTTTTCAAACAACCGTTTATGCTTTCTAGAAATTCTACATCATTTCCGATCAACAATATGTCAACCACATATGCTTACTAGAAACTCTATAGTGCTCCCACTCACTTTATTGTAAATACAAGTTTCTCATAAACTTTGTATAGACTCAAAAACTTTGATCACCTCATCAAAGTGTATATTCCAACTCCGAGATGCTTGCTCCAGCCCTTAGATGGATTGCTGGAGCTCGCACACCTTTTAGCATCCTTAGGACTGACAAAACCTTCTGGTTGTATCACATACAACCATTGCTCAAGTAAACCGTTAAGGAAACGATGTTTTGACATCCATCTGCCAGATTTCATAATTGAAAAATGCAGCAACTGCTAACATAATTCCAACAGACTTTTAGCATCGCTATGAGTGAGAAAGTCTCACCGCAGTCAACTCCTTGAACTTGTCATAAAATTTTTTGCAACAAGTCGAGCTTTACAAATGGTGACATTTACCATGAGCGTCTGTCTTCATTTTAAACATCCATTTGTACTCAATGACCTGCCGTCCAATGAGCAAGTCTACCAAAGTCTATACTTGGTTTTCATACATGGATCCTTTCTCGGATTTCATGGCCTCTAACCATTTGTTGGTTTCTGGGCTCATCATCGCTTCTCCATAGTTCGTAAGTTCATCGTTGTCCCACAACTTGACCTCTAAGACAGGGTTGCCGCACCACTCAGGAGCAGTACACGTCCTTGTCGACCTACAAGGTTTGATAGTAACTTGATCCGAAGCTTCATGATCATCATCATTAACTTCCTATTCAACTAACGCAGGCTTCACTGAAATAACTTCCTGCGCTGCGCTACTCTCTGGTTGAAACAGAGGTTCAACAACCTCATCAAGTTATATCTTCCTCCCACTCAATTCTTTCGAGAGAAACTCTCTATCGAGAAAGGACCTAGTTTTAGCAATAAACACTTTATGCTTGGATCTGAGATAGAAGGTTTACCCAACTGTTCTTAGGGTATTCTATGAAGATGCATTTGTCCACTTTGGGTTCGAGCTCATTAGGTGAAAACATTTTCCACACAAGCGTCGCAGCCCCAAACATTAAGAAATGACAGCTTAAGTTTCTATCAAACCATAACTCACACGGTGTCATCTCAACGGATTTAGATGGTGCCCTATCTAAAGTGAATGTAGTTGTCTCTAATGCATAACCCCAAAACTATAGTAGCAAAACGATAAGAGACATCATAGCATGCACCATATCCAATAGAGCATGACTATGACGTTCGGACACACCATCACACTATGGTGTTCCAGGTGGCGTGAGCTATGAAACAACTTTCACATTGTCTAAAGTTGTATGCCAAACTCGTAACTCCGGTATTCACCTCCACGATCATATCGCAGACATTTTTATCTTCTTTTCACGATGATCTTAAACTTCACTCTGAATTTGCTTGAACTTTTCAAACGATTTAGACTTGTGTTTCATTAAGTAAATATACACTATATCTACTCAAATCATCAGTGAAGGTAAGAAAATAGCAATATCCACCGCACGCTACAAGACTTATTGGATTGCATACATCAACATGTATCATTTCCAATAAATCACTTGCCCTCTCCATCAAACCGGAAAACGGGGTCCTTAGTCATCTTGCCCAAGAGGCATGGTTCGCATGCCTCAACCGATTCAAAATCATTCGATTCCAAAGATCCATCAGCATGGAGTTTCTTCATGCGTTTTATACCAACATGACATTCAGTGGCAATGCCACAAGTATGTGGTACTATCATTATTAACTTTGTATCTTTTGGCATCAATGTTATGACCATGTGTATTACTACGATCAAGATTCAACAAACCATTCTCACTAGGTGCATGACCATTGAAGGTATTATTCATGTAAACAGAATAACCATTATTCTCTAACTTAAATGAATAACCGTGTTGCAATAAACACGATCTAATCACGTTCATGCTCAACGCAAAACACCAAATAACATTTATTTAGGTTCGTCACTAATCTCGAAGGTAGAGAGAGCGTGCTATGTTGATCACATCAACCTTGGAAACATTTCCAACACACATCGTCACCTCACCCTTAGCTAGTTCTCCGTTTATTCCATAGCTTTTATTTCGAGTTACTAACATTTAGCAACCGAACCGGTATCCAATACCCAGGTGTTACTAGGAGTACTAGCAAGGTACACATCCATAACACGTATATCAAATATACTTCTGTCAACGTTGCCAGCCTTCTTATCTACCAAGTATCTAGGGTTGTTCCGCTTTAGCGACCACTCTCCTCATAATCGAAGCACTTAGTCTCTGGTTTGGGTTCAACTTTGGGTTGCTTCAGTGGAGCAGCAACTGACTTGCTATCCATGAAGTTTCCCTCCTTGCCCTTGCCCTTCTCGAAACTAGTGGCTTTACTAACCATCAACACTTGATGCTCCTTCTTGATTTCTACCTTCGCGGTGTCAAACATCGCGAACAACTCAGGGATCATTATTTCTATCCCTAGCGTTTATAGTTGATCACCAAGTTCTAGTAGATTAGTGACAGTGACTTGGACAACAATATCAATCACTATCTTATCTAGAAGATCAACTCCCACTTGATTCAAGCGATTGTAGCACCCAGACAATCTGAGCACATGCTCAACGATTGAGCTATTCTCCTTCATCTTACGGGCAAAGAATCTTGTTGGAGATCTCATATCTCGCAACACGGGCACGAGCCTGAGATCCTAATTTCAGCTGTTAGAACATCTCATATGTTCCATGACGTTCAAAACGTTTCAGAGCCTCAGTTCTAAGCTGTAATGCATGACGCACTAAACTATCAAGTAGTTATCAGAACGTGCCTACTAGATGTTCACAACATCTACAAACAACGCTAGAGGGGTTGGCGCACCGAGCGGTGCATTAAGGACATAAGCCTTCTGTGCAGCAATGAGGACAATCCTCAGATCATGGAGCCAGTCCGCAATATTGCTACCATCATATTTCATCTCTATTTCTCTAGGAACATATAAAAATTCAAGGGAGCTACAGCGTGAGCTAGTAATCTACAACATAGTTTGCAAAGACACTACTGACTATGTTCATGAATGAGTTCAATTAATCATATTACTTAAGAACTCCCACTCAAATTGACATCCCTCCAGTCATTTGAGTGATACATGATCCAAATTCACCAACTCAAGTCCGATCATCACGTGAGTTGAGGTGGTTACAATCATGAACATCATCATGTTGATCATATCTACTATATGACTCATGTTCGACCTTTCGGTCTCTTGTCTTCCGAGGCCATGTTTATACATGCTAGGCTCGTCAAGTTTAACCCGAGTGTTCTGCATGTGCAACACTGGCTTGCACCCGTTGTATGTGAACATAGAGTTTATCACACCCGATCATCACGTGGTGTCTCAACACGACAAACTTTCGCAATGGTGCACCCTCGGGGAGAACACAATTCATCTTGAAATTTAAGTGAGGGATCACCTTATAATGCTACCGTCGTCCTAAGCAAAACAAGGTGCATAAAAGGATTAACATCACATGCAAACCATTAGTGACATGATATGGCCATGAACTTGTGCTTTTGATCTCCATCTTGAAAGCACCGGCATGATCTCCATCGTCACCGGCACGACACCATAATCTCCATCATCTTGATCTCCATCAACGTGTCACCATCGGGGTTGACGCGCCCAACATGCTTCTACTACTATTGCTACCGTTTAGTGATAAAGTAAAGCATTACATAGCGCTTAATGATTGACACGCAGGTCATATAATAATTAAAGACAACCCTATGGCTCCTGCCGGTTGCCGTACTCAGCGACATGCAAATTGTGATAATCTATACATCACATGATCATCTCATACATCACATATATCACATCATGTAATTGGCCATATCACATCACAACATACCCTGCAAAAACAAGTTAGACGTCTTCTAATTGTTGTTGCATGTTTTACGTGGCTGCTACGAGTATCTAGCAAGAACAATTCTCACCTACGCATAAACCATAACGGTGATACATAAGTTTCTTTTAAACCTTCTCAAGGACCGCCTTAGTCGAATCCGATCCAACTAAAGTAGGAGAAACAGACACCCGCTAGCCATCTTTGTGCAACGAACTTACACGTCAGTCGATGGAACCGGTCTCTCGTAAGCATATGAGTAATGTTGGTCCGGGCCGCTTCATCCCACAATACCGCTGAACCAAAATACGACCAAGGGAGGAAGCAATCTAAGCATCAACGCCCACAAACTCTTTGTGTTCTACTCGAGATCTCATCTACACATAGACCTAGCTCTGATACCACTGTTGGGGAACGTCGCATGGGAAACAAAAAATTTCCTATGCACACGCAGATCTATCCATGGTGATGAGCATCTACGAGAGGGAGAGTGGATCTATGTACCCTTCTAGATCGCTAAGCGGGAAGCATTAAGAAACGCGGTTGGTGTAGTCGAACATCTTCGCGATCCAAATCGCTAAGCGTCCCGCGATCTCATCACGATACGTCCCACGATTCAATCACGATCCATCCCGTGAACTCATCACGATCCGTCCCGCGAACTCATCACGATCCATCGCGCGATCTTGATCATGATCCGTCCCGCAATCTTGATCACGATCCTTCCGATCTAGCGTCGAACGGATGGCACATCCCGTTCAACACACGTACAGCTCGATGACGATATCCGCCTTCTTGATCTAGCAAGACGGAGTGGAGAGGTAGAAGAGTTCTCTATCAACACGACAGCGCTCCGGCAATAGTGGTGGAGCTATTCTAGCAGGGCATCGCCTAAGCACTGCAGAAATCCGATCTAGAGGAGAAACTATGCACTAGAGGAACGGTTAGCATGTGGCTGAAAATCTTGTGCCAATACCCTAAAACACTCTAGTATATATAGGAGGAGAGGAGGAGGAGGCTTGACTCCCAAGGAGGCAGCCCTTGGGTCGGCCGAACCAGGAGGGAGGAGTCCTCCACCTCCACTCCTAGTAGGATTAGGACTCCTTCCTAATTTGGCCCTTTTTGCCTTTTTCCACCTTTTTCCTTTTGGGTTTTTCTTCCCAGCCGCATGGGCCTTGTGTGGGACTTCCACCAGCCCACTAAGGGCTGGTATTCATCCTCCCACAGCCCATGTAGCCTCTTGGGCGAAATACCCCTCCCGATGGTCTCCCGGTACACTACCGGCACTCCCGGTACACTACCGATGAGCCCGAAACTTTTCTAGCAACCAAAATAGGACTTCCTATATATCAATATTTACCTCCGGACCATTACGGAGTTCCTCGTGATGTCCAGGATCTCATCCGGGACTCCGAACAACCTTCGGTCACCACCATGCATAACTCTATACTACTGAAACGTCACTGAACCTTAAGTGTGCAGACCCTGCGGGTTCGAGAACTATGTAGACATGACCGAGACACCTCTACGGTCAATAACCAATAGAGGGACCTGGATGCCCATATTGGTTCCTACATATTCTACGAAGATCTTTATCGGTCGAACCTCTATGTCCAGAATTCAGTTAATCCCGTATGATGTTCGTGTGTTCTTCGGTATGTTACTTGCCCGAGATTCGATCGTCGTTATCTCCATACCTAGTTCAACCTCATTACCGGCAAGTCTCTTTACTCGTTCTGTAATACAAGATCATGTGACTAACACTTAGTCACATTGCTTGCAAGGCTTGTTGTGATGTTGTATTACCGAGTGGGCCCTGAGATACCTTTCCATCACACAGAGTAACAAATCCTAGTCTTGATCCATGCCAACTCAACAGACACCCTTGGAGATACCTATAGAGCACCTTTATAGTCACCCAGTTATGTTGCGACGTTTGATACACACAAGATACTCCCCCAATGTCAGTGAGTTGCATGATCTCATGGTCATGGGAACATATACTTGACATGCAGAAAACAGTAGCAATAAACTGACACGATCATATTCTACGCTTGTAGTTTGGGTCTTGTCCATCACATCATTATCCTAATGATGTGAACCCGTTATCAAATGACATCTCATGTCAATGGCTAGGAAACCTTGACCATATTTGATCAACGAGCTAGTCTACTAGAGGCATACTAGGGACAAAGTGTTGTCTACTTATCCACAGATGTAATGTGTTTCCAATCAATACAATTATAGCATGGATAATAAACAATTATCATGAACAAGGAAAAATAATAATAAATAATTTATTATTGCCTCTAGGGCATATTTCCAACACATACATCTATGTTGTGTGTTTGACACCACATGGAAATCGCTCTATCCAAGATTTGAGAGTTTTGACTACAACGGTTGCCGAACACCGCCTGTTGTTGGGTAAGAACTTGTAAGAATTTGAGATTTGCTTAAAGGATTTGTGACACACCACCACCACCACCACCACGTCCCAGTACTTTGTAGGTTTCATACTCTTGTGTGTTTCCTATTTCTGCTAACCATGTCAGGATCACATGACGACGGGATCGACTGGGAGAGCATGACCAACAAAGCGCTCTATGATAAATTTCAGCAAATGATGGCTGACCAGGTACAAGACTTCGTGACCAACTTTGGAGAGGCCATGGAGAAGCTAGATGGTTTGGAGAAGACATTCAACACCAAGATGGACGCCAAGTTCAATGAGGTGCTTGCCCGTCTACCACCACCAGCTGCAGCTCCTATCCCTTTCGAACGGCGAGCGCGACGTGTGCCTCTCGGCCAAGCCCAACATACTGGTACTGTTGATACTGCTGCTACTTCTGTGGCTCGTGCTACTACTATCGTTGAGCAGGTTGAAGATTATGATGGTGATTACGATGATGAGGGAGAGGTTGCTCTAGATCAGCCTCAGGGGCAACTACCACCATACGCACCAGGTCGACCACATGGCTACAACTGTAACGGTAGGGCTGCACCACCCCCTCAGGTACGGGATCATGACCATCTCCCTAAACTTAAATTGAATATTCCGACGTTTGAGGGTAGATATGTTCCTGATATATATCTTACATGGGAGTTGGAAACAGAACAATGTTTTGACATGCTTACCATTTCCTAAGGATAGACGTGTTGCTGCTACTGTTTGTTCATTCACTAATTTTGCTTGTGTTTGGTGGTCAGAACATTGTAGAATACACCATGCTAATATTGCAACTACTTGGGCTGCTTTGAAAACTGCTTTGCATAATCATTGGGTGCCACCTTATTATCAACATGAATTGCTTCAAAATTTGCAGCGTTTAAGACAAGGAAAAAATTCTATAGAAGAATATTATCAAGAATTACAAACTAGCATGATTAGATGTGGTATAGTCAAGGAGAATGAAGCTATGCTTGCACGTTTTATGGGTGGATTACATAGAGAGATTCATACTATTCTAGAGTATAAGGAGTATAACACTATCACTCGTTTATTTCATCTTGCTTGCAAAGCTGAACGTGAAGTGCAGGATCGATAGGCAATGGCGAGAACTACTTTTTCTACAAGTCGCACTTAATCATGGACGCCACGTACCTCCTCTACTTCCACATGTCCTGCCGCAACACCACCTACTTCCACCTCCAACTCCGACCGCGATACTAGGAAACAGGCTCCTACTCCACCCTCTGCGAAGAGCACACCTTTTGGGCTTGCACAGAGCTCTTCTTCATCTATTGCATCCACAAGGCAAACACATGAGGTTATATGTCGTCGTTGCAGGGGTGGAGGTCACTTTGCGGGAGAATGCCCTTCCAAGCATGTAATGATTGTTACTGAGGATGGTGGATATGCATCCACTAGTGATTATGATGAGGAGACTTTGGATCTCATTGCAAGTGAAGAACAAGGTGGTGAGGATGCAGAACCAGAGACACACTACATGGCTGCTGATTATGCTGACAGGTATGAAAGTTTAGTTGCTCAATGTGTTCTCAGTGTGCAGGTTACACAGGCTGAGCAAAATCAGAGGCACAACTTGTTCCACACAAAGGGCGTTGTGAAGGAGTGTTCTGTTTGCGTCATCATCGATGGAGGGAGTTGCAATAACTTGGCTAGCATGGAGATGGCGGAGAAGTTGTCTCTAACCACCAGGCCACATCCTCAACCTTATTACATCCGATGGTTCAACAATAGTGGCAAGGTTAAGGTAACACGTACTGTTCGTGTGCATTTTAGCATTGCTACATATTCTCATTATGTGGATTGTGATGCGGTACCCATGCAAGCATGTTTTGTTTTACTTGGTAGGCCATGACAGTTCGATAAAAATTCTGTACACCATGGTAGGACAAATCAGTATACTCTTGTTCATAATGATCAAAATATCATTTTGCTTCCTATGTCTCCTGAACGTATTATGAAAGATGACATTGCTAGAGCTAGTAAATCAGATTGTAGCACAGGAATTTGAGCAACACCATAAGCATAATAAACCATCATCTAGTGTTGCATCCGAAATAAAATTGAGGATTGCATGTTTACTTGCTAGTAAATCTGACATTAATGATTTGGATGTTGCTACATCTGTTTGCTATGCTTTTGTATGCAAAGAGGTATTATTTTCATTCGAGGACATGCCTCCCTCTTTGCCTCCTGCTGTAATTAACATTTTGCAGGAGTTCGCTGACATCTTTCCACAAGACGTGCCACCGGATTACCACCTATTCGTGGGATTGAGCATCAGATTGTCTTAATTCCCGGTGCATCCCTACCCAACCATGCGCCATATCGTACCAATCCAAAGGAGACAAAGGAGATTATGCGTCAAGTACAGGAGCTGCTTGACAAAGGTTATGTACGTGAATCCCTTAGTCCTTGTGTTGTTCCTATTATTCTAGTGCCTTAAAAGGATGGTACATCGCACATGTGTGTGGATTGTAGAGGCATTAATAATATTACTATTCGTTATCGTCATCCTATTCCTAGACTAGATGATATGCTTGATGAATTAAGTGGTTCTACAATTTTCTCCAAAGTTGATTTGCGTAGTGGATACCATCAGATTCGTATGAAATTGGGAGATGAATGGAAAACAACATTTAAAACTAAGTTTTGATTATATGAGTGGTTAGACATGCCTTTTGGGTTAACTAATGCACCTAGCACTTTCATGAGATTAATGAACGAGGTTTTACGTGCTTTCATTGGACGATTTGTGGTAGTCTATTTTGATGATATATTGATTGTTAGTAGATCTTTGGAGGAACATTTGGAACATTTACATGCTGTTTTAATGCTCTATGTGATGCACGTTTGTTTGGTAACCTTGGGAAGTGCACCTTTTGCACCGACTGAGTATCTTTTCTTGGCTATGTTGTTACTCCACAGGGAATTGAAGTTGATAAAGCCAAGATTGAAGCTATTGAGAGTTGGCCGCAGCCCAAAACGGTCACACAAGTGAGTAGTTTTCTTGGCCTCGCTGGTTTTTATAGGCGTTTTGTGAGAGATTTCAGCACCATTGTTGCGCCTCTCAATGAGCTTACAAAGAAGGACGTGCCTTTTTCTTGGGGTACCGCACAGGAAGAAGCCTTCACGGTCTTGAAAGATAAGTTAACACATGCTCCTTTACTATAACTTCCTGATTTTAATAAGACTTTCGAGCTTGAATGTGATGCTAGTGGAATTGGGTTAGGAGGTGTGTTATTACAAGATGGTAAAGCCGTTGCGTACTTTTCTGAAAAATTGAGTGGGCCTAGTCTGAATTATTCTACTTATGATAAGGAATTATATGCTCTTGTTCGGACTTTGGAAACATGGCAACATTATTTATGGCCCAAAGAATTTGTTATACATTCTGATCATGAATCTTTGAAACATATTAAAATTCAAGCAAAACTGAACCGTAGACATGCTAAATGAGTGGAATTCATTGAGACTTTCACTTATGTCATTAAACACAAGAAGGGTAAAGAAAATGTTATTGCTGATGCTTTGTCTCGTCGTTATACTATGCTTTCATAACTTGACTTTAACATATTTGGTTTGGAGACCATCAAAGATCAATATGTGCATGATGCTGAATTTAGAGATGTGTTGCAGAATTGTAAAGAAGGGAGAACATGGAACAAGTTCGTTATTAATGATGGATTTGTGTTCCGTGCTAACAAGCTATGCATTCCAGCTAGCTCCGTTCGTCTTTTGTTGTTACAGGAGGCACACAGAGGAGGATTAATGGGACACTTTGGCATGAAGAAGACGGAGGACATACTTTCTACACATTTTTTTTGGCCAAAGATGAGACGGGATGTTGAGCGTTTTGTTGCTCGCTGCACTACATGTCAAAAAGCTAAGTCACGACTCAATCCTCATGGTTTATATATGCCTTTGCCTGTACCTAGTGTTCCTTGGGAGGATATATCTATGGACTTTTTTTTAGGTTTACCTCGAACAAAGAAGGGGAGGGATAGCATATTTGTTGTCGTGGATAGATTTTCCAAAATGGCACACTTTATACCATGTCATAAAAGTGATGATGATGCTCATGTTGGTGATTTGTTCTTTCGTGAAATTATTCGGTTGCATGGTGTGCCAAATACAATTGTTTCAGATCGTGATGCTAAATTTCTTAGCCAGTTTTGGAGATGTTTATGGGCTAAGTTGGGGACTAAACTATTTTTTAGTACTACATGTCATCCCCAAACTGATGGCCAAACTGAAGTAGTCAATAGATCATTGTCTACTATGCTTAGGATTGTTTTGAAGAATAACCTGAAAATGTGGGGAGAATGCTTGCCTCATATTGAATTTGCTTATAATCGTTCGCTACATTCTATCACTAAGATGTTCCCTTTTGAAGTTGTGTATGGTTTCTTACCTCATGCACCTATTGATTTGTTGCCTCTTCCATCTTCGTAGAAGGTTAATTTTGATGCTAAAGAACGTGCTGAATTGATATTAAAGATGCGTGAGTTAGCGAAGGAAAACATTGATCATATGAATGCTAAATACAAAATTGCTGGATATAAGGGTAGAAAACATGTTGTCTTTGCACCTGGAGATCTTGTTTGGTTACATTTGTGTCAGGATAGATTTCCTGATTTGCGCAAGTCAAAGCTAATGCCACGTGCTGATGGTCCTTTTAAGGTGTTAGAGAAAATAAATGATAATGCATATAAACTTGAGCTGCCTACAGAGTTTGGGGTTAGCCCCACTTTTAACATTGCAGATTTGAAGCCTTATTTGGGTGAGGAAGATGAGCTTCTGTCGAGGACAACTTCAATTCAAGAAGGGGAGGATGATGAGGACATCCCTACTAATGCTACACCCACAACTCCGACTGTTATACATACATGACCAATTACTAGAGCTCGCGCATGTCAATTGAATTACCAGGTACTTTTGTTTCTTGTAAAATTTCTTCTACTGTTCATGAACATATGATGCTGCCTAAATTAGATACTTTTGTTTTACTTATGAATGAAGGACCTGGCATGGACAAGAAGGATGACTATTGGAGCGGGATCAAGCATGGAGAAGAAGGTGCATGAGTGCGAAAGAACAATGGAGCTTTCAGTGATGATTTTCGCACTTTGAAACCACCATAATGGGAGCAAGAAGCCTTGGATGAAATATGCATGATGCCACTTTATAAAATTCATCCCTAGGCTGATATAGGTGTTGCGCCACCTTATTGTTGGGCCATGCCCATGTAATTTCGAAATACCATATTATAGGCTGTTTTTAGAGTCCGTATGTATGGGGAAACTGAGTTAGGGTCGGTTTCGGACCCCTCCTCCAAGGGGCCACAAAATTCCCCTCTATTCCCCCATATATACAGCCCTTGGGGCGTCATTTTAGGTTTGGGTTTTGTTTAGATTACAAGATCGCCATAGCTGCAACTTCACGTTCTTCGTTTGTGTTCCACGACCAGACAAAGGCGTCACAGAACCCCACTTCATCAGTAAAGCTTTCCTCTTATATTCGCAATATCCAGATTGCAATCTTTGTCTCTTGCTTGTTCTTCATTTGCGTGCAGGAAATAGACCCTCGTGGTCAGGTTGATTGTGCTCCGGCATGGTCAATAACCTGTCGGAGTTGGTTTAGTGATTTCTAAGGCGTAACGTCATCACACGTTCGTAGTCGGATCGTCAAAGTCTACTCCACAAAAAACGATAGCCACCATCTCATCGTAAGACAAGTACAACTTCGCCTCTATCACAAGTGGTAGGTAACGTGACATAGCGATAGAAAATGAGACAACTAGCATGGCAATGATAGTAGTGGCATCCAGGGAAACGTGTCATCTTGCCGGAGATCCCGCTTGGAAGAAGAGCGAATCCGTGAAGAAGACGAGCCAACGTAGTCGAATGAATCCTCACACTCCGAACGCTTTCGAAACTCTATCGAGAAGAAAAAATCCGAAACAAACAATCAACACACGAAAAATACCACAACATATGCATGACATGATGCACAAACAAATATGATGCATGTTATGCATGACAGGGCAAAGCACAACACTCAACTACTACACATTAAGTGAAGCTCAATGTGCAACGAGTTGCATATAGACGAAACTCCACATTTGAAGTAGTTGGTTCATGCCCGTTAGGTACACGACAATATTAAATGTTGTTAAACATGGCAAACGGTGAAGCATACACAACTAAAACATCTAGGCATTCTAAATGAGTCCGGAAGCAACATATAGCATTTCCAAAATGTCCCCATAAGCAGATGATGTGAATATGAATCATTTTAACATGGCAATGATGCAAATTTAATTAAAAACAACAAGTTAAACATTGTTCACATGCATGGAAGTGTCATATTGTCAATCTACATGAAATTCTAAGCATTTTTCATATATCAAATATTTTCATCCAAAGAACGGTTATTTAGATATTAATATTTTAAAATGTTAGATTTTTCTGACAATATGCAATTTTCCGGATAAGCTAATTCGTTCCACAAAAAACCCGTATCATGGGCCTAATCTGGAACTAAGTGGTGTGGCCCAGAATGGATCAGCACCCTCGGCGAACTACTCTATTACACGCTCATCAAAAAAGAACAAAGAAACAACGAAAATAAAAGGGCTGCCAGGGATTCGATCCCTGGTCTCGTGGGTAGGATCAAGTGGTGCGAAACACATGAGCAATGGCTCTGCTTGTTGTTAAAACTGCACTTACTGGACCTGATACATTGTGTCGAACAGATCTGAACTCAATCATACTTGAAGAACAGCCACAGCAAGGCATGGACGAGCCCCACGGGAGCTTGCTCGGGCATGGATGGATGTGTACGTGCGTGTGCGCGTCAGAGAGGCTGGGAATGCCCAGATCTAGCCATGGGGAATCCATTCCCGGAGATGATGCGGCCTGGGGCGGTCTGGAGTTTGTGGTGGCCATGGCGCGGGCTGCTGTTCACAGAAACAGAGAGGAGTTTCAGAGCAGAGAAAAGAAAGAGGAAGTAGGAGAGGACGGTGCAGCGAGGCACTCGCCTGGGTGGTGGTGGCCCCCGCGGGGCTTCGGCAGGCGAGGCTCGACAAGCTGGACAACGCGGGAGGCAAACGAGCCAGAGGACAACACGAGGAAGAGAGCGTAGGGATCCACCCATGGCGTTGGCTGTCATGACGAGAAAAGAGAGAGAATGGGAGGTTAGAGGGGGAAGATAAGAAGGGGGTCAAGGGAAAAGGAGAAGGCAAGGGGAGGCTTGCTCACAGCGGGGCTACTCAAGGTCGCAGTAAGGCACACGCCAACGGGAAGGCGATGTAGGGACGCTCCGGCCTCCCTAGCACAGGAACGGGACGGCGACGGGACCAGGAACCTCGTGAACATCTCGGATGCCACGAAGAGTCCACCGGCGATGAAGGAGTCGACGAAATCAACAACGAAACTGACTGAACTTACCTGTGGGGGGGGAGGAGGGAGAGAGAGGTGTGGTGGCATGAGGAGGAAGGAGGAACTCCAGGGACGCTGGCTGGCTTTATAGGGGCGCGGATGGGACGGCACCTCGATGTCCATGACCCACGACTTCACTCTCTCTCTGAACCTGATGGAAAGGTGGAAGATGGCAAGCAGGTGACCATCAGAGACGAGGAGCTGGGCCTCGGGCCAGCGGGATGGGCCAGGAGGTGCCCATCCAGATTCGTCTCTCTCTCTCTCTCTCTCTCTCTCTCTTTGTCAAACAGAACGAAACCTACTATTAATTAAAACTCAGAGAAGCAAAATTGCAAATGTTTTAGAGAG
The DNA here is from genome assembly GCA_022496015.1 of Hordeum marinum. NCBI lineage: Eukaryota > Viridiplantae > Streptophyta > Magnoliopsida > Poales > Poaceae > Hordeum > Hordeum marinum. Next base: position 307,232,521 of record CM039678.1, on the reverse strand, counting down.
AGATGTTTTTAGGAGAAAGAAGTACTTCTTTGGGTTCACAAAAATGCATGCAATTTAAGAAAAATGAGACTATCATTTTTAGAGCAACAAAAATATTCATGTTTTAATAAAAATGCAATCTGTTTTGCAAGGATTTAATAGGCAACAGCCACAAACATGCTCAAGAGAATAACTACTATTCTAAACAGAATATTTAGAAGAGGTGCAAAAATTTTCGAGAGGTGAACCAGCAATTAAAATCATCACATGATGCATATTAATAAAGAGAGAGAGTTGGGCATAGTTCTAGAGAAGTTGTGAGAGGGATTGTTGAGAAAAAAATAGTGGAGAGGTTTCACACAACCAAACACACATGTGCCACCAACACACAATCATCACAAGACACACACTCTTGAGACACTAACAACATGAGGAAGCATGAAGCAAATAAGATGCCATGATGAATATGGTGCCATGATGAATATGATGCCATGATGCCAAAAACTCAAGAGGCCAAAATATGTTACTCAAATCATAGCACAACAAGAAGGTTCACACATGGACAAGATTGCAATAAGGCAAGGGATGCACTTGGGCTATTACAACCCCGAAGATGCACTTCTCGGGGTTGAGCTTCAAGTTTACCCCCTCAGGCTAGCGAACATATCCTCCAAATCCTCGATCAGGGTCTTGGCCTCCTTGGACTTGACAACGATGTCGTCCACGTAAGCTTCTACATTTTTCCTGAGCTCCGGCCCCAGGGCGATGTGCATCAGCCTCTGGAAGGTTACCCGACTTTCTGTAGCCCGAAGGGCATGCATGTGTAACAGAATACCCCGCACGAGGTGAGGAAAGCAGTCTTCTCGACATCCTCCACTACCATCTTGATCTGGTGGTAGCCCAAGAAGGCGTCCAGGAAGCAGAGGAGGTCACACTCTGCGGTGGAGTCTATGATCTGGTTGACGCGTGGCACCGAGAATGGGTCCTGGGGGCAAGCCTTGTTGAGGCTTGTGAAGTCGACGCACATACGCTCCTTCCTGCACTTATTTGGGACGACCACTGGGTTGGCAAGCCACTCCGGGTAGTGCGTCTCCCAGATGACCCCAGCCTCCTTCAGCTTGCCGACCTCCTGAGCGACGAATGCATGCTTCTCCGATGCTTGTCTCCTCACCTTTTGCTTAACCGGGCGGTCGTTCGGGCACACCACAAGGTGGTGCTCTATCATGTTCCTCGGGACCCCCACTAGTTCAGAAGCGCTCCATGCGAATTCGTCCTTGTTTGCTTGGAGGAACGCCACCAGCGCCTCCTCCTATCCCCGGGGCAGGTTGGCGCCGATCGTGAAAGTAGGGCAGGTTGGCGCCGATCGTGAAAGTAGGGCAGGTTGGCGCCGATCGTGAAAGTAGGACTGGGGTTTTCTTCATCCACCTGTACCGACTTCGTCTCCGCCCGGCTCTGGGAAAATAGTCGCTTCTTTTTTAATGGTGCAATGTCGATGACACCCCCAGAGTCCTCGGCGGTCGAAGATGGCGTGCTCGGTGCGGAAGTTGGAGCCGGTGCCGAAGGTGACGGGGAGATGCACATGCCCCTCGGGGGCGACGGATCCTCCAACCACCCCGCTGAAGGGCCCTGAGGGTGTGAGCCGGCTGAGGGGTAACCACAGCGCGTCGAAGGCCTCCACAGAGATGACGTTGAGGCTGGCGCCGCCGTCGATGAGAGTGAAAGCACAACATGCTCCCTTGGTGGTTTTGATAATTCATGACAACATACATTCTCTCTTTGACTAATACTTTTATCTAGTGCATTTCAGATAATAGTCCATGGAGAGTTGGGTTCGCAAAGAGATTGTGGAATACCCCAAGATGCAAGGAAATGGATTGGCAAAGCTTCAAGCAAGAGGACTCTACATTTTATATTTGTGATAAATCACTTTGAGTCCATAGGAAAGCCAATACTATTAAAAGGGGTTAAAGTTTTGTTGGTGAAAAAAATGCTCATACGTGCACAAGTAATAGTCACCAAAGACACCCACAAACTCTCCCACCAAAATCTAGCCTAAGCCAAACACTCAAAATCGGTGCAACCAACATTCCACATTCGGTGCCACCGATTCCAAACCCTAGACAGACTCAGCCAAACCCTAGCCACTTCAGTGAAGCCGATTCCATACCGGTGCCACCGAGTTCAGGCTGCCAACTTTCTGTTGTGCAAGTTCATAGTTTTGGTCCCTCCGAAATTGTTGAATCAGCGTCACCGAGAATGGGCATTCTGACCGTTGGTCACCTTATAGGTGCAACCGAGATTTGTACATCGATCCCTCCGAGATTCAAAAGTTGCCACCTTTTGGTCACTTCGACCGAGATTAACACATCAGTGTCACCGAGTTGGTCATCTTGTGTGTAACGGTTGGATTTTTGGGGATGCCTATATATATCCCTTCACCACCACCTACTCAAAAGATAAGCACTCGAAACCATTCCATACCTATCCTATCAGTTTTTTGAGAGAGAATCACCGACCCTTGTGTTGAGGTCAAGATCTTCCACTCCAACCATATGGATCTTGATTTCTAGCCTCCCCAAGTTACTGTCCACCAATCCCATCTCTTCTGACAAGCCATATCTGTGTGAGAGTGATTGTGTGTTGAGGAGTCTTTCATCTTGAAGCATAAGAGCAAGGAGTTCATCAACATTACCGAGCCTATTACCTTTTGGAGGGTGCTACCTCCTAGATTGGTTAGGTGTCGCTTGGGAGCCTCCTAGTTCGTGTTGTTGACTTGAACCAAGAAGTTTGCAAGGGCAAGGAGATCGCCTACTTCGTGAAGATCTACCCATAGTGAGGCTAGTCCTTCGTGGACGGAAGCCGTTATGGAATAGTCAAGGTTACTACTTCGTGGACCCTTATGGGTGGAGCCCTCCGTGGACTCTCGCGGTCATTACCCTTCGTGGGTTGAAGACTCCATAAACGTGGACATACGATAGCACCACCTATCGGAACCATGGGAAAAATCCTTGCGTTTCCAATTGTGTTTGATCTCCATATCTCATCTCTCTACTTCATGTGCAATGTCTTTTATGTCCACTGCTATATTTGTTGACATGCATGTGTAAGGTATATATGATTGCTAGCTTTGCCAAAACTATTAAAATCTGCCAACCAATTAACTTGGGAAAAGGTTAGGATTTAATTTTCTGCTAGTAGTCTATTCACCCCCACCCTCTAGTCACTCTTATAGTGATCCCTCAATTGGTATCAGAGCTTTGGTCTCCATTGCATCGGTTTAATTACCGAGGAGGAAGATGGATGTGTCTAGTATAGGGAGTTTGAGTTGTAGAGTGCCTATTCTTGACGAAGAGTATTATAGTCAATGGAAATCTTTGATGCTTAAGCTGTTTAATCAATTTCAATTGAGCAAATATGTTATGCACCCCTATGAGCCTCCCATTGATGAACTGCATCCCACACACGAAGAGGAAATTAACATGCTTGGTAACCTAAGAACCGTCAATCTCATTATTAGAGGTTTACCAAGATTCATGCTTTCTCAATTGAAGAACTTTGCATGTGCCTATACCTTATGGACTGATTTGGAGAAACGATATCCAAATCTTTCTTTAGGAAATCTTGATGAAATTCTTCATAAAACTGTTGCTTTCCACAAAATCAATCCTAGTGATCCAAACTTTGATAAATGCCTATTTGAGCTCCCATGATCTTATGTGTGCTAAAGGAGATGTCACCACTATCAACAACATTGTCTTTGAAACAATTCGCATTCAAAAACTTGAACATTGTCATGATCACAATTCTAACGAATCTCTTGTTCTTTATGACGAGCATTTCCCACTTGATGATGACAATGTGGAACATGGGTACCTTGGTGAAGATGAGTTGTTCGACATCGAGTATGAGAAGATCATGAAGAATCTAAGTCTCATGGTAAACTTCAAGGATTATATGTCTCGAGGAAAAGAGTGGATTCTCGAAGTGGATGTACGGATCATATGACTGGTGATAAAGACATGTTCCAAGAGATCACGCCTAATCAAGGTCCTCGAAGGTACATGACCTTTGGAGACAACTCTAAGGGTAAGGTACTTGGCCTTGGTAAGGTGGCCATATCTCATGATAGCTCTATTCAAAATGTTATGCTTGTTGAATCCCTTGGCTACAATCTTCTTTCCGTATCTAGACTTGCCGATTTCGGTTTCAATGTGTTATTCGCAAAAGTAGATTGCCAAGTGTTTCGTCAAGATAATCGTAAAATGGTCTTTACCAGTTTCCGTAGGGGTGATCTATACATTGTTGATTTCACTAAGAGATCCAAGCCTCGCACTTGTTTAATTGCTAAATCCACTAAAGGATGGCTTTTGCATAGAAGACTTGGACATGTAGGCATGCGCAATTCAGATAAGCTAATCAAGGGCGATCACATTCTTGGTGTTAAGGATGTTATATTTGACAAAGATAGACTTTGTAGCACTTGTCAAGCAAGAAAACAAGTAGGTGGAAGTCATCCCATTAAGAATATCATGACCACTAGGAGACCACTCGAGTTACTTCACATGGATCTTTTTGGTCCCAATGCTTACAAGAGTCTTGGTAGAAATTCCTATGGTCTAGTTATAGTTGATGATTTTTCCAGATTTACGTGGGTATTTTTCCTTGATGATAAGTCGCAAGTTCAAACGATCTTCAAGAACTTCATTCGCAAAGCGCAAAATCAGTTTGAAGTGAAGATCAACAAGGTTCGAAGCGATAACGGATCAGAGTTCAAGAACACCCATGTGGATACCTTTCTTGACGAAGAAGGTGTCTCACATGAGTTCTCGGCTACGTACACGCCTCAACAAAATGGAGTTGTTGAGAGGAAGAACTGGATGCTTATTGAGATGTCCAGAACGATGCTTGACGAATACAAGACGCCAAGACACTTTTGGGCAGAAGTCGTGGAAACAGCATGTCATGCCACAAACCGACTTTACTTGCAAAAGCATCTCGCTAAAACGTCATACGAGATACTCATCGGTAACAAACCCCAAGCAGTATACTTTCAGGTATCCGTCTCCAAGTGCTACATTCTTGACAAGCATCGTCATACTAATTTGCTCCTAAATCTCATGAAGGATTTCTACTTGGTTATGGATCGAACTCTCACACTTACCGTGTCTACAACAACTTCACTCGAAAAGTTGAAGAGACGGTAGATGTGAAGTTTGATGAATCTAATGGTTCGCAAGTCGAACAATTGCCAAATGATGTAGGTGATAAGGACCCTTCGGAAGCTATCCTAGATTTACCCATCGTCAAGATTCGTCCCATGAAGGTTAAGGAAAGTACTTCATAAACTCAAGTAGAAGCCCCTACTTCATGACAAGGTGAACCACAACATGACATGGAGGCATTCACAAGCAGGTACACGACAAGATGAAGAGGAGGAGGAAGTACATCAAGAAGATCCATCACAACCTGATTCACCACCACCTCAAGGAGATGATCACGTTGACAACAACGAAGATGAAGGAAATGATTATGAAGAAGAAGCTCCACCATCCAACAATTGGACGCCGACATGAGTTCGAGCACAAGTGACCAAGAACCATCCCCTAAACCAAATCTTTGGATATATCCAAACCAGGAGAATCACTCGCTCTAAAAATCGTCTAGCTAACTTTTGTGAGCATTATTCATTCATATCTAGCATAGATCCTTTGAAGGTAGAACAATTTCTTGAAGATGCGGATTGGGTGAACGCTATGCATGAAGAGCTTCACAACTTAGAGGAACAAAGTATGGACACTCGTGGAGAAGCCCGAAGATGAGCACAACATCATCGGAACCAAATGGATGTTTCAGAACAAGCAAGACGAAGACAGTCAAGTCGTACGCAACAAGGCACGTCTCGTGTCCCAAGGATATACACATGTCGAAGGTATGGACTATGGTGAGACTTATGCCCCCGTTGCTAGACTAGACTATTCGAATTCTTCTTGCCTATGCTAATCACCATGATATCACACTTTATCAAATGGACATTAAAATTGCCTTTTTAAACGATGAAATAGAAGAAGAGGTTTATGTTAAGCAACCACCTATTTTTGTGAATCCTAAGAAATCTAATCATGTTTACAAGCTTCTTAAAGCCCTTTATGGTCTTAAGCAAGCCCCTCGTGTTGGTACAAATGCTTAACGAAGTTTCTCATTGAAAAAGGTTTTGAAATTGGTAAAATTGATGCAACTTTGTTCACTAAGAGAGTTTATGGTGAATTATTTGTGTGCCAAATCTATGTGGATGATATTATCTTTGGTTGCACTAACCCTCAATTTAGTGAAAGATTTGGAAGGTTGATGTCCGAGAAGTATGAGATGTCTATGATGTGTGAGATGAAATTCTTTCTTGGATTGCAAATCAAGCAATCAAGAGAAGGAACTTTCATCTCTCAAACTAAGTATACCAAGGACTTGATCAATAAAGTCAACATGCAAGAGTGCAAAGGTATGAAAACTCCCATGCCAACTAGTGGACATGTTGATCTAACCAAGGAAGATGAACCGGTTGATCAAAAAGTTTATCGATCCTTGATTGGTTCATTGCTATATCTATGTGTATCTCGTCCTAATATTATGCTTAGTGTTTGCATGTGCTCTAGATATCAAGCTACACCTAAGGAGTGTCATCTTTTGGCCGTAAAACGTATTGTGAGATACTTGATACAAACACCAAACTTTGGCATTTGGTATCCCAAGGGATCTTCTTTTAACCTTGTTGGCTATTACGATTCAGACTATGCCGATGACAAGGTTGATAGAAAATCCACCTCGGGTACTTGTCAATTTTTAGGTAGATCTTTTGTGTCTTGGTCATCCAAGAAACAAAACTCGGTATCTTTATCTACTGGCGAAGCTGAGTATATTGCAGTTGGATCTTGTTGTGCGCAATTACTATGGATGACACAAACTCTTAAGGATTATGGAATTCATGTTAAAAATGTTCCATTACTTTGTGACAATGAAAGTGCTATTAAGATTGGTCATAATCCTGTGCAACATTCTCGAACTAAGCACATTCAAGTTCGACACCATTTCATTCCTGATCATGTTGCCAAAGGAGATATGAATCTTAAGCATGTTCACACTAACAAGCAATATTTGCCGATATCTTTACTAAGCCACCTTATGAGAAAAACTTTTTTCACTTGAGGAGTTAGTTGAACATCATTGATGCTTCAAACTTGAGCTAGACTCACTCGGATGCTTGCAAGGGCAAGAACTTTCTTGATACTTCCATAATATTACTAACATGAGATCTTATGCCATGGAATCCTATGCTCCCTTTTATTGCATCTAACCGTTTGTAGGTACTTGGAAGAACTTCATTCCACGAGATTGCAACCAAATCAAATTATAAGCAATCTTGTCTTAACCAAGTATGCACAACCCCTCTTGATGATGGAAGGAAGAAGACAACAAAAACATATCCTTGACATTTACTTGATCTTTATTTCAAAATCTCAATTCGTATCATATCAAATGGATATACCCATTATTATTCCTTGCATGACTAACCCTTGTAGGTAACAAGTGTACTAGAACTAGAAGGATTTCTCCCAACACTAGATGTTCTTCATCAACCTCGAGCATCCTCGACAAGTTCACCTACGAGCAACGTCATCAGCATCACTCAAAGGTATGCTCTCATATCATTGAAAAGTCTTTACTCCAAATCATGAGCTAAAGCAACTCAAGTGATATGAAGACATTAAAATGCTTAATCGAAAAATGGTAACATCATTTTCAGCTCAACGTAGAGTATGACCTATGATCAAGTATTCTTTCTTGCCTCCTAAGTTAAAATACTCTAATATAGGTGACCTACTCACTACCCATCATCTAGTTAAGAATCTTGGTTGGTTCATTCACTATTGCACAATTTCCTGGAACCATTCAAATCTTCTTTAGTTGATATCTCTTGTAAATTATTTGCAGCTCTTTTTCACAAATTTGCAAGTTTCTCAAACGTTACCAAGCTTCTGTTTTTAAGCCTCGGAGCCTCCTATACAAAGGACTCAGTTCTACCGACTCAGCAGATAAGCTGCATAATATCATATCGGTATCACCCACAAATTTGTCTTAGAGCCACCGACTTTCTATCATGTTTTCAATCTATGTTTGAGTCTACAAACCCTTGAGTTCCTTCTGTGATTTCTCAATTCTTCGATGATCTTAGAGTCAGAGTCGCCGACTCAAATTTAAATAAAAGCTTGGTCCCTTATTCATTTCTTTCTGATTTAGCCTCAGAGTCAGCGACTTAGATTTCTCCGTTGTACCGAAATTGCAGGCAAGCTGCACTACAAAATCTTGGTACGATTGATCTATCCATCTCAGAGTCACCGATTTGCTTTTCTTATCTTATCTGCTTTTTGTTACTTTGATGATCCCTCACAAAAAAATTAGGGGGAGAAGAACAAACAACACTTCGGGGGAGAAGTTCTTAATTCAAGGATCCCTAGCTCCAAGGAAAAGAATACTAATATTTGCCACAGGGAAAGAAGCTACATTCAATAATTCCCTCAGTTCTTTTCTATGAACCCTACTTTCAATGACCCTTGTTCTCAAGGATCCCTTCCGTGTCAAGATCCCTCTACCTACTCCTAACTTTGACCTTTTGGAAATTAATGACAAAGGGGGAGAAGAACAAATCTTCATGATAAAGGTAGAGTTACACGCTTATGCAAAGGGGGAGATACGATTTAGGGGGAGAGGAGAATATCAAAAGTTAGATATTCCTAAACAAGGGGGAGAAGAACAAATCTTCATGCTAAACATGGGGGGAATACCAAAGTAAGGGGGAGAAAATTCCAATCTCTAAAGGATTTATGCTAAAGGGAGGGACATATTAATCTTAAGGATTATCATATTTTATATGTTCTCCATATCTTGGTATCCTTTGAGTTCTATTTCTTTTGATTAGTAGAACATTGTTGTGTTTCCTAACATTGTTTTCTCAAGTGTGTTTCTACTACTAGAATTCTCAAGAACTCAAGGTAAGTATATGCATTATATCTTTGATCAAGATGATCTCTTGCTTCTTGCACATATTGTTTGCAAGAGTGAAGTCTTGAACGAGGATACATCTCATTCATATATTTTGATGGATATAGCCAAGATACACATGACTCTTTGTATCCCTTCATCCATATGTGTGTCCATGCATTCCAAAGCGACTATCCTCTAAAAGACTACACACATTTAGGGGGAGAAAATCTAAGTCATGTGTCTCTCAAAGTCTTCATTTAGATCTTCACGAAGTAGGTGATCTCCTTGCCCTTACAAACTTCTTGGTTCAACTCCACAACACGAAGTAGGAGGCTCCCAAGCGACACCTAAGCAATCTTGGAGGCACCACCCTCCAAAAGGTAATAGGCTCGATAATGATGATGAATTCCTTGCTCTTGTGCTTCAAAATGATACACCGCTAAACACACAATCACTCTCTCACAGATTTGGTTTGGTGGAATAGATGGGAATGGTGGAAAGCAATTTGGGGAGGCTAGAAATCAAGATCAATATGGTTGGAGTGGAAGATCTTGATCTCAACACAAGGGTAGGTCGTTCTCTCTCTGAAAATCTAATAGGATATGTATGGAATAGTTCTGAGTGCTTCTCTTTCGAGTAGGTGGTGGTGGAGCGGTATATATAGGCATCCCCAAAAATCCAACCGTTACACACAAAATGAACAACTTGGTGACACCGATGTGTTAATCTCGATGGTACCGAAGTGATCAAAAGGTGGCAACTTTTGAATCTCGGTGAGACCGATATATGAAACTCGGTTGCACCGATAAGGTGACTAACGGTCAGATTTCCAATCTCGGTGACGCCGACCCAACAATCTCGGTGGTACCGAAAATGTGAATTTGCATAACAGAAAGTTGGCAACCTAAACTCGGTGGCACCGGTATGGAATCGGTTGGACCGAAGTGGCTAGGGTTTGGCTGATTTTGTCTAGGTTTTGGAATCGGTGGCATCGGGATAGGAATGTTGGTTGCACCTGTTTTGAATGTTTGGCTATAGATAGACTTTGGTGGGAGAGCTTGTGGATGTTTTGGTGACTAACACTTGTGCACGTATGAGCATTTTGTTCACCAACAAAACTTTACCCCCTTCTAATAGTATTGGCTTTCCTATGGACTCAAAGTGATTTCTCACAAATGTAAAATGTAGAGTCCTCTTTCTTGAAGCTTGGCCAACCTATTTCCTTGCATCATGGGGTAATTCCACAATCCTTTTGCCATCCCTATCATTGAACTTTTCGTGAAGTATACTTGGTGGAAACATTAGTTCAAAGACTTATATGTTGTTATTAATTACCAAAACCACCAAGGGAGCAAATGTGCTTTAAATCTCCCCCTTTTTGGTAAGTGATGACAAAATATAGATCAAAGCGTCGACAAAGATATAATCAATGAATATAATCGTCGCTTTGAGAAGTATGTGATAAGCAAGAGCCCACCCTAAATTTGTGCATTATTTTAAACTTGCATTTGAACGCAAATGCACAATTGATTAGGTACATGGATCACTTCTTACATGTCACATACAACTTGATGGTGTGCGAGAATAATTACAATGAACATCATAGCACAACACAATCAAGCAAACATGAATGATCATCACATAAGCATTAAGATGATAGGAAATAGTAGCATCACACATTAAAGCGTATGATCAAACATCCTCAAACGTGTATCACAAGCAACCAAAAGAGTATCACAGCAACCAAAAACAATTGTCTTTTTAAAGAGCAATAAACAGCAAAATGCTCTCTCACTCGAAGCCTAAAGATCTATATACACTTCTCCCCCTTTGGCAACAAGTTACCAAAAAGTTCAAAGGCATATATCTAAGCATTCTTGGGATGATCTCCTCCGGTTGTTGATGAAGGAGTCGAGAGAACAACGTTGGCGAAGATCTCTGCAGATGTCGTGGATGGAGTTGGAGTGGCAGCTGGAGGAACTGGAGCGTATGGAACAGGAGCTGAGGTGACAACAATAGGAGTTGATGAAGAGGGCCTCAAGTCTGGAGCAGGCACAGTGGCTGATCTAGTCTGAGTAGGAAACTATGTGCTCGGCCTGAGAGGTGATCTACCCTCATCATCATTATCATCATCAGAAGAAGTGGAAGAAACCCGAGGGATGTGCACTGAGTCAACTTCCTTCTGAAGCTCAATGACTGTCTTAGTCACCTTGGCCACCTTATCATTAAGAGTCTTGATCCTTGTTTCAAAGATCCTCACAAGACTGTTCTAGTTGTCCAGAATCCCCTTAATGTACTTTTGCATTCCCTAAATTGATGAGATCAAAAGATCCATTTGCTCATTTCTGGATCTAGGGAATTGAGCACTAGTAGCTCGAGCTGCCTCTGCCTCTGCCTGAGCTATAGCAAATGTGGGATGATCTGGGTCCATCACCATGATGTTATCCTCAAGCTCTGGCTGTAGGGGCAAATGGGGACTGTCAAGAGAAAATATGTGCTTCTCAATATGAAAGTTGATAAGCATCTGGATATAGGGTGCATAGCAGCAAGAGCGCTTCTTATTAGCAGCAACCCTCTTGACTGTCTCAACAATCAAGTCCATGACTCTGATCCTGGTGTGACTGTTAAGGTGGATCAGCATGTTGATGGAGTAGCCTCGGATCATCTTGTCATCTCCTGACTTGGGCATCAAAGTACGCCTCAGAATGGTGTTCATGGTACGGAAGCTATCTTGAAGATAGTAGATGGATCCTAGCTTGTGAGATTTCACTTTGTCTCTAGGGATAGGAGTATACATATCCTTCATGGCATTATGGCTCGCCTTGGATTCCATGTAGATATCCAAGTCTCCATCCGGAACCTCATGGACTCCTAGAAGTGCAGCCCATTCATCAACAGTGGACTCATATCTTGCTCCTTAAGTCATCCATACAATCCTATCATCTCCATAGAAGTGTGCAGTGCAGTAGAATTACATGATCATTTCATCATTCCACGCAGTAAGTTCTCTGCCAACAAACTCATCCAAACCAATGCAGTGGAAATTGTCTAGGACACTTGGAAAGTAGTCCTCATTATCCTTAATGAATTTCCATTCTGCATACCTCATGTCACTCACAGCCGGACTCTTGTTAAATAGCAGAGTCTCATAGAAATCATGTTGCTCTTTGGTATAGAATCTGTAGTCCATGGCTGTCTTCTTCCTTTGGGCATATGGATCTATAGCTCTCCATGCCCTCAAACCTGAGTCTTTCCTCTTCTTCATAACTTTAGCAAGTGGATAGCTTGCATTATGTACTGGAAGGTGTGGTCTGAGTTTCATCAAGGTTGTCAAGTCATCATCATGGGCAGCTCTGGAAGCAGTTCCTTTGTTCTTTTTAGAAGCTGGAATTTGCCTGGATGTCCTCTTAGGCTTTTCAGCAGTAGCCTTCTTGGATTTTGTACTCTTGGATGTACCAGACTTGGGCATAGCATCAGCTAGAAGTTTCTTGGCCTTCTTCTTGGGAGGAGCCTTTGCAGCTGGCTCATCCTCCTCTTCAGCAGCAGCTGCCTCCTCTCGATCTTCATACATAGACGTAGGCCTGCCAGTCACATGGATTATCCTCTTTCTGGCTCTCTTCTCCCCTACCTTATTAGGCATAGACTTCCTTGTGGCATAAATGTTCACTGTAGTCCTAGCACTCTCAGGTGCTCTCATAGCTCTAGAGCTAGCATAGACTTTGCTAACAACTCTCCTGGAAGAAGTGGGTTCAGTAGCAGACTTCTTAGCAGCCTTCTCTTGCTTCTTGGCAAGAATCTCCTCAGGGACAAAGTCTGAATCCTCCTCATATGAATCCAGATTCTTCCTGGTCCTAGTAGCGGCTTTGGATAACCCATGGGAGCTGGGGTTGCCTAGATATGAAGATGTACTAGGCTCAGGGCTAGTGCGTGAACTCATGTCAACACCCTGCTCTGGCAAATTCTGACTATCCTCAGCATCTGACATACTAACCCTGTGAATAGAGTATAGAAGAGTAGAATAAGATGAGTCATCACAAAATGAGGCTAGTTTTTGAAAGACTAAACAAAAGATTTCCAAGGTTTAGCATTCTGTCACATGAAAATCAGTCCAGCCGAAGCAAAGTCTTCAGTGTTACCGAGACGGACTATCCCATTAATAGAAACTTGGCATTCTTTTCAGTGAGACTGAAAATAAGTTCTTGGTTTCACCAAGACAGTTCTCAGCAACACAAAAAGACAAATCGGTGACACCAATTTGTTTGCTTTGGTTCCACCGAGTTCCATCGGGCGGAAGGCAAACCCTAGTAAATCGATCATTCGTTACACTATAGGAATTTCTTGTGGATAGGAAGACATGCAATAGGTGGCTCATAGAGAAAAAAATCCAATGCGCAAGAATCAGACAAGGAGTGCATAGGAGGTCGAATCCGTACCCTAACTCGTTGACGGATCCGCTACGGCGGCGACGATGGAGAAGATTTCGTTGATGGCGGCGATTCCAAGCGGTGGAGGAGCGTAGGAGGACAAGGGCAATGACTAGGGGTCTTGAAAATGGCAACTTAGGGTTCTAAGGCGCAACGGTTTGAGGATGAATTTCAAAGTGTCAGGGTCCATAGTATATATATCCACCACTATCGGTGACACCAATTCTATATTGTTGGTGTCATCGAGTTCCTCAACTATCCGTTGACAGGGAAACTCGGTGTAACCAAGAATATGGAATCGGTAGTACCGAGATAGAAAACCAGATCAACCCTAGGCATTTGGTGAGACCGAGATTTTGGAGTTGGTTACACCGAGATGCACTTGGGAGGTTTTAATGGTTAGTCCTTGTCGATACGGAACTCCGAGTGCTCCCCACACAGAGGGATCAAAAAGCACTTGTTCAAATTTTGTGATGCAGCATGAATCGAGTATGAGGTGAGAAAGCATAGATAGCTAAAGAGTGGTCGTAGGCATTCTTGTCCATCCAATTGGCAAAAGATAAATCAAAGACCAAATAGCAACAATTGGATATCCTCAAATGAGAAAATAAATGCAGACCAACATGCTCACACAATAAGATGTCAAATGGAATCATGACAAACATGCACAAACACTCAAGCATCTAACAAGCACTTGGGCGATGACGAAATCATCTATATATGAGTATTTGACTTAGGAGCCAAGTAAGAATACTTGATCATAGGTCATACTCATCGTTTAAGCACAAGTGGGGTTACCACTTTTACATAAAGCATTTAATGTTGTCACAAACTAAGAGATGCTTTGACTCAAGTCTTAGAGTAAAGCCCCCCCTTGATGTGACATCCCCCCCATAAGAGGGATAAACTAACCTTGGGTTTTGTCAATGAAGACTTCATGTTGGTGAGGTAGTGGTGGATGCTCAAAGTTGATGAAGATCACCAAGAGTTGGTAGCATCCTTGTTGTTTCCTTACTCTTCTCACCTACATGGGTTAGTCCCAACACACAAGAGACAAATACAAGGATATCTCTGGACATGGAGTGCAAAGCATATGTGATGATGTCCATTGATTTGTTGATTACCTTGTCCCTTGCTTATCTTTGAGGGAATGTGTGACTCCTTGAACTATTGCATAGGGTTGATGTTGATTGCAAATAGATCTTGCCAATAATGAATGTGAGTGAATTTCATTGGCGGAGTCTCCCCTCAAGAACTTTCTAGTTCTTCTTCTTGGGGACCCACATCAAGTTGATGGGGATCCTTGGTGTTGTAGTACCCTTTGTAGACGTTGAGATTGAAGTAGCCTTGGGAACCCACTCCACCATAGCTAGGGATTCATCTTCATATGAGTCAATGTCCTCTTGAAGCTTGTTCTTGCCCTTGAGCTTGTGGTCTTGTGGTGGAAGGTCATCTTAAGTGTTTGTCCCCTTGGGAAGAGTATTTTCATACTTGTCCTTCTAAGGAACAAACTTGGGCTCGGGATATTGACCTTCTTCCCATTAAACTCCATTAGCATTGAAGTAGCCAACACCACGATTCTTCTGTATCCTACGTGCTTGCGTACAATTTCCTCAAATTGCTTACACTTGGAAAGACTCTTGTAGATACATTTCTCTATAATTCTTTTCAATAAAGCATTTTACTGCTCAAGTGTAACTTGGCTAAGAGAATCATCATTAGTGGAATCAATAGAACTACTAGGGGCAACATCAGTGGGTTTAGCATTTTTATTGTTGCTACTAAATGAAGAACATTTCTTCGTGTTAGTGCATCTAGTGCCCCTTAGTGATTTTGGCGTATTGAAGACTTATAGGTTAAGGCACTAATGTGTTTGTGAGTGTACACATGCTCTATAAGTCGATGAAGAGTTTGATATATTCGGAGATTATCGACCGCTAAAAATGTATGTCTTCAAGTGAAGACTTTGGTGAAGACTTTGTGAAGACTTTGAAAATGAAGAAGTTGGTGTGACCTTGAAGATATGAATGAGGAATATGAAGCGTGAAGACTTTGTTCTTATAGTTTCATTTCCTTTATTTGAGTTATAGGAAACAGGGTACTGTTAAAGGGGGCCGAGGTAATACTAAGGAAAATTTCCAACTGATGCTCAACTCCAAAATCCTCAATCCATACAATCCTTCGAGTGAAGCCTTTGGAAATCTCTTACAGTTCAGACAAGTCTTTCAGTGATAGAGACGAAGTTCTTCTGGTCTCTGAGGAAATTGATCTGACTGAGGAGATAGGATTTCGCTAGTGCGAATTGCCTACAAGTGAGGATCATGATAAGCTGAGGACTTTCATAGTTTGAAATTCCGACCGTTGTTGTGCTTAGTTGCAGCTATCCCTAATCGTTCTTATCCACATAACGTTCATATCATTGGGGGCATTTATGTCTTATCATGTCAGGTTGCACCCTGGCTATAAATAGCCGACCCCCGCAACCACTAGCTGGTTGGCTGCTCCGAGAGAGTACTGACACTTGTCATTTGAGAGCAACCCATCCTCTAAGGACTTTGAGAGAAAATCATCAGTGAGGAAAACCCACAACCAAACCACAAAACCCATAGTGATTGAGCATCACTGAAGAAATTCCTATGTGGAACCGACGCATGTTACCTTTGAGGACTGTGCATCCTCCAGATGGTTAGGCATCATGGTCTAGTGCTCCTGCAGTCAATTGGGGACCACGAAGTGACCTTGGTCTAGAGCATCCAGCAGTAAATTGTGGATCGCCGGGTGACCAGTTTGTGAGGGTTTTGGAAGTCTACCCTGAAGACTTACCACGAGTGTTGGGCGAGGACTGTGTGACCTTAGCTCAAGGAGAATACAGTAAGGACTGTGTGTCCTGGGACTGTGTGTCCTCTGGTTTAAATACCAGGCCGCTCCAAACCAGATGTACGACTGTCACAACAGTTGGAACTGGGTCATCAAACCATTGTCTTCATCGAGCTACCTGGTTCTATTTCCTCAACCTCCTTATTCCTCATAAACTTGTTGATGAAATTGATTGTTACTGTTTGAAGAATTTGACTGAAGACTTTCGCAAATTCCTCACCTCAAATTCTTCAAGTTGCCTTGTTGATCACTGCTTATCCTTTATCACGCTACTCACTGTTAGTGCATGTTTCATTTCATCATGATGACTAAGTTGATACTAAGCTCCTCATGCACCTGAGTACTAATTTTGCCGATAGTTATTCATCACATTTCAAATTCCTCAAAGTTGAAATTCCTCAAGTGATGAATTTGTAAAAATCGCCTATTCACCCCCCCCTCTAGTCGATATAATGCACTTTCAATTGGTATCAGAGCAGGTACTCCCTTGCTCTGTGTGATTTTGGTTTAACCACCTGGAGTTTTAGTTATGTCGACTACACGTGTGATCATGGTTTCCGTGGGTTGTCCTACCTTCAATGGGACGGACTACCCCTACTGGAAGAAAAAGATGCGTATGCACCTTGAAGCTATTGACAACGATCTCTAGTATATTGTGGAAAATGGTGTGCCCTCTATCGCTCCCACTGTCACAGCTGCTGATGTGAAGAGATTCAAGCAACTCGATTCTCAAGCGAAGAATATCATCTGTGGCCATCTGAGCAAAGGTCGGTATGGCAGAGTAATTGCTTTGGAATCTGCTAAGCTTATCTGGGATAGGCTGTCCAAAGTCAACGAAGGTGTTTCCACTCAATGTGACTCTCGTGTTGATGTTCTTCGCAATCTCTTCAACCGCTTCAAGAGACTTGACAATGAAAATGTTTAGCAAACATTCGATCGCCTCACTGATATATCCAATGAGCTTCAAGCACTGGGTGCCACTGATATCACTAACCATGAAGTGGTGAAGAAACTACTACGATCTCTCGATTCCTCATTTGCTACTCTCTTTCTGATGATTCAAGAACGTGGAGATTATAAAGCTCTTGATCCTGCTGATATTCTTGAGAGACTCAATACTCATGAATTCCAACAAGCTGAGAAAAGAGACCTCTACGGGCCAAGCTATGGAAGGTCTCGTGCTCTAAAGGCAAAAGCAATTTCCTCATCTGAAGAAGAAGATTCTGACATTAGCCTTGGTGATCCTGAAGAACTAAGTCTGGAACTAGCTATGCTTGTGAGGAAATTCCAGAAGTTCTCAAGAAGAGGTGGATTTGGAAAGTCATCAAAAAGTGGCTTGAGGAAATCAAATTCCTCAAAAGATTACAAAAAGAGAACATGTCATCGTTGCAAGAAGCCTGGCCACTTTATCTCTGATGGTCCTCTCTGTGAAAAAGTCTCAAAGAAGAAGAAGAACTACAAGGATGATAGTTCCGATGACTCGAAGAAAAAGAAGAAATCTTGAAAGTCCTCATCTGCAAAGTCCTCATCTTCAAAGTCCTCAAAGGACAAGAAGAATGGTTCCAGAAAGGCTCGAGCATTCATCGGCAAGGAAATGGATTCTGAGGAAGAATCTGAAGAATATGAAGAAGATGAAGAATTTGAGGAGGAATCAGAATCTGGTGTCGCTAGCCTTGCTCTCGCTACCGCCTTCGTCAGCAAGTCTATCTTCAACGATGAAGAATACGACTACTCCAACGACTCTGACGTCAGCAATGATGATTATGCTCCCACTTATTGCTTCATGGCAAAAGGCTCAAAGATACACAAACATCATTCCTCATCTGAATCAAGTGAAGGTCAATATGATGAATATGTGAAACCTAGCTATGCTAAACTTGTTAAAATTGCCACTAAGCAACAAAGTGCACTTGAAAAGCTTCAGAAAATGCTAGACAAAAGCGATGATCTGTTAAACCGTGAAGTGGATCGGACTCAAACTCTGTCTATTGATCTTAAAAGTCTTCAGACAAAGTATGATAACCTTCAGAGTCATCATAACGGCCTCTTAGCCAATCATGAGAAGCTTTCATATGAATTTCTTCAAACAAAGCAAGATCTTGAAAAGCTGAGGGTGTCACATGAGGATCTCCAAAGGGAAAATGATTCCTTACTGGCTCAACAGATCAGTACCGCTCAGGAAGAATTTGTTCCACCCTGTTTGAAATGCATCGAACGTGAAATTGCTAATTCTCCACCTGAATGTTCAAATGCTTCTACTGCTGCAAATCCTTCAACTATTCCAGTGGTTTCAAATTCCTCATCTTAGGATACAACAAGTATTAGTGATGACAATGCAGGGTTGAAGGAATTGTATGTGACAGGCATGTACACAAGTTTAAAAGGGCATCAAACCCTTTGTGATGTCCTCAAGAAGCAGATTCTGAATAGGAACCCTAGGAAAGAGGGTATCGCCTTTGTGAGGAAACTCGACGCTGATAGATACTACTGGACACCTGAGCAGTACCCCAAAACCTCATGGGTTGCTGCAAAAGGATCTACTGTAGATCCATCCACTTTATCTGGCTTTACTTGTGAAACTTCACATTCCTCTGATGAGTCACTTGACTACAATTACAGATTCTTCAAAAATCAGAGAAGTGAAGTATTTGCTAGATATGTTGGAACTAACTACAGGAATGGTTCTCCTATGAAGAAAATCTGGGTTCCCAAGAGCTACGTACAAGATCCTCAAGTGAATGTCCTCACGACACCACTCATGAAAAATCGAAACCCCAGATCAAAGTCCTCACTTGGACCAGATTCCTCAAATGGTCAAAATCATCATTCTCGTGCTAATGCCTCTGTTTCGCAGGGAAAACCTAAGAGCTATGAATATGTGCATTATTCTTCAAACCATTATGTTCATAAGTCCTTGAAGAATTTCTCTGCTTATTCATTTGAATACTCTAACCCTCGCCCTGTGAAACGAAGCACACTTGCTTCAATGCCTCCCTTCTCACATGGTGCTTGCAGAATGATGAACTCTTTGCCACCCCCCCAGATGTGGGTGGTGAAGAAAACAAACTGACATCTTATGCAGGGTCAGGTCTCTAGATGAATTTGAACATCTGATGAACTTGCTGGAGACCTGACGAAATGCTTGAAAGGACGCAAGCTAACCATGATGAAATGAATTCTTCATTTATCACGTCCTCACTCTACTTGCTTACTATCTTATGTGATGAAATTCTGTCTGATGAAATTGATACCATATTCTTCACTCTAAAGCATATGAGTTCGTAAGTTGTACTAATTCATCTGCAGGATGATACTCTAAAAGCTACTGAGTGGGTTCTTGATAGTGAATTGCACAAACCACATGACGGGTGACAAGAATCTATTGATGAATTTGGCACTCACTCCATCTCCTCTAAAACATATCACCTACGCAGACAAAGGAAAAAAGCAAGGTATTGGGACTTGGTAAGGTTGCTATCTCAAAGGACCGAACCATGGACAAGGTGATGCTTGTTGAATCCCTCGGGTTCAACCTTATGTCTGTCTCAATGCTTTGTGATCTTGATATGGTTTTTGTATTTGGAAGATATCGTTGTGTTGTCATCATGGAATCTAATAATTCCAAAGTCTTTGAAGGCTTTAGGAGAGGAGACTTGTATATTGTTGATTTCTCTACAGGTCCTCAGCCTGCCCACTTGCTTACTTGCAAAGTCTTCAGAAGGCTGGCTGTGGCATCGACAACTCAGACATGCTGGTATGAGGAACCTGCACACACTCATGAAGAAAAAGCACGTCATTGGCATCGAGGGTGTCAAATTCCTCAAGGACCACCTCTGCGGTGCATGTGAATCTGGGAAGATGACCAAATCCAAGCATCCCTCGAAGACAATCATGACCACAACTCGACCCTTTGAATTGCTTCACATGGATCTATTTGGCCCCACTCATTACTCCATACTAACAAATGCATCAAGTTTGTATGGCTTTTTCATTGTTGATGATTACTCTCGTTACACATGGGTGCATGTTATTCTGTACAAAAATGAAGTGCAGGATGTCTTCAGACGATTTGCTTCAAGGGCCTCCACCAACTTTGGCGTCAAGATCAAGCATATCAGGAGTGATAATGGGACTGAATTCAAGAACACTAACCTTGATGAATATCTTGATGAACTTGGTATTACCCATGAGTTATCTACTCCTTACACTCCTCAGCAGAATGGCATCGTGGAGCACAACAACATTACTCTTGTTGAGATGGCTTGAACCATGCTTGATGAATACAAAAACCCTCGTCGCTTCTGGCCTGAAGCTATTGATACTGCATGCCACATCATCAACAGGGTATATCTTCACAAATTCCTCAAGAAGACTTCATATGAGCTCATGACAGGCAAGAAACCCAATGTAAGTTATCTCAAAGTCTTCGGTGCAAAATGTTGGATCAGAGATCCTCACCATAATTCTAAGTTTGCACCGAAAGCACATGAAGGTTTTATGTTTGGTTATGGGAAGGACTCGCACACCTACAAAGTCTTCAACACCTACCATCACAAGGTGGTTGAAACTATAGATGTGTGGTTCGATGAAACTAATGGCTCGCAAAGAGAGCACCTGCCTTCTATGTTAGATGAACAATCTCCTGAGGAATCCATCAAGCTGAAGGCAACTAAAGATGTCATACCCACTGAGGAAATCATTCCAACAAATGAAGATTCTCATGCTGATATACCTGAATAAAATGGTGCTGATGAAACTCCTCAGCCTTGTCAACCTGCTCATCCAAGAGTAGCAAATGAAGTGTAGATTGACAAAATCATCGATGACATCAATGCACCAAGTCCTCTCACACGCTCAAATGCTTCACATCTAACTAACTTTTGTGGGCACTTTGCCTTTGTCTCTATCTTAGAGCCCACCGAAGTTGATGAAGCATTCAAGGAGCCCGAATGGATTCAAGCTATGCAAGAGGAATTGCATCAGTTCAAGCTCAACAATGTGTGGGAACTTGTCAAGCGGCCAGATCCTTGCAAGCATAACATCATAGGTACCAAGTGGATCTACCGCAACAAGCAAGATGAAAATGGTCTTGTGGTGAGGAATAAGGCTCGACTTGTAGCTCAAGGCTATACACAGGTTGAGGGAATTGACTTTGATGAAACTTTTGCACCTGTTGCTAGACTTGAAGCTATTCGCATATTACTAGCTTACGCTAACCATCATAATATCATCTTATATCAAATGGATGTGAAAAGTGCATTCCTCAATGGTAAGCTTGAGGAAGAAGTATATGTTGCTCAACCCCCAGGTTTTGAAGATCCTAAGCATCCTGACAAAGTCTTCAGACTAAACAAGGCCCTCTATGGCCTCAAGCAGGCCCCTCGGGCGTGGTACGACACTTTGAAGGAATTCCTCATGAAGAAAGGCTTCAAACCTGGTTCACTCGACCCTACTCTTTTCACGAAATCCTATGACAATGAACTGTTCATATGCCAAATATATGTTGATGATATTATCTTTGGATGTACTGACAAACGTTACAGTGATGAATTTTCCTATATGATGAGTGACGAATATTAAATGTCTATGATGGGAGAGTTGAAATTCTTCTTAGGTCTTCAAATTCGTCAGCAAGACAATGACATCTTCATCTCATAAGAGAAATACCTCAAAGATGTTCTGAGGAAATTCAACATGCAAGATTGCAAAGGCGTCAAAACTCCAATGCCTTCAAAAGGCCATCTCTGCACTGATGAAAATGGTAAAGATTTCGATCAGAAGGTATACCGCTCTATGATTGGCTCCTTATTGTACCTATGTGCATCTAGGCCTAATATAATGCTAAGTGTTTGCATGTGTTCTCGATTCCAAGCAACACCGAAGGAATCACACCATAAGGCTGTGAAACATATTCTTCGATACTTAGCTCACACACCAACACTTGGATTGTGGTATCCCAAGGGCTCAAATCTTCACCTCGTCAGATACTCTGATACTGACTATGCTGGAGATCGTGTGGATTGCAAGTCAAACTCAGGCACATGTCATTTCCTCGGACGATCCTTAGTTTGTTGGTCCTCGAAGAAGCAGAACTACATTTCACTCTCCACTACAGAAGCTGAGTACATTGCTGTTGGTCGTGTTGTGCTCAGTTACTATGGATGAAGCAAACCCTCAAGGACTATGGCATCAAGCTGAAGAATCTGCCTCTTTACTGCGACAACAAGAGTGCCATCAAGATTGCGTACAACCCAGTTCAGCACTCCACGACCAAGCACATCCAAATTCGTCATCACTTTCTTCGAGATCATGTACTCAAGGGCGACATCTCCATCAACCATATTCCCACTGAAGAACAACTAGCCGATATCTTCACAAAGCCCTTGGATGAAAAGAGATTTTGCAAGTTGCGGTGTGAGCTAAATATCTTAGAATCTTTGAATGTTCTTTGATGAAGAACACACATCCTAATGCGTATGCAAAATTGATGACTTAGATGTGCAACACACGAAGTAATGTTTTTCTTCAATCAATGAAGAATAACTCTCTAAGTGTGAAGAAATCAACGAAGAATTTGATTCTCAGAACCCTATGACAATTGTACGCGGTGTCTGAAATCATCATTCTTATATGGTAGGTTACGCCACCAACCAAAAGTTAAAATTCTTCAAAATTGAGCACTTTTGCAAATTCTTCAAATTGTCAAATTCCTCAACTTTTCAAATTCATCAACTTTTCAAATTCTTCAAAACTTTTGAGATTCATATTCTTCATTGACTATATATATATATTTGAGTTTTTTTTGTCCTCAACAACATTCACTTATTGCTAATTCTTCAAGTTGATTTTCATCTAAGTGAATGTGATCGGACCCTTTCCCCATCTATGCTAAACTCAACCCAGTCTGTTCACTAATTCCTCATATGCGTTCTACTTTGAAACTTGTTCAAAGTCTTCACTGTGTCCTTGACAGCTGAAGAATTTGCGAACAAAAACTTTGAAATCTTCACTACCAAAATTTTCGGCGGTTCCCGCTCAAACTGTTCCTATTCCCACGCCTGGATAACCCACGATCCTCCACAATCTTCACTACCCAGATCGTGGGTGACACCTGTCGCGTGGAGAGCAAGGGTCAGGCGCAATCCTATCCAAAATCTTCGAGAGGATCAGTTTTCACTTCCTCTATAAATGCCCCCTTCCCATCAACTGTGCTCGTTTACTCCGCATCTCATCCCTCTCCCGAGCTCCTACCTAGCGCCGCCGCTAAAGTCATCGTCGCCGGTGAGGAAGAGCTTCACTGCCTCAACCTCGTCGTCGCCTTACTCGCACCGGCCGCGGAAAACCTCATCCCACCGCCGTTGTAGCTGTCTCCCTCTGCCAAGCTAGGGCGTGGGAGATCTGAACGCACGAACTTCCCAATCTCATCTCTGAGCTCGTCGTGTTCTTCACCAGGGTAAATAAAATTTACTTTTACTGCCCTTGCTTGATCCTCAAATGCTCTTTATATTCCTCAAAAGGTGGTTGTTCTTCATGAACCTTATTTTAAAGCACCTTACATCTCCTCATACTTGATGATTTTCTCTAAGTAATGATTTTCTTCAAGATTCCTCAATTGTGCAAATCCTCAAAATTTGTACAACTCAGGAACCTGAGACAAAGAACACTTAGTAAAATTCCTCAAGACATCCATGGTCAAATTCCTCACACCTAATGTTTCTTCAAAATTTCTGAGAACGCATATGACCTCTTCAAATTCCTCGCACCTATACTCTGTTCACAGGTACAACATGCCCGCTGATGAATCACTAGGTTCTCATCAACTTAACTCATTTGCAGCGCTACTTGAAGAAAAATTGTGTACCTCTTCAGAATATTCAAGAGTTCATATTCCTCAAGTGAAGAAAATGTCTGATGGAAAGAAACCTCAGAAAGGAGGGAAAAAGCCAGATGTGCACACTGCATTTGAGATCCCTGAGGATCTGTATGATTAATATTGCACACCTAACGAAGAAACTCGTGGAAAGGAGACGACCAAGCAGAGGAATATCGTTATGTAACTCCAAAATACATGATGAAATTCATTGTGAAACCACCTTGCAGCAGACCTCCTCTTGCTCCAAACCAAACTGCTGATCCTACTAGCCTCAGAACTGGTGAGGACTTTCCTGACATGTGGGAAAAGCAACAAGCCAAGTTGGCGAGGAAAGCCAAAGAGGCAGTGAAGAAATTCAACAAGGATTCTGCTGCTGCTGCCTCTGCCGGAGCTTCTACTAGTGCTCCGAAGAAAATGGTAAAGAT
The DNA here is from genome assembly GCA_022496015.1 of Hordeum marinum. Taxonomy (NCBI): domain Eukaryota; kingdom Viridiplantae; phylum Streptophyta; class Magnoliopsida; order Poales; family Poaceae; genus Hordeum; species Hordeum marinum. The sequence continues at coordinate 307,207,910 of CM039678.1, read as the reverse complement.
ATCTGCTCTGAAGATTGGTTCTTCAACATCAAAATCCTCAGTGCAAATTCCTCAAGGTCAAAGGCCCCAGCCCAGGAAACCTTCAGCACCAGGAACTGTTGCTGCTCAGTCATCTGCAATAGCCAAAAAGTCATCAACCCCAATGCATCTGGCAACATGCAAAAGGACTAAGGGTTTCACCATAGTTCGGAAGCTCACTGCAAGCCCCTCCACAACTATAAAGTCTTCAACCAGTCCCTCTGCGCTTAAACTGAAGAAGACAGCCGGACATGGTCAAAGACCAAGTCATCACACCAGCAAGGCTCTGGTTACAGTCCCCTCACGTTCTGAGGACAATGATAGTCATGATGATGAAGCTGACGATGAGGAATTGGTAGAAATCATTAGACAAAGTCAGCATAGGGCTGCTAAAGCAAAGGGTAGCTCTATTCCTCTCATGCTGGATCCCAAGATGATCCTCAACTTCATTGATATATGGCATGAGGACCCAAGAACTCCACTTTCCTCACTAAATCTGCCTCCTGAAGTGGATCGTGTGCTCACCCACTTCATCTCTAAAGAACAATGGAAGAGAGAGCAAGCTCAGAGAGCTAAGAGGAACAGGACTCGCAAAGAAAAGTTTCTGCGCGAAAATGTGATGAATTTGACCCCAAATCAACTCGTCACAGTTCAGTCCGAGATTCGCACTCTCTCTTTGGATCAATAGAAATATGATGCTGAATGGAAGGGCACCAAGGTCAGACTTGTCAGGGCTGCTCAAGCAGCTGTAAAGGATCACAACACCAGGGTTGCAGCTCGATCGCAACCACAAAAGACTCGGTATGAAGAAATTGCTCAGACTGAAGATGAAATTCCTCAGGCTCCTGATGAAAATGCTCAGCCTGAAGAAACTGCTGAAGAAAATGCTTCTGCACCAGAAGCAACTACCAGTGCTGCTGAGGAAACTTAGACCACTGAAGAACATGTCAGGACAACCTCCAATGTTGTGCGTGAAGAATCTGATAGGCCAGCTGAAGAATCCGCTGTGCCTGAAGAAACTGAACCACCCAGGGCGGCTGCATCAGTCATTCCTGAAGAAACTGCTACTGTTGAGGAAAATCCCCTCAAAAGAAAAGCATCAACTTCTGAAGCCCCTGTGTTGAAGAAGTTGAAAACTTTGACAAGTTCCTCAGCAACACCACTTGATGCAACTCCAATTTCCTCTGCACCAGCCTATGCTATTGTGCCAATTGGGGAAGCATATGACATTCCTCAAGAATAAGAGAATCATTCGGCTGCTTCCTTAGAGCCTCTTGATGAGGAAAAATTCATTGATGACACTACATCAACTCCCAAGGTATCATCGCCCTAGCTTCTCCTAACTGCTGGTGCTGAAGAAATTGATGAAGAAGTTGACATTGGTGACACTACTCCTGTCATCAATGATGAATACCGGGAATCTGCACATCCCAATTCACCTGTGGCAACTCCCCTGATGTTGATTGCTCGGTCACCTGCACAAACTAAGGAAATACCTGAATATTCTGAACACCTGTACCTTCCAGACCCTGAAGAAATTCTAGCTGCAACATCGGAGGAAATTGATGCTCCGGCCACTATTGAGGAACCAGCTCTTCAAGTCACTCAGACTGTTGTTCCTTCCATGCCAACGGAGATCAAGGGGCGTACACGGACAAATCTTCAACCCAAGCCAAGACTGCCTCTCAAAGGCTCTGTTCGTCCCAAACTCCTCAAGACCAATTTCTTCGATGAACACATGTTCTTCTCTGGACCAAACCCGTATGACTCTGCAAGGGCTGGTCACAACAGGTTTTGGACTGCCACTCAACTGAATTACTATGCTTCAGTCCTCTATGAGAAGAAGAAAGTCTTCGAGCACCATCAGATTCCTCACGCGGACATGGAAAGTCTTCCATCATTTACTCCTGTGCTTCAAGTTCTATATGATGCTGGACTTCTTCCATTTTGTGTTGACATCTGCGATTGGAATGAGGAAATCATCCTTCAATTCTATGCCATGTTGCATATCAGCGGAGATTCCTCAGACATCAACTCTTGGATATTGGACTAGATGACTGGCACAACACACTTCACCGCTCAAGCCTCTGAATTGCTTTAGTGTGTCCCAGTCCAAATTCCCTCAGAAGAAGCCCGCAAGTTGTTTGATGAACCTCCTCTACCCAATCAACTGATGAATGTGCTGATGAAGACATTGCCATCTGGAAAGCCTCAACGCCAAGTCTTCTTAGTTAAGGATCTGCTCTATGTGCCTCGCACAGTCTATCGCATATTGAAAAACACACTATGTCCTCAGATGGGTCACAACTCTGAAGAGTGTGCCCCTCGATTGATGACTGACCGCGAACTTCTTATAAGTCTTCATCAAAAGGTCGATCTCAATCATAAGTGGGTAAAGTGTCAACTTGGATATATTGTGCAGAATATGACTGTGACGCAGAACACCATTTTCATCATGCATTTCAAATTCTTCATTTCATATGTTAAATGCATGTACGAATTACAAGATATAGGTGGAGTTCTCCATGTTTTTAACTTGCCACGTGCATTTGCAGTCCAAAGCAAATTCCTCAAATATGCACATCTTCAGGTGGAGTTCTTCTATATCTTGCAATCAAATTCCTCAAAATCTGTACTTTCACTTCACATGTTTATCCCCGTTGAAAACTTAACCTATTTGTCATCAATCACCAAAAAGGGGGAGATTGTTAGTGCATCTAGTGCCCCTTAGTGATTTTGGTGTATTGAAGACTTATAGGTTAAGGCACTAATGTGTTTGTGAGTGTACACAGGCTCTATAAGTCGATGAAGAGTTTGATATATTCGGAGATTATCGACCCCTAAAAATGTATGTCTTCAAGTGAAGACTTTGTTGAAGACTTTCTAAAGACTTTGGTGAAGACTTTGTGAAGACTTTGAAAATGAAGAAGTTGGTGTGACCTTGAAGATATGAACGAGGAATATGAAGCGTGAAGACTTTTGTTCTCGTAGTTTCATTTCCTTTATTTGAGTCAGGAAACACCGCACTATTAAAGGGGGCCGAGGTAATACTAAGGAAAATTTCCAACTGATGCTCAACTCCAAAATCCTCAACCCATACAATCCTTCTAGTGAAGCCTTTGGAAATCTCTTACAGTTCAGACAAGTTTTTCAGTGACAGAGACGAAGTTCTTCTGGTCTTTGAGGAAATTGATTTGACTAAGGAGTTAGGATTTCGCCTGTGCGAATTGCCTAAAAGTGAGGATCGTGATAAGCTGAGGACTTTCATAGTTCAAAATACCGACCATTGCTATGCTTAGCGCCAGATGTCCCCAATCGTTCTTATCCACATAACGGTCATATCATTGGGGGCATTTATGTCTTATCATGTCAGGTTGCACCCTGGCTATAAATAGCCGACCCCCACAACCACTAGCTGGCTGGCTGCTCCAAGAGAGAACTAACACTTGTCATTTGAGAGCAACCCATCCTCTAAGGACTTTGAGAGAAAATCATCAGTGAGGAAAAACCCACAACCAAACCACAAAACCCATAGTGATTGAGCATCACTGAAGAAATTCATGTGTGGAACCGACGCTTGTTACCTTTGAGGACTGTGCATCCTCCAGACGGTTAGGCATCATGGTCTAGTGCTCCTGCAGTCAATTGGGGACCATGAAGTGACCTTGGTCTAGAGCATCCAACAGTAAATTGTGGATCGCCGGGTGACCAGTTTGTGAGGGTTTTGGAAGTCTACCCTGAAGACTTATCACGAGTGTTGGGCGAGGACTGTGTGACCTTAGCTCAAGGAGAATACGGTAAGTACTATGTGTCCTGGGACTATGTGTCCTCTGGTTTAAATACTAGGCCACTCCAAACCAGACGTATGACTATCACAGCAGTTGGAACTAGGTCATCAGACCATTGTGTTCATCGAGCTACCTGGTTCTATTTCCTAAACCTCCTTATTCCTCATAAAACTGTTGATGCAATTGATTGTTACTGTTTGAAGAATTTGACTGAAGACTTCCGCAAATTCCTCACCTCAAATTCTTCAAGTTGCCTTGTTCATCACTGCTTATCCTTTATCACGCTACTCACTGTTTGTGCATGTTTCATTTCATCATGATGACTAAGTTGATACTAAGCTCCTCATGCACCTAAGTACTTATTCCGCTGATAGTTATGCATCACATTCCAAATTCCTCAAAGTTGAAATTCCTGAAGTGATGAATTTGTAAAAATCGCCTATTCACCCCCCCCCCTCTAGTCGATATAACGCACTTTCACTTGCCTTTGTTACTAGTTTGCTTATATTTAACTTATGGCATGAATGTAGACAAGAGTAGTCATTTTGCAAGATAAAATGAAGTCTTCTTTCGGAGATCATTATTGATAGCTTTAAGAAATTCATGTTCTTGCTCCAAATTGAGCTTCTCGAAACGTAGCTTCTCATGAGTTCTTACAAGCTCTCTATGATATTCGAGAGTAGATTCATGGGCTAACTTAAGAGTGTTAAGTTCTTTAGTTAGTTCTTCTATTTTCATCTTATCATCGTCAATCGACCTATCTTGACTAGCATGAGAATTATCAAGTTCATTTTGATCAACATCACTAGTTTTATCACATAGCAAGTCATCATCACAAAGAAAATCATCTTCATCACTATCGAAATCAAGATATTCGGGGTGTGATACCTTGGGGCCTTTAGCCATGAAGCAACTCCCACTCCCTTTTTTGGTGAATAAAATATATCAAAGGAGTTGGTAGTCACTAGAGCAATTTTGGCAACACCATCATCTTGACTATAGTCGCAGTCGGAGTTATAGCTTCTCTCGGAGTTGCTCTCAGAGTCGAAGCCGTAAACCCATTCACAAACATGATCTTGATATTTTCTTCTTGTGTAGCTCTTGGTGTACTTGCCCTTCTTCTCCGAATCTCTACATCTCCTTGAGGGTCTTCGTTCATAACGATCATCCCTACTCCTTCTCTCTCTCTCTTTGAGGTGATTCATTCCTTGAGCTTCATCTTCTAGGTGACTCTTCTCTTCATTTTTATGGAGCCGTGCACTCATTGGAGTTGTGTCCGGTCTTCCTACAATTGTAGCAATTACAGTCACAACTTGATGAATGCTTCTCATCATATCTTGAGTTGGAGTTTCTTTCTTGGCCTCTATTCTTGTAGAACTTGTTGAATTTCTTGACCATGAGGCTTATCTCTTCATTGGTGACAAGGTTGTCTCTTGAAGTTGCGGGAGCATCACTTGTGGCCTTGTAAGAACCACTAGACTTGTTGTGGAGCTCTTCTTTATCTTTGAGTATCATCTCATGAGCAACAATCCTTCCAATGACTTCCGTAGGCTTGAGATCTTTGTAGTTGGGCATCATTTGGATTAATGTGCACACAGTATCATATATGTCATCCAGAGCTCTAAGTATCTTCTTGATGATGAATTTGTCGGTCATTCCATCGCTTCCTAAGCCGGCAATCTCATTGGTGATGAGAGCTATCCTAGAGTACATCTCTCCGACTCCTTCACCATCCTTCATCTTGAACTTGTCAAGCTGACTTTGAAGAACATCTAACTAGGATTCTCTCACGGACTCGGTTCCTTCGTGCATATAAACCAAAGTATCCCAAATCTCTTTTGAATTCTCAAGACGGCTAATTTTGTTGAACTCTTCAGGGCATAGGCAATTGAAGAGAATGCCGCATACTTGAGCATTGAGTTGCAACATGTTCAATTCATCTACAGTCGCTTCATGATCCGGTTCTCTTCCATCACCAAAGAATTCACTTTGCAAGCCAACACGAACAACGGCCCAAATGGCGGGGTTATGACCAAGAATATGCATTTCTATTTTGTTCTTCCAACTAGCAAAATTATTACCATCAAAGTATGGACCTCTATGGTGATAATTACCCTCACTAGACGCCATATTCTCCTAGGTTGTGCGACCAATCCAATGAATAGCAAAGCTCGATACCACTTGTAGTACCGAAGGTATGTCAAGAGGGGGTGATTAGACTACTTGACCAAATAAAAGTTTTGCCTTTTCCCAAATTTTAGTGTATGCAGTTGCAGCATTCATTGCAAGTCAATTTCACCCTACACATGCAAGTCTAAGAGTATAGCAGCGAAAAGTAACAACAAGCATGAGTAAAAGGGATAGGGTAGGAAGATCAAACGCAATTGTAGACACGATGATTTTTTCCATGGTTCTGATAGGTAGCGCTATCGTACATCCACGTTTATGGAGTCTTCAACCCACGGAGTGTAACGGTCGTGAGAGTCCACCGAGGGATCCACCCATAAGGGTCCACGAAGTAGCAACCTTGACAATTCCATATGGCTTTTGTCCACGAAGGACTAGCCTCACTATGGGTAGATCTTCATGAAGTATGTGATCTCCTTGCCCTTACAAACTTCTTGGTTCACTCCACAACACGAAGTAGGAGGCTCCCAAGCGACACCTAACCAATCTAGGAGGCACCACCCTCCAAAAGGTAATAGGCTCGGTAATGACGATGAACTCCTTGCTCTTGTGCTTCAATGTGATAGACTCCTCAACACACAATCACTCTCTCATAGATTTGGCTTGGTGGAAGAGATGGGATTGGTGGAAAGCAACTTGGGGAGGCTAGAAATCAAGATCCATATGGTTGGAGTGGAAGATCTTGATTTCAACACATGGGTAGGTGGTTCTCTCTTAGAAAATCTGATAGGATAGGTATGGAATAATTCTGAGTGCTTCTCTTTCGAGTAGGTGGTGGTGGAGGGGTATATATAGGCATCCCCAAGAATCCAACCGTTACACACAGAATGACCAACTTGGTGACACCGTTGTGTTAATATTGGTGGTACCGAAGTGATCAAAAGGTGGCAACTTTTGAATCTCGGTGAGACCGATATATGAAACTCGGTTGCACCGATAAGGTGACCAATGGTCAGATTTTCAATCTCGGTGATGCCGACCCAACAATCTCGGTGGTACAGAAAATGTGAATTTGAGTAACAGAAAGTTGGCAACCTAAACTCGGTGGCACCGGTATGGAATCGGTTGCATCAAAGTGGCTAGTGTTTGGTTGAGTCTGTCTAGGTTCTGGAATCGATGGCACCGGGATAGGAATATTGGTTGCACCGATTTTGAATGTTTGGCTATAGACAGACTTTGGTGGGAGAGCTTGTGGATGTTTTTGGTGACTATCACTTGTGCACGTATGAGCATTTTGTTCACCAACAAAACCTTACCCCCTTTTAATAGTATTGGCTTTCCTATGGACTCAAAGTGATTTCTCACAAATGTAAAATGTAGAGTCCTCTTGCTTGAAGCTTGGCCAACCTGTTTCCATGCATCTTGGGGTAATTCCACAATCCTTTTGCCATCCCTATCATTGAACTTTTCCTGAAGTATACTTGGTGGAAACATTACTTATATGTTGTTATTAATTACCAAAATCACCAAGGGAGCAAATGTTCTTTCAATGTCCTTGCTCCCTTTGCACCAAAGAGGAAACTATGCCACCTGGCGCCCTGGCGCCCTCCTTTCCTTACTTGCGTCACCCTTGACTCCCGAGGCTGGGCCTTGCATAGGGATCTCCGCCGTCAGGAGGGGTGTCCCGAGGAGGCTCATCCTCATGGGTCTTGTCACTGTTCTTCCTCGCGAGCCTAGGGTCCTCGCGAGGGCGTTGTCTTGAGTGATGCCGCACCGGGCCTCGCCTGGCTGACGAAGTGGGCCATGCGTTGGGCCACAGGTAGGCTGGACTGGGTACCCCCATTCCCAAAACACCGACAATGATCTACGCCACACGTATACCAAAGAAGGAAAGGAAGCGCGCACTTCGGGACGTATACGCCATAGAGCCCGTCGCCCCAAAATTCAATCCATGGCCGGCTTGCCCGATCACCTTTGACCGCAATGACCACTCGATCGGTATTCAACATGGTGGGTCAGTTGTTGTGGTACCTGATCCCATAGTGGACAGGTACAATCGAACAAGGGCCCTTATGGATGCAGGTAGTAGCCTCAATCTTATCTATGCATACACGATGAACAAGATGGGTATTGACAGGTTCAAACCTAGTAATACCACCTTTAAAGCAATAATACCGGGCGTTGAAGCCCGATGTTCGGGCACCATAACCCTGGAATTCATGTTTGGATCACCAGATAACTTCCATAGTGAAGACTTAATCTTTGACATTGTCCCTTTTCCTAGCAGCTATCATGTGCTTCTTGGTCGAACAACTTTCCCCTGTTTGAATGTTGTCCCCCATTATGCCTATATGAAGCTCAAGATGCCCGGACCCAAGGGGGGCATCACCAAAAGCGGAAATACGGAGTGCTCACTCCGAACCGAAGAACACACCACGTCTCTAGCAGTCAAGGTGTAGTTCGGTAATGAAACGACAAATCCCCAACCTGCTGTTAAGGCGCGAAAGGCAACTAAGCGGGCATGAACTCTATTTCGGTTCCCGGAGCCTCATGCTCCAAACAAATAGGAATACACGCCCCATAGCATGACCCAGTTACCCACAAGGTACGTATTCTAGAATCATAATTTTGCACATAAAATTCCTTGGTCAGCTATGGGGACCTATCACACAAAGGCCTGGTGTTTGGCTAAATCTTACAATGGTCATATATGTCTTCGGATAAAACAAGACTGCGTCAAGGATCAAGTCAACAATGTTATGCTCACACAATTCAGCGACCTATCAAGATTTTCTCACATAAGATAGGCTCGTCAACTACCACCTCCTCTAAAGGGGTACCCTCAAGGAGAACAAAGGCGCAGACGTGCAGCAGGACACAGTAAAGGACTTCAAGCCATTTGTAATGGTCATGTTTAAATATTTTATTTGTAAAACTTTAATTTTACGTATCTATAACAATTGCTTGGACAGATCAGAGTGTATGAATAAAAGGTTTATCGAAAATAAAGACCAATTTTTATGGTCATGCAGTAGTCATTTATATTGCACAAGCCTTATTTCCCTCTTTTCTTCACCACTCTCTATACAAAAACAAGCCAGTTCAATACACATCTTGGATGTGATAGGCTACATGACAGGGGGCTCGGCCATTAGGATCATCCCAAGCATCAATTCGACACCACGGTTCCTTCGAGTGCTTGGCGTCTTGGATATTGCATTATATGCATTGGTTCGAATTATGTCTTTGGTCAAAAGTTGGGTTGCCCTGCTCCTGTGTTTACTCCTTTATGTTCCATTTATTCGTCTAAAATGGTAAAGAGAGAACCACTGCGATTGTACTTCTAGTTCGTCTAGTTAAGTACCTAGGTGGAGAAAGCCGAAAACTGACTGGCATAATAACCAAGAACCAGTTTGCGATCCGATGACAAGTGTTTAACTAAGAATCGTTGGAGGTTCACCATGTTAAAATGAGGGGTTTGGACTAAAACAAGCCATGTGATGTGGTTTTGGCATAAAACAGCAAACATCACCAAGCAAAGAGGGGCTAGTGCTCAACCCCCCCCCCCCGAAACTGAGCCCCTATATTTAAGTGAAAGCAATGAAGCTGCATAGTCTGATTGCCTTGTTTTCTTATGAACTACCGCCTCCAGGTACCAAGATGTTGGCTAAGACTAACAGTACGGATATTGGAAACACCCCCTTTAGTATCTATAGGGGGGCTAAAGTCAAGACTGGAAACTTTCAGAGTTAAAACAACCACACATGAGTCAAAATTAAGAAAAGTACATGACATGCGAATTCTTAGGCACTTCGATACAATAAAGTTTCATTCGTAAAGCTAGTGCCTTCACTCAAGTATAACATCCTTAGGATATAGGGCTTTGATGGTCTAATCGTCGTCCATAACGGTGGGGAAGTACAACTTAGGGCGCATATGGACTTTTTCGGGCGGGGGGAGCAGTGGCCTTCTCGGGTGGCTTTAGCTTTGGCTAGTGCACCATGGTCCTCGAGAATGCCATCCGAGCTCCCTCAATGCATGCAGAACGCGTCAGGGCATCAACCCGGGGCGCGACAGTGACTAGCCTTTGCACCAAACCAAAGTAGCTACTGGGTAGCGGCTTGGTGGTCCATAACCGGATACAAAGATCCTTCATGGACGGATCGGCTATGTGATGTAGCTCCATCAGTTGCTTCAGCTAATCGGAGACAAGGAGCATTTGCTCCGGGGCCTGAAACTGCTCCTAGAATAGCCGTTACTCGGCATCACCTCCCTAGAAAGCATAATGTTGCGCGACATCTGTCGCACTCTTGGGCAGGTCCGCAAACACACCTGGGGAACGCTGCACTGAAATGAGCAAACTAAAACCTTTTTCTACCCACTAGGAAGTGAAATAAATATTGTTTACCACTTGCAATCTCCTTCATTTGGTGAAGTTCCTCCTCATTGCGCTACACCTCCATGCATGCCTCCTGGAGGGTTGTAGAGTTCAAAGATATCTCCGTGGCTTGTTCCTTGTTCTTTCGCTCAAGGACCTCACACTTAGAAATGGCGTCCGTGAGCTCCTGCTGTACCTCCGCAATCTTGGCCTCATGCCTCTTGCTTTCGACAGTCGCTTTTTTGGCAGCCGCTTTATGGTCGACCATGATATTATCGCCTTAGATAGCTTGGCCTTGAGATTCTCGATCTCCGCGGCAATAGCTGCATTGAGCGTTAACATGTTCATTTTTTAAACACAACCACGCAAATTCGTCGCTCATACATGGTAACAATATATCTGTGTAGTTCGGACTTACCTTGCACGTCGTCAAATCGCTTGTTCAAGCAGTCAAGCTCGTCTTTGGAGCTTTTCAGCTTCCGGTTCATCTCTGCAAGCTCCACATCATTAGTGGTTGCAGTCAATGGTATGGCATGTATTAAGAGTTAAAACACGTCAGATTCCCCAAAAAAATCCTCTGTTTGGATATTTTTCACATTCTAGCAGAGTCTTCGGGGATAAGGCCAAATTCAATCAAGAAAAGAATTTTACTTTGAATTCTTATCACATTTGACCCCCGCGAGAGTTATCCCGAACTCACACTAGGCTCGGGGGCTACTAACTGTGGCAATTGCATAATAACCAATAACTCGTGTCATACTACGTAAATTACCTTGAAACCTGCTAACAGGCTGCTGAAGACTCGTTTCAATCTGATGTTAACTGATTGAATACCTTGCAATGCCATGCCCAGAAGGGTGCGGTGCTCTTCAGCCATCGAAGAGTCATTAAGACCCTCCTCCATCATGGCAGTCCACCCAGACTGAGTCCGCTCTCTTGCAGGCGGCTTCGGGTGCTGCATTGCGGTTTCTCCCGCTAGAGAAACTCAGATAGGTGACTCCAGAACCTCTCAAGGTCCTGGAGCTAACTTTGGGGAAAGCTCAGGTTAACCGAGCTCTCCCCTTTTGTAATAGGAGGGATTCGCCTGCCTGCTCTTCAGCGGCCGAGGTATTAACCTCGGCCATAGTGTCGTCACACTCGCCCCTCACCTCCTCGGTGGCTGGGGAAGGGGAGTTATGGGACAAAATCCCACTATCCGCCAATGCTGTAGGCAGAGATTCCCCCCCCCCCCCCGAGTTCTGATCGGCAGGGAGATCGCGCATCGGGCTGTAATGCGGAAGAACGCACACTGTTATACAAACTTTGGAACGAATGAAAATACTGAATGAAGGTGAATTCGTACCTTTGCGCTCGGGGTTTAACCCTGAGTGTCCTTCGAGGAGCAACCTCGAAATTCACGGACTCTTCATCAGAATCTAGAATATCATCTAGCAAGGCAGCTTCTGGCTTGCATGGTCTTTTAGGGGAGGGAGCTGGGGTACCCTTGGAGTCTTCGGAGACCGGCCTCTTCCTGGAATGGGAACAATCACTCTCCTCCCCACCTTGCCCCGTCTCTCCTTCAAGAGTAGAGGGAGCATGAGTATCCTCGGTTGTTGTGTACGGGGGACCCTTCGATCGGAGACCTGCTCGGGCCTCTTTCTTCTCTTCTTACTTCTCCTCCCTCTTCTTCGGAGCCGCATATGGCTTTTCGGCCAAGACGGCCGGAAGAAGGGGCGTCCGGGGATCCTCGGGCAGTACGGCCAAATAGTTTATTCGCTGGGATTTTGCTAGCCAGATCTATCAAAAGGAGGAAGGTAGGAGGATTAGAGCCTTTGCAAAAGGAAGAGAGAAAAACGAACACAAGTAAAAATAACATTACCGGTCCGGGAGGGGTCGACGCCTCCATGCCAAGGTCCTCCTTTTCTACTGGCCAGCTCTTGCACGGCTTGAACATCACCTTCCATAGTTTCTTGTGGGAGATATGGAAGGACTCCCGCATGGTGACAGGGTCGTCTCAATTGTATTCCCACAAGGGTTTGGACCGGTGTTAACAGAGGACAATACGGCTGTGGAGCATGACTTGAACTACACTCGGTAGTTCAACGTTCTTCTTCTTTATCAAGGTAGAGATGCACCTCTATAAGGTTTTCACCTCCATTGCACTCCCCAATCGAGCCCTTTCTTCATCCAGGAGACTAGTCTGGTGGGAGGACAAGATCTAAATTTTGGGGGTGCCTCCCATCCTTCTTCGTGTGGTTCGCTGATGTAGAACCACTCCCGTTGCCAAACCTTGATGGTATTTATGAAAGATACATTGGTCCATTGGACTAAGGTGATTTTGCTAATCATAACCCCCATGCAGTTGGCCTGCTCGCCGCTAATGACTTCTCGCTTGATATTTAATATCTTCAGCCATAGGACAAAATCGGGTTGAACCTGTAGAAACGCTTCATAGACGGTAAGGAATGAATAGATATGCATGAAAGAATTCGGGGAAGGTCATGAAAATCTTGCCCGTAGTAAAACATAATACCCCTCACAAAGGGGTGGATGGGGAAAACTAGACCTTGGAGAAAGTGGGGGATGAACACCACCCTTTCGCCCTCTCGGGGTGAAGGCACCACCTAGTTCTTCTCCGGGGCACAGTGGACTATGTTCGCCTGCAAGTAGCCAGTGCCCTTCAACTCCAAGATGTCCTTCTCAATGACATAGGAGGCCTCCCGCTTGCCCTTGGACCCAGCTCATGACTGAACAGAGAAAGGGCTCGAAAGATTTGGGGGGAAGGAGGCTCTAAGCTCAGGATGAAGATGGCAATGGAGAGTCAAGAAGAGCATACTAAAAGCCTTAGTGGAAGATTCGTTTCTTAGGCCGCTAAAATAACAAGAGTCCCCAAGATGCACCGATCACCTCGCCACTTCCCAATAAATCGTGCAATTATGCACTCGCGGGATAACCCAAATTATGGATTGTATCCCTCAAAAGGTGGGACACAACCTCCATATCAATGATAAGCATTGATTAAAAACGAAAACTACCTCGAACTGCGATTCGAGCTCTTTTGGATACTGGTCAACAAAAACGTTCTAGTTGTGACCCATTGTCAGAAAGGTGTCAGCGGAAAAGAACTGTCTTTGCTCGGGCGGTTGGCCTTCGAGGCTAAGTTTTATATTCGAAATTCAGGAAGTATTCGGTAGCCGAATTGTCATTAGTATATTTTGAATTCAAGGTTGAACTAGCCTCACAAGCCGAGGACTTTGGACGTGCAAAAGCTGAGATACTGCTCTGGCGTTGGAGGCAAGTTCAGGGCTACTGAGGGAGTCCGAGATTAAGGGGTCCTCGGGCTACTGGTCTATCTCTGTGGGTTGGACAGTCGCCTACCCCCTGAAGGTTCGGACGCCCTGACCAAGATGAAATCTCTCAGGGTGTGACGTGCACTCCAAGTACAAGACAATGGTTTCGGCATATTCCTTTCCTTCTATAACCAACATTGTGTAACCCTAGATACCCTTGGTGCCTATATAAGCCAGAATGTTTTAGTTTGTAGGGTAAGTTAAGTTCACTACTCTTAGGGTTTAGACCACATCATAAAATCTCGAGGTAGATCAGCTTTGTACTCAATACACCATACTTAATACAATCAAAGCAGGATGTAGGGTTTTACCTCCATCAAGAGGGCTCGAACCTGCGTAAATATTGTCTCCCTTGTTTCCTATAACCCATCAACCCAAGATCCATAGTTCGGGACACCCTACCCGAGATTCGCTGGTTTTGACACTGACACCCACAAAAAAGAGTGAGGGAAAAGCAGGTGTAAACCAAATAAATAGGCCAAAAAGAAAAGGAGTGAGTAGTCATGAAGGTAAATCAAGAAATATGTGTATTTGGCATCACAGGCGGTAGTACCGCCTACCACAAGCGGTAGTGCCGCTCGCAAGCGGTAGTACTGCTTCAAGGGGAGCGGTAGTACTGCTCAGGGCCAAGTTTACCGAGCCAACCACTACTGTGGGTCATATACGGTACTATCGATGACGTCAAATGCAAATATTTCCCAATAGAACATCAAATCTACTCACTCATGCCTCAGTTTGACTAAAAATCGAAGAATGCATATCATATTGACCTAAAACCTGGATTCAATAAATACAACCATAGGAGAGAAGAAAGAGGGCAATATCGACATCCATGGCAAGAAGAAAGGGTGGGTATCGGTCCCAATGGTTGGAATTGTGGAAGAACGGCCGGAAACGAAGATCTTGCATCGGCCTCCAGAGCACTTGGGCCGCCTAGAGAAAGAGATCCTCGGGGAGGAAAGAGATGATGGGTATGGGGGAGTGGGAACTCCCCCTGCACGGCTCATAACCCCCCCACCCCCCATTCCCACGCACAAGTCATAGTACTGCCCATAAGAGCAGTAGTACCGCCTTGGTACTATAGTGCGGCAGGAGGCCGGGTAGTACCACTCAAGCGGTAGTACCGCGGGTGGCAGCGGTAGTACCACTTATAAGCGGTAGTACCGCCCATGCCCGCGGTTGTACCGCCTATGACAATCACTATGCAAAAACCTATCTATAAATGGTGGCTGATGCAATATAGATGAGGTTGTAGAGGAGGGGGCTTGGGTTGGAGACTCGAAAACTAGTAAATGGGAGGGGACACTCCCAGTTTAAATGTCAAATGGAAGGAAAGCAAACTTGGAGTGACATAAAACACAAACAAGCTCTCAAAAGAAAATACCTCACTGGGAGGGGGCTGTAGCCGAAGCCACCTATGTTTGAGTCAATTGATATGGCACCACGACGATTTTAACCTTGAGCCCACGACCAAAACTCGTCTTAGAAGGACAAGTACCATCAAAATGGCTAATGTGAAAGATTTGATTGGTTTATGCATAATGGATGGAGGGAGAGTTCATCCAGAGAACAACACTGCCACTATATCCATGCCTACATCTAAACAAGACAGTATGATGAGTGTGGTGGGGTGTGCAATACTTCAAGCCACATTGCTCGAATCAATAATGTATAGCTCATGCCTTAACTCGCGAAAGCTTGCTTCATCCAATGGATTTATGAAAATATCTGCAAGTTGATCATGAGTGTTGAGATGAATAAGATCAATCCCCACACTTGATATGCTCCCGGGTAACGTGGCGACGAAACTCAATGTGCTTTGTCTTGCAATGTTGAACCGGGTTGTTGGAGATCTTGATTGTCGTCACAGTAAATGGGAACTTTTGTCATGGCCCTAGTTTCTTTATGATTGCAAGTGCATTCATGCATGAATTTTTATTTTCAAATGAAGATGAAATGAGGAATGATCAAGCCTCATAATTCAAAATTTTGTCAAATAAGCATTATAAAAATTGCTTCAAACAATTCCAAGAAAATGTTCCTGGTTCTCTAATAAAATATCGGTTTGAGTTAAAATTGTCAACCAATATTTTGGGAACAAAGAATATTTTATATTAGGTTTTTGAATTAAATTAACTCTACTTGCATTGGATATGTATTTTTCTATATATGAAATATGTGTCAAATAATTTTGAAATTAATTATGTGGCATAAGTCATCTATGTCTAGGTCACATAATAATTTTCTGGATTTAAAAAAATGACAAGCTATTTTATTTAGCCAGCACAAAATGTCAAAAAAATACAAAAAAAACAGAAAATAAGAAAGAAGGCAGAGTCTTACCTGGGCCTCCCTGTAGCAGAAGTGGCCCGACCCAGGGCAGAGTCGTCTTCCACCTCTGCCAGTAGGCAGAGGGGAAGCCGAGCACGGCAGGCCACGCGCCCGACCACCTCCTCCCTGCCTGCTTGCTGCTGGCCTTGCCTAGGTGTGCCATGGCACCCCCTGCCGCTCCCTCCCTCTCATTCCTCCCCCTCACCCCTGCTCTCTCCCCTCTCCTCTGCCCGAGCGCCGCCATCGACGCCGCTCGCTACCGCCATGGCCTTCGGCCTCGTCGAGCCCCCTTGTTGCCTCCCAAAGCTCCGCCGCAACCCCCTCGTCCTCCCCGTGGAGACAAAAGCCACCAGGAGCCTCTCAACGCTGAGTCGTCGCTGTTCTTCCCCGTCGGCCACCGGAGCCCGCCCCGTCGATTCGCCGCCGCTCCGTCGTCCTCGAGCCGCCGAGCCCCCCTGCAGCCTCCCCGTGAGCTTGCCGTCCCTCTCCTCCTCTCCCTGTGGTCTCTAGTTCCCTCTAGCCGTCCGCCTTGTCGAGACCGTACGGGCGCCGCTGTGACAGAGCTCGTCGGCATGCCGTCCGGCAGCCCCGCGCCCTCCTGCCCCCTTCGGCGGACGCGCGCGAGCACGGGCTCCCTCCCAGTGCTTTCCGCGCTCCAAATCGAACCCCTAGCGCGTTTCCGGCCATCTCAGGCAGGCGCCGACGTGGCCGGACGGTTAGGGCCTAATCCCCCTGCTTAGCCAGCCCCCAGCCGCTGATAGTGGGCCTTGCAATGGGTCAAACCCCCGGTCAGCGCGGGGATTAGCCCTGTGTCGCTGACGTGTGGGTCTGGGTCATCAGGTTTGACCTGGACCAGGACTGTTGACCTGCTGATGTCATGGTGATGTCATGCTGATGCAATAATGAATTTCTAGATTTAAAATAAATCAGAAAATTCCAGAAAATAATATAAACTTCAAAAATTCATAGAAAATAATCTGTAAGTCAGATTAAAATAATTTATATATGAAAATTCTTAGAAAAATCCAATGAATCTAATGGTGGCATTTTCATACATATTAGAGCAATCTAAATAGGAAAACATGGACATTTTGTTCAAAACACAATAGGCCACTTCTCATATGGTGTTGAATTTGAACCTTGTGTTCAAACCATCTTCATTTAACATGTTGATAGATGCATTAGCTCAAACCAGCAACATATTGCCATGCTATTATCATGCATCATTATGAAGCATTTGCCCTATTTAAATTGTACCTTGTTTGATCTTGCTGATAGACTTGCGAGACATAGTTATTGACGACATCGAAGAACAGCTGAGTTCTTCTGGTAAACAGGCAAGCAACCCCCCTTGAGCATATCTGATACAATCCCATCTCTCGCTCTGGCTCTCATTTCAATGCATTAGGACAACGTGTTCAACTGCTACTTGTGTTGCGATAGATGAACCCACTCCTTTGCATGACCTGCCATTTTCACAGTAAATAGCTAAACCAAGCAACCTGTATACATGGTAGATGCTTGAGTCATGTTTTGCTATAACCCTGTTATGCTTGCTATGCTTAGAGTTGTGTTAGGTCTGATTCATCTGGGAGATGAACCGGAGTGAAATTGATGTATCCTGATGATGAGAGTTAAGTGATGAACCTGTTTTGGTAAAGGTAGCGATGAGAGTCCATGTAGGAGTACATGGTGGGTTGTCTCATTGAAAGCGCTCATAGGGGCTGAGTTCCGTGCTTGTGTTCCAAGACTATATACTACTGCACATTGGGCTCCGGTAACTCGAGCTCTCTCGGCCTATTAACCTACCTTGTTCTTAGTCCAGGAGTCGTAGTAGTTCGAAACGTTGATAGGTGTGGCACGGCCTGTGAAGTGGATGAACGGCCCAATCGGGACTGGCTTGGGGCCCTGCTCGCAACGTTTGAGGCCATGTTGGAAACCTCGGCCGCACTTCCATTATGGGTTCCAACTCAAATAGGCGACTGCTTTGGACGTGAGTCATTGAAGGTTAACGTCTGTGGCCAACTCCCTCGTTGGGCTTCCGCTTGAAGGTTGTCGAGGTGCCTTTTTACGTGCACATGGCGATAAGTGGCGGGAGCATGTGTGACGAAGTACACCCCTGCAGGGCAAATCATCTATTCGAATAGCCGCGTCCGCGGATATGGACTACTTGGATACTTGCATTGTTCATAGACAACTTAAGTGGATACTCTAAAATGCACCAAACAAGTGTGAGTGCAATGGATGGCTTCTCATAGGAAGACGAGAAAGGATCCATAGTGGTGTATTGAGATGGTGAACATGTGGACTCATGTGTGCTCTCTCATAAGGAGACGAGAGAGTAGTGGTACATTGGTTACTTTGTCGTAGTCTAGGATGGCCAAAGGTCAAAGCAGGCATTTTGAAGTAAACCCCACAATCCTGTTCATTGATACATGATGCATATGTAGATAGTTCTGATGTAAGACTTGCTGAGTGCCTTCGTACTCACTGTTGCTTATTTACATTTTTGTAGACATAGACGTTGTGTTCAGTTATGTTCTCCTGATGTTGACATCGACGGATTAGCTTAGTAACCCAGACAGAGGTTTGGTTCCTATGGTAGGGTCGTTGTAGCTTTTCAGGCTCTTCTAGATGCTTTTGTAGATGTATGTACTCAGACATGTAACTTCTTCTTGTTGTTTGTATGCTCTGAATGTTGGGTCATGTGACCCCTTCTGCTTGTGACATTATACTATGTTGGCTCCTTGGAGCCTCCTAAACAAATGTTATGATTGTAGAGTTTTGTTGTGATGCCATGTTCTATCTACGCATATCGTGCATAGTGCGTGTATGATTGAAATGCATTGGTATGTGTGGGATTCGACACCTAGTTGTGTGCCTTTAGTAGCCTTCTTTATGTGGAAATGCCTCTTTGTGCTTCCACCGAGCCTTGGTAGCTTGCTACTGCTCCGGACACATTGATTGACCGGCATGTATCCTTCTTTGCTGTTGTGTCTGTCCCTTCAGGGAAATGTCTCGTAGTGTAATGGAGTCCCTATAGCCTGCTACGACTCATCTACGTGCAGTGATGACATTTATGTCCCACGACGTAATGGAGTCCTTGTAGCTTGCTATGACTCGTCTACACACGCTGATGACCGACACCTGCATTGCTGGGTTATGTATGCCTATCCCTGTACGGTTATGCCACTTGGGTCTATAATTAGTCATGTCGACCCAGGTTCTTTGATGTGTGAATGCTAGCGACATGTTCATAGCCGTGAGAGGCGCAAACGGTCCCGACCAAGGTAAGGTGGCAACCATGGGTTACCGTTTGTGAGGTTGCAAAGTGGTGTGACGTGTTACAAGCTGGATTCGTATGTCTTAGGATCGGGGTCCCGATAGCATTGGTATCAGAGCTGAACTGCATGTAGGTTTATGAAGCCAAACTGGTCGATGTTGAGTCTAGTAATGCTTTAGTTATATATAAGGTAATTGATTGCAGAAGGGAACGTAAGGCTCTATTTACTCCTTCCCTCCAGTTACTCTATTCTAGGTCATGCTCCTCCTTTCTACGGGGATTAAGAACTAGGCTTCTCTACCTATCTGCTAGGATGACGAATTACTAGACCACAGACTCATAGAATGGTTGTTTGACAAGTTTTGTCCCATCAGAGTTATGAGAAGTGATGCCTATGTTCTCTCTATGCCTTGAACCATGATGTTGAGCTATTATGCTGGCCCAATCTTGTGTAGGTTGCCTCATATTTCATGCCCGTACAGCCGTTATGTTGTCCGAGTTCACCTAGGATTCTTTATGTGTTAGTATTCTCCCTTGATTCTGAACCCTGGTTGTTTCCTTCAGGATATTGCCAGTCAATCTGAGATCTATTGGTCATAGTCAGAACCATGGAGATGGTAGGGATGAAGAAGATCCTCCACACCCGCCTTTGTTGATAAAGGTCATGCTAGAAGTTGAGAGGAACAAGCATGCCACCAACCGTCTGTTGGAGCACATCGAGCAGAATACAGCGCATCGTCGCAATGAGCTAGTATCCATCAGAGACTTCGTCAAGTTGCAACCGCCCACCTTCCATCACTCCATTGAGCCACTAGACACAGATGATTCACTCCGAAGTATCAACAACAAGCTACATTATGCAAACGTGGATGAAGGAGACAAGGTCACTTATGCCGCATATCACCTTAAAGGTTCTGCTAGTTTATGGTGGGAGAATTTCGAGGCCATGTGTCCTGAAGGCCAAGCTACATCATGGAAGGAATTTTGTGAGGCTTTTCGCGAGCATCACATTCCATAGGCTCTGCTAGATCATAAGCAAGAAGAGTTCTATGATCTGACCCAAGGCAAGATGGATGTGGATGCCTATAGCCGTGAATTTGAACGCCCCGCATGTTATGCCCCCAAAAAAGTATCCACGGATGCCAAGAAGCAAGGTTCAGGAAAGGCCTTAACCCGAAGCTCCGTCATGACCTCAGTCTGCATGAGTTCGTTAGCTTCCAAGTTCTTGTGAACAAAGCAATCCAAGCAGAGACGAGCAGGATGACCTACGAGGAATCTCGAAAGCACAGCCATGATGTTGGATCATCTTCAACGTCTACATCCCAGAAGCGTAGGATATGGATTCCGAATGCCACTCTTCCTCCAAGGTATGCATCGAGGCCATCTTATGTGGCGCCTCATCTGCTGATGCCATGTGCTCCCCAGAAGAACCTCATCAACCGAGTGCTCAACCCGGATCCACGTCCCATTCATGAGGCATGCTTCAAGTGCAGTCAGCCTGGACATTATTCGAAGAACTGCCCTTTGTGAGCGTTCTACCTTCTTCAACAAGTGGTGGTGTTCGTTGCAAGACGCCAACCAAGAAGCCCAATGTCAGGTCAATTGTTTATACTTGTGGATGTGTGCACCATTTAACTTCAAAAGAAGCTAAAGATGATGCTAATGTCGTGCTTAAGACACTTCTTGTTAATTCTCATCCAGCCTCAGTTTTGTTTGACTCAGGAGCATCCCACTACTTTATCTCTGATCGTTATGCCTCTTTGCATAGCATTGCTTTTGAAGTTATGCCCTCTCCACTAGTAATTCAAAGTCCAGGTTCCAAATGGCAAACCAATGCAGTAAGCCATGGGAACCAAATCCTTGTTGATGGTTTAGTGTTTCTTGCCTCTTTGATATCCCTTAAAACTTCAGACATCAATATCATTTTGGGGATGAACTGGATGACAGCTCATCATGCCAAAATTGATTGTTTCTCTACGTCTGTTTAGCTTACCCATCCTTCTGGACAAATAGTCAATATGCAAACCCGTATTCTAGAGGGTATGATTTATTATCTCAATGCCAACCCCCTTCCAGACCTTGAAAACATTTCGGTAGTCCGTGACTTCTCGGATGTGCTTCTAGAAGAATTGCCAGGTGTTCCACCTGACAGAGAAGTAGAGTTTGTCATAGAACTTGTTCCAGGAACCACTCCAATTGCTAGAAGGCCCTATAAGATGACTCCCCAAGAGCTAGCTGAGCTAAATACCCAACTCGATGAATCTTTGAAGAAATGTTTCATCCATCCTAGTTCTTCTCCATGGGCTTGTCCTATCCTCTTTGTCAAGAAGAAGGATGGTACGGATCGGATGGTTGTCAATTATCGGCCGGTTAATCTGGTCACGATAAAGAACAAATATCCGCTCCCCAGGATCAATGATCTGTATGATCAGCTTGCTGGATCCGCAGTCTTTTCCAAGATGAATTTGAGATTAGGTTATCATCAAATCAAAATCAGGAACAGGGACATTCCAAAGACGGCATTTGTTACTCGTTATGGCCAATACGAGTACACCATCATGTCCTTCGGTCTAACCAATGCCCCAGCCACTTTCTCCCGCTTAATGAATTCGATCTTCATGGAGTATTTGGACAAATTTGTCGTGGTTTACTTCGATGATATCCTCATATACTTGAAGAACGAAGAAGAACATGTTGAGCATCTTAGGATGGTATTGATGAAACTCCGAGAGCACCGCCTTTACGCCAAATTCTCCAAGTGTGAATTTTCGTTGCCAGAAGTGACCTATCCAGGTCACGTAATTTCTGCGAAAGGTATTGCTGTCAATCCCGAGAGAGTTCAAGCTGTCCTTGATTGGACTCAACCTGAATCGGTGAAGCAAGTTAGGAGTTTCCTTGGCTTAGCGAGCTATTGTCGCCGCTTCGTTGAGAACTTATCCAAAGTTGCCAAACCTATAACTGAACTCCTCAAGAAAGATAAGAAGTTCGAGTGGACTCCAAAATGTGAGGAAAGTTTCCAGGAGTTGAAAAGACGACTGACTACTGCCTCGGTACTTGTACCCCCAGATTTTGCAAAGGACTTTGTTATCTACTGTGATGCTTCATGACAAGGTCTAGGTTGCATTCTTATGCAAGATCGTCATGTGATTGCCTATGCATCTCGATAGTTGTGTCCACATGAGGAAAATTATCCGACACACGATATGGAACTTGCCATAGTAATCCATGCACTAGTCACTTGGCGACATTACCTTCTGGGTAATCGTTGTGAAATATTTAGTGACCACCAAAGTCTCAAATATATATTCACCCAACCGGATTTGAATCTCAGGCAAAGATGGTGGATTGAGTTGATTATGGACTACGACTTAGGAATATCTTACACCCCAGGCAAAGCCAATGTCATGGCTGATGCACTAAGTCGTAAATCCTATTGTAACAACCTCTTGTTGCTACAAAGTCAACCACTTCTCCACGAGGAATTTCGTAAGTTAAACCTTCACATTGTTCCTCGAGGATTCTTTTCTACCTTGGTGGCGAAACCAACACTTGAGGATCAGATCATAGCTGCCCAGAAGCAAGATACGGGAATTTCTCATATCAAGAGCAACATCGCTAAGGGAGTTGCTCGTTCTTTCTCGATAAATGATCAAGGTGTTGTTTTATTTGAGGACTGCTTGGTGGTTCCCAAAAAGCAACAACTTCGAGAACTGATTCTCAAGGAAGCTCATGAATCTCCTCTCACGATTCATCTCGGTGGTACTAAGATGTATCAGGACCTACGCCAGAGGTTTTGGTGGACCCGGATGAAGAGAGAAATCACTCAATTCATTGCTAACTGTGATTTTTGTCGTCGCATTAAAGCAGAGCATCAAAGGCCTGCTGGCACCCTTCAGCCCTTGGCCATTCCCGAGTGGAAATGGGACAAGGTCGGTATGGATTTCATCACCGGCTTTCCAAAGACAAAGAAAGGGAATGATGCCATCTTCGTGGTTATTGATCGCCTTTCAAAAGTTGCTAATTTCCTTCTAGTTCGAGAAAGTATAACTGCTAGTCAGTTAGCAGATTTGTATATTTCTCGAATAGTTTCTCTTCATGGTCATCCTCTAGAGATCAATTCTGATCGTGGAAGTCTTTTCACTTCTCGATTTTGGGAAAGTTTCCAGAATGCTATGGGAACCCAACTCTCCTTTAGCACCGCTTATCACCCTCAGTCAAGTGGTCAAGTAGAAAGAGTCAATCAAATTCTTGAGGATATGCTCAGAGCCTGTGTTATCTCGTTCGGAATGAACTGGGAGAAATGTCTTCCATTTGCCGAATTTGCTTATAACAACAGCTTTCAGTCTAGTCTAGGCAAAGCTCCTTTCGAAGTTCTGTATGGACGAAGATGTCGAACGCCATTAAACTGGTCAGAAACCGGTGAAAGACAATTCTTTGCACGGGATATGATCCAGGATGTAGAAGAGCAAGTTTGCATCATTCATGAGAATTTGAAAACCCCCAATCTCGTGAGAAGAGGCAATATGACCGTCGTCATAAGGATGTAAGTTATGAAGTTGACGAGAATGCTTACCTTCGTGTGTCACCTTTGAAGGGCGCCCATCATTTTGATATCAAAGGCAAATTGGATCCTCGTTACATTGGTCCTTTTCGCATTCTTGCTAAAAGAGGAGAGGTTGCCTAGCAATTGGAACTACCCCCGTAGCTTTCCAAAGTTCATGATGTGTTCCACGTTTCTCAACGCAGGCGTTGCTTCAAGGATCCTACCGCGAAGTAGACCACGAAATGCTTGATCTTCAAGATGATCTCTCATATCAAGAATATCATGTTCGTATTCTTGATGAAACCGAGCGCAACACTCAACGTAGTAGCATCAAGTTTCTGAAGGTTCAGTGGTCGCACCATTCCGAGGATGAAGCAACCTGGGAGCGCGAAGATCGTCTTCGTTCTGAGTACCCTGCACTCTTCCCGACTACTCCGGAATCTGGGGACGAGATTCTTGTTTAGTGGGGGTAAGTTGTCACAGCCCTAGTTTCTTTATGACTGCAAGTGCATTCATGCATACATTTTATTTTCAAATGAAGATGAAATGAGGAATGATCAAGCCCCATAATTCAAAAATTTGTCAAATAAGCATTATAAAAATTGCTTCAAACAATTCCAAGAAAATGTTCCTGGTTCTCTAATAAAATATTGGTTTGAGTTAAAATTGTCAACCAATATTTTGGGATCACAGAAATATTTTATATTGGGTTTTTGAATTAAATTAACTCTACTTGCATTGGATATATATTTTTCTATATATGAAATATGTGTCAAATAATTTTGAAATTAATTATGTGGCATAAGTCATCTATGTCTAGGTCACATAATAATTTAGAGGATTTAAAAAATGGCTAGCTATTTTATTTAGCCAGCACAAATGTTAGAAAAATAGAAAAAACAGAAAATAAGAATGAAGGCAGAGGCTTACCTGGGCCTCCCTATAGTAGAAGTGGCCCGGCCCAGGGGCAGAGTCGTCTTCCACCTCTGCCAGTAGGCAGAGGGGGAAGCCGAGCACGGCCAGCCACGCGCCCGGCCACCTCCTCCTTGCCTGCTTGCTGCTGGCCTCGCCTAGGTGTGTCACGGCATGCCCCCCCTGTCGCTCTCTCCCTCTCATTCCCCTCCCTCTCCTCTGCCCGAACGCTGCCGTCGACGCCGCTCGCTGCCGCCGCAGCCTCCGGCCTCGTCGAGCCCCCTGTCACCTCCCATAGCTCCACCACGACCCCCTTGTCCTCCCCGTTGAGATAAAAGCCATCGGGAGCTCCTCAACGCCAAGCCGTCGCCGTTCTTCCCCGCCGGCCATCGGAGCTCGCCCCATCGATTCCTCACCGCTCCGTCGTCCCCAAGCCGCCGAGCCCCCTTATAGCCTCCCCGTGAGCTCGCCGTCCCTCTCCCCCTCTCCCTGTGGTCTCTAATGCCCTCTAGTCGTCCCCCTAGTCGAGACCGTACGGGAGCCCCTGCGAGAGAGCTCGTCGGCGAGCTGTCCGGCAGCCTCACGCCCTCCTGCCCCCTCCCGTGGACGCGCGCGAGCACCGGCTCTCTCCCAGTGCTATCCGCGCGCCAAACCGAGCCCCCTAGCGCATTTCCGGCCATCTTCGGCGGGCGCCGACGTGACCGGCCGGTTATGGCCTAATCCCCCTGCTTAGCCAGCCCCCAGCCGCTGACAGTGGGCCCCGCAGTGGGTCAAACCCCCGGTCAGCGCAAGGATTAGCCCCGTGTCGCTGACGTGTGGGTCCGGGTCGTCAGGTTTGACCTGGACCAGGCCTGTTGACCTGCTGACGTCGTGGTGACGTCATGCTGACGCAATAATGAATTTCTAGATTTAAAATAAATCAGAAAAATCCAGAAAATAATATAAACTTCAAAAATTCATAGAAAATAATCTGTAAGTCAGATGAAAATAATTTATATTTGAAAATTTATCAGAAAAATCCAATGAATCTAATGGTGGCGTTTTCATACATGTTAGAGCAATATAAATAGGCAAACTTGGACATTTTGTTCAAAACACAATTGGCCATTCTCATATGGAGTTGAATTTGAACCTTGTGTTCAAACTATCTTCATTTAACATGTTGATAGATGCATTAGCTCAAACCAGCAACATATTGCCATGCTATTATCATGCATCATTGTGAAGCATTTTCCTTGTTTAAATTATACCTTGTTTGATCTTGTCGATAGACTTGCGAGACGTAGTTATCAACGACATCGAAGAACATCTGAGTTCTTCTGGTAAATAGGCAAGCAACCCCCCCCCCTTGAGCATATCCGATACAATCCCATCTCTCGCTCTTGCTCTCATTTCAACGCATTAGGACAACGTGTTCAACTGCTACTTGTGTTGCGATAGATGAACCCACTCCTTTGCATGACCTGTCATTGTCATAGTAAATAGCTAAACCAAGCAACCTAGCATACCTAGTAGATGCTTGAGCCATGTTTCGCTATAACCCTGTTATGCTTGCTATGCTTAGAGTTGTGTCAGGTCTGATTCATTTGGGAGATGAACCGGAGTGAAATTGATGTGTCCTGATGATGAGAGTTAAGTGATGAACCTGGTTTAGGGCCCTGCTCGCAACGTTTCAGGACATGTTGGAAACCTCGGCCGGACTTCCATTATGGGTTCCAACTCAAATAGGCGACTGCTTTGCACGTGAGTCGTTGAAGGTTAACGTCCGTGGCCGACTCCCTCACCGGGCTTCCACTTGAAGGTTGTCGAGGTGCCTTTTTACGTGCACATGGCCATAAGTGGCGGGAGCATGTGCGACGATGTAGACCCCTACAGGGTAAATCATCTATTCGAATAGCCGCGTCCGCAGATATGGACTACTTGGATAATTGCATTGTTCATAGACAACTTAAGTGGATACTCTAAAATGCACCAAACAAGTGTGAGTGCTATGGATGGCTTCTCGTAGGAAGACGAGAGAGGATCCATAGTTGTGTATTGAGATGGTGAACATGTGGACTCATGTGTGATCTCTCGTAGGGAGACGAGAGAGTAGTGCTACATTGGTTACTTTGTCGTAGTCTAGGATGACCAAAGGTCAAAGCTGGCATTCTGTAGTAAACCCCACAATCCTGTTCATTGATACATGATGCATATGTAGATAGTTCTAATGTAAGACTTGCTGAGTACCTTCGTACTCACTGTTGCTTATTTACATTTCTGTAGAGATAGACGTTGTGTTCGGTTATGTTCTCCTGACATTGACATCGTTGGATTAGCTTAGTAACCCAGACAGAGGTCTGGTTCCTATGGTAGGGTCGTTGTAGCTTTTTAGGCTCTTCTAGTTGCTTTTGTAGATCTTTGTACTCAGACATGTAACTTTCGCTTGTTGTTTGTATGCTATGAATGTTGGGTCATGTGACCCCTTCTGCTTGTAACATTATACTATGTTGGCTCCTTGGAGCCTCCTAAACAAATGTTATGATTGTAGAGTTTTGTTGTGATGCCATGTTGTATCTACACATATCGTGCATAGTGCGTGTATGATTGAAATGCATTGGTATGCATGGGATTCAACACCTAGTTGTATGCCTTTAGTAGCCTTCTTACGAGGAAATGCCTCTTTGTGCTTCCACTGAGCCTTGGTAGCTTACTACTGCTCCGGACACACTGATTGACCGGCATGTATCATTTTTCGCTGTTGTGTGTGTCCCTTCATGGAAATTCACGCAGTGTAATGGAGTCCCTGTAGCCTACTACAACTCGTCTACATGCAGTGATGAAATTTATGTCCCATGGCGTAATGGAGTCCTTGTTGCTTGCTATGACTCATCTACACACGCTGATGACCGACACCTGCATTGCTGGGTAATGTATGCATGTCCCTGTATGGTTGTGCCACTTGGGTCTATAACTAGTCATGTCGACCCGGGTTCTTTCATGTGTGAATGCTAGCAACATGTTCATATCCGTGAGCCAAAAGGCGCAAACGGTCCCGGCCAAGGTAAGGTGGCAGCCGTGGGTGACCGTGCATGAGGCCGCAAAGTGGTGTGACGTGTTACAGGCTGGATTCATATGTCTTAGGATCGGGGTCCCGACAACTTTGTCATAAGTGACACCGTAATCATTTAAGGTTTCCTCATCCAAAGAAACTATGCATAGCAACTTGCAAAGGCTACATACTCGACCTCGTTTTGTTTCTTTAAAGACCAACTTACCAAAGAGCGACCAATGAATTGGCAACCTCTAGAAGTTGACTTCCTATCCATGATCTCCCGCCCAACCTGAGTTCAAATATCCTATGAGATCAAATGAAGCACCTTTGGGGTACCATAAGCCAAAGTTTGGGGTATGAGCCAAATATCTAAAGATTCGCTTGACCGCCACATAGTGGCTTTCCTTAGGTGTGATTTGAAATCATGCACAAATTCCCACACTTAACATAATATCCGATCTAGATGCACAAAGATAAGCAAGGATCCAATCATGGAGCGGTATACCTTTTAATACACGGCTTTACCATTGGGATCAATGTCAAGTTGGCATTTGAGTGGCATAGGAGTGTTGGCCTTGGCCGGCTTGACATCATCCGTCTTGAACCTCTTGAGCATGTCTTTAGTGTATTTTGCTTGGTTGATGAAGCTCCCTGGACTTCGTTGCTTGACTTCGAATACAAGGAAGAACTTCAACACTCCCATCATAGACATCTCAAACTCTTTGGTCATTAGTGCGGCAAACTCATCATTGAAAGCTTCGTTACGAGAACCAAATATAATATCATCGACATATAGTTGTCATATGAACAAGTCCCCTTTAACCCTCTTCGTGAAAAGAGTGGGATTAATTTTCCCAATTTCAAACCCACGGTCTTGCAACAACTCGGTAAGGTGTTCATACCACGCACGTGGGGCTTGTTTAAGGCCATAGAGTACCTTATTGAGCATGTATACATGATTGGGGAACTTGGGATCCTCGAACCGTGGGGGTTGCTTGTCATATACCAACTTCTTAAGAGGACCATTAAGAAATGCACTCTTCACATCCATTTGTTGCAATTTGAAATCATGATGAGATGCATATGCAAGCAACATGTGAATTGATTCAAGGCGAGCCACGGGAGCAAAAGTTTCACCATAGTCGATACCCTTGACTTGGGAGTAGACTTGTGCCACCAATCTTGCCTTGTTGCGAATGACAACACTGTTCACATCTTGCTTGTTCTTAAGGATCCATTTGATTCAATGACAATTTTATTCTCCTTTCGTCTTGGCATAAATTGCCACACTTTGTTGCGCTCGAAGTTTTTGAATTCATTATGCATGGCTTCAAGCTAATCTGTGTCCTCGAGCGCTTCTTGTACCTTTAGGGGTTCAACACAAGAAAAAAAATGTGTGATGTGAATGAAAGTTTGTTAATTGTTTACGAGTGGTTACCCTTTACTCAAGCTTCCATAGATGTTCTCCCAAACATGGTGTTTATGTTTAAGCTTGGAAGAAATCTTGGTGGCTTGTTGTTCTAAAATCTCCTCCATAGAAGGTTGGGGAGCATCATCTTTACAATCTTGAGTGCCGACATGAGATTGCTCTCGATCTTGAGCTTGATCTTGAGCTTAATATTGATTGGGGGTATGAACTTGATCTTGGGCATATCTTGGTGAATCACCATCGCCATGAGGTTGATCTTGCCCTTGATCTTGTTCACTTGGTTGAGGGCCTTCACTTTGCTCAAGTGTGTGGGTCTTGCTTTGGTGATGGTTCCACTTGAGTGAAACATTGTCCTTCTCCTTCGGGCACAAGGGGTTCCTCAATGGGTAGGAAGTGTCACACACCCATTCTTCTTATGGATTGGGAGGAATTTGATCACCTATATCACAAAGACCACTTTGCTACACTTGGAAGCCATTATTTTCATCAAACTCCATATTAGATGTCTCCTCAATGGGTCCATTGAGCTTGTTGAGAACACGGTAAGCGTGAGAGTTTGTAGCATAACTAAAAAATATGCCCTCTTGAGCTCTAGGTTCATAATTAGATAAACGAACAACTTTCTTGGGAATCAAACACTTACAACCAACCACCCAATAGTACTTGCTGTTGGGATTTTTACTGGTAATAATTTCACATGGAGTCTTGTGTAACCCTTTGCGAAGATAGATATGATTAGATGCATGACATGTGGCGTTGATGGCTTCGTCCCAAAAGTTGTATGGATATTTAAATTCCGCCATCATGATACTTTCTGCATCCATCAACGTCCAGTTCTTCCTTTTTGCAACACCATTTTGTTGAGGGGTATATGGTGCAGAGTATCGATGCTTGATCCCCTCATCACTAAGAAACTCATCCAAGGTGTAGTTCTTGAACTCGGTGTCGTTGTCACTTCTAATCATCAATATCTTTGCCTCATCTTGACGATGAGCTTCCTTTGCAAAGTCAATGACGGTTTGTTGGGTCTTACTCTTCCTTTGAGTAATAATTTTTTAGTGTGCTATTATATTATCATTCCAGGATACTTTTTGAGTAATAATTTACAAATTTATATTATTTTTGAGAACTAACCTATTGACCAAGTGCCTAGTGCGAGTTCTTTTCTACGTGTTTTTTACTTTTCAAGTATATAGTACCAAACGAAGTCCAATTGCCCGAATTTTTTTTTATGATTTTTCTGGACCAAAAGAAGACGTGGAAGATTCGGGAGAAGATCGAAGGCCGCACAAGGGAGGCACAAGCCAACAGGGCGTGCCTAGGCCCTGATGGCTTGTGCCTCCCTAGTGGCCCTCTACCCCGTTCTCTGGCCAATAAATTCACATATATTGCAAAAACCCTAGAGGGCATCACGAAACACTTTTGCCACCACCACAAGTCTCTGTTCCGCCATGATCTCATATGGAGCTCCGTTCCGGCACCGTCTCGGAGGGGGGATCGATCACGGTGGGCCTCTTCATCAACCTTGATGCCTTCATGATGATGTGTAAGTAGTTCGCCATAGACCTACGGGTCCATAGTTAGTACCTAGATGGTTGTCTCTCTCTTTCTATATCTCTCTCTATCTATCTATCTCTCTGTCTATCTATCTATCTATCTATCTATCTATCTCCATCTTCAATACAATGAGCATCGCTGTAACAGCCCGGGACTGACGCTCCAGAAGATTCCCCTTTTATCCCATTGCCGTCGTGTGCTTCATGTGATTGTCGCATTCATCATCACATCATTTGCATCATCTACATAGCATCATCACTCGTTTTTGAAAAATTGCATCCATTCGTTGTTGCCGGTTCTCTTTGTTTGTGTCGTCGACCGTTTGGAGAGCAACCGCACATGCACGCGCCCAAGGCATCGATAAAATATATTTTTAAAAGCGTGCAAAAAATATTCTCTGAATGGGTCGAAATTTGGCGAGCGATCTTGTTATAGTGTAGGTAGACCGCCTACCAAATTTCGTTGCAATCGGAGGTCATTTGATACTCGGACGATCAACGATAGTAGCGCAGTCATCAGTTTAATTATAGGACATTTTCGCTTTATAAAACTCATGTCACGGGCCGCATCACCTTCCCTCTCATCCCCACCTAGCCCAACTAAACAACCCATTAGATCCACCTAGCCTACCCCTCTACTTTAGACCGTCCGATCGAGATCAAACGGCCCAAAAACGGAGCCAATCAGCTAACCCTAACCCTCTTTCCTATTTAAGGCAGCTCCCCCTACCTAATTTGACCTTCCTTCCTCCCTATCTCGAAATCAGTGCCCCTAGCCGCCGCCAGCAGTCTCCACCTCCCATCTCCTAGCGGTCCCGCCGAAGCCCATCTGGAAGCCCACCCGGGCCCGAACCGTTGTCGCTGCCCGGACGAGCCGCTCCGCCATAGCCCGATCTCCCCTGTGCTCGATCCTACAGCCACTCGAGGGGAGGAGCCCCTCGATCCAACGCCACCGCCTTGATCGCGCCGCCGGCCACCGGAGCACCACCGCCGGCGAGCCAGGCCGACCCCACACACCTCTCCTCCTCCTGTAGTTCTCTCTCCCTCCCTAGTCTCATCTCTCTCTCTCTCTTTGTGCCCTCCCGATGTAGGAGCTCCGCCACCGGTTCCCTGTTTGCTCATCGCCGCCCCGCACCTTCGGTGACCAGATCTGGCTAAGAATCACTGGATCTGGCCGCCCCTAGCCCGTTCCTGGCCTCCCCGCCGCCTACCGCCGGCCGACATTGCTGCAGCCGCCCGTCGCCATGGTCTCCTCCTCTGGATCGAGAGGACGAGGGCGATGCCCCAGCACCGTTGAACGATCGTCGCCCGCGTGTGGCAGCCACCCATGCCCAAGGCCTGGCCCAAATCTGCCACAGGACCGCCCGGCCTCCTCTCCGAGTGGGCCAAAGCCCACGAGGTGAGCACCCCCCCCCCCAAGCACCCTTTTTTCTGTTGGACCTTTGGCCCATGTTGCACTGCTGCTATTCAATTCCCATAGGAGCATTTTAGTATGTGATGCCCATGTCCACAGTTCGGGCCCTATTGCAGATTCGGCCTATTGTAGTTTTTTTTCGTTCTGCGAATTTCGTAATTATCCAGAGAAAAACTATTTTACACAAAAGTCCTCCATCTTCATGCATTTAATAACTTTTCAACCATGGATCGTATGTAAAAACTTTATATATGTCAAATGACTAGAATTTCATGTAGATTCACAATTTTCAACTCTCACGTGTGATCAATATGTTTACCTTGTTGTTTTCATGCAATTTGCGTCAATGCAATGTTAGGATGATTATTTCATAACTATTGAACCATAGCTCCGATTAAAATGTTTTACATATGTAACTTGACTAGAAAAATGCATAAAATCTCATGGTGCCAATTATTTTTCTGTTTAACAACTCTAAAATATGATTAGTACAGATATGGACCAAATTCATATTATGCTTATGGGGATGTTTCAGAAATGCTATATGTTGCTTCTGGCCGCATTTAAAATGCCTAGATGATATAGTTGTTCATGCTTCACCTCTTGTCGTGATAAACAACATTAAACACTTTTCTCATAATATGGAGACTTATTAGTTTGTTATATGTATGTTGTCCCTATCCATTTAAAATTGCTTAATTCCATCATCGCCTTATGCCCTGACCACACATGTTAAACAACATTTAATATTGATGAGTACCTAAACGAGAGTGAACTAAATAATCGATCGTGCAGTTTCGTCAATTTGCAACCCGTTGCATATTGAGCTTCACTTAATGTGTAGTAGTTGTTTGTTGTTCTTTCCATGTAATGCCATGTGTTGCATATCTAACCGGACATGCATCATATTTGGTTGTGCATCATGCCATGAATATGTTGTGGTGTTTCTCTTGTGTTGATTGTTGTTTCCGGATTGCTTCTTATCGATAGAGTTCCGAAAGCGTTCGGAGTGTGAGGATTCATTTGACTACATTGGCTCGTCTTCTTCATGGACTCATTCTTCTTCCAAGCGGGATCTCAGGCAAGATGACACATTTCCCTAGATACCACTACTATCATCGCTATGCTAGTTGTCTCGCTTCCATCGTTATATCTCGCTACCTACCACTTGTTTGTCAAGCCTCCCAACATTGCCATGATAAGCCTCTAACCCTCCACCTCCCAGCAATCCATTGTTTGGCTATTTTACCGCTTGTTGAGCCCTTCTTATACCGTTTCTAGCTGTAGGTGCAATTGCTTCCATGTGTCAACATGGACATTCTTTTGTTATCACAATATTATTGCTATTAATTTAATGCATATATATACTTGGTAAAGGGTGAAAGGCTTGGCCTTTTGCTCGGTGCTTTCTTCCACTTTTGCCGCCCTAGTTACTTGTGTACCGGTGTTATGTTCCATAACTGAGTGCTCCTAACATGCTCGGGGTTGTTGTGAGGACCCCCTTGATTTTCGTTTTAGGATAAAACTCATCTGGAAAGGCCCAACATTGGTTTTACCATTTGCCTAATAACTAAAATTACATAGGGACCCACCGGCACCCGCAGATCTTTAATCAACAACCAGGGCCAGTGTTCTGCATGAGTGTTGGTCCACCTACCTAGCAGTCGGCGGTGCCACCTCGGGGCAACTCGAGGCATTTTTAGGCTACTGTCCACTTCGCATAGACGAATGATGCCCGTGGATAGAGAGCACACGGCTCTAGATGCGGATCTGGCTCACCGCGAGGCCTTGCTGGATTTGTTTTTACCTTTCCCGAACGTCTTGCGCATGTGATTTTGACGACACTTTGGGCTATCTCGAAGTAGAGATTTTCCTCAGGATTCCGCAAATACTACGGGTGATTCCACAGGTGAGGAGTTTCGCGGCGTGTGGTTAATTGGTGATGGATGAGTTGGAGCACCCCTGCAGGGTTAAATCTTCTGGAAAGCCGTGCCCGTGGTTATGTGGCAACTTGGAAACTTTATTTAACACCCGGTCATAGCAAACTTGAAGTAAACTCAAATAAAATACACCAACCGTGTGCATAACCGTGACTGTCTCTTCTCATGAGCCCTTATCCAAGAAAGAACACGGTGGGGTTATGTTTGACGTAAGTAGGTGTACAAGATCACTTAGTGATCATTTCTAGTTCACGTCTGTTATGCGTAGACCACCCACTTTACTTTCTGTATCCGTAAGTTAGCCACTCAAACAAATGCTTAGTTGCTGCTGCAGCCTCACCACTTAACCATACCTCGCCCATTAAGCTTTAATAGTCTTGATACCCTTGGAAATGAGATTGCTGAGTCCCCGTGGCTCACAGATTACTACAACAACAGTTGCAGGCATAGGTAATGCGATGATTTGACGTGAGCGCGATGCTTGTTTGATTGGAGTTCTTCTTCTTATTCATCGATCTAGGATGGGTTCCAGGCGGCAGCCTGAGATAGCAAGGACGAATGTCATTTTATCGTTTGATTTCATCCGTAGTCAGACCCTACTCTTCTGTATGATGTTTGAGTATGTTGTTGTATTGATGTGATCTTGATGTAGCTTGTGGCAAGTGTAAGCCAATTCCATATAATCATCTCTTCTGTAAATGTACTTGTAATGATATCCATTCTTGCAACACGATGAGATGCGCTTCTATCCCTGTCAAGTCCCCCGTGCAAAAATAAGGATAGGAACGCATCTTGGGCGTGACAATAGCATCTTCGTTTTGATCTATCCGATGTAATTCTTTTGTATGGTGCATTTGTCGGAATCCGGTGAATGGTAGATTTATGTTTCAGTTTATTCATGAAAATTGTTTGAGTCACATCTGAATATTATTATGATTCTTGTTTGCATGATCATTATAGTTTCATAAACTCTCTGATCTATTGAAACAGTTTGGCCAACTAGATTGATATACCTTCAGTGAGAGGGGTGTGTTGTAGTGGGTTCAATCTGGCGGTGCTCTATATCCCAGTGCCAAAAGGGGACAATACACGTCTTTGCATTGTTGCCACTAAGTATAAAACGATGGGGTTTATTCATATTGATTGAGTTTAGTTTTTCTACATCATGTCATTGTTCTCTAAGCATTACTCTGTTTGTCATGAACTTAATACGTAGAGAGGCAAGCATAGAAGCGCTCTTGAAGTTGAGTAATAGTAATAGGTGCAGGAAGGAGTCGGCCTATTTGCTTATGGACGTGATGCCTATGTTCACATAATCATTCCTGTGAATATCACATAGCTATGCGTTTTTCTGTCAATTGCCCAACAGTCATTTATTTACCCATCATATGTTGCCTACATGAGAGATGCCTCTAGGGAAAACTATGGCCCCTGTGTCTATTCACTTATATATTTACAAAACCTATCATTACCTTGCTGCCATTATTTAATTTTTATTTTATTTTGCAATTTACAATTATCTACTATTATCTACACACCTCACTTGCTTGCAAATAACAAGATCAAGGGGATTAACAACCCTCTTGCTGCGTTGGGTGCAAGTTGTTTGCTCTTTTGTGTGCAACTATTGAAGACGGTTGTCGATTGATATTCCTACTGGTTCGATAAACCTTGGATCAAGGGGATTTTTGGCGCCGTTGTCGGGGAATATCATCACCAACTATCAAGTAACTTCATACAAATTATCGTTCACTTGTTCTTATTTTTATTTTTTGTTATATTTAGTTTGTATCATAAAAATCAGAAATACAAAAATGTTTATCTTTGCTTCTTACTTGTTTACTTCTTTGCTTACTAGTTTACTTGTGTTGTGTGTTATGTTTGCTTGAAAGTTACAATCATGTTTGAGTTTGAGAAAGTTATTGTTGAAAGTGCTAGTGAAGATATTGCTAGAGACTTGGATGAAGGAAGACAAAAAAAGTATTGATTGCAGTCATGATCCTCCTAAAAGTCAAGTTCCTACTAGCAACACTCACACGGTCATAAATTCCAAAATTTATCATGTGGACAGTGGGAACATTATTGGAAAGCATGTTATTCAAGATTTTTTGGAATACTCGATAGATTCCCCCCTTATTAAAAGATCCATACTTTATGAAACACATTGTTATGTGGACGCTATTATCATGCTTATATTGAAATTAGAAAGAAAGTTTGTGCATCTCCATCCTATGCTTCAAAAGATATTTTCGGGAGTATTGGAGATATGGCCTGGAGGCAATCATGTATGATGATATTTCCTATGGATTTATGAATAAAGATAGTAGTTGGACATTATCATTGATGTGTATCAAC
The DNA here is from genome assembly GCA_022496015.1 of Hordeum marinum. NCBI lineage: Eukaryota > Viridiplantae > Streptophyta > Magnoliopsida > Poales > Poaceae > Hordeum > Hordeum marinum. The sequence goes on along the minus strand of CM039678.1, from coordinate 307,171,473 downwards.
AAGTATGTTACTTGTTTGTGAGACTATACATTGCATGATGACTGTCCTAAATGGTCCCTAGTCGAAAGGGTTGTGTGGACGTGCAACCAATCAGACTAGCATATGACATGGTGGATGGTCTAGTCTCACTGGCCATGTAGCATTGGATGCTAGCCGGATAATATGAACTCAGAAATATCTGGTCAGATTCGACGTAGTTGGATCCGATTCAAGATAAGGTCTGAGTTGGATAGACCCAACTATGAGACACGGCGATAGGTCATCTGTGAGTCTCTAGTACAACATACGTTCTATGTCCTAAGACCTGAGCTGGTGCATGTACTCGGGATGGTGACAGACTTGCTTTGGGCCGACCAAACGCTACTCCATTACTGGATAGTTACAAAGGTACGTTTCGGGCTTGTACAGACCCATGCCGCAAGACATGGTCGAGCAAGATGGGATTTGCCCCTCCGATCAGGAGAGATATACTCTGGGCTCCTCGAGTGATCCAACCTGGATAATCATGGCCATGCAATGAGGATTATGAGATAATCCGAAGTGTTGGTCAGATTCATCGGAACAACAAAGAGGTAGTTCTGCAACAAGAATGACCATGTCGCCTTGAGCACAACAACATATATCGTGTGGCAAATGGAACAGAAGTGTGAAGTACATGTTCGCCTAACGAGCTTCATCGAACACTTGGAGTCAGCATGCTTTGCTAGAGGCCACTACCGATTGTTCGAGTCAGATGTGATCCGAATCGTGACCAAGTGAATGAGAATCTAAGGGGTCGTACACTTAAGGGAAGGAACAGATGGGCTTTGGGATCCATATGAGGCCCAAGAGTTGAGCCCGTACCAGATGCCTATATATAGTGGAGGTGCGGCACACTCATTCCATTGATCGCTTCGGCGTCATCATTAGTTTTGCATGTGTTGCAAGTAGATACCTCCACTCGCCGCCGAACTGTGTGATAGGACCTCGTAGTCCGTTGCTCGGTGTTCCTCCTACACGTGCGGATACCATTAGAGGCAATGCACTTGTGCCGCTCCAACGAACCTGTACGTGGGATCTAGAGACCTATTGTTCGAGGGAGATCGGACCGGCTGTTCAAGGGATATCAGACAAGGAGGAGACGGACCACGCGGATGCGCTGCCCCAAATCTACTTTCACTACACGACACTTCGCGTCTAGTGGTTGAAAGCACATTTGCTCCCTTGGTGGTTTTGGTAATTAATAAAAACATATAAGTCATTGAACTAATGTTTCCACCAAGTATATTTTAGGAAATGTTCAATGATAGGATTGGCAAAAGGATGGTGGAGATTGTGGAATACCCCAAGATGCAAGGGAATAGGTTGGCAAAGCTTCAAGCAAGAGGACTCTACATTTTATATTTGTGAGAAATCACTTTAAGTCCATAGGAAAGCCAATACTATTAAAAGGGGGTAAGGTTTTGTTGGTGAACAAAATGCTCATACATGCATAAGTGATAGTCACGAAAAACACCCACAAACTCTCCCAGCAAAGTCTGTCCAAAGCCAAACACTCAAAATCGGTGCAACAAACATTCTACACTCGGTGTCACCGATTCCAAACCCTAGACAGACTCAGCCAAACCCTAGATTTTCGGGGCAACCGATACTGCATCCGGTGCCACCGAGTTGGGCTGCTAATTTTCTCTTATGCAAGTTCATAGTTTCGGTCCCTCCATGATTGTTGGATCAGCGTCACCAAGATTGGACATTCTGACCGTTGGTCACCTTATCGGTGCAACCGAGATTCCTATATCGGTCTCACCGAGATTCAAAAGTTGCTAACTTTAAGTCACTTCGGTACAAGCGAGATTCACACATCGGTTCCATCGAGTCTAACTTATTGTGTGTAAAGGTTGGAGTTTTGGAGATGCCTATATATATACCCCTCCACCACCACCTACTCGAGAAAAGTACTCAAAATTGTTCCCCACTCATATCTATTAGTTTTCTGAGAGAGAACCACCTATCCTTGTGTTGAGGTCAAGATCTTCCACTCCAAGCATATGGATCTTGATTTCTAGCCTCCCCAGGTTGCTTTCCACCCAATCAATCTCTTCTACCAAGCCATATCTATGAGAGAGTGATTGTGTGTTGAGGAGTCTATCATCTTGAAGCACAAGAGCAAGGAGTTCATTGTCCTTACCGAGCCTCTTACCATTTGAAGGGTGGTTCCTCTTAGATTGGTAAGGTGTCGCTTGGGAGCCTCCTACTTCGTGTTGTGGAGTGAACCAAGAAGTTTGTAAGGGCAAGGAGATCACCTACTTCGTGAAGATCTACCCCGAGTAAGGGTAGCCCTCCGTGGACGTAGGCCGTCATGGTATAGTCAAGGTTGCTTCTTCATGGAACCCTCCATGGGTAGAGCCCTCCATGGACTCTCGCGACCATTAACTTTCATGGGTTCAAGACCCCATGAACGTGGATGTACGATAGCACCACCTATCGGAACCACGGGACAAATCATCGTGTCACCAATTGTGTTTGATCTTCCTACCATCTCTTTACTTACATGCTTCTCCTTACTTTCCGCTCCTATACTCTTAGCCATGCATGTGTAGGGTGTACTTGACATACTATGAATGCTAAAATCTGCCAGGAATTAAAATTGGGAAAAAGGTAGATTCTTATTTGGTCAAGTAGTCTAATCACCCCCCTCTAGCACTACTTTCGATCCTACAAGTGGTATCGGAGCTTTGGTCTCCATTGCATTGGACTCGTAACCTAGGAGAAGTATGGCGTCTAGTGAGGGAAATTATCACCGTAGAGGTCCGTACTTTGATGGCACAAATTTTGCTAGTTGGAAGCACAAAATGAAAATGCATTTGCTTGGTAATAACCCCTCCGTTTAGGCTGTTGTTCGTGTTGGCATGCAGGGTGAATTCTTTGCGGAAGGAAAGGAACCCGATCGTGAAGTGATTGCGATGAGTTGAAGATGTTGCAACTCAATGCTCGAGCATGTGACATTCTCTTCAACTGTCTATGCCCCAAAGAATTCAACCAAATCAGCCATCTTGAGAATGCAAAAGAGATTTGGGACACTTTGATTGATATGCATGAAGGTACAGAATCTACGAGAGAATCCAAGTTGGATGTTCTTCAAAGTTAACTTGACAAATTCAAGATGAAGGATGGTGAAGGAGTCGCTGATATCTACTCTAGGCTAGCTCTCATCACCAATGAGATTGCCGGCTTAGGAAGCGAAGAAATGACTGACAAATTCATCATCGAGAATATACTTCAAGCTTTGGATGATCGATATGACACCGTTTGCACATTGATCCAAATGATTCCCAACTACAAAGACCTCAAGCCAACGGAAGTGATTGGTAGAATTGTTGCTCATGAGATGACACTCAAAACAAGGAAGAGCTTCACCACAAGTCAAGCGGTGCTTACAAAACTGATGCTCCCGCTACCTCAAGAGACAACCTTGTCACAAATGAAGAGATAAGCCTCATGGTCAAGAAATTCAACAAGTACTACAAGAATAGAAGCAAAGATCGAAGCTCCAACTCAAGATATGAAGAGAAGCATTCGTCAAGTCATGACCGGAACTGCTACAATTGTGGGAAGCCCGGACACTACTCCAATGAGTGCATGGCTCCCTATAAATGAAGAGAAGAGTCACCAAGAACACGAAGCTCAAGAGATGAGTCACCTTGAAGAGAGAAAAGGAGTACAGATGATCGTTATGAACGAATACCCTCAAGGAGAAGTAGGGACTCAGAGAAGAAGGACAAGTACACCAAGAGCTACTCAAGAAGGAAACATCAAGCTCATGTTGGTGAATGTGTTTCCGGCTCCGAATCCGACAACCACTGCGAGAGAAGCTATCACTCAAACTCTGACTATAGTCAAGATGAAGGTGTTGCCGTACTTGCACTAGTGACTACCAAATCCTATGATCTATTTGATTCACCAAATGAAGGGAGTGGAAGTTGTTGCATGGCTAAAGGCCCCAAGGTGTCACACTCTGAGTATCTTGATTTCAATAGTGATGAAGATGACTTGTTAATTGAAGATGACTCGCTATTTGACAAATCTAGTAATGTTAGTCAAAATGAACTTGCTATTACTCACTCTAGTGTAGATAACTTGTGTGATGATGATAAGTTGGAAATAGAACGACTAACTCAAGAACTAAAAACTCTTAAGTTAGCTCATGAGTCAACTCTAGAAGATCATAGAGAGCTTGTAAGGACACATGAGAAGCTACGCTTCGAGAAGCTCAATTTAGAGCAAGAGCATGAGTTCCTTAAAGCTATCAATGACGATCTTCAAAAGAAGACTTCCTATTATCTAGCCAAGCGACTTCTCTTATCTACATTCATGCCACAAGTTAAGTCTAAGCAAGCTAGTAACAAAGGAAAGAAAGGTTCTTCAACTAGTAGCAATAAAAATGATAAATCCAATGATATTGCTTCTAGTAGTTCTCTTGATCCCACTAACTCTTCTCTTAGCCAAGTTACACTTGAGCAAGAAAATGAACTTTCAAAAGGGATTATAGATAAAGGTATCTACAAGAGTCTTGAAGGGTCCAAACAATTTGAGGAGATTGTACGCATGCACGAAGGATACCAGAAGAATCGTGGTGTTGGCTACTTAAAGGCTAATGGGGTTGAATGGGAAGAAGGTCAATACCCCAATCCCATGTTTGTTCCTCAAAAGGAGAAGTATGAAAATACTCTCCCCAAGGGAACAAAATCTCAAGATGATGTTCCACCACAAGACACCAAGCTCAAGGACAAGAACAAGCTTCAAGAGGACATTGACTCTTATGAAGATGAATCCCAAGCTTTGGTGAAGTGGGTTCCCAAGGCTACTACAAGCTCAACTTGTACAAGTGCTACTTCAACACCAAGGATCCCCATCAACTTGATGTGGGTCCCCAAGAAGAATAACTAGAGAGTTCTTGAGGGTGACCCCACCAATGAAATTCACTCATATTCATTATTGGCAAGAACTAGTTGCAGTCAACATCAACTCTATGCAATACTTCAAGGAGTCACACATTCCCTCAAAGGTAAGCAAGGGACAAGGTAATCAACAAATCAATGGACATCATCAACATATGCTTTGCACTCCATGTCCATAGATATCCTTGTATTTGTCTCTTGTATGTTGGGACTAACCCATGTAGGTGAGAAGAGTAATGAAACAACAAGGATGCTCCCAACTCTTGGTGATCTTCATCAACCTTGAGCATCCACCACTACCTCACCAACATGAAGTCTTCATCGACAAAACCCAAGGTTAGTTTGTCCCTCCTATGGGGGGATGTCACATCAAGGGGTAGCTTTACTCTAAGACTTGAGTTAAAGTGTCTCTTAGTATGTGAAAACATTAAATGCTTTATGTAAAAGTGGTATCCCCACTTGTGCTTAAATGATGAGTATGACCTCTGATCAAGTATTCTTACTTGGCTCCTAAGACAATATACTCATATATAGATGACTCTGTCATCGCCAAAGTGCTTGTTATATGCTATTGTGTTTGTGCATGTTTGCCATGATTTCATTTGACATATTATTGTGTGAGCATGTTGGTCTGCATTTATTTACTCATTCGAGGGTATCCAATTGTTGCTATTTGGATTTTCATATTTATTTGGCAATTGGATATACAAGAATGCCTAGGACCATTCTTTAGCTATCTATACTTTCTCACCTCGTACTCTATTCATGCTGCATCACAAAATTTGAAAAAGTACTTTTCGATCACTCTGTGTGAGGAGCACTCGGAGTTCCATATCGTCAAGGACTGACCATTAAAACCTCCCAAATGCATTCCGGTGGAACCAACCCACAATTCTCGGTCTCAGCAAATGCCTAGGGTTGATCTGGTTTTTATACCTCGGTAAGACCGATTTCATATTCTCGGTTACACCGAGTTTCCCTGTCAGCTAACAGTTGTGAAACTCACTGACACCAAAAATATCAACTTGGTGTCACCGACAGCGATGGGTATATAATCGGTGGACCCTGACGCTTTGAATTTCACTCGTCAAATGTCGCACCTCCACAACCCTAGCTGTCACCCGAAGACCTCGGTCATCGCCTTGCCTTCCCCGAGCACCTCCGCCATTGGGAATCGCTGTCGTCGACATTTTCTTCACCAATGTCGCCGCCGTAGTGGATCTATTGCCGCATTAGGGTATAGATTCGGCCCCCTCTTGCGCTACTCTATCCAAATCTTGCGCATTAGGGCATATTTCCCATCTAACCACAATTTGAAATCTTTCCATCCACAAGAAAATCCCGTAGAGTAGAGAACCATTGATTTTTAGGGTTTTGTTGTCCGCCCGATGAAACTCTGTGGAACCAAAGCAGGCAAATCGGTGACATCGATTTGTATGACTGTGTTGCTGAGAACTTTCTCGGTGAAACTGAGTGCACCTTTCGGTCTCACCGAAAGGGGTGCCAAGTTTCGGGTAAGGGGAAAGTCTGTCTCGATAGCTCCGATATTTTTGCTTTGGATGTACCGATTTTCATTTGACATAATGTAAAACCATGAAAATCTTTTGTTCAAACTTTCAAAAATCAGCCTCATTTTGTGATGACTTATCCTATTCTACTCTTCTATATTCTATTCATAGGGTTAGCATGCCAGGTTCAGACAGTCAGAATTTGCCAGAGCAGAACGTTGAGATGAGTTCAGGCACGAGTCTTGAGTCAAGTTCTTCCATATATCCACGCACTCCCAGTTCTCATGGATTGCCTAAGGCTACCACTAGGACAAGGAAGAGACTCAACTCAGAGGAAGAGGATTCTGATTTTGTCCCATCAGAGATTCTTACTAAGAAGCAACATCAGGCTGCAAGGAAGGATGCCAATGAGGCCACCTCATCTAGGAAGGTGGTCATCAAAATTTATGCTCCTGTAGAAACCTTCAAAGCACATGAGAGTTCTAGGGAAACAGTGTCTGTTGAGGTCCCCGGGAAGGCTGTGGCAAAGAAGATAGCCAGGAAGAGGATCATCCATGTGCAGGGCAGGCCTACCTCAATGTATGAGGATCCAGAGGAGGCTGCTGCTGCAGAGGAGGAAGAGGAGGAACCTGTTGCTCAGGCCCTTCCTAAGAAGAAAGCCAAGAAACTTTGGGCTGATGCTATGCCCAAGATAGGCCCCTCCAAGAGCACCAAGGCAACTTCAAAGAAAGCTGCTGCACAGAAGTCCAAGAGGACAACTAGAGACATGCCCGCTTCTAAGAAGAACAAGAAGTCCACTTTTAGAGAAGTTGGTGATGATGATGATGTTATGACTGTTCTGATGAAGCTCAGACCTCACCTTCTAGTTCATGATGCCAGCCACCCAGTAGCTGAGGATATGAAGAAGAGGAAGGATTCAGGCTTGAGGGCATGGAGAGCTATTGATCCATATTCCCAGAGGATAAAGACTGTTGTAGATTACAGGTTTTATACCAAGGAACAATAAGACTTCTATGAGACAGTTTTGCTAGATAAGAGCCCTACAGTCAGTGACATGACGTATGTTGACTGGAAGTACATCAAAGATAATGCGGATTACTTTCCATGTGTCCAAGACAACTTCCATTGCATTGGACTTGATAAATTTGTTGGGAAGGAGTTCACTGCTTGGAACGATCAGATGATCATGCAATTCTACTCTACTGCACATTTCTATGGAGTTGGTAGGATTGTATGGATGATTGAAGGAGCAAGATATGAATCTTCTGTTGATGAGTGGGCTACCATATTAGGAGTCCCAGAGGTTCAGGATGGAGATTTGGATGTTTACACAGAATCCAAGGAGAGCCACAATGCTATGAAGGATATGTATAATCCTACCCTACACATAAAGTGCAATCTCAAAAGCTTGGTTCTATCTACTTTCTCCAGCCAGGCCTCCGTACCATGAAGACCATCCTGAGGCATACCTTGATGCCCAAGTCTAAAGATGAGAAGATGATTCATGGATACTCCATCAACAGGATCATCCATCTTGATCGTCACACCAGGCTTCGAGTGATGGACTTGATGGTAGAGACTATGAAGAGGGTTGCTGCTAATCAGAAGCGCTCATGCTGCTATGCATCCTATATCCAGATGCTCATCAATTCTCAGCTTGAGAAGAACATCTTTGCTTTGGACAGTCCCCATTTGCCACTTCAGTCGGACTTTGAGGACAATGTTGTGGTGATGGACCCAAACCATCCCACATCAGCTGCAGCTCAGGCACATGGAGAGCCAGAAGCAGAGGCAGCTCGAGCCATTGGTGCTCAGGTTCCTAGGTCTAGGAACGAGCAGATGGATATTTTCATCACCACTATCATGAATATGAAGAATGACATCAAGACCATCATGGATACTCAGGAGATCCTTGCAAACATCATTGATGATAGAGTGAAAACTCAAAATGACAAGGTTGATAGGCTGACTAAGATAGTAAATGAGCTCAAGAAGGAGGTTGATGAAGCCCCAATCCGTTGCACCTCTTTAGAGTCTGAGTCTTCCAATGATGAGGAGGATAGTGCACCTATCAAGATGACTGCCCAGTTCACAACTAAGGCCAGGACTCCTACAGTACCAGCTCTAGAGACGAGGCCTTCAATTTTTGCTCCAGCCACAGTATCTTCAGCTCCATCAGCTACAGTGCCTCCGTATCTACTCCAGCTCCATCCAAGACTTCAGCAAAAGTCTTTGCCAACGCAGTTCTCTCGACTCCGACATCGACGACCGGAGGAGATCAGCCGCAGAATGATTAGCTATATCTCTTTGAACTTTCTGGTAACTTGTTGCCAAAGGGGGAGAAGTTGTATATAGATCTTAGGCTTCAAGTCAGAGAGCCTCTGTTTTTATTTGCTGGTTCCACAAGACATTTGGTTCGTTTTGGTTTGACGTGAGATACTTTTGTGTTTGTGTTTGGTCATACATTGCTATGTGTGTTGCTACTATTTCCTATCATTTTATGATTATGTGATGATCACTCACTTTACTTGTTGTGTTGTGCTATGTTGATTAAATCTTATTACTCTCGCACACCACCAAATTGTATGTGACATGGAAGAAGTGACCCATGTACCTAATGGATTGTGCATTTGCATTCAAACGCAAATTTAAAATAATGCACAAATTCAGGGGGAGCTCTTGGTTATCACATACTTCTCAAAGCGACGATTATATTCATTGATTATACCGTATGTCGAAGCTTGGATCTATATGTTGTCAATAATTGCCAAAAAGGGCGAGATTGAAAGCACATTTGCTCCCTTGATGGTTTTGGTAATTAATAACAACATATAAGTCATTGAACTAATGTTTCCACCAAGTATATTTCAGGGAATGTTCAATGATAGGATTGGCAAAAGAATTGTGGAGATTCGGGAATACCCCAAGATGCAAGGGAATAGGTTGGCAAAGCTTCAACCAAGAGGACTCTACATTTTATATTTGTGAGAAATCAATTTGAGTCCATAGGAAAGCCAATACTATTAAAATGGGGTAAGGTTTTGTTGATGAACAAAATGCTCATACGTGCACAAGTGATAGTCACCAAAAACACCCACAAACTCTCCCACCAAAGTCTGTCCAAAGCCAAACACTCAAAATCGGTGCAACAAACATTCTACACTCGGTGCCACTGATTCCAAACCCTACACACACTCAGCCAAACCCTAGATTTTCGGTGCAACCAATACTGCATCCGGTGCCACCGAGTTGGGCTGCCAACTTTCTGTTACACAAGTTCATAGTTTCGGTCCCTCCGAGATTGTTGGATCAGCGTCACAGGGATTGGACATTCTGACCGTTGGTCACCTTATCGGTGGAACCGAGATTCCTATATCGGTCTCACCGAGATTCAAAAGTTGCTAACTTTAAGTCACTTCGATACAACCGAGATTCACACATCGGTTCCACCGAGTCTAACTTATTGTGTGTAACGGTTGGATTTTTGGAGATGCCTATGTATACCCCTTCACCACCACCTACTCAAGAAAAGTACTCAGAGCTGTTCCCCACTCATATCTATCAGTTTTCTGAGAGAGAACCACCTAACCTTGTGTTGAGGTCAAGATCTTCCACTCCAATCATATGGATCTTGATTTCTGGCCTCTCCAAGTTGCTTTCCACCCAATCAATCTCTTCTACCAAGCCATTTGTGTGAGAGAGTGATTGTGTGTTGAGGAGTCTATCATCTTGAATCACAAGAGCAAGAAGTTCATCGTCATTGTTGAGCCTATTACCTTTTGGAGAGTGGTGCATCCTAGATTGGTCAGGTGTCGCTTGGGAGCCTCCTACTTCATGTTGTGGAGTGAACCAAGAAGTTTGTAAGGGCAAGGAGATCACCTACTTCGTGAAGATCTACCCCGAGTAAGGCTAGTCCTCTGTGGACGTAGGCCGTCATGGTATAGTCAAGGTTGCTTCTTCGTGGAACCCTCCGTGGGTAGAGCTCTCCATGGACTCTCACGACCGTTACCCTCTGTGGGTTGAAGACTCCATGAACATGGATGTATGATAGAACCACCTATCGGAACCTTGGGAAAAATCATCGTGTCACCAGTTGCGTTTGATATTCCTACCCTCTCTTTACTTACATGCTTGTCTTTACTTTCCGCTGATATACTCTTAGACATGCATGTGTAGGGTGTACTTGACATACTATGAATGCTAAAATCTGTCAAGAATTAAAATTGGGAAAAAGGTAGATTCTTATTTGGTCAAGTAGTCTACCCCCCCCCCTCTAGCACTACTTTCGATCCTACAGTGGTAACGATCTGTGATCCATCTCCGTCGAATGTTCTTCGATGTTCTGCGTGTAGGAAAATTTAAATTTGCATGCGATGCACCTATACTAGAACCCAACAGGGACTTCCTAGCATACACGATCCTGAGATTAAGAAAATTGCTATCAATATACTTGTGCATGAATTTGATTATATTATGCATGAAGCAAAATATAGGTTTGCCTTCTATGGAATAAAATTTGAACATCCCCCGTAGAAATGATCTTTCATAATAGAAATGCCATGCGTAGGTTGTAATCTAATGACTATCATAGATTTGATGCGATATGATAAGGAATGTTCTTCCCGAAGAATTAACACAATCCCTATTCCTCAACACTTGTTACAAATTTGAATGCATTGCTAAAGGAATTAATGAAGGGTTTAGTAAAGATTGTCATGAAAATACTATTAGGGAACCTATTAGTGACGAAATCCATGTTCTTTATGAGGACCCTTATGATGAGGATGATGTTGGTAATGATTTTATAAATCCTTTAGAACACTTGGGCTCGGAGCTTGCTAAGAGAACCTCGCCCTACTATCGCTCGGAGCTTGCTGAGAGCTCCACACCTAGAAGGAAGGACGGTAGTAGCACGGTAGTAACAGACGGTACTACCGCTTGGGAGCGGTAGTACCACGTAGTACTATCAGCATAAAACCACTCAGTCCGACATGAAAATGTCGAGACTCCGAAGCCAGCGATACTGCGTGTGGTACTATGAATTGGTACTATTACCCATAGGTGGTACTACTGCTGCCCAAAGCGGTACTACTACTTATTGGTGTAGGCAGTACTACGGCTTGGCATACACGGTACTACCGCTTGGTTCCTTCCGGTCTAGAGCAAAGGCAACGTCGGAACAACTCCATCTATGCGGGAAAGGCACAAGGGTGCAAATGAAAGTGTATGTGTTGATTCCACCTAAACCTTTTCAATGCGGGTCCCCTCTTGATAGTATGGTTCTTGTACGACTCAAATCCACCGAAAATGAAACACGGGGAAGAAACTGTCTTCACTCTAATCCACCGAGGGGCTAGAATTGTCTTGTTCCATATGATGAATTATCTGAAAGGCTTCATGCATACAATTAGTCCACAAATGCACTGTCATCAATCACCAAAACCACTAGGGTATAAATATGCCCTTACACAAACCCACTATCATCATTGTAATCATCATAAATAGGAGGCTTGCTATCATCATAACAAATTTGCTCATCAAAACTTGGGGGACTAAATATATCATGTTCATCAAATGTAGCATCCCCAAGCTTATGGATTTGTGTATCTTTAGCATCATGGATACTCGTAGAAATCATAATAACAACATTGCAATCATGTATATCATTCAATGATTTAGTGCGAAACATTTTATTGAATTCTTCTTCTAACACTTGACCACAATTTTCCGACCATCATCTTCAAGAAAGACATTATAAAGATGAAGAATTTGAGGCAACTTTATTTCCATTTTTTGTAGTTTTCTTTGATAAGACCAACCTAGTGAGAAAACAAGAAACTAAAAGATTCAATTGCAATATATAAAAACATACCTTCGAGCACTCACCTCCCCGACAACAGCGCCAGAAAAGAGCTTCATGTCTACTACACAACTTTATTCATGTAGACTCATGTTGGGCTTCCAAGCATAGAGTTTTGTAGGACAAACACTTTTTCCCTCAAGTGGATTACCTAAGGTTTATTCATCTATGGTAGGTGTGGGAGGAAGATGGTATCACAAAACCAACCCTGCAATAAAATACAAACAATTGTGTCACCAACACACCCAATACAATGGTAAATTGTATAGATGCACTAGTTCGACGAAGAGATGGTGATACAAGTGTAGTATGGATAGTAGATATAGATTTTTGTAATCTGAAATAATAAAAACAGAAAGGTAGCAAGTAATAAAAATGATCACAAATGGTATTCAATGCTTGGAAACAAGGCCTAGGGTCCATACTTTCACTAGTGAAATCTCTCAATAGTGCTAACATAATTGAATCATATAACCATCCCTCAACACGCGACAAAGAATCACTACAAAGTTCCTATCTAGCGGAGAACATAAGATGAAATTGTTGTAGTTAGTAAAACCACCTCAAAGTTATCCTTCCCGATCAATCTATCGAGCCATCCCTATAAGTGTCCCAAACAACCCTAGAGTTGTACTAGAATAACACCTATGATACACATCAATCAACTATAACGTCACCTAGATACTCCAATGTCACCGCAAGTATCCATGAGTTAATTATTAGACATGCATCAAACAATTTTAGATTCATCATGTTCAATCCAACACAAAGAACTTCAAAGAGTAACCCAAAGTTTATATCGGGCAAAGTAGGAAAAAATGTGCATCAACCTATGTTCCTAGATATGTCATCACGGGAATCCGCAAGTTGATGACCAAAACATATATCAAGTGACTCGATAGAATACCCCATTGTCACCACATGTATCCACATGTAAGATATATATCAAGTGTTCTCAAATCCAAAGTATTCAACCCAACATAAGAAAACCTCAAAGGAAAAGACTTGATTCATCACATCAAGATAGAGAGGACAAAACACCATATGATCCAACTATTTTAACAAATCTCGTGATACATCAAGATCATGCCCAATCAAGAACGCGAGAGAGACACAGAGATCAAACACATAGCTACAGGTACATACCCTCAGCCCCGAGGGTGAACTACTCCCTCCTCGTCATGGAGACCGTCAGGATGACTAAGATAGCCTCCGGTAATGATTTCCCCCTCTGACAGGATGCCACGAAAGGGCTCGGATGAGATTGCTTTGGAACACAGGCTTGTGGCATGGCGTGGAAGTTCTCGATTTATTTCTAGTGGCTTCTATATTTATAGAAATTTTTGGTGTTGGTTTTATGCCAAGGGGTGCCGAGGGGCCCACAAGCTCAGAGCCAAAGGCCTACCACCAGGATGCGTGGTGCGAGCTTGTCACTCCCCTGGACTTTGTCTGGTCTACCTCTCAGGTTTTGGGGGTCTCTTTTTTTCCAAAAAAATCACCATAAATTTTCAGCCTAATTCGAGAACTTCTATTTCTGCACAAAAATTAAGACCATGGCAGTTCTACTAGAAACAACATCACTCCTGGTTAGTTTCCTTCAAATCATATAGAAGTGCACCAAAACCATATAAAATTGTTCTAAACATGGCATGAATACTTCATAAATTATTGATATGTTGGAGACATATCAATCACTCACCGGCCTCCACCCTTCCCCGACTCTCTTTCATGGGATTGTGCTAGGAAAGAAGGTAGAACCCCTCGGTCAAATAAATGTGGAGGTCCTTTTCAGCTCTAAAGACAATTTTTGGGCAAAACTCTATGTTTCGAAGTAGCCCCTTCAAAGGGGCCTACCACAGCCTCCTCAGGCGATCAACTTTTGTCAAATTCATGATGATCCCATGCTAAGAATACATGAAACTCGGGATGCTAGGTCAAAAGGACATAATCATTGTCCCTGGCAACCCCAGGAATGCTTTGGAAGTGAAGGTCGCCAACCTAAAGCATGCACAAGATGAGCTTGTTAACTTCAACAACGTCGAGGCCAGCACAACAACCAACTACATCGTCATTGCAACAACAAAGAATCCTCACCCAAACAATAGATCCACGAGCATGAGTACCACCAACACACCCATTTGACTTCAACTGGGAAACGACAAACCCCACATGCTAGAAGCCCGAAGGAGGAAACACGTCAACGAACCCGCACAGAGCCTGGAATGACGCGACGAGTGGAACACCAAACCAGCCGTGTCATTCCCTACATTAGCATTTTATTTCATTTCAAACATATTATATTTATTTCGTGTTATCGTCCTTTATCTAGATCGTATAAAGTTATGAATGACGGTGTTCCACAAAAACCACTTTTTCTTCGGTCCCAAACTTTGTTCTTGCTAAATCATGCACACAATCGTACTAACCCACGTACAGAATGTTTAGAGGCAGAGTATAAAGAGATCCTCCTATTTACTAGACTCGGGGTTGTATCATTATTCGGAACCCCTATAGTGGATTTACTTGTTGCATCCTAAGACCCCTCAACAAAGTCGGGAATGCATCAAGGTATATTGACCTCCGTTGCAAAACAAAAAAGCGACCAATGGCATGAGCTTCGTTAAGTCCGGATTCTCTTTTAATTTGTTACGTCCTGAGCTCGAAAAAGGTCGGGTTCGCTTTTTGTTTGTATCATGATTAAAAAAGTCTTAAACAAAAGTGTGTAGAAGCATACCCTAGCTCTGCTTCCTACATCGACCATAGGCAAACACACACAAGTCGGACCCTCAAAGGGGCTCCAACTTCACAAAAATCCAAGTTATGACATTCCCGCTTGGTTGAGGAGGAGAATTTTCAAGGCAGTAGATAAAAGACTCTCGTGCACCGGAGTTGACTTTTCATTCCCCTCACTGGAGATGGCCGATGGTCTTTAAATAGAGGGCACCAATGCACGCGTATGAACGGATTGAATGTGTTCACCTAGAGTTGACTTATCATTCACCGCGTCGGTGTAAATGAAGGGCAAATGGACAAACAGCCGTCCCGCTTGAATGCGGTATGAATTCATCATGTCGTCCCGTTCGGTCGTGTTCTCTCTAAACTAGCACTAATATCGTGCGAGCGGTGGTCCGGGCCAGCTTTCTCGAACACTTCACCGGTGTGAATGACAGTCGAACAACCAACGTGTGATAGTGTCTGATCACGTTCATCTAGGGTGTCGAAGCGTACATGGTGGAGGCCCCGATGACTTCAAATATCCACCAACTTTTCTTCCGATTTGTCAAATTTTAGATGTTCATACTACATCGCCGATGTTTGATGCATGGTATTGGAGGTACAAAAACCATGATGTTCAAACATTTGCGCACGATTTGTTGCACGGGTTGGAGTTTCCCTAACCAAGTCAGGTTTTTCTTAGATCCCAGTTTTCCTATTCTTTTAGGAAAATTCTAGTTTTTGTAATGTCTAATTTTTGGAGGGATGTTCTAATCTATCTACTTATTCCATATATACTATACACTAGGCATTTTTAAGGCCTCACAATAATTAAGATCCTTAATTTGAAATCGGGCCATCTGGTTATTTCTCAAGGATCTCTTTCATTCAATTATTTTAATACACTATGCTCGCTAATTTTCAAGGCCTCGTAATCAATTGAGGTCTCTAGTTTGGAATTGGGTCATCGCATTTTCACTGGGTTAACAATTTCTCAAGGAGCTCTCCCATTCAATTCTTTTAATTCACTATGCTCCCTAGTTTTGGAGTTGTTTCCCTCGATCAAATTTTTAAGGCCTCACATCAATTGAGGTCTTCAATTTGGAATTGGGTCATCCAATTTTGACCGGATCATCAATTTCTCAAGGATTTATTCATTTCAATTCTTTTAATGCCCTATGCTCACTAACTTTTAAGGCCTCACAATCAATTGAGGTCTCCAATTTAAAATTGGGTCAGTCGATTTTGACCAGGTCAATATTTTCTCAAGGACCTCTCTCATTCAGTTATTTTAATTCACCATACTCTCTAAGTTCAGAGCTCTTCCATTGATTGCAATCTTGGATTTGGTCCACGATTTTGATCAGGCTAACGATTTTTCAAATCAATTAGTAGCAACCGATCTATAAACACATATCAATCCTGCCTGCCCTTGATACGTCTCCAACTTATCTATAATTCTTTATTGTTAAATACTATTACATTGTCAATCTTAGATACATTTTATGCATTTTTATATTTTTTGGGAACTAACCTATTAACCAAGTGCCTAGTGCCAGCTGTTGTTTCTGCTTGTTTTTGGTTTCCCATAAAATCCATACCAAACGGAGTCCAAACACTATATTGTTTTCTATACAAGAGGGACCCTAGAAGCTTCGGGAGGAAACCCGGCGTGAAACGAGGAGACGGCAAGACAACAGGGTGCGGCCAGGGGGTGGTCACACCCTGATGTCTTGTGGGACCCCTGTGGCTCCGTCTCATCTAATTCAACTCTATACATCCTCAAATATTCTGAACCCCAGAGAGCCATCCGAAACATTTTTCGCTGCCACAAGTCTCTGTTCTTTAGGGATCTCATCTAGAAGTCTTTTCAGATACTCTGCTGGAGGGGGGAGGAGGGATTCTACATCAACCTTCCTACACCTCTGATGATGTGAGAGTAGTTCACCATAGACATATGGGTCCATAGTGATTAGCTAGATCGCTTCTTCTCTTTCTCTTTGATATTCAATACCATATTCTCTTCGAAGATCTGTTCGATGTAATCATGTTGTCTGGTGTGTTTGCTGGGATTCAATGAATTGTGGGTTTATGATCAAATTATTCATAGAAAGTAATTGAGGAAAATCTGAAATTTATTATGTGTGATTTATATGGCTATGTGATGCTTTCCGATTTATGAGTTTTCTTTGGCCAAGTTGATATATCGATCTTCAACGAAAGTGGTGCATAATAGTGGGTTCAATCTTTCGGTGTCCTCACCCAGTGACAGTAGGGGTAGCAAGGCATGTATTGTATTGTTGGTACTAAGGATAAAATGACGGGGTCTAAACATATTGCTTGTCTTATTTTGACTAATATTATGTCATCTTGCTTAAAGTGTTACTCAGTTTGTCATGAACCTAGTACCATAGATGCAGGAAGGAGTCAGTCGATTGGTGGAGTAATAGTATTAGTTGCATGCAGGAGTTGGTCTACTTGTCACAGACGTTATGCATGTGTATATGATCATGCCATAGATAACGTCATAACTATGCATTTTTCTATCCATTGCCTAACAGTAATTTGCTTACCCACCGTATGTCCTCCTAAAAAGTGAAACGGTTTGTGAAAACTATGGCCTCCCGGGATACTTGAACCATATTACAAAAACCTAAAATACCTTACTTCAATTTATTAAATTTTATTTTACTTTGCAAATTATTTATCTATCGCTATCAAATTTAATCCTTGTTGTCAACAAGTACAAGGGGATTGACAACCCTCTTGTCCACGTTGGATGCAAGTATTTGCTCTCTTGTGTATAGGTGTTGCTGGTGGTTGTTTGCTTGGTTCACATACTGGTTCAATAAACCTTGGTACCTAAGGGAAATACTTTTCTCTACTTTACTACATCACCTTTCCTCTTTGTGGAAAACCCTAACACGTCAGAAGTAGCACCCTCCAACTTCCTAAAAAAAGAAGTGTCACCATGTGATATTGTAGCACCAATATAATACATGCAGATACTTATGCATAAATTTTCGCACATAAGTATGGGTTGATTCACATATAACATAGAATCACAGTGACAAAGACCTACCAAAACACCACATTACATAAATAAAAATAAAACAAGCTCCATCGTCTCTCCCACTCATCGAATTAAATATTCCTTATGTTCTAAAATATAAGGTGTATTAGTTTTTTGGAACGTTCAATTTCTTTAGCTTTAACTAGGTTGACAACCAAAAACATCAATATCCACAATTGATAGAGGCAAATGTGTCTTGTCTTTCTATGAGATGGTGGCTATCGTTTTTGGTGGAGTGGACTTTGACAATCTGACTACGAACGTGCGAGGACGTCGTGCCTTAGCCATCGCTAAACCAACTCTGAGAGGTTATTGACCATGTTGGAGCATGATCAACCTAACAACGAAGGCCTATTTCCTACACGCAAACGAAGAACAAGCAAGAAACTAAAATTGCAATCTGGATATTGCAACTATAAGAGGGAAGCTTTATTGATGAAAGTGGGATTCTGTGATGTCTTGGTCTGCTCGTGGAACACAAACGAAGGATGTGAAGTTACAGCTGTGTCGAACTTGTAATCAAAACAAAACTCAAATCTAAAACGGCGCCCTAAGGGCTGTATATATGGGGGAAGTTAGGGGGATATCGTGGCCCCTTGGAGGAGGGGTCCGAAACCAACCCTAGCTCAGTTTCCCCACACATACACACTCTAAACACGACCTATAAAGTGGTATAAGAGCATAATTTTCCCTAAGTAGTTTTGGTTGTTGATGACAATGCATTTGTGGACTAATCGTGTGCATTAAACTTTCAGATATTATCAGGTAGCACGAGACGGTTATCTTCCCCTCAAGTAGTAAATAAAAAGATGGAGTCTCTTCCTTTCGAGGTTAGGTTGGTGGACCTGAGTCGTACGAAAATTCGTACTATTAAGAGGGGATCCACATCCGGAAAGGTTGGGAGGAATTATCACGTACACTTTGCACCCCCGTCCATTTCCCGGCACAACGGAGCTTTTCTACCCCTAAGGCTCCACAGTTTCTCTTAAGCGGAAGTACCGCTCTTCCGAGCGGTAGTACCACTCCAGCGGTACTACAACCCTGAAGAGCCACTCGAACTACCACTTATTTTTAAAGCGGAAGTTCCGAGCGGTACTACCGCCCTGAACTACCGCTTATCTTTTAAGCGGAAGTTCCGAGTGGTACTACCACCTTGAGGAACTTTGGAGCCTCTTTCGCATCCTTTTTTCTTCTGGACTTCTAGGATTTTAGAGTGAAACTACCGCTCCCTCCAGAGCGGTACTACCGCTCAGTTGTTCCAGTACGCGTATAAGCGGAAGTACCACCGAGGATGGTACTACCGCTTATTCTCGTGTCCGGGCAGAAAACGGACACATTTCCCCCACCTATATAAGTGTGTCTTATTCCCCATTGAGACTCGCCTCTTCCCACAAAAATCTCCATTGTTTCTCCTAAGCTTATTCTTGCTCCTTCTCCCTCCCTAGCCATAAAATCTTGTTGGTGCTCTAGGGTTTGGAGGAGAGGGCCTTGATCTACACTTCCACCAAGAGATATTTGATTCCCCCCATCAATCCCTTGTGGATCTTGTTACACTTGGGCGTTTGAGCACCCTAGACGGAAGAGGTCATCTGGAAGACATAGTCCATTGTGGTGAAGCTTCGTGGCGTCGTTGGGAGCCTCCAATTAAGTAGTGGAGATTTCCCCAACCTTGTTTGTAAAGGACCGGTTGCCGCCTCCAAGAGCACCACTAGTGGAATCATGGCACCTCGCATTGTGTGAGGGCGTGATGAGAATACGGTGGCCCTAGTGGCTTCTTGGGGAGCATTGTGCCTCCACACCGCTCCAACGGAGACGTAATTCCCTTTACCGGGAAGGAACTTCGGTAACACATCCTCGTCTCCATCGGTTCCTCTTGTGATTACTTCTTACCTTTACTTCGTGCAAGCTACTTTTATTGTTTATCTTGCTTGCTTATCTTATTGTTTTTTAGCATCATATAGGTTGCTCACCTGGTTGCATATCTTGCCATCCTATTTGTTGCTAAGCCGAAATTGTTAAAGAAAAGTAAAAAACTGGTAGTTGCCTATTCACCCCCCTCTAGTCAACCATATCGATCCTTTCAATTGGTATCAGAACTATGTCCCTTTATTAAGGGTTTGACCACCCGAAGAGTATGGCAGGCGAAGGGGAGCTATTGGGCAAACCTCCCGAGGTCGTGTGAGTGAACACGATCTCTCGTGAGGATTTGAATGAGCCTATGTCCTTGTTTAAATCCTCCATGACAACCGAGGTCAAATCCATGTTTAAATATTTCCTTCATACTCTTAAACTTTCCACCGATGCGGTGCAAGTGGCTAATCCCATTAACTCGACATCGGATGTCAACTCCAGTAAGGAGGGGGCTAGTACTGATAAGGATAATCATTCTCAAGGAATTAATGGGTCGGGGACTTTTGCCTCGGTTCCCCCTCCCTTGGTCTATGGAGGACCGATGCACCCACCTTATATAGTTAATCTCAGTCCTCCTCCTAAACTTGTTAAGAATGATTCTGCTAATTGGATTTTTCGTATCAAGTCTTATTTGGATCACACCTCAATTCAAATGATGCAAGTCATTGAAGAAGGATACTATCCTTGTGATCCAGGCAACCTCACACCAAGAGAAGAAGCGGATAAACAGCTAAATTCCTCCACCTTGTTCATACTCCAAGTTGTTGTTCCTATCGAAGACCTACCTCACCTGCATCCCTTTACTATTGCTAAAGAGTGTTGGGAACATATTGTCTCCATGTACACGGGCGACTCAAGCATTCAACGGTCAAACTATGAGGTTGTCCTTGATTAGTCGGATGAGTTTGTAATGAAAAAAGATGAGGAACCGCGTGAGCTCTATAGGAGGGTGACTGCTCTTTCCGTTGCCCTCAAAGATCATGGCAGCAAGGATGTAGATGACACCTGGGTCAAGCGTAAGTTTATGAAGGCCATCATGCCCTACAACAAGGCCATGTCCGCCGTCATCCTTCAAAGACCGGACTTTCACACCTTGTCCTCCGGAGATGTGTTGGATGAATTTATTGCAATGAACATCTTGAACATGGCCGCAAACAACGTCCTTGCTCGCGTGCAATGGTCAAAGAAATCATCTCCCAACCTTGATTTGAAGGCCAAGGTCAGTCAAGAGGAAGAAGAAGAAGGAGAATACGGTTGCCCCGAGGACACCAAATATGCTTACCATGAGCATATGGCTCTAGCGTCCAAGCAATTTTGGGGCAACAAGAGAAACACAAGGCCTAACTTCTCAAGAACAACTCAAACGGGTCAAAGGTTAAGCAACGTGTAAGGACCTGCTACAACTATGGTAATGTGAGTCACTTTGTGGTGGCTTATCCATATGAGAAGAGGGAAGACAATGGTGGCAAGCTCATCCGCAAAGATAAGGCCAAGTCTTTCCCCAACATGACCAACTTCACCAAGAAGACTCCTCACGAAGTGTTGGTGGCTCAAGAAGAGTATGCCTCGGATGATGATGTTGATGACGAAGAAACAAGTGGTGAAGGAATGACAATGGAATCGGTGGCAATTGCCTCCTCTACCCCAACAAAGGTGTCACTCTTCGATGCCTCCAATGAGAACCACATTGCTAGGTGCCTCATGGAAAAAGGTATCACCAAGGTAACCTCCAATGCCAAAAGCTCAAACATTAAGACCTATATTTCTTCCACTCCATATTTGTTAGATTGTGTGGATGAAGATGAGGAGGCGAAAGAGGGTGAGAATGAGTTTGACAAGTTCTTGTGCAAACTCAAGGGAGAATCCAGGAAGCACTTCGTTGCTCTCTTGGAACAACTTGGTGAGGACAATGACACTATCGAGTCTCAAGAAGAATATCTTGAGGAGTTGAGAGGCCATAGTCATGATTATGCCGACGAGATAGAAGATCTCTCTATTGCTCTTGAGGAAGATCGAGGTCTTCGTATGACTCTTGAGGAGTCACAAAATGATGACCTTGCTAAATTACGTAAATATTATGATCATGCTATCGTTCTTAACCGTGTGCTCAAATCTGAAAAGGTTGCACTTGGGGTTGGCCATGATCGACTCAAGGATGAGCTTGACTCAGTTGACAATGCTCACAAGGCATTGAATAGTGTTCATGCTTCTCTTAAGGAGTTGCATGATCAATTCCAAGTAAAACTCACTAAGGAAATTTCCACGTGTCCTCGTTTTGTTTTAATTGATAATGCCTATGCTACTAACCTGTGTTGTGAGCATGCACATCTTGTGGAGGAAATGCTAAGCTGAAAGAGAAGTTTGAGAAAGGCCTTGTGACATGTATCCAAGGTGAGAAGAATCTCAATGACCTTTTGAATAATCAAAAGGAAGTTGTTGCAGAAGGGGTTGGATTTGCACCCGAAAACAACAAGAAGGAGGTGAAAACCAAGCAAGTTCCACCGCTCAAGGAAACCTTTGTAAGAGCAGGAGATGTTCCTCATGAGAAGAAGAAAGACAAGGTTGTGTTTGGTAATGCCAAGAAGGGAAAGACCTCCCACCCCAACAAAACTGGCGACTTTAACCCCTCTTCCGTTTTATGTCGTGCTAGTGATGGGCATGTTTATGCGAAATATGTTGGTTCTTCTTATAAGTACATTGAATGGTGTATTTGGGTTCCCAAGACCCTTGTTTCTAACATGAAATGACTCATTAAAGAATGGGTACCTAAAACCAAACATTGATCTCCTGTAGGGGTTTGCTTACGAAGGAGTGTCATGGTTGCTCGATAGCGGAGCGACAAATCATATGACCGGAAGCAAGGACTTGGTGGTGGACATTCATCTTGGCCCATCCATGGCCACTCAAGTCTCATTTGGTGATGATGCAATTTCTAAGGTATTGGGTCTTGGCAAGGTGATAATCTCTCCGGAACTCTCCATAGAGAATGTTATGCTTGTTGAGACCATTTCATACAATTTACTTTCTATTCATCAACTTGCACTCATGGGTTTTTGTACCTTCTTTGGTGTTGCTCTGTGGCCTTTTGTGGAGCAAGACTCTTAAAGTAGCCTTTGTTGGGCATGTCGAGAATGGTCTCTATGTGGTTAACTTCTCGGAGCGACCCACTAAGACCGCGACTTGCCTAATGGTTACAGTTGAAGTGGGATGGCTCTGGCATCACCGGCTAGCCCATGTCAATATGAGATCTTTGCAAAGTCTTCTCAAAGAGCGTCACGTTCTTGGACTAGAAAATGTGAGTTCTGCCAAAGATCGTGCTTGAAGTGCTTGTATTGAAGGAAAGCTACATGAGACAGCTCACCGCCCCACGACTACCATTTACTCAAAGAGGCCCTTGGAGCTCCTCCAAATGGATCTCTTTGGTCCTCCATCTTTCGATAGCCTTCGGGGAAGGAAGTATTGTTTGGTGATTGTGGATGACTACTCAAGATACACTTGGGTATATTTCTTCAAGAGGAAGAGTAAAACTCAACAAAGAGTCGTCAACTTTGCAAATGAAGTTCAACGACAACATGAGGCAAAGATTTTGTTGACAAGAAGTGATAACGGCACCGAGTTCAAGAACTAAACCTTGAATGAGTTCCTTAGTAATGAGGGGATTAAGCACCAATACTCTGCGCCTTATACCCGTCAAAAAAATGGTGTTGTGGAAAGAAAGAACCGAACATTGATGGATGTGGCAAGGACCATGATGGCGGAATTCAAATCTCCGTACAACTTCTAGGCCGAAGCCATTAACACAGCTTGTCATGAATCCAATCGTCTCTATCTCCGCAAAGGCTTGAACAATACTCCTTATCAAATTCTTACCGGTAACAAGCCCAATCTCAAGTACCTCAGCACGTTCGGGTGTAAGTGTTTCATTATCAAGAAAGGTCTTTGTCTAAATTTGAACCTAGAGCTCAAGAGGGCATATTTGTTGGTTATGCTACAAACTCTCACGCTTACCGTGTCCTCACTAAGTCCAATGGACTCATTGAGGAGACGTGTAACGTAGAGTTGATGAAAATAATGGCTCCCAAGTGGAGCAAAATGGTCTTTGTGATGTAGGTTATGAAATTCCTCCCCGAGCCATAAGAAGAATGGGTGTGTGACACTTCCTACTCGTTGAGGATCCCCTTGTGGCCGAAGGGAAAGGACAATGTTCCACTCAAGTGGAACCATCACCGACACAAGACCCGCACGCTTCTGAAGAACAAAATGAAGGCCCTCAATCACATGGACAAGATCAAGGGCAAGATCAATCTACTGACAATGATGTCATGCCAAGTGATGCCCAAGATCAAATACATGACCCCAAGCAAGCTCAAGATCAAGAGCAAGCACATGACTCCACTCAAGATCATTAAGATGATGCTCCTCCGGATGTTGACTCTCAACCTTCTAGGGAGGAGAACTTAGAGAGACGAGCTGTCAAGAATGCTGCCAAGCTTGAAAAACAACAACATTTGTTACAGAACATCTATGGCAGCTTAAACAGAAGGGTAACCACTCGTATAAAATTAACAAACTTTTGTGAAAATCACGTGTTTTTTTATTGCATTGAGCCCCTCAAGGTACAAGTTGCGCTGAGGACATGGAATAGGTCGAATCCATGCACGATGAACTCAACAACTTTGCGCAACCAAGTGTGGTGATTGGTGCCAAGACCAAAGGAGAACCACAATGTCATTCGAACTAAATGGATCTTCAAAAACAAGCAAGATGCGAATGGTGTTGAGGGTATCGACTACGGTGAAACCTTTGCTCATGTTGCTCGCCTTGAATCTATTCGCATGTTGCTTGCATATGCTTCTCATCATAACTTTAAATTATATCAAATGGATGTTGAAAGTGCATTTCTTAATGGTCCTCTTAAGGAATTGGTATATGTTAAGCAACCCCCGGGGTTCGAGGATCCCATGTTCCCCAATCATGTATACGTTCTCGATACGGCTCTCTACGGCCTTAAACAAGCCCCATGTGCGTGGTATGATCACCTTACCAAGATGTTGCAAGACCATGGGTTTGAAATTGGAAAAATTGATCCCACTCTTTTCAGAAAGAGGGTCAAAGGAAACTTGTTCATATGCCAACTATATGTTGATGATATTATATTTGGTTCTCCTAACAAAACTTTCAATGTAGAGTTTGCCACACTAATAACAAATACATTAGAGATGTCTATGATGGGAGAGTTTAAGTTCTTCCTTGGATTCGAAGTCAAGCAACAAAGTCAAGGAACCTTCATCAATCAAGCTAAATACACTCAAGAGATTCAACATGAATGAACTCAATCCGCCCAAGGCCAACACTCCTATGCCTCTCAAATGCTACCTCGACACCAATCCCAATGGTAAAGTCATGGATCAAAAGGTATATCACTCCATGATTAGCTCCTTGCTTTACCTTTGTCCATCTAGACCGGATATTATGTTGGATGTGGGAATTTGTGCATGTTTTCAATCTGCACCTAAGGACAACCACTATGTGGCAGTCAAACAAATCTTTCAATATTTGGCTCATACCCCAAACTTTGGCTTATGGTACCCCAAAGGTGCTTCTTTTTATCTCATAGGATACTCGGACTCGGATTGGGCGGGAGACCGTGTGAAGAGGAAGTCAACTTTTGGAGGCTGCCAATTCCTTGGTTGCTCTTTGGTAAGTTGGTCTTCAAAAAACAAAAATGTGTTTCTCTCTTGTCCACCGAGGCCGAGTATGTAGCTGCTTCCAGTTGATGTGCACAGATTCATTGGATGAGGCAAACAAAGGATTATGGTGTCAATTGTGACAAAGTGCCTCTTTACTGTGACAATGAAAGTGCCATTATGATCTCCAACAACCCGGTTCAACATTGCAAGATGAAGCACACTGATATTCGTCATCACTTTCTCCGGGATCACGTCAAGCGAGGAGATATCAATCTTATCCAT
Organism: Hordeum marinum; assembly: GCA_022496015.1. Lineage (NCBI taxonomy): Eukaryota > Viridiplantae > Streptophyta > Magnoliopsida > Poales > Poaceae > Hordeum > Hordeum marinum. Next base: position 307,145,497 of record CM039678.1, on the reverse strand, counting down.
CTCAACACTAATGAGCAATGTGCAGATATTTTCACGAAGCCATTGGATGAAGCAATATTTCGCAAGTTAAGACATGAGCTAAATATCATTGATTCGAGCAATGTGGTTTGAACGTGTGCACACCCCACCACACTCATCATTATGTCTTGTTTAGATGTAGGCATGGACTTAGGTGGAGTCTAGTTCTCTCAATGAACTATCCATCCTACTATTATGCATAAACAAATCAAAGTTTTTCACATCCACCATTTTTGATGGTTACTGTGCTTCATAGACGAGTTTTGGTCATGTGCCCAAGGTTAAAATCTTCACAGTGCCATACCAATTGACTCATACATAGGTGGTTTTGGCCACCACCCCCTCCTCCTAGTGAGGCATTTGCTATTCTAGAGCATATTCGTTCGAATGTGGTGATCCAAGTCTTTGTCTCTTCGTGTTTGGTTTCTCGTAAAGACTTGGATTAACTCCTTTTATGTATCTTAGTAGAATGTCTTGCTGCTCTTCGTCGCCTCAGATTTGTCGTATTTGCTTTATTTGCTGGGAGTAGTGTTTGGTCATATGCGGTACTACCGCTCGGGTGGATGGTACTACCGCTACAGTGGAAGTACCCCCCATGCCAAGTGGTACTACCACTTTGGGGGCTCACTATCGATGCAAGTAGTGGGCAGGGGGAGTTCTAACTCCTCCCCATACCCATTCACTGTCTCGTCTCCGCCCGTGGTGACCAAAGCTCTCCCGGAGGCCGACTCCGGATCTCCCATTCCATGTCAGTCTTCGCACTTCCATCTGGTGGGATTGATCCCCATCTCTCTCCCATGCCATGGACCCCGGTATTGCCCTCGTTCGACCTAGTTTTTCTTAGATCTTGCATCTAGGGTAATGCGTGTGGTGTCTCATGTTTTCTCGCTATTTCTTGGCATGAGTAGGACGTGTTTGATCACTAGAGATACATATGATTGTTAGGGACTCGGTGTGTGGTGGAACCGTGGTCACTTCCCTGCCGCAAGATCTTCCTGTTGCCAGGGCGGTATGATAACCCACAAGTATAGGGGATCACAACAGTTTTCGAGGGTAGAGTATTCAACCCAAATTTATTGATTTGACACAAGGGGAGCCAAAGAATATTCTCGAGTATTCGTAGCTGAGTTGTCAATTCAACCACACCTGAAAGACTTAATATCTGCAACAAAGTATTAAGTAGCAAAGTAGTATGGAAGTAACGATAACGATGGCAAAAATGACAATAGCGGTTTCGTAGTGATTGTAACAGCAGTAACAGAAAAGTAACTTAGCAAAGATCAATATGTGGAAGGCTCGTAGGCAACGGATCAGTGATGGATAATCATGTCGGATGTCATTCACCATGCAACAATTATAACATAGGGTGACACGGAACTAGCTCCAATTCATCAATGTAATGTAGGCATGTATCCCATATATAGTCATACGTGCTTATGGAAAAGAATTTGCATGACATATTTTGTCCTACCTTCCCGTGGCAGCGGGGTCCTAATGGAAACTAAGGGATATTAAGGCCTCCTTTTAATATAGAACTGGACCAAAGCATTAGCACTTAGTGAATACACGAACTCCTCAAACTACGGTAATCACCGGAAAGAATCCCAGTTATTGTCACCCTGGGGGATGCGGATCGTAACTCGTAATAGGTGTATACAACTTGCAAGATAGGATCAAGAACACATATATATTCACGAAAACATAATAGGTTCAGATCTGAAATCAAGGCACTCGGGCCCTAGTGACAAGCATTAAGCACAGCAAAATCATAGCAACATCAATCTCAGAACATAGTGGATACTAGGGATCAAACCCTAACAAAACTAACTCGATTACATGATAAATCTCATCCAACCCATCACCGTCCAGCAAGCCTATGATGGGATTACTCACGAACGGCGGAGAGCATCATGGAATTGTTGATGAAGCATGGTTGGTGATGACGATGGCGTCGATTTCCCCTCTCCGGAGCCCAAAACGGACTCCAGATCTGGCTTCCCGAGGAAGAATAGGAGGTGGCGGCGGCTCCGTATCATGAAACACGATGAACTCTTCTCCTTGATTTTTTTTCTCCGCGAATAGGAATAAATAGGAGTGGGATTGAGGTCGGTGGAGCAATAGGGGGCCCACAAGCCTGCTTGGTGCGACCAAGGGGTGGCCGTGCCTAGCAGGCTTGCCACGTGTGGGTGGCCCCCCCTCAGGTTGATTCTTTCGCTAGTATTTTTTTATTAATTCCCAAATATTGTCCGTGAATTTTCAAGTCAATCCGAGAACTTCTATTTTTGCACAAAAATAACACCAAGGCAATTCTGCTGAAAACAGTATCAGTCCTGGTTAGTTCCATTCAAATCATGCAAATTCCAAAACAAGGGCAAAAGAGTTTGGAAAAGTAGATACGATGGAGACATATCAACTCCCCCAAGCTTAACCCATTGCTTTTCCTCAAGCAATTTAGTTGATAAACTGAAAGTGATAAAGAAAAACTTTTGCAAACTCTGTTTGATCTTGTTGTTGTAAATATGTCTAACTGATGTTTAGATTTTCAGCAAAGATCATGGACTAACCACATTTACAATAACATTCAGATTTCACATTTACTCATATCAATGACATAATCAACTAGTGAGCAATAATAATAACTCTCGAATGACAACACTTTTATCAAAACAATCATGGTACAATATGATGAAATGATATCTCGCTAGCCCTTTCTGAGATCACAAAACATAAATGCAGAGAACCTCTAAAGAAAAATGGTTGACTAGACATTGTAATTCACGGTGAAAGAGATATAGGCATGCTCATACTCAATATCAATTAACAGCAAAGCATACAAATGATGGTGGTGCTCTCTAACTGGTGCCTTTTTATAAGAGGAGGATGACTCAACAATAAAGTAAATGGAAAGGCCCTTCGCAGAGGGAAGCATTGATTTGCAAAGGTGCAGAGCTCGAACTTTTAAAACAGAGATAAGTAATAATTTTGAGCGGTATGCTTTCATTGCTCACATAACGACCAAGAGGTTTTCAACATCTTCCATGCTAGATACACTATAGGCGGTTCCCAAACAGAATGATAAAGTTTTTACTCCCCCTCCACCAATCAAACACACTCCATAGCTAGACGAATCCACGAGTACCGTCCATACAAACACTGTCCTGGGGGAGTTTTATTTCATTATATTTTGATTTTATTTCGAGCATGGAATTGGGCATCCCTATTACCAGCCATTTTCTCGTGAATGATAGTGAATCAATACATATCGTGAGAATAATCCACCTAGCATGGGAGATATTGACATGCCCAAGTCACCACATGAGCGATTTGGGCATACAAAATAGAATGTTTATTTGAAGGTTTAGAGTTTGGCACATGCAAATTTACTTGGAATGGCAGGTAAGTGCCACATATTGGCATGTATGGTGGACTCATATGGAACAACTTTGGGTTTGAGGAATTGGATGCACAAGCAGTATTCCCGCTTAGTGCAAGTGAAGGCTACAAAAAGATTGGGGAGCGACCAACTAGAGAGCGACACAGTCATCAACATACTTTGAGATTAACCAACATTGAATGCAAGCATGAGTAGGATATAAATCACCATGAACATAAATATCGTAGAGGCTATGTTGATTTTGTTTCAACTACATGCGTGAACATGTGCCAAGTCGAACCACTTGAATCGTTCAGAGGAGGATACCATCCCATCATACTACATCACAACCATTTTAATATGCATGTTGGCACCCAAGACAAACCATTATCCACTCTTAGCTAATTAAGCATGGCATGAGTAACTATAATCTATGATTTTCATTGCAACTATGTCTCACCCATGATGAACTCGATTTGGAACGATGAGCTAATCATATTTACAAAAGCAAGATAGGTCGAGTTCATACCAGCTTTTCTCCATCTCAATCTTTTCATCAAATATCGTCATTATTGCCTTTCACTTGCACGACCAGACGGTGTGAATAATACTAAGAGTGCACGTGCAGTGGACTAAGCTGGAATCTGCAAATAATAACTCAAATGAGAAGGCAAAGTAATATGGGCTCTCTGATAGATAAACAATAATGCATATGAGAGCCACTCAACATTTTCATTGTGGTCTTCTCCTTACGACCCAAAGAAAGAAAATTCAAAACAAGAACGAGAAAAACTATTTACACAGGAAAGTTCCCAACAAACAAAAGAAGAACATAAAATCTTTTTGGGTTTTCTTTTAATGCTACAACTAAGCGACTAGAAGATAAAGCTAGAACACATTTTTAGTATTTTTCTCAAAGTTAATTAAACACACAAGAAGAAAACGAAACAAGGAAATAAACTACCATGGATGGTACAATGAAAAAGTATGAACATTGACTACTAAGATGAGTGTGTGAACATGAATGTAAAGTCGGTGAGAAATACGTACTCCCCCAAGCTTAGGATTTTGGCCTAAGTTGGTCTAGGTCCATGGCTAGCCCGTGTAATATCTGAAGTCATAGCTGGGGTTGTACTGGGCTGCGACAGCTACCGCTTGAACGACTGCATCATGAAGGCGAGCTTCTTCCGCATTTCTCTCGTACTCGTTTGCCACCTCTCTAGTTATAAAGTATCTCTATTTTTCTTGAAAGTTAAAGAAGGCAGGAGCAGGAAGGGTAACATGGACAGCACGTTGTCTATCAAAAATTAATTGGTACTAGAGGGATTGTTCATTCCTTTCAAGAAACTGAAAACAAACCAAAGCCTCATAATCAAGAAAAGCAGGTGGTAACTCAATATCATTTCCCCGTATGGGTACCCCAAGATAATTAGCTACACGAGTGGCATAAATCCCACCAAAGAAATCTCCATCCTTAGCATTATTATGCAACCTTCTAGCAATAATGTCTCCAAAGTTGTATCGCCTTTCACCCATTACTGCATTCTTAAGAATACTGAGATCAGTTGCACAAAGGTGGCTATGCTTAGTTTTATCGTTAATACATCTACCTATGAATAGAGCAAAATAATGTATAGCAGGAAAGTGAATGCTCCCCACGGTAGCCTGTGTAATATTTCTAGTTTCTCCGATGGTAATGCTAGCAAGAAAATCATTATATTCAGTTTTGTGCGAATCACTATAGCTGCCCCATTGTGGAATTTTGCATGCATGATTAAAATCCTCTATGTCGAAAGTATATGATTTGTCATAAAGGTCAAATAGGACGGAAGGTTTATTATGATTGAACAAAAATTCAAACCTCCGCACGAAAGAATCTGTGAGTTGATAGTATTGCTTGCATTTGTCTGAAACGAATTCCTCAAGGCCGGCATTTCTTATGTATGCGTAGAATTCTTCCTTGAAACCAGCATCACTCATAAACTGATCCGATGGCCATTCACAAGGTCGTATTTGTGCTTCCCTCATTGGTTCAAGGTCGGGCCCACGTATCGCTAGTCTCAGGGCCTTCTTGCTCGAGGAACCCCCTTGAAACACCCTCCTCAACATTTTTCTTTTTTTGAAAAATTCTAAAAAAATAATGACTCGAAATAAAGGTGAACAAAACTCATAGTAACTACTCTCGCAAGTGCCTAGAGGCTATATCATGCATCAAAACTACTTGGGACCATACAAATTTGACATGCAAGCTCAAGAACATGGTCACGACAGTAGAAAAAAATTGCAATATATAAAACACAAGAACAAAAACTAATTGGACCATTGGAGGAGTCACATACCGAATATCAATCTCCCAAAACAATTTTGCGAATGAAGCTTTGCACAAGAAGATCGAAAATGGCAGCAAAATGAGCTAGAACACGGGTTTGAGTAATGGTGGGATTTTTTTAGAGGAAGATGAAGTGGATGGGTGCTGGAATAAGGAAGGGGGGCCACGTGGGACCCACAAGCCTGCTAGGCGTGGCGAGGGGGTGGTCGCGCCTTGTGGGCTTCTGACCTGCTGGTGCAGCCCCTTGCTGTGTGCTCAGCGCCAAATATTTTTAAATATTCCAGAAAAAATTATAATGCATTTTCAGGGCATTTGAAGAACTTTATTTTTTAGGTCATTTTTATATTGCACGGAAAACTTAGAAAACAGGAAAAAAGCATTATGCTTAATTTAATATAACTAACAGAAAGTAAAAGTTGGGTACAGAAAGTTGTGCTTTCTAAATTCAACCATCTCATGCTCATCAAAAGGAATCCATCAATAATGTTGATCAAGTCTTATTAACGAACTTCTTTCGAGTAGCATGAAATCGGAGAATTTTCGAATAATCACTAAGTTACCTCAATGGGGATATGCATGTCCCCAACAATAAGTATATCATATTTCTTCTTGACAGTAGGAAGAGGGAATTCAAAGCCTCCAATAATAATCGTTGGAATTTTTTCAATAGAGTTGATACTATGAACTTGAGGTTGTTTCTTCGGAAATTGTACCGTATGCTCATTACCGTTAATATGAAAAGTGATATTGCCCTTGTTGCAACCAATAGCAGCCCCTGCAGTATTCAAAAAGGGTCTACCAAGGATGATCGACATAATGTTGTCCTCACAAATATCAAGAATAACAAAGTCTGTTAAGATAGTAGCATTTGCAACTACGACAGGCACATCCTCACAAATACCAACGGGTAAAGCAGTGGATTTATCAGCCGTTTGCAAAGAGATTTCAGTAGGTGTCAACTTATTCAAATCAAGTCTATGATATAAAGAGTAAGGCATAACACTAACACCAACTCCCAAATCACATAAAGCGGTTTTAACATAATTCCCTTTACTAGAGCATGGTATAGTTAATATTCCTCGATCTCCTAATTTCTTTGGTACTCCACCATTAAAAGTATAATTAGCAAGCATGGTGGAAATTTTGGCTTTCGGTATCTTACTTTTATTAGTCACAATATCTTTCATATACTTAGCATAAGGAGACATTTTTAGAATATCAGTCAAGCGCATACGCAGAAAGACAGGTCTAAGCATTTCAACAAAGCGCTCAAAATCCTCTTCATCCTTTTTCTTGGATGGTTTAGGAGGAAAGGGAATGGGTTTTTAACCCATGGTTCTCTTTCTTTACCATGCTTCCTAACAATAAAATATCTTTTGTCATATCTTTTATTCTTAGGTTGTGGGTTATCAAGATCAACAGCAGGTTCAATCTCCACATCATTATTATTACTAGGTTGAGTATCAATGTGAACATCATCATTAATATTATCACTAGGCTCATGTTCATCACCGGATTGTGTCTTAGCATCAGAAACAGAAATATCATTTGGGTTTTCAGGTGTATCTATAACAGGTTCACTAGTAACATGCAAAGTTCTATCATCATCCTTATTCCTCTTATTACTGGAACGACTAGGTGCATCAGCATTACTCCTTTGAGAATCTTGCTCGATTCTCTTAGGATGGCCCTTAGTATACAAAGGTTCATGAGTCATTATACCACCTCTAGTCACAACTTTAACAGAATGATCATTGTTCTTCCTATTCATCTCATCAAGCAAATCATTTTCTGCCTTAAGTACTTGTTCTACTTGAGTAGTTACCATGGAAGCATGTTTACTAATCAGTTTAAGATCATTGATAGTTCTACCCATATAATCACCTAAGCGATCAAGCATGAAAGCATTATGTTTCAATTGTCTACTAACATAAGCATTAAAAATTTCTTGCTTAACAACATAATTATCAATCTCATCCAAGCATTGGCTAGCAGACTTATTATAAGGAATATCACCTTCATCAAATCTACGAAGAGAATTTACCTCTACTACCTGTGTCGGGTTATCAAGACCATGTATTTCTTCGATAGGTGGTAGATTCTTAACATCTTTAGCTTTAATACCTTTTTCTTTCATAGATTTCTTTGCCTCTTGCATATCTTCATGACTAAGAAATAGAATACCTCTTTTCTTCAGAGTTGGCTTCGGAGGTGGTTTGGGAATAGTCCAATTATTATCATTGCTCAATATATTATTCAATAGTAGTTCAGCTTGTTCAATAGTTCATTCCCTAAAAACACAACCAGCACAACTATCTAGGTGGTCCCTAGAAGCATCGGTTAGTCCATTATAAAAGATATTAGGTATTTCATTTTTCTTGAGGGGATGATCAGGCAAAGCATTCAGTAATTGGAGAAGCCTCCCCCAAGCTTGTGGGAGACTCTCTTCTCCAATTTGCACAAAATTAAATATTTCCTACAAGGCAGCTTGTTTCTTATGGACAAGAAAATATTTTTCACAGAAATAATATATCATATCCTGGGGACTATGCACATAACGAGGAGCAAGAGAGTTAAACCATATCTTAGCATCACCCTTTAATGAGAAAGGAAAAAACTTAAGAATATAGCAATAACAATTTTTTCCTCATGAGTAAATAGGGTGGCTATATCATTCAATTTAGTAAGATGTGCCACAACAGTTTAACCATGGAAAGGATCAGATTCAACCAAAGTAATTAACTCAGGATCGATAGAGAATTCATAATCCTTATCAGTAACAAAGATAGGTGAAGTAGGAAACTTAGGATCATATTTCATTCTAGAATTCAAAGATTTTTCTTTCCACTTGCATAGTAATTTCTTAAGATCATCTCTATCCTTACAAGCAAGAAAGTCCCTAGCTACCTATCCTTCCATAACATAACCCTCAGGAATATCAGGCAATTCATATCTAGGACAGCTAGGTCTAGCAGGTGTCTCATAGTGTTCAGTTTTAATGATTTCATCAGTTTCAAAAGTATCATAATTTTTAGCATTGACTCTAGCAATTTGTTCATCAAGAAATTCACGTGGTGGCACAGTATTATCAAGCAAAGTATCATCATAAGCATCACGCATAGCAGAAGTGGCATCATCAATTACTTGCGACATATCAGAATTACTAGGAGGTGGTGGTGTCGCAAACTTACTCATAACAGAAGGTGAATCAAGTGCAGAGCTAGATGGAAGTTCCTTACCTCTCCTCATAGTACAGGGATAGATGTTGGTTTTTGGATCTTTCAGATTCTTCATAGTGATCGACAGATATAAATCCCAAGTGACTCAGAGAATAGAGCTATGCTCCCCGGCAACGGTGCTAGAAAAAAGTCTTGATAACCCACAAGTATAGGGGATCGCAACAGTTTTCGAGGGTACAATATTCAACCCAATTTTATTGATTCGACACAAGGGGAGCCAAAGAATATTCTTGAGTATTCGTAGCTAAGTTGTCAATTCAATCACACCTGAAAGACTTAATATCTGTAGCAAAGTAGTATGGAAGTAACGGTAACGATGGCAAAAATGACAATAGCAGTTTCATAGTGATTGTAACAGCAGTAACAGAAAAGTAACTTAGCAACGGATCACTGATGGATAATTATGTCGGATGTCATTCATCATGCAACAGTTTTAACATAAGGTGACACAGAACTAGCTCCAATTCATCAATGTAATATAGTCATACATGCTAATGGAAAAGAACTTGCATGACATCTTTTGTCCTACCCTCCCATGGCAGTGGGGTCCTAATGGAAACTAAGGGATATTAAGGCCTCCTTTTAATAGAGAACCCGACCAAAGCATTAGCACTTAGTGAATACATGAACTCCTCAAACTACGGTAATCACCGGAAAGAATCCCAGTTATTGTCACCCTGGGGGATGCTGATCGTAACTCGTAATAGGTGTATACAACTTGCAAGATAGGATCAACAACACATATATATTCATGAAAACATAATAGGTCCAGATCTGAAACCATGGCACTCGGGCCCTAGTGACAAGCATTAAGCATAGCAAAGTCATAGCAACATCAATCTCCGAACATAGTGGATACTAGGGATCAAACCCTAACAAAACTAACTCGATTACATGATAAATCTCATCCAACCCATCACCGTCTAGCAAGCCTACGATGGGATTACTCACGTACAGCGGAGAGCATCATGGAATTGGTGATGAAGGATTGTTGGTGATGACATGGCGTCGATTTCCACTCTCCGGAGCCCAAAACAGACTCTAGATCTGGCCTCCCGAGGAAGAACGGGAGGTGGCGGCGGCTCCGTATCGTGAAATGTGATGAACCCTTATCCTTGATTTGTTTCTCCATGAATAGGAATAAATAGGAGTGGAATTGAGGTTGGTGGAGCAAGAGGGGGCCCACAAGCCTGCTAGGCACGGCGTGGGGGGTGGTCGCGCGTGGCAGGCTTGCCACCTGTGGGTGGCCCCCTCCGGTTGATTCTTTCGCCAGTATTTTTTAGTAATTCCAAAAATATTCTCCATGAATTTTCAGGTCAATGAGAACTTTTATTTCTGCACAAAAATAACACTAAGGCAATTCTGCTAAAACAGCGTCAGTCTGGGTTAGTTCAATTCAAATCATGCAAATTAGAGTCCAAAACAAGGGCAAAAGAGTTTGGAAAAGTAGATATGATGCAGACGTATCACGGTACTACCGCTCAGGCATGACCAGTATTACTACTCTAAGCGGAAGTATCGCTCCTACCCAAGTGGTACTACCGCTCATCACTACATCTCTCCATCTCCTTGTGCTTTACTCTCTCTAGTATTTTTGCTCGGCTTTTGCTGGTCATTTACATTTGTTTTGTCTCTTGCCATTCCTTCTTTGTGAGTTCAGGTGATGATGGCTCTGCTTTGTGTGCTCGTCGTGTGAATCCAACCCGTGGTGGTTCCAAGCGGTACCGCACGGCTGGCGAGGTTGAAGCTGGCTCAAGTGCTCAACCCCAGCGGCAGTCCACGAAGAAAGTTGCCAACAAGAAGCAAGTTGTCAAGGAACCTCGGGATATGACTAGCACCGAGTTCTATGAGTTTCATCATCTCAATCCTTACCGCCGTCCTCAGGACCCCGTGTTTGTTGGTCGTCCCTTCTAGAACAAGGCTTGGTCTCTCTTTTTTGTTGGAGTACAGAAGGGCAAGACAAACCTCTATGTGCCTAATGTGAAATCCATCGACACGGAGCATATGGTCAACAACCCTCACTCTGACTACTTTGCTAAAGCTTGTGCTCTCTGCTAGCAATGGGGTCTGGATCCCATTATTGCGTTCTACAAGGATTTTGACTCCGAGCTTGTGGCTTGGTTCTTTGCCACTATTCACTTTCACAATGATGAGGCGAGGAGCTTGACATAGATGACAGGTAGTAGAGTTATGCGTTCTAACTGGAAGACTTGTATGAACTCTTTGGGATATGCAGACTCAGAGGAAGCTGAGCCAGTTGGTCTCCGACCGCACATTGAATAACAAACTATTCACAAGTCCAAGCTCGTGCGCTACCAGCGATTCGTAAAGACTACCAAGGGTACTTGCACTAAACTCATCCCATTCTTGGACATTATGCATTGTATGTTTCACAACTCTTTGTTTCCTCGAGTGGGTAACTTGGATCAGGTTCACTCCTATCTCGTGAATCTGCTTCTTCTGTGCATTAAGGAAAAAGGCAAAGATTCCACTTTGGATGTTTCCCACATCATGTGGAGGGAGATTCGCTCAGTAGTTCTTGACAGGAAGGTGCCTACCTACGATCTCTATATCTTCAAGCTCATTGAGGATACTTGGTCCGAGAAGTTCCCTGGCGAGCCTATGTTCACTGATCACATGGTGTCTCATGGTATTATTAAGCTACGTGTGAAGGAGAATTGGGGTGTTGCGCCTTCTGTGCCAAAGATAGCCCCCACTGACTCTGATGATGAGTCCGGGCCTAACTATACTGATGCCACCTATGCTCCTCGCTCTGAGGCTGTTCCCACTTGGGCTGCCAAGCTCAAAACCAAGATAAAGAATCTTCTCTGCTTTCAGATCAAGGGACTGTACAAGGCCCATGTGGAGGCCAAGAAGGCTCGCGACCGTGACAAGAGGATCATGAGGAAGCTTGATCTGTAGTTTGACAGCGGGTCTGAGGAGAGGATTGCTGATGAGGACAAATGGATCAAGAAGCATTGCCCATTTGCTGAGTCGAAGGAGGATGTGTCTGCTGCTACTGATGAGGAGGAAGATGATGAGCCCGACGAGTAACTATTCTGTGCCTATCATCACTTGCTCTTACTTTAGTCCTTTGTGCCCCTTTTGGTGTCTTGATGCCAAAGGGGAGAGAGTGTTTAGGGATTTGATGTGCTGAGTCACGAGTATTTCTCCTTTTATCTGCACATCTCTTCTCTCATGAACTCGTTTATTTGCTTTGGTTGTTTGCTTTGCTTTATGGTGTCAGATTCATGAGTACTATGTATGGTGTAAGACATATGCTACCTCTTATATCTGTTATGTCTACATTATTATGAGTTTATATTTCCTTTACTTGCTTACCTGCTTATCACTCATTCCGTTTGTATGCAAGTATTTGGCCATGTCTATAAAATATAGGGGGAGTGTTGATCCTAGTGTGTGCTCTTTGCATTCCAAAAGCATATTCAAATAGGGCACACCTCTAGGGGAGCCTATCTATATTTTGTAGATATTGAGCTTTCCATAGTCCTACTATATATCTTTTTGGCAAATCCCGCGTTGTCATCAACCCACCAAAAAGGGGGTGATTGTAAGAGCATAATTTCCCTAAGTAGTTTTGGTGGTTGATGACAGTGCGTTTGCGGACTAACTGTGTCCATTAAGATTTCAGAGATTATCAGGTGGCACGAGACGGTTATCTTCCCCTCAAGTAGTAAATCAGAAGACGGAGTCTCTTCCTTTCGAGCTTAGATTGGTGGACCTGAGTCGTAGGAAAATCCGTACTATTAACAGGGGATCTGCATTCGGAAAGGTTGGGAGGGATTATCACGTACACTTTGCATCCCCATCCGTTTCCCGACACAACGAAGCTTTTTTAGCCCCTGAGGCTCCACAGTTTCTCCTAAGCGGAAGTACCGCTCTTCCGAGCGGTAGTACCACTCTAGTGGTACTATAGCCCTGAAGAGCCGCTCGAACTACCGCTTAATTTTTTAAGCGGAAGTTTCGAGCGGTACTACCGCCCTAAACTACCGCTTATTTTTTAAGCGGAAGTTCCGAGCGGTACTACCGCCCTGAGGAACTTTGGAGCCTCTTTCGCATCCTTTTTTCTTCTGGACTTCTCGGATTTCTGAGCGGAAGTACCGCTCCCTCCAAAGTGGTACTACCACCCCAAGCGGAAGTACCGCTCCCTCTAGAGTGGTACTACCACCCCAAGCGGAAGTACCACTCCCTCCAGAGCGATACTACCGCTCAGTTGTTCCAGTATGCGTATAAGCAGAAGCACCGGCCCCGAGGACGGTACTACCTTTTATGCTCGTGTCCGGGCAAAAAACGGCCACATTTTCCCCCACCTATATAAGTGAGTCTTCTTCCCCATTGAAACTCACTCTTCCCACAAAAAGCTGCATTGTTGCTCCTAAGATTATTCTTGCTCCTTCTCCCTCACTAGCCATCAAATCTTGTTGGTGATCTAGGGTTTGGAGGAGAGGGCCTTGATCTACACTTCCACCGAGAGATATTTGGTTCCCCCCATCAATCCCTTGCGGATCTTGTTACTCTTGGGTGTTTGAGAAACCAAGATGGAAGAGGTCACCTCGAAGCCATAGTCCATTGTGGTGAAGCTTTGTGCTGTTGTTGGGAGCCTCCAATTAAGTTGTGGAAATTGCCCCAACCTTGTTTGTAAAGGTCCAATTGCCGCCTCCAAGGGCACCACTAGTGGAATCATGACACCTCGCATTGTGTGAGGGCGTGAGGAGAATACGGTGGCCCGAGTGGCTTCTTGGCGAGCATTGTTCCTCCACACCACTGCAGCGGAGACGTACTTCCCTTTACCGAGAAGGAACTTCGGTAACACGTCCTCGTCTCCATCGGTTCCTCTTGTGGTTACTTCTTACCTTTACTTCATGCAAGCTACTTATATTGTTTATCTTGCTTGCTTATCTTGTTGTTGTGTTTAGCATCATATAGGTTGCTCACCTAGTTGCATATCTAGCCAGCCTATTTGTTGCTAAGCCTAAATTGTTAAAGAAAAGTTAAAACTGGTAGTTGCCTATTCACCCCCCCTCTAGTCAACCATATCGATCCTTTCAGATGGTATATCGAAATTGCATGGGCCTGGCCCAAAAATAAGGTGACGCGGCACCTATAATAGCCTATGGACAAAATTAATCAAGTGCCATCTTGTATATTTTGTCCAAGCCTTCAAGATCTCCTTATGGTGGCTTCAAAGTGCGAAAATCACCATTGGAATCTCCATTGTTCTTTCCCGCGCGCGCACCTTCTTCTCCATGCGTGTTTTCGCTCCAATGGTCATCCTTCTTGTCCATTCTAGGTCATTCATTCATAAGTAAAACAAAAGTATCTAACTTAGGCAGCATGATATGTTCATGAACATTACAAGGATTTCCAAGAAACGAAAGTACTTGGTAATTCAATTGGCATGCGCGAGATCTAATAACTGGCCCAATATGTATAGCAGCAGGGGTTATGGGTGTAACAATGGTATTGATGTCCTCATCCTCCTCCCCTTCTTGAATTGAAGTCGTCCTCGACAGAAGCTCATCTTCCTCACCCAAATAAGGCTTCAAATCCGCAATGTTAAAAGTGGGACTAACCCCAAACTCTACAAGCAACTCAATTTTATATGCATTATCATTTATTTTCTCTAACACTTTTAAAGGACCATCAACATGTGGCATTAGCTTTGACTTGTGCAAATCAGCAAATCTATCTTATGCAAATGTAACCAAACAAGATCTCCAGGTGAAAAGACAACATGTTTTCTACTATCTCAAGCAAGTTTATATTTAGCATTCATATGCTCAATGTTTTCCTTAGTTACCTCAGGCATTTTTAAGATCAATTCTGCATGTTGTTTAGCATCAAAATTATCCTTCTCCGAAGATGGAAGAGGCAACAGATCAATAGGTGCACAAGGTATGAAATCGTACACAATTTCAAAAGGGCATCTTAGTACTAGAATGCAACGAACAATTATAAACAAATTCAATATGAGGCAAGCAATCTTCTCACGTTTTCAAGATATTCTTCAAAATAGTCCTAAGCATAGTAGACAATGATCTATTGACTACTTCAGTTTGTCCATCAGTTTGGGGGTGACATGTGGTACTAAAAAGCAGTTTAGTCCCCAACTTAGCCCATAAACATCTCCAAAAGTGGCTAAAAAATTTAGCATCACGATCTTAAGCAATTGTATTTGGCATACCATGCAAGTGAATAATTTCACGAAAGAACAAATCAGCAACATTAGCAGCAACATCACTTTTATGACATGGTATAAAGTGTGCCATTTTTGAAAATCTGTCCACGACAACTAATATGCTATCCCTCCCCTTGTTTGTTCGAGGTAAACCTAAAACATAGCTCATAGATATATTCTCCCAAGGAACACTACAGGCAAAGGCATATATAAACCATGAGGATTGAGTCGTGACTTAGCTTTTTGACATGTAGTGTAGCGAGCAACAAAACACTCAACATAATGTCTCATCTTTGGCCAAAAGAAATGTGTAGCAAGTATGTCCTTCGTCTTCTTCACGCCAAAGTGTCCCATTAATCCTCCTCCATGCGCCTCCTGCAACAACAAAAGACGAACGGATCTATCTGGATTGCATAGCTTGTTAGCATGAAACACAAATTCATCATGAATGATGAACTTGTTCGATGTTCTCCCTTCTTTATAATTCTGCAACACATCTTTAAATTCAACATCATGCACATATTGATCTTTGATGGTCTCCAAACCAAATATTTTAAACTCAAGTTGTGAAAGCATAGTATAGCGACGAGACAATGCATCAGCACTAACATTTTCTTTTCCCTTCTTGTGTTTAATGACATAAGGAAAAGTTTCAATGAATTCAACCCATTTAGCATGTCTACGATACAGTTTTGCTTGACTTTTAATATGTTTCAAAGATTCATGATCAGAATTTATAACAAATTCTTTGGGTCATAAATATTGTTGCCATGTTTCCGAAGTCCGAATAAGAGCATATAATTCATTATCATAAGTATAATAATTCGGACTAGGCCCACTCAGCTTTTCAGAAAAGTATGCAACAAGTTTACCATCTTGTAATAACACACCTTCTAATCCAATTCCACTAGCATCACATTCAAGCTCAAAAGTCTTATTAAAATCAGGAAGTTGGAGCAAAGGATCATGTGTTAACTTATATTTCAATACCGTGAAGGCTTCTTCCTTTACGGTACCCCAAACAAAAGACACATCCTTCTTTATAAGCTCATTGAGAGGTGCAGCAATTTAGGATGGTAAAACTGAGCCTAAACCTAGCTCTCTCATGCTCTATGCATTTCCGGCGGTTGAATTTCGCGATATGGTTGTTTCTAGCCGTCCGATCTTCATAGACAAAGTCGTCACCTCGGCCGTTGAATTTCATGATATGGTTGTTTTTAACCGTCCGATCTTCATAGGCAAAGTCGTCACCTGCCAATGAGCCGACTGTCATAGAGGGTCGCTACTCTGGTGGAAAAACCCGTGTGTGCTGGTTGATTGGGCCTCTGCACCGCGGCCCAACTATCTGATGAGTACACTGTGCTCCCGATCCATCCTCTCCCTCCTTTGCCTAGTGCCTCCTCTCCTCCTGAGATGTCGTCGCCGCCGTTCCTCCATCACCGCAATCAACTGAGGTCGCCCCCCACCCACTGCACACACACACCGGTGGTACGAGGCCGGTCGACCCGCCGCCAGGTAGAAAGGTGGGACGGTGCCATGCCGCCACCGACAGATGTCTACCCCCAGCCGACTTCCGCGGTTCCGCCTCACCAAGCTCATTGTGTTGATCCGCCAGCTCCTGATCCGGATGATACCGTGCCTCTAACCCTTCAAGCCATCTTAATTTGGTTTTCCCCAACCTGTCTGGTTTGATGTTGATATCTTCTCTTCCTTCCCGATCTTTCGCTCAGTATGTCCCCATCTGTCCGTTCTATGGGGAACTCTCAACACCATAGTTTATGCAAATGAAAATTCTATTAGTTCCTGGTGTAGATCAAACAAAAGATTGTTAATGTATCAGATGGGTTTATGGTTTCAGATATCTGGATTATTGAATCATACTGAGTTCAGATACAGATGGAAGCATGTTTTGATGTGTACTGAGATTAGTTTTCTCTATTTCCTTTGTTGCAAGGTTGGCTGAATTATGGTCGAGATTTTCTGCTGTCAGAGCATTTTTTGCGAAATTGAATACTATTTGGAAATTTCTCATAGTACTATTGTTTGTTCCACTCCATTTATTAATTCTTTGAAGAGGAATAAAGAATCAAATTGTTGTTTACTTCAGCAATGTCATGCCCCTGTCTATACCATTGTGTGTGTACCAAAAACGTGGGCCATGTGCTCCTGAGTTTTACATGGTAAAAACTGCATTCATAAATGGATTTCCTGGTTAATATAGATTAACTAATAGGTAATACCCTGACCATTCCCACTGTTTGTCCTCAAAGAAAGAAAAAACCTCAGCTAGCAGGGAGAAAGCTTTTGGATCATATATTTGTGGAATGTTAAATCCTTTACATGTCAATATGTTGAGTTGTCTTAGCCACAAGGCAATTAGTTAATTTATACAATTTGAAATTTCTAACTTTACTTCCATCAATGTTAAATAAAATAACTTCCATGCCATCTCTTTTGCTTCAGAGGGTTGAATTACTCTAGCTATTGAGTAGCAACTGAATTTCACAGGAAGAGCGCAGTTCTTGAGTTCTCCAGTTTCAAACTCTGCCAAAATTTTAATCTTGCTCTATTCCTGCACCCCCCCCCCCCCTACTACACATTCTATTCGAAGGCCAAATGTCTATATAAGTATATATGCATCTAAAGTTTATGGCATAGTCTATATATAGAAGCATTTATATTATGAAAAATCACACGGTCTATTTTCAATTATAAATAGTAACACGTGCCCTAATATATTTTTCTCTCTAATTCATATGTACACTTGTGATGTTCAGCATACTCATATGTGATAATAACCACTGTAAGATCAGGGTTAATTAAATCTCAACAGCTGACCTCAATCACACAGAAGTTTTTATATTATTTTATCACTAATGTGTATGAACTTGCATGTGGAGCAAAATTTTCAATTACATGCCTCACATTTTCTGCCGCCGCCACCGGCTCGCGGGTCCTTTACCGTGACCGTGTCCGAGGCTTATTCGAACCCTGCCGCTTTTCTCATTAGGCGATGGTCTGGTCCGCGCCACCGTTCCGGAGGACCCCTGTCGCTGCCTTCTACACCTTCCACACAGTGGTCGAGCCCGTGGAGCTGTTCAACGACGCACCATCCTTGATGCCGTTGCTGATGCGCCCTGGGCAGACGACGCTGACTCTCCTCCAGCAGACCAGGAGTCTAAGAAGAGAGCAATGGCCGGCTCACTGTGTGTCCGGTGGTTCGCCGTGGCGCTGGCACCCGTGCTATTGCCTCCGCTCTGGCTTAAGGTATAATTATTTCCTGGTGTTTGATACATAAGCATGGCCGTTGTGTGATATAGCGTGTTAACATGATCAGGCGATCTGCGCTTCTTTCTCTGAAGAAATAGTTGTCTGTTCTTTTTTCTCCTTGTTTGTTTTGTCACTTCTACATGCATGTGCTACTAAGAGATTATGCATGAGATGTGATCAATCTTACCTGCGTTGGTTTCTTTATTGATCAGGTGACTGCTTTGTACAATCTGAAAGCAAAAAGGGAGCTATATACCCATATATTTTTGGAGATACGGACAATATTAACGGTTGTTACACAGGTCCGGCCCTGGTGTATGGCTGATGGGGCGAGAACCTAGGGCCCAAGTGTTGTAGGGGGGCCATGATCTGTGCTGCATGTATGTGTATATGCTAGTACAAAAAAAATATAAGAAAGGAGCAGCGTGAATGCGTGATGGGCTTGTCAGCTGATCGCTAGCGGGAAAAAGGTCAAGTATTGCATCATTTCTCACGCGCATCCATCCATCCATAGGATCACTAGTTTCAAAGAATAAATCCATCGTGATCGATGCCTCATCGTCTTCCTGTGTTCGTCACTCGAGAGTCGAGACTTAATCGTTGTCGTGAAAATGAGTCTGACAATAGGAGATAGGGATACGAAAGGAGAGGGCAGAGTCCTAGCTACGGCAAGGATGTACACACAGATGTATGAGTTCAGACTCTTCTCGTGGAGGTAACAGTCCTATGTCTCAGTGCTCGAAAGCTTTTGTCGTGTGGAGAGTATGAGTTACAAAGGTTGCGAACCCTTGGAACAGAGGGGAGGGGCGGCTTATATCTAGTACGCTGTCCCTCATAAGTGCAAGGCATCCAAGGGTCCGATCGTGGGTATAAAGACGAGTGTTACTAGTAACGTATATTATAATTGTTACTAATGACGAGTGGCTTAACGTCTGCCCGTTGGCCTCCCAGGAGCGGCTTTTGGTCTTCTGGCGTCGACCGAAAGCGAGGTCTTTCGAGTGACAGGCGACTGTCAAGTGGAGGGATGGCGTCGACCGAAAGCGAGGTCTTTCGAGTGACAGGCGACTGTCAAGTGGAGGGAGAAGATGCCGAGTGGACTAATTGTCGAGTGACTTGAACATCATGAAGAATCCAATCGGAATCTCTCTTGTAATCTTTAAGTCCTCCAATATGGTGCCCTTAGGTAGGGTATGTAGGTCTGGCCTAGGACTCTACCCTAGGTACATATCCTCGTCATTAGCCCCTGTAGCGACCCGATCTCAAGGGATCGAAGTCTCTGTGCTTAAGTGTCATCCCTGGATCGGTATGTTGACACACACAGTACTTGAGGATTTACAATAGAGTTCAATCACACATTTATTACATCGAGAATCCTCAAAGAGTATTTATTACATTAATGTGGCATAAGGCCAAGTAAAACAAAATAATACGAAAGAAAATAAGTGTAACGAGTCCATAACTCCATGAGCAAGCTGAGTGCAGAACAACAACCTATCGCACCTTATTCGTCGTCGGATAAATCTGCAACATGATAAGTTGCAACCGTGTAGGTCAGTACATGGAATGTACTGACAAGTCACATCATAAAGTGTAATGAGCCTACATAGTACATGCAATTTGGCTGGTGGAAAGCTCTAGGTTTAGTTTTGCATAAAGCTAGTTTTTCCCTATCAAAAATAATTGTTCTACTTCTACAAATATCATAAGTCTAAGATGATGCCCATCTCAATCATTCCAAAATTTTGTACCTAGTTGATTAGTTAAGAGTGATGAGATCTCCCTACATTTCCACTACTAAAAGCTCAAGTTGTCCATGACCGGGAACACGGCTAATCTATTAGATTTACACTCTGTAGAGGTTGCGCACTTTTCCCACAAGACTCGACCACCTCCTTGATCGGAAGATCGAGACATAGTCTTTCGATAGCATTTCCCCTAACCCACGGATAGGCCGGTACACCTACATCATCTACATCTGCTAGCCTATCCCGGAAGAGGTCACACCACCTACTCAACTAAGCTAGAGCCCATATTGGCTTGCGGCTGCACACGGAAGCTTCTAGACATGAAAATAAGGTTGATCCCTTCGAGCCTGGGTGGACGGACCACTAGTGTGTACTCCCATGGATTCTCATTAATGCTCCCACTGTACTTCGCCACCATACAAACCAATTTCCATCCAGGTAGTTCATTAAAGTTGGTCCTAGTTACTACTTTGTCACTCACATCTTAAGGTGATAACACTCCCCAATCCACGTCTACATTGGCGAAGCATTGTAACATAACACGATGGCGACAAAGTTGGTACGGTTCAGACCTACCTCAAATGAACTACTGGGTGCAAGCATAGCCTCGGGCATAAAATTCTACCATGCAATCCTACAACAAAGGACTGCGTGCATATATAAAACATAGGTAAAAACTAATATGATCAAAATGTAACTTGCCTTCATGCTGGGAGTAAAGTTCTAGGGAATGGTAATACTCTGCTTCGCACTCCGGACAATCTATCGCAAAGTAAATAAACACACATAAACAAGCATTCATACAATTCAAAGAAAACATGCAACAAAATATTTGCAAAAGCCAAATAAAATCTGAAAATTTTCAAAGTATAAATAGTGTTCAAAATTCATGACGTGCACTAGTGTTCCTACAAGGCATTATAGTAAAATTATGATGTACAAAAAATAATTCTGTAGAATATATAGTGGCATAAGTTCATGGCAAAGGATTTAGTTCGTGTGACGTGGTGCAAAAAGAATCACTTCAACGGGTATACCGTTTGGAAGATATGGCCTAATGAAATTTAAATTAAAATCTGAAATAATTTCAAATTTGAACTTGCAAAAGTTTGCAATGATGGTTTCTCTGGTTAGGGTTATTCGAGACGAAAATTTAGCCGTTGGTTTCATCTCGTTTCGATCTACGGTTGAAAAGTTAAGGCCGTTTGAATTTTTAAAACAAATTTGAAAAAAAACTGCTACAATAGTGTTTCTGAAAATACTAAATTGTGAATGTTCGCGGCTAGAGCGCGAAGTGGATGGCTCTGGTTTGCTGGCAGCGTTCGCCGTGACGGCTACGTAGTGAATATTCACGAATTAAGTAAAATCACCCGGTTGGCTAGACTAAAAGAAAAACCGACGTTCGGTTCAAATAAACCGCACGGTTTAGATCAAAACGCGGTTAACCGCATACCTCTTTGGTCTAATAAACAAACCTAATCTAATCTACAAAACGAACAGAGGAGCGGCAAGAGTTTATAGAGGCGAGGCCTGGCCCTCGGTAGGAAGCTGGTCGGCGTCGGGGCGGCGGCTCCGGCAGGCTCCGGCGCGGGCGAGATAGGCGAGGAGGTGCGACGCGGCGAGGGCTGCCGAACGGTGGTGATGGCAGACGCAGGGACAGCTGGAGGGAGCGAAGGGAGGCGGCGAATCTCCTGTGCTCCGGTGAACTTTGGCGACACGGGTTGTCGGGGCGGCATCTCCGGGGCGTCCTAGGGCAAACGAAGACGTCAGGGAGGTGCACAAGGACGAGGGGGTCCGATTTCATGAAGAAGAAGAGGCAGGTGAGGTTCACCGGCGACATGGCACTCCGTCGAAGGAGCTTCGGCCGGAGAGATCCAAGTGGCAACGGCGGCGGCTATCAACGGCAAGAGGTGGTGCGGGTTGGCTGAATGGGACGAGGGTATCGAGGGCCTTTTATAGGCACGGCTAGAGGTGTTGCGTGTCTACGGATAGGCTCTATCCCGAGAGCCTCGTGTGGCCGGTGCGAAAGCTGCGAGCGCTGGGTTATCCAGCGGGTGCTGCATGGGAGGTTGAAGACGATGGGGTGGGCCCCCACCTAACATGTTGGGGAACGTCGCATGGGAAACAAAAAATTTCCTACGCACACGCAAACCTATCCATGGTGATGAGCATCTACGAGAGGGAGAGTGGATCTACATACCCTTGTAGATCGCTAAGCGGGAAGCGTTAAGAAACGCGGTTGGTGTAGTCGAACATCTTCGCGATCCAAATCGCCGAGCGTCCCGCGATCTCATCACGATCCGTCCCGCGAACTCATCATGATCCATCCCGCGATCTCATCACGATCCGTCTCACGATCTTGATCACGATCTGTCCCGCGAACTCATCACGATCCATTCCGCGATCTCATCACGAACCGTCTCGCGGTCTCGATCACGGTCCTTCCGATCTAGCGCCGAATGGACGGCACCTCCGCGTTCAGCACACGTGCAGCTTGATGACGATCTCCACCGTCTCGATCCAGCGAGAGGAGGTGGAGAGGAGAGAGAGTTCACCGGCAGCGTGACGGCGCTCCGGTGATGGTGGTGGAGTGATTCCGGCAGGGCTTCGCCTAAGCGCTGCGGAAAACCGATCTAGAGGAGAAACTGTGCACCGGTGTAACGGGTAGCACGTGGCCGGAAATTCTGTCCAAAAACCACCCAATCCACTAGTATATATAGGAGGAGAGGAGAGGAGAGGCAGCCAAGGCCTTTGAGTCGGCCGAAATAGGAGGTGGGAGCAATCCTACTTCACCTCCAATCCTAGTTGGAGTAGGATTGCCTCCTATTGGCTGATTTTCCACTTTTTGCTTTAGGACTTTCTCTCCTGCGCCATGGGCCTTTGTGGATGTTTTCCCAGCCCACTAAGGGCTGGTTATTATTATCCCACAGCCCATGGACCTCTTGGGGTCTAAATACCCCTCCCGGAGGTCCCCCGGTACACTACCGGCACTCCCGGTACACTACCGATACTCCCGGTACACTACCGATGAGCCGGAAACTTTTCCGGGGACCAAACTGGGACATCCTATATATGAATCTTTACCTCCGGACCATTCCGGAGCTCCTCGTGACGTCTGGGATCTCATCCGGGACTCCGAACAACCTTCGGTCACCACCATACATAACTCTACACTACCGAAACGTCACCGAACCTTAAGTGTGCAGACCCTGCGGGTTCGAGAACTATGTAGACATGACCGAGACACCTCTACGGTCAATAACCAATGGCGGGACCTGGACGTCCACATTGGTTCCTACATATTCTACGAAGATCTTTATCGGTCGAACCTCTATGTCAAGGATTCAGTTAATCCCGTATAACGTTCCCTTTGTTCTTCGGTATGTTACTTGCCCGAGATTCGATCGTCAGTATCTCCATACCTAATTCAACCTCGCTACTGGCAAGTCTCTTTACTCGTTCCGTAATACAAGATCCCATGACTAACACTTAGCCACATTGCTTGCAAGGCTTGTTGTGATGTTGTATTACCGAGTGGGCCCTGAGATACCTCTCCGTCACACGGAGTAACAAATCCCAGTCTCGATCCATGCCAACTCAACAAACACCATCGGAGATACCTGTAGAGCACCTTTATAGTCACCCAGTTACGTTGCGACGTTTGATACACACAAGGCACTCCTCCGATATCCGTGAGTTGCATGATCTCATGGTCATAGGAACATATACTTGACATGCAGAAAACAGTAGCAATAAACTGACACGATCATATGCTATGTTTGTAGTTTGGGTCTTATCCATCACATCATTCTCCTAATGATGTGATCCCGTTATCAAATGACATCTCATGTCCATGGCTAGGAAACCTTAACCATCCTTTGATCAACGAGCTAGTCCATTAGAGGCATACTAGGGACATGGTTTTGTCTATGTATCCACACATGCATTTAAGTCTCCGATCAATACAATTATAGCATGGATAATAAACGATTATCATGAACAAGGAAATATGATAATAACTAATTTATTATTGCCTCTAGGGCATATTTCCAACAGTCTCCCACTTGCACTAGAGTCAATAATCTAGTTCACATCACCATGTGATTCGCATTGTTATGAATCTAACACCCAATGAGTTCTGGGGCTCGATCATGCTTTGCATGTGAGAGAGGTCTTATAGTCAACGGGTCTGCGATATTCAGATCCGTGTGTACTTTGCAAATCTCTATGTCAAACCGTAAACATTGCTACCACACTCCACTTGGTACTATTTCCAAATGGTTGCTCCACTATATGTATCCAGATTGCTACCACTAGTCATCCGGATAGGTGTTAAAGCTTGCATCGACGTAACTCTTTACGACGAACTCTTTGTCACCTCCATAATCAAGAAACATTTCCTTAGTCCTCTGGTTACTAAGGATAATTCCGACCGCTGTCCAGTGATCCACTCTTGGACCACTTGTACCCCTTGACAGACTCATGGCAAGGCACACACAGGTGCGGTACATAGCATGGCATACTATACAGAGCCTATGGCTAAGGCATAGGGGACGACGTTCGTCCTTTCTCTTCCTTCTGACATGGTCGAGCTTTGAGTCTCACTCAACTTCACACCTTACAAATCAGGCGAGAACTCTTTCTCTGACTGATCCATTTTGAACTCTTTCAAAATCTTTGTCAAGGTATGTACTCATTGAAAGTCTCATCAAGTCATCTTGATCTATCTCTATAGATCTTGATGCTCAACAATTTGGTAGCTTTATCCAGGTCTTCCTTTGAAAATCACTTTCCAAATAACCGTTTTATGCTTTCCAGAAACTCTACATTATTTCTGAACAACAATATGTCATCCACATATACTTATCAAAAATTCTATAGTGCTCCCACTCACTTTATTGCAAATACAAGTTTCTCGTAAACTTTGTATAAACATCAAAACTTTGATCACCTCATCAAAGCGTATATTCCAACTCCGAGATGCTTGCTTCAGTCCATGGAAGGATCACCGAAGCTTGCACACCTTTTAGCATCCTTAGGCCTGACAAAACCTTCTGGTTGTATCACATACAACCTTTCCTCAAGTAAACCGTTAAGGAAACGATGTTTTGACATCCATCTGCCAGATTTCATAATTGAAAACACAGCAACTGCTAACATAATTCCAACAGACTTTAGCACCACTACGAGTGAGAAAGTCTCATCGTAGTCAACTCCTTGAACTTGTCACAAACATCTTTGCAACAACTCAAGCTTTACAAATAGTGACATTCACCATCAATGTCTGTCTTCATTTTAAAGATCCATTTGTACTCAACGACCTGCCGTCCAACGAGCAAGTCTACCAAAGTCTACACTTTGTTTTCATACATGGATCCTATCTCGGATTTCATGGCCTCCAACCATTTGTCAGAATCCGGGCCCATCATCGCTTCTCCATAGCTCGTAGGTTCATCGTTGTCCAACAACATGATCTCCAAGACAGAGTTGTCGTACCACTTAGGAGCAGTACACATCCTTGTCGACCTACGAAGTTCGATAGTAACTTGATCCTGAAGCTTCATGATCATCATCATTAACTTCCTCTTCAACTAACGTAGGCTTCACAGAAACATCTTTCTGCGCTGCGCTACTCTCTGGTTGAACAAAGGTTTAACAACCTCATCAAGTTCTATCTTCCTCCCACTCAATTCTTTCGCGAGAAACATTTCCTCGAGAAAGGATCCGTTTAAACAACAAACACTTTGCACTAGGATCTGAGATTGAAGGTTTACCCAACTGATCTTAGGGTATTCTATGAAGATGCATTTGTCCGCCTTGGGTTCGACCTCATTAGGTGAAAACATTTTCCACACAAGTGTCACAGCCCCAAATATTAAGAAATAACAGCTTAGGTTTCTATCAAACCATAATTCACACGGTGTCATCTCAACGGATTTAGATGATGCCCTATTTAAAGTGAATGTAGTTGTCTCTAATGCATAACCCCAAAAATTATAGTAGTAAAACGATAAGAGACATCACAGTATGCACCATATCAATAGAGCATGACTATGATGTTTGGACACACCATCACACTATGGTGTTCCAGGTGGCGTTAGTTGTGAAACAAATTTCACATTGTCTTAAGTTGTATGCCAAACTCGTAACTCAGATATTCAGCTCCACGATCATATCGCGGTTATTTTTATCTTCTTGTCACGATGATCTTAAACTTCACTCTGAATTTGCTTGAACCTTTCAAACGATTCAGACTTGTGTTTCATTAAGTAAATATACACTATATCTACTCAAATCATCAGTGAAGGTAAGAAAATAACGATATCCACTACACGCTACAAGACTCACTAGATTGCATACATCAACATGTATCATTTTCAATGAATCACTTGCCCGCTCCATCCAACGGGGTCCTTTAGTCATCTTGCCCAAGAGGCATGGTTCGCATGTCTCAACCGATTCGAAATCGAATGAGTCCAAATATCCATCAGCATGGAGTTTCTACATGCGCTTTATACCAATATGACATTTAGCGGCAGTGCCACAAGTATGTGGTACTATCATTATTAACTTTGTGTCTTTTGACATCAATGTTATGAACATGTGTAATACTACGATCAAGATTTCAACAAACCATTCTCACTAGGTGCATGACCATTGAATGTATTATTCATGTAAACAGAATAACCATTATTCTCTAACTTAAATGAATAACCGTATTGCAATAAACATGATCTAATCATGTTCATGCTCAACGCAAAACACCAAATAACATTTATTTAGGTTCGTCACTAATCCTGAAGGTAGAGAGAGCGTGCGATGTTGATCACATCAACCTTGGAAACACTTCCAACACATATCGTCACCTCACCCTTAGCTAGTTCTCCGTTTATTCCGTAGCTTTTATTTCGAGTTACTAACATTTAGCAACCGAACCGATATCCAATACCCAGGTGCTACTAAGAGTACTAGCAAGGTACACATCAATAAATCGTATATCAAATATACTTGTGTCGATGTTGCCAGCCTTCTTATCTACCAAGTATCTAGGGTTGTTCCGCTTCAGCGACCGCTCACCTCATAACAGAAGCACTTAGTCTCGGGTTTGAGTTCAACTTTGGGTTGCTTCACTGGAGCAACAACTGACTTGCTATCCATGAAGTTTCCCTCCTTGCTCTTGCCCTTCTCGGAACTAGTGGTCTGATTAACCATCAACACTTGACGCTCCTTCTTGATTTCTACCTTCGCGGTGTCAAACATCGCGAACAGCTAAGGGATCAACATTTATTTCCCTGGCATTTTATAGTTCATCACCAAGTTCTAGTAGCTCAGTGACAGTGACTTGGAGAACTACATCAATCACTATCTTATCTGGAAGATCAACTCCCACTTGATTCAAGCGATTGTAGTACCCAGACAATCTGAGTACATGCTCAACGATTGAGCTATTCTCCTTCATCTTACAGGCAAAGAATCTTGTTGGAGATCTCATATCTCGCAACACAGGCACGAGCCGGAGATCACAATCTCTGCTCCTAGAACATCTCATATGTTCCGTGACGTTCAAAACGTTTCCGAGCCTCAATTCTAAGCCGTAATGCATGACGCACTAAACTATCAAGTAGTCATCAAAACGTGCCTGTCAGATGTTCACAACATCTATAGACTACGCTAGAGGGGGTGGCGCACCGAGCGGTGCATTAAGGACATAAGCCTTCTGTGCAGCAATGAGGACAATCCTCAGATCACGGACCCAGTCCGCAATATTGCTACCAACATCTTTCAACTCTATTTCTCTAGGAACATATATAAATTTAAGGGAGCTACAGCGCGAGCTAGTAATCTACAACATAATTTGCAAAGACACTTTGACTATGTTCATGATAATGAGTTCAATTAATCATATTACTTAAGAACTCCCACTCAAGTTGACATCCCTCCGATCATTCGAGTGATACATGATCCAAATTCACCAACTCAAGTCCGATCATCACGTGAGTTGAGGTGGCTGCAATGGTGAACATCATCATGTTAATCATATCTACTATATGACTCATGTTCGACCTTTCGGTCTCTTGTGTTCCGAGGCCATGTCTGTACATGCTAGGCTCGTCAAGTTTAACCCGAGTGTTCTGCACGTGCAAATCTGGCTTGCACCCGTTGTATGTGAACGTAGAGTCTATCACACCCGATCATCACGTGGTGTCTCAACACGACGAACTTTCGCAACGGTGCACACTCGGGGAGAACACAATTTATCTTGAAATTAAGTGAGGGATCACCTTATAATGCTACCGTCGTCCTAAGCAAAACAAGGTGCATAAAAAGGATTAACATCACATGCAAATCATAAGTGACATGATATGGCCATGAACTTGTGCTTTTGATCTCCATCTAGAAAGCACCGGCATGATCTCCATTGTCACCGGCATGACACCATGATCTCCATCATCTTCATCTCCATCAACGTGTCGCCATCAGGGTTGTCACGCCCTGCATGCTTCTACTACTATTGCTACCGTAGCTATAAAGTAAAGCATTACATAGCACTTAATGATTGACACGCAGGTCATACAATAATTAAAGACAACCCTATGGCTCCTGCCGGTTGCCGTACTCATCGACATGCAAGTCGTGATAATCTATACATCACATGATCATCTCATACATCACATATATCACATCATGTAATTGGCCATATCATATCACAACATACCCTGCAAAAACAAGTTAGACGTCCTCTAATTGTTGTTGCAAGTTTTACGTGGCTGCTACGGGTATCTAGCAAGAACGATTCTCACCTACGCATAAACCACAATGGTGATACATAGATTGCTTTTCAACCTTCTCAAGGACCGCCTTTGTCGGATCCGATCCAACTAAAGTGAGAGAAACTGTCACCCGCAAGCCATCTAAGCAACAAGTTGCATCGAGGGAACCGGTCTCTCGTAAGCGTACGAGTAATGTTGGTCCGGGCCACTTCATCTCACAATCCCGCTGAACCAAAATCCGACCAAGGGAGGAAGCAATATAAGCATCAACGCCCACAAACCTTTTGTGTTCTACACGAGATCTCATCGAACCATCAACCTAGCTCATGATGCCACTGTTGGGGAACGTCGCATGGGAAACAAAAATTTTCCTACGCACACGCAACCCTATCCATGGTGATGAGCATCTACGAGAGGGAGAGTGGATCTACATACCCTTGTAGATCGCTAAGCGGGAAGCGTTAAGAAACGCGGCTGGTGTAGTCGAACATCTTCGCGATCCAAATCGCCGAGCGTCCCGCGATCTCATCACGATCCGTCCCGCGAACTCATCATGATCCGTCCCGCGATCTCATCACGATCCGTCTCACGATCTTGATGACGATCTGTCCCGCGAACTCATCACGATCCGTTCCGCGATCTCATCACGAACCGTCTCGCGATCTCGATCACGGTCCTTCCGATCTAGCGCCGAATGGACGGCACCTCCGCGTTCAGCACACGTGCAGCTTGATGACGATCTCCACCGTCTCGATCCAGCGAGAGGAGGTGGAGAGGAGAGAGAGTTCACCGGCAGCGTGACGGCGCTCCGGTGATGGTGGTGGAGTGATTCCGGCAGGGCTTCGCCTAAGCGCCGCGGAAAACCGATCTAGAGGAGAAACTGTGCACCGGTGTAACGGGTAGCACGTGGCCGGAAATTCTGTCCCAAAACCACCCAATCCACTAGTATATATAGGAGGAGAGGAGAGGAGAGGCAGCCAAGGCCTTTGGGTCGGCCGAAATAGGAGGTGGGAGCAATCCTACTTCACCTCCAATCCTAGTTGGAGTAGGATTGCCTCCTATTGGCTGATTTTCCACTTTTTGCTTTAGGACTTTCTCTCCTGCGCCATGGGCCTTTGTGGCTGTTTTCCCAGCCCACTAAGGGCTGGTTATTATTATCCCACAGCCCATGGACCTCTTGGGGTCGAAATACCCCTCCCGGAGGTCCCCCGGTACACTACCGGCACTCCCGGTACACTACCGATGAGCCCGAAACTTTTCCGGCGACCAAACTGGGACATCCTATATATGAATCTTTACCTCCGGACCATTCCGGAGCTCCTCGTGACGTCCGGGATCTCATCCGGGACTCCGAACAACCTTCGGTCACCACCATACATAACTCTACACTACCGAAACGTCACCGAACCTTAAGTGTGCAGACCCTGCGGGTTCGAGAACTATGTAGACATGACCGAGACACCTCTACGGTCAATAACCAATGGCGGGACCTGGACGTCCACATTGGTTCCTACATATTCTACGAAGATCTTTATCGGTCGAACCTCTATGTCAAGGATTCAGTTAATCCCATATAACGTTCCCTTTGTTCTTCGGTATGTTACTTGCCCGAGATTCGATCGTCAGTATCTCCATACCTAATTCAACCTCGCTACTGGCAAGTCTCTTTACTCGTTCCGTAATACAAGATCCCATGACTAACACTTAGCCACATTGCTTGCAAGGCTTGTTGTGATGTTGTATTACCGAGTGGGCCCTGAGATACCTCTCCGTCACACGGAGTAACAAATCCCAGTCTCGATCCATGCCAACTCAACAAACACCATCGGAGATACCTGTAGAGCACCTTTATAGTCACCCAGTTACGTTGCGACGTTTGATACACACAAGGCACTCCTTCGATATCCGTGAGTTGCATGATCTCATGGTCATAGGAACATATACTTGACATGCAGAAAACAGTAGCAATAAACTGACACGATCATATGCTATGTTTGTAGTTTGGGTCTTATCCATCACATCATTCTCCTAATGATGTGATCCCGTTATCAAATGACATCTCATGTCCATGGCTAGGAAACCTTAACCATCCTTTGATCAACGAGCTAGTCCATTAGAGGCATACTAGGGACATGGTTTTGTCTATGTATCCACACATGCATTTAAGTCTCCGATCAATACAATTATAGCATGGATAATAAACGATTATCATGAACAAGGAAATATGATAATAACTAATTTATTATTGCCTCTAGGGCATATTTCCAACATAACAGGCGTGTGAGCGAGGGAGGGAGAGCGTTGACCGAGAGAGAGAGAGAGAGAGAGAGAGAGAGAGAGAGAGAGATTGGTTGCTGGGGAGGGCTCGGGCGAGCGTGGGAGCTGGGTCGCTGGCCCTCGTTGCCTGGTTGGCCGATGGGCCGGCTGGCCTAGCTCCCTTGTGTGTGTGCGTGTTTTTTTTAACAGAAAACGTTTTTTTTTTCATTTTTTGAAACTCCACAACGAGAGAAGATACAATAAGAAAAATAATTTTATAATCATAACATAATATATAGAGCATAGTGAACCTTTAGTTGTGCTCAAATAACTTAGAAACATATTTTCTTAATGCAATAATCTAACTTTGGTTAATAAAATAATTTTCAACGCAACCTTGAAAACACCAAATATTAATCCAACACTTCCCCACTCATGTATAATTTGAGGAAGTCATATTATCCTCTCTCTCTATTATTTTATGTGAGTGAAAAACTTTGAACACCAAAACTCAAATGCAATAAATCATGAGATGCAATATGATGATCCTATTAACATCCTAATTTAATAAAATTGGGATGTTACAGCCCCCGAATGGATCAGGGTTCGGGTGTTAAAAGGGGATCGATGCCAGTTTTGAAGAAGGCATCGAACTTCCGAATGAACTGCGGGGCTTTAACGAAATTTGTGTCGATTGAAATCTTTATCATTCGCCCTATTCGATTCTGTCTTGAAAGTGTTCAAGTGAATTCTCAATGTCAATTCTGTTCCGAGTGACCTGAAGGGATCTTTAGACATGATGGGTCGCTCTTCCAGGCTCGGATTTTGTAGGATTCAAAAATTTGGGAAGCGCGCGCGTCTGCGATGATGATGCCATGACTGGAGCAAGTGGGGACACGACGCCTCGATTCATGCGCCGCTCGTTTAGCCACATACTGGGCGGCGTCTGCGGTCGAGATATGCAGGGATCCCGCGGGCCCACGAGTCAGCAAGACACTCGACGGGGTGTAAATCCCGTTGCGCCGCAGTCTGAACAATACTTTTCCCCAAATCTTCTCTCTTCCTCCGCCTCCCCTGCTTCCAATGCACCGCTTTGCTTCGCCCTGATGAACACCAGCGTCGCGATGACGAAGGGGAAGACGGAGAAGTTGGAGCACGCCAAGAAGAGTGCTGCGAAGGGCAAGGCCAAGAAGTCGTCGACTACGCGGTTCAGCGCGCCGCCGGGGTGGATCTAGGGGGATTTTCTCTCGTCAACGGTCACCACCGCGGACATTGAGAATCTCATCGTCGACGGGCTCGTGGCGGAAGGTTCATGGAGGCTGTCGGAGGGGGAGCTCTAGCCGGAGCCGCGCGAGGGGGAGCGGGTCCTCCTTCTCACCCACGTCGAGAGAGGTTTCTCCATGCCCCCCATCCATTCTTTCGAGGGTTTCTGAACTTCTTCGGAGCCAAGCTCCACCATTTCCCTCCGAATGCTATTTCCTATCTTTCTGCTTTCATCACTCTGTGTGAGTGCTTCCTAGGTTGTTCTCCCCACTAGGGTCTGTTCAAGCATATTTTCACCATCAGATCTTAGTCGGTCAAAAAGGCCAATCCTGAGGATGGTAAAACCCATGTTGTCCAACTGTGTGGCGGCTTGGGAATTTAGAAGAGAGCTAGGAGTTCTTTTCCTTCTATGACTTTCCTAGAATCTGTTAGGGGTTGGCGGTTGACATGGTTTTACTGCAAAGATATAGCTTCTCCCAACATGTCGACTGGTCTTTCCCCTTTCACGTTAGATTGTCCTGCCGTTCCCAAATCCTTGAAAGTGTCGGATGGGGAGAAATTCCAAGTGGGGATCCTAGTGGACGTTGTAGTGAATCTTGTCCGTGGTGGAGTGACTGGTATGGATCTCCTGGAGACATTCCTCAGTCGACGGATCCAACCGCTCCAGGCAAGGGACCACACTATGTGGCATTATGCAGGCCCTAAGGACTCGACCCGGACGCACCCAGAAGAGGTTTCACAGAAAACTGTCGAGCAATGGCTTCGAAGCATTATGGGAGCTTGCGACAACCCCCTGGGAGCCAAGAGAATCCAGCCTTACTCTGCTAAGAATTCGCCAAAGAATCTGGTAAACTTTATCTTGTTGAATGCCATATTGTTTTGTCGAGTGATTGGTTCATACATCGACTGACTTCATTGTTTGAATGTTGCAGGAGTGGACGCAAATGCACTCGCCCCTGCCCAACGGGAATCAGCCTGAAGATGGCGGGGAGAGCAAGGGCGGTAGCGTGGACATGGACTACGCTAACGACGATGAAGATGAGTATGAGCCCTCTGACGAGGACGAGGAAGAATCGAGTCTCCTCCACACATGGAACATCGCTCCAAGATGTGTTAGGACCCTACGACTGTCGTGGGCAAGGCCCTGGCGTCCAGTGAGAGGAACCTGAAACAGGACCGAACCTTGACTGTTGAGTCGAGTGAACGAGCCGCGAAGCAGCCCAAGCCCAACGCGTCAAAACCTCGCAAAGCTCTGCCCCGCATGAAGATGGATGTGCCTGTTGTCTCAACGTAAGTGTTTGCTTTCATCTTTCATTATCGACTGTGACTTCAAATTCTTGTTAACCGAGTGGAATTTGGTCTACCGGTGTCGCTACCTCGGTGACGTCGCCTCCATGGGACAAAGAGGAGCAAACGGATGTGGATACTGCTGACGCGGCCACTTCCCAAAGAGGCAAACAAATCTTCACTTAGCTCTATTTCTTGAAAATGATTCGCCGATTGTATAGGCTAATGTTGTCGATTGATGCTTGCAGAGATCATTCAACTGGAGGACGATGAAGAACTTCCCCGGGGTACGGGGGGTGAAGGTGTAACCTTAGGCACCTTGCGCGTACGCGGCTGGAGAACCCCATTGGCACACACGCCCCAACGGTCGATTGCTACATCATCCCAGGGGATAGGCGACTCGTCCCAAGCCAGAATCGAGCCCGTGGTTCCGATGTCGAGTGCCCCACCAGCTGTTTCAACCATCGTGGCGTCGACTCCAATCGGCCCACTCCAGACTACCTCAAATACTCCAGCCGCAACATCCACTCAGCCCATGACTGCATTTCCTCTGCGGAGGAAGCCATGATCCAGGCGGAGCAAATAATGTTGCGCACCAAAGAGGCGTACGAGGCCAGCAAGCTGGCTTATGATGCTAGCGTAGCGCTTCGTACCAACGTCTGAGTAAGTGCGATTGTAAGTGTATTTCCGATTGAATTCCTGTCTTTCTTGATTGTACACCCACTGGATGTTTTTTTATGTAGAGTACTTGTAAATTCTCCACTCGAATAGATGAGGTCTTAGTCGAGTAAGTTTCGGTCCAGTGGGGGCACGCTGAGTGCACCCACTGGGTGTAGTCCCCGAGACCGCTGTCGAATGATGAAGACATTGGCAGGGGCCTTAGAAACAAACAATGTTCATATTCTTGTGCATGGTTTTTTTTATTTATTGTTCTGCCACTCGACGGATCGAGTGTTAGCAGGTCCAGTGGGGGCACGCTGAGTGCACCCACTGGGTGTAGTCCCCGAGACCACTGTTGTAGCGACCCGACTCAAAATGAGTCAAGCCTCTGTGTGTTAGTGCCATCCCAGGATCAGTATGCTGGCACACATAGTACATCAATGTATATATCAAAGTGCAATCACATGTAAATAGCGTAAAGTTGATATATACCTCATAAGTCACAGCGGAATCAGTCAACGGGAGTGGAGTCCCAATAAACACCAACGACGGGTTGAGTGTAGACCGTAACCCTGAATCGTACTCTTAATCGTCATAGAAAAGTATGTGCAACATAAGACGTTGCAGTCATGTAGGTCAATACATTGAATGTACCTGCAAGATCACCATAGAAAGAATGAATAAGGCTATTCTATATGCAAAAGGCTTTGTGGCTCTGTGTCTGAGTTTTTGCAGAAAAAATGGTTTTATTTTCCCTACAACAAAGGAGTCAAGCGGAAAATCACTACAAAAGTTGGTTGTTAATGAGATGGTTCCACCAACCTTTTCTCATATCCCCAAAAATTATTAATAGACCCACTCATCATAAAATTTATTAATTGTGTTGAGAATGGCTGATAGTATCATCTCTGGTGCTCATGTTGTCTGTAACCGGGGACACGGCTAATCGATTAGTTTGACACTATGCAGAGGTTTGTACACTTTACCCGCAAGAATCGATCCCTCCTATTATGTCCTCGCACTGCCTGGTGTTTGAGAACGGGACGATCGAAACATGGTCTTCCATAGTGATCCTCCGATAGAAAGCCAGTGCCCATCCAAATCCTACCGTTCTTCTACATCTCGTAGCAACTGACCTGCCGAGGTCATCACTAGGGTCAACCAAGCCAGAGCCCATATTGACTTGCGGTTGCACATGTAAGCTTTCCGGCCTTGAAGTATCCATCCATCTCTTTGAGCCTGGGTGGTATTCCGTTGGGATGATCACAGGTAGATACCAGGATTCCCGGGCATAACCATGATAGATATCAGGCTGCCAAAATGCATGTCCAATCCACCCAGAGGTATATTGAGTCCTTGAAGTCTTGAAGTCTTGATCATCATGCAAGTCTTGAGATAATTAATTAACCTCACAACAGTCCTGAATCTCACAACCAACCCCGTCTACTAAAGTGTAGCAATTGTAAAGTAACGTCCCTTCCCGGGCAATGGTAACAGGGTGTTGGCTTTCTCCTACCTCATGATACTACTACAAGTTCAAGCTCAATAACCTACTGTATGTGTGATGGAAAGATTGATTCTAATGCAAATCAAACATAAGTAATGTAAGATGATCAAAGTGAACTTGCATGTACTGTTGATGAAGAAAATATAGCTCTCAGAAATAACTTGATAGAACTATTCGTTACTCTCTGATGAAAATCTATATAATCAAACATTGCATTCATATAAGCAATCATACTAGCAATCAATACTAACAATCAAAAAGGTAACACAAAACCAAAACACAAAAGGGTTGTGATGAAGGAAATACTTAAAACAAAAGTTAAAATAACAAAACCTCATCTAATCAGTCATGTGTAGTTTTCCCTACAAATAACCTATTTTCAAAAGTAACAAAACAAAAACAAAGTAAAATATAACAAAAGTATTTTAGTAAATATTTTACTAGCAAAAAGAATTACTTTTGAAGAACAATGAAAACAACACACTAAACACCATAAGTTTTCTAGCTAATAAACTTAACAACAAGTAAAACAATAAAATATTAAAATAACAGAAAACAAAATATATAACAACTAAGTTAACAGAAAGTGAAACTTGTAAAACAAATTTTAAAACTATTTTCAAATAAGAAATCAAACTAGCAAGGAAATCAATTTGCAAGTTATTATGAAACTAGAATTAATTTCATGCTATAAAAATTATAAATGACATAAAATAAACTTGGTTGAAATACTAATGCTAACTAACAGAAAACAAAGTAAAATTTGTCAACTAATATAAAAGAAAATAAATTAAAACAATTTAAAACAAAAGAAATAGAAATAAACCTAAAAAGAACTAAACAGAATCTGTTTTGCTTGAAACCCTAATTTAAAATATTCTAGAAATTCTAAAATTCTACCTACTATTAAATAAGATCACTAGTGACCAGTAGCAAAAAGAATCTACTCAAAATCTATTTTTAAACTCAAGATATTCAGAAAATAAGATTTGAATCAAATCTGTTTGAATTCAAATGTAAATTATTCCAATATAGACAAACTTTATATCTACTGAAACTAGATAATTTTTTTGACAACATGCAAAAAGAATCACTCAAAAATAATTAAAAACATAAAAGATATAAAGAAATCAAGAACAGAACTAATTCTGTAAAACAAAACTAAAATAGGAAAAAATATATTCTAACGAACGGACAGGGGCCACGTGGCACTCTATGATTGGCCCTAGGACGTGCGTGTTCTATCGTTTAGTGCGGACGGCCGATACTTAAGAAAAACGGTTCGGCTAAAATAGTAAAAAATGGCCGGTTTATTATACTAAACCGAAGGGGTACGCGGGGTCTAATCGAGGCCGTAGATTCAGATCCTATGGTAGGCAAAGGGTCACCGCGGCGGGAGGTGAACTCCAGCGAGTTCAACAGTGGCCGGCGGCTCAGCTTGATGCAGGAGACGGATCCAAGGGCTCTCGGGCGATGGCGATGGCACCAAAGGACGCAGACGGGCACGACGAGGCTTCTGATGGTCGTGGTGGAGCTCAGGGACGACGGTGGTGACGACGGCGAGCTTCCTGGCAGCGATGGCGCTCGGGTGACTGTTAATGGCGGCGCTTTGGTGGGTGTGGGGCTTGGGTGAGGGGACGAGGAGATGCGAACGAGGGTGGAGAGCTTGATGGTGGTGGCGTTGGTGGTCGAAGGCGTCGGAAGCGAGCGGGGCGACGCAATGGCGTGGCGGCGGCGTTCGGAACTCCGGCAAGCAATAGCAGCGAGGGGAGAGGGTCGGGCAAGGGGTTTAGGGGCGGAACGGGGTGTGGGGTGGTGGCTTAAATAGCCAGGGGCTCGGGGCGCTCGTAGGGAATGGAAGCGAGGAGATCCGCGACGGATCGGATCGGCTCCGGCGAGGTAAGGAAAGGCAAGAAGGAAGAAGGAAGGTGGCCGACGGGGGAGGGAGATCGGGCGGTGGGACCCGCGTGCCAGCGAGAGGAAGGGAGGGGCGAGGCGATCGGTGGCCGATCCGAATTATTTTCGGATCTAGCAAGGGAGATACGGGCCGGATCTATTCCATATGGGCTTCGGAGATTTTTCCTTTTTAAAGCGTTTTTTACTATTTTTCAAAATCAGGAAATAGAAACATGATTCGGAAAATCAAATCAAAACAAAACAAGGAAGTTTAATATACTAAAAATATCAGAACAATAAATGCCATAATGTGGACATTTTTCCACGGCCGAATTAAATACTTGGAAAAATATATTTGTTTTTTTACAAAATGCCTAAATTGATTTTATTTCTTTTGTAAATGTTTTTCAAATAACCCCCTGGGTATTTATGGTTCAAAATTTCGCAAAAACGCCCCTGGTTTGGAGTGTCATATTTCTCCTCTCAATATTTTGAATTTGGACAAGGGAGTTTGAATTCACTCAAATTTTAAAATAGGACCAACATATGAAGTGAAATTCCAAAATAGGAAATCTCCACTGGTTTTCAATTCAAACTTCAGATCCTGTATTTGAAAAAGTCATGTTATCTTCTCTCACTGATTTGAATTGTTTGAAGTTGAATTCAAAAACAAAGGGGAAAGTCATTTTATTCCCTCTCAATCAAAAGTTGTCAAAAAGTTTCAAATTTTTACTCAAATTCAATCATTCATTCAAACAAACAATCATTGATCTATTTATTATAACATTCCAAATTTTGGGATGTTACAAACCTACCACACTTAAAATGAATCTCGTCCTCGAGATTCAAAAAAGGCTAGAAAGAAAAGGTTAGGGTTTGAGGTCTTCTAGCAAATCCATTGACCAGGAAAGTGTGGGGTCTGCCACACTTAAAATGAGAGTTACTGGTCTTTCAAAAATCATGACAGTCCTCTCGGTGCATCTGTCTCTTCACATCCTTTACGATAGCTCCTTCGGTGATGCTCTTCCGTTTAAATCAAAATATTGTGTTCTCATAACAAAATGTTTTTCCTCCAATATTGGGTCTTCTTAACTGATAAGTCTCGCGTTCATTCTAAGTAACTTATCGATGATCTCATGGTGGTCTACCATTAGTGGTTATCCTGCAGTGATCTACCATTAGTAACTGATCGAGCTGACGACTCTGGGAGGTAATCTTTGTCGACCCCATGCATTCTTGTTCCCACTTTCCATCCTTTGAACCGAGTGCTCTCACTCGAACAGACGTACGTGATGAAAATCGTCGACTCCAAGCGCGACTCAACAATGCTATTTCTTTAGATACCATGAAAAAGGCGCTGGAGGACAAGGAGAAGGCGCTTGCTGATGCCCAAAAGATGGCAAGGGAGAAAATGAAGCCGCCGAGAAGAAACTGGCTGCCTTCAAGAAGATAGAGGAGGAAAACTCCAAGCTGAAACTGGAACGAGGCGAACTCATCAAGAAGTCAGACCATCTCGCCAAGAGGAGCAATGGCCTAGAGAAGCACTTGGGCGAATTCGCGAGGAAGATGTTCAACATGCTCGACGGTAACTATCCTCGTTGAGTGAATTTCTTCAATTTCCACATACTAGAAATGTAATCATCTTCCCATTCCTTCTTCTGTATAGAATTTTTCCAAGACTTTGAAAAAGAGACTGAAGAAATCGAGCCCAGTCTGGATCCCACTAAGTCACCCGTTGGAGATGCCGTGTCCATGAACATGTTCTGACTCAATGTTAGACTCTAAGGTGTTCAAGCATACATCGTCTGACTGAAGGTTGTGCTGGAGAAGATCGACAAAGAATTGTGGCCTGAAGACACCCTTCAGACTGACCTTGCCTCCATGATGGCTCGTCTCAATGATAACCCCAGCCGAGTGCAAGCATGGAAGAAGTCAACTGCCCGCTACGGAGCCGATGTGGCACTCTCCCTTGTTAGAGTCCATTGCAAGGAAGAAAGGGAGGACAAGTTGAAGGACCTTCGAGTGATGAACACAAAGAAGCTTCAGTTTGAAGATTCCATGGAGACCTTCATTGATGCTGCCACTAGGATCGCATATGGGATTGATTTGGACACCTTCGTCAAGCCAGCAAGTCCGTCTGGTGCTTGAAAAAACTTTATTTGCACTGGGAAACTTTATTTGCCTCGGAATGTTGAGTGGAAATGTATTGGTCGTAAAACTTCATTCGGGCCTTGAGCCTGAGCACCTTTGCTTGTGCGCGAAACCTTTATCCACGATGAAGCATTTGAATTTATTAGTATTTGGCTTTCAATCGTTCGCTCGACTGAATTTGTTTTTAACTTAGGCGAAAGCTGGTTCGTAGCTAAGTTTTTGAATGAATAGATAGTAATCCACTGGGGATTCATTTTTAGCTTAGGCGAAATATGGTTCGCAACTAAGCCCCCGAGTGTGAGGATTTCTCAACACTCGGAGAAGTTTTTGAACTTAGGCGAAGACTGGTTCGCAGCTACATTTCCGAGTGAATAGATAGTAATCCACTCAGAATTTATTTTTAACTTAGGCGAAAGCTAATTCGCATCTAAGCCCCTGAGTGTGAGGATTTCTCAACACTCAGAGGAGTTTTGAACTTAGGCGAAGACTGGTTCACAACTAAGTCATCGAGTGAATGGACTGCTATCCACTCGGCAGGGTTTTTAACTTAGGCGAAAGCATGTTCGCAGCTAAGCCCCCAAGTGTGAGGATTGCTCAACACTCGGAGGAGTTTTGAACTTAGGCGAAGACTAGTTCATATCTAAGTCACCGAGTGAATGGACTGCTATCCACTCGACGGGATTTTTTAACTTAGGTGAAAGCATGTTCGCAGCTAAGCCCCCGAGTGTGAGGATTGCTCGACACTCGGAGTGTTCCCAAGTGTGAAATTGCATGATCGGAATCGACTAAAGACTATGTAAGTC
Organism: Hordeum marinum; assembly: GCA_022496015.1. NCBI lineage: Eukaryota > Viridiplantae > Streptophyta > Magnoliopsida > Poales > Poaceae > Hordeum > Hordeum marinum. Next base: position 307,104,730 of record CM039678.1, on the reverse strand, counting down.
ATACTTGCATAAATGACATTGTATGAAATACTTTTATTACATCAACACCACAGTGCTTTTAGGTATATAAACGCCGGAGCAAATCTGCATTCCAGGCTCGCGGCTCGTCAATCTGCTTCTTGAGGTTGTATAGGTGATAGGCTCTGTTTTTCAACACCTTGGTGACGACAAAAGTACCTTCCCATGCCGGAGCGAGCTTATGGGGTCGCTGTTGATCCACTTGGAGCACCAAGTCACCCTCATGAAACGACCGACTCTTGACGTGCTTCACATGGAAGCATCGCAGATCTTGCTGATATGTTGCCATCCGAATCAAAGTCATCTCTCGCTCCTCCTCAAGGAGATCTACACCGTCCTGTCTTGCTTGTTTAGCTTCAGCTTCAGAATAAAGATCCACTCAAGGAGAATTATGAAACAAATCACTCGACGGGACAACTTCGGATCCATAGACCAGGAAAAAAGGAGTTCGTCCAGTCGACCGATTAGGTGTTGTTCTCAAGCCCCATAAAACAGATGGCAACTCAGACACCCAGGCCCCGACAGCATGTTCTAGGTCCCGCATGAGACGAGGCTTCAGACCTTGTAGGATGAGGCCATTGGCTCGCTCAACTTGACCATTGGTTTGAGGATGTGCAACGGAGGCATAATCCACCCGAGTGCCTTGGGAGAAGCAGAAGTGTCTGAATTCTTCCGAGTCGAAGTTTGTGCCATTATCTGTGATGATGATGTGGGGAAATCCATACCGGTAGATTATTTCTCTCATGACTTTGACTGCAGTACGAAAGTTCAATTTCTTTATTGGCTTGGCCTCAATCCACTTTGTAAACTTGTCGAGTGCAACAAGCAAATGAGTAAATCCACTTTGTACAGTCCGAAAGATCAATCATATCAAGACCCCAGACAGCGAACGACCAAGCAAGGGGAATAGTCTTTAGAGCAAAGGGAGATTTGTGAGACAAGTTTGCATAGAACTGGCACCCTTCACAGTGATCGACAATGTCCTTGGCCATCTCATTGGCATGCGGCCAGAAGAAACCAGCTCGATACGCTTTAGCGACGATTGTCCAAGAGGATGCATGATGGCTACGAGTTCCCGAGTGGATTTCATCTAGAATCATTCGACTTTCTTTAGGGTAAATGCATCGCTGCATCACACCAGTCATACTTGCTCTGTATAGCTGATCATCCACCACAGTAAAACTTTGGATCTTCGCATGATTTGCCGGGCTTCAATCTCATCTTCAGGAAGTTCCTGCCTCAGAATATACGCAATATAGGGCACTGTCCAGTCGGGAATGATGACCAGAATCTCCATGACCAAATCAATAACTACAGGGACATCGACCTCAGTCAGATTAGAGGAGCTCATAGCTTGCGGGGGCTCTTTGGTGAAGGGATCCTCTTGCACCGAAGGAGTGTGAAGATGCTCCAAGAATACATTGCTGGTGACAGGTCGTCGAGTGGATCCAATCTTTGTCAGCTCATCGGTCGCTTGATTCTTCACTTGAGGAACGTGATGGAGTTCCAGACCTTCAAACTTCTTCTCAAGTATTCTGACAGCATTGCAATATCCAGTCATAGCGGGATTCCTAACATCCCACACTTTCATCACTTGATTGACCACCAAATCTGAGTCACCATAAACCATCAGGCGCTTGACGCCGAGTGAGATAGACATGCGCAACCCATACAAGAGTGCTTCATATTCTACTTCATTGTTGCAGGAATCGAAGTGAATATACAGGACATAACTGAGTTTGTCGCCTTTCGGAGACACCAAGACAACGACAGCACCGGACCCATTCAACATTTTAGAGCCATCAAAGAACATGGTCCAGTGTGCCGAGTGGATCTAGATTGGCTGCTGCTGTTCAATCCACTCGGCCATAAAATCGGCAAGTGCCTGAGACTTGATCACTTTCTTAGCTTCGAACTTGATGTCAAAGTATAGGAGTTCAATTGCCCATTTAGCCACTCGACCGGTCGCATCTCGATTGTTGAGGATCTCAGATAATGGAGCATCACTGACGACTGAAATCGAGTGGTCTTGAAAATAATGTGCTACCTTCTTTGCTGACAGATAGATGCCATAGACAAGCTTCTGGTAATGCGGGTACCTTTGCTTCGAAGGAGTTAACACTTCAGAAATGTAATAGACTAGGTGTTGGACTTTGTAGGTCTTGCCTTCCTCTTCCCACTCGATAGTCAAAACTGTATTGATGACCTGATTAGTGGCCGTGATGTATAGGAGCAAAGGCTCTTTGCTACGCGGAGCAGCAAGCACCGACTGGGTGGAAAGCAGGGCTTTGAGCTCAACAAACGATGTTTCAGCTTCTGGAGTCCACTCGAACGTGTCAGACTTATTCATCAGTTGGTATAAAGGCAATGCCTTCTCACCGAGACGAGAAATGAATCGACTCAATGCTGCCAAGCAATCTGTGAGCTTCTAAACATCGTGTACTCACATGGGACTCTTCATTTGGGTAATGGCAGTGATTTTCTCAGGGTTGACGTTGATCCCTCATTCGGAAATGAGAAAACCGAGTAACTTGCTGCCAGGGACACCGAAACTACACTTAGCTGGATTCAGCTTTATATCGTACCTCCTTAGATTGGCGAAAGTCTCAGCCAAGTCAGCCAGCAGGTCAGAACCTTTGCGGGACTTGACAACAATATCGTCCATGTACGCTTCGACATTCCGAGGGATCTGGTTGAGTAAACACTATCATACGCATGAACTTAGCACTGGCATTCTTCAAACCAAATGGCATGGTGATGTAGCAAAAACACCCGAATGGGGTGCTGAAGACTGTTTTTATTTCATCCGAACCAAACAGACGGATCTGATGGCAACCGGAGTATGCATCTAGAAACGATAAATGCTCGCACCCCGCAGTTGAGTCAACAATCTGATCGATGCGAAGGAGCGGGAAATGATCTTTCGGGCAGACCCGATTGATATGCTTGAAGTCAATACACATGCGGAGTGACTTGTCCTTCTTGGGAACCATGACAACATTTGAGATCCACTCGGAGTGGTAAATCTCCCGAATGAACTTGGCCTTCAAGAGACGAGCCACCTCTTTGTTGATTGCTTTATGCTTCTCTATCGCAGACCGATGCAAATGTTCTTTGACCGGCTTGGCCTTTGGATCAACTCTCAGTTGGTGCTCAGCCTGCTCCCTGGGAACCCTCGGCATGTCAACAGACTTCCATGCGAAGATGTCCTAGTTCTCACGGAGGAACTAGATGAGCTCGGCTTCCTATTTGCTGTCGAGTGCTAACGATATGTTGGTCGGGGCAGTAGTCGAATCTATCGGGTGAATGTGCACCTTTTTCACTTCCCCTGCCGACTGAAAAGCTGACTCGGAAGCAGGCTTCTTAGCACACAGCAAATGAGCAGGGTCAGTGCTCTTCTTGTATTCTTCTAGCTCGACCATAGCCATCTGATGATCGGCAATTTTGGAGCCCTGCTGGAGCACTCCCCAGCCCGTTGTCGATTGCCAGTGACTGTGATCACACCTTTGGGCCCAAGCATCTTCAGTTTGAGATACACGTAACATGGATGGGCCATGAAACGAGCATAAGCTGGCCGACCGAGAATGGCATGATATGCGCTTTGGAAGTCCACGACTTCAAACGTCAATTTTTTCCTTGCGAATTTTTTTATCCGTCCCGAATGTCACATCCAATGCAATTTGGCCGAGTGACTTGGCCTTCTTCCTGAGATGACTCCGTGGAACTGCATGTTTCTCTCACTGAGTCGGGACATCGAAATGCACATCCCTTTAAGGGTATCTGCATACAGAATGTTCAAACCGCTACCACCGTCCATGAGGACCTTGCGGAGTCGAGTGCCCCCCACAACGGGATCGACCACCAAAGCCTGCCAACTGGGAGTGGCCACATGAGCAGGATGATCCGACTGATCAAATGTGATGGCATACTGAGACCACTGTGGTAAGTGGGAGTTGTGGGCACGGCCATGTTGACTTCTCTGTTTATGAGCTTCAGTCGACTCTTGCTTTCAACTTCAGCAAAAATCATCGGTGTAGCGTTGACATTGGGAAAAGTTTCCTTGTCTTCATCATCATCCTTTTCGGGGATTTTCTCACTCGACGGGCCTTCCTTGAACTGCTGAATCAACAAACGGCACTGCCGATTGGTATGCTTGGGCAATATCAGATTGCCTTCTTCATCTTTCCTCGTGTGGATTGCACACGGTAAATCCATAACACCAGTTCCTGGCTGATTTTTCCCTTTCTTGGGGTTGAACTATCCCTTGGACTTCCCTTTCTTTTTCCCTTGGACCGCCAGAGCACCTACCTCTGCCTGAACAGGGCCATCAGTCTTCTGCTTCTGCTTTCGACTGGAGTTGCCGTCGGCATCGTTGTCAACTACTTTTCCTTTGCCATTGCGGAGGCGGTCTTCTTCTTCGCCATTGGCGCACCAAGTGGTGATTTCCATCATCTTACTCAGTGAAATATCACCTGTTTGCCCAAACTTCAGATAGATCTCTCTGTACTTCACTCCAGCCTTGAAAGCACAAACAACCTGATGCTCGGAAACATTCTCCACTGTATGATGCAAAGTGGACCAGCGTTGAATGTAATCTCTCAAAATCTCGTTGGGCTTCTGAACATAATGTTGCGAATCATCAGACCGGCAGGACGCTTGCAAGTGCCCTCGAACTTTATGATGAACACTCGGGCAAGATCTTCCCAATAGTGGATGCTAGAAGGAGCCAAGCGATTCATCCATGCACGAGCCGAACCATCTAAAATCAAGGACAAATGCTTCATTGCAATGTTATTGTTGCCACCACCAATCTGAACAGCCACTCGGTAATCATCCAACCATGTTTCTGGCTTTGACTCGCCAGAAAACTTGCCGATCCCGGCCGCCAACCTAAAGTTGGGGGGAATCTCTGTAGACCGTATAGCCCTGCTAAAGCACTCAGGACCAGAAATAACAACAGTCCTGCCACTCGAGAAATCTCTGTCATGCACATCCCTGTGGGCTCTGCCTTTGTTGATTCACCTCTTAGTGAGGAGGTCTCGAGCATCAAACCATGCGTTCCGCTCATCACCGAACGAGCGCCTTTCGTCTTGGTGCCGGGGCACGTGTGGACCTCCCCGTGAAGGAGTGGACACTCGACGGTGGTCATGACGGTGAAACTGATCTCTGTACTGATCCTCACGGAAACCTCTGCCCCTGCGACGCAAAGGTGACCCAGGACTATGTGCCAACTGAACAGTCTCTGGTCTTGGTGAATTACTATGAATCCTATTGCACAACCGCGAAACAACTGAATTCTAACGTTGTGCTGCATCAAGCAATGCTCTAATCTGCAACAAACCTCTGCCAGCCTCTGATCGCGACAGCTGAATGGAATCTGTTATCCTAGCCGCTGTTGCAACATTTAAGACTGGAGTACGGGATACCTCAACATTGTTCTATGAACCACTCAGAAAAAGTTGTCGTTGCCATCGATTGGGAGCTGGTGGACATTGGCGGGCGTGCTCGTCGAGCTCTCTCTAGAGCTCTTTGAGCCAAATGCGTGCGGCCTCCAAGGCCTGAGCCTCAGCAGTCGCCCCGACAATGGGAGTATGGAGGACCTCCTCATCTCGGCGTGGTTGCTCATTCGAGGGTCCACCAGCCTCACGCCTTCCGTGGCCGAAGCCTGGCGGTGGGATCTGGTGAGAACCAGCCATAAGAACCTCCACTGCAGGATCGCAGCTCTCGCACTCGAAGGGAACTTCAGACTGATCGGAGTCCGAGTCGAACACGCCATGAAGTGACTCGGCGGGTCCAATCGACGCAATCTGCAAAGACAAAACTTGGCGGGCCCCCACATGCCTCACCTAGTGCTGGAGCCGTGAGCGACCGGATCGCTTGCGACAGCGAACAGCGGGGAGAGCCGAAGAGTACGGGGTCGACGGCTGCCGCAGAAGTACACCGCAGGAGCTCGTGCGGAAGTGCGTGGCCTTGCGGACTGGGAGCGCCTCAACGTCAAGAGGCGCTTCCTGGAGCCATACCGAATCGTCGGCGATGAAGGTGAGTGCTCCGAAATGAATCTCGTGGCCCAAGGAGAAAACACCGCCGAAAGACATGACGAAGGGGGGAAAACGCAACCTCGCCGGAAGTCGCTTAGACGCCTGCCCCACGGTGGGCGCCAACTGTCGTGGGAACGAGTCTGACAGTAGAAGAGAGTGGTACGAAAGGAGAGGGCAGAGTCCTAGCTACGGCGAGGATGTACACACGGATGTATGAGTTCAGGCCCCTCTCGTGGAGGTAACAACCCTATGTCTCAGTGCTCGAAAGCTTTTGTCATGTGGAGAGTATGAGTTATAGAGGTTGCAAACCCTTGAGCCAGAGGGGAGGAGCGGCTTATATAGAGTACGCTTCCCCTCATAAGTGTGAGGCATCCAAGGGTTCGATCATGGGTATAAAGACGAGCGTTACTGGTAACGTACATCATAATTGCTACTAATGACGACTGACTTAACGCCTGCTTGTTGGCCTCCCAAGAGCGGCTTCTGGTCTTCTGGCATCTACTGAAAGCGAGGTCTTTCGAGTGATATGCGACTGTCAAGTGGAGGGACAAGATGTCGAGTGGACTAATTGTCGAGTGACTTGAACACCATGAAGAATCCAATCGGAATCTCTCCTATGATCTGTAAGTCCTCCAATATAGGTAGGGTATGTAGGTCTGGCCTAGGACCCTACCCTAGGTACATATCCTCGTCAACCGTCGTTCCGGTTTCTTGCCGCGTGCCGTCGTTACAGTCTGCCGGCCCTGGCTTCACCCTCATCTTGATCTTGTCGTCCGGCCGGCAGCCAGGCTAGGAGTTCATCGATCATCATCCTCTCAATCTTTCAAAGTTACGCAAATGATAGATCAGTCAGCAATTTCAGTATACATGGTCTAAAATTCTTAAGGTGTTTCTAAGTGTATGTACTATTTTTCTTCATCGTGTATGGTTGAAAATTTACTCGTGATACTTTGCAAATGAAGTTAGCCATATACTACATGATTATATAATGTGTAGAAACATACATACACATATAGTATTAGGGGTCCATGTCGTCGAGTTTGCCAAGGGCCCTCTAAAACATAGAGCCGGCCATGTTGTTACAGTTTGCAACTTCATGTTACAAGTTGTTTGAGACATAGGTCTATCAATTTATTTTCAATTCAGCTTATTGCATTTTGCATGTGTTGTTCTTTCTAACTTGGCAAATAGGAGAATATGTTAGTGATATAAAGAGAAAACACAAGTTTAAAAAATACTGGTAGATGACTAATTACAAATATATGAGCTACCAGAACGGCCATAGGAATTTAACAATTTTTAGCATCTCCTTTACTGTTAAATGTGTGTTATTTCGCTAAATTAAGTGTAATGCACGACTTGATGTACATCCCTGAGTATATGGATGAACTAATAGGCGATACATGCAATTGTATTTTGATTTACCTACTTCTAGAGTAGGATGTCAAAGCGAGCATATGGAGAACGTTTGAGCCATCTACTTGAAGGAACCTTAACTTGTCACACGTAAATATTTTGAAGCTATAAATTTGAGCAACCAGTTATTAGTATGCTAATCTTAGTGTTACCTGATAAAACTATCTGGCACGTAATGGATAATACTCAGTTTGGGGCCTGGTGTATCATGTGCATTTAGAATTTGACATTGATAGACAACGATGGAACAACCATGATCACTCTTCTTTGTTGCTTCATCTTGCAGTACAATAATGATATGCCAAATTGTTAGCATTATGATTTGGAATAAATAATTTCTAGGCGTCATTTTTCTTCTTCTTACATTAGTATTTTGAATAAACATTCCCTTGATTCTTAAGGTATTTAGATGAATGGTTGTTAAAATAGTATGGTCCTTCCATTTGTAGAATTATCTTCTCCTTGTCTTATTTTGCATAATAAATAGCTCAGACATTTTATGGGGTTTCTTGCCAAATGGATCCTCCTACCGTGTCTTATTCGAAACCTCTATAGTGGTTTATCATGAGCATAGGGCATTGCTGCATTTTATCTGCATGTCTACAAATTTATCACAATATTACTCTTTTGGTGCATTTTTAATTTAGTCCACTTTAGTCCTCACATATGTTCATCTTCTTGTTCATCAGATTGATGAGAGACTGATGTTGTTGCGACGATAAATGCCGATGATTTCTGTACTTGCGCTGAACCAACTAAAGCTGACACTGATTTTGTAGCTTCTTGGTAAGAATAACTTACGCTCATCTTTGCATAGTTTTTATATAGTTAAGTTTGTAATGTACATGACCAAGTGTGGCCAACATGGCTCACCAAATAGTATTTGTAGTGTCTTCGACTGTTATTTATACAAAATTTTCATTTGTATTGATCTGAACAGAAAGGTCACATTTGCATTTTGGTTTAGTATATGTAGTACTTCCACTGATCTTATTTCCTATACAAATACAGGGTGCAAGCATTGGGAGTATCAAATGCACCAATGGTTGAAGGAGCTCATCCATCTACCGAGAGCATTACAGCTTTTCACATTCCCTTGATTAATCCATCTGCTTTAGTTGCATCAGATACTCTATCCTTTAATTGTATTGCCGATTTCACTTACATTTTTTTCTTAGAAAAGGAGGTTAGGACCCCCGGCCTCTGCATCAATCGATGCATACAGCCATCTTTATTACTTATTCAACAAAGGACTGACAAGAACATACATCAAGCCACCCGAAGCCCCCACTCATACCTACAAAACGCGATAATGTGGAGTGCTCTCACTCCCCATATCTAAAATCGTTGTCGTCGTCGATCCATCCACATAACGTATCGGAACTAACAGCCGCTGCAGCAGACCTAAAGCGTACACCACATGCACACGTTTTAGAAGCCGCCATCATCATCGAACCACTGACCCATCTTCAGGAGAGAGATTCACATCATCCTTGCCAGTCCGGCCATCCGTCGACCCCACCACGGTGCCCAACGGCGCCACCTCCCTGCGCTCGTCCATCCAGACGCGAAGACTCTGTAAGATCTGTCGTGCGTAGCACGTGCCGAACAGGCATGACAAAGCGTAGCACCTATCGGCCAGGCATGACCTGACATCACCACCAAAGCTCCATCCAGGACGAAGACGCTCCACCTCCTGCCTCTGTCTTCTAGCGCTGCTCCACAAACGATGCTCCCAAGAGAGGAACGACACCGTAGTGCCGCCATCGTCTGATCTGGAAAACCAGATCCTAGGGTTGCCCCTGGAGCAGCATGAGTGGATCGACATTAGTTACAGGACGAAGCCTTAGTCAAGGTAGCGGTGCAGAACGCCACCATCGTCCGCCGTCGGCTCGGTTTTCACCGGCAACTATGTCTCCCTGACTCGAAGCCGGGACTAGATTACACATCCGAAGATCCGATCACCCAGCCTCAGGCTGACCACCTCCGACGTAGGAGATGACCACCACCACCATAATTCTCATGATGCGATGCAGAACCAGAGTGCCTCCGCGAGCTCTCGCCGAATCCAACAAGATGTAGCAGATTGAGGACGAGATGCAGCCGTCCACCTGAACCCAAAGGTCGTAGATCGAGCCCGAGACGTATCTCGGCCGCCGCTGCCGTCTTCTCCTACCGACCCAACCGGCTACAACAGAGTCCCCCCGACATGCCCTGGCCGCTGCTACTCGCCATCCTTGTCGTAAGGGGCCCAGGTCTGGCTGTCGTCGCCTTAGATCTCGGGACGCGAGAGGAAGTCCAGCACCGCCGCTCCACTGGGCCTTCGCCCAGTGACATTGTCGGCGGCGGCGGAAGGAGGGAAATGCGCGGGGGTTGAGAGGAGTTGGGTGGAGACCGCCCGGTGCGGCCCGGTGGCTGTCGCACGGGAGCGGAGGGAGCGGAGTTCCTAAGAATGAAAATAGGACTTCCTAAGAATGTCACACTATTACTTTGACATGGTGTGACATGTTTCGCTGAGAAGCTTTGTAAAGATCAGTATACTGATTAGTTCATGGAATGCTATTTGGTTTCACTTCCATTCCTTGTCCGATCACCACTTGGCACATTCATGTTCATGAAATGCTTATGTTGTAGATTTATGAGATTCTAGAGAAAACTTGGTAGACATGGAACTAAGAGGTTGGTCAATATGGTCCGAAAAATATACAAGATGGTAGCTATATAAAATGATAAATACTGGTGTAGGTTCCTAAGTTCTTTCACTGAAAATATGAAGTGGTTTTTCCATGTCTATCTATTTGTAAAATTACTATCACTCTATTGGAGAAATAGATGGGCGCTACAATGCGCGCCAGTCATGATCTAGTAGTGTTGAAATCCCTCACAAAACGACTATAGAAACCAGCAAGGTCAAGAAATCTCCTCACTTGTGTGATCGTTTTGGGCTCCAGCCAACTCTCATTAGCTTCAATCTTGGCTTTATCAACTTCAATTCCCTATGGAGTAACAACATAGCCAAGAAAAGATACTCGGTCGGTGCAAGAAGTGCACTTTCCAAGATTACCAAACAAACGTGCATCACGTAGAGCAATAAAAATAGCACATAAATGTTCCAAGTGTTCCTCCAAATATCTGCTATAAATCAGTATATCATCAAAATAGGCTACCACAAATCCTCCAATGAAAGCATGCAAAACCTCGTTCATTAATCTCATGAAAGTACTAGGTGCATTAGTTAACCTAAAAGGCATAACTAACCACCCATATAAACCAAACTTAGTTTAAATATTGTTTTATATTCATCTCCCAATTCCTTACGAATTTTATGGTAATCAACTTTGGAGAAATTGTAGAGTCACTTAATTCATAAAGCATATCATCTAGACTCGGAATAGGATGACGATAATGAATAGTAATATTATTACCGCATCTACAATCCACACACATACGCGACGTTCCATCCTTTTTTGGCACTAGAATAATTGGAACAACACAAGGACTAAGGGATTCACGTATATAACCTTTGTCGAGCAGCTCTTGTACTTTACGCATAATCTCCTTCGTCTCCTCTGGATTGGTACAACATGGCGCACGATTGGGTAGCGATGCACTGGGAATTAAGTCAATCTGATGCTCAATCCCACGAATAGGTGGTAATCCCGGTGGAACGTCTTCTAGAAAGACGTCACCAAACTCCTGCAAGATGTTAGTGACAGCAGGGGCAAAGAGGGAGGCATGTCCTCGAATGAAAATAATACCTCTTTGCATACAAAAGCATAGGAAACAGATGTAGTAACATCCAAATTAGTAATATCAGATTTAGAGGCAAGTAGACAACCATTCTTCAATTTTATTTCAGATGCAACACTAGATGAATGTTTATTAGGCTTATGATGTTGCTCAAATTCCTTTGCCACAATCTGATTTTTACTTTCGCTTTGCTCCTGTGTTGCTTCTCTAGCTCTAGCAATGTCATCTTTTATAATATGTTCAGGAGACATCAGAAGTAAAGTTATTTTTTATCCTTATGAACAAGAGTATAGTGATTTGTCCTACCATGGTGTAAAGAATTTTTATCAAATTGCCATAGTCTACCAAGTAAAACAGAGCATGCTTGCATGGGTACCACATCACAATCAACATAATCAGAATATGTAGCAATGCTAAAGGCACACGAATAGTACATGTTACCTTAACCTTGCCACTGTTGTTGAACCATTGGATGCAATATGGATGAGGATGTGGGCTGGTGGTTACAGAGAACTTTTCCACCATCTCCATGCTAGCCAAGTTGTTGCAGCTCCCTCCATCGACGATGACGCAAACAGAACACTCCTTCACAACTCCCTTTGTATGGAACAAGTTGTGCCTCTGATTTTGATCAGTCTATGTAACCTGCACACTCAGAACACGTTGATAAACTAAACTTTCATACTTGTCCACGTAGTCAGCATCCATGTAGTGTGCCTCTTGTTTAGTATCCTCGACACCATGTTCTTCACTTGCAATAAGAGCCAAAGTCCCCTTGTCATAATCACTAGCGGAGGCATATCCACCATCCTCAGTAACAATCATCACATGCGTGGATGTGCATTCTCTCGCAAAGTGATCTCTACCCTTGCAACGACGACATATAACCTCATGTGTTTGCCCTTTAGATGCCACGGATGAAGAAGAGCTATGTGCAGGCCCGAAGGCGAGCCCTTGCTAGAGGCTGGTGGTGATGCCTGATTCCTGGTATCTCGATTGGAGTTGGTGCCTGAAGTAGGCGGTGCCTTTGTAGGACATGTGGAAGTAGATAAGGTCCATGGCGTCCATGATGAAGTGCGACCTACAGAAAAATTAGTTTTGCCCAATGCATGTCGATCCTGCACTTCACGTTCAGCTTTGCAAGCAAGATGGAATAAACGAGTGATAGTGTTATACTCCTTATACTCTAAAATAGTCTGAATATCTCTATTTAATCCACCCATAAAACGTGCAATCATAGCTTCATTTCCTCAACAATACCACATCTAATCATGCCAGTTTGTAATTCCTGATAATATTCCTCTACAAAAAATCATTTTCTTAAACGATGCAAATTTTGAAGCAATTCACGTTGATAATATGCTAGAACCCAACGATTACGCATAGCAGTTTTCAAAGCAACCCAAGTAGTAAGGATATTATCATGATGTATTCTATAATGTTCATACTACCAAACACAAGCAAAACTAGTGAATGCACAAACAACAACAACACGTCTATCCTCAGGAAATTGTAAGCATGTAAATTGTTGTTCTGTTTCTAACTCCGAAGTAAGATATATATTAGGAACATATCTACCCTCAAATGTCGGAATATTCAATTTGAGTTTGGGGAGAGGGTCATGATCCCGTACCTGAGGGGTGTGGAGCCCTACCGTTGCGAATGCAGCCATGTGGACGAGCTGGTGCGTGTGGTGGTGGTTGCCCCTGGGTCTGATGTGGTGCAACCTCTCCCTCATCATCATAATCACCATCGTAATCCTTATCATAATCCTCATTCTGCTAAACGCTAGCAGCAACAACAACAACAACAGCCACCAAAGTTGCAGCAGTAGCAATGGCACCAGAATTTTGGCCTTGGTCGATAGGTACACGTCTTGCTCGTCCCGCGAAATTTGGGCGTTGTTGGAGTTGTTGTTGTCGAGGTACGATAGGTACAACTGGTGGAGGTAGACGTGCAAGAACCTCATTGAATTTAGCATCAAGCTTGGCGTCAACCGTCTTCTCCAAACCACCTAGCTTCTCCATAGCCTCTCCAAGGCTCGTCACCAAGTCATTCACCTGTTGGCCCATCATTTGTTGAAATTTATCATGGAGCTCCTTGTTCGTCATGTCGTCCCAGTTGATCTCGTCGGCTTGTAATCATGTCATGATTAGCAACAATAGGAACACACAAGAATATGAACCTGTACACTCCTAGGAAGTGGTGGTGGTGGTGGTGGTGTGTCACAAATTCGTCAAGAAAAATCTCAAATTACCCAGGAGCAGGTGGTAATCGGCAACCATTGTAGTCAAAACTCTCAAAGCTTGGATAGAGCGATTGCCAGGTGATGCCAAACACACGACGTAGATGTATGTGGAGCTGGGATGGCTTATAATATGGTAGCAAAAGAGGTCAGCAAGAATCAATTCAGAGACGCAAAGTTGAATAAATGTTCAATGACGGTATTGTGCTGGTCCTGCGCTAGTCCGTGCTAGAGACGCGAGCCTAGAACACCAACAAAATGACGACGCCTGACGTAATCAAGGGAAGAGCACACTCTGGAAAAAAATTCTCTTTTTTATCGCATCTTTTTTTGCACTCTTTTTCCCCCAGAAAATCACTATAGTGGCGAGTGTCTCAAAACACTTCCGAAGGCGTATAAACAGGATAAAAATGACTATTTTTTCTGGAACGATTCAGGGTTGTGACGACCAAAAAGTGCGGCAAAAAATCACTATGGTGGCGAGCGTCTCAAAACATTCTGGAAAGCCTAAAATAGGATAGGGAAAAAAATTATCCGCTGAAATTTTGGCCTAAAAACTTCCCGGGTCTCCAGATTTTTCTTTTGAAACCTACTCAGGCAAGGAAACACGAACCTAATATGTGATGGACTCGGATTGGTGGTGGATATGTGATGGTATATATGGATATGGATTGATGGCAGATATATGGTGATGGTATATGGACTCAAATTGGTGGTGGATATGTGGTGGTATATATGGCAGCGGCGATGATGGTAGCATGTTGGTGGTATATGGTAGCGGCGATGAAGATGGCGTGATGGTGGTATATGGCAGCGGGGATGACGATGGTGTGGCGACAGCGTGACAACTTGTGAATAGAACTCGAAACTCTAAAGGACTAGACCCTAAGACCAGCAACTCGACATGACGATGCAATCACAAATTCAACAAAGCAAAAACACTGAAAAGATTATGCAAAGGCTCAGATTGGTTCGGATATGATGATCTAACCCAATTTTTTGTGTGTGGTTTTTTGGTGGAGTATAGGTATGAAGAATAGATGCGATCTAAGTCTAACTACGAAAAACTGGTAAAATCTCACCGAGCAACTTGGAAATCTGATACCACTTGATAGAGGCAAGGGTGTCCCGTCTTTCGATGAGATGGTGGCTATCGTTTTTGGTGGAGTACACTTTGACTGTCCGATTACGAACGTGCGAGGACGTCGCGCCTTAGCAATTGCTGAACCAACTCCGAGAGGTTATTGACTACGTCGGGGCACGATGAACCTGACCACGAAGGTCTATTTCCTGCATGCAGATGAAGAACAAGCAAGAAACTAAATTTGCAATCTGGATATTGCGAATATAAGAGAAAAGCTTTATTGATGAAAGAGGGGTTCTGTGACGTCTTGGTCTTCTCCTGGAACACAAACGAAGAACGTGAAGTTACAGCTATGGTGAACTTGTAATCTAAACAAAAACCAAATCTAAAACGACGCCCTAAGGATTGTATATGTGGGGAAGAGAGGGGCATTTCGTGGCCTCCTATAGGAGGGGTCTGAAACCAACCCTAACTCAGTTTCCCCACACATACGAACTCTAAAAACAACCTATAAAGTGGCATTTTGAAATTACATGGGCCTCACCCAAAAATAAGGTGACACGGAACCTATAATAGCCTATGGACGAAATTAATGAAGTGGCATCTTGTATATTTCGTCCAAGCCTTCAAGCTCTTCTTATGGTGGCTTCAAAGTGCGAAAACCACCATTGGAAGCTCAATTGTTCTTTCCCGCGCGCGCACCTTCTTCTCCATGCTTGTTCCCGCTCTAATGGTCATTCTTCTTGTCCATGCTAGGTCCTTCGTTCATAAGTAAACAAAAGTATCTAACTTAGGCAACATCATATGTTCATGAACATTAGAAGGATTTCCAAGAAATGAAAGTACCTGGTAATTCAATTGGCGTGTGCGAGATCTAGTAACCAGTCCAGTATGTATAGTAGTACAGGTTGTAGGTGTAACAATGGTATTGATGTCCTCATCAACAATACTAAATAAATAAAATGTGGAAATTTACTTCCTGATGAATCTAATGATACCGATTGATATTATGGATTTTGATACACTTCTCTACACATTTGATCAAAATTAAAGAGGTTTGACTTTTCCAAAAACTAATACACCTTATATTTTGAAATATATTGATTTTTTCTAGGAACCTAGCAACACCAATGACGTAGAAAAGCACACCCAACCCTACTAGTACACGTGCTATGCTCCCTAATTTTTAAGGCATCACGAGCAATTGAGGTTTTCAGTTTGGAAATTTGTCATCCGTTTTAACCGGGTCAATAAATTCTCGAGGATTTGTGTTATTAAATTATTGCTTCCTAGTTTTGAAGCTCTCCCATTTGATTGAGGAATTCAAGTTTGGATATGGTTCACAATTTGACTGGGTCAACGACTTTTCAAATCAATCGACAATAATCAGTCTATAAAACATATCAATCACATGTACCTAGAAAACAAAAGTGTCAATATGTGATATTGCATCACCAGTATAGCACATGCATCCACCAATGCAGACATTTTTCACATACAAGTATGGATTAATTAAAACACAATGAAATCACACCGCGAAAGACCCACCAAAACACTACATTATAAATAAAAAGAATACAAACTCCATCGTCTCCCCACTCGACAAATCAAACACACTCTTAGTTCCAAAATATAAGATGTATTATTTTTTGAAAAGTCGACCAAGTTGAGAGACAAAAAACATTTACATCCACAACACTAAAAATAATATAAAAATTCATTTTATGATGAATCTAATAAAACCGATTTGAATTACGTATATTGATACATTCCTCTACAATTTGATTATACTAAATTTTTGCAAGGGAGTAAATATTATACCAAAAAAACTAACACACTTTATATTTAGAAAGAAGGGCGTAAAGAAATTATGAAAATTCAACAACACAAACTAGGCAAAAAAGCACATTGAACCCTTCTAGTTTCTGATTAGAAAAAAACGCTTGTATGCAACACCTTTGGCCGATCGCGTCCATGCACGTAATGGCCCAGCGATTCAAATCACGACATGTAAGTACAATGGACCCACACGCGAAACAAATCTCGTGTCGTATCTCTTTCTCCTTTTTTTTGACCCCGAAAGTAAAACAATTGTTCTACGGTAATTTTTATAAATAATAAAAAATATGAAAAGCAGGATTGAGCGATCCTGGGACGGTGTGGCTGAGCCTGGGGCCGGCGCACGTTCAGGATAAAGATCTCAGGGCTAGTGAGTATCTCTTCCTCCTTTGTTTTCTTGAGCCTCGTTTCTTCTACCTCCAGCCGCTGCAGCTCCGCTCCTCCACAGTCTCACCCGCGCAGCTAGCAACCCCACAAGCTCTCTCACTGGCGATGACGTGCTTGCGTGTAAGAAAGCATCGATAACAGGGACGTCTACCTCTGGCGACGAGTTGTAACCAAACAGAGACAAAGTTCTTTGCTGCCTTCGGTTCCCCCTTGTTGCTACCTGCGTACACACCGCTATGAGGTCGACGCTTAGGATGACTCAACAGTCCTCAGATGTGCACAACTTTGTTTTTCTTTTATGGGGTGTTGCATCCAATCACAGGAGATGTTTTATCTAGTGGCGAGGGATGTTACAACTGATAGTTATTTTTGCTCGAACCAACTATTGTATTTGTCACACTTTTTATTTGCTGGAACAGTGTTTTGTTTGCTACTAATGGCGACTTCATTTGCTACTACCGGTGACGACGCTTTTTTCTACACAGATTCGTGAAAGTGATGCAACCTCGACGACGGGTGTCAACATTTTTTTGCTATAAACCATGAAGATTTTTGCTATAACCGACAATTGTGTTTGTTACCATCATACGTAGCGGCCAACCGATGTTAATATTGTTTTTGCTACAACCACATCAATTTTTTGCCGCAACCGACAAACAAGGAAGCTACACCCGGTAAACAGTTTCGCTTCAACAACGACAATGAGCAGCAACGGTAAGTATTTTTTGCTGGAATCAATACACTTTTTTGCTACAATCGGTCGATTTTTTTGGTACTATCGGCACCCCGAGGGAGAGTATTTTTTTCACGAGGGCATCGCCAGGTTCAACTGATGGCCGAGGCCACCATAAGCTGCGGCTGCCGCCCCCGGAGCTGCGACCGTCGCCGCGAGAAGGTGCAACCCACGAGTGAAAGTTTACTGCGTGTGTGGATCCGGCAAAAAACACGGGCGGTGACATGTCGCAAGTACGGCATCCAGCAGCACTGGACGATGGAGGGAGGAGATCCAGATGAGGGGGTGGTCGCCAATGGTCGGGAGGATATCGAGGCGATAGAGGCAGCATCTGCTGCCCGCGAAGAAAAAGATAAAAAAAGTTAACAAGTACAGAATCGAACGGATGAAGTTTGTTGCATCGGGCGGCTAGGGCATGACCGCTAACCAGCCAAACTGTTGGGCAGGCACCTAGGACTCGACTTTCCTTTCCTTTTTTTGAGGGGGCTCGACTTTCCTTTCCGATTGAACGCCCAAGCAGTTCATTGCTCTATTTCAATAGGCTGGTAAAGTGGGGGCCCAATCAGAAAAGAAGGACGCCTTGTTTTTTCAAAGGTTGGCCATAGTGGGGGTAACTTAGGTGGTATCATGCACTTGAGAATAGCAAACATGTTGATGTGGTAGAGAATTAAAAGAATAGAGAGGGTTAGAGTAACATAGGTAGATACCGTATCATGTTTGTTTAGAGTAGAACGAGAGACACCAAAGATAAATGTAAAGTGAATCATCCTTCTCATTGATGATGGGGTCACGCATATATATAGCCCCGAAGGGGTCTGTCCTAAGGGACACCAGGCAACCGTTTCGGTTAGGAAAAGTAGGGATTAATAGGATTAATTAAATCCTAACACCCCCCCTAATTCATGCTTGTTAGTGTAAGTATCATTATCTTGAAAAAGCTCCTCCAAAAACCCCGTGGAAAAAATATGAGGAGATACGTGTTTGATATGTTGCTTAAACTCCTTCAAACCCAGTGGGAAAAAGTAATGAGAAAATGATGCAACATATAATGGTTATTGTCTCTTTTAACTCAATACGAGAAAACTCATAGAGTTCACATGACCATAAATATGTCGTATATACTTTCCTAAAAAACACGGTGGGGAAAACAAAAAGTATGACATATGATCTCATGTTGATATTACCTCATTAAAAACCTTTATGAGAACCTATAAAGTAAACTCATGAAGGGAAAAAGAGTATAATATGATGCATTGAACAAGAACAATTCAGAAAGATACACCCCCTGATTCTTGCAAAATTTGAAGCCGTCACATACCACTTCCATGAACACATTTCTGGAACATAGAAGTTGGTAGAGACCCGATGAACAAACCAATCGCATGATTTGACTTGCAAAGTATGCAATATAGTGATATTGTTTATTATGTAACCTGTTTACATCCGGGTTGTTGGAGATATGCCCTAGAGGCAATCATGTATGATGATATTTCCTATGTGTTTATGAATAAAGATAGTCCTTGGACATTATCAGTGATGTGTATTAATAAGTATGTGACTTGTTTGTGAGACTATGTTGTATGATAACTCTCCTAAATAGTCCCTAGTCGAAAGGGTTGTGTGGACGCCCAACTGATCAGACTAGCATATGACACGGTGGATGGTTCGGTATCACTAACCATGTAGCATTGGATGCTAGCCGAATAATATGGACTCAGAAAAGGTATGGTCGGATTCGACATAGTCGGATCCGAGTCGAGATAAGGTCTGAGTTGGACAGACCCAACTATGAGACGCAACGATAGGTCATCAGTGAGTCTCTAGTACAACATACATTCTATGTCCTAAGACCTGAGCTGGGGCATGTACTCGGGATGGTGACAGACTTGCTTTGGGCCGACCAAACTCTACTCCGTGACTGGGTAGTTACAAAGGTAGGTTTCGGTCTTGTCCAGACCCATGCTGCGAGACATGGTCGAGCAAGATGGGATTTGCCCCTCCTACCAGGAGAGATATACTCTCGGCCCCTCGGGTGATCCGACCTGGATAAGCATGGCCATCTGATGAGGATTATGAGATAATCCGAATGTTGGTCGGATTCACCAGAATGAGAAAGAGGTCGTGTTGCAACAAGGGTGACCATATCACCTTGTGCACGACAACATATATCGTGTGGCAAATGGAACAGAAGCGTGAAGTACAGATTTGCCTAACCAACTTCATCGAACACTTGGAGTCGGCATGTTTTGCTAGAGGCCGCTACCGACTGGTCGAGTCAGATGTGATCTGACTCGTGACCAAGTGAATGAGAACCTAAGGGGTCACGCACTTAAGGGAAGGAACACGTGGGCTTTAGGATCCGTGCGAGGCCCAAGAGTTGAGCCCGTGCCAGATGCCTATATATAGTGGAGGTGCGGCACACCCATCCGGATGATCGCTTCGGCGCTGTCATTAGGGCTTTGCATGAGTTGTAACTAGCCACCTCCACTCGCTGCCGCCGATCGTGTGATCGGACCTAGCAGTCCGCCGCACGGGTGTTCCTCCTGCACGCGTGGGTACCGTTAGAGGCGATGCACTTGCGCCGCTCCGGCGAACCTATACGTGGGATCCGGCGACCGGTTGTTCGAGGGAGATCGGAACGAATGTTCGAGGGAGACCGAACGAGGAGGAGACGGACCACACGAACGCGCTGCCCCAACTCTACTTCCGCTACACGACACTACGCGTCTAGTGGTAACAATTTGTGATCCATCTCCGTGGCAAGTTCTTGGATGTTCTGTGCGTAGGAAAATTTTAATTGGCATGTGATGCACCTATGGTAGAACCCAACAGTGGTATCAGAGCCTCTGTTATAGGATTTGGATTTAGATCGGATGCATATTTGATATGCCGAGGTGGCGGATGAGATCCATCATCGTTCATAAGATCGTCTATGTGCATGGTTGATGAGATCAACTGCACATCGGGATCGTTGAGGCTATGTTTTCTGTCAATCGGAATCGATGAGGTCGTGACATAACCTACCCCTATTGGTCGATATGTGCCATCGGGGTTAACCGTGAAACATAAATCTGAATTGGGTTCGTGATGATCGATGAGATCGGTCAGATCAGAAAATTTGGCATGATCGGAGTGCAGATGATTTCCGAAAATGTCGGGCGCTGCCCGCACCCGTGAGGGGCACTGCCCCTTCGAACCCTGCCCGCTAACCGGCTAGCGGGACCGCAGTGTGCGTAGCGCCTTGTATTTCGTACACGATCACACAAACCGGTAGAATGTGATTCTATGCATACGTTTGTTTTGCAGGTTTGACGTGAATAGTATGGCTCATGTGTATGTGATGCATGTGTGTAATTTAACATGACCTGCATGTCATGATTGTCAGCCGGCAGGAGCCAAAGTGCTATCATTATATTGTATAATGACCTGCGTGTCGACTTGTGATTCTCTGTAAATTCATTACTACTTGTAGTAGTTGGAGGATAGAGATCAAGTTCGAGGCTTTGGCGTCCTGGCGAGACGGGCAAGATGGAGTTCCGCCTTGGTCATCGGAGTTGGAGCCGACCTGGAAGGATGTCCATGAAGGAGCCATACTATTTCACATATTTATGTTTATATGTGATTGATATTGCTTCTTGTTTCTATGCATGTTAGTATGGTAGAAAGATCCCTCATTAATATCAAGCACATTGTCATTCCGGATGTTGCGCCTTCGCACGTCAAGTACGGCTAGTGGTGAGCTCATAAAATTGAGGTGCTACTAGGTGTCCTTGAACTGGAGGGTTCGTGTCAGACACGGACATGCACTTCATCGGGTTAACTGGACAAGGCTATCAAAACAGTTTTGGGCCTTGTGGCAGAGAACGTTGGGAGTCGGTGTATGAGATACCTACCCAACCAACAGGAGTCGTATAGAGATACGATTAGCAAGGAGTTGCTTACCGAATAGGCAAGTTGGCTAGCAGTGATGCTAAAGCTCACTAATCGCTCGGGCTAGACGGGTCCTGAATCACTGAGAGTTTGCGGAGGGATGCTGACTTTAGTGGGAATAGTTCTGTTTAAGGCTTGAATTACTCTACATAAACACATTGCTTAGTGATTGCATATATTCTGTTGTAGATCAATGGCACCACCTACTCAACCCAACTTTGCATTGAAATCAATTCTAGAAAAAGGATAAACTGAATGGAACAAACTTTACCACCTGGTATAGAAATCTGAGAATTGTTCTCAAGCACGATAAAAAGGAACATGTTCTAGAGGATCCACTTCCAGGGGAACCTACCGAGAATGCTAACACCACAACCAAGAATGCCCACCAGAAACTCGTTGATGAATCAAACGAAATCAGCTGCCTCATGCTGGCATGTATGGAGCCCGATTTGCAACAACATTTTGAAAACATTCAGGCTTTCGATATGATCGAGAGTTTGAAGAGCATGTTTCACGTGCAGGCTAGGACCGAAAGGTTCAATGTCTAGCAGTCCTTGATGGATTGTAAGCTGAAGGAGGGTGATCCACTGAGCCCGCATGTGATCAAGATGATCGGGTATGTGCAAGCTTTGCATCGGTTAGGCTTCCCACTTGGGGACGAGCTGTCCACGGATGCTATTTTGGGTTCTCTTCCACCTAGCTATGGGGCGTTCGTCTCAAACTATCATATGCACATCATGGATAAGAAGCTCACTAAATTGCATGGGATGCTCAAGGTGGCAGAGCAAGATATTAAGAAAGGCACGCATCAAGCGTTGATGGTACAGAACTCGG
This sequence comes from Hordeum marinum, assembly GCA_022496015.1. NCBI lineage: Eukaryota > Viridiplantae > Streptophyta > Magnoliopsida > Poales > Poaceae > Hordeum > Hordeum marinum. Next base: position 307,082,453 of record CM039678.1, on the reverse strand, counting down.
CTAAGTTCAAGAAGAGTTGGTCCAAGAAAAAGGGTAAGGCAAAGGGCACGGAGAAGGTTGTCTCCACTGCTGAGCCAAAGTCTGGACCGAACTCAAAGACCATTTGCTTTCACTGCAAGGAAGCTGGTCACTGGAAGAGGAACTGTAGCAAGTGGCTTGATGAGCATGGCAACAAGGTCGGAGATGCTTCTTTAGGCAAAGGTAAACTTGTTACATATGTTATAGACATTTACCTTGTTGACATACCTAGTAGCTCTTGGTATTTGATACCGGATCAGTTGTTCATATTTGCAACTCGATGCAGGGGCTGGTAAGAACTAGGCGTGTGGCACAAGGGGAGATTGACATTAGGGTCGGCAACAAAGCAAGAGTTGCTGCGTTGGAGGTCGACACGATGCAGCTCAAGCTTCCTTCTAGATAATTTTGGAATTGAATAATTGTTATTACATTCGCGCACTTAGTCAAAACATTATTTCTGCCTCATGCTTGATGAGTCAAGGTTATGAATTCAATATAAAGGATAATGGTTGTTCATCTTATTTAAATGGGATGTTCCATGGCTATGCACCCGTAGTAGATGGGTTGTTATTTTAAATCTAGAAACGAAACCAGTCTATAACGTAAATGTCAAGAGGCATAAGCCTAATGAGATAAATCTGACATACTTCTGGCATTGCCGGCTTTGACACATTAGTCTGAAACGCATGAAGAAGCTCCATGATGATGGACTCCTAACTTCGTCCGACTTCGGGTCGTTCGAGACATGCGAATCATGCTTGCTACGCAAGATGACTAAGTCCCCTTTTGCAAAGAGTTGCGAGAGGGCGTCCGAGCTATTGGAGCTTATACACAGTGATGTGTGTGGTCCAATGAGCACAACGGCCAGAGGTGGCTATCAGTACTTCGTGACTTTTACCGACGACTTGAGTAGATATGGATATATCTATTTGATGAGGCACAAGTCGGAAAATTTTGAAAAGTTCAAAGAGTTTCAGAATGAGGTTGAAAATCAGCTCGGTAAGATGATAAAACTTCTACGATCAAATCGTGGAGGTGAGTACATGAGCTAGGAGTTTGCTAACCATCTGAAAATCCGAGGTATAGTACCTCAGCTCACACCTCCGGGTACGCCACAAACAAACGGTGTGTCAGAACGGAGAAATCGAACCTTGCTGCACATGGTCCGGTCGATGATGAGCAAATTGGATTTACCCTTGTCATTCTCGGGATACGCTCTGGAAACTACACATTTCACACTTAATAAGGTACCATCAAAATCCGTAGACAAGACACCACATGAGATGTGAACTGGGAAGAGTCCTAGTTTGTCTTTTCTAAAGATTTGGGGTTGTGAAGCATATGTCAAGCGACTCATGCCGAACAAGGCTACACCCAGGTCAGATAAATGCATATTTGTGGGATATCCGAGGGAAACCTTGGGATAGAGTTCTACAACCGAGAAGAGGACAAAGTGCTTGTTGCTCGAAATGGGGTTTTCCTAGAGAAAGAGTTTCTCAATCGGGAGGCCAGTGGGAGAACGGCGCGACTCGAAGAAATTCGAGAGCCACTCGGGGACAACTCAGTTGGTGATGAGATCACACCGGAGTCGGTCAGAGAACCCGTAGTGGAGATGGCACCGGAGCCATGGAGGTCGGAAAGATTGCGCAGAGTGCGCGATGTTTTGTTGCTAGAAAGCGACGAGCCGGCGATGTATGCGGAAGTGATGGTGAGACCAGATTCCGAGGCATGGCTAGAGGCCATGAGATCCGAGTTAAAGTCCATGGATGAGAATCAAGTTCGGGACTTGGTTGATCCGCCACCTGGCATAGTTGCCATTGGTTGCAAATGGGTCTTTAAGAAGAAAACCGATGTGGATGGAAATGTTCAGATCCACAAAGCTCGGCTTGTCGCTAAAGGTTATGGACAAGTTCAAGGAATTGACTACGACGAGACCTACTCGCCGGTAGCAATGCTAAAGTCGGTGAGGATCATACTAGCTATAGCTGCATATTTTGATTATGAGATATGGCAGATGGATGTCAAAACGGATTTCCTTCATGGAAATTTAAACGAGGATGTATACATGATACAACCCAAAGGTTTTGTCGATCCAACTAATGATGGTAAAATATGCAAGCTCAAGAGATCCATTTATGGATTGAGGCAAGCAGCTCGGAGTTGGAACATAAAGCCACGCTTCAACTCCATCTGCGATTACATCGAGGAGAAGGACATAAATATTTGCAAAGTGCACACGGATCTGAATGTTGTAGACCCGTTGACTAAACCTCTTCCAAGGGCTAAACATGATCAACACCAGAACTGCATGGGTGTTCGATTCATTACAATGTAAATCACATAGTGATGTGAGCTAGATTATTGACTCTAGTGCAAGTGGGAGACTATTGGAAATATGCCCTAGAGGCAATAAATAAAGTGTTTATTATTATATTTCCTTGTTCATGATAATCGTTTATTATCCATGCTATAATTGTATTAATTGGAAACACATTACATGTGTGGGTAAATAGACAACACTTTGTCCCTAGTATACCTCTAGTGAACTAGCTCATTGATCAAAGATGGTCAAGGTTTCCTAGCCATTGACATGAGATGTCATTTGATAACGGGATCACATCATTAGGAGAATGATGTGATGGACAATACCCAAACTACAAACGTAGCATATGATCGTGTCAGTTTATTGCTACTGTTTTCTGCATGTCAAGTATATGTTCCTATGACCATGAGATCATGCAACTCACGGATACTAGAGGAGTGCCTTGTGTGTATCGAACGTCGCAACGTAACTGGGTGACTATAAAGGTGCTCTACAGGTATCTCCGAGGGTGTCTGTTGAGTTGGCATGGATCAAGACCGGGATTTGTTACTTTGTGTGATGGAGAGGTATCTTAGGGCCCACTCGGTAATACAACATCACAATAAGCCTTGCAAGCAATGTGACTAAGTGTTAGTCACAGGATCTTGTATTACGGAACGACTAAAGAGACTTTCCAGTAACGAGGTTGAACTAGGTATGGAGATACCGACGATCGAATCTCGGGCAAGTAACATACCGAAGAACAAAGGGAACATCATACGGGATTAACCGAATACTTGACATAGAGGTTCGACCGATAAAGATCTTCGTAGAATATGTAGGAACCAATATGGGCATCTATGTCCCCCTATTGGTTATTGACCATAGAGGTGTGTCAGTCATGTCTACATAGTTCTCAAACTCGCAGGGTCTGCACACTTAAGGTTTGGTGACGTTTCGGTAGTATAGAGAAGTATGGTGGTGACCGAATGTTGTTCGGAGTCCTGGATGAGATCTCGGACATCACAAGGATCTCCGAAATGGTCCGGAGGTAAAGATTCATATATAGGAAGTCCTGTTTTGGTCGCCAGAAAAGTTTCGGCCTCGTCGGTAGTGTACCGGGAGACCATCGGGAGGGGTATTTCGACCCAAGAGGCTCCATAGGCTGTGGGAGAGTGTTTACCAGCCCTTAGTGGGCTGGTGGAAGTCCCACACAAGTCCCATGCGGTTTGGGAAAAAAGGCCTAAAGAGAAAAGGTGGAAAAAGGCAAAATAGGGTGAATCCTAGTCCTACTAGGATTGGAGGTGGAGTCCACCTCCTCCACCTGGTTCGACCGACTCCTTGGACGCTTGGCCCTTGTTCCAAGACTCCTCCTCTCTTCCTCTTATATATACTGGAGGTTTTAGGGGTTTTGCACAGAATTTTCAGCCACGTGCTGCCCGTTCCTCCAGTGCATAGTTTCTCCTCTAGATCGGTTTTTTGCAGTGCTTAGGCGAAGCCCTGACGGAATAGCTCCATCACCATTGCCGGAGCACCGTCACACTGCTGGAGAACTCTTCCTCCTCTCCACTCCCTCTTGCTGGATCAAGACAGCGGAGATCGTCATCAAGTTGTACGTGTGCTGAACGCGGAGGTGTCGTCTGTTCGGCGCTAGATCGGAAGGATCGTGATTGGATCGCGGGACGGATCGTGATTGGATCGCGGGACGGATCATGATTGGATCGTGGACGCATGGCGATTTGGATTGTGAAGACGTTCGACTACACCAACCGCGTTTCTTAACGCTTCCCGCTTAGCGATCTACAAGGGTACGTAGATCCACTCTCCCTCTCGTAGATGCTCATCACCATTGATAGATCTGCGTGTGCGTAGGAAAATTTTTGTTTCCCATGCAACGTTCCCCAACAGTGGCATCGTGAGCTAGGTCTATGTGTAGATGACATCTCGAGTAGAACACAAAAGGTTTGTGGGTGTTGATGCTTAGATTGCTTACTCCCTTGGTCGGATTTTGGTTCAGCGGTATTGTGAGATGAAGCGGCCCGGACCAACATTACTCGTACGCTTACGAGAGACCGGTTCCCTCGACCGCAACTTGTTGCATAGATGGCTTGCGGGTGCCAGTTTCTCTCACTTTAGTTGGATCGGATTCGACAAAGGCGGTCCTTGAGAAGGTTGAAAAGCAACTAGTGTATCACCGTTGTGGTTTTTGCGTAGATGAGAATTGTTCTTGCTAAATACCCGTAGCAGCCACGTAAAACATGCAATAACAATTAGAGGACGTCTAACTTGTTTTTGCAGGGTATGTTGTGATGTGATATGGCCAATTACATGATGTGATATATGTGATGTATGAGATGATCATGTGATGTATAGATTATCACGACTTGCATGTCGATGAGTACGGCAACTGACAGGAGCCATAGGGTTTTCTTTAATTATTGTATGACCTGCGTGTCAATCATTAAGCGCTATGTAATGCTTTACTTTATCGCTAAACGGTAGCAATAGTAGTAGAAGCATGTTGGGCGCGACAACCTCGATGGCGACACGTTGATGGAGATCAAGATGACGGAGATCATGGTGTCTTGCCGGTGATGATGGAGATCATGCCGGTGCTTTCAAGATGGAGATCAAAAGCACAAGTTCATGGCCATATCATGTCACTTATGATTTGCATGTGATGTTAATCCTTTTATGCACCTTGTTTTGCTTAGGACGACGGTAGCATTATAAGGTGATCCCTCACTTAATTTCAACATAAATTGTGTTCTCCCCGAGTGTGCACCATTGCAAAAGTTTGTCATGTTGAGACACCACGTGATGATCGGGTGTGATAGACTCTACGTTCACATACAACGGGTGCAAGCCAATGTTGCACGTGCAGAACACTCGGGTTAAACTTGACGATCCTAGCATGTACAGACATGGCCTCGGAACACAAGAGACCGAAAGGTCGAACATGAGTCATATAGTAGATATGATCAACATAATGATGTTCACCATTGAAGCCACCTCAACTCACGTGATGATCGGACTTGAGTTGGTGGATTTTGATCATGTGACACTCGGATGGCCTGAGGGATGTCAATTTGAGTGGGAGCTTTAGTAATTTGATTAACTAAACTCATTATGTTGAGCAATAGTCTAAGTAAACTTTGCATATTTATGTTGTAGATCAATGGCTCGCGCAGTAGCACCCCTGAATTTTAATGCGTTCCTAGAGAAAGCTAAGTTGAAAGATGATGGAGGTAACTTTGTTGATTGGGCCCGTAATCTGAGGATTATCCTCACGGCTTCCCAGAAATCATATGTCCTTGCTGCATCACTTGGTGACCAACCAGAAGATATGACCTCCGAAGACGTTAAGAACACTTGGGAGGCATGTACTGGAGATTACTCAATAGTTCAGTGTGCAATATTGTATGGCTTAGAACCGGGACTTCAAAGACGTTTTGAACGTCATGGAGCATATGAGATGTTCCAGGAGTTGAAGTTTATCTTTCAGAAGAATGTCCGGATCGAGAGGTATGAAACCTCCAATAAGTTCTATGCTTGCAAGATTGAGGAGAACGGGTCTATTAGTGAACATATACTCAGAATGTCTGGGTATTCAACTCGTCTAGCGGAGTTGGGAATTGCCCTTCCGCCAGAGGCGATCACTGACAGAGTTCTTCAATCACTTTCACCTAGTTACAAGAGCTTTGTGATGAACTATAACATGCACGAGATGAACAAGTCAGTCGCCGAGCTGTTTGCGATGCTAAAAGTCGCTGAGTCTGAAATCCAGAAAGAACATCAAGTGTTGATGGTCAATAAAACCACTAGTTTCAAGAAAAATGGCAAGGTCAAAGGCAAGGGCAAGAAGGGTAAAACCAAGAAGGATGGCAAAGCAGTTGCTACTCCTGTAAAGAAGCCCAAGCATGGATCCAAGCCAGAAACTGAGTGCTTTCATTGCAAGGGAACTGGTCACTAGAAGCGGAACTGCCCCAAGTACCTGGCTGACAAGAAGGCGGCCAACGACAAACAAGGTATATATGATATACATGTTATTGATGTGTACCTTACTAGCTCTCGTAGTAGTGCCTGGGTATTTGATACCGGTTCGGTTGCTCACATTTGCAACACAAAGCAGGAACTACGGAATAAACGAAGGCTAGCAAAGGACAAAGTGACGATGCGCGTGGGAAATGGTTCCAAGGTTGATGTGATCGTCATCGGCACGCTCTCTCTTCGATTACCATCGGGATTAGTGATGAACCTGAATAATTGTTATTTAGTGCCTGCGTTAAGCATGAACATTATATCTGGATCTTGTTTATTGCGAGACGGTTACTCATTTAAATCAGAGAATAAAGGTTGTTCTATTTATATGAGTAATTTTTTTATGGTCATGCACCCAATGTTAGGGGTTTATTCATATTGAATCTTGATAGTGATGACACACATGTTCATAACATTGATGCCAAAAGATGTAGAGTTGATAATGATAGTACCACTTTCTTGTGGCACTGCCGTTTAGGTTATATTGGTGTAAAACGCATGAGGAAGCTCCATGCTGATGGACTTTTGGAGTCACTTGATTTTGAATCACTTGACACATGTGAACCATGCCTCATGGGCAAGATGACTAAAATGTCGTTCTCTCGAACAATGGAACGGGCGAGTGACTTATTGGAAATCATACATACAGATGTGTACGATCCAATGAATGTTACAGCGCGTGGTGGATACCTTTATTTTCTCACCTTCACTGATGACTTAAGTATATATGGGTATATTTACTTAATGAAACACAAGTCTGAAATGTTTGAAAAGTTCAAGCAATTTCAGAGTGAAGTTGAGAATCATCGTAACAAGAAGATTAAGTTCCTGCGATCTCATCGAGGAGGTGAATATTTGAGTTATGAGTTTGGCAGTCACTTAAGACAGTGTGGAATTGTTTCACAATTGACACCGCCCGGAACACCACAGCGTAATGGTGTGTCTGAATGTCGTAATCGAACCTTATTAGATATGGTGCGTTCTATGATGTCTCTTGCTGATTTGCCACTATCATTTTGGGGTTATGCATTAGAGACAGCTGCATTCACTTTAAATAGGGCACCATCAAAATTTGTTGAGACGACGCCATATGAACTGTGGTTTGGCAAGAGGCCAAAGTTGTCGTTTCTTAAAGTTTGGGGATGTGATGCTTATGTCAAAAAGCTTCAACCTGAAAAGCTGGAACCCAAAACGGAAAAATACGTCTTCATAGGATACCCGAAAGAGATAGTCGGGTATACCTTCTATCTTAGATCCGAAGGCAAAGTGTTTGTCACTAAGAACGGAACATTTCTTGAGAAAGAGTTTCTCTCGAAAGAATTGAGTGGGAGGAAAATAGAGCTTCATGAGGTTATTGAACCTTTACTTCAACTAGAAAGTAGCATGGCGCAGAAAGATGTTTCTATGGAAACTACGATGGTAGAAGAGGAAGTTAATGATGATGATCATGAAGCTTCGGATCAAGCTACTATTGAACCTCGTAGGTCAACAAGGCCGCGTACTACTCCTGAGTGGTACGGCAACCCTGTCTTGGAGGTCATGTTGTTGGACAACAATGAACCTACGAGCTATGGAGGAGCAGTGATGGGCCCGGATTCCGAGAAATGGTTAGAGGCCATGAAATCTGAGATGGGATCCATGTATGAAAACAAAGTATGGACTTTGGAAGTATTACCTGAAGGGCGAAAGGCCATCCAGAACAAATGGATCTTTAAGAAGAAGACAGACGCGGACGGTAATGTCACCGTCTATAAAGCTTGACTTGTGGCAAAGGGTTTTTCACAAGTTCAAGGAGTTGACTACGATGAGACCTTCTCACCCGTAGCGATGCTTAAGTCTTTCAGAATCATTTGGCAATAGATGCTATTTCGACTATGAAATTTGGCAGATGGATGTCAAAACAGCGTTCCTCAACGGTTTCCTTGAGGAAGAGTTGTATATGATGCAACCAGAAGGTTTTGCCGATCCAGAGAATGCTGACAAAGTTTGCAAACTCCAGCAATCCAATTATGGACTGGTGCAAGCATCTCAGAGTTGGAATAAGCGTTTTGATGAGGTGATCAAAGCGTTTGAGTTTATACAAGTTTATGGAGAAGCTTGTATTTACAAGAAAGTGAGAGGGAGCTCTATAGCGTTTCTAGTATTATATGTGGATGACATATTGTTGATTGGAAACAATATAGAAATGCTGGAAAGTGTGAAGGAATATTTGAACAAGAGTTTTTCAATGAAGGACCTAGGAGAAGCTGCTTTCATATTAGGCATTAAGATCTATAGAGATAGATCGAGACGCTTAATAGCACTTTCACGGAGCACATACCTTGATAAAGTTTTGAAGAAGTTCAAAATGGATCCGTCCAAGAAGGGGTTCTTGCCTGTGTTACAAGGTGTGAAGTTGAGTAAGACTCAATGCCCAGTGACTGCAGAAGATAGAGAAAAGATGAGTGTCATCCCCTATGCTTCAGCCATAGGCTCTATCATGTATGCAATGCTGTGCACAAGACCCGATGTCAGCCTTGCCATAAGTATGGCCAGAAGGTTTCAAAGTGATCCTGGAATGGAGCACTGGACAGCGGTCAAGAATATCCTTAAGTACCTGAAAAGGACTAAGGAAATGTTTCTCGTTTATGGAGGTGGTGAAGAGCTCGTCGTAAAGGGTTACGTCGATGCAAGCTTTGACACTGATCTGGATGACTCTAAGTCACAAACCGGATACGTATTTATTCTCAACGGGGGAGTAGTAAGCCGGTGCAGTTCCAAGCAAAGCGTTGTAGCCGATTCTACGTGCGAAGCGGAGTACATCGCAGCCTCGGAGGCAGCGAAGGAAGGTGTCTGGATGAAGCAGTTCATGACAAATCTTGGAGTAGTTCCCAATGCACTGAATCCAATGAACCTGCTCTATGACAACACTGGTGCCATTGCTCTGGCCAAGGAACCAAGGTTTCACAAGAGGACCTGACACATAAAGTGACGCTTCAACTCCATCCGCGATTACATCAAGGAGAAGGACATAAATATTTGCAAGTGCACACGGATCTGAATGTTGCAGACCCATTGACTAAACCTCTTCCAAGGGCTAAACATGATCAACACCAGAACTGCATGGGTGTTCGATTCATTACAATGTAAATCTCATAGTGATGTGAGCTAGATTATTAACTCTAGTGCAAGTGGGAGACTATTGGAAATATGCCCTAGAGGCAATAAATAAAGTGTTTATTATTATATTTCCTTGTTCATGATAATCGTTTATTATCCATGCTATAATTGTATTAATTGGAAACACATTACATGTGTGGGTAAATAGACAACACTTTGTCCCTAGTATACCTCTAGTGAACTAGCTCGTTGATCAAAGATGGTCAAGGTTTCCTAGCCATTGACATGAGATGTCATTTGATAACGAGATCACATCATTAGGAGAATGATGTGATGGACAAGACCCAAACTACAAACGTAGCATATGATCATGTCAGTTTATTGCTACTGTTTTCTGCATGTCAAGTATATGTTCCTATGACCATGAGATCAAGCAACTCACGGATACCGGAGGAGTGTCTTGTGTGTATCAAATGTCGCAACGTAACCGGGTGAGTATAAAGGTGCTCTACAGGTATCTCCAAGGGTGTCTGTTGAGTTGGCATGGATCAAGACTGGGATTTGTTACTCCGTGTGACGAAGAGGTATCTCAGGGCCCACTCGGTAATACAACATCACAATAAGCCTTGCAAGCAATGTGACTAAGTGTTAGTCATGGGATCTTGTATTACGGAACGAGTAAAGAGACTTGCCAGTAACGAGGTTGGACTAGGTATGGAGATACCGGCGATCGAATCTCGGGCAACTAACATACCGAAGAACAAAGGGAACATCATACGGGATTAACTAAATCCTTGACATAGAGGTTCGACCGATAAAGATCTTCGTAGAATATGTAGGAACCAATATGGGCATCCAGGTCCCGCTATTGGTTATTGACCGTAGAGGTGTCTCCGTCATGTCTACATAGTTCTCGAACCCGCAGGGTCTGTACACTTAAGGTTTGGTGACGTTTCGGTAGTATAGAGTTATGTATGGTGGTGACCGAATGTTGTTCGGAGTCCCGTATGAGATCTCGAACATCGCGAGGAGATCCGGAATGGTCTGGAGGTAAAGATTCATATATAGGAAGTCCTGTTTTGGTCGCCGGAAAAGTTTCGGGCTCATTGGTAGTGTACCGGGAGTGCCGGGAGTGTATCGGGAGACCATCGGGAGGGGTATTTCGACCCAAGAGGCTCCTGGGATGTGGGAGAGTGTTTACCAGCCCTTAGTGGGCTGGTGGAAGTCCTACACAAGGCCCATGTGGTTTGGGAAAAAGGCCTAAAGAGAACCTTAGTCCTACTAGGATTGGAGGTGGAGTCCACCTCCTCCACCTGGTTCGGCCGACTCCTTGGAGGCTTGGCCCTTGTGCCAAGCCTCCTCCTCTCTTCCTCTTATATATACTGGAGGTTTTAGGGTTTTTGCACAGAATTTTCAGCCATGTGCTGCCCGTTCCTCGAGTGCATAGTTTCTCCTCTAGATCGGTTTTCTGCAGTGCTTAGGCGAAGCCCTACCGGAATAGCTCCATCAACATCGCCGGAGCGTCGTCATGCTGCCAGAGAACTCTTCCTCCTCTCCACTCCCTCTTGCTGGATCAAGACGGCGGAGATCGTCATCAAGCTGTACATGTGCTGAACGCGGAGGTGCCGTCCATTCGGTGCTAGATCGGAAGGATCGTGATTGGATCGCGGGACGGATCGTGATTGGATCGCGAGACGCACGGCGATTTGGATCGCAAAGACGTTCGACTACACCAACCACGTTTCTTAGCGCTTCCAGCTTTGCGATCTACAAGGGTACATAGATCTACTCTCCCTCTCGTAGATGCTCATCACCATGGATAGATCTGCGTGTGCGTAGGAAATTTTTTGTTTCCCATGCAACGTTCCCCAACATGCTACACGGCCTGATGTTGCCTATGCAATAAGCTTAACAAGCAGATACCAGGCCAACCCAGGTGAGAGTCACTTGGCAGCGGTGAAAACTATCTTGAAGTACCTCAAAAGGACTAAAGAGATGTTCCTAGTTTATGAAGGTGAGGAGGAGCTCTACGTAAAGGGATACAGTGATGCTAGTTTCCAAACCGATAGGGATGATTGTCGATCGCAAACTGGATTCGTGTATGTCATGAATGGAGGAGCTGTGAGCTGGACGAGTTCCAAGAAAGATACAGTGGCCGACTCCACAATAGAGGCCGAATACATTGCAACTTGTGAAGCCGCAAAGGAAGGTGTTTGGATTTGGAAGTTCCTGGAAGATGTACGTGTGTTCCTGGGCTGGTCAAAACCGTTGGACCTTTATTGCGATAATTCAGGTGCCATCGCATAGGCCAAGGAGCCGAGACAACACCACAAGACCAGGCACATAGACCGAAAATATCACTTGATACGAAAGCTCGTAGAGAAAAGTGATACCAATTTGTGCAAGATTCATACAGATGCAAATGTTGCAGATCCGTTGACTAAGCTGCTTCCACAACCCAAGCATGAGGGGCACGTTAGAGCTATGGGCATTCAATGTTTATTTGATTGACTCTAGTGCAAGTGGGAGACTGTTGGAGATATGCCCTAGAGGCAATCATGTATAATGATATTTCCTATGTGTTTATAAATAAAGATAGTCCTTGGACATTATCAGTGATGTGTATTAATAAATACGTGACTTGTTTGTGAGACTATGTTGTATATAACTGTCCTAAATGGTTCCTAGTCGAAAGGGTTGTGTGGACGCACAACTAATCAGACTAGCATATGACACGGTGGATGGTTCAGTCTCACTGACCATGTAGCATTAGATGATAGCCAGATAATATGGACTCAGAAAAGGTCTGGTCAGATTCGACATAGTCAGATCCGAGTCGAGATGAGGTCTGAGTTGGACAGACCCAACTATGTGACGCAGCGATAGGTCATCTATGAGTCTCTAGTACAACATATGTTCTATGTCCTAAGACATGAGCTAGCGCATGTACTCGGGATGATGACAGACTTGCTTTGGGCCGACCAAACGCTACTCCATGACTCGGTAGTTACAAAGGTAGGTTTCGGGCTTGTCCAGACCCATGCTGCGAGACATGGTCGAGCAAGATGGGATTTGCCCCTCCTACCTTGAGAGATATACTCTGGGCCCCTTGGGTGATCCGACCTGGATAAGCATGGCCATGCGATGAGGATTATGAGATAATCTGAATGTTGGTCGGATTCACCGGAACGAGAAAGAGGTCGTGTTGCAACAAGGGTGACCATATAGCCTTGTGCACGACAACATATATCGTGTGGCAAAGGGAACAGAAGTATGAATTACAGGTTCGCCTAACCAGCTTCATTGAACACTTGGAGTTGGCATATTTTGCTAGAGGCCGCTACCGACTAGTCGAGTCGGATCTGATCTGACTCGCGACCAAGTGAATGAGAACCTAAGGGGTCGCGCACTTAAGGGAAGGAAGACGTGGGTTTTAGGATCCGTGTGAGGCCCAAGAGTTGAGCCCGCGCCAGATGCCTATATATAGTGGAGGTGCGGCACACCCATCGAGATGATTGCTTCGGCACCGTCATTTGGGCTTTGCATGAGTTGCAACTAGCCACCTCCACTCGCCGCCGCCGACCGTGTGATCGGACCTAGCAGTCCGCCACACGGGTGTTCCTCCTGCACGCGCGGATACTGTTAGAGGCGGTGCACTTGCACCGCTCCGGCGAACCTGTACGTGGGATCCGACGACCGTCTATTCGAGGGAGATCGGAACGGATGTTCGAGGGAGATCGGACGAGGAGGAGACGGACCACATGAACGCGCTGCCCAAACTCTACTTTTGCTGCATGGCACTGCGCGTCTAGTGGTAACAATCTCTGATCCATCTCCGTAGAAAGTTCTTGGATGTTCTGCACGTAGGAAAATTTTAATTGGCATGTGATGCACCTACGGTAGAACCCAACACGGGCAACACAAGCAACATTATCGTTGAGATAACGATTGGTGGATGTAGCCATGAGGTCTGTTTCGAAGACTCCTCATGAGAGGGCTACTACACCTAGGAGGAACACTAAGTTTGTCTACGATCTGACATTGTAGGGATCTGATCGATGTATCCAATGGTATCGGTGTTCACATTTCTGTGAAACTGGAAAACCAGGACAAGATGTTTGATGCATTGGAGATATCGAAAGATATGCTTGAGTACCAAGCAATTGTGTTTGGTGGATCCAATGACATTATGGAACGTTGAGTCCCAATATCTCATTTCATCATCTCTTGGTCTAAATAGATATTTCTCTACGTCTAGAGAATGAACTACCATGAGAGTTATGGATGGATAAGATTTGTCCACAATGAATTTCTCCAATATATTTTGGATATAAACAACATAGTATACCATAATGTATGAATGAAGGTGCTCAAGTTGTAGTAACGAGCGGTATTTTGGTTTACCCAAATCTTTCATTTTAAACTCCGTCATTAGATGATTACATGTGTCGTCATTGCAGACACACAAACATGGATAACCATCATTGTAGGAGTAATCCTTATGTATAAGGATCTCACTACGTCGGTTGTACCATATGTACCGACAACAATAAGTCGTATGGTAACTTACTGATTTTACACAATGTATGTTGTGTTTTGCATTTTGATTCAAAAGTGAGATCCCATCGGGAATCAATCATATAGGTCTGAATCTAGTGATCCACATGGATATGTGATCACTACATCTATCAATTGTGGAGATAGATGATTTTGGACTGCCAATGATATAAGTTATCGGAAAGTGATTCCAGCTCTGGAGAATAGTTGGGTATCTGCGTGAACCCTCTTGTGCTATAATACTTGCTCTTCGTTTCACCACCTGGTTGTTCTCAATTTTGTTTCCAGAAGAAAATTGGTGTAGGTATTTCTTATGAATACCTTCCCATTATTGAGCAAGATTATTTCTACCTAGATTATACCCTTTGCTTGAGTTTAGTCCGAGTGTTGTTCACACTTTGCCATGGCCATGGTCTTTGGACCTGAATCATGTGAAGGGTTTTGCAATCTAGTTGAGAAATGTATATCGACAATTGTAGACTTCCGGTTATATGATTCTCCAGAATCTATATATCAATATATAGTTGATGGAAATATCGTTACCCATGGTGACTGCTCGCGATTTCCCAATGCGATTGAGTCGGGTATTCCGATGTCCCAGTCATTGTGTACACTATGACCTGGGTTGGTGGAGGTTTCCCATCCACTGGGTAAACTACCCATTAGGTGTCTGTCAACATGAATTTGACTTGCATTTACTGATTCACATGCCTTGATATCCTTGCTTGCAAGAAGCTAAATCCTGATGTACTATTGTCATACTTCTCCCCGTGTTGCTTTGAACGGGGAGTTGAGTGGTTTTAGTTGCTACCTCCACTCTTTCCGACATATTTTTCCAGGATTGTAGGATTGTGTGACACCTTTATGTTCAGTAAATGAACCTAGCAGGTTATTTGCAATGTGTTGCAAATCTGCTGAACGCATGGTTCAGATCTTTGAGTACGTGGATTTGAGGCACAAATGTGCTGAACATTCCACTAATTTCCTGACATTCTTCATGGTACTTGAATTCTTCCCCTTATCCTAGGAATATTCCTCATTGAATCAGCATACTAGCCTTTAATAACTCCCCATGCGAGGGGCTTGAGGTATTGACGAAAGTACAGTTATTCCTCACATAGATCCCAACTATATGTTGAGGGGCCAATGATGTATGCCAGGTGGTGATATCGGTATGCAACCAAATTACCGCGGATAGGAAATACTTGGTAGATTTCCATGTATCAAAGATATAGGGGAATAATATTATGTAGTTTGGTCATGAGCGTGTAAAACTGCATGACTCCAATGTAAAGTTGGTAAGTTGCAATTTCAAAATAAACATCATGCAATGAACATAATTCTTTGGATAGAGGATTCTACCAAACCATCTTGAGTCTAGACATTGGGACAAATTGCTAAACATTAATCCAAGGGCCATAGAGAAGGCACTCAAGGAGAATTCTGCGATGTTATCCAGTCGATTTACTTGAAATCAGTGTCATGATAATGAGCCAATGGTTTCTTGTGGATAAACCACACTTGGGACCATCGTATAGATGTGTCTTTTAGAACCATGGAACACCTGAATAGTCTAGTCAATGGATGAGAAGAGCCACTTACCTCAACTTGATGCATTCAAGGAGTCTGAGTGGTTCAGCATAGACTTTAAGATGCACAAGCCTTAAAATTAGCTTCCCTATGTCACATGTAGTGCACACAAAATCCAAATATTGTTAGAATTTAGCATCATAATAATCATAAACTATTGGAATTGCTGATAGTTTCGATTTCAACCCAATGTCTCGATGATCAAGGGAGTATCCCAAGTTTGTCATGTACAAGACATTTTGGAAAACTATCTTGTACGTAACATGTCCTACGGGTTGTGTGTATGTGTAGTACAATCCAGATGATACATAGAGAATGTGCTTGCCATTTCTGTTGAATATGGTAAAGAGAAGTTATTTCTGTTTGTTGTCATCATAAGTGTCTCTATGAAAACTATTTTGACAGATATCTCTATGGTTTAGTAGGGTACGAGTTAAATCGGGAAGCAATAAAGCATCCTCACATTACTCGAGTACCCCCAGGGATAGTAAATATGACTCGAGTTGAGCCAACAAATACATCATCGCGTCTAGCAATTTTCAAATATCTCCTTTCTCTCAAAGAGAGTGGAAAATTTTACTTCCCTGAGTATAGACTTCATGGTGCATATGTCCACAAGGCACAAATCATCTTTCATCAGATTGACTCCCGTAGAAATCTATATATAGACATAAAGATTCTCAATATGAAAATCATCGTCGAATATATAGAATACATACAAATTTATTTGTACCAAAGTGTTGATACAATATATTGTGATATACAATATATGATGACAAAAATACTTATGTTGTTGTTACAATATCATAAATGGACATAAATTAATATTGATCACTCAAGAGATTGAGAGACAATGCATAGTCTCCAAACATGTCAATTGAGGCATATTCAACCATCACGTTCTCCGTGCCCATAGGGTCCCGTCATCACTGGTGATGTCGGGTTGAAGGTTGAAGTGAGCTTCAAACCTTTGCCCTTGAGGTTCATTGTGTCCCAGGAATTGCTGATACAGAATGACCAGATGCTGAGATCTAAATCAATATAGTGCCTTATCATGTATAAGACAACATTTTTCTATTAGCGGTGTGATCCTGACCAGAGATGAATCTTACGGTCTTGGATTTCACACATTATCCCACGAGACACAAGAGTGATCATGATGTCCTTGGCCCAGGAAGGATAGTGGTGGCCATTGAGGGCGAATGCCTCAAGTTCTCTAGCCTGTGATTACCAAAGACAATTAATTTACGGGCGGTAAATTAAAAACTATCATGGTTGTGTAATAAGAATGCAAAAAAATTCATACTCAAGTGTAAACTTGGAAAAGTCTCAACCTCAATTGTGTGAATATAACACATTGAAGATCACTTAGAGCTCACAGTGATAGGCTACATGGCCATTACCTTGTGTATTCTACAATTTATATATAAGGAATACACGTTGAAGATAATCGCTTGTCGAGTTTGACAAAGCGTAGACCTCAAAGTATGAGGGGATAGTCTACAAACGAGAAGTAGATCCCAACTCATTACCTTGTGATTCCAGATATAAATGGGAAAGAAATATTCAAAAAATTGCAAGTTTGATATGCGAGAGAAGATGATCTCAATCGCAAAAATATGTTCAAGAGAACTTGATACGTGGTAAACACATAGAACATGTCATTCTTCCCAGATGAAAATCCGGTACTCAGTAGAATAGTACTGATGTCCTGAATTTAATATGCCTAAAGCAGGAATGAAATCACCGCTAGAATTAACTGCAAAACAAGTTTTGGCCTATTCAAAAATAGGTAAAGCCGCAAGGGCCAGAGTGCAAAACTTGCAAAGGGATAAGATTCTATATCTCTTCTCACGAGTAGTTCCTGTGATTGGGATTTCTCTCGTACTATACCGGCTTAGCTCGTTGGCCTGGGCTGCGCCAGGGACGCCAGTGCGCGGGGAATCCGGCGGCAGACGCGGATGGGCGGCCACGGGCGCGGCCGGGTGGTGGTCGCATCCAACACCATCGGCAACCACACCGGGGAGTGGCTTCACCGGGGACGAAGGCGTGCTCCGAGCGGCGCAGCGATGGAGGAGGGGTCGGCCATGGCTTGGCGCTGCTGGCCACGGCACGGGCGGCCACGACCACGGGTGTGGCGCGGGCGCGGCCGGGCATGGTGCCGTCTCGAGAGTAGTAGCGTCGGGTCCGACGTCTCCTCTGCACTCATGGTGCTGCACGCCATGGATGAGAAGAACCATCACCATAGATGCGACTCGAGGCACACCAGGCGATGCCGAGTGTGAGGCCCCAAGGGCCTTGAGTGGTCATGGCCATTGCCGATAGAGGCGCAGACACCGGTGAGGGCGCAGGGGTCGACCGTCGGATGGGTCGGTCAACGCCACCGCATAGCACCGTGGCACACACCAACCGTCGCGTCTCGACGGCCGGGCCTTCAGTAGAGCATGTCCACCGCTGCGTAGTCATCCAGCCGCACAAGTGCATCCATCTGGAGCGTCCCCGCCCGTGCAGGGGGGTGCCTCGATCCAGAGAGGCTGAGGTGACTCCACTAGCTACAACAGCATGCAGGCCACATGCCATGCGTCGATCCTGGGCATGGATGGCGCGGGCGCAACACCGTTGTGGTGGGCGCTGCACCGCTGCCGCTGATGCGGTTTGTCGCCGGGAGGAGGAGGGATGTGGTTGAGGCCTACCGTATGTGTGACGTCTCCAACAGGGTCGGCTCTGTCTCGCGCTAGAGTGCGGCATGCGACGGTCCGTTGCACTGCCATGGACGATAGCCACGGATGCATTGTTTGCTCTCTTCTTGGTAACCGCTTGGGTGAATCGATCCTGCATATGCATCTGCGTACAGGAGAAATCAATCTATTGCTTGATCATCAATTGATCACAAAAAGACAAAAGGGGGATTAAAAATCTGTTGATTATGTCCCATCTATACGGCAGTTGCCAATCTGATCTCCATGGCTTTGTGCCGAGAGCACCATCGAGAGGCATCTCCTCTCTTCCTCTTAGGCCGAATCACTCGATTGATTTTGCGCCATGCGCCCGAGGGTGTGGCCGGTGGCTGGTTTCCGCATTGCCGTGGGCAAAACTCAATGGATGGGATTGCTCCGCGAGAGAGCGTGCTATAAAGTGTTTAGAGTAGAACAAGAGACACCAAAGACAAAATGTAAAGTGAATCATCCTTCTCATTGATGATGGGGTCACATATATATATAGCCCCTGAAGGGATGTGTCCGAAGAGACAGGTTGCCTCGGTTAGAAAAAGTGGGATTGATAGGATTAATTAATTCCTAACAATGTTAAATGATATGCTACTTTGTGTCATGCATGTCAAAAAATATGGTCATACATAATACTCCCTCGGTTCCTAAATATAAGTCTTTTAAGAGATTCCACAAGAGGACTACATATGGAGCAAAATGTGTGAATCAACACTCTAAAATATGTCTATATACATCTGTATGTAGTGCATTAGTGGAAACTCTTAAAAGACTTATATTTAGAAACGGAGGGAGTACTATGCATTATGAAAATTGTCGGGGATATACCCGGCGGTATGACCCGGCCGGAAGTATGACCCGGCCAGGACTTGGCGACTCACTGGAGACCCGACCGAGACTTGATGATTCATTGGTAACCCGGCAGGCGGGTCAGACGAGCGACAAGGCCCAAGGCCCAGCGTGTAAGCCGGCGTCAGGCGGTTCACAAGAGAAGGGCCAAAGAAGAGAGGATTCCCTTACAAGAGAAACAAGACCCGGATTAGGATTCATGAAAGACTAGTCCTAATCCTACTCCTAGTAGGACTCTACATGTAAACCTACCCTCTCCACTTATATAAGGGGGATAAGGCGCCCCAAGGGCGACAGGTTTTTAGACGTCCGAGTAGACAGGTCTTAGACAAGTTCTCAAGTTTAGACAGACACAAGTCATTAGAGATAGACATATTAGAGGCTCTCGAGATTAGAGGTAGCAAGACAACACCCTTGTAACCGAGAGATCTTCCTCATGATCAATACCAGACAAGCAGGACGTAGGCTTTTACCTTCATCGGAGGGGTCGAACCTGGGTAAACTCGTGTCTCTCGATTCTGACCAACCCCTTCAAGACACCACATAGTTGCGATGGCCTCACACCTAAAGTCCGTTAACCCGGACATCTTGTCGTGACAAATCCACGACAGTTGGCGCCCACCGTGGGGCGACGCACGGTGATGTTGTGTTCTTGGAGGGATCTCTCCCAAGGATCGAGAAGCTCGCGATGCGACTGATGAAGAAAAACTAGCGCAGAAGGATGTATATCGTTACCATGAAGAGCAGTTGAAGCAACGGATACGACGATGAAGATCGAGACAAAATTAGGGTTCTGTGGTTTAGACCGTCGCAAGTCGCCACAGTATTTCCATCCAAGATTAGCAGGGAGCCGGGCCTGCTATATATACATATGAATCGCTCCAAGGATGCACGCAGATCGTAAAAATATTACTGCTTTGTGCAAAATCAAGTCCTGAAACACACACATCGAGCCGGATCTGCTGTACTAATCCATGTACGAAGCATGATGTAAAGTTGACCCCGATGGAGACATAAAAGACTAGATCAAAATACAGAAGAGCTACAGGAAAGGAAAGAAGACTTCGACCCGGAGATAGACATGGACACAGGCTCGGCCTTGGCCTCGTGCCCAAGGCTAGATTCGCCTCGCCGCACCAGTCGCCGGCGTCGTGACTCATCTTCGCCCGTCAGCCGCAGCTACGCTCCACCATGCCTCTCCCCCCGCCTCGGCTGCCGCTGGGCCTCCATTGGTGCGGCCATGTGCCTTCAAGCCACCCTACCGCACCTCCCATCTGCTCCAAACCGCCGTCATACTTGCCTCCGCCTGGCTACACGTCTACGCTACTGCATCGTCGGATCTCGCCGCGCGCCCGTCCCGCGTGACGTACCTGCGCCCTGCCATGCACCCGGAAGCCGCCGCTGCGCCACGCCATTGTGGCCGGCTCACCCACACCTGGTCACACTTGCGCTCTGCCGTGGCTGAGCTGCCCCGCGGCCTCCGGCTCTCGCTCGTGCACGACCGGCTCTCCCGCGCCCCTGGCCGCCGCCAATTCAAGCCTCGCCTTCAAAACCACCGTACTTCACCCTGCCTTGCCCCGCTTGCCGAGGCGGCCCTCCATCGTGGCTCTGCGTCGCCCCGTCAATACCACAGGGGCCTCGCCTCTATCGCGCCCCCGGCTCCCGCAGCTGTGTTGCCCCGCCGACCCTCATTGCCTTGCGTACGAGACGCCGATGCTGAGTCAGCCTTGCCTCGCGTCCAAAGTTGCCATCGCCTCACTACGCTTTGAGCCGTCATAGTGCTGGCCCCCGTCGCCTTGCGCCTGAAGCTGTCACAGCCTTGCTTCGGCCCGCCTCGTGCCGCTTCAACTCGCCGGTCTCTGCCGAGCCGCCGTAGAGGCCGCTCCTCCACCGCGAGCCGCCATGGCGTCGACCCCGCTTTGCCTCCACAATGCGTCGAGCCGCCTTTGCCACGCTTATTTTCCGCCGTCGTGGATCCGACTCTAAGCCAACCTCGCGCGTGGCTAGCTTCGCCGAGGCCACACCTGTCACCCCATGCGCTGGCTCTGCCTCTTCGAGTCGGATCCGTTTCCCTCCTTGCATAGTCGGGGGTCCCTCCACCACCAGGAAATCGCCCTGGGCCAGCTCCCTGCTCTCGCCGCCCACATCATGGCTGACATCTGCTACGGCCTCTATCGTGGCCTCACTCCACCGAGCGGCTCACCGCCTCACCCCAGTCAGGATCCGCCTTATCCTGACCGCCTCCGCTCGTCACGGCCGCTCCAGCAGCCTGGCCTAAAGTCGTTGCACCCCCATTCTCCTCCACCACCACGGAGTTGCTTCAAGACGGCTCTCCATCGCCGTGTTATCACCCCGCCTCCGCCGCTCGCCTGCACCGCACGCCCTCATGCGCGCCGGCGACCGGCCCTGAGCTGCCTCCCGCCGCAGGTGCCGCAACCCGCTGCTGGATCTCCTTGCCGCACTGCCGGCCATCACCACGGCGTGTCTCCGCATCTCCTCGCATCCGAGTCATGACGGCCGCCCTCGCGCATCCCGGACCCCTCCCCTTGCCTGCAAGTCACCACGAGCCACCGGCTCTATGTTGGCTGCCCTTTCCCCCAAGTTGTTTGTCTGATACAAGGATTGAGGAAGAGGGGGTAGTTGCATGGTGGACAAGTCAAATTGGTACTATAACGGGGGACTAGTAGTGCTCCGGCTCTATGTCCGCGTTCATCATAGAAAATGTCCGTGGTAATCTGACAAAAATGCCAGGTGATATTTGTCCAATCTATTTTTTCAGTACATATTACTTGTCCGAGGACAATTACTTTGCCCTATTTTACGCGGGACAGTTATTCAGGTGACATTATGCCGTGGAGATGGATCACACGCCAGCATCTTTCTGTACTGGAGTTCGTCTGCGGTGCGTCACCCAACTGGATGCGCATGAACCGCTGTCCTCATGGTCCGAAAGCGCCTGCTTGTTCGTCCATCCAATGGATGTGCATGAGCCGCCCAATGGATGCGGCAAGCCGCCGTACCTGCGGTATGGTTTTCACCAACAACGCCACGGCCGACTCGCCATCTGTGCCGGCTTACAAACGCCGTGGCCGTCTCTCGTGACTGCATCGGTTTACAACACCATGGCTGTCTCTCGCCATCTTCGCCGACTTACAACGTCGTGGCGTCTTTCACAACAGCATCGTCTTACAACGCCGCGGCTGACTTCTACATCTACGTCAACAAGCCAGGAGCCGCATACACCAATACGAGCCGCCCAACGGACGGTTCTGAATCGCTGCCATGCGGTCCAATCTACATTGGCATACTGGTGTCGGGCTCGCCTATACGAGGCACCCAACGAGCACGCGCAAGACGCTGCCCATAGTCTGATTCTACATCAACATATCGTGCAGTGTTCTTCTATACGAGCTGCCCAAACGGACAAGCGCGCAAGTCGCCGCCACTGCAGTTTGGTTAATTTGCCATCAGCTAGTTCTTTGTCGTCTGCTAGCACACGGCAAGAGGTGGGGGTGGGGTCCAGTGGAGGCCTGAATACTGTAACGGCCCACCCCACCTCTTTGCCATCTGCTAGCCGACGGCAAAGAAAACGCTACCTAACGACATGACCTCCTCACTCTCTTCTCTCTCTGCGTCTCTCTCCTCCCCCGACCCCCACCGCACCCGACCCCCACCGTCACCCCTGCCCCCCCCCCCCCGACCTCCACACTCATCGGTCGCCGCCCCTGCCGCCCCCACCGCACCCGCCGGCCGCCGCTCCCGACCCCCACCGCCCCTGCCCCCCCCCTTCCCTGCGGTGGCCGCCCGAGCCCCGTCGTGAGGCAGGCCACGGCGCTGCCACCTCCCCTACGGCGGCCCTCCTCCACAGCCCCCCTCCTCCACCAACCCCCTCCTCCCCTCCAAGGTGAGCTTCTCTTCTCCTGTTTTGTTTTTTTGTTTTTTATGTTTAGGTTTAGTTTAGATTTAGTTTAGGTTTAGGTTTAGGTTTAGTTTAGGTTTAGTTTAGATTAGATTTACATAATTAGAAGAAGAAAGAAGAAAGATGTAAAAAAGAAAATAAGAATAAGTAGAAGAAGAGGAAGAAGAAGAGGAGGAGGAGGAGGAGGAGGAGGAGGAGAAGAAGAACAAGAACAAGAACAAGAAGAAGACGAAGAAGAAGAAGAAGAAGAAGAAGAAGAGGAAAAAGGAAAAGAAGGAAGAAGAGGAAGAAGAAGAAGAAGATGAGGGGAAGAGGAGAAGAAGAAGAAGAAGAAAGAGAAGGAGAAGAAGAAGAAGAAGAAGAAAAGAGCCCCCGATCCCCGACGGCACTAACCCCCAACCTCCGACGCCACCGAACCTCGACCCCCGACGCCACCGACCCCCAACCCTCGACGCCACCGACCCCTGATGCCCCTGACCCTCGACCCCCGACCACCGACGCCATCGCCCCCCGACCACCGACACCACCGACCCTCGACCACCGACGCCATCGACCCTCGACCACCAACGCCACCGACCCCCGAGTCCCGACACCCCTGACCCCCGACCGCCGACGCCACTGACCCCTGATGCCACTGTCTCCCGATGCCACTGACCCCCGACCCCCGACACCTATTCTGCCTCCTGTTGATCAAAAAGGTGCTCTTCGGCCTTCGTGAGGCCGAGGAGGTCATAGTTTTGTAAATTATGAGCTAGGTCACATATTTTCCTATTTTGTTATAAAAACATCATATTTTGTGTTGATCACGTGAATTTCAATGTGGAGTTGTTCGATGACCTCCCCGTGCATTTGACGAGCTCCCCTGTTGCGTTCGTTGGTGAGCACAAATGACATCTTCTCCCCCGACACCCTTAAAAAATTGCTCTGTTCGGTCTTCGTGCCGATGAAACTTGCTAGCTATAGGTGTCTTCAATCATCAGTATGTGTGACCACTATGCGTCTCCCGTTCGAAAGGGTTACATTTATAAATATGCATGCATTAGCATATTTATAACCGTGATTCTTTCGAATTGCCCAACGTTGTCCATGGACAGCCCGAGTATGTGTAGATTGGGTTCGTTTTCCCATATGTTGTGCTCCGGATCCGATGCGGAATTTCGTTAGTGCCTCCCTGTTGTTCTCCGGGTACACATCCTCTCTACTTATTGCCGAGACGTGTATCAGGAGAACAGTGGGGAGGTGTCGAAATTGTGCGTCGGATCCGGAGCAGAGCATGGGAAAACAAACCCAATCTACACATACTCGGGTGGGATTAGGACCTATCTTTACCTACTAGCGTCTAGGTTGCATCGACGTAATAAAACTGACAGACTCTATTAACTGATGAATATGGTTTGCTAACTTATGTATATATTTTTTGTGTGTCTAGTAGCTAGGCAAGATGAGCGATCATGGGTGGATGTACACCGGTCACACTAGTCAAAAAACCAAGGGGTTTGTGAGAGTCGCATTTGCAAATGGACAGAAAACAATCTGGTGCCCCTGTGTCGATTGTGACAACTATCATAAGAGGTCAGAGATTGAAACGACCAAACACCTGCAGAAGTGGGGTTTTATGCCTAATTATACGGTCTGGACATTTCATGGTGAGTCTGCCCAACGAGCCAGAGCTGAGGTGGTTCGTCATCGCACCGACGAGCATGGTACCGGGATCGAAGACATGGTGCAAGACTTTGATGATGCTCGGGATTCAGACGATGAGATGGAGGAATCTACAAAGGCCTTCTATGAAATGTTGGAGTCTTCAAAACGTACTCTCCATGAGCACACTGAGCTTTGTCAACTAGATGCCATCGCGCAAGTAATGACTCTGAAGGCTCAGTTCAACCTGGGCAGAGAATGCTACAACGCGATGATGACGATATTTGGACGCTTTCTACCCAAAGGCCATGTATTGCCAGCAAACATGTACCAGTCGAAAAAAATCCTATGTGCGCTTAATATGCCCTATGAGAAGATAGATGCCTGAGAGAATGGATGTGCCTTATTTAGGCTTGATTATGCGGGCTTCAACTATTGTCCCATTTGCAAGTCTTCCAGGTATATTGTGGTAGACAATGGTATGGGTGAGGAGAGTCAGACCAAAATCCCAGATAATGTTCTTCAGTATATGCCAATCATACCAAGACTTCAACGTCTTTTCATGACCGAAGAGACGGCCAGACAGATGACGGGGCATAAATTGGGCAAAAGAACAGAACTAGATGCAAATGGGAATCCGATGTTGGGACACACTTTAGACGCTTTTGCGTGGAAGCACTTCGATGCATTACATAAGGATAAAGCGGCGGATCCAAGGCATCCTCGAGTTTCCATTAGCATGGATGGGTTCAATGTGTATGGTATGACGGCAGCACAATACAGTTGTTGGCCTATATTTGTCATTCCACTCAATCTCCCCCAGAGAAGATTATGAAAAGAAAGAACATTTTCCTAACGTTGATAATTCCAGGGCCCAAATATCTGGGGAAGAATATGAATGTGTGCATGCAGCCGCTTAAGGATGAATTGCAAGAATACTGGGATAATGGGATCAAGACATACGACGCTGCTACCAAAAAGAACTTCAAAATGCATGTGTGGTACATGTACTCATCGCATGACTTGCCGGCATATGCGCTATTCGCTGGATGGTGTGTGCATGGAAGGTTCCCGTGCCCCACATGCAAGGCAACTCTTGAGTTCCGTTAGCTGCAGGCGGGTCGCAAGTATTCTTGATTCGACTTGCATAGACAGTTCCTGGATCCTCGCCATAAGTTCAGAAAAGACAAGAAGAATTTCATGAAAGGTAGAGTTGTCAAAAACTCTGCACCACTTGCATTGACAGGCCAACAGACGCTGGATCAGATAAACGCTCTCGAGCCGGATCCAAATCGTCCAAGGTATTTCAAAGGGTATAATTCAAAACACGCCTCGACTCACAAGATATGTTTGTGGGATCTGCCTTACTTTGAAGACCTCCTTTGCCCACACAACATCGACGTGATGCACACTCAAAAGAATATCGCCGAGGCCCTTTTTGGTACATTGTTTGGCATAGAGGGGAAGTCAAAGGATAATCCTAAGGCTAGATTCAATCACGAGGCTCTATGTGATAGACCATTACAAAACATGCGACAACCGAAAGGAAAGAAGAACTGGAGGAAGCCAAAGGCATGGTTCAATCTTTGAAGGCCAGCTATGAGGGAAATGATCTTGTGGGTGAAAATGCAGTTGATGTTCCCGATGGGTATGCAGCGAATCTAAAGAGGGGAGCGAGTCTTGACAAATTGAAAATATTTGGTCTCAAGAGTCATGATTGGCACATATGGCTTGAGCAGGTAATGCCGGTGATGTTGTGTGGCTTTATCCCTGAGGATGAATGGCTAGTACTGGCAGAGCTGAGCTATTTCTTCCGTGCTCTTTGTGCGAAAGAACTATCGCCTGGCGTGCTAGACGAACTGGAAGAGTTGGCGTCGGAGTAGCTGCAAGTTAGAAAAGATCTTTCCACCAGGCTTCTTTAATCCAATGCAACATTTCATTTTGCATCTCCCGACTGAGGCAAGATTGGGGGGCCCGTGCAAAATCGTTGGTGCTTCCCAGCTGAGAGGATGCAGAAGACGCTTCGAGCAAAATATAAAAATAAACGTAGAGTTGAAGCATCGATGGCCGAGGCATTCATTACTGAGCAGGCGACAAACTTCGTGACAGCACACTACAAAGCCAAGAATCATCATTTGCATAATCTAAAGCCTCGGTACAATGATGGCGACCGTGAAAAAGGTCGATCCAACCTCAACCTATTCAAAGGGAAGCTCGCACTAGCCGGTGCTTCAAAAGCAATAGCATTGGATGTCGAAGAATGGCGGACCATTTCGTTGTATATCTTCAACAACCTAACAGAAGTGCGGCCGTACATCGAGTAAGTTCTCGATACATTGTTTCGCAACTTCTAATTCCTTTGAAATGCTCTTATTCCCGGATATGTGATACAGTCGATACGTCGCCAAATTCTCAGATGGAGCGGTGATCCAAAAGGATTCCATCGAAGTGTATGAGCTTCTGGCAAAGCATGGAGGCGGCTAACCCGGTTTCATCTCTTGGTTCAAGCAAACCGTAATTTCCATTAGACGATTTCATTTCTTCGTCTAGTTTGCGGCTAATGCAACAATCCTTTTGTATTAAACTTGTAGGCTAATGCATAGTCTATGGACTCCGAACTGAGACAAGTGGCTAATGGTTTTGAATATAAGGTCCATTCATTTGACAAATACGACATCAACGGGTATCGCTTTCATACTTTTGGCAAAGAGCTATCTATGGTCGACCGAAAGTCTACAAATTGTTGTGTCTTCGCTGTCGGCGAAGGAGGGGTCGAGTAATATGGAAGAGTTGAAGCAATTTATGAACTTACATTCTTTGGTGAAAAACCCACCAAACATCGTAGTCTTCAAATGTTATTGGTTCCAGCCGAAGGAGACTAGAAGGACTCATGAACATATAGGGCTAGTCGAAATCAAACAAAGCACCCATTTAGATGTTCCTGATGTCTATATTATGGCTCAACAGGCGACCCAAGTTTTCTATCTACCGTGGGCCTGCCAAACTGATCCAAATCTGAATGGTTGGGATGTCGTTTATGATGTGCCGCCACATTTTAGACCACCTCCCCTCAATGAAGATGATTATGAACCTCACATTAACCCAGACACATATGAAGGAGAATTCTTCCAAGAAACACGTGTTTCCAAAAAAGTTTCAAGAACCGCTCTACTTCATCCCAGAACATTGAGGTAGATAGCGACAGTGAATCCGACTTCACCCCTGAGCCGGAACAAGAAGAGACGGAAGAAGAAGAGGTTACTGCTGCGGATGACCTGTCAATGCTTGACCGGTTACATAAAGGAGGCCTTCCACATGTTGATGCATTTATTGATGATGCTGATGAACACGTCATTACTGATAGCGATGATGATTATGCATTTATTGATCCCGAAGCATATATAGATGATGAAGATTAATATTAGTAATGTCAGGTATTCAATTATTATTATGTACATATATATTATTAATTAGTTCATGTTATTGGGTATTCAATTTTTTTATGTTAAAACTAATTTCGTTCACTCTTTGTCATTGCAGGTGTTGACAGATGGTGGGCGCGGGTCGAGAGCGCTCTGAGCCTCCTTCCTCGGCGCATGCTAGGAGGGGTGCTATTATTCCACCCCAGCAACTCTAGGGAGCGCCGGTACACAGTATGCAGACACCAGTGGGTGCTTCTTCTTTGACCGGGAGAGGTCTGGGGAAGACGAAGAGAGGTGCTAGAGGTAGGAAGCCTGCTACGCCTTCCTCGCTGCCACCCCCAGCTGATTCTCTTGACCACAGGAGTGCTTCGTCTCAGGTGGACCCGTCTGACTTGGACCCGTCTCGAACTCCGGTCGCCGAGCCTCAGGCCGACGAGCCTCGGGTCGCCGAGCCTTCGTCCCAGGAGACTCCGGTCCCAGAGTCTTCGTCCCAGGAGACTCCGGTCCTAGAGTCTTCATCCCACGTGACTCCAGAGGTTAGTGGCCATGCTGATGGTGGTGAGGACAACTTTTCTGAGGATAGCTATAGCGAGGGCGAGCTGGTTGAGGAGGGCAAGAAGGTCTACCAGCATGGTGGTACAAAGCTCCCACCCGTGCCGGTGACCCGCGATCAGAGGTGGTTGGTTGTACCTAATGGGGAGAAGTAAGTGCATTTACTCTTTTTTAACCTCTTGCCTTCATGTTTCTTCAAATTAATATCTAATGTGTTGGCCTTGTCATGCTGCAGGGACTGGAAACACGACCCTGGTGTCCATAGGTCCAACCAGGTCCTTGGTGTGCTTTGCCGGCACCACTTCCTGGGGTGGGCCACGTTGCTCGGTGAGGGTGAGGTTCCACAGGTAGCACTGAGCTAGGAGCTGTACGTGGCTGCCCTGGCCCAGTCGGAGAAGAGGGTCGATGGTATCTTGTGCGAGACGGTGGCCGACATTGTGATCCGGCGGTTTTGGGTAATTTCTCCTTTACTGAATTAAGAATCAACAACACCTAGTGATTGTACTAATCAATGTTGTCTTGTTTGATTGCAGACCTTCTACAGCTGTCTTGAGGAACACGAGGCAGACGCGGCTATTGTTCTTGTAGCCGAGTGCAAGCACCTACTTCAGAACTTACGACACGAGGCTCGGGTCCAGGCTGTTCGAGACTACTACACCTCGACTAACATTAAGAGGGCCAAGAAGAAGTGTCGAGCCAATTTTCTGAGTAAGGAGAAGTACATGAAGGCAATTACCTATTCTTAAGGCCCTGTAATTAGTTTCCTTGATTTGATTCATAGGCGTAGCGCTAAAATTTCTCTTGTCTAACTTAGGTGCCCCCGAGATGATGTGCGGATAGGATGGACTGTTGGGAGGCATTGGTGGATGAGTGGTGCTCCCACAAATGGCTAGCCATCCACAACAAGGCCAAGGATAAGCATGCCCAAATAAAAGGTGTGCCACACCATCAAGGGAGCTCCAACCTCTTTGAGTTCGGGGATCACTGGGTATGTGGTTTTCTTCATGATTCATGCAATTTCATTCTTCATGCTAGCTTGAGCCCTTAACTAATATTTTGTTCCTCTCTTTTAGGCGCGACACAACAAGAAGGAGGTGCCACCGCTGTTTGACCTCTATGCCATGGCCCATACTGCCTCGTACAAGAAGGCCAAGGCATTCTCTGAGGATGACCTCGATCATCCAGAGAGCTTCAGCAACATCTCCTCCCACAACAAGCTCGTGAGGTACATAGATGTCACGCCCAAGATGCGTGCCTATCCATATTAAGGCACGGGGGCCTCGACAGGGATAGGGCGCATCTCGTCGTTCGCAAATATAGTATCATTACATCATACATTTAGGAAGAGATGAGTATATGAGTTGGCTTACACTCGCCACATACTAAATTACAATTCCACATCAAAGAGTTCAAGCATCAATCCAAGACAGGGTCCAGCTACGGACGAAAACAAATGATAAAATGAAGATGCAATGACACTGGCTTGCTAGCCCCAAAGATCACGACCACGGTCCTCTACTCGTCTGGATAAGTCACGTACATCCTGCCACGCTCCTTGTCATACTCCCACTGGAGCTGTGTCATATCATCTCGCACGATCTCATTTGTACCTGCACTTGGATTGTTGTAGTAATCTGTGAGCCACGAGGACTCGGCAAGCTCACGCCCAGGTGCCGAGACTATTCAAGCTCATAGGTTGGGAAGGGGTATGTGTTTAGTTTGCAGCAGCACTAAGCATTTATGGTGGCTAATCTTACAAAAACAAGAAAGTAAATATGTGGTCTACGATAAGCGATCGAATCTAGAATGACCTCTAAGAGATCCTGAACACCTACTAACGTCAATCATAACCCCATCGTGTTGTCTCTCGGATCATGTTCACGAGCAGAGACGATCATGGTTACTCACACAGTTGGTGTATTTTTATTAGAGTTACTTCAAGTTAACTATAACCGGGTGTTAAACAAATATCCAAGTTGCCACATAACCGCGGTCACGGCTTTCCGAAAGTTTTAACCCAACAGGGGTGCTCCAATTAGTCCATCATAAATTAACCACACTCCGCGGGAATAGCCTCGACCATGGATCTCGTGATCATCCTAGGCAACTCCAAAGGAATTCCAACACCTAGAGATAGCCCAAAGAAAGTCAGATCCCCTCACGCAAGACACTCGATAAAGGTAAAACAAGTCCAGCAAGACCACCCAGCAAGCCAGATCCCAATAGTAGCTGCGCGTATCTCTGTCTCAGGGCACTACCAGATGGGACTAGCTATAGGGAAAACCAATCCTCAAGTTGCCTCGAGGTGGCCCCGCAGGCAGCCCCTTTTGGACCAACACTCATGAGGAGCACTAGCCCGGATGTTGATTAATTATCCACGGGGTAGCTAAGCCCTATGCAATTTTATTAAGTTGTTAAGCAAATGTAGTACCAATGTTGGGCCTTGCCATACAAGTTTTAATCTCAACCGAATACACAAGGGGGTCCCCATAACAACCCCGAGCATGTTAGGAGCGCAAAGTATGGAAAACATAACAACGGTATCAAGAAACTATGGCGGTAACAGCGGAACAAAACACCTAGAAAAAGGCCAAGCCTTCCACCAATACCAAGATATATATGTGCATTAAATTAAATAACAGATAATATTGTGATATGCCAAATCCATGTTATCACATGGATACAACCTGCACCTGCAACTAAGAACACCATAAGAGGGGCTAAGCAACGGTAACTTAGCCAAACAAAGGTTGCTAGGATGTGGAAGGGTTAGAGGCTATCATGGCAATGTAGGAGGCTTGACATTCAAGTGGTAGGTAGCGCAAAAGTAACGATAAGAGTGAGACAACTAGCAAGCGAAAATAGTATCGGGATCCGGGTACGATCATCTTGCCTGTTGGTTCTTCAGAGGGACAAGTAGCGGGATCCTCGTAGTGGTACTCTCCTGGATCTTCATACTCACGTTCAACGTTCTCGTCTACCCAAAAGAAACAATAATAATAAACAAGCAACCAAGGTGCAATGCACAATCAAGAATGATGCATGGTTTATGTGAAGAACTTAGCATGGCAATCCTAACTAGTCATGTTTCACATGCAATGGATTAGTTATTTATGAATCTAGATAGAACCTTATGTTAAGTTATTTAAACATGCATGATCATGGCAAATATGGATGCATCATGCAAAAACGATACAAATGCAAATGTAGAACGTAGGAAACGAAATTACGGTTCTCACACTACGCTCACGACAAGATACGGATGCAAAACAAAAGACAAAGAAAACCATGGGCTATTCCTTGACATTCCAAGGCAGCCACTGGTTAGGCAATGAAAAACCAACCACAACAGAGCCAAAGATCAAGCAATTCCATGGATTATAACTCCCACAAGTCACAAAACACTAAAACAAACAATCTGCCACAAAACAACAACATTGCAACTTTCACAGCAAATAACTTGAGCTACAGGAAGCCCCTAACCACAAACAAGGCGTTGACAGAAACTACATAACATGCTTATCAACTTATTCAACTACACAATCTGGAATGGAGGCACACATCAATAAGCATGAAGCCCACAAGTTGGCATGATGAAACAGATTTCTGGGACTTAGTGAAAATAACAGTTTTCTAGAATCTAAGTTAAGTTGATAGCAAGTTGACAGTAGAAACAAATGGTGATAGGGACCACCTCATGGCATGAAAATTAACAGGATGGTAGAGGGAAACCTCTACATCAAATCACTAGCACTGAGCATGAGCTAGTTCACAACATATCACAAGATAGCATCCACTCTTCATGGCATAAAAACATAAACAGATTTCCAGACTTAGAAATATTTAGCATGTTTGAAAACAACAACATTTTTAGTGGTCACTTTAGAGCATGGTTACCACTTATATGCAAGTTTATCATGACAAAGATAAATACCATGGCATTATACACATCAATAGCTACCGTTTACATGTTGGCACAAACATCATAGCATGCAATGCATACTTAGCTTAAGAAATGACCTATTTAGCTCCAAAATGACCTATACTTAGCTTATTTTCCTCGAAAATGACATAATAACCTTACTTAGCTCCAAAATGACATATTTTGCCTAGGATGCTATAAAATGACCTATACTTAGCATTTTTCCTCCAAAATGACTTAATATGCTTAGTTAGCTAAAAATGGCATAGCTACCTAGGATAGCTCAATAGTGATCTATACTTAGCTTAGCTAGTTCATTTATGACATAATTAGCTTTCTTAGGTAAAAAATGGCATAATAACCTTGGTTTAGCACCAAACTGTCATATCATTAGTTTGTTTTCCTCCAAAATGACAAAATAACCTTACCTAGCTCCAAAATGACAGATTTTAACTAGGATATCTCAAAAATGACCTCCAAAATGAATAAATATGCTTAGTTAGCTCAAAATGGCCTAACTACCTAGGATAGCTCAATAATGATCTATACTTAGCTTAGTTAGTTCATTTATGACATAATTAGCTTACTTAGGTAAAAATGGCATAATAACCTTTGTTTAGCTCCAAACTGTCATATCATTAGTTTATTTTCCTCCAAAATGACAAAATAACCTTACCTAGCTCCAAAATGACTGATTTTAACTAGGATAGCTCAAAAATGACCTACATTTACCATTTTGTCCTCCAAAATGAATAAATATGCTTAGTTAGCTCAAAAATGGCCTAACTACCTAGGTTAGCTCAAAAATGACCTATACTTAGCTTCTTTAGTTTATTTATGACATACTTAGCATACTTAGGTCAAAAATGGCATAATAATCTTGGTTACCTCCAAAATGACATTGACTTACCTCATTCTCCTCGAAAATGACATAATAACCTTACTAACCTGCAAAATGACCTATTTACCTAGCTTGGCTCTAAAATGACCTACACTTAGCATTTTTACCTAGCTTAGCTAAAAATGGCATAATTACCTAAGTTACCTTCGTTAGAAGAAGAAGAAGATAAAGAAGAGGAGAAAAAGAAAGAGAAGAAAAATTCTTATTCTTCTACTTCTTCTTCTTCTTCTTCTAATAGCAAGTTCACAGTAGAAACAAATGGTGATAGGGACCACCTCATGGCATGAAAATTAACAGGATGGTAGAGGGCAACCTCTACATCAAATCACTAGCACTGAGCATGAGCTAGTTCACAACATATCACAAGATAGCATCCACTCTTCATGGCATAAAAACATAAACAGATTCCCAGACTTAGAAATATTTAGCATGTTTGAAAACAACAACATTTTTAGTGGTCACTTTAGAGCATGGTTACCACTTATATGAAAGTTTATCATGACAAAGATAAATACCATGGCATTCTACACATCAATAGCTACCGTTTACATGTTGGCACAAACATCATAGCATGCAAGGATTAAATACAACAAAAATGACAAAATGGCACTTTGGAACAAAGTGAATTTTTTTAAACTTGCTCAAAAGACCAAACCAATTGCACCAATGGATTCCCGAGAATTTTCTACCCCAAATTCATGTATCATACCCCTATAATTGCATGGAATATCATGGCAAAATACTAGGTAGAAAAATACCCCACATTCCTATAAGTGAAAACTTACTACAATTGTCCATGTGCACAAATGATCATGTCCAGATTTGGAAACATTGCTAGAAATGGAAATGATCTAATTATAACAATTAAAACAAAACACAAATAAAGATAGTGTATGACAAGTGGGGCCTGGGCCCACTTGTCACACACACACACTCAACACACACACACACAACTCTGCCACACACAGTCACACACATGGATCTGGCACCACACCAGATCCACACACACACAACACAACCACACCTGGATCTGGCCATAGCCACACCAGATCCAGTCAAACACACAACACACGCACGGGATCCGGCCATCACACCGAATCCGCACACACAACACAGCACACCGACCAACCAAAAAAAGGAAAACCCACGGGGGGGTGGGATTCGAACCCCGGACCGCACGGTCGACCCCCGGACGCGCTACCACTGTGCCTCGGCGCGATGTATGAACAAGACGCGGCCTCGCTGAACAAATACTAACACCTACAGCTACTTAGCTGATGAAACTAAACCCTGCACTCTGGCGACAACGAACGGCGATAACGATTAAGGTGGCTACGGGGCATCTCTGGCGAAGGGAAAGCCCGGCGAGGATGCGGGATGCTACTGGGATCCATCCCCTGCCCATCTCGCGATGAGGGGGCCAGAGGCAGCGGCCCTCAAGGCCCTGCCTTGGCAAACGGCGGTGACGAGCAGGCTACGGCGACGAGCATGGCTTACGCGGGTAGATAGGCAGCGGGGACGCGGGCTCACCGAGGGGAGGACGACGGCGGCTTGGAGCGTGACGAAGAGGAAGAAGAAGAGCGAAGACGCGGCGGTGACAAAGAGGAAGAAGACCGGCGGCGAGCTACGGGAGCGCGGCAACAACGAAGAAGAATCCGACGCCTTGGACCTTCCCGCGGCACCCTAGCGTCGGGAATGGGACGCAGACATCACCCCCGAGCACCAGGCTATCTTCGACGAGGATGAGGGGATCACCGGAGGCGACGACGGCGAGACGAACGACGGTGCACTCTCTAAACTCACTTCTCTGAACCCTTACCTGACAGAGAAAGAAGGGGAAGGAGGAGAGGAATGGAGAGGGAGATGGGATCAACGATGGCTGGAGGGGGGAAAGAGGAACCCTAGGGGTTGCACACATGTTGAGGCCTTTAAAAAGGGAGGGCCAGACGGCGCTCCTCGACGTCCGTGAACGCGGGCTCTCGCACACTCTCTCTGAAGAACTGACGGAGGAAGGAGACGGCGACAGGTCTCCATCATGCGCGGGCTGGGCTACGCGCGCGTGACTACTGGGCCACCAGGGAGAAAAAGAAAAGGCCCAGCAACCTCTCCCTCGAAGACAAGAAAACCAACAGGTTTTCCCTTTAATAAAACAACCACACAAATGAAAAAACCACAGAGGAAAATAAAAGGGTTTTAGCCAGAACAAAAATACTTTTGCAAGAAATAAAATGTGAGCTATTTAATAAAATTAATAAGTGGATTTATCAAGCAAGTATTTTTAATAATATATTAAAAACAACACCTCTGTTATTTGAAACCCCAACATCATATAGTTCAACACATCAAAATAACAACACACATGGGCTCAAATTAATGATGGCTACCTCATGAACATTTTTAACAAATTTATAAAGCAAATTAATTCTTCTGATTAATGGCAATGGGAATAAAAGAGTATATGATGGTTTGTTTTGAAATAATAAGAGAGGGGGAAGAAGTTGATGCCCACTATTGCACACACATCCACAAGAACACTCACTCATCACAAGGTCACAAGAAGCACACCACAGTTCAATGCATGACATGATGATGAATGATATGATGCATGATGCAAGAATGCATGAGACAAGACATGGAAAGAGAGCAAACTCATTTCATACAACTCATGACACAAGGTCCCACATAGGTTACATGCCATAAAAGGTAGGGGCAAAACTTGGGCTGTCACAAGAGATGAGGGGAAGGCGAGGAAAGGGGAGGACTTCAACCCGAGCCAGAGTCCTTTTGATCCAGAGCTCATGATGATATCTGGTGGCGGGAGGCCCCATGGCTCGATAGCCATTGGGGATGGACTGATACGTTGTCCTAGAACTCTCACGGAGATCAAGAAGCGTCAGACGAGCTCTGATCCTGAGATAAGGCCTCGTCCACAGCCAATGGAGCTCGCCATCGAGGCTAGGGCCCATGAGCTTCTGGCGGAGGCAAACAGGCAGGCGACGCAGAGGGAGAGGGACATGGAGGAAAGGATGGCTAGTCTGTTGGAGGAGGAGAGGAACTAGAATGACGCGTCTCACCGTGCCCTATACGAGCTCCTCGTGGTAAGTTTTTCCTGCATATTAGCCAAATCATGCACGTAATGCTCGTTTCATCACTAACTAATATGACCAACTCGTGAAACAAAATGTGTAGACCGTGTGCCAGAACAATGGTCAGACCCCTCCGTCGATGCCCCGGATTGGTATAGCACCCACGGTGAGTTTCATTTGAATGGTCATTAGTTACTAGTATTCACATTTGAGTTGCATCATGCTAACGAGACATTGCAAATGATCTTTGGTGCAGCGTGCCTCCCGACAAGCATCGCTCGATCCTTCTGCGTCTGCCACAACCCCAACCGGTCCTTCTCTGTCTCACACTAGCGCAAACCCGACCGGTCCTTCACCTCCGTGATGATGGTAAGTTTTCCCAAGTGTTTTGCTTAACAAATGCATACTTAGCTTAAGAAATGACCTATTTAGCTCCAAAATGACCTATACTTAGCTTATTTTCCTCGAAAATGACATAATAACCTTAATTAGCTCCAAAATGACATGTTTTACCTAGGATGCTATAAAATGACCTATAAGCATTTTTCCTCCAAAATGACTTAATATGCTTAGTTAGCTAAAAATGGCATAGCTACCTAGGATAGCTCAATAGTGATCTATACTTAGCTTAGCTAGTTCATTTATGACATAATTAGCTTTCTTAGGTAAAAAATGGCATAATAACCTTGGTTTAGCACCAAACTGTCATATCATTAGTTTGTTTTCCTCCAAAATGACAAAATAACCTTACCTAGCTCCAAAATGACAGATTTTAACTAGGATATCTCAAAAATGACCTCCAAAATGAATAAATATGCTTAGTTAGCTCAAAATGGCCTAACTACCTAGGATAGCTCAATAATGATCTATACTTAGCTTAGCTAGTTCATTTATGACATAATTAGCTTACTTAGGTAAAAATGGCATAATAACCTTGGTTTAGCTCCAAACTGTCATATCATTAGTTTATTTTCCTCCAAAATGACAAAATAACCTTACCTAGCTCCAAAGACTGAGTTTAACTAGGATAGCTCAAAAATGACCTACATTTACCATTTTGTCCTCCAAAATGAATAAATATGCTTAGTTAGCTCAAAAATGGCCTAACTACCTAGGTTGGCTCAAAAATGACCTATACTTAGCTTCTTTAGTTTATTTATGACATACTTAGCATACTTAGGTCAAAAATGGCATAATAATCTTGGTTACCTCCAAAATGACATTGACTCACCTTATTTTCCTCTAAAATGACATAATAACCTTACTAACCTCCAAAATGACCTATTTACCTAGCTTGGCTCTAAAATGACCTACACTTAGCATTTTTACCTAGCTTAGCTAAAAATGGCATAATTACCTAAGTTACCTTCGTTAGAAGAAGAAGAAGATAAAGAAGAGGAGAAAAAGAAAGAGAACAAAATTCTTATTCTTCTACTTCTTCTTCTTCTTCTTCTTCTTCTTCTAACTTTCTTCTTTCCCAATTTGCATATTTGCTTTAGATCACGGAAGCTTGCGTTCATGGAGTCTACTCTTCTCCTTGTCCTTCCTTTTTGTTTTGGTTTTGTAGGATGAACAATGTGAAACTTGCTACCTATATATGTATGTATGGATGAAACCATTGTATGCTTGTTGTTGGATATATGTTGGCTATATATATATATGTGTGTGTGTGTGTTGGATATGGACTTTTGAGTTGGTATGTATATGTGTTGGATGATCATATCCATATGGCAAGGATATGTATGCTTGTTGAAAGTATTTTCAAATGTATATATATATCTGTGAAATTGATTGAATTTAAGAAAAAAATGAAAAATAGGGGCAGTACAAGCACTTGGCGGACGGCAAAGAGCATTGCCGTCAGCCAGCAGACGACAAAGCTGCCACGTGGCAGCTACCTATGCAACCTAGGGTGGCACTAGGCTGGCCTATGTGTTTTTTTTGCCGTCTGCTGGCAGACGACAAAGAACTTTGCATCTTTATTGTCTGCCAATAGACAGCAAAGCACGTCGTTAATCCCTTAAAGGATTTAAGCTGCTACGTGTGCCGTCCATGCCCTTTGTCGTCTGCTCACTGACGGTAAAGACCTTTGCATCTTTGCCGTCAGCCAGCAGACGACAAAGTGCCCTTTACCGTAGCTTATTCAGCCAGATGTGTTGCCATCTGCTGGCTGACGACAAAGACCTTTGCCGTCTGCCGTGCATGCCTTTGCCGTCAGCCATGGCTGACGGCAAAGTTCTTGATTCCAGTAGTGCCTCTTGATCGGCTCTTAAGCCATCGCAAGTTTGAGTTAAACCTGCCCGTATGCTGATGCTGCTCCGCTATGTGACCCTCCGAACTCTTGCCAGTTAATCTCGATTAGAGACCCTGAGCTGTTCAAACATATTTGGCAGCCACTCTCGCTATAGACCCTGTACTGGTCAAGGTTAAACCGGCGGCTCTTGCCACGTGAGGGCCAGCTTACAGAAAGCAAGGACAAACTCACCCATTTGCTGCCGACTCTCCGCTATGTGGCTCGTTTCGTACTCTTAAACATTTACTCTTTTAAAGACCCTGCACTGTTTAAGGTTCAAACGACGAATTTGTGTCACGTGAGAGGCAGTTTATGGGCCATCAGGGTACTCATGCCCTACTACGTCTCTTTCTGGTTCATTACGCTCTTATCAGTTAATCTCGCCTAGAGACCCTGAACCGTTCAAAGAAATTGACGGTCAATCTCGATAGAGACCCTGTGCTGTTAAAGAGTTCCAGTAGTGAGTCCACCCAAAAGAACTGGCATATGAGTTATCGAAAAAGCAAGGTCAGGAAAGATTTAACATCTCCGGGCTGTGCTTTTTCAAGCCGCCCTTACAACAATGCAGAATATACCCCGTCTTGTTTACTTTTGCAGGTCTTGTCTCTTAAGATGAGCCGCTGTTAAGTATGATGAAAAACTTCTGCAAGAACGAATGGATCTTTAATAGCCAACATGGCTGGATCTTCATCATGGTTTATCATAACCAACATTAAGTGATTGGGGTTTTATCAAACCAGATTGGAAAGTTGATTATTCTTGAAGAGCCGCCCTATCAGATATAATGTCGTGTCATCTAATTGACAGGTTCTCGGATTTCTTCAATTGTGCTCTGTAGTAATCTACAACACTCATGGATTTATCAAATATATATTTGCCGGGTTGCACCGCAAGCATGAGCAGGGATTTCATGTCAAAGACAAAGGAATTATTTGAGGATATTCATTCCGGGTTATATTACAACCACGGTCAAGGATTCATTCAACAAATCGTGGTGAGTCATATTATTCTTACATAGTCCCAAGTCGCTGCAGGCAGGCGACCCGACACTTGGGGGCTACATTATTGAAGTCCAGTTTATATCAAATATGCAAGTCCCATGTCGCTGCAAGCATGCACCACGCACTTGGGGGCTAATGCAAGCCGGTTTTCAAATCATTACATTGTCAGAAAGACCCTATTATCTCAAGGAGATGAACCGACCTTTCTATATTTTCTAAGTCCCAGCCTAGTAATTCTTACTGACCCGACACTTGGGGGCTACACCGCTCAGATCAAAGTTTATAAAGTCCCAAGTCGCTGCAGGCATGTGACCTGACACTTGGGGGCTACATTATTTAGCTGTTTAACACACTATCATGTTCAAATTAAAGACCGGGCCCATCACATACTGATGAGTCGGCCCTTGGGGGCTACACCCGCTGAAGCTTTATAAGGTATGAGACA
The DNA here is from genome assembly GCA_022496015.1 of Hordeum marinum. Lineage (NCBI taxonomy): Eukaryota > Viridiplantae > Streptophyta > Magnoliopsida > Poales > Poaceae > Hordeum > Hordeum marinum. The sequence goes on along the minus strand of CM039678.1, from coordinate 307,042,089 downwards.
GTTGTAACTCCCAGGCTACTGCAGGCAAGACAACCTGGTATTTGGGGGCTACACAGCTAAAGATATTATTGCAAAACACCAAGTCATCATGGATAAACTTGGAGCTTGGGGGCTACAGGTAATATGAATATATCAAAAAATTGAGGAGAGTTTTTAAGATGTCAATTGTGAGTGAGACTGGCTCAACAGATTTTTATCTAGCCAGAGTATTAAAAAACTGGCTCTGCATCAGATGGATTTTCATCCCAATATTTTTATCAAGTCAACTGGATTCTAGTTATTTGACCCGGCGTCACCAACGATAATGACCTGGCATCATCAATGATTATGACACGGCGGAGATGACCCGCCAAGAGCATTGAAGGCGGATTCTATATGAGCAACCCGGCTTCACATGTTGAAGTGGTGCAAAAGTGGACGAAGATCTATTCTCAATGTTTTTATCAAGCCGAAGCAATGGAAGCCGGCTTAACTTCATATGGTTTTCTTATCTCCAATAATTTCATGAAGCCAAAGTTTTGGAGGCCGACTCAATGGCATATGGATGTTTTATTCCCAATATTTTTTTGCTTCACAAGACACTGACAAGCAAGACGATTGAAAAGACGACTCATTCATATGAAGAAGAAACTCGTTTTTTTTGTTGAGGATCCACTATAGCGAAATAAGCCGGCCAGGAGAGTGAGCCGGTCACTTAACATATTTGTTACTCTTATTTCAGGAGCTTAGCATGAATAAAGTCAAGCTAACCTGGTGGCTAATGTCAGGATATACCCCGCGGTATGACCCGACCAGAGTATGACCTAGCCAGGACTTGGCGACTCACTGGAGACCCGGCCGAGACTTGATGATTCATTGGTAACCCGGCAGGCGGGTCAGACGAGCGACAAGGCCCAAGGCCCAATGTGTAAGCCGGCGCCAGGCGGCTCACAAGAGAAGGCCCAAAGGAGAGAGGATTCCCTTACAAGAGAAACAAGACCCGGATTAGGATTCATGAAAGACTAGTCCTAATCCTACTCCTAGTAGGACTCTACATGTAAACCTACCCTCTCCACTTATATAAGGAGGGGTAAGGCGGCTCAAGGGCGACATGTTTTTAGACGTCTGAGTAGACAGGTCTTAGACAAGTTCTCAAGTTTAGACAGACACAAGTCATTAGAGATAGACAGATTAAAGGCTCTCGAGATTAGAGGTAGCAAGACAACACCCTTATAACTGAGAGATCTTCCTCATGATCAATACCAGACAAGCAGGACGTAGGCTTTTACCTCCATCGGAGGGGCCGAACCTGTGTAAACTCGCGTCTCTCGATTCCGACCAACCCCTTCAAGCCGCCACATAGTTACGTTGACCTTACACCTAAAGTCCGTTAACCCGGACATCTTGCCCTGACAAATCCACGACAAAAATAGTATCATAGACTAGTATATAATATATACTCCCAAAGGCAAATAAGTTTGTCTCAAAAAAAAAAAATCTAAAGGCAAATAAGGCAAAGGAGGACTCAATCCCAGCTTCGTTTGATTGCATCGGCAGGGAAGGAAGGAACCCTAGCCTCCTCTCTCAAAGCGAGGATTGGGTGATTGGATTGGAGCAGATGTCGTCTGATCCTCGGAACCCTAATCCTCCTCTTCCTCCTCCACCCGGTTCTTCGTCATCTGCGCTTCCGGCGGGGCCCAGTTATTTCCCGCTCCCTTTCCACCTGCAGCAGCAGCAGCCGGTGGCGACCTACCAGTACCAGCAGCTGCAGCAAGCGCAGCAGCTCTTCCAGCGGGACGCGCAGACCATCACCCCCGAGGCGCTCGAGAGCGTCAAGGCCGCCCTCGCCACCAGCGACGTCCTCGACCCCTCTGCTGCCAGGGCCACCGCCTCCTCCTCCGACCCTGCCGCCAAGAAGAAGACAATCCCTCGTCGAGCAGCCGGGCAGTCCTGGGAGGATCCCACCCTCACCGAGTGGCCCGAGAGTACATCCTCTCTCACACTCTTCCAGTTTACACTTCATCCATAAATTTACTTTTCCCAATTGCTCATTCTGTTCGATTTTTTTACAGATGACCACAGGTTGTTTTGTGGAGATCTAGGTAACGAAGTTAATGACGATGTTCTCTCAAAAGCCTTTTCTCGGTTCCCATCCTTCAATATGGCAAAGGTAACAATTCCTCGAGTCCAAAGAATTCTTATTATTTCTCTACTGTTCAGTGTTCGCAGTCTCAATTTATTCACAAGTTTCTGTTACAATACTACATTTCTAAAAAACACAAATCATGACAGTATTTTGCTTGACAAAATAATTTCCATGCGTTTCAAATATCTAAATTGATATTTTGGTCAAGTGTAAAAGTTCTAAATCTACTTATCCCTGGTAACAAGATTTTGAAACCAGGGAGGGTACTCGAACAGATTCTCTTTCACTTCTGCACCAACTAAAGATATGTTCTCAACAACAACAAAAATCTGTACAAGTGTACAACCCAAAATGTACTCATCCTAGGAATGAACTTAGTTAGATGCATAATTTAGATATATAAATTAGAATAGCAAAAATTGAACATGATCTCTTATGCAACAGTGACGACATTGGTTCACATAATTTAAAAAGGCCTCTTTGGATTGTAGGATTTGAATCCTAAGGATGTTTTTCCTATGAAAGCCCTTTGGATCATAGTATTGTGATTACTAAATTCCCATGGAATCCTTTCCTGTTCCTCCCATTCCATAAGAATCTTAACATGAGCCCAAACCTCATTTTTCCTTTGGGAAGTCCAATGCACTTTCACTTGATCTCTCTCTCTCTCTCTCATCTGAAATTCCTGTCTTCGTTTCCTATCCTCCACCAAAGCACATGTTGTGGGACTCTTATGTTTTAAAATCCTGTAGGATCCCATGGTACATGACATCTCAATCCTGCGTTTTTCCTATTCATATGTTTTCAAATTCCTGTAATCCAAATAGGCCAATTCAGGCAAGATTGGACAGATGACCCCCCTTATTGTTTGACTTTGTTAGAATTAATCCGAGGTATGCAGTTGATCCACCGAGAAACAAGCAATCATAGCACGATGACGACACCGAGATTTGTTAATGAGGTTCGGCGAACTCGCCTACTCCCCGGGGCAATGACTATGGGCACTCCTCCCCGAGATACCGCAACACCGCCACCCGGGCACCGGGCATCATTAGCCAGCCTGGGGTCACCCCACGAGACACGCGGCCGAGCCACTCTAGCTCGTTTTTCTATATATCCTATCCTCACTCTCTTGAGTTCTCCGTTTTCCATCACCTCACTCTCTTATTTCCACAATTTGCATCTCCTCTGAATCTCTATACGCGCTCGGCCTGCCCTTCTTCTTGTCAAGTTTCTCTTGCATTCTCCGTTTCCCATCACCTCACTCTCTTATTTCCACAATTTACATCTCCATTTTCTTCAGCAATGGTATGCATCCTAGCATGCTGTTTCTTCAAGGGTCGTGCTCCCTCTTCATACTTTCGGGGTTAATTCTGTCGTTCGGTTTCCGTCATCTTTGACTTCTAATACGCAAGACCGCCGATGTATAAAAGTCGTTAGAATTGCAGACAAATAAGCGAGGTGGGATTATATTGGTGGCAACCTTGTTTTGCAACACAAGAAGCCAGCCGAGTTGGCTGCGTCCTTTGGGTTGGAGGGCCTGGTCATGAGTTCGAGGCTCATGGCAAGTATTTTTTGGACAATTTTTTTCTTAAAAAAAGAAGAGTAGACCAGGCCCAGTTCAGCCCATGAAGGTGACTGGGAACGGATAAAACGGCCGAGTCGAGCCGTACACACGGGGCGGACGGAATTCTCTACAAATTAGTACCACCTCATGTATTTTTGACGTAATGTTGAATTAGATGCGGGACGAAACCAAGAATATCACCTGGCTTTATTAGTAGGTAAAATAGATAAGGCTTTGGTAGTTCAGGTGGACTGTCTAAACAGACTAAACTTTCATGATCTGTTTATGGCTGACCAAGATATTGAGTTACATGTAGCTGGTGTATGCTTTTTCATATCTGCAGAATCTGGCTTGCACCTGATGTATATGTCTACCCTTTCTTATAGGTTGTTAGAGATAAGAGGACTGGCAAAACAAAAGGTTATGGATTCGTCAGTTTTTCAAACCCTACAGACCTTGCGGCAGCAATAAAAGAAATGAATGGTCAGCATTTCCAATGAGCTCCATCAATTCACTTGTTGTCACTCATCAACATGCTCTGGTTTACTGTTATATACTTGTACTTAATTTTTTTTGGGAACTCGGTTTTCTCAGGGAAGTATGTTGGGAATCGCCCTATTAAATTGCGTAAGAGCAATTGGAAGGAGAGGACTGATGTCGAGGCTCTACAAAGACAAAAGGTTTATACCATGTTTCCTTCTTTAAGCCAAGTTCGTGTGTCTCCTTGTCCGTTCAAAATTTTCCCTTCATATTTCCCATCTTTCAGAATCATATTCAGAAGAAACCTAAAACACAAAAGAAGGGTATTCTTCACAAGTAAAGCTCTATTGGGTTGTACCGGGGTGAGCCCTGTAGAACAAGACTGTAAGTTCCTTTTCAGATTATATGATAGTTTTAATTTTAAATAATCGCATGGACCCTGAAAGTACAGTGACACAGCATGATTTTTAGTGCACTGAGCCATTCTGTATGTTCATAATTTGCACAAAAAGTTTAAAGATATACATCGCACCGACCTTCTGTCATTATCAGGTTTATCATTTGCTCATATGATTCCACGGAGGAAATTTGAGGAATAAAAAAACATTGTTGTACCATGTAGTTGTTTCCGGAGATCTAGCGTGAAAGCTGTTATTCAGGCTCGTAACTTTGTGGAAGGCCTTTTAAATAAAAAATAAAAAGCAGTATCCAGGACTTGGTTTATCTTTTTTTTTAATGTCCAAGTCCTCGCTTCATAGCCAATTTCAGGTTGTCACTGGTTGGTTTCCAATGTATTCAAATGAACTTTTTTAGACTTACTTTCCATTTTATTTTTCCTAAGGCTATGATTCATCTATTGGAATGATAACTAATATCTTCATAACTTTAAATCCGTACCTTGAGTTGCTTGATGGATGTGTTCCAACAACACACACCATTATGATAGCCTCTGATGAAAGACCTACATGCTTAGTTCACATTGCCACACTTTGGTTCTTGCAAACACAAGTAGTCACATGAACAATGGTGGAGGAACTCCCTCAACCCTAGAGTGGCTCAGAAGCTCTAACCGTAGGAGAGGAACAAAGCTCACAAGTCTCTTTCTTCTCTGGATTTCATTTAACTCTATGGGGAGGTTACCTTTTGTACTCACTCCACCTGCTCCTAGTGAATAATGCTAGGCCCATTACAAAAGCCCACTTGGGTGGTTGATGCAGCTCTTGAACATAGTATTGGGTCGATAGAATTGACATGCCTTGCTTTTGTTTACTCCGTGGCGTTCACAACGCCTTGCTTTTGTTTACTCCCCGGCGTTCATGACACCCGTCTTCAAAAGTAACACAAAGTGGAGAGATATCAGGCTGCGGTCAGTTTTGTGAACTTTAGATTGTTTTTCTTAAACGAGGCAAAAGATCGCCTCTGTGCGGTGAACGCTCGAATGTAGCTAACATCAGTTTTGTCCTCACGTGGTTGAAGGAGATACTGCTGATGGATGGAATGCTCTCGGGGCGCCATGATCCTTCTATCAGGAATAGAATTAGAATGATCGAGGGCACTTAACTGAATGCATCAATCATCGCTCACTGAGCTATTAATTGTCGGTTGATTAAAGGAGAACTTGGCGAAACCTTAGATTACAAACCCTACTCGGGGAACACATGGATGATCTGGCGACAAACAAGATCATGGCACAACCAACGACACAACCGTCAAGAGGAAGCACCGAGCAACAAAGCAACGTCAAACAATCGACCTCAGCGTCGAGGACATGGCAGCTCCGATTTTGCCGACAAGCTTCACCGGAGAAAGTTGCAAGTCTCGCACCAACCTAGTCTAGCGCAACTTCAGAGGTCACCGCCCGCTGAAAACCTGGCCCCGTCGCCTGGAACTCTGACTTCTCTTTCATAGCCAGAAACCAGCATAGGCACACCCATTGGCGCGGTCAGACTTTGCTCGCCACCATCGTCGTTGCCACACGTGTTGCAATGCCACACCAACCTCAACACCGACCGGGAACCTACATATCATGATGTCGTGCACGTCCACAACCTACGGGAAGCACAAATGGGATCAGTATCTCCAAGACGACGCCCAAAGAGGGAATACGACGTTGGAGACGTCACCGCCACCCGATCCAACCGGGATTATGACTTTCACCCGATGATCTTGACCCCAGAGTTATCACCTTGACGGCGCCTCCAAGGAAGAACACGACGCCCACGGGTGCCGCCGTCGCCGGCAAGCACCGGCTAAGCTTTTGCCCGGATCAGCAACATTACCACTCCCACACGGTCGACCGAAGCCAACCAGCACCTCCAACGACCTGTGCACCCCTGCACAACAACCGCGCCATCACCACACTGGGACCAGCACCACGCCTTGCTACTGAGCCAACCATGGCAAGCCACCAGCACCACGCCTTGCTACCGAGCTAACCACGGCAATCCACCAGCACGAAGGCTGGCGCATGCCCTTCGGGCAGGGAAGGGCAGGCTGCCACCTCGCTGCAGCAACAGCAAAGCCGCTGGAGCTGCAACCTGCCGAAGAACCGCCGTCGTCGAGCTGACCAGACAAGAGAGACGAGCCTCTCACCACCAAGCAGGTTGCAGCTGCCACATCGCCCATGCAAACTTCACGGCCGCCGACACATCAACCACCGCCCTGGAGCCGCCACCCTGGATTTCAACCCTCGTTGCCCATTGGAGCTCGCTGCCCCACCATGGAGCCGGCAAGCATGACCTCACTGCCGCATGCAGCACGGTGCAGTCCAACACGCAGATCGCAGCCGCCCACAACCACTCTATGGAGCCGCCAAGAACTAGCCTACCGACGCGTCACATGCCACGTCGCCGCCGCCACCGAGGGTGGAGAAGCAAGATCAGCCCAAGCCTGGCCAGGATTCGTCTGCTCCTCCACGCAGATGCCCCCCCCCCCCCGGCGCCTGCCCTCGTGCTGCGCGCCACAGCAGGAGGACCCCCCCGTGCCTGCCCTCGTGCTGCGCGCCACAGCAGGAGGACCCCCCGCGCCTGCCCTCGTGCTGCACGCCACAGCAGGAGGAACCCCCCGCCACCTTCTGGGGTACGCGTGGGCTTCGACGTTGGGGTAGCGGGAGAGTAGGGCCCGCCGCGTCCGAGCAAGGCGACGTGAGGGTCGTCCTCTGTCTAACTTAAAAAAATTCAGTTGTGTATGAACTTTAGATTGTTGTACCTCAAGTAGGAGAAGATCCACCCCCTGTATCTGACTATCCGCAGGTGCAATTTCTGGACTGTTGATCTTGTGATTGGAACCACTTGAATGGTGTCAACCATGCTTGGAGTGATGCTGCCATAAGATATAATCAACCACAAATTCAATCAGTATGAATTACGCGTGATGCGAGGAACTGTGGCAATCAGCACAGTGCATCTTCTGTCTGATCCTGTAGTTCGCATAACTTACAGGGACACCAATATAAACATGTAGACCTTAATCCCTGTGACTTGAGAGCTGTTTCTTTTACTCCCTGATTTAGCTAGTTCGCATTGAACATCCCCTTATATGGCCTTCCACCGTCATAAATGTGTGCATGCTAGACACTAGACCGTAATCCCTGTCCGTCAAGCCTATCCCTGCCCCTGATGTTGTGAGTGTCTTCACTCGGATTCCTACATGTTTATATTGGTGGCCCAAGTTACGTGAACACCATGATATGTTAACTTTAGTATATACTTCATTGTGGTATAAGAGTTGTGGTACCTTGGCTCTTTCTTTTGTAGACTTCACACTTTATTGCACAACGTGCCTTGCCTCTGCAAAGGATTGATGGATGATTTGTTTCATGCAGTGCTCCTTTGGATGAAGGACATCTGAAACATACAGGGTCTGTTCACTCTTACAGCACCGGTCAATGTGCGCAAGGATGATAATATACCTATTGAATTGTAACGCTTACTAAGCAATGTTCTGTTCTATCTGGGTGACAAGCATACTTTTACATTTGCAAGAGTTACAATGAGTGTTTCTTGTATTTATAATCAGCTTTGTTTTGGTGGAATGATGTCACTGTATTGCAACATAGAGATGTTTTCTTTAGGCGCTGTTCCTTTTTTGAAAGAATTTTCAGAGACCTACAAATTCAAACCTTTGACCAATCAAATAAATGTGGAATATGAGATTTTTTTTGGAACCGGCTTTTTGCCCTTTCCATTACTAGAATGGAAATACAAGGTTTTGCACAGTCGGAAGCAGGAGAGGGAGGAGAGCGAGTTCAAAGCTAGGAAGCCCACTACGGTTGCCCGTCATCAAAGCATGCGCTATGGGGCAAAAACCTAAACAGCACACACAATCTCAGCTAGACCTATTATAGACATAGGTAACCATCAGTTCAAACTCAGGCACAACATAGTAAAGCCATCTCAGCAAAAGACACTGTAGAGAAGAGACCCAACTATCATCAGGGTCCAAAAGCTCCAGAGGGGGGAGGGCCCCATCATTGCTCACCGATCTTCAGCGAATATATTATCCTAAATACTTCAAAGTGCACGCACACCATCTGGGCGAAACGAGCGGCCAAACGCTAGCCGCTCGATCAGCCCAGATCGTGCGGTCATCGATGTTAAGTGGTACCTGGTTAGGAGGTGATTGAACGGGCATGTGGCTAGGCCCGCCTGCAAGCATTGCTCTCTTGGTCCAACCGGTTAGCGTCATGCAGGACGCACCCGTGGGGCGGGGCCCACTTGTCATGGAGAAAATATACAACACGAAAGGAGCCACGCCTTTGTCTCCTTCCCTCATCCATTTTCTCTCTTCTTGGCCTGTTCGTTCCATTTCTCCCCCAAATCTGGTTAAAGAGGCAACCACTGTCGCGACTGCAGCCGAAGGGCAGGAGACCGGCAGGGATCTGCTTCTCGTCTCCGGCGCAGGTATGGTTGCCCACCATTTTTGCCTCGCATCTCCTGCTTCCCCATTTTCCCCTGCCGTGGTCGGGGTCCTCCGTTATTGGCTCGCCGGAGAGGGGTTCTAGGGTTCCGATGGATGTCCGACGAGTACGAGGTAGCTTTCGCGGAAGGCGTCACCCGCGACTACGTGGTCGCCTCCGGTGGATTTCGGGAGTTCCTGTTTCGTCAGGGGGAGTCAAGGGTGCGTGTTCTAATGGATACAAATTTCATGGTGATTCACCTTGGTAGTATCACACAGATTCGGTGAGGTATCCAACGTGTTGCCCCCCGACCAAACTGTCTGATCCGGCGTGGCGATTTTTTGATTTTTGTGGCGGCTATTTGAGTTGGAATAGAAGGAAGGAAGTACATAAGAGTACCGAGAGGATAGTTCCGATGTTTTTGCTCAACCCTCTCAAAATGCATCCGTGTGTTTTCTCTGTTCTCTCGTAAGTTGTATACATATAAGAAACCAGTTGGCTAGTTTGTTGTCATAGTTGCACATAAGCACAAATGTAGTTGGATTATACATATACGTATCTCGGTTGGCTAGCCAATTTATGAAGTTGCACAATGAGGGCTAACCAGTTGCACAATCGATGGTATTCAAATGGATACACTATGTAAACCATGTTCAAGCAGTATGTGTGTTCTTTTGGTTGCACACTCATGTGTGCTCTGTTGTCAAGGGTATCAAGGAAGGGCTATGTAGTTGCATGCGTTCATACATGAGTTTAGTTTGGGCTGGAGTACCTAAATCATGATCAGGCAGTGTGTATGCTGATTTTTTGGTTGCACACTCATGTGTGCCCTGTTGGCCATATAGTGCATTAAGTTGCACACATTTTGGTTTTGTTTTGTAGGTGTGATTTGAAAAAATCAACATTAGTTGCTTACCTCATGGCATTTTTTTGATATCAATTGTTTTTGCTCAATTTCTTCTTTTATTACATTTGTTTGCTTTGATTAATTTATTCGTTTGCTTTTTTTTTTCACAAACCAAAAATGTTGTAGAAGGAAATGTGACTCCTAGTGAAGGAGAGGTATGTTTGCTTTTTCATCGTTTTTCATTTTTCATTTATCATTTATCCTTGTAGCAGTTTTGTTTTGTAATTATAATAACTATTTTTGCGGGGTTTTCCTGACCATGTTATGTGTTTTATTTCTTCTATGCAGAGGTCTGCAAACCATTCTTCTCGGTGGAACTCGAAACACCCCCCGACCGGCAGCCGTGTCATGCTGATATCGATGGGGAGGCAAAGGATGATGGGGGTAAGTATTGAGCAAGCAATATGGGTGCATTTCCCATTTCTGCACACACACACAAGTAACTTTTTCCATGCATCCTTTAGGTTGGTGACCAATTCCCCTTTGTGAAACGGCGGAAACGGATGGTGACCGCGCATATTAGAGTTATAGCTGGAGCTGGCACATTGTCTGCAGCAGCTGCGGAGGTAACATAAAATGGCATTAGGCCTTTTCTTTTATTTGTTTCTACACAAAGGAAACCTGGGATATGATTTTTTTCCACAGTTGCATAAGAACCAGCTAGGTGTTGGCATCCTGAACTTTTATAGTTGCACAAGAATCAATTAGGAGTTGGCATCCTTAGCTTTTAAAATAGTTGCACAAAAGTATCATACGGGTTGACATCCTTGACTTTCATAGTTGCACCAGGACCATTTGGGAGTTGGCAGTTTCAACTTTTTAAATAGTCCCACAACAATATCACACGAGTTGGCATCCACAATTATTTTAGTTGCACAAAAACAATCAAATGTTGGCATCCCCCCAAAAAATAGTACTCCCTCCATCCAGAAATACTTGTCCTAGAAGTGGATGTATATAGACTTATTTTAGTTATAGATACATCCATTTTATTCATTTCTAGGACAAGTATTTCCGGACGGAGGGAGTAGTCTTCAACTTCTTTAGTTGCACAAGAACCATTCACTAGTTGGCATCCTCATGTGTTCACATGCATATGATTTTCTAGGTTTGCAGATGCACTTTAATGTAGTTGCAATACTTATTTGGAAGATTATAATCTTTTAAAATTCAAGTGATTTTTCATATCTTGCGTCCAGACAAGCTAAATTCATCATGTCCATAAGTTCAAAATTCATTACATAGTTGCACAAACATGCAACATGAATTGCATGCAGAGTACTTGTAGTTGCACAAAATAGATGTTGTAGTTGCACAAGAACCAACTTGAAGTTTTTTGGAATTCTGCATACATAATTTTAGCTAAAGCCAAAATGAATCTTAAATTATATGAGTTGGCATGTTCTACTTTTATACGAGTTGAAGATGCCAACTACTGAAATTCAAACCCCACAAGTAGATGTATATGTGAGTCTTGTCAGCTGCACACTTGTACTGGTTAAGTTGCACAAATACAAGACAGAGTTGGTTCATATTTTCTCAGGCTTCTTTTTTGCATCATGTGCAGGTTCTACCGGTTTCGAGGATGGATGAGTTCTTGTAGATTTATGCACACGATTCTAAGCTACAAATTCACATATACTATTGGGTGGAACGATCAAAGGAAAAAAAAAATATGCAAATCGATTCTTGTCTAGTTGCTAGTTATGTTTTCATAGTACCTGCTCCCTCCGTTCCTAAATGTAAGTCTTTTAAGAGATTGCACTAGAGGACTACATACGGAGCAAAATGGGTGAATCTATACTCTAAAGTATGTCCATATACATCCGTATGTATTCCTCTAATGGAACCTCTAAAAAATTTATATTTAGGAACGGAGGGAGTACAATATACTTTTTTTTGCTACATGGACATTGGTTCTTTTGCAATATGTGTGAAGTAAGACTCCATGTGCTCTCTCCTATATATTTGCACATTTTCTGCGTTTTATCGCACTCATTGATGCAAAAGTTGGCTTGTCCCATTGATGCAAAAGTTGGCTTGTACCATTTTCGTAGCAAACTATTCTAGATCTATTATTATTTCATCTTGATTTGTCTGCCATGGCAGCTCTGGCGATGGAGATCCAGACCTGGGAACCCCTTGTTTTGTAGGGAAGAAGGTGGGGGCAGGTATGGGAATCCCTTATTTTGTAGGGAAGAAGGTGGGGGCAGGTAGGGGCATGGGGAGAAGGGGTTGGTGGCCAGGAGGGCATGAGAGCTTTGGGAATGGAGGGGAGGACACGTATGGCCTGGGGACTGCGTCCAGCGCGTGGTTTTGTTGGGTTGGCACGCGTCTGTTGCAACCAGTGGAGGGCTTTTCTTTTCTGGACAAGGGACCGAATCTTTCCTTTTCTGACAGTCGCTCGGGAATGCCAGGGAGCATCCGACCGCTCCCTAGACGCGTCCATATATTACTGCCTTCATGTCAAGAGCCCAAGGGGCAACAAGAAAAGTAAGAAAATAGTTTGTCAATCAAGGAGGCCGACTCAAGGGGGCGAGTCACCGGAGCCTGAACACGTTTTCTACCCACGCTCTACCTTCGAGTTTAAGACGACCGTGGGTGGCAATCTCTAGTTTTTTTGTTGAAGCTCGTCCAGGAGACGAGGGAAACCTAAACGATTACAGGGGTGAGGGAGCACGTCGTTGCAGCTTGTCTAGGATGAGAGGCGTCAAAGAGCCTGCACAAACGGACATGAGGCCAAGAGGTGGATCGAGGATTCCGGGGATCGTGCAAAGCCTACAGAGTACTTCCTGTCCCAAGTCAAGACTAGGGGAGGGAGTTCGGTAGCTGGGGGTTAATATGATCGTATGGATAGCCATGAAACTAGATAACGCCAAAGCCTTTGGCTTGGCCTCATGGACCTACCTATTGGACATGTTGGCAGCTCATGGCTTCGGTAATAAATGGAGGGAATGTATAGCAATGCTGCAGCGTACATCAACCTCTTACGTTCTCATCAATGGTAACCAGTCGGAGGTCATTCTTTGCAGGAGAGCATTGTGTCAAGGGGACCCGCTATCCCATTTACTATTTATTCTTTCCATGAATCCAATTCAAAGGATCGTGTCATTAGCCATGGATCACAACCTACTCACCAAACTACCAGGGCAGCGACAGGCCATGAGGTGCTCCTTTTACGCCGATGGCATTGGCCTTGTTCATCAACTCATCGGCCTTGGATACCCGAATGATCAATCTCCTACTTGATTTCTTTGACAACGTCTCCAGACTACACATAGACACCTCTAAGACCTCAACACTACATATTCGATGCGGGCTACTAGACTTGCATGCTATGATTTTGCCCTTGGGCATCCCACCGAAATCCTTCCCGTGCCTACACTTGGGCATACCGTTGTCACTCCTTGTCTTAGGAGAGTGGATTTGGACCCGTGGCTACACAAAATTGGAAGCAAGACTACATCTTGGAAAGGGCGCCTAAAGGCCTAAAGTGCCTGGCTCATCCTCCTCAAATCTTTGTTTGCGTCTCTCGCTATCTATATGATGAAAGTTCATAAGGTTTCATCCTGGGTTCTGACGCAGCTGGTTAAGATCTGTTGAGCATGGCTTTGGAGCAGCTAGAGCACATGCAATGGTGGGAAATGCATTGTAAATTGGCAGATGCTGACTAGGCCAAAACAATTTGGTGGGTTGTAGTATTTGATCTCAAGAAGTTCGGTTGTATGCTTCGTATTCGTTGGATGTGCTTAGCATGGAAAGACCCAACTAGGCCTTGGGTGAGCATGAAGCTTGTAGGATCCAAAGTATGTCTAGAGGGGAGGGGGTGATTAGACTACTTGACCAAAATAAAAATATAGCATTTTCCCAATTTTAGATGTTGGCAAGTTTTAACAATTATATCAAGTCGACCACACACTACACGTGCAAGTCTAAGAGTATAGCAGCGAAAAGTAGAGACATGCACATATAAGTAGAGGGAATGGATAGGAAGATCAAACGCAATTGGAGACACGAAGATTTTTTCCCGTGGTTCCGATAGGTGGTGCTATCGTATGTCCATGTTGATGGAGAATTCAAACCACGAAGGATAACGGTCGCGAGAGTCTACGAAGAGCTCCACCCATAAGGGTCCACAAAGTAGCAACCTTGTATATTCCAACATGGCTTACGTCCACGAAAGACTAGCCTCACTCGGGGTAGATCTTCACGAAGTACGCGATCTCCTTGCCCTTACAAACTTCTTGGTTCAACTCCACACGAAGTCGGAGGCTCCCAAGAGACACCCAACCAATCTAGGAGACACCACTCTCCAAAAGGTAATAGATGTGGTAAATATGATGAACTCCTTGCTCATGTGCTCCAGAAGATAGTTTCGTCAACACTCAATCACTCTCTCACAAATTTGGCTTGGTAGAAGAGGTTGATTGGGTGGAACACATGAGTAGGTGGTTCTCTCTCAGAAAATGAATGGGGCAAGTGTTGGTCTATTCCGAATGCTTCCTCTACGAGTGAGAGGCACGTGAAGGGGTATATATAGGCATCTCCCAAAATCCAACCGTTCCAACATTATTGCCCAACAAGGTGAAACATAAGCAAAAACTCGCTGCACCGACTAGTGCAAAATGTGGCAACTTTTGGTGTTTCGGTGAGACCTATGTATAAATCTCGGTGGGTCTGATTTTGGCTGGCGTAGGCAGTTACGAGTTTCGGTGTCACCGATTCCTAAAACTCGGAATTTCTGATTTTTAGAAATGGGACAATAGAAAGTTGGTCATTGATTTCGGTTTCACTGAAATGGTACTTGGTGTCACCGAGACCTTAGGGTTTGGCTCTAGATCTGTCTTAGGGTAGAAGTTGGTATGGCCGAATTGGAAAACTTGGTGGCACCGAATTAGAGTGTTAGGGTTTTGACACAAAATTGGTGGCACCGGATTGGGAGATATTTTTTGTGGCTAATCTCTAAGCACTTGAGCAACCAGATCATCATAGATACCTCGTCCCCTTCTAATAGTATTGGCTTTCCTATGGACTCAAATGTGATTTCTCACAAAATGCAAAATGTAGAGTCTTGAAGCTTGTTGCCAATGGATGTTCCTTGCATCTAGGGGATATCCTCACAATCCTTTGCCCATGCATTCATTGAACTCTTCCTGAAATATACTTGGTAGAAAAATTAGTCCAATGAAATATATGTTGTTATTAATTACCAAAACCACCTAGGGTGAAGTTGTGCTTTCAACCTCCCCCTTTTTGGTAATTGATAACATCATATAGATCAAAGCTTGAATAGGGATATAAATAATGAATAGCATCATCGCTTTGAGAAGTATGTGATAAGCTAGACCCCCCTAAATTTGTGCACTGTTTTTAAATTTGCGTTTGAATGCAAATGCACAATCGATTGGGATCATGGGTCACTCTTCCATGTCACATACGTTTTGGTGGTGCACATACATGATATAAATGAATTGCATTTCACATACACCAATCAAGGGAGGAAGATCATCACATAGATATCTCAAGGATGGGAAATAGTAGCATCAAACATTAAAGCGTATGATCAAACACAACAAGGTTTAAGACAATCACACGATAAAGCAAATGTTTTCAAACAAGAAGAGTAACAAAAAGGCAACTCTCTCTCTCTCTCTCTCTCTCGAAGCCCTATGTTCTATACCACTTCTCCCCCTTTTGCAACAAGTTACCCAAAAGTTCAAAGGTATAGAGCTAAGCGTCGCTCTGGGCAGGGTCTCCTCCGGTAGTTGTGGAAGGAGTTGAAAGAATAATGTCCGTGTAGGCTTCAGCTGATGTCCTCTGAGGTGGTGGTGTAGACACTGGAGGTGTAGGAGCTGATGCAGGTGCTAATGCAGATGGTCTCATTCCTGTAACTAGCACAACAGAAGATCTGTCATGTGTGTTGAACTGAGTGTGAGTCTGGAGAGCATCATCATCATCATCATCATCATCATCACTGGAGCTAGGGCTAGGCACATCATCCACTTCGTGCTCTAACTGGTTGACCGTGGTGGTCAACTCAGTTAACTTGACATCCAAGTCATGAAATTTGGTTTCCACTATCCTCTCAAGTCTCTTCTGGTTCTGGAGGATCTCATATATGTTCTTCTCCATCCCTTGGATGGTGCTGATGAGGAGTGCCATTTGATCTCCTTTGGTCATGGGCACTGGAGCATTAGTGGCTATGGATGCCTCTGTTTGGGCCTCAGCCTCAACCTTAGCCTATGTTGTAGATGAAGTGGGATGACTAGGATCCATCACCACAACATTGTCCTCGAACTCTGGATGGAGGGACATGTGTTGTCTATCAAGTAGATATTTGCTCTTGCCAACCTTGGAGTTGATAAGCATCTAAATGTATGGAGCATATCCACATGACCTCTTCTGGTCAGCAGCAGTCCTCTTGATTGTCTCCACAATCAAATACATCACCCTAATCCCGGTGTGGGTGTCTACATGATGCAACATATTGATGGAGTATACCCTGATCATCTTGTCATCACCTGATTTAGGCATCCAGGTGTACCTCATAATGGTGTTGGTGGTGGGTAGTCCTGCTTGCAGGTAGTAGACAGAGCGAAACTTGTGTGTCTTCACGTATGCTGTGGGGATAGGATTGTAAATGTTGGCCATGGAGTTGTGGTTCATCTTGGCCTCATCATATACATCGAGATCTCAATCCTGTACCTTTGTGGCTCCTAAGAAGGTAGCCCACTCGTCAACAAAATATTAGTACCTGGTGCCTTCAGTCATCCATACAATTTTCCCATCTGGATAGAAATAAGCGGTGGAGAAACTCATCGTTCCAAGTAGTCATCTCTTTTCCAAGAAACTCAGCAATATCAATGGTCTTGAAGTTCTCTAGCACATGAGGGAAGTAATCTTCGTTCTCCTTGATGTACTTCTAGTCAACATATCTCATGTCACTCACAGCTCGACTCTTGTCTAACAGAATTGTTTCATAGAAATATTGCTGCTCCTTAGTGTGGAAGCGAGCATCAACAACTACCCTCCTCTTGCTGGCATATGGATCAGCAGCTCTCCACTTCCCGAGTCCTTGATCCTTCCTCTCCTTCACGTTCTCTGCAACAGGGCGCTCATCATTGTGTTCTGGCAAATGAGGTCTAAGCTTCCTCAAGGCAACAATCTCTTCATCCTCTTCAGCTTCTTTGAACGTAGACCTCTTGTTCTTCTCAGTAGCTGATACATCCCTCGTGGTCCTCTTGGGGTTGGAGGTAGTAGGCTTCTTGAGCTTGGGGGCTGTTGGCTTACCCTTAGGAGCTGAGGGCTTAGCCTTTGAAGCTGGCTTCCTTGGCATAACATCTTCCATGAGCTTCCTTTGCTTGGAAGGAGGTGGGTTAGCAGCTGGTTCTTCCTCTTCCTCACTCTGCTCAGGTGTCCTGACCATGAAGGTTGGCCTCCCAACCACATGAATGTCCTTTTCCCCTCTCTCTCTCTTCTTGGCAGGCTTCTTGGCAGTGGACTTGGTTTGCTTGGAGGAGGTAGGAGCCTCAAGAGTTATTGCTCCCCTTTAGTAGATTCAGGAGCTCTCATTGCATCTGAGCTGGCATACTCCTTTCTGACTATCTTCCTATTGGAAGTTGCCTCATCTGTGATGAAATCTACATCCTCCTCATCTAAGTTGAGCTTCTTCCTGGCCCTGGTGGCTGCCTTGGGAAAACCATGTGAACTGGAGGTGCCTGGCTCCTCTAAAAAGCTAGCTTCACGACTAGTGTGTGGATCAAATTCTACACTAGGTTCTCTGAACTCATTCTGGTTATCTGTAACGCCCAAGATGCGGTCCTATCCTTATTTTGGCATGGGGGCCTTGGGGATAGAAGCGCATCTCGTCATTTTGCAAGAATGGATATCGTAACAACTTACAATACATGTAAAGAGGAGATGAGTATATGGAATTTTCTTACACTTGCCACAAGCTAAATCATGAACATCTCAATACAACATACATCCAATCACCATATAGAAGAGCAGGGTCCGACTATGGACGAAATCAAACAATAAAAGCGACATCCATCCTTGCTATCACAGGCTGCTGACCTGGAACCCATCCTAGATCAATGAAGAAGAAGAATAACTCCAAATCAAACAAGTATCTCTCTCACATCAACGCATCACAGTACCTGCAATTGTTATTGTAGTAATTTCTGAGCCACACGGACTAAAAAATCTCATTTCCAAGAGTATCAAGACTAGCAAAACTTAATGGTTAAGGTATGGTTGAGTGGTGAGGCTGCAACAAGCGCTAAGCATTTGAATATGTGGCTAACTTATGAGTACAAGAATAAGAAGGGTGATCTACGCATAATTGGACGTGAACTAGTAATGACAAAGAAGTGATCCTAAACACCTACTTACGAGTCAAACATAACTCCACCGTATTCCTTCTCGTATCAGAACTAACAAGGCACATGGTTGGTGTATTTTATTTTAGTTTACTTCAAGTTTGCTATGACCGGATGTTAAACAAATTCCAAGTTACTACAGAACCGCAGGCACGTCTTTTCGAAAGATTTAACTCTGTAGGGGTGCTCCAACTCATCCATCACAAACTAGCCACAAGCTGCATGGAAAACCTCAACTGCGGGGTAGCCCATAGTATCCTTAGAATCTCGGTGAAAACCTCAACCTAGGGATATCCCAAAGTATCCTCGGAATCCTGGTGGACAAAACATTCGAGAAAGGTAAAACAAATCCAGCAAGGCCGCCCGACATGTCGATGAACCTGATAAGAGCCGCGTATCTCATTCTCAGGACACGACGGATGAGCAATACATACGGTGGCCTGATAGAATTCCCCCGTGTTGCCCTGGGGTGGCCCCGCAAGTGGCTCTATTTTGGACCAACACTCATGAGGAGCACTGGCCCAGGTTGTTGTTTAAATTATCCACGAGTGCCGACGGGTCCCTATGCAGGTTATTAGTTATTAGGAAAATGTAGTACCAATGTTGGGCCCTGCCAGAAGAGTTTTATCACAACACAAAAATCAAGGGGGTCCCCATAACAACCCCAAGCATGTTAGGAGTGCTCATTATGGAACATAACACCGGTACAAAAGTAACTAGGGCAACAAAGGTGGAACAAAACACCGAGCAAAAGGCCAAGCCTTCAACGTTTTACCAAGTATATAGGTACATTAAATTAAATAGCAATAATATTGTGATATCCTAAAGACATCCATGTTTTCACATGAAACAACATGCACCTGTAACTAACAATGCTATAAGAAGGGCTGAGCAAGCGGTAACTTAGCCAAGCAATGGTTTGATGGGAAGGTGGAGTGCTTAGAGGATTTTCATGAGAATGTTGGGAGGCTTGACATTCAAGTGGTAGGAATCGAGACATAACAATAGAAGCGAGACAACTAGCATATCAATGATAGTAGTGATATCCAAGGAAATGTTCATCTTGCCTTAGTGCTTGCTGTGACCTCACTATTTAACCATACCTCACCCATTAAGCTTTGCTAGTCTTCATACCCTTGGAAATGAGATTGTTGAGTCCATGTGGCTCACAAATTACTAAAACAACATTTGTAGGTACATGTAATGTGATGATCTGACGTGAGCGTGATGCTTGTTTGATTTGGAGTTCTTCTTCTTCATCGATCTAGGATGGGTTCCAGTCCAGCAGCCTCGGATAGCAAGGATGGATGTCGTTTTATCATTTGATTTCGTCCATAGTCGGACCCTGCACTTATGTATGATGATTGAAGATGTTGTTATATTGATGTGATCATGATTTAGGTTGTAGGTTGTAGCGAGTGTAAGCCAATTCCATATACTCATCTCTTCTTTACATGTACTTGCAATGATATCCATTCTTGCGAAACGACGAGGTGCGCTTCTATCCCTGTCGAGGCCCTCCAGCCAAAATAAGGATAGGATCGCATCTTGGGCATTACACATGGCATGGCAAGATTGCAACATTCAAACACTATAAATTAAGTGAAGTTCAATGTGAACGATTTGCATATTGACAAAACTCCACGTTTGAAACATTTAGTTCACTCTCGTTTAGGTAATCATCAATATTAAATGTTGTTTAACATGGGTGGTCATGGCATAAGGTGAAGATGAAATTAAGCAATTTAAATGGAGAAGGGGAACATACATATAACAAATTTATAACTCTTCATATAAGAGAAATATGGTTAATGTTGTTTAACTAAACAGTCATTTTAAATCTTGTTTATCATGGCAAGAGGTGAAGCAAGAACAACTACATCAACTAGGCATTTTAAATGAGGCCGGAAGCAACATATACATTTCCAAAACAACCACATAAGCAAATTATGAATTTGGTCCGGATCTGAACTAAGCATATTTTATTTTTATCAAAGATTAAAATAAAGTGCATCATGTTATTCTACATGTTTTTCTACTCAAGTTACATATGTGGATCATTTTAAGCAGAGCTGCAGTTATTTAGTTATGAAATAAATCATTTTAGCATGTCATTTATGGATGACGTTTAACAAATCCCAAAGTTCATGAAGCAAGCATGAAGAAACTCGATACTCTCATGGTCTAAGGAATTATGCAAACGTTAACCATCTCTGTGTTATTTACCATTAACTTGTGACGAATGTATCTCATAGCATAACATCAATTCAGATCGATTCAACACGAGTGTTCTACCAACATCGCGTCCTCAAAATTGCCGGCATAGCCATGCCCATGATCAGGAAAACAGGACCATCATGCAACACTTGAGCTAGTCTTAGAGGCAAGACTAGGAATACAATTTACCGTTTATTATACCACACGTGCACATGAGTTTCCCTCCAAGCCTCGTTTAATTTGTAGACTCGAGAATCATTGCAGTTATAGCATGGAACATAAACATTCATTACAAACTTTGGAGATACAAAATAACTGTTATGACTGCCTCTGGGCATATCTCCTACAGACTCCCACTTGCACTAGAGTCATAATCCAGTTACATGGCTTCCCTAACACCAATGGCTATCCGGTGTTGCTCATGCTTTTCTCGTGGTAGAGGCTTTGTCATCGGGTCTGACACATTCAGATCCGTGTGAACTTTGCGTACTTTCACTAAACCTTCTTCAACATGATGTCGAATGAGTTTATATTTGCGTTGAATATGCATTGTCTTATGGTGCGAACATGGCTCCCTTGCCTGAGCCACAGCGCCACTATTATCACAATAGATCTCCACCGGGTCCAGAGCACTTGGAACCACACCAAGGTCTTCAAGAAATTGCTTGATACCGACAGCTTGCTTGGAGGCTTCAGAAGCAGCAACATATTCCGCCTCCGTCGTAGAATCCGCCATAGTCTTTTGTTTGGAACTTTTCCAATCAACTGCACCGCCGTTCAATATGAAAACATAGCCAGATTGAGATTTGAAGTCATCTGGGTCAGTCATGAAGCCTGCATCAGTGTAACAACTTACAATGAGCTCTTCATCACCTCCGTACACAAGGAGTAAATCCTTGGTCCTTCCGAGGTACTTAAGAATACCCTTGACTGCGGCCCAGTGTTCCAATCCTGGATCACCTTGGTACCGACTACTAACACTTAGCGCATAGGAAACATCCGGTCTTGTACATAGCATGGCATACATAATAGAACCAACTGCCGAAGCATATGGAATATCA
Source organism: Hordeum marinum (assembly GCA_022496015.1). Lineage (NCBI taxonomy): Eukaryota > Viridiplantae > Streptophyta > Magnoliopsida > Poales > Poaceae > Hordeum > Hordeum marinum. The sequence goes on along the minus strand of CM039678.1, from coordinate 307,020,454 downwards.
TTCATTTGTACTCACTCATCGAGGGTCCGAGGACTCTGATTCTTGCAAAGCACTGTGCCAGGTGACATGGGGAGTAGGCCTTTCTTGGAGTTCTCCATGTTGAACCTTTTCAACACCTTGTCAATGTACGTGCTTTGGCTAAGCGCTATTAGGCGTCTTGATCTATCTCTATAGATCCTGATGCCCAATACATATGCCGCTTCACCTAAGTCTTTCATTGAAAAACTCCTTTTCAATGAGTCTTTTATTTCGCTAAGAAAATTCACATCATTTCCAATCAACAATATGTCATCCACATACAAGATTAGAAATGCTTTTGCGCTCCCACTGAACTTCTTGTAAACACAAGATTCTTCATCGTTCCTGATGAAGCCAAACTCTTTGACAACTTCATCAAAACAAATGTTCCAGCTCCTTGATGCTTGCTTCAGACCATAAATGGCTTTCTGAAGCTTACATACCTTTCTAGCATTCTTAGGATCGACAAAACCTTCTGGTTGTATCATGTATACATCCTGTTCAAGGTTTCCATTTAGGAAAGCCGTTTTGACATCCATCTGCCATATTTCATAATCGAAATAAGCAGCAATTGCTAGTAATATCCGAACAGACCTAAGCATAGCTACGGGCGAGAAAGTCTCGTCGTAGTCCACTCCTGGAACTTGCGTGAACCCTTTCGCGACAAGTCTAGCTTTGTGGATAGTAATGTTACCATCCGCGTCCGTCTTTCTTTTGAAAATCCATTTACAATCAATGGGTTTTACGCCATCTGGAAGTTCTTCCAAGTTCCAAACTTGGTTCTCGTACATGGATTCCATTTCGGATCTCATGGCCTTGTGCCATTCCCTTGAGCTAGGCCCCGCCATCGCTTCCTTGTAGTGCGCAGGTTCATCGTCTTCAAGAATGAAGATTTCGTTATGAAACCACTCAGGTGGCTGGATAGCCCTACCTGATCTGCGCGGTTCAGTAACAACATTGTCTGAAGTTTCCACATCACATGCGACAACTTCCGGCTCGGTTGTAGGGATAATTTGCGGAATTACTTCCGGTTCCTTAGCCATATCAACGGTTGCCAAAGATTCACTAAGCTCATTAAGTTGTACTGTCCTCCCACTCAATTCTTTAGCGAGAAATTCTTTCTCGAGAAAGTGTGCAACCTTTGCGACAAACATTTTGCCTTCGGACTGGTGGTAGAAGGAATATCCAATGGTGTTATTTGGATAACCTACAAAGTAACATTTGTCTGATCTAGGTTCTAGTTTGGTTGGCTGTAAATGTTTTACATATGCCTCACAACCCCAAACCTTGAGATGCGACACACTAGGTATCTTCCCACACCACATCTCATGTGGTGTCATCTCAACAGACTTAGACGGCGCTTTGTTTAATGTATAAGCGGCAGTGAGTAGTGTGTGACCCCAAAAAGGTATCGGTAGATCTATAAGAGACATCATCGACCTTACCATGCCTAACAGGGTTCGGTTACGTCGTTCCGACACTCCGTTTCGCTGTGGAGTTTCGGGAGGCGTAAGCTGTGAAACGATTCCACGGTCACTCAGATGTTGGCCAAACTCATGACTAAGATATTCGCCTCCGCGATCAGACCGCAGAAACTTAATCTTTTTGTCACGATGATTTCCTACCTCATTCTGAAAATCTTTGAACTTTTCAAAGGTTTCCGACTTATGCTTCATCAAATAGATATAGCCATACCGACTTAAATCATCAGTAAAACTCACGAAGTAAAAATACCCACCCCGTGCGGCCATGTTCATTGGACCACATACATCACTATGTATTATTTCCAATAATTCACCCGCCCATTCAGGATGGCCCGTGAATGGCGTCTTTGTCATTTTTCCCATCAAGCAAGCTTCACATGTGTCAAATGATTCAAAATCAAGGGACGGTAAAACTCCATCTTTATGGAGTCTTTGCATGCGTTTCTTTCCGATGTGGCCAAGCCGACAATACCACAAGTAAGTGGTGGTGGTATCAACCTTCTTAAGGCGTTTAGCATTCACATTAAAGACATCATTTCCACAATCAAGATTTAGTATGAAAAGGCCCCCAACAATGGGTGCAAATCCATAAAACATATCCTTACAATAAAGTGAACAACCATTGTTCTCAGACTTGTAGGAGTACCCATCGTGTACTAAACATGATCCAGAGATAATATTTCTACACAATAACGGAACAAAATAACAGTTACTAAGTTCCAAAATAAATCCTGAAGGGAGACGTAGAGGCATAATGCCGACGGCTTGAGCGGCGATCCCAGCGCCGTTCCCGACACGCATCACGACTTCATTCTTTGCCAGTTTGCGCACCTTCTGAAGCCCTTGTATTGAGTTGCAAATGTGAGCAACCGATCCGGTATCAAATACCCAAGACTTAGAATTTTCGCTAGCAAGCAAAACGTCAATGACATTAACTTGCATAACAATTATACCTTTTCCGGTTTTCCCGAACTTCTTATCTTCCAGATACTTCTTGCAGTTTCTCTTCCAGTGTCCTGTGCCCTTGCAGTAGAAGCACTCACTTTCATTCTTGGCTCCGCCCTTAGATTTGCATTGGAAGCCGGTCTTACCGGTGCCCTTGCCCTTCTTTGGCTTGCCTTTCTTTTTGAAACTGGCAGTTTTATTCACAAGCAACACTTGCGTGCGATTTTTCTGCAGTCCTCCTTCAGCAGTTTTCAGCATGGCAAGCACCTCATTTGCTGTTTTGTCCATCCCATTCATGTTGTAGTTCATGATAAAACCGCCATAAGATGGGGGGAGTGAACCTAGCAACAAGTCCATAACATGCTCTTCTGGAAGTGGGAATTCCAGGATTTAAAGCCTTTCAGCGTAGCCAATCATATTGACTACGTGCTCGCCAACTGAACTGCCCTCAGCCATCTTGGTCTCCGCCATCATTTTCATGATGTCAAAACGTTCAGACCGTGCATTAAACTGGTAAAGAGCATCCAAATCCTTGATCATATCAAAGGAGTTATGGAATTCAAAACGTTTTTGAAGCTCTGAACTCATGCAAGACAGCATGAGGCACTGCACTAAGTTGTAATCATCATCCTTAGTGGCCCAGACATTTTGTATATGTGCCGCGGCTGTTGCCGCCGGTTTAGGAGGAAGAGGTCCGTCAAGCACATACACTTTCTTAGCACCCCGGAGGACAATCCTCAGGGTACAAACCCAGTCCGCATAGTTGTTTCCATTCGCAGCTAACTTCTCTTTCTCTAACATAGGGCCTAAGTTGAACGCGGTGTTGCGTGCCATTTGATCTACAACGGAAAACACAAGTTCATTTAGACTTTGTTCATAATGATTTTTGGCACTAGTGAATAAATAATTTTTATTCTAAGGTGCACTCCCACTCAAATCAATATCTCTCATAATTGATTGTGAGTGATGCAAGACCCAACTTTCAATTCAGCGTCAAGGATGTAACCATCTCAGGTGACGAGAATTTCAATTGGTAGGCCAACTTGCCAATCACATCTCTATGTGACTCTTGTTCATCTTTCGATGCATGTGTTTCGAGCTCATGACTTTGATGCCTGAACGTCAAGACAACCAAGTGATCTCGCTGCGAGGTCTCAACTCACCCGCCTCACACTTCTCTAATCGTTCGTACCCATGTAACCATGTGATACCCCGAAGAGATAGGTGCCCTGACGGTGCTACACTTGGGAGAACACTAACTACTTGATATTCTAAGTGAGAGATCACCCTAATAAAAAGCGACTACCGCGCAATTAAGAAGGGTGCATCAAGAGGGATAAACATCTCAGGCAATTCATAATAGCATGATATGGTATAGCCCCTTCTGACGGAGAAGTCAAGTATTTCTTCGTCTTCGGCATTCGCGTTGGTATTCACCTCTGCGAAGATTGCTAGCACCTTGTTGATGCACCAGATAATATTGCTATCTCTATAGCTAATAAAATAAGTGCATTACATAAGGTTGACACGCAGGTCATTAAAGTGCAATCATATGGCTCCAGCCATCATGCCGAATCATGACACGCAGGTCATGTTAATTACATCATATAGCCATCTCATACATAATCAAATTGAGTATGAGCATTGCTATACCACATCACATGCAAACCATCCTGCAAAACCAAGTTAGACGCCTCTAATCGGTTTATACAAAATTTTATTTTACGTGGCTTCTAAGGTTTTGACTCAAACCGCAGCTACCAACGTTTATCATCAAGTATGATAATTCAAGTTGCTAGATTAACTTTCCAGGGTGTATGAAACACGAGATGATAATACCTCGAGCCCCATACTAAACTTTGTCATACGTGTGACCCCGTGCAGATCATATGTGCATTGCCCTTTCGTCTGCGAAACATCCATCTTTCTCTTGACTATGGTGGAACCCAAAGAACTGTTAGCACTTCGTTGATCTGTCAATCAGCATACTCAGGAGCAGCATGAAAGGATCGCGGATTGCCAGAACTTTGTAAGATTCCACCATTCCGTCAAGATATGGACTACGCAAATTCACGGGAAGCAACAGGAACATCGGGTAACAGATTTCATCGGGCTATGGGGACTCCATTTGCTCGTGTTGTGACAAAGAAACAGAGGGACGGGATGAGCAAGGGAAAATCGAGAGGAGACAGGAAGAAGAGAAGCGCGGGGCGAGGCGTTGGCCTAGGTTACCGGCAGGGTCGAGGGGTCGGGTGGCAGCACAGGGAGCTCGGGCTTTCGATCTAGATCGAGATCGTGGGCAGCGGCTGCGGGTGCGACTATGGGGCTGGGAGGCTCTCATGTCCATCAGATCTGAGATCTGACGGCTCAGATCAAAAGAGGGGATGGAACAGAGGGGAGATGGGGATTGGGTAGGCGCGTGGGTTGATGGATGACCAGGTGGCGGCGGCTGCTCGTGATTGGAGGCTAGGGCTAGGTTTGCACTGATTTAGCTAGGGTTCATCTGCTATAAGACTACTCATAATGGTAGTAACATAGGTAGTAACATAGATTCCACCTAAGCAAAAAGTATGATGTGGCATCCAATTAATGAGAAGAGAGAGAAATTGAGTAACTTAGCATGTTACTACCCCTATGAGTAACATAACGCATACCAATGCAAAATGAGTCTATAAGCTAATAAATGAAAGGCTTAATGTTACTACTCATATGTTACTATGCATCGTGGAGGTAGTTGTTGTGGAACGCGACAGAAAACAAAAAAATTCGGTATAGCGAGCACGCCCAGGACCACTATGGAGACTGCATACAAGGTTTGATCTGATCCGTACCGACTCGAAGCGCAGCGGAAGAAGATTCGGTGGAGATCATTGGTGCAGATCCCCACAGCTAGGATTTTACAACCTCCCAACCGCGAGGATGTACTCCCTCGTCAGACAGCCCTTCGGGAGGCGGTCGGACAGTCCCTTGGACGATGTCGCGGACAGCCCTTCGGGAGGACCCTCGAAACTCGAACGAAGACTCGGACAACCCTACAGGAGGACACACGAACAGCCCCTCGGGAAAAAGATCGAAACTACGACCTCTCTATGGGGTTGCACACATACGGTGTCATCTATCCGGCAGGGCTTCGCCGTCCAGAACTAGTTCCTGCCGGAACCCAGACAGCCTTTCGGCTCTACGAAAGACTCTTTTCGTGGGAGGGAGAGAGAGAGCTTGCAAAGCAAAGCATGTGTATGAGAGCACAAGGATGAAGATATGGCAGCCCACATCTCCTCTATTTATAGGAAAACCAAGGGTAGGGTTGGGACTTGAAAATACCAAACTACCCCCACTTTATGTCACACATAAAAAACATAAGAAGGAAAAAGGGGTGCCATGTGGAGCTCCATGGAGGAGCTCCACCCTTGGCCGGCCAACCCTTGGGGCCCCCCCATGAGGATCTAACTTGCTCCCCAATCCCTTCTAGAAGCCTTTTTGGAAATATCCAAAAAGGTCCTTTTCCATAAATATCCAAAAAGCACTTTCACTATTCACGACGACATTTTTCAGCGTCCGATCGAACTGAAAATATTTATGTGGGCTTAGAACAATTCTAGTACCCCACTAAAATAATTTTTAATGCGATCCAGAACAATTCCGGAATAGTGATTTTCATCTGCGAAAAGCATCTGAAGCGGTTCCGGCAGCTCCGGAACATTTCCGGTTTTTCTTCCGGAAAATTCCCAGAAGTTTCCAGAATGATTCTGGCACACTCCAAGAATTATCAGGCATGTGCCGAAAACAATTTGACTTAATGGTATCCCTTGAAACTACTTTTTAGTTTTACCGAAACTGTTCCGGTGACCTGTCTGCGGAACTTTTCCGCTGTCCGAAACTTTTCCGGTGTCCGAAACTTTTCGGTGATATTCTCTCAGACTCCGTGTCTAGTATTCAACAGATAGATGACCCTTAAGCGTGTGACCCTATAGGTTCGGTGAAGCATAGACATTGACCTGGAACCCCTTCCGATCAATGATCAACATCGAACCGTGGACACCCATATTGACCCCTATACCCACACGAATGAATATTCGAGTGAACCTCTAGTTTCCGTGAGCTATTCCTGTTGCTTCGCGATATGTTACAATTACCCGAGGTGAGACATGTAGGCATCCTCGTGGATCAACAACTTGTCCATTATGCCAGTTACCTCGTTGCCGGTATTGTTCTCTTTTCTCATTCCCGTGTTCCGGCATCCCCATGATCAAATCACAAAGTGTCTGGCCAGACGATGATGGATACCGTAACACCGAGAGGGCCCAGAGGTATCTCTCCATCGTCGGAGGAGCAAATCCCAATCTTGAGCTAACAAGTTACTTGACATACTTTTCCATGAACCCGTAAGCCGCCGTAATAGCCACCCATTTACGGATGACGTTTAACAAACCCCAAAGTTCATGAAGCAAGCATGAAGAAACTCGATACTCTCATGGTCTAAGGAATTATGCAAACGTTAACCATCTCTGTGTTATTTACCATTAACTTGTGACGAATGTATCTCATAGCATAACATCAATTCAGATCGATTCAACACGAGTGTTCTACCAACATCGCGTCCTCAAAATTGCCGGCATAGCCATGCCCATGATCAGGAAAACAGGACCATCATGCAACACTTGAGCCAGTCTTAGAGGCAAGACTAGGAATACAATTTACCGTTTATTATACCACACGTGCACATGAGTTTCCCTCCAAGCCTCGTTTAATTTGTAGACTCGAGAATCATTGTAGTTATAGCATGGAACATAAACATTCATTACAAACTTTGGAGATGCAAAATAACTGTTATTACTGCCTCTAGGGCATATCTCCTACAGTAGTAACTTAGACTAGTAACATATGCATGTTATTACTCTATGTTACTCCCCATTGTGACTAGTCTAAATAGCAGGTAGCTAATAGGAGGGGATTTTGCATCGTTTTTGGACCATGCATACGATTGCCATCGGACCTTACAGATCGGAGGGGGTTAGGGTAAGACTTAGGTGGGTTGTGTTTAGATGTATAGGGGCTAAGATGAGAGGGAAGTTGCAGCCTGACATTGAGTTTTAAAACCGAAAATGTCCGACGAAGAAACCGACTTTAGTGTCGTTATAGGTTTAACAGTTGGGCTATCAAACGACCTCCGAAAGCAACAAAATTTGGCGGGAGGTCTACCTACACTATATTAATACCAAATGTCAACTTTCAACCTATTCCGAGAAAGTTTTTATACGCACTTAAAAACAATATTTTTTTACAGTGCCGCAGGGGCGTGCGTGTGTGTTTGGTCTTGAAACGGTCATCGACGAGAATAGAAAGAACCGACAACTACGAACGGATGCAAGTTTTGAAAAATGACGGCGACAGAGTGTCGATGCAATGCTAATCATGCGGATGACGCGATGATGAATGTGTTAAACAAATAAAGCACGTAGCAAAACTCTGAATAACTTCAAGGCATCCGAAGCGTTAGTCTCGAGATGTTACAACTCTCCTCCACTAACAAGAGATCTCAACCCGAGATCTTAGATTGAGAAGAGGAAGAGGAAGAGGTAAAAACTCAGTTCCTTCTTTGGCAAATGAGTGAAACCAACAAAACTTTGAGGATGCAAAGAGATCAAGAATGGCACAAAGAACAAGAACGAATTTGAAACCGTTCTGATTGAAACAAGTAGACAAGGAACGAGAGATAAAGAATTCGAACAGAACTTCAGTTGAAAAGAGAAGGAAAACTTGATATGATGGAAATAAATTGAAAAGATAGCCACAGAACTCCGGTTAAATGGATAAGCAAGGAAAGAACATGATCTTGACAAACGAGATGATCAGTCGAAGAGAGCAACAACATAATGCCCCCAGAACAAAATAATAGAAACTAGATCATTTAACAGAGTAGAAAATGCTAACTTCTACCATTATTTAATTTGAAGAACATCCCAAGACATAAGGATTTAATGGAGTTCTTATAAAATCAACAATGGAAAGAACAAGTTTGTTGTGAGCTTATGGGAAATATCTCAAAAGTATGAGGTGACAACCGGCCACTAATAGAAACAAAGATTGCTTGGGAGGAACAAGATATGCAAAAATTGAGAACTTGGGTCATTGATAAACACCATAATAGCAATAATCCTTAGGAAATGCTTTAGGTGAAATCCATCAAAGATATCTCTAAGAAAGGAATGATGGGTTGAATATCTCATTCTTAACAAATTCTCTTCGAGACTCCTCATGAATCAAGAATGATATAACACCAGCTAAAATGATAAAGGAGAATGAATTGCACTTCGAAATGCAAGACAAAGAATACTTGAGCTACTCTAACAAGAATATTGAAGAATACTCCGAGAATGAATAAAATCCTTGATGAACAACCATGAAGAACCTTCGTATACAAAAGAATGATCAAAAGAAATGAAGGTTGAAAATAATAAGATTGAGGGCTAGCAAAGATTTAGATGGAACTCCGTGACGAGATACTTGAGAAAATTTCGAACTCCGGAAAACAAAAGATAAGAACACTCGAAATCAAGAATTTGATATGATGAACAACCTACGGAAGAAGGAATTAAATAACCTTGATGAACTAAGAACAAGAATTATGTTATGCGTATCCTTCATCAAGTTAAATTGATGACAAGTAATGGAGTTGACATACTACTTATTCTTCTTGAAAAGATTGAAGATAGATAAAGGCACAAACTTGAAGAAGTCTTCAATAAAACACCAATAAGAATTTGAAATGAATGAGGATACTACGAATGAATGGAATTACATGAGAACAAAGAGATCATGATCCGGCTAGAGAAATATTGAACGAAGCACCAGAATAATTGAGATACGAATGAAGAGACACCAATTGATAAGAATTTGAGAACGAAAGATGAAAGCCAAGAATAAATAATTCTTGTGAAATGATGGCCTTTAGAGGATCGAGAAATGACAACTACTCTAAAAAGCTCCGGATAGATATGGAACAAAATTCTCAAGATTGAAAACAATTTGAAAGGATAGCAACAAGCTGGAACCATGCATCTTCGAAAGGATGGATAAAGATTTAAAAGGAACTCTCCTTCGATCTTCATCGCAGAGAATGATGGCGAGAAACACCAGCAAGAATTACCGAGACACTCCAGAACAATGAATAGAAAAGTTTGAGGCCACGATGAAAATGATTTAGAAGTGACCTCGGGGAAGGAATATGACTAACAAAATTCATTGTTATGTCATATTGAAAAGAACTTGAGTACATCTTTGGAAAGATTAGAAGAGCCAGGTAAGATCCTGGGAGATGACCTGTAGTTTATGGGCCCACTCAAAGAGAACACCGTTGAAACAATTGGTTAGAAAAGAGAGATTGCACTAGTACAAATTAAGAACTTGATGGGGTGAGAACCCTCGAAATAATTTAAGGGATACGAATGGAATTAATAGTCTTATGAGATATCTTGCCACTCCGTATAGAACAAAGAGAGATGACTAAACAAGAGAGGCTTGGATAAGAACTTCCAACAAGAAAATCATTTAACGAATGAAAAGGATATGATGAACACCGAGAGGTTGAATTGAATTCACCGGAGGAGAATAACAATGAGAACAAAGGTTATGAGGATAGATCTTGAAACTGAAACTCCCGAGAATCTCCACAAGGAAGCACCAGATACAATATGGAAGAAAAGAAAGCGGAAGCATCACATGAATAGAAAGGCACTTAGATGATAATTTAATCATTGAAGAAAAAGGGCGGGAGGGTGGGAAAAACAAAGACAACTTATATAGGTGAAAAGATCTTTAGAATAAATACGAGGGTCAATTTTGCAAATATTGGAGAGGATTGAAATAGCTTGAAGAGAAGCACACCGGTCAAAAATAATTTCATGACAATTCCGGTTAATCAAACAGATTAGCATTTCCATAGAAATATGAGAACAACGCTTAGGAAAGATATGAAATAAACACTCAACATAGAAGCAACTCGAATTACCATACTCAAGGACGAGGCTTGCAAATTAAGCTGGAAACAAATACATAACCCATTATGCAATTGTTTGACGGATAATCCTAGGTAACTACTTGATTTCCCACCTAAGAACTCCCGAATTTTGTCTGGTTATGCAATCTGGTCCAATGGATACACAGAGCAATTAATGAATAAATCACTCAAATCCTAGCAATAATACTACACCTCTAGTGTATCACATCCGTCAACACATAGCCAGAGAAACCTCGGAAACTCATCTACCTCAGACCCTCATAATCACCACAATACTAATTATGGTTGTACATCTCGATGCTCTCCCCAGTACTGGGTGACGCCAAACTCCTCTCGCCACAGACAGTATTGAAGCAATTTCAAACATATTCGTCTCGAGATACTAAGGAAACTAAGCGATAGCGAGTGTGATAAGAATCCCCGGGACACTTCTATCCGAAATTGACAGGAGGCACTAGGAAAAAAATCCCGATCACAACGTCATCATATAGTTTCCAAAATACCCGCGTGATCCTAAATTAATTTTGAGTGAGAAGAGGTATAGAAAAAATTCCTATGTCATGATTCCTCACTAGAGCAGGGAAGAAGAGTAAACAAAATCCTACTCTCCGATATATAACTAGACTCAAAATAGTGCTTTTTTCTAGACTTGACTCGACCAGTTCGGTCAATAGAGGGGGCTCCTAGGTCGGTACTGCTCTGATACCAACTTCTAACGCCTAAGATGCGCTCCTATCCTTATTTTGGCTCGAGGGCCTCGACAGGGATAGAAGCGCATCTCGTCGTCTCGCAAGAATGGATATCTTACAATTACATGTAAAGAGGAGATGAGTATATGGAATTGGCTCACACTCGCCAAAAGCTAAATCATGAACATCTCAATACAACATACATCCAATCACCATATAGAAGAGCAGGCTCTCACTACGGACAAAATCAAACGATAAAAGCGACATCCATCCTTGCTATCTTAGGCTGCCGGCTTGGAACCCATCCTAGATCGATGATGAAGAAGAAGAACTCCAAATCAAACAAGCATCACTCTCATGTCAATGCATCACATTACCTATACCTGCAACTATTGTTGTCATAATCTGTGAGCCACAGGGATTTAGCAATCTCATTTCCAAGGGTATCAAGACTACCAAAACTTAATGGGTGAGGTATGGTTGAGTGGTGAGGCTGCAACAAGCGCTAAGCATTTGAATATGTGGCTAACTTATGAGTACAAGAATAAGAATGGCGATCTATGCATAATCGAACGTGAACTAGTAATGATCAAGAAGTCATCCTGAACACCTACTTACGAATCAAATATAACCCCACTGTGTTCTTTGTGAGATTAGAACTCACAAGAAGAGACGGCCGTGGTTACACACATGGTTGGTGTATTTTATTTTAGTTTACTTCAAGTTTGCTATGACCGGGTGTTAAACAAATTTCGAAGTTACTACATAACCGCGGACATGGATTTCCGAAAGATTTAATCCTACAGGGGTGCTCCAACTCAATCATCACAAACTAGCCACAAGCTGCGTGGAAAACCTCAACCGCGGGATAGCCCGTAGTATGCTCAAAATTCTGGTGGAAAACCTCAACCTCAAGATATCCCAAAGTATACTCGGATCCCGGTGCACAAGACGTTCGAGAAAAGTAAAACAAATATAGCAAGGCCACCCGACGTGTCGATGAACCCGATAGGAGATGCGTATCTTGTTTTTGAGGACACGATAGATGAGCAATACGTATGGTGGCCTGATAGAAATCCCCCAAGTTGCCCCGGGATGGTCCCACAAGTGGCTCTATTTTGGAGCAACACTCATGAGGAGCTCTGGGCCGGGATGTTGTTTAAATTATCCACGGGTGCCTGTGGGTCCCTATGCAATTTTATTAGTTATTAGGAAAATGAAGTACCAATGATGGGCCTTGCTAGAAGAGTTTTATCACAAAACAAAAAACAAGGGGGTACCCATAACAACCCCAAGCATGTTAGGAGTGCTCAATATGGAACATAACACCGATACACAAGTAACAGGGTGGCAAAGGTGTAACAAAACACCGAGCAAAAGGCCAAGCCTTCCACCTTTTACAAGTATATAGGTGCATTAATTTAAATAGCAATCATACTGTGATATACCATAGATATCCATGTTGTCACATGGAAACAACCTGTACCTGTAACTAACAATGCTATAAGAAGGGTTGAGCAAGCGACAACTTAGCCAAACAATGGTTTGCTGGGAAGGTGGAGGCGTTAGAGGCTTTTCATGGCAATGTTGGGAGGTTTGATATTCAAGTGGTAGGCATCGAGGCATGATGATAGAAGCGAGACAACTAGCATAGCAATGATAGTAGTGGCATCCTAGGAAATGGTCATCCTGCCTAAGATCCCGCTTGGAAGAAGGACAAATATGTGAAGTAGATGAACGGGTGTTGTCGAACGAATCCTCACACTTCGAATCGGTTTAGGAACTCTATCGAGAAGAAACAATCTGGAAACAAATAAGTGACACGTTAAAAACCATAACATATTCATGACATGATGCACAATCAAGTATAATGCATGTCCGGTTTAATTAGGCATGGGATGGCAACATGCAACAATCAAACACTACAAATTAAGTGAAGTTCAATATGTAACAAGTTGCATATTGAGAAACTCCACGTTCGAAACATTTAGTTCACTCCCGTTTAGGTAATCATCAATATAAAATGTTGTTAAACATGGGTGATCATGGCATAAGGTGAATATGGAATTATGCAATTTAAATGGAGAAGGGTAACATACATATAACAAATTCATAACTCTTCATATACGAGAAATATGGTTAATGTTGTTTAACTAAACAATCATTTTAAATGTTGTTTATCATGGCAAGAGGTGAATTAAGAACTACTACATCAAGTACGCGTTTTAAATGAGGCTGGAAGCAACATATAGCATTACCAAAACAATCTCATATGCAAATTATGAATTTGGTCTAGATCTAACTAAACATATTTTATATTTATTGAATAGTAAAATAGAGTGCACCATGTTATTCTGCACATTTTTCTAGTCAAGTTACATATGTGGAGCATTTTAAACGGAGCTACGATTATTTACTTATGAAATAAATCATTTTAGCATGGCATTTATACAAATTAATGCAATCAACAAGTTTAAATATTTTTATCATGGGTGGAAGTTGGATATTATTAATCTAAAAAAAATCTGGACATTTTTCATATATAAAGTTTTTACATGTGATTCACGGTTGATGAGCTATTATATGCATGAACTAGAGGGACTTTTCAACAATTCTATAATTCACTGGTTAATTAACAAATTCACGGAACGAAAAAAATGCAGCGGGCCAAATTTGAGTAGCCCAACAATTCAGAGAGGGTGCAACACACTATCCAACGCTCATGGGCGGGGGTTTGGGCACTTTGGTCGTCACCTGCAAGCCACCTAGCTGACGTGGATCTGGGCCCCACGAGGAGGCGACCCGATCGAGGGGGTGGTGCGGCTAGGCCTGGGGGATGCCGGCCTCGCTGGCACAACTATTAGGTCTGGCTGTGGCTGCTGGCGGCTTCTAGTGCTGGCGCTCGGTCAATGGGGTCATGCGAGAGCAATGCTCGATGGGGTGCCTCCGATGGAGACGAGGGACCTAGCGGTGGCGCGGCTTGGGGAGGCACGAAGGAGGTGGGAGCGGGACGGATCTAGGCAGATCCGGTTGGGGTGGCTCCAATCCTGATGACGGTAGACAGATCTTGGCGAGGGCAGAGCATATTGGGCAGCGCGGTAGCTATGAGGGATCCATATGCTCCTGTTGTGATGGAGAAAGAGAGGGAGCAGATGAACAAGGGGATATCGAGAGGAGATATGAAGAAGAGAGGAGCGGGGTGAGGCGTTGGCCTGGGTTGCCGGCGGCTCGTTGGGGCTGGTCGAGGTGGCGGCATGCCGGCGGTGTCGAGGGGTCCGACGGCAGCAGAGTGAGCTCGGGCTTCCAATCCAGATCGAGATCGTGGGCAGCGGCTGCGGATGTGAGTGTGGGGCTTGGAGGCTCTCATGTCCATCTGATCTGAGATCTGATGGCTCAGATCGAAAGAGGGGCTGGTATAGAGGGGAGATGGGATTGGGCAGGCGCGTGGGTCAATGAACGACCGGGTGGCGGTGGCTGCTCACGAATGGAGGCTAGGGTTAGGTTTGCACTGATTTAGCTAGCGTTCATCTGCTATAAATAGCAGGTAGCTAATACGAGGGGATTTTGCATAATTTTCGGACCGTACGATTGCCATCGGACGGTCTGGATTAGACGGGGTTAGGGTGATACTTAGGTGGGCTGTTTTTAGATCGGCTAGGGGCTATGATGAGAGGGAAGTTGCAACCCGACACTGAGTTTTAAAACCGAAAACGTTCGACGAATAAACCGACTATAGTGTCGCTATAGGTTTAACGGTTGTGCTATCAAACGACCTCCGAATTGAACGAAATTTGGTGGGTGGTCTACCTACACCATATTAAGACAACACACCAACTTTCAACCCATTCCTTGAAAGTTTTTATGCGCACTTTAAAAGAATATTGTTTTTACAATGTCATGGGGTGTGCGTGTGTGTTTGGTCTCGAAACGGTGGTTGACGAGAATGGAAAGAACCGACAACTATGGACGGATGCAAGTTTTGATAAATGATGGCGAAAGAATGTCGATGCAATGCGAATGACGCGAATAATGTAATGATGAATGCGTTAAAAAAATAAAACACACAATGAAACTCTGAATAACCGCAAGGCATCTGAAACGTCGGTCTCGGGCTGTTACACTATCCTGTAATCCTGACATTCTGCACTGACAAACTCTCCCTGTGAATAGATATAGAGGAGTGGAAAAGATAAGCATCACAAAACACAAGCATTTTGTAAAATTTGAACTCAAAAAGTTTAGTTTCAGACTTATGTTGTATGGGTTTTGGTTCCATCAAGTTTCAGTTTTCGAAGCATCCAAGACTGACATTCTCCTTAACACAAACTTGGTCCCCGTTTTTGGTTTCACTAAAACAGTGACTCGGTCTCACCGAGAATGTTCTAAGAGCCCTAAAACTCAAATTGGTGACACATATTCGTTTCCACTTTGTGACTCCGAGACGCAAATGGAGGAAACCTAAACCTAATTTTTTTTGTTTGCCTAATCTAACATAATTTTCTATTGGATAGATGCATTTCATATGGTGGCAAGATGTGGAACTTATCCTAATGCGCAAGAATCTGAGCTTGGAGCACACAAGGGATCGAAATCTTACCCTAACCCGGTGAAGATTTCAGTACGACATCAACGAAGGGGAAGATTTCCGTTAACGGCAGCGGACTCTGGCGACGAGGGCACACGTGAGGTGAGGTAGACGTCTGTAGACACGAGCGGCGATAGCGGAGGGTGCAAGATTGATTTCAAACTTCAGACCCGTAGGATATATGTACCCTCCTGCTATCGGCGACACCAAAACTAAAATTTCGGTTCCACCGAGATGCTTAACCATCTGGTGGACAAAGAAACTCGATGATGCCGAGATTTTATGATTGGTAGTATCGAGATTGAAAACCTAGATCAACCCTAGTCTTCGGTGAAACTGAGTATTTAGAGTTGGTTACACCAGTGGCACATGGGAGGTTTTGGAAGTCAACCCTTGTCGAGACGGAACTCCAAGTGCTCCTCACACAAAGGGTCCAAAAAGTGCTTGCTCAAATTTTGTGATGTAGCATAAATAGAATTTGAAATGAGAAAGCATAGATAGCTAGAGGGGGTACTTAGGCATTCTTGTAAATCCAATTGGCTAGAAAAATGAAAGCCAAATAACAACAATTGGATGTCCTCGAATGAGCAAAAATATGCATACCAACATGCTCACACAAAAAGATGTCAAATGAAATATGGCAAACATGCACAAGCACTCTAGTATCTACCAAGCACTTTGGCGATGACGAAGTCATCTATATATGAGCATATTGACTTAAGAGCAAAGTAATAATACTTGATCATAGGTCATACTCGTCGTTTAAGCACAAGTGGGGTTGCCACTTTTACATAAAGATTTTAATGTGTTCACACCTTGTGAGATGCTTTGAGTCAAGTCTTAGAGTAAAGATCCCCCTTGATGTGACACCCCCCAAAGAGGGATAAACTAACCTTGGGTTTTGTCGTTGAAGACTTCATGCAGGTGTTGTAGTAGTGGATGCTCATAGTAGATGAGAATCATCTTGAGTTGGGAGTCATCCTTGTTGTTTTGTACTCTTCTCACCTACATGGGTTAGTCCCACGCAAGGAACAAATACAAGGATATCTATGGACATGGAGTGAAACACATGTAGTATGATGTCCATTGATTCACTAATTACCCTGTCCCTTGCTTACCTATGAGGGAATATGTGACTCCTTGAACATTGCATAAGGTTGGAGTTGATTGCAAATACTTGCCAAAAATGAATGTGAATGAATTTTGTTGGCGGAGTGATCCCTCAAGAACTTCTCTTGTTCTTCTTGGGGACCCACATCAACTTGACGGGGATTGTTGGAGTTGAAGTAGTCTTGATGAAGTATAGCTTGTAGTGTCCTTGGGAACCCACTTGACCAAGGCTTGAGTTTCTTCTTCAAATGAATCAATCTATTCTTGAAGCTTGGCCTTGCCCTTGAGCTTGTGGTCTTGTTGTGGAAGGTCATATTTTGATACGGGGCAAACCCGAGGGTGACCCGATCTTCACGAATTGGAGGTGGGTTCAGGGAGGAACACGAAGAACACGAGGGGAAAACATAGAGAAATCAAAGGGAAAAACACTCTATTGGACAAGATCCACACCAAGTACTCCTCCAATCAAAAGCAATATATGAGGTGGATCCATATCCAAGAACAATAATGGAAATAAGGATACATAGGTAGTTCATCCAAATCTCTAGGAGAGGTGGGCCTTGGAATCCGTAGATGGCTCTTCCCTCGAAAGGGGGCTTGACATACTCAGGGATCTTCTCTAGTGGAGGCCTCGATCTCCATGAGAGAAGTAGAGGAAGGAGCAAAGCTCATGTATGAATGAGCTATCACTTTGCTAACCCTAGAAATGAGGTGGGGAAGAGTATATATAGTCTCAGGTGAATGGAAGGGTACACGGGCCAAGTCCTGAGTGGCTGTGCGCAGATAGGGGCCGAACGTCCGGAGGTTTTTGGACTTCCGACTGCTCATGAAGGTCCGGACGTCCAGAGGAGGCCGGACTTCCGAGGATTTGGAGCGGATGTGTAGCTGTTGGATTTCTAGAGCATGTCGGATGTCTGGTGCTCGGTCATCTGGAGAGGCCCGATCGTCGGAGGCTAGGATGTGTCGAACGTCCGGGAGGCGTCAGTCGTCCGACCACTAGAGTCTGTCGAACGTCATGTGTCCGACCGCTGTAGACTCCGCAACTCTGTCTTCTTCCATCTTTGCTTCCATGCTTCCTTTAAGGATGGAGTAGTAATTTCTTGGCGCTTTCACTCCTCCTCGTGATCCGTGAAGGTCAAACAATACCTATGTATGCACTCGGAAGGAGTGTCAAGTAGTATACCATCCTCGAAGAGGTTAAGTGAACACGTGTAAAGGAGATGATTCACCTTTATGTATGTGGAGTGGATGCCGCACGTGTCACTTGCCAAACATACTCTTGCCATGGTGATGTCCATAGGATGCTCCACATCATCCCCTCCTCCTTGGTAAGGATTCGTCATCAGATCAAAATCCAAATCACCATGTAAAGGAGATGGCGTTGCCGCGTAGAATTGGACGATCACCAAGCAATCATCACCATCAAGCTCTAAACGGGCACTCTCCAATGTCGCACCATCTTGTGATTCCTTCACAAGGAGCAAGCACGACAAACACTTGGAAAAACAAATGTATTTAGCGTTAGAGCAAAACCGAGCACTCAAGTGGTGAATCACCGCACAAGTGTTGTCATCATGCATAACATATGGTGTGAGAAGGGATTGTGTCATGGTATGTAAGCATACAAATTGAGCACAAGCAATGCAATCATGGAAACAAGTATGCCTAGGTGAGGTAGGGATGCAAATATGTGTGACAATATAACAAACATCTACCTCATGGTCATAGCACATATGCACAAAGCAATCAACAAATGGTCTATGGTAGGCATAGGAATCATTCACAAACACCAAGTAAAATGAATTGTTTAAACACATGGTGCAATCCAAAGTGCAAGACAATCCAAACATAATGTGCACATGGTGTATTGAAGATAGTGACGCACTCAACACAATATAAAGAGGAATTGGTCATCATGTGTGAGGCAATCAAGTCAAGAATGTAGAAAGCAACGTGGCATGGAAAATGTGAAGAATGGACATTGGTGTAACCAAGCATATGATAAGAGCAAACAATTCACAATTTGGATGCAACACACAAGGTATATATGTCATGAGGCATGGCAATGTGGCAATCGTGAAGAAAAGCAATATCACTAACATATGTGCAAGTAAGTGATCCAAGATGACCAATATGTGTCATAATACAGGCAACACAAGTAGGATGAGGCACAATATCCATGCTCAAGAAGGATGTCACCTCAAAAGCATGACCTTGTGCGTCTGTCACAATGCCGATGCACAAGCAAGTGCGATGTAGAAACGCGTCGGTGTAGCATGGCTCATTCTCAAGAGCTTGAATCCTCAACTCGCGTGAAGTGGAAGTTGACATGCAGTCTAAGTATCCTACACATGCATAAACAAAAGCAAAGAATGTATATGCATGGTAGATAAACACATCATCCATCATGATGGTTCTATTCTCTTGCACATAACCGTTAGGATCACAAGTGCGTGAATAATATGATGCAACAATGGCAATATTCATGGAACTAGGCATATGGTGAAAAGAAGGAAGATAAGCATACTTCACATGAAAGATGTCAAAATCTCCAATAATATGTGAGAAAGCTATAGGGTCAATCTCATTAGCAATATTAAAGGCATTGTTGCACTCTATTGGCAAATCTAGCATGAGAAAGGCAACACAAGGAGACATATGACAACATTCAATAGCAAGCATGTGCAAAGGATGGCAATGGTTGTCATCAACTGCATGAGAGGGGAAAGTAGTAATCATTGGTGATGCAACACAAGCAAGCCCAATGATCATGTCGTGCCAACTAGTAGTGCGAAAATGCAACATACTATAGGAAATCATGGCAATCATGTCATGTGAGCAAATAATAGACACAGACAATGCAATGACATATCGCAAGCATGGAAACAAAACATGATCAAGACATATCATAGGCATGGGGCACAAAGAAAACATGGCAATAGAAAGTAATATCTCCACCAAGCTTGTGAATACACATACAAGTACGAGAATCATGCGTCATGTGATATGCAAGGCATGGGTCACAAATGTATGGCAAGGGCATATAAATGAGCGTATCATGCAAAGTGAACATGGTAATATGGGCAAAGGATATATAATGGACAATAAACCATAACCATGTGAGGGCCATGTAGAATAAATGTGCGAAGTATTTGCGCAAAGGGGGTGGGTGGAGGGTAAGCACTCCATGGTGGCACACGTCTTCGTTGCTCTCTAGAGCTCTTTTCGTCAACTCGTGCGCTCGTGAGGTTGACGAAGAATCATGTGTACCTACACAACAAGGAGACACATGAAAGAAAGTGTGTGTGTGGTAAATATACACATCGTCCATCATGATGTGTGTGTGCACGTGAGAGTTAGCACAAGATAAGAAATGCTCAAATAAATTTGAGGCATGATGTAGGAATACGTCATCCATCATGCAATGATAGTTATTATGCTCAACATGAGTGGGACTCAAATTATAGCAAGTATGTGGCACATGCATATTATTCATGTGGAGCATATTGTGCACACAAGTATGGGTATCATGCAAGGGATGGGATGGAACAAAATCTCCTAAAATGTATGAGGAAACTATGGTGGTCTCCTCATGTGCAATAGAGGTAGCATAACATGGAGAATATGGACAACGTCCAAAACAATGCATACCCAAAGCATGGTGGTCATGGCATGGCAATAGTGAATAATTACGCAAGTGATGCAAAGGGAGCATGACAATATCATCACAAGAAAAACAAATGCCAATAACCATGGGTTTGTCATCTATGATATATGTGCAAACTGGGTTTATTTTAATGGCATATGCATAGTTACTACGATGAGATTGCAAAGATGCAATATGGGTGATCTCATGCATAACATATGACAAGTCAAGCGGATTGTCAAACATGATGTGACCAATATAATTTTCACATGATATCCTATGCAATATGGCGTCACAACTAATAGACTCCACATGAGAATCGGCAAACTCATCATAAATGGGTAATTCATCATATGTGAAAGTCGCATAATCATGAAGCATGGCAATAGGTGGATCATCATCATGCAAGCAAGCAATGTCCACTAGTGGGACAAGAGCATCACCTTCACCTATGTTACCTTTGTCATTCCACTCATGTGGTGTAGGTGAGGTGGCAAACACCAAATAGTTGTCATCTTCATTGTGATGGAACCATGTGGGGGTGCATCATATTCCATCATGGCCATCGTCTTGTCCAAAGGGAGGATGGAGTCGTCGAGGATCGGCATGTCGTCGTGTATGGTACCTAGCACCAAATGATAACACACCATAGAGGTAGATGTTAAGTTGTTACAAATCAAAATGGCCTCACATGCCCTATCAACTACCTCACTCTCTATATGTGGTGGTGGCTCACTCACTCCCTCTAAGTAGGTGCACTCAATGTCACATATGGTGGAGTTACTCATCTGATTCAAGTGGTGGGGGTTGTGGCTCTCCTCACATGGGAATTTGGGCAACTCATCATATATGTGGCTAGTTGGGAAGGCACTCTCACTCTCAATATGATGGCATAAGCCTCTCAACTCATCTCCAAACACTGCCGTGGTCGAAGGGCAAATCCCATGCTCAACCATCTCGCTCTCGCCTCCAAAGATGGAAGCGCCATTCGTGCTCTCCACCTTGTCGCTCGCCACCAAAGCTTGTTCCTTGATTGGCTCCATAGTTGTAGTCGTCATTGCACCGTCTTGAAAAAGAGTCGTGGTAGACTCGACATCGTCAATGCCACAAAGATGGATGGTGGTGAAGTCGAACTTTGTAGCATCATCTTGGAGCTTGTCAGGCTTGATCTTGGGAAGCTTTTCTTGAGGTGCTTGTCGAAGAGGATGCTACATATCCAAAGGCGAAGATGCCTTGAAGTCGGTTGGTGAAGATGCCAAGGTAGGTGGTGAAGTCGTCGAGTGGTTTTTGGTGTCAAGCTCGTGACCTTCACACTTGTTCTTTGTTGGACGCCTTGATGTTGATGTCGTTATTTCTTCGTGTCTTTGATGGTGTCGATGCCGATGAGATCTTGCCAAAGATGGTAGCTCGAGAGTATGTGCACTGGAGCGTCTTCTCGAAGATGAGGAAGACCTCTTGCGGTTCTTGATGAGGACCTTGAGCTCCTCCATTTGAGCATCTATCTTGGCATCGATGAAGTTCTTCATGGCATCGAACTTGTCGTGGTGGTAGAACAAATTAGATGTGTCATCCCTATCCATGGAAGCACTCGAGAAGGTGTGAGAACGAGATGGAATGAACATACAAAATTTACCTCTTTCTGAAGTTGTAGATGGATCTCAAAAGACCACAATGTATGCAAGGAAAAGAGTGCACTTGGTGAAAGACCTAGTCCAATTCTCAAAACCTACACAAATGGCTTATAGTGGAGGTCGGTGGGGTTAGTGGCACAAAAAACAAGGAAAATAAAGTCCAAGATATTGTAAATGTTGAAATAAATCCAATGGACTCAAAATGCAAAGCAAGTGATCACAAATATAGAGGAGGGTAATAGATAAACACACGTGGTGGGATAATGGGGCTTGTGCAACTATAGGGATGAGCAATACAAAATTTCCTAACGAAGACTAAGCTCGCATTGCACAAACATAAGGAGAGACGCTAGCTTGATTGCACATTTGGGCACGATTCACCACTTGGCACCAACCTTATTCATGCAAGCAAAATGTTTCTTATTCCATGTATACTTGTGCACAAGTATCTCTTTTCATGCTTAACTCTATGCTTATAAGCTTTTGATCTTTCTTTCTTGCTTAGAAGCTTTTTTTACTCTCTTCTATTCCTTTACACTATTCTTATTGAGCCTCAACCAACTATATGAGATAAGTATCACAAGATATGCATGGGAGCAAGCAAATGCACTATATGATATTTCAAATGATGCAACAATATGATATCGTATCACTATGGTGCACAAGTTTTCACAAAGCCTGTGTAACAGCCCGGGACTGATGCTCCAGAAGATTCCCCTTTTATTTCCATTATCGTCATGTGGTTCGTTTATTGTCGCATTTAGCATCGCATCATTCTCATCATCTTGCATAGCATCATCACTCGTTTTTGAAAACTTGCATCCATTCGTGTTCACCGGTTCTCTGAGTTCATGTTGTTGTCCGTCTCGAGTCCAACCACACACGCACGCGCCCGCGGCATCGTTTAAAAGACCCGTTTTTAAAGTGCGCAAACAATATTTTCGGAATGGGTCAAAACTTGGCAAACGGTCTTATTATATGGTAGGGTGACTGCGTGCCAAATTTCGTTGCAACCAGAGATCGTTTGTTAGCCAAACCGTTAAACCTATAGCAGCACTATAGCTGGTCAAATCGTCAAACGTTTTTCGATATTTAAAAACCTTGTTGCCGGGCTGACCGTGCTTTCCCTCTATGCTATGCCTAGCCCCTGTGCACAGTGCACAGAACCCTCTCGTGTGTCCGATAGCTTCCCTGAACCCGAATCGCCGAGTCGTGACCATTGGATCCGGGTCAACTCCGTAAATACCCCAAACCGTCATCGTTTTTCATTTGGACTCCCTAACCTAATTTTTCTGACATCCGATCTAACTCAAAAGGCCCTAACACTAGTCCACTTCGCTATATGTAGACCACCTAGACCTAGACCTAATCCCTAAAAATCCTCCCCCATGTCCAATCACCGCCGCCACCCCCACCTGGTCGCCTCCTCCCCCGGGATCCATCCCGACCAAACCAGCGTGTAGCCACCACACCAGATCTTCTTCCTCGATCCACCCGTTCCTCCAACCAATGAGCTCCCTATGCTCGAGCTAACCCCTTCGCGCCCTCATGCCCGCGGACGGGCTCATCCCCTGAGCATCGCATCGCCTTGCCGGAGGCCACCGTCAGTAACGTCGTGTGCCGGAGCCAGGCCACGCCCCCATGCCCTTGTCTCCGTGCTGTCGGACCCGCATCTCTCGCCTGCCGCGCCCATGCTCGCTCGCCTCCTTGAGCCATCCAAGGGGAGGTCGCCTCCATCGACTGGCTGCAAGTTGCAACGCCATCACAAGCAAGGTGAGCCATGTCGCTGGCTCGCTTGCCCATTCCATCCCTCTCTGTTCCTCTCTCATCTCAGCATCTCTTCATCTGTTCTCTCTGTCGACAGAAAGTAGCAGAAGCAGCACTCGCCCATGGAGGCCGCGTCGCCCGCGCAGCTCCAAGGCCTCCAGAGCCACAAATCAAGTGCGTTGACCCCTTCCTCTCTTCTCTTCTCTCTGTTTCCCCCTGGTCTCTCTAATCTCTCTCTCCCTCATCACTCAACTCTCTCCCGTGTCTATTTTCCTTCAGGGAACCACTAGGGGCATGGACGGGAGACCGTCACCACCATGGAGCTCCGCCACTGGCCGGATTCGGTGCCCCGAGGGCAGTATCCGTCCATCCCCATGGCCCTCGACCGGATCCCTTTTTTTCCAGCCCTTCTCCATCGTCCTCGGTCGTCTTCTCGTCATGGACACCGGCTCGCTTTCCCCGATGTGAGCAAGTCCCTCGTTCTGAAGCTTAGTTCTTTGGTCTAGATTCGTTCTGGCCGTTATAATGTTTAGCAGTGCCACTGCTTTCCATCGCAAAGTCATTGCTAGCCAAACTAATCACTGCCTCGTGCTGTCATCTAAGGGGTTGGGGGTTCGAATCCCAGCCTCCCCTTGTTTTGTTTTGTATTATTCTTTTAACCTGTTTTGTCTTCCAGTTTTCATGAGTTCAGAGCCTCAAGGTGATACATCTTAGGCATATCCATCTTGTATCAAAGCCACACCATAGCCCACTGGTCAGCATGCTATGTTGCAACGAGGTAGGTCATGGGGTCGATTCCTAGGAGCCTCATATTTTTGTTTCTTTGTTTTCTTCTTTTTAAAATGCTGTCCCACACACACTTGGGCGTGGTGTGTTGCTGGGTTACACTATGCTTCCAGATTCGGCCCACTTAGATTTTTTTTGCCTCTGCGAATTCCAACAATATCCACTCATTGCATATTTATAGAAAGACCATTAATATAAATTGCTAATATGTAATTAATCATGCATCCAGATAAAACATGCCATATATGTAAAATGTTTAAAATTTTGTTTAGTTTCACAATTTGCAACTTTCACCCATGGTTCAAATATTTAAACTTGTTGTTTGCATTAATTTGCATAAATGCCTCATATTTTTGTTCCTTTGTTTTTTTTCTTTTTAAAATGTTGTCCCACACGTGCTTGGGCCTGGTGTGTTGCTAGGTTGCACTATGCTTCCGGATTCGGCCCACTTAGATTTTTGTTGCCTTTGCGAATTCCAACAATATCCACTCATTGCATATTTATAGAAAGGCCATTTATTTAAATTGCTAATAAGTAATTAATCATGCATCCAAATAAAACATACCATATATGTAAAATGTTTAAAATTTTGTTTAGTTTCACAATTTGCAACTTTCACCCATGGTTAAAATATTTAAACTTGTTGTTTGCATTAATTTGCATAAATGCCATGTCAAAATAATTTATTTCGTATGTAAATAACCGTAGCTCCGTTTAAAATGTTTCACATATGTAACTTGCTTAGAAAAATGTGTAGAATCACATGATGACATTACTTTTGCTGTTTAACAACTATACAATTGTGTTTAGGCAGATCTGGACCAAATTCATAATTTGCACATGAGGTCGTTTTGGAAATGCTATATGTTGCTTTCGGTCTCATTTAAAATGCCTAGATGCTATAGTTTTTCATGCTTCACCTCTTGCCATGTTTAACAACATTTAATATTGATGAGTACCTAAACGAGATTGAACTAAATATTCAAATGTGCAGTTTCGTCAATATGCAACTCGTTGCATATTGAGCTTCATTTTAATATGTAGTAGTTGTTTGATGTGATTTGCCATGCCTTGTGTATTTAAAACCAGACATGCATCATAATTGTTTGAGCATCATGTCATGCATATGTTGTGGTGTTATCGTGTGTTGATTGTTGTTTCGGATTGTTCATTCTCGATAGAGTTTCGAACGCATTCGGAGTGTGAGGATTCGTTCGACTACGTTGGCCCGTCTTCTTCATGGACTCGTTCTTCTTCCAAGCGGGTTCTCAGGAAAGCTGACACATTTCCCTGGATACCACTACTATCATTGCCATGCTAGTTGTCCCTTTTTTATCGTTATGTCTCGCTACCTACCACTTGTTTGACAAGCCTCCCAACATTGTCATGAAAAGCCTCTAACCCCTCCACATCCCAGCAAACCTTTGTTTGGCTATATCACAGCTTGCTCAGCCCTTCTTATAGTGTTTCTAGCTGCAAGTGCAATTGCTTCCATGTGATGACATGGACATTCTTTTGTTATCATAATATTATTGCTATTTAATTTAATGCACATATATACTTGGTAAAGGGTGGAAGGCTTGGCCTTTTGCTCGGTGTTTTGTCATCTTTGTCGCCCTAGTTACTTGTGAACCGGTGTTATGTTCCATATTGTGCTCTCCTAACATGCTCGGGATTGTTATGGGGACCTCCTAGATTTTCGTTTTGGGATAAAACTTATCTGGCAAGGCTCAACATTGGTTTTACCATTTGCCAACCAAATAAAACTTGCATAGGGACTTTTTGGACCCCGTGGATAATTAATCAACAAACCTGGCCAGTGCTCTTCATGAGTGTTGGTCCACCTACCTAGCAGTCGACGGTGCCACCTCGGGGCAACTTGAGGCATTTTCAGGCTACCGTCCACTTTGCATAGACGGATGATGCCCGTGGATAGAGAGTGCATGACTCTAGATGCGGATCTGGCTCACCAGGAGGCCTTGCTGGATTTGTTTTTACCTTTCTCGACCGTCTTGCGCGTGGGATTTTGACTACACTTTGGGCTATCTCGAAGTTGATATTTTCCATCGGGATTCCGCAAATACTGTAACATCCCAAAATTTCATTTTGGAATGTTATGATATATATAGCTATGCATCACCATCACATTGTTTGATTGAATAAAATGGTTGAAGTGCTTCCTTTGAATTTCTAAAAGGCCACTTTCATCTTTCCCTTTTCCTGTTTCACCTATTTGAAAATCTCTTGTAAAGTTCAAAGAAAAGAGGGGAGTAACATGACACTCCACACCAGGGGCATCTTGGTGAGATATTTGAGTAATTAAACCAGGGGGTTATTTGAATTTTTTTCTTAAAAGGGTTTAAAATCAATTAAACAATTTTTGAAAATAATGTTTTTCAAAGTATTCAATATGATAGAGGAAATTTTTTTATTGAATAGCATTAATTCTCCTAATCATTTTGATATATATATTTCCTATATTTGGAAATGTTTTGAATGCTTTAACAGAGTTTTGAATGCCCTGGAATAGAAAAGGAAACGTTTTAATTTGAAACGGGCCGACCCACCCGCGTTTAAGTCCCGAAATCGCTCCGAGCCGACCGACCGACGCGCTGACGCCGCCCTCTCTCTCTGACACCCCGTCCCCACTGTCCGATCCCGATAACCCCGCGGTCACCTTCCTCCTCGCGCCAGACAGAGCTCGTCGGAGATCCCTCCTCTTCGGATCTCCCTCCTCTTTCCCTCCCTGACCACCGCACCGGCCCTATAAATAGCCCCGACTCCCCGCGCTCCATTTCCACCCTGAGCCCCCACTCTACCTCGCCAGAGCGCTGCCCCACAACCTCACCGGAGTTCGGCACTCGACCGAACCTCCTGAAGCTCGTGCCCATCGCCACCCTCACCCCGACCCCTTCCGACGCTGTCAATCGACGTTGGAGCTTCGCCGCCGTCGCCTGAGCACCTCGGACGCCGTCCCCAACCACCGGAGAGCCGCCCCCGTCGACTCGCCACCTCGGCCTCGCCGGAGAAACTCCACCGCCGGCACCCCTCCCTCTGTGAGCCCCTCTTCCCTTCCCTGGACCGTCCGATCTAAATCCAACGCCCTAGATTAGATCATTTAAAAGCCGAAACGGTACGCACTAAGTCTCGGACGACCGCTCGTGAACTCTCACTCGCACGCCCTCGCGGCCAATCACAACCTGACACGTGGCCCCTAACCGATCGTTATCAGTTTCTCTTTTTCTGTTTCTGTTTTAGAAAACAGAATGCATCCTGATTTTGTTTTTATCATATGTTTTAAAATATGTAGTGTTTTTAGTTGATTCTTTTTGCATTAGTTCACATATTTGATGTAGTTTATGTCTGTATGCTTAGATTTTAAATTTGAACTTTAAATTTTGAATCTAATCAAATTTGTTTAAATTACTAAATCTGTATAACTAGAGTTTAAAAATATATTTTTGAATGAATCTTTTTGCCACTGTTTGGTATTAGTTAGACCTATCATTCTACATAATTTGAGAATTTGTTTAATAAATTTAGTTACTGTTTTTAACAAAAACAGAATATGTCTAGTTCTTAATAGGTTTTAACTAAATTGATTTTTTATTCAATTTGAACCTAAATTAGTTTAAATTTTGTTTTTAGATTTCATTAGGTTCTGTTGATTCAACTTCAGGTGTATTTTTTTCTGTTAATAAAATATGTTTTTCAAATTGTTTTGTGCTCTAGTTTGAATAGGTTCATCTTGTTTTCACCATGTATATTGTTTAAAAGAAGTTTTGTAATATTTCTTTTAGCACAATATTTTCATAATGAAATACTTTCTGTTTTCAAATAAAATTTGATATTTAATTTTCTATTACCTAAATGTCTAGTTGTTCAAAACCAAATTTTGACTTGTATGTCTTAGTAGGGATTTTTGACACCAAATTTTTTATAGTCTCATACTTTAAGTGATTCATCTTTTGATTGTGATTTTGTTTGTTGAAGCTTTTGTTTACCTTGCTGTTGAATGAAGTGTTTTGTATTTATGCTTATGGTGTGCTCTTGTTTGATTCGTTAGATCATCCGGAGTGCGAAGCTTGTTATCTAGAGTCACTTGATTACAAGGATCGTCAGCAAGGCAAGTCACTTTGACCATGTATACCTATGTTTTATTGCACTAGTTCTACCATCTCCCCAATTGCATGCAAAGTAGGTAAATTGGAAACTTGGTTACTTGTTGTAGTATCATGTGGTAGGTACCCCTCAACCCTTTGACACATTGGCCCCGGGAAACGTTGTTTTACATTTTGCTTTGCTATTAGTAGACGGGGTTGGTTGTGTGATTCATGAGAGTTGTGAGTTAATAATTTCAAGACCCACATGATGATCAAGTCTTCAAGACTCCAAGTTCTTCAACTTACCTCTGGGTGGATGATGGTTGAACGGCGCCCTGGAGAAACCAGTGGTTAGCCTAGATGATGCTGGAGAAGTGCCAGTATTCATGCGGAAAGGTCCACCCAGGCACAAAGAGATGGATGGATGCTTCAAGACCCAAGGCTTACCTACACAGCCACTAGCCATTATGGGCTCTGGCTTGGTTGGATATTGTGGCGACCCTGGAAAGGCGGTGCTACGAGATGTAGAAGAACGGTAGGAAAGGATGGGCACCGACAGAGTCTTGGGGAAACCCTTTAAAAGACCATGTTTTGGTCATCCGTTTCTCAAACACCATGAAGTGCAAGAAGTCCAACGGAGATGACCAAATCTTGTGGGGAACGTGTGCAAAACTCTGCAAAGTACCCAAACCTAATCGATTAGCCGTGTCCACGGTCATGGACAGTTTGAGCCAAAGGAACTGAAACGATGTGGAACTCTCAACACAATTAATTATATTGATATAGGTTATTAATGTCAACTTGGGTATGAGAATTGGTTGGTGGAACCATTTCATTAATCAACCAACATTGTAGTAATTATGCCTTTGCCCTCTCTTGTTGTAGGAAAAATTTGGCTTTATGCAAAAACTTACTACCCCACCTACCATATTTGCATATGACTAGATGATTACTTTACCCCCTCTCTTGTGACTTTCCCGGCATATTCAATATGCTAACCTATACGGCTGCAACGTATCATGTTGCAGAGTACTTTTCCGACCAGGAGTGAGGATACGCTCTACGCTCGGTGAGATGCCCTTGGAGTCAGATGGACTCATCTACCTTTGGAGCTTCCGCAAGATTAGTTATTCTCATGAGTTGGCCTTCGGCCACTTTATTGTAATTCTTATTATAATAAAGGACTCGATATGAGATTTTGATTTATTAATGCTGTGTGATTTCCCTTTGATATATACATTGATGTACCGTGTGTGTACCAGCATGATCTTGGGATGGTACAGAAACACCGAAGATTCGACCTTTCAGGTCGGGTCGCTACAAATACTACGGGTGATTCCGCGGGTGAGGAATTCCAACGCGGCGTGTGGTTAATTGATGATGGATGAGTTGGAGCACCCCTGCAGGGTTAAATCTTTAGGAAAGCTGTGCCCGTGGTTATGTGGCAACTTGAAAACTTTGTTTAACACTCGGTAAACTCTAATAAAATACACCAACTATGTGTGTAACTGTGACTGTATCTTCTCGTGAGTCCTTATCCGAGAGAGAACACGGTGAGGTTATGTTTGACGTAAGTAGGTGTTCAGGATCACTTAGTGATCATTACTAGTTCACGTCCGTTATGCGTAGACCACCCACTTTACTTTCTGTATTCGTAAGTTAACCACTCAAATAAATGCTTGGCTGCTTGCTGCAGCCTCACCACTTAACCATACCTCACCCATTAAGCTTTAATAGTCTTGATACCCTTGGAAATGAGATTGCTAAGTCCCTGTGGCTCATAGATTACTACAACAACAGTTGCAGGTACAGGTAATGCGATGATTTGACGTAAGCGTGATGCTTGTTGAAAGCACATTTGCTCCCTTGATGGTTTTGGTAATTAAGAACAACATATGAGTCATTGAACTAATGTTTCCACCAAGAATATTTCAGGACAAGTTCAATGATAGGAATGGCAAAAGGATTAAGGAGATTGTGGAATTACCCCAAGATGCAAGGAAATAGGTTGGCCAAGCTTCAAGCAAGAGGACTTTACATTTTACATTTGTGAGAAATCACTTTGAGTCCATAGGAAAGCCAATACTATTAAAAGGGGGTAAGGTTTTGATTGTGAACAAAAAGCTCATACGTGGACAAGTGATAGTCACCAAAAACATTCACAAGCTCTCCCATCAAAGTCTGTCTCTAGCTAAACTTGCAAAATCGGTGCAACCAATATTCCTATCCCGGTGCCATCGATTCCAAACCCTAGACAGACTCAGCCAAATCCTAGGCACTTCGGTACAACCGACACTGCTTTCGGTGCCACCGAGTTGGGTTGCCAACTTTCTATTACGCAAGTTCACACTTTTGGTCCGTCCGATAATGTTGAATCGGCGTCACCGAGTTTGGCATTTCTAACCGTTGGTCACCTTGTAGGTGCAACCGAGATTCCTATATCAGTCTCACCAAGATTCAAAAGTTGCCACCTTTTGGTCACTTCGGTACCATCGAGATTAACACATCAGTGTCACCGAGTTGGTCATTTTGTGTGTAACGGTTGGATTTTTGGGGATGCCTATATATACCTCTTCACCACCACCCACTCGATGGAGAAGCATTCAGAACTATTCCATATCTATCCTACTCAGTTTTCTAAGAGAGAACCACCTACCCTTGTGTTGAAGTCAAGATCTTCCACTCCAACCATATGGATCTTGATTTCTAGCCTCCCCAAGTTGCTTTCCACCAATCCCATCTCTTCTACCAAGCCAAATCTATGAGAGAGTGATTGTGTGTTGAGGACTCTATCATCTTGAAGCACAAGAGCAAGGAGTTCATCGTCGTTATAGAGCCTATTACCTTTTGGAGGGTGGTGCCTTCTAGATTGGTTAGGTGTCACTTGGGAGCCTCCTACTTCGTGTTGTGGTGTGAACCAAGAAGTTTGTGAGGGCAAGGAGATCGCCTACTTTGTGAAGATCTACCCCGAGTAAGGCTAGTCCTCTGTGGACGTAGGCCGTCCTAGTATAGTCAAGGTTGCTTCTTCGTGGAACCCTTAGTGGGTAGAGCCCTCCATGGACTCTCGCGACCGTTACCCTTCATGGGTTGAAGACTCCATGAACGTGGATGTACGATAGCACCACCTATCAGAACCATGGGAAAAATCATCATGTCTACAATTGTGTTTGATCTTCCTACCCTATCCTTTTACTCATGCTTGTTGTTACTTGCTGTTGCTATAATCTTAGACTTGCATGTGTAGGGTGTACTTCATATGTTATGAATGCTAAAATTTGCCAAGAATTAAAATTGAAAAAGCATAGTTTTATTTGGTCAAGTAGTCTAATCACCACCCCTCTAGACCTACTTTCGATCCTACAAGTGGTATGAGAGCTTTGGTCTCCATTGCATTGGTTTCACAACCTAGGAGAAGTATGGCATCTAGTGAGGGAAATTATCACCGTAGAGGTACGTACTTTGATGGCACTAATTTTGCTAGTTGGAAACATAAAATGAAAATGCATTTGCTTGGTCATAATCCCGCCGTTTGGGCTGTTGTCCGTGTTGGCTTGCAATGTGGATTCTTTGGTGATGGAAGAGAAACGGATCGTGAAGCGAACGCGGAAGAAGTGAAGATGTTGCAACTCAATGCTCAAGCATGTGACATTATCTTCAACTGCCTATGCCCCGAAGAATTCAACAAAATCAGCCGTCTTGAACAAGCAAAAGAGATTTGGGATACTTTGGTTGATATGCACGAAGGAACTGAGTTCGTGAGATAATCCAAGTTAGATTTTCTTCAAGGTCAGCTTGATAAGTTCAAGATGAAGGATGGTGAAGGAGTCGCTGAAATGTACTCTAGGATAGCTCTCATCACCAATGAGATTTCCGGTAGAGGAAGCGAAGAAATGACCGACAAGTTCATCATTAAGAAGATATTTCGAGCTTTGGATGAGATATATGACACTGTGTGCACTTTGATCCAAATGATTCCCAATTACAAAGATCTCAAACCAACGGAATTGATTGGTAGAATTGTTGCTCATGAGATGACACTCAAAGACAAGGAAGAGCTTCATCACAAGTCTAACAGTGCTTACAAAGCCACAAGTGATGCTCCTGCTACCTCAAGCGACAACCTTGTTACAAATGAAGAGATAAGCCTCATGGTTAAGAAATTCAAAAAGTTCTACAAGAATACAAGCAAAGATCATAGCTCCAACTCAAGACATGAAGAGAAGCGTTCGTCAAGTCATGACCGAAACTGCTACAGTTGTGGGAAGCCCGGACACTACTCTAATGAGTGCATGGATCCCTACAAACGAACATAAGAGTCACCGAGAAGACTAAGCTCAAGTGATGAATCACCTTGAAGAGAGAGAAGGAGTAGAGATGATCGCTATGAACGAAGACCCTCAAGGAGAAGTAGGGACTCGGAGAAGAAGGACAAGTACACCAAGAGCTACACAAGAAGAAAGCATCAAGCTCATGTTGGTGAATGGGTTTCCGGCTCCGACTCTGACAACCACTCTGAGAGAAGATATCACTCCAATTCCAACTGTAGTCAAGATGATGGTGTTGCCGGAATTGCACTAGTGACAACCAACTCCTATGATCTATTTGGTTCACCAAATGAAGGAAGTGGAAGTTGCTTCATGGATAAAGGCCCCAAGGTATCTCACCCTAAATATCTTGATTTCGATAGTGATGAAGAAGATTTTCTTTACGATGATGACTTGATATGTGATCAAACTAGTGATATTAATCATAATGAACTTGATACTTCTCATACTAGTCAAGATAAGTCAATTGACGATGATAAGATGAAAATAGAAGAACTAACTAAAGAACTCAACACTCTTATGTTATCTCATGAATCTACTCTTGAAGATCATAGAGAGCTTGTAAGAACTCTTGAGAAGTTGTGCTTCGAGAAGCTCCATTTGGAGCAAGAACATGAATTTCTTAAAGCTATCAATGACGATCTTCGAAAGAAGACTTCATGTTATATTGCCAAACGACTACTCTTGTCTACATTTATGTCACAAGTCAAATCTAAGCAAACTAGTAAAAAGGAAAGAAAGATTCTTCATCTAGTAGCAACAATAAAAATGCTAAACCCAATGATGTTGCTCCTAGTAGTTCTATTGATTCCACTAATGATGATTCTCTTAGACAAGTTACACTTGAGCAAGAAAATGCTATATTGAAAGGAATTATAGAGAAAACTATCTACAAGAGTCTTGAAGGGTACAAACAATTTGATGAGATTGTACGCAAGCATGGAGGATACTGGAAGAATCGGGTTGTTGGCTACTTCAACGCTAATGGAGTTGAATGGGAAGAAGGTCAATATCCCGAGCCCAAGTTTGTTCCTCAAAAGGAGAAGTATGAAAATACTCTACCCAAGGGGACAAACACTCAAGATGACCTTCCACCACAAGACACCAAGCTCAAGGACAAGAACAAGCTCCAAGAGGACTTTGACTATTATGAAGATGAACCCCAAGCTTTGGTGAAGTGGGTTCCCAAGGCTACTACAAGCTCAACTTCGACAAGTGCTACTTCAATACCAAGGATCCCCATAAACATGATGTGGGTTCCCAAGAAGAATAACTAGAGAGTTCTTGAGGGGTGACTCCGCCAATGAAATTCACTCATATTCATTATTGACAAGAGCTACTCAAGAAGGAAACATCCAGCGCATGTTGGTGAATGGGTTTCCGGCTCCAACTCCGGCAACCACTCCGAGAGAATCTATCACTCCAATTCCGACTATAGTCAAGATGATGGTGTCGGAATTGCACTAGCGACAACCAATTCCTATGATCTATTTGATTCACCAAATGAAGGGAGCAAAAGTTGCCTCATGGCTAAAGGCCCCAAGGTATCACACCCTGAATATCTTGATTTCGATAGTGATGAAGATTATTTGCTTTACGATGATGACTTGCTATGTGATAAAACTAGTGATGTTGATCATAATGAACTTGATATTTCTCATGCTAGTCAAGATATGTCTATTGACGATGATAAGGTGAAAATAGAAGAACTAACTAAAGAACTTAACACTCTTAAGTTAGCCCATGAATCTAGTCTTGAAGACCATAGAGAGCTTGTAAGAACTCATGAGAAGCTATGCTTTGAGAAGCTCAATTTGGAGCAAGAATATGAATTTCTTAAAGCTATCAATGACGATCTCCGAAAGAAGACTTCATCTTATCTTGCCAAATGACTACTCTTGTCTACATTCATGCCACAAGTCAAATCTAAGCAAACTAGTAACAAAGGAAAGAAAGGTTCTTCATCTAGTAGCAACAATGAAAATGCTGAATCCAATGATGTTGCTCCTAGTAGTTCTATTGATTCCACTAATGATGATTCTCTTAGCAAAGTTATACTTGAGAAAGAAAATGATTTATTGAAAGGAATTATAGAGAAAGGTATCTACAAGAGTCTTGAAGGGTACAAACAATTTGATGAGATTGTACGCAAGCATGGAGGATACCGGAAGAATCGTGGTGTTGGCTACTTCAACGCCAATGGAGTTGAATGGGAAGAAGGTCAATACCCCAATCCCAAGTTTGTTCCTCAAAAGGAAAAGTATGAAAATACTCTTCCCAAGGGAACAAAGTTTTAAGATGACCTTCCACCACAAGACACCAAGCTCAAGGGAAAGAACAAGCTCCAAGAGGACTTTGACTCATATGAAAATGAATCCCAAGTTTTGGTGAAGTGGGTTCCAAAGGCTACTACAAGCTCAACTTCTACAAGTGCTACTTCAACACAAAGGATCCCCATCAAATTGATGTAGGTCCCCAAGAAGAAGAACTAGAGAGTTCTTGAGGGGTAACTCTGCCAATGAAATTCACTCACATTCATTATTGGCAAGATCTATTTGCAATCAACATCAACTCTATGCAATAGATCAAAGAGTCACACATTCCCTCAAAGGTAAGCAAGGGACAAGGTATTCAACAAATCAATGGACATCTTCACATATGCTTTGCACTCCATGTCTAAAGATATCCTTGTATTTGTCTCTTGTGTGTTGGGACTAACCCATGTAGGTGAGAAGAGTAAGGAAACAACAAGGATTTTCAAAACTCTTGGTGATCTTTATCAACTTTGAGCATCCACCACTACCTCACCAACATGAAGTCTTCATATACAAAACCCAAGGTTAGTTTATCCCTCTTATGGAGGGATGTCACATCAAGGGGGAGATTGACTCCAAGACTTGAGTAAAAGCATCTCTTAGTATGTGTCAACATTAAATGCTTTATGTTAAAGTGGTAACCCCACTTGTGCTTAAATGATGAGTATGACCTATGATCAAGTACTCTTACTTGGCTCCTAAGTCAAATACTCATATATAGATGACTTCGTCATCGCCCAAGTGCTTGTTAGATGCTAGAGTGTTTGTGCATGTTTGCCATGATTTCATTTGACAACTTATTGTGTGAGCATGTTGGTCTGCATTTATTTACTCATTCAAGGATACCCAATTGTTGCTATTTGGCTTTTGATTTATCTTTTGCCAATTGGATATACAAGAATGCCTAGGAACACTTCTTTAGCTATCTATGCTTTCTCACCTCATATTCTATTCATGCTGCATCACCAAATTTGAACAAGTGCTTTTCGATCCCGCTATGTGTGGAGCACTCGGAGTTCTGTATCGAGAAGGACTGACCATTAAAACCTCCCAAGTGCATCTCAATGGAACCACGCACAAAATCTCGGTCTCATCGAATGCCTAGGGTTGATCTGGTTTTCAACCTCAGTACCATCGATTCCATCTTCTCGTTTACACCGAGGTTCCCTGTCAGCTGACAGTTGAGGAACTCGGTGACACCGAAAAGTTAGAATCGGTGACACCGACAGTGGTGGATATATAAGCTATGGACCCCGACGCTTTTAAATTCAATCTCAATCATCACGCCTCACAACCCTAAGTTGCCGCCTTTGAGACCCCTGGTCGTCGCCCTTGTCTCCCTGTGCTCCTTCGCCGTTGGAAATCGCCGCCGCCGACGAAATCCTCTCCATCATCGCCACCGTAGCGGATCCGCACCAAGTTAGGTTACGGATTCGATCTCCTTTGCGCTCCTCGTCCGATTCTTGCACAATGGATTTAAGTTTATATATAAACCACTCTTTGCACGCACTCCTACCCACTCAAAATTTCAATACGCTAGCAAATGTTAGATTTTCTAGGGTTTTGCCGTCCGCCCGATGGAACTCGATGGAACCAAAGTGAACAAATCGGTCTCACCGATTTGTCTTTCTGTGCTACTAAGAATGATCTCAGTGGAACCGAGAACTTCTTTTCAGTCTCATCGAAAAGAGTGCCTCGGTTCTGTTAAGAGAGACAGTCAGTCTCGGTGGCATCGAATTTTTTGCTTCGGCTGTACCGATTTTCATTTGATAGAATGCAAAAACTTTGAAAATCTATTGTTCAAACTTTCAAAAACCAGACTCATTTTGTGATGACTCATCTACTTCTGCTCTTCTATACTCTATTCACAGGGACAGTATGTCAGATGCTGAGGACAGTCAGAATATGCCAGAGCAGGGTGCTAACATGAGTTCCGGCACAAGCCCAAAGTCCAGTTCATTCTCAGATCCAGGCACCCCCAGCTCCCATGGGTTGCCCAAGGCTGCCACCAGGACCAGGAAGAAGCTAAATTCCAATGAAGAAGATTCATATTTTATTCCTGAGGAGATTCTTGCCAAGAGGCAAGAAAAGGCTGCTAAGAAGTTAGCTTCTAAAGCTACTTCTTCTAGAAGAGTTGTCAGCAAGGTCTATGCTAGCTCTGAAACTATTAACGCACATGAGAGTGCTAGCGCCACAATGTCTTTTGATCCCCCAAGGAAGCCTATGCCTAAGAAGGCAGGGGAGAAGAAAGGCCGAAAGAGGATCATTCATGTGATTGGCAGGCCTACCTCCACGTATGAAGATCCATAGGAGGCTACTGGTGCTGCTGCAGAGGAAGAGGAGGATGAGCTAGCTGCAAAGGCTCCTCCCAAGAAGAAGGCCAAGAAGCTTATGGCTGATGCTATGCCAAAGACTAGCACATCCAAGAGCACCAAGCCTACATCCAAGAAAGCTACTACACAGAAGTCCAAGAGGACTACCAGAGATATTCCAGCTTCTGAGAAGAACAAAGGAACTGCTTCCAAATTTGAATATGATGATGACTTGGCAACACTGATGAAGCTCAGACCACATCTTCTAGTACATGATGCCAACCACTTAGTTGTTGAAGATATGAAGAAGAGGAAAGACTCGGGATTGAGGGCTTGGAGAGCTATAGATCCTTATGCCTAGAGGAAGAAAACTGCTATTGACTATAGGTTCTCCACCAGAGAGCAACATGACTTTTATGAGACAGTGCTGCTCGACAAGAGCCCAGCTGTTAGCGATACGAGATATGTTGATTGGAAATTCATTAAGGAGAATGAGGACTACTTTCCAAGTGTCCAAGATAATTTCCACTGCATTGGTCTGGATGAGTTCATTGGCAGAGAGCTTACTACATGGAACGATGAGATGATCATGCAATTCTACTCCACTGCACATTTCTACGGAGATGGTAGAATTGTATGGATGACTAAAGGAGCAAGGTATGAATCCACTGTTGAGGAGTGGGCTGCACCTCTAGGAGTTCTAGAGGTTCAGGATGGTGATCTGGATGTATACTCAGAATCCAATTCGAGCCACAATGCCATGAAGGATATGTATACTCCTATCCCCGCAGACAAAGTGCAATCTCACAATCTAGGATCCATCTACTATCTGCAAGTAGGCCTCCGTACCATGAACACTATTCTGAGGCATACATTGATTTCCAAGTCAGGAGATGACAAGATGATCCAAGGCTACTCCATCAACATGTTGATCCACCTTGACGGACATACCAGAATTAGAGTCATGGATTTTATTGTTGAGACAATCAAGAGGGTTGCTGCTGATCAAAAGCGCTCTTGCTGCTATGCACCCTACATCCAGATGCTTATCAACTCTCAGTTGGAGAAGCACATA
This sequence comes from Hordeum marinum, assembly GCA_022496015.1. Taxonomy (NCBI): domain Eukaryota; kingdom Viridiplantae; phylum Streptophyta; class Magnoliopsida; order Poales; family Poaceae; genus Hordeum; species Hordeum marinum. The sequence goes on along the minus strand of CM039678.1, from coordinate 306,981,646 downwards.
TTTGCTCTAGATCGTTCACATTTGCCCCTACAGCCAGAACTCAAGGATAGTGTTGTGGTGATGGACCCAGATCATCCCACATCTGCTACATCACAGGCAGAGGCAGAGGCAGTTCGATCCGCTAGTGCTCAAGCCCCTAGATCGAGAAACGAGCAAATGGATCTTTTGATCACCATAGTCCAAGGCATGCAGAAGGATATCAAGGGGATTCTGGACAACCAAAACAGTCTTGTGAGGATCTTTGAGACAAGGATCAAGACTCTTGGTGATAAGGTGGACAAGGTGGCTAAGACATCATAGAGCTTCAGAAGGAAGTTGACTCAGTGCACATTCCTCGGGTCTCTTCTTCTACTTCTTCTTCTTCTGATTATGAGGATGGGTCACCTCTTAGGACGAGCACACAGTTCACTACTCAGGCTAGATCAGTCATAGTGCCTGCACCAGACTTGAGGCCCTCTTCATCAGCTCCTGCTACTGTCAGCCCAACTCCTGCTCCATCAGCTCCAGTTCCTCGAGTGTCCACTCCAGCTCCATCCATGACATCTACAGAGATCTTCACCGACGCCGTTCTCTTGACTCATTCATCAACAACCGGAGGAGATCAGCCCAAGAACGCTTAGATATATGCCTTTGAACTTTTTGGTAACTTGTTGCCAAAGTGGGAGAAGTGTATATAGATATTTAGGCTTCGAGTGAGAGAGCGTTTGGTGTTTTTGCTTGTTTTCAAAAAAAACAATTGCTTTTGGTCGTTGTGACACACTTTTAGTTGCTTGTGATACACGTTTGATGATGTTTGATCATACGCTTTAATGTGTGATGCTACTATTTCCTATAATCTTAATGCTTATGTGATGATCATTCATTTTTGGTTGATTATGTTGTGCTATGACGTTCATTCTAATTTTTCTCGCACACCACCAAGTGGTATGTGACATGTAAGAAGTGACCCATGTACCTAATCGGTTGTGCATTTGCATTCAAACGCAAATTTAAAATAATGCACAAATTTAGGGGGAGCTATTGCTTATCACATACTTCTCAAAGCGACGATTATATTCATTGATTATATCTTTGTCGAAGATTTGATCTATATGTTGTCATCAATTACCAAAAAGGGGGGAGATTGAAAGCACATTTGCTCCCTTGGTGGTTTTGGTAATTAATAACAACATATGAGTCATTGAACTAATGTTTCCACCAAGAATATTTCAGGACAAGTTCAATGATAGGAATGGAAAAAGGATTGAGGAGATTGTGGAATTACCCCAAGATGTAAGGAAATAGGTTGACCAAGCTTCAAGCAAGAGGACTCTACATTTTACATTTGTGAGAAATCACTTTGAGCCCATAGGAAAGCCAATACTATTAAAAGGGGGTATGGTTTTGATGGTGAACAAAAAGCCATACATGCACAAGTGATAGTCAACAAAAACATCCACAAGCTCTCCCACCAAAGTCTGTCTCTAGCCAAACATGCAAAATCGGTGCAACCAATATTCCTATCCCGGTGCCACCGATTCCAAATCCTAGACAGGCTCAGCCAAACCATAGCCACTTTGGTGCAACCGACACTCCTTTCGGTGCCACCGAGTTGGGTTGCCAACTTTCTGTTACGCAATTTCACACTTTCGGTCCGTCCAAGAATGTTGAATCGGCATCACCAAGTTTGGCATTTCTGACCGTTGGTCACCTTGTCGGTGCAACCGAGATTCCTATATCGGTCTCACCAAGATTCAAAAGTTGCCACCTTTTGGTCACTTTGGTACCACCAAGATTAACACATCGGTGTCACCGAGTTGGTCATTTTGTGTGTAACGGTTGGATTTTTGGGGATGCCTACATATACCCCTTCACCACCACCCACTCGATAGAGAAGCACTCAGAACTATTCCATACCTATCCTACTCAGTTTTCTGAGAGAGAACCACCTACCCTTGTGTTGAAGTCAAGATCTTCCACTCCAACCATATGGATCTTGATTTCTAGTCTCCCCAAATTGCTTTCCACCAATCCCATATCTTCTACCAAGCCAAATCTGCGAGAGAGTGATTGTGTGTTGAGGAGTCTATCATCTTGAAGCACAAGAGCAAGGAGTTCATCGTCATTACCGAGCCTATTACCTTTTGGAGGGTGGTGCCTCCTAGATTGGTTAGGTGTCGCTTGGGAGCCTCCTACTTCGTGTTGTGGAGTGAACCAAGAAGTTTGTAAGGGCAAGGAGATCACCTACTTCGTGAAGATCTACCCCGAGTAAGGCTAGTCCTCCGTGGATGTAGGCCATCATGGTAAAGTTGCTTCTTCGTGGAACCCTTCGTGGGGAGAGCCCTCCGTGGACTCTCGTGACCATTACCCTCCATGGGTTGAAGACTCCATAAACGTGGATGTACGATAGCACCACCTATCGGAACTAGGAAAAAAATCACCGTGTCTACAATTGCATTTGATCTTCCTACCCTATCCTTTTACTCATGCTTGTTGTTACTTTCCTCTGCTATACTCTTAGACTTGCATGTGTTGGGTGTACTTGATATGTTATGAATGCTAAAATTTGCCAAGAATTAAAATTGGGAAAAAGCATACTTTTATTTAGTCAAGTAGTCTAATCACCCCCCTCTAGACCTACTTTCGATCCTACACTTGTTTGATTTGGAGTTCTTCTTCTTCATCATCATCAATCTAGGATGGGTTCCATGTAGTAGCCTGGGAAAGCAAGGATGGATGTCATTTTGTCATTTGTTTTTGTCCGTAGTCAGACCCTGATCTTCTGTATGATGTTTGAATATGTTGTTGTATTGATGTGATCTTGATGTAGCTTGTGGCGAGTGTAAGCCAATTTCATATACTCATCTCTTCTGTACATGTACTTGTTATGATATCCATTCTTGTAACACGACGAGATGCGCTCCTATCCCTATCGAGGCCCTCGAGCCAAAATAAGGATAGGGTCTCATCTTGGGCGTGACAAGTTGGTATCAGAGCCTGTACCGACCTAGGACCCCCCTTGATTGATCGAACTTGGCCGAGTCGAGTCTAGTAAAAAACTATTTTGGTTCTAGTTATATCGGAGAGTAGGATTCTTTTTACTCCTCTTTTATGCTTTGGTGAGGAATTATGACTTAAGAATTCTGATTCTACCCTCTTCTCACTCAAATTTTTTTAGGATCACACGGGTATTTTTGGAAACTATATGATGCCGATGTGAAGGAATTCTATCTTGGTGCCTCCTATTATCGAGGAGTAGAGATCCAAGGGATTTTTGCACATCGTTATCATTCAGTTTCCTTAGTATCTCAAGATGGAGGATATTCGAAATTGCTTCAATACTGGTAGTGGCGAGAGGAGTCCGGCATCCCCAGTACTAGTGGAGAGAGTTTGGATGTACTGCCATTCTTAGTATCGTAGTGTTTTCGAGTGTCTGAGGTAGATGAGTTTCCGAGACCTCTGGTTATGTGTTGACGGATGTGTTACATTGGAGCGTAGTATTTCGGTTAGGAGTTGAGTGTTGGATTTTGCTCCTTGTATCCGTGGACCCGATTGCATAACCGGAAGATTTCGGGAGTTCTTAGGTGGGAATACAAGTAGTTACCTAGGCTATCTTCCAACAGATCATGATGTGAGGTTGTGGTTCGACATCTAGTGGATTCATTTGTTCACGGTCTTTCTTACAGAGGACAGTCTCGATATATGTCATCAGATATGCTTCGTCAAACCTTGTAGTTTGCTATGCCTAGGGAGAATATTTGAGTGTCATTTCAATATGACAATCCAATGTAGGATCGAGCCCGTGCGAACCTTACCACGAAAATATCAAGCGGAATCTCTGTCATGAATTTGTTCTGGCTTATTTCATAAACCTCATCCTTTGTTTTGTTGAAGTATGGTAATTTGAGTTGCTTCGATGTCAACTGGTGATCTCATATCTTTCCGAAGCGGTGTTCTCATATTTCTGTGGGAGTGCTAATTCTTTTTCTCAATCAAGTTGTCATATCAATTCTTTTCAACCGGTGCGCTCCTCTTCAAGATAATTCTATCCTCTTCAATAATTGCAAGACCAATCCTCATATTCTTTTTCGGAGTCTGTCTCATCTGTCCCAAGTTTTCTTTGTTTTCCCCACCCCCGCCCTTTTCTTCTATGACTATTCTCATCCAATTGCCTTTCCTTTCATCGATGCTTCCGCTATCTTTTCTCCCGTATTGTTTTCGGTGATTCCTTGTGGAGATTCTCACGAGTTCCAATTTCAAGATCTATTCTCATATTCTTTGTTCTTGTTGTTATTCTTCTCTGGTGGATTTGATTCAAGCTTTCGGTGTGCATCATATCCTTTTGGTTCTCTAAATGCCTTCTCGTGTTGGAATTCTTTATCAAACTTCTCTTGGTTTTCATATCTCTCTATTCTATCCGGAGTGCTAAAGATATCTCAGAAGATTCATGTTTTCTTCAAAATGTTTTCAATTATTTCGAGGTTCTCACCTTATTGAGTTTTCATTTTCTACCGGTGCCATCTCTTCCTAAGCTACTGTTTCAACTGAGTTTTCTTTGAGTGGGCCCATAACCCATAGGTTTTCCCCCCAGGATCTTACCTGGCTCTTCTAATATTTTCGGAGATGCCCTCAAGTTCTTTTAATATGACGTAAGAATGAATTTCATCAGTCATATTCCTTCTTGAAGATCGCTTCTAAATCATTTTCATTGTTGTCTCAACCTTCTTTATTCATTATTCCGGAGTGTCTCAATAATTGATGGTGTTGCTACTCGTCATTATTCTCAGTATTGAAGACCGAAGGAGAGTTTCTCTTAATATTGGCCCATTCTCTTGAAGGTGTGTCATCTCATTTTGATACTTCCCTCTCAAGTTGTTTCCATTCATGAGAAATTTCTCCCATATCTATTCGATGCATTTCATAATTGTTTTCATTTCTCAATCGTCCGAAGGCCATCATTTCAGAAGATTCCTTGTTCTCAGCTTTCAGCTTTCGTTCTAAAATTCTTCTCAATTGTTGTCCCTTCGTTCATATCTCAATTATTCCGGTGCTTCGTTCAAGTTTTCTATTAGGTGGATCATGCTCTCTTTGTTCTCATGTTATATAATTCATTTGTATTATCCTATTTAGTTTCTAATTCTTACTGGTGTTCTCGTGCAAGACTTCTTCAAGTTTGTGATCTATCTCTCACTTTCTCTTCAATTCTTTGCAAGAAGAATAAGTGGTATGCTAAATCCGTTGCTTTTCACCGATTTAACTTGATGAAGGATAATCATAACATAATTCTTATTCTTGTTGGTCAAGGTGATCTCAATCCTTCTTCCGGAGTTGTTCATGATATGAAATTCTCTATTCTAGTTGTTCAACTTTTCTTTTTTGGAGTTCCAAGTTTGTCTCAAGTATCTCTTTGTGAAGTTCCATCTCAATCTTTGCAAGGCCTCAATCTTGTTCATTTTGCAACCTTCAATTATTTTCTATCTTCCTTTCATCCCGGTGTTCTCCAAGAGGTCCTTCATAGTGGTTTGCTAATGATGTAATTCTTTCCCGAAGTGTTCTTCAAGATTCTTGTTGGAGAAGCTCAACCATTCTTTTCTCGCATTTCTGAGTTCAATTCCTTCTCCATGGTCTTTTGAGATGGTGTTATTAAATTCTTGGTTATGAGGAGTCTCGAAGGAAATTGTCAAGAATAAGATAAGTTAACCCATCTTGTCTTCTCGGAGTCATCTTGGGTTGGATTTCACCTAAAGCATTTCCTAAGGATTGTTGCTATCACGGTGGCATAAATGATTCAAGTTTTCTCCTCCTCCTCTTGGTGAAAGAAGTTTTGCATATCTTGTTGCTCTCAAGCAATAGATTGTTTCTATTGTGTCAGGTTGTCACCTCATAATTTTGAGATGTATTTCACAAGCCCATAACAAGCTATTCTTTTCGTTGTTGATTCTCCATCAACTCCGTTCAACCTATGCTTCTCAAGTTCAGTGGTGGTAGAAGTTGTTATTTTCTTCTCCATTCTTTTCCTTCCAATGATCTAGTTTCTATTCTTTTCTTACAGAGGCGTTGTCATGTTGCTCTCTTTCAACCATCATCTTGTTGTATCAAGATCATGTTCCTTTTTTTCTCATCCATTTAACCGAAGTGTTGTGTTCTATGTTCAAGTTCTTTCCTTCTTATCAAATTTTGTCCCTCTATCCTACCGAAGTGCTACCGAAATTTCTTGTGAATTCTTCTTTGTTCCTTGTGTCATCTTTCGTCTCGTTGAAACCTTCAATCATCATTGGTTTCACTCGTTGGTCAGAGAAGCAACTAAATTGACCTCTTGCCCTTTCTCTTCCCCTTCTCATTCTAGATCTCGGGACAAGATTCTTGTGTAGTGGAGGAGAGTTGTAATAGCCCGGAACCGACGCTCCAGAAGATTCCCCTTTTATTTCCATTATCGTCATGCCATTCGTTTATTGTCGCATTCAGCATCGCATCATTCGCATCATCTTGCATAGCATCGTCACTCGTTTTTGAAAACATGCATCCGTTCGTGTTCGCCGGTTCTCTCAGTTCGTGTTGTTGTCTGTCTCGAGTCCAACCACACACACACGCGTCGGCGGCATCATTTAAAAATACCATTTTTAAAGTGCATGAACAACATTTTCGGAATGGGTCAAAACTTGGCAAGCGGTCTTATTATATGGTCGGTAGACTGCGTGCAAAATTTCGTTGCAACCGGAGATTGTTTGTTAGGCAAACCATTAAACCTATAGTGGCACTATAGCTGGTCAAATTGTGAGACGTTTTTCGATATTTAAAAACCTTGTTGCCGGGCTGACTGTGCTTTCCCTCTATGCTATGCCTAGCCCCTCTGCACAATGCACAAAACCCTCGCGTGCGTCCGACAGCTTCCCCAAATCCGAATCGCCGAGTCGTGACCATTAGATCTGGATCAACCCCGTAATACCCCAAACCATAATCGTTTTTCATTTGGACTCCCTAACCTAATTTTTCTGACGTCCGATCTAAATCAGTAGGCCCTAACCCTAGTCCACTTCGCTATATATAGACCACCTAGACCTAGACCTAATGCCTAAAATCCTCCCCCATATCCAATCACCGCCGCCACCCCCACCTGGTTGCCTCCTCCCTCGGGATCCATCCCGAGCAAACCAGCACGTAGCCGCCACACTACATCTTCTTCCTCGATCCACGTGTTCCTCCAACCAATGAGCTCCCTGTGCCCGAGCCAACCCCTTCGTGCCCTCATGCTCGTGGACGGGCACATCCCCTGAGCATCGCACCGTCGTGCAGGAGGCCACCATCGGTAACGTCATGCACCGGAGCCAGGCCAGGCCCCCACGCCCTTGTCTCCATGCTGTCAGACCCACATCTCCCGCATGCCGCGCCCATGCTTGCTCGCCTCCTTGAGCCATCCAAGCGGAGGTCGCCTCCATCGACTGGCTGCAAGCTGCAACACCGTCACAAGCAAGGTGAGCCATGTCGCTGCCTCGCTAGCCCATTCCATCCCTCTTTGTTCCTCTCTCATCTCAGCATCTCTCCATCTGTTCTCTCTATCAACAGGAAGTAGCAGCAGCAGCACCCGCCCATGGAAGCCGTGTCGCCCACGCAGCTCCAAGGCCTCAAGAGCCGCATGTCCAGTGCGTTGACCCCTCCCTCTCTTCTCCTCTCTCTGTTTCCCCTGGTCTCTCTAATCTCTCTCTCCCTCGTCACTCAACTCTCTCCCCTGTCTGTTTTTCCTTCAGGGAACCACCAGGGGCATGGATGAAAGACCGTCACCGCCATGGAGCTCCGCCACCGGCCAGATTCGGTGCCCCGAGGGCCGGATCCGTCCACCCCCATGGCCCTCGACCGGATCCCTTTTTTTCCAGTCCTTCTCCGCCATCCTCGGTCGTCTTCTCGCCACGGACATCGGGCTTGCTTACCCTGATGTGAGCAAGTCCCTCGTTCTGAAGCTTAGTTCTTTTGTCTAGATTCGTTCTGGCTGTTATAATGTTTAGCAGTGCCACTGTTTTCCATCGCAAAGTCATTGCTAGCGGAACTAGTCACTGCCTTGTGCTGTCATCTGAGGGGTTGGGGGTGCGAATCCCAGCTGCCCCTTGTTTTGTTTTGTATTATTCTTTTAACCTGTTTTGTCTTCCAGTTTTCATCAGTTAAGAGCTTCAACCTGATACATCTTAGGCATATCCATCTTGTATCAAAGTTACACCGTAGCTCTCTGGTCAGCATGCTATGTTGCAACCAGGGAGGTCATGGTATCGATTCCCAGGAGCCTCATATTTTTGTTCCTTTGTTTTTTTTCTTTTTAGAACGTTGTCCCACACGTGCTTGGGCCTGGTCTGTTGCTGGGTTGCACTATGCTTCCAGATTCGGCCCACTTGGATTTTTTTCTTTGCCTCTGCGAATTCCAACAATATCCACTCATTGCATATTTATAGAAAGGCCATTTATTTAAATTGCTAATAAGTAATTAATCATGTATCCAAATAAAACATGCCATACATATAAAATGTTTAAAATTTTGTTTAGTTTCACAATTTGCAACTTTCACCCATGGTTAAAATATTTAAACTTGTTGTTTGCATTAATTTGCATAAATGCCATGTCAATATAATTTATTTCATATCTAAATAACTGTAGCTCCGTTTAAAATGTTCCACATATGTAACTTGCTTAGAAAAATGTGTAGAATCACATGGTGACATTACTTTTGCTGTTCAACAACTATAAAATTGTGTTTAGGCTGATCTGGACCAAATTCATAATTTGCACATGAGGTCATTTCGGAAATGCTATATGTTGCTTTCGGCCTCATTTAAAATGCTTAGATGCTATAGTTTTTCATGCTTCACCTTTTGCCATGTTTAACAACATTTAATATTGATGAGTACCTAAACGAGATTGAACTAAATATTCAAATGTGGAGTTTCGTCAATATGCAACTCATTGCATATTGAGCTTCACTTTAATGTGTAGTTGATGTTTGATGTGATTTGCCATGCCTTGCATATTTAAAACCGGACATGCATTATCGTGTGTTGATTGTTGTTTTGGATTGTTCCTTCTCAATAGAGTTTCGAAAGCATTCGAAGTGTGAGGATTCCTTTGACTGCGTTGGCCCGTCTTCTTCATGGACTCGTTCTTCTTCCAAGCGGGATCTCAGTCAAGATGACACATTTCCCTGGATACCACTACTATCATTTCCATGCTAGTTGTCCCATTTTTTTTATCGTTATGTCTTGCTACCTATCACTTGTTTGAAAAGGCTCCCAACATTGCCATGAAAATCCTCTAACCCCTCCACATCCCAACAAACCTTTGCTTGGCTATGTTACCGCTTGTTCAGTCCTTCTTATTGCATTTCTAGCTGTAGGTGCAATTGCTTCCATGTGACAACATGGACATTCTTTTGTTATCACAATATTATTGCTATTTAATTTAATGCACATATATACTTGGTAAAGGGTGGAAGGCTTGGCCTTTTGCTCGGTGTTTTGTTCCATCTTTGCCACCCTAGTTACTTGTGAACCGGTGTTATGTTCCATATTTTGTGCTCCTAACATGCTCGGGGTTGTTATGGGGACACCCTTGATTTTTGTTTTTGGATAAAACTTATCTGGCAAGGCCCAACATTGGATTACCATTTGCCAACCTAATAAAACTTGCATAGGGACTTTCCGGACCCCGTGGATAATTAATCAACAAACCGGGCCAGTGCTCCTCATGAGTGTTGGTGCACCTACCTAGCAGTCAGCGATGCCACCTTGGGGAAACTCGAGGCATTTTCAGCCTACCGTCCACTTCGCATAGACGGATGATGCCCGTGGATAGAGAGCGCACGGCTCTAGATGCGGATCTGGCTCACCGGGGGGCCTTGTTAGATTTGTTTTTACCTTTCCCGAACGTCTTGCGCGTGTGATTTTGACGACACTTCGGGCTATCTCGAAGTAGAGATTTTCCATTGGGATTCCGCAAATACTACGGGTGCTTCCGCGGGTGAGGAATTCCAACGTGGTGTGTGGTTAATTGGTGATGGATGAGTTGGAGCACCCCTGCAGGGTTAAATCTTTCGGAGAGCCATGCCCGCGGTTATGTGACAACTTGGAAACTTTGTTTAACACCCGGTCATAGCAAACTTGAAGTAAACTCTAATAAAATACACCAACTGTGTGCATAACCGTGACTATCTCTTCTCGTGAGTCCTTATTCGAGAGAGAACATGGTGGGGTTATGTTTGACGTAAGTAGGTGTTCGGGATCACTTAGTGATCGTTACTAGTTCACATTCGTTATGTGTAGACCACCCACTTTACTTTCTGTATTCGTAAGTTAACCACTCAAATAAATGCTTAGCCGCTTGCTGTAGCCTCACCTCTTAACCATACATCACCCATTAAGCTTTAATTGTCTTAATATCCTTGGAAATGAGATTGCTGAGTCCCTCTGGCTCACAGATTACTACAACAATAGTTGTAGGTACAGGTAATGCGATGATTTGACGTAAGCACAATGCTTGTTTGATTTGGAGTTCTTCTTCTTCTTCTACATCGATCTAGGATGGGTTCCAGGCGGCAGCCTGGGATAGCAAGGATGGATGTCATTTTGTCGTTTGTTTTCGTCTATAGTCGGACCCTGCTCTTCTGTATGATGTTTGAATATGTTGTTGTATTGATGTGATCTTGATGTAGCTTGTGGCGAGTGTAAGCCAATTCCATATACTCATCTCTTCTTACATGTACTTGTAATGATATCCATTCTTGCAACACGACGAGATGCGCTCCTATCTCTGTCGAGGCCCTCAAGCCAAAATAAGGATAGTGTCACATCTTGGGCGTGATAACCCGACAATACTCGGATAGCTAGTCTCAATAGGTATGAAGGTATTCGCAAAGATGGTGTGGCTATCAAGGCTAAATTGTAAGGAAGGAAAAGTGTATGACGGAATGGATACCTTCGTCACACTTAACCTTTCACGAAGTCGAGAGTAACCGGCCTTGCTTCCAGTTGAAGATGGTCTCAAAGGATGGATGGTCGTCGTCGATGTCTAACGTCGGTGGTCGATGTAGATGATGGACCGGTACGACTCGTCGGCGATCGATGACGAAGTAACTGTTCCTAAGTAGTCGAAACACCTCAGGATACTCAAATCACAACTCAAGCAACCATAAATCCAATGAGAACCAAAATGGGTTAGGTTACAGAAGTTTATGGTGATAATGTGGATGATATGGTGGAGGGCCTAAGCAAAGTTGCCAAAATTAAAAATAATTAATGGTGCCAAATGGTTTTGGGAGTGTTTTTTGGGGGATGGAGGGTGTCAGTAGCTACAAAACGAGCTAAAAATGTCAAAATCGTAGTTCGGATGAATTAGTTATGGCCGAAACAAAATTCTAGCCGAGTCAGTTTCTACACGTGTCGGACGTCCGAGAAGTGTCGGATGTCCGGAGGTCAGACTTCCGGAAGGTTCAGAAATCCGAGATTTTGGTGTTGTTTAGGTGTTCCGGGCATCTGGAAATGGTCAGATGTCTGGTGTTTCGGATGGGTCCAGACGTCTGCAAAGTGTCGGTCATCAGGTGGGTCGGGGTCGACGCGAGATTTGTGATCCGTAACGCGATTTTGGGCGGAAATTGATGATTTTGGGCTCGAAATTGAAGGGGAAAACGAAAAATTGGGGCTAGGGAACGCCAAGGGAGGTAGATCCACTTTCCAAACACCAAATTCACGGATCAAAATCAACAAAAACTCACAAGAACAACAAATCACAAGGAAATTTTTTGTTGGGGCTCTTTTTGTGGGGATTTTCGAAATTGGTAAGAAAAAATTGAACTAAAGTAAGAAAAGTGGGGGGGGGTAGGGTTTCCAAATTCGTGGCAACATGGCTCTTGGTACCAATATGATACACGGCAAACCCGAGGGTGGCCCGATCTTCATGAATTGGAAGTGGATTCCGGGAAGAACTCAAAGAACACGAAGAACACGAGGGGAAAACATAGAGAAATCAAAGGGGAAAACACTCTATTGGACAAGATCCACACCAAGTACTCCACCAATCACAAGCAATACATGAGGTGCATCAAGATCCAAGAACAACAATGGAAATAAGTATACATAGGTAGTTCATCCAAATCTCTAGGAGAGATGGGCCTTGTAATCCTTAGACGAATCTTCCCTCGAAAGGGGGCTTGACATCCTCTAGGGATCTTCTTCGGTGGAGGCCTCGGACTCCATGAGAGAAGTAGAGGAAGGATCGAAGCTCATGTATGAATGAGCTATCACTTTGCTAACCCTAGAAATGAGGTGGGGAGATTATATATAGTCTCAGATGAATGGAAGGGTACATGGGCCAAGGCCCGAGTGGCTGTACGCAGACAGAGGCTGGACGTCCGAAGGTTGTCAGACGTTCGATGTCTCACAGAGGTCCAGGCGTACGGAGGAGGCCAGACTTCCGAGGATTCGTCGTGGGTGTGTAGCTTTAGGATTTCCGGAGCGTGTCGGACGTCCGGGGCTCGGTCTCCGGAGGCTGGGATGTGTCGGACATACGGGTGGCGTCGGTTGTCCGACCGCTGGAGTTTGTCGGGCGTTCGGAAGACGTCGGTCGTCCGACCGTTGTAGACTCCATAGGTCCGTCTTCTTCCGTCTTCGCTTCCATGCTTCCTTTGTGGATGGAGTAGTAGTTCCTTGGCGCTTTCACTTTGTCACGCCCAAGATGCGATCCTATCCTTATTTGGGCACGGGGGCCTCGACAGGGATAGAAGCGCATCTAGTCATGTTGCAAGAATGGATATCATTACAAGTACATTTACAGAAGAGATGAGTATATGGAATTGTCTTACACTCGCCACAAGCTACATCAAGATCACATCATTACATCAACATACTCAAATATCATACAGAAGAGCAGAGTCCGACTACGGACGAAATCAAACAATAAAATGACATCCATCCTTGCTATCCCAGGCTGCCGCCTGGAACCCATTCTAGATCGATGAAGAAGAAGAAGAACTCCAAATAAAACACGCATCACTCTCACGTTAAAGAACCGCATTACCTATACCTGCAACTGTTGTAGTAGTAATCTGTGAGCCACAGGGACTCAACAATCTCATTTCCAAGGGTATCAAGACTATTAAAGCTTAATGGGTGAGGTATGGTTAAGTGGTGAGGCTGCAGCAAGCGACTAAGCATTTATTTGAGTGGCTAATTTACAAATACAGAAAGTGAAGTATGGTGGTCTGCGCACAACGGACGTGAACTAGTAATGACCACTAACCAATCCTGAACACATACCTACGTCAAACATAACCCCACCATGTTCTCTCTCAGATAAGGACTCGCGAGAGGAGACAATCACGATTACGCACACGATTGGTGTATTTTATTGGAGTTTACTTCAAGTTTACTATGGCCGGGTGTTAAACAAAGTTTCCAAGTTTTCCACATAACTGTGGCCACAACTTTCCAAAAGATTTAACCCTACAGGGGTGCTCCAACTCATCCATCACAAATTAACCACACGCAGCAGGAATAAGCTCAACCACGAATCTAGTGATCTTCCTAGGCAATTCCACTGGAAAACTGCAACCTCGAGATAGCCCGAAGTATTTTTGGAATTCCTCGCTCAAGACGTTCGATAAAGGTAAAACAAAACCAGCAAGGCCGTGTGACGTGTCGACGAACCCGATAGGAGTCGCGGATCTCGTCCTTAGGACACGACATATAAGGGAAGCGTACGATGGCCTGATAGACATCTCCCGAGTTGCCATGGTTTGGCCCCGCACGATGCTCTAGTTTGGACCAACACTCATGAGGAGCACTAGCCCGGGTTGTTGATTAATTATCCACGGGGTCTGGAAAGTCCCGATGCAAGTTTATTAGTTATTAGGAAAATATAGTACCAATGTTGGGCCTTGCCAGACATGCTTTATCCTAAAACTAAAATCAAGGGGGTCCCCATAACAACCCCGAGCATGTTAGGAGCGCTCAATTATGGAACATAACACCGGTTCACAAGTAACTAGGGCGGCAAGAGTGGAACAAAACACCGAGCAAAAGGCCAAGCCTTCCACCCTTTACCAAGTTATAAGTGCATTTAATTAAATAGAAATAATATTGTGATAACAAAAGAATGTCCATGTTTTCACATGGAAGCAATTGCACCTGCGGCTAGAAACGCTATCAGAAGGGTTGAACAAGCGGTAACATAGCCAAACAATGGTTTGCTGGGATGTGGAGGGGTTAGAGGATTTTCATGGAAATGTTGGGAGGCTTGACAAACAAGTGGTAGGTAGCGAGACATAACGATAAAAGCAGAACAACTAGCATAGCAATGATAGTAGTGGTATCCAGGGAAATGTGTCTTCTTGCTTGAGATCCTACTTGGAAGAAGAACGAGTCCATGAAGAAGACGAGCCAACGTAGTCGAACGAATCCTCACACTCAGAACGCTTTCAGAACTCCATCGAGAAGGAACAATTCGCAACAACAATCAACACACGGAACACCACAACATATGCATGACATGATGCGCAACAAATATGATGCATGTCCGGTTTAATTATGCAAGGCATGCCAAGCACAACAATCAACTTGTACACATTAAGTGAAGCTCAATATGCAAAGAGTTGCATATTGACGAAACTTCACATTCGAATAATTTAGTTCACTCTCGTTAGGTACATGACAATATTAAATGTTGTTAAACATGGCAAAAGGTGAAGTATAAGTAAACTAACTATCTAGGCATCTTAAATGAGGCCGAAAACAACTTATAGCATTTCCGAAATGACCGCACATGTTAATTTCGAAATTGGTCCAGATCTGAACTATCATATTTTATATTTGTTAAACAACAGAATAACACATGCCACGTGATTCTACACGTCATTCTAGTCGATTTACATATATGGAACATCTCAAATGGAGCTCCGGTCTAAAAATGACACACACAAGATGAACATGACATGAATGCAAAATGCATGAAAATGACAACCACAAGTACTTCAAAATATGGATGCAACATTATAATATGATACTACATGAATTCTAAGCAAGTTTTATATATGGCACGTCCAAAACGGAGCTACGGTTCAACCACAACAACCAACGCAAGTTTTATTTCAAATCTCCCAAAACAGCAACATGGCATATTGCACACAGGAAAACAATAAGCTACAAGATTCTAAAATGCACAAACTAAGCATGGGTCAGTAGAATATAACACACACTTCATTTCATCTTCACCTATCATACTCAAAATATGCATGGATCACATGGTAGGAAGCTCACAACATGGCTAATTGAAAACAGTTTCAGACTTAGTGAAAATAGCAGTTTGTGACAATGTAGTTTTATCACGAAGGCATATAGATAGCAGTAAAACTATGAGCTATAGTGCATATTATGGCATGAAAATTAACAGAATGCTATAGGACATTATAAACTACAAATAACTCCATCACACCTACCCCAAAGGGGTTTTAGATCACTAGCAAAACACATGGCAAGACAACTACAAAATATTACAGATTCCAAACTTAGAAGGGGCTAGTGCAAAATATGGCAAGACACATGGCAAGACAACTACAAACACATGGCCCTAAAAATATTTTTATAGCATGTTCGAGGAGGCTCCGACGTCGCTGACATGAGGGGGACTATCAACGGCGGCGGGTCCCGACAGGTCCGGCCGGCGGGGTGTGGATCCGGTGGAGTGGCGGAGCTTGGTGCGAACGCGACGCGGCTCCGCGTTGGAGCTCCATGGTGGGCTCTTCTCGAACAAAGAGAAGAAAGGGAGATGCGAGGTCAGGGAGAGGAGATGGAGAGATGGGGAGCGACGGGGTGCAACCTGACGGAGGTGGTCACCGGTAGCGATGCTCCAGCAGCCGGCCGGTGAGGGCGGCGAGGCCCGGGAGCCGATAGCCATAGGAGCGGGGCTCGGGCACCTCGGGCGTGGGCGCTGGCTGCTGCAAGCTCGTTCGGGCCCCAGATGGGCTCAGGCGGGCCCCAGATGGGCCGGGAGGGCCTGGCGCGAGGAGGGATACAAGGGTGCTGAGGGTGGCGGCTGCACACTGGTTCGCACGGAAAACGAGGCAGGGAGGGCTAGGGCTCCAAAAATGGCAGGGTAGGCTTCTTAAATAAGAAAGGGGGCTAGGATTAGGGATTTTTGCACCAATTTCGATCAACGGATCTCGATCTGGTGGTCTGGAAGCGAATGGGGGCTAGGTGGTTTAGTGGGCTGTGTCAGAGGGGTGTGGGATGAGGAGAGAGGGAGATGGTGGCCCATGACAAAGGTTTTAAACACCGAAAAACGTCCAGCAAATAAACCGATGACCACACTGCTACAACTGACGATGGGGTATCAAACGACCTCTGATTGCGACGAAATTTGGCAGGCGGTCTACCGACAATAAAACAAGATCGCACGCCCACTTTTGACCCGATCCAAGAATATCTAAAATGCACTTTGAAAACAATATTATATCGATGCCGCAGGTGTGTGCATGTGTGGTTGGTCTCCAAACAATCGATGACACGAACGGAGAGAACCGACCACTATGAACAGATGCAAGTTTTCAAAACCGAGCGACGATGATATGCAAGATGATACGAATGATGCGATGATGAATGCGACAATAGAACGAATCACATGACGGGAATGGAAACAAAAGGGAATCTTATGGAGCGTCAGTCTCAGGCTGTTACAACTCTCCCATACAAGAGGATCTCATCCCAAGATCTAAGAATAAGAAGGGGAAGAGAAAGAGAAAGTGGTAAAACTTAGTTGCTTCTTTGATGAACGGGTGAACCCACACGAGCTTGAAGGATTGGAAGAGATGAAGAATGATATGAGGAACAAGCAAGACTTCAAAAGAAATTCCTGCAACACTTCAGTAGGATAGATAGGAAAAATTTGATATGATGGAAAGAAATTGAAAGAGAGACATCAAACTTCGGTTGGAATGGAATCAAAACTTCATAAGATGGAAGGATCATGAAAAGATTTCATAGCACTCCGGACAAGCAAGGGAAGAATGTGATCTTAATCAAACTATATGTGAGATGAAAAGAGCAACTCCAGAAAATACTTAATATGTGAGATGAAAAGAGCAACTCCGGAGGCATTTTGGTAAAGAACAAAATACTTGAGAAAACTAGGAACTCCAGAAAAGAAACGATGATCACTTGCGATAAGGAATTTGATATCATGAACAACTCCGGAAGAAGGATTGAGATCACCTTGATCAACAAGAATAAGAATTATGTTATGCTTATCCTTCATCAAGTTAAATTGATGACAAGCAACGGATTTCGCACACCATTTATTCTTCTTGCAAGGAATTGAAGAGAAAGAGATAGATCACAAACTTGAAGAAATCTTGAACGAGAACACCGGTAAGAATTCACAAATGAATGAGGATACTATGATTGAATGAAGATATGTGGGAATGAAGATATCATGACCCACCTAATGGAAAACTTCACAAGGCACCGGAATAATTGAGATACAAATGAAGGCACAACAATTGAGAAGAATTTGAGAACGAAAGCTGAAAGCTCAGAACAAAGAAATCTTCTGAAATGATGGCCTTCGGAGGATCGAGAATTGAAAACATGTATGAAATGCATCGGATAGATATGGGAGGAATTACTCATGATCGAAACAATTCGAGACTATAGCAGGAAGCTGAAACCATGAATCTTCAAGAGAATGGACACAAATTTAGGAGAAACTCTCCTTCGATCTTCAAGGCTGACAATGATAACGAGAACAACATCTTGAATTACTGTGACTCTCCGAAACAATGAATAAGGAAATGTTGAGCTAATGATGAAAATGATTTAGAAGCGATCTTCGAGAAGGGATATGACTGATGAAAATCATTCTTACGTCATATTGAGAAGAACTTGAGGACCTCTCCGGAAAGATTAGAAGAGACACGTAAGATCCTGGGGAAAAACCTTTGGTTTATGGGCCCACTCAAAGAAAACTCGGTTGAAATGATTGATTAAAAAGAGAGATTGTGCCAGTACAAATTAAGAACTGGATGATATGAGACCCTTGAAATAATTTGAAAGGATTATTGAATGGAAACACAAAACTTCTGAGATATCTTTAGCACTCCAGATAGAAAAGAGAGATGACTAAACAAGAGATACTTGGATAAGAATTTCCAACATAAATAAATCATTGAACGAATGAGAAAGGATATGATGAACACTGAGAGCTTGAATTGAATTCACCGGAGAAGAATAACAAAAGACAAAAAATATGAGGATAGAACTTGAAACTAACTCCTGAGAATCTTCACAAGGAATCATCAGAAACAATACGA
The DNA here is from genome assembly GCA_022496015.1 of Hordeum marinum. Classification (NCBI taxonomy): domain Eukaryota; kingdom Viridiplantae; phylum Streptophyta; class Magnoliopsida; order Poales; family Poaceae; genus Hordeum; species Hordeum marinum. Next base: position 306,963,336 of record CM039678.1, on the reverse strand, counting down.
AAGAAAAGATAGCGACAACATCACATGAATAGAAAAGGCACTTGGATAGAATTTAATCATTGAAGAAAAAGGGGGGTGGGGAAAAACAAGAAAACTTAGGATGGATGAAATGAACTCCAGGAAAGAATAGGAGGATTGATCTTGCAAATATTGAAAGGATTGAATTCACTTGAAGAGAGCACACTAGATTGAAAAGAATTGATATGATAACTTGACTGATCAAAAGAATTAGCATTCCCACAAAAATATGAGAACACTACTTATCAAAGATATGAAATCACCACTTGACATCGAAGCAACTCAAATTACCATACTTCAAAAAACAAAGGATGAGGCTTACGAAATAAGCCAGAAGAAATACATGACAGAGATTTTGCTCGATATTTTCGTGGTAAGGTTCGCACGGCCTCGATCGTACATTGGATTGTCATATTGAAATGATGCTTCAATATGCTCCCTGGGCATAGCAAACTACAAGGCTTGACGAAGCATATGTGATGACATATATCGAGACTGTCCTTTGTAAGAAAGACCGTGAACAAAAGAATCCACTAGATGTCGAACCCCAACCTCACATCACACATTTGTTGAAAGATAGCCTAGGTAACTACTTGAATTACCACCTAAGAACTCTTGAAATCTTCCGGTTAAGCAATCGGGTCCATGGATACAAGGAGCAAAATCCATCACTCAACCCCGGTGGCGCTCGCATGAGGGGGACTATTAGCGGCGGCAGGTCCTGATAGGTCCGGCCGGCGGGGTGGAGATCCGGTGGAGTGGCGGAGCTTGGCGCTACCTTGGCGTGGATCTGCGTCGGAGCTCCATGGCAAGCTCTGCTCGAACAGAGAGAAGAAAGGGAGAGGCGAGGTCAGAAAGAGGAGATGGCGAGATGGGGAGCGACGGGGTGCGACCTGACGGAGGTGGTCACCGGTGGCGATGCTCCGACAGCCGGTCGGCGAGGGCAGGGAGGCTCGGGCGCTAGGCAGCCACAGGAGCGGGGCTTGGGCACCTCGGGCGTGGGCGGCGGCTGGTGCGAGCTCGTCTGGGCCCTAGATGGGCTCGGGCGGGCCCCGATCTGGGCCGAGAGGGCCTGGCACGAGGAGGGAGACAGGGGCGCTGGGGGTGGCGGTTGCACACTGGTTTGCATGGAAAACGAGGCAGGGAGGGCTAGGGATCCAAAAATTGCAGGGTAGGCTGCTTAAACAGGAAAGGGGGCTAGGATTAGCGATTTTTGCACCAATTTCGATTGTTGGATCTCGATCGGGCGGTCTGGAAGCAAAGGGGGTCGGCTAGGTGGGTTAGTGGGCTGTGTTAGGGGGATGTGGGCTGAGGAGAGAGGGAGATGGTGGCCCGTGGCAAAGGTTTTAAACACCGAAAAACATCCGGCAAATAAACCGACGACCGCACTGCTATGACTGACCGATGGGGTATCAAACGACCTCTGATTGCAACGAAATTTGGCAGGCGGTCTACCGACAATAAAGCAATATCGCATGCCCACTTTCGACCCAATTCGAGAATATTTAAAACGCACTTTGAAAACAATATTATATCGATGCCGCGGGTGCATGCATGTGTGGTTGGTCTCGAAACAATCGATGACATGAACGGAGAGAACCGGCTACTACAAACAGATGCAAGTTTTCAAAAACAAGCGACGATGCTATGCAAGATGATGTGAATGATGCGATGATGAATGCGACAATAGAATGAATCACATGACCAGAATGGAAAGGAAGGAAATCTTCTGGAGCATCGGTCTCGGGCTGTTACACACTCCTCCTCATCATCCGTGAAGGTCGGACATTACCTATGTATGCACGCGAAAGGAGTGTCAAGTAGTATACCGTCCTCGAAGGGGTCAAGTGAACATGTGTAAAGGAGATGATTCACCTTTATGTATGTGGAGTGGATGTCGCATGTGTCACTTGCCAAACAGACTCTTGGCATGCAGATATCCGTAGGATGCTCCGCATCATTGTTAGAATTTGTTCCTTTGGCGAGGGTAGGGTCATACTTCTCCTTTTGAGGAACAAACTTCCTCTTTGGGTATTGATCTTCTTCCCATTCAACTCCACTCGTGTTGAAATAGCCCATGCCTTGGTTCTTCTGGTGCCCTCCTTGCTTGCATGCAATCTTCTCAAATTGCTTACTTCCGACAAGACTTTTGTAGACATGTTGCTCAAGTGTTACTTGGCTAAGACAATCATTAGTAGAATCAATAGAACTACTAGAAGCAACACCATTAGACTTAGCATTTATTTGTTGCTACTAGATGAAGAACCTTTCTTGCCTTTGTTGCTAGTCCGCTTAGGTGTAACTTCTGGAGCAAAAGTAGACAATAGTAGTCATTTGGCTAGATAAGAAGAACTCTTCTTTCGAAGATCATCATTGATAGATTTAAGAAACTCATGTTCTTGCTCTAAATTTAGCTTCTTGAAGGGTAACTTCTCATGAGCTCACTATGATATTATTGAGTAGATTCATGAGCTAACTTAAGAGTGTTTAATTCCTTAGTTAGACGCTCAATCTCCTTCTTATCATCATCACACAACTTATATTGACTAGCATGATTATTATCAAGTTCATTTTGACCAATATCACTAGTTTTATCAAAGAGCGAGTCATCATCTCCTATTAAGTCATCCTCATCACTATTAAAGTCAAAGTATTCGGGGTGTGGTACCTTGGGGTCTTTAGCCATGAAGCAACTTCCATTTCCTTCATTTGGTGAATCAAATATGTCATAGGAATTGGAGGATAGGAGTGCTAATTTGGCAACACCTTAATCTTGACTATAGTCGGAGTTGGAGTGGTAGCTTCTTTCAGATTGGTTGTCGGATTCGGAGCCGGATACCCATTCGCCAACATGACATTGATGTCTTCTTGTTGTGTAGTTCTAGATGTACTCTCCCTTCTTCTCTGGGTCCTTGCTTCCCCAGGAGGGTCTTCATTCATAGCGATCTTCTCTATCCCTTTTCTCTCTATGAGGTGACTCACTCTTGAGCTTCTTCTTCTCGGCGACTCTTCTCTTATTTTGTGGAGGGGGTGCGTGCACTCATTGGAGTAGTGTCCGGGCCTTCCATAATTGTAACAATTTCAATCATGACTAGAGGAACACTTCTATTCATATCTTGAGTTGGAGCTTCTCCCTTTGCCTCTATTCTTGTAGAACTTGTTAAATTTCTTGACCATGAGGCTTATTTCTTCATTGGTAACAAGGTTCTCACTTGAGGTAGTGGGAGTGTCACTTTTTGCTTTGTATGCACCGCTTGACTTGGTGTGTAGCTCTTCTTTGTCTTAGAGTGACATTTCATGAGCAACAATCCTACAATGACTTCCGTAGGCTTGAGACCCTTGTAGTTTGACATCATTTGGATCAATGTGCACATGGTGTCGTACTTTCCATCCAATGCTCTAAGGATCTTCTTGATGATGAATTTGTCGGTCATCTCTTCACGTCCTAAGCCAGCAATCTCATTTGTGATGAGAGCAGGCCTAGAGTACATTTCCGCAATTCCTTCCTCATCCTTCATCTTGAACTTGCCAAGTTAAATTTGTAGCACATCCAACTTAGTTCCCCTGACGGATTTGGTACCTTCGTGCATATCAACCAAAGTATCCAAAATTTTTGTTTTATTATCAAGACGGCTTATCTTTTTGAACTCTTCGAGGCATAGACTATTGAATAGAATGTCACATGTTGGAGCATTGTATTGCAATATCTTCAATTATTCAACGGTTGCTTCAGGATCTAGTTCCTTCCATCACCAAAGAATTCACCTTGCAAGCCAACATGAACAACAACCCAAATGGCGGGGTTATGACCAACAATATGCATTCTCATTTTATGCTTCCAACTAGCAAAGTTTGTACCATCAAAATATGTACCTCTACGGTGATAATTTCCCTCACTAGACGCCATACTCTCCTAGGTTGTGAAACCAATGCAATGGATACCAAAGCTCTGACACGACTTGTAGGATCCAAACTATGACTAGAGGGGGTGATTAGACTACAATTTTATATGTTGGCAAGTTTTACAAATTATATCAAGTCAAGCCCTCCCTACACATGCAAGTCTAAGAGTATAGTAGTGAAAACTAGAGACATGCACATATAAGTAGAGGGAAGGGATAGGAAGATCAAACGCAATTAGAGACATGCAGATTTTCCTGTGGTTCCGATAGGTGGTGCTATCGTACGTCCACATTGATGGAGACTTCAACCCACAAAGGGTAACGGTTGAGAGAGTCCACGAAGGGCTCCACCCATAAGGGTCCACAAAGTAGCAACCTTGTCTATTCCACCATGGCTTACATCTACGAAGGACTAGCCTCACTCGAGGTAGACCTTCACAAAGTAGGCGACCTCCTTGCCCTTCCAAACTTCTTGGTTCAACTCCAAACGAAGTCGGAGGCTCCCAAGCAACAAATAACCAATCTAGGAGACACCACTCTCCAAAAGGTAACAGATGTGGTAAATATGATGAACTCCTTGCTCTTGTGGTTCAAAAGATAGTCTCCTCAACACTCAATCACTCTCTCACAGATTTGGCTTGGTAGAAGAAGTTGCTTGGGTGGAAAGCAAGTTGGCGAGGGTTGTGGGGACCCCGACTCATAAGTCGTGATCACCGATTGTACGTGCATAGTGAACCCAGAGATCAATGCTCACTAAACACACAAAAACTGAATAACAAGAGTCTTACATCCATTACATACCGGTTTACTCAAATATGGCCTTTATGGCCAAGTCTTCATATGATTGCGGAGGAAATCTTGAATGATAGCATGTACCCATGCCATCTGCCTAAACCCTACATGCATTCTGACTGGGAAGCATCCTAGCTCGCATGTCCGTCACCAAGGTAATCTTCATCATAACTTGATCTATCATGCGTGGCCAATAAAATAACCAGTGGAAAGCCAATGAGTACTTTGAATGTACTCTCAAGCAACCCATGTTTGGAACAAGGCAATAACAATGCATGAACTAGCACTAAGAAGGTATTTTGTGGAAAGCCAATTTTGAATGCAATGTCATGATCAACCAACTATGGCATGCATCAATAGTTGGCAGATATCCATATGAACAAGTTACAGATATCATCATAAGCAAGGATTGAACACCTCATGTTCATTCATCACATCAAGTCTTCAAACTTGACTCAAGTATCATCCTTCTGTCTTCTGCACACTCACACGCACCAAGTTTGCAGAAACATCTAGACATAGTCTAAGCGGCACCACCCAACTGTCCTTGACCGTGGACACGGCTATTCGAATAGTTTTACACTCTGCAGAGGTTTCACACTTTACCCACAAGACTCGGGGAACTTTCGTGTCATCCACGACTCGCGGTATTTAACATACCCGAGGTAAGCACCCGAACATTGCCTTTCCCCTAGTGATACTAGACAAAGAGTCCACTCATTGGTGCCATCCCTCATGATATACATCACACGTATCATCCATGAGGGCACGCAATAGTGTGCCCGATGCCTGTGAAGACAACGCATGATCGTCCATACCGGCACGACCCCATATCGAGAGTAACCACACCCCTCCCGCCACTAATAATGCGGGTTCTTGCCAGTACCCACCAAGGTAATCAACAAAGCCCCATCCCATAAGGGGTATCGTGGTTGTGCATGTAAGGTTGGGACGGTCGACAAATCTTAAATCTAATCCGTTTTCAAAAACACCCTCAACTTGCTCCGGCACACCACTTCTTTCTCAAGTGGTCACCCAACTCATCATCATCTCCCTCGGGCATTAGTGGCACCCGACGGGGTTTTCAAAAAGTCTTTGAAATCACCTCTTTATTTCCATCACCATGCATATTCCTGAACCCACTTGCGTAGCATCTACTAGCATCCTATCTACACCCACCCGCATAACCCTCATAAGGTGGTAGGGTCATGCATGATGCAAGTGTCAACGGCAAAAAGTATCGGAAACAACCCACTGAAGTTGTCACTACCCCACATGATCAAATGTAACATCCCAAATTTTGGAATGTTATAATAAACATTAGAATGATTGTTTGATTGTGTGAGTGATTGAAACTGAGTGCAATTCGAAACTGAGCACTTTCCCCATTTCTTTTAAAATTCAAATTTCATCCAATGTAATATGATGAGAGAAGATGACAAGACTTCTTCAAATATAGGATCTGAAGTTTGAATTGAAAACCACTGGAGATTTTTCTACTTTGGAATTTCACTTCATATGTTGGTTTCATTTTACATTTGAGTGAATTCAAATTCACTCACCCGAAGTCAAACAAGTATGAGAGGAGGAACATGACACTCCACACCAGGGATATTTTTTTGTGAAGTATTTGAACCATAAAACCCATGGGGTTATTTGAAAAAAATAAATAAATCCAATTGAGCATTTTCTGAAAAAAAAAATTTTAAAAAAATATTTATTTCGGCTGTGTAAAAATGTTCATTTTTAGGAAATATTTTTCTGGTCATTTTGATATATAATATGTCCATATAAAACTTTTATTTATTCATCCATTCTTTTTTTTCCTTTCTTAGTATTTGAAAAAAAAACTGTCAAAGCCCAGCCCAAGATGGGGTCGTCCCCAACCTCACGAGAACTCGAGAACGGGAGCTCCAGGTCGCCATGGCCGCCGTGATTGGCGTTCCCTCCCTCCCCTTTTCTTCTCCCTTTCTTCCTGGAAGCTTCCTCTCCTCTGGATCCTTCCTTTCCCACTCCTCCCCATCTTTAAGAGGCCTTAATGGTCGAGATCGGCGCCGACGAAGAATCAGGGCATGCCGGATTTGCTCGCTCTAGCTGCTGCACCTATACGCATCTTTGAGGCCTATAAATACCGCCCCTGTGAAGCCTCCTCTCCCCTCGACTGATTCCCTTCCTTTGGAGCTTCTCTCCCTCACTCCATCAACCGCACGAACTCGCCGGAGTTCGTCAACTCCGGTGGCTTCTCCACCGCCGCCCGAGGCTCGGTTGGCTTTTCCCCGGACTCCCACGAGGTTGCTACGACGACCTCTTCCCCATTCCGTGTTTGCCTTCCTCCGGGAGATACTGGAACATCAGATCCGAGCTCATCTTCTCCAACTCTGGCGACCAACTCCGGTGAGCTCCAGGAAATTTCCGTAATTCTGTTTTCAGAAAAATAGCAATCTTAAAAAAATCATATCTCCTAGTATACAACTCCTAATTGAGTGGTTTTTTTGCTGTAGTTTCAAAAATTTATGTAGTTTCTCATGGTGCACTTGGATTTCACATTTGAGTAATGTAATTTTGAATTTTCTTAATTTTGTTCGAATCACTAATTTGGCAATATCTTGAGATTTATAATATATTTTTGATTGATTATTTTGCCAATATTTTGTTATTGATTGGCCTGTCTAGTAGCATTGAGTTATTGATTTTTAGATTTATTTAAATTAAGATTTTAACTAAAACAGTACTGTTTTGTCTATATGGTTGTTTTAGTCATTTAATTATTTTTTAATTAGTTAGTTCTTTTTGTAGATTTTCACATGTGGTTATATGGTTCTGTTAGACTACAGTAGATAAATTTTTATAATAAGTTATTATTATTTTAGCCCTTCTTTTGTTCTATTGTTGTGTAGTTATTTAACTAGAGTAAATAGAATAGTCCTTTTTTCGTCACAAAAGTAATTATTTTGCCACATCAAGTTATTTTTATTGTTGTTTGTGTTAATTAGAAACATATTAGTTGTTATAATATTTTGTTATGGTCTTAGTGTTTTTATTATAGTTGTTTTGGTGATAACTAGATAGTAATTTCAGCTATTAAAGTATTTCCTTTTTCTAGTTAATTGTTTATTAAATTGATTGCTATTAAATAGTTTTTTAAGCATTTCTTTTCTGTTATTGAGTGTTTAGAATAATTTAATGTTGCTATGATAGAATTTGTGTAAATTGTTTTCTCTCTAGTTTTCTTTAAAGCTTTCGTTGGATTTTTTGGTTTCCTTTGATTTCAATATTGTTTTCCTGGATTGTTTATTATTACTTTTACTTGATGTTATTTATTGGGAATGTGTTTGCTTATTGTGTGAATTGTTTGTTTCATTAGATTATCCGGAGTGCGAAGCTTGTTATTACGAAGCTTTAGAATTTCAAGTCCGTCATCAAGGCAAGTCATTTGATCATGTTTTACCCAAGTTTTATTTGCATTAGATGATATTTTCCACCATGCATGTAGTAGGAGTATTAAAATTGTTGAGTAGTATCATGAAGTAGGGCACCCCACAAATCCCCTGTTAACCTGGCCCCGAGATGCTATTTTTATTTGATGCTACGCTTAAGTAGACGGGGTTTTGGTTGAGTGTTACATGGGAGTTGTGAGTATTTTGGATGAGGACCAATTCAAGATGATGAATACCACTTGCCGTGATCAAGGCTACTTCGAGGAGATGAAGACTTCATGATTCAATATAAACTTTAATACACCTACTGGGTGGATTTGGGAATAGGCTCCCTGGAGTAACTAGTGGGTGTGCACCTTGATAGGCAGCTGGAATTCCCAGTGTTTGTGAACCATTGATAGGCGCCCTTGGAATACCTCAGAGGAGTGAACCTAACCCTGTTGGAGAGATACCAGCGGACAACTCCACCCAAAATCAAAGAGACGGATGGATACGTCACGACCAGAAGCTTACCTGTGCAACCGCAAGTCATTATGGGCTCTGGCTTGGTTGATCTTAGTGGTAACTCTAACCTGAACTCTTAATCGGGGGTTAGGGAAACTATTTGAAAGACCATGTTTTGGTCATCCGGTCCTCAAACACCTTGAAGTACGAGGACATAAACGGAGGGATCAAATCTTGTGGGAAAAGTGCGCAAACCTCTACAGAGTGTTAAACCTAATCGATTAGCCTTGTCCCCGGTTACGGACAATTGAGCCTCTGGAAATGATACTATCAGGAACTCTCAACACCACACTTGATGATAATTGATGAGGGTACAAGATAGTAATTGGGTTATGAGATTTGGTTGGTGGAACCATCTCATTACACAACCGAAATTTTGTAGTAATTTCATGATGCCCCTTTGTTGTAGGGAAAAGCTTGCTTTTATGCAAAACTCGGACCATAGCCACAATCAGCCAGATGCATATAGTTGTGATAGCATTATTATTATTATTTTCATTTTTTCTTCTTCTATGTTTTGCCAGCATATTCCATATGCTGACCTACACGGCGGCAACGTCTCATGTTGCATAGGTTTTGTTCGACGAAGTGTGAGGTCTACGTCCTATGCTCGGTGTTGCCCTTTGGAGTTATATGGACTCAGCTACCTTCAGGCTTCCGCCGGATTTTGATTGCGCTATCTCATGAGTTGGCCTTTAGCCAAGTTATTTTTGTAATAATGACTCTATATGAGATTTCGATTAATAAAGCATGTGTGATTGAACTCTGTTATATACATTGATGTACTGCGTGTGTACCGGCATGATCTTGGGATGGTACGAAAACACCAGAGACTTGACCGTTTCAGGTCAGGTCGCTACAGATATGGTATCAGAGCACACGCTAACCGTAGGACGTAACCACTAGGACCGGAAAGGCCATAGGAAAAAAACTTAATTTGGAAATTTTCCTAGTTATTTGTTGGTCCATGCCCTTCTATATTCATTTCTATCCCTGCTCTAATTCATTGAAATAGTTGTTGCCCCATCACCGAGTCTGCTCAACCCGGCAAGACCATGCCCTACGAAGACGACATAGACGAAGAAGAAGCTAGAGCCAACATTGATATGATGAAGTCTTTCACAGATGAGAACAATATTCAGACCACCATGTAACCAATAGAAATTGGTTTGTCGATTGGATTCTCAATTAGTTCGATCGATGCGTGAGACTTGATTGAAGTGATTGGTGTGTTAATTGATTGTTGCGTGCATATGGGTAGTGTTATTTTACCTTTAGACCCTTGTTCTATTATGATTCTCTTCCACTATAAAACATCATATGCCTCCGAGACGTGACCCCGACTTCACCTTCCCACCGGAACTCACACAACTTCTCCAGCAGCAGAATGCCTTGATGCAGCCGCTTATCTAGAACCAGGCCAACAACGACAACCCTCCACCTCAGGCCGACAACATCACTCGTTTTCTAAGGCTGAATCCTCCGACCTTTTCCAGCAGCACTGAGCCCATTGTGGCCGATGATTGGCTCCGCAAGATGGAAAGGGAGTTGATTACCGCTGGTTGCACAGAAGTAGAGAAGGTGCGTTTTGCCGCACACCAACTAGAAGGACCAGCAGCTTCTTGGTGGAAGAACTACACGACCACATATCCCACTGCCGGTGTGACTTGGGATTAGTTCAAGCAGGCCTTCCGTACTGCTCATGTCTCAACTGGAGCCATGAGTCTGAAGAAGCGTGAGTTTCGCAACTTGCGCTAGGGGAATCGCTCAATGGCTTAGTATGTGGATGAATTCAGCATGTTGGCCCGTTATGCACCAGGAGATGTGGCCGATGATGCAGCCAAGCAGGAGAAGTTCCTAGAAGGACTCAACGATGAGTTGAGCATGCAACTAATGGTGGCTACTTTCAACAATTACCAGGAGCTGGTAGACAAGGCACTTATTCTGGAGGGAAAGCAGCAGCAGATAGAGAAACGTAAGAGCAAGTATGACAAGCTTTATTCTGGAGGTAATCATAAGCCCCCTGTAGCACCATATTCAACTCCCGGGAAGTTCGATGGTCATAACCACCATAACCATGGAGGACATGTTCACCAGGAAGGAAACAACTACAGTAGCCATAAGAATGGCAATGGAGGGAATGGCAATCAACACCATTCGGCTTTGGCCGAGAAGAATTTGAAGCACATCACCTGCTACAATTGTAGGAAGAATGGCCACTATTCCACTAACTGTCCGGAGAAAAATCCCGGCAATGGCAATGAAGGTCCCAACAAGGAGTCCCATCATTTTCCTCGAGCTCAGGTGAATCACACTACTGTGGAGGGAGTTAATGGAAAGCCAGATACAGTTACTGGTAAGTTCTTGTTAAACACACCAACTGTATTGGTACCTTTGATTCTAGTGCATTGCACTCATTCATATCAAGGGTGATTTTGAAAAGTATGGTTTACCCACCTGGACCCGTTGCAGACCACTTTAGACCAGCTTCACCACTGACCCAGGATTTGACCAAGGTACAAGCAATCCTATTGAAGGAAGATATCTGGAATAATCTATGGAACATCTACCAACGAAGTCATCATAATTTCATAGGAGGATACGTAAAACCCGAGAGTTGGGAAGAAATGTTAGTTGATTTTTTTGGCTTGCAGAACCCATGGATTTACCCGAACCCAGTTCGTGGATAAGAGAAATCACTGCAACGCTTGTGAGGAAGCCCAAGTGTTAAAATACGAGATTGGCTAAACCTTATACAAGGTAATGATTTGGGTGCGACATGGCTTGGCCATCATGACGACTTACTCTTATCATTTCTCTTGATATTCGGAATGGTAAATCTGAGTGACTTACCCATAGTAAAGAGACGACGTTCTTTGAAAGCTTTTGTTTAAGCCTTAGAATGGTATGATGAAAACCCCTTGTACATGACAGTTGCTGTCACACATAGGAATTCTACTGTGAGGAATGAAGCCAAGACCCATTTCACTATAGGATACCCACAAATGGTAGACCACCATGAGATCATCGATAAGTTACTTGGAATGAACGCGAGAGTTATCAGCTAAGAAGACCTAGTATCGGAGGAAATACATTTTTTTATGAGGACACAAGATTTTGATATAACGGAAGAGCATCACCGAAGGAGCTATCGTGAAGAATGTGAATAGACAGATCCAACCATAGGATTGCCATGATTTTGAGGGACCAGTAACTCTCATTTTAAGTGTGGTAGACCCCACACCTTCCAGGTCAATCGATTTTTATTAGAAGACCCCAAACACTAACCTATTCTTTCCAGCCCTTTCGAATCTCGAGGACGAGATTCATTTTAAGTGTGGTAGGTTTGTAACATCCCAAATTTTGGAATTTTATAATAAACATTAGAATGATTGTTTGATTGTGTGAGTGATTGAAACTGAGTGCAATTTGAAACTTTCTGAAACTTTTGAATGAGAGAATTTTCCCCATTTGTTTTAAATTCAAATTTCATCCAATGTAATATGATGAGAGAAGATGACATGAATTCTTCAAATATAGGATCTGAAGTTTGAATTGAAAACCACTGGAGATTTTTCTACTTTGGAATTTCACTTCATATGTTGGTTTCATTTTACATTTGAGTGAATTCAAATTCACTCACCCAAACTCAAACAAGTATGAGAGGAGGAACATGACACTCCACACCAGGGTTATTTTTTGTGAAGTATTTGAACCATAAAACCCATGGGGTTATTTGAAATAAATAAATAAATCCAATTGAGCATTTTCTGAAAAAAACATTTTTAAGAAAACATTTATTTCGGCCATGGAAAAATGTTCATGTTTTAGGAAATATTTTTCTGGTCATTTTGATATATAATATGTCCATATTAAACTTTTATTTATTCATCCATTCTTTTTTTTCCTTTCTCAGTATTTGAAAAAAAAACTGTCAAAGCCCAGCCCAAGATGGGGTCCTCCCCAACCTCACGAGAACTCCAGAACGGGAGCTCCAGGTCGCCATGGCCACCGTGATTGGCGCGCCCTCCCGCCCCTTTCCTTCTCCCTTTCTTCCTGGAAGCTTCCTCTCCTCCGGATCCTTCCTTTCCCGCTCCTCCCCATCATTAAGAGACCTTAATGGCCGAGATCGACGCCGGCGAAGAATCAGGGCATGCCGGATTTGCTCGCCCTAGCTGCTCCACCTAGACGCATCTTCGAGGCCTATAAATACCGCCCCTGTGAAGCCTCCTCTCCCCTCGATCGATTCCCTTCCTTTGGAGCTTCTCTCCCTCACTCCATCAACCGCACGAACTCGCCGGAGTTCGTCAACTCCTGTGGCTTCTCCACCATCGCCCGAGGCTTGGTTGGCTTTTCCTCGGACTCCCACGAGGTTGTTGCGATGTCCTCTTCCCCATTCCGTGTTTGCCTTCCTCCGGGAGATACTGGAACATCAGATCCGAGCTCATCTTCTCCAACTCCGGCGACCAACTCCGGTGAGCTCCAGCAAATTTTCGTAATTCTGTTTTTAGAAAAATAGCAATCTTAAAAAAATCATATCTCCTAGTATACAACTCCAAATTGAGTGGTTTTTTGCTGTAGTTTCAAAAATTTATGTAGTTTCCGATGATGCACTTGGATTTCACATTTGAGTAATGTAATTTTGAATTTTCTTAATTTTGTTCGAATCACTAATTTGGCAATATCTTGAGATTTATAATATATTTTTGATTGATTATTTTGCCAATATTTTGTTATTGATTGGCCTGTCTAGTAGCATTGAGTTATTGATTTTTAGATTTATTTAAATTAAGATTTTAACTAAAACAGTACTGTTTTGTCTATATGGTTGTTTTAGTCATTTAATTATTTTTTTAATTAGTTAGTTCTTTTTGTAGATTTTCACATGTGATTATATGGTTCTGTTAGACTACAGTAGATAAATTTTTATAATAAGTTATTATTATTGTAGCTATTCTTTTGTTCTATTGTTGTGTAGTTATTTAACTAGAGTAAATAGAATAGTCTTTTTTTTCGTGACAAAAGTAATTATTTTGCAACATCAAGTTATTTTTATTGTTGTTTGTGTTAATTAGAAACATATTAGTTGTTATAATATTTTGTTACGGTCTTAGTGTTTTTATTATAGTTGTTTTGGTGATAACTAGATAGTAATTTTAGCTATTAAAGTATTTCCTTTTTCTAGTTAATTGTTTATTAAATTGATTGCTATTAAATAGTTGTTTAAGCATTTATTTTCTGTTATTGAGTGTTTAGAATAATTTATTGTTGCTATGATAGAATTTGTGTAAATTGTTTTCTCTCTAGTTTTCTTTATAGCTTTCGTTGGATTTTTTGGTTTCCTTTGATTTCGTTATTGTTTTCCTTGATTGTTTATTATTACTTTTACTCGATGTTATTTATTGGGAATGTGTTTGCTTATTGTGTGAATTGTTTGTTTCATGAGATTATCCGGAGTGCGAAGCTTGTTATTACGAAGCTTTATAATTTCAAGTCCGTCATCAAGGCAAGTCATTTGATCATGTTTTACCCAAATTTTATTTGCATTAGATGATATTTTCCACCATTCATGTAGTAGGAGTATTAAACTTGTTGAGTAGTATCATGAAGTAGGACACCCCACAAATCCCCTGTTAACCTGGCCCCGGGACGCTATTTTTAATTGATGCTACGCTTAAGTAGACGGGGTTTTGGTTGAGTGTTACATGGGAGTTGTGAGTATTTTGGATGAGGACCAATTCAAGATGATGAATACCACTTGCCGTGATCAAGGCTACTTCGAGGAGATGAAGACTTCATGATTCAATATAAACTTTAATACACCTACTGAGTGGATTTGGAAATAGGCTCCCTGGAGTAACCGGTGGGTGTGCACCTTGATAGGTCGCTGGAATTCCCAGTGTTTGTGAACCATTGGTAGGCGCCCTTGGAATACCTCAGAGGAGTGAACCTAACCCTGTTGGAGAGATACTAGCAGACAACTCCACCCAGAATCAAAGAGACGGATGGATACGTCACGACCAGAAGCTTACCTGTGCAACCGCAAGTCATTATGGGCTCTGGCTTGGTTGATCTTAGTGGTAACTCTAACCTGAACTCTTAATCGGGGGTTAGGGAAACTCTTTGAAAGACCATGTTTTGGTCATCCGGTCCTCAAACACCCTGAAGTGCGAGGACATAAACGGAGGGATCAAATCTTGTGGGAAAAGTGCGCAAACCTCTACAGAGTGTTAAACCTAATCGATTAGCCGTGTCCCCGGTTACGAATAATTGAGCCTCTGGAAATGATACTATCAGGAACTCTCAACACCACACTTGATGATAATTGATGAGGGTACAAGATAGTAATTGGGTTATGAGATTTGGTTGGTGGAACCATCTCATTACACAACCGACATTTTGTAGTAATTTCATGATGCCCCTTTGTTGTAGGGAAAAACTTGCTTTTATGCAAAACTTGGACCTTAGCCACAATCAGCCAGATGCATATAGTTGTGATAGCATTATTATTATTATTTTCATTTTTTCTTATTCTGTGATTTGCTAGGATATTCCATATGCTAACCTACACGGCTGCAATGTCTCATGTTGCAAAGGTTTTCTTCGACGAAGTGTGAGGTCTACGTCCTATGCTCGGGTTGCCTTTTGGAGTTATATGGACTCAGCTACCTTCAGGTTTCCGTGGGATTTTGATTGCGCTATCTCATGAGTTGGCCTTTAGCCAAGTTACTTTTGTAATAATGACTCTATATGAGATTTCGATTAATAAAGCATGTGTGATTGAACTCTGTTATATACATTGTTGTACTGCGTGTGTACCAGCATAATCTTGGGATGGTACGGAAACACTAGAGACTTGACCGTTTTAGGTCAGGTCGCTACATCAAATATCACAAAAGAAAAGTGTTATATGACATGCAATAAAACGGTTCCTTAGCATGGTCAAAGGGCTACTTGCCTGGCTTCGCAAAGTCTTCGAGGTCTTCATTCGCTTCTCGTCCAACTCTGATCACTTCATCTATTTCGTCAACTATCGCCGGAAACAACCACAATAAGCAACACAACAAGCAAAAAAATAAAAGTGCTCTATAAATAGGAGTTTTATCTTTCTTGGACATCTCTGGTCATAGGAAAAACACAAGGAGGTTTTGGTGGATGTGGGTCAAGGGGGAGTTTGGAATGGTGGAAATAAAGGAAATGGCGATCCTATAAGATGTCCACAGAAAACATTTTTCTAAAAAGGAGTGGATGGACCCAACAAATAGGACATGATTTTTGAAACATGAGGGAAGTGGTTTCACTGGATTAGGAGTTGGTATGATTTTCCTAGGGATTTTCAAAGTGGATCATACATGAAGAAATGGTCTAATATTTGTCATAGCGGAATAAGTGTAAGCAAAAATGTTCACAACTCATTGAATGAATTTAGATACACCTGGGAGCATGAATCACTCCATTTGGAGTTCACATGAATTCCCTAGGAATTTGCAAAGTGGGGTCTTACATGGTTCAAATTCAAATTTGAATCTGAACTTAACAGGAAAGATTTATAAAAAATGTGCAATGCACATATTTGGTTAGGCCAAGATTTTAGAAGCTAGAAGAAATTTGAATCAGCCAATTTGGAGTCCATATGATTTTAATATGGATTTTACAAGTTCTATAGAAATAAATAAAATAAATTGGAAGAGGTTATACCTGTGCACTATTTAGCACACACGACGAAGGATAAGAAGACGGGCCGGCCCATCAGCCTGGCCGCGCGGGACACCGCGGTGAAGTCGAAGGCGCCTTTCCACAGGGCGCTTTGAAAGCACATTTGCTCCCTTGGTGGTTTTGGTAATTAATTACAACATATAGGTCATTGAACTAATGTTTTCACCAAGTATATTTCAGGAAATGTTCAATGATAGGATTGTCAAAAGGAGATTGTGCACATACCCCAAACATGCAAGGAAATAGGTTGGCCAAGCTTCAAGCAAGAGGACTCTACATTTTATATTTGTGAGAAATCACTTTGAGTCCATAGGAAAGCCAATACTATTAAAAGGGGGGAAGGTTTTGTTGGTGAACAATATGCTCAAACGTGCACAAGTGATAGTCGCCAAAAACATCCACAAACTCTCCCACCAAAGTTTGTTCTATACCCAACACTCAAAATCGGTGCAACCAACTTTCCCATACTGGTGCCACCGATTCCAGAACCTAGACAGACTCAGCCAAACCCTAGCCACTACGGTGCAACCGATTCCATACCGGTGCCACCAAGTTTAGGTTGCCAACTTTCTGTTACGCAAATTCACATTTTCGGTCCCACCGAGAATGTTGGATCGGCGTCACCGAGATTGGAAATCTGACCGTTGGTCACCTGATCGGTGCAACCGAGATTCCTATATCGGTCTCACCGAGATTAAAAAGTTGCCACGTTTTGGTCACTTCGATACCACCGAGATTAACACATCGGTATCACCGAGTTGGTCATTTTGTGTGTAACGGATGGATTTTTGGGGATGCCTATATATACCCCTTCACCACCACCTACTCGAGAGAGAAGCACTCCAAACTATTCCATACCTATCCTATCAGATTTTCTGAGAGAGAACCACCTACCCTGTTGTTGAGGTCAAGATATTCCACTCCAATCATATGGATCTTGATCTCTAGCCTCCCCAAGTAGCTTTCCACCAATCCCATCTCTTCCACCATGCCAAATCTGTGAGAGAGTGATTGGGTGCTGAGGAGTCTATCATCTTGAAGCACAAGAGCAAGGAGTTCATCGTCATTACCGAGCCTATTACCTTTTGGAGGGTGGTGCCTCCTAGATTGGTTAGGTATCGCTTGGGAGCCTCCTACTTCATGTTGTGGAGTGAACCAAGAAATTTGTAAGGGCAAGGAGATCACCTACTTCATGAAGATCTACCCATAGTGAGGCTAGTCCTTCGTGGATGAAAGCCGTTATGGAATAGTCAAGGTTGCTACTTCATGGACCCTTTTGGGTGGAGCCCTCCATGGACTCTCGCGACCATTACCCTCCGTGGGATGAAGACTCCATAAACGTGGATGTACAATAGCGCCACCTAATGGAACCACGGGAAAAATCATCATGTCTACAACTGCGTTAGATCTTCCTACCCTATCCCTTCTATACATGCTTGTTGTTACTTTCCGCTGCTATATACTCTTAGACTTGCATGTGTAGGGTGTACTTGACTTTCCATGAAATGCTAAAATCCGTCAACCCTAAAACTTGGTATAGGCAAAACTTTTATTTGGTCAAGTAGTCTAATCACCCCCCCCTTCTAGACATACTTTCGGTCCTACAAGTGGTATCAAAGCTTTGGTCTCCATTGCTTATGTCTCACAACCTAGGAGAGTATGGCGTCTAGTGAGGGAAGTTATCACCGTAGAGGTCCGTACTTTGATGGCACTAATTTTGCTAGTTGGAAGCACAAAATGAAAATGCATATTCTTGGTCATAACCCCGCCGTTTGGGTTGTTGTTCGTGTTGGCTTGCAAGGTGAGTTCTTTGCGGATGGACGGGAACCAAATCGTGAAGCAACCGCGGATGAGTTGAAGATGTTGCAACTTAATGCTCAAGCATGCGACATTCTCTTCAACTACTTATGCCCCGAAGAATTCAACAAAATCAGCCGTCTTGAGAATGCAAAAGAGATTTGGGACACTTTGGTTGATATGCACGAAGGAACCGAGTCCGTGAGAGAATCCAAGTTAGATGTTCTTCAAGGTCAGCTTGACAAGCTCAAGATGAAGGATGGTGAAGGAGTCGCACAGATGTACTCTAGGCTAGCTCTCATCACGAATGAGATTGCCGGCTTAGGAAGCGAAGAAATGACCGACAAATTCATCATCAAGAAGATACTTAGAGCTTTGGATGAGAGATACGACACCGTGTGGACATTGATCCAAATGATGCCAAACTACAAATCTCAAGCCTACGGAAGTCATTGGAAGGATTGTTGCTCATGAGATGACACTCAAAGAT
Source organism: Hordeum marinum (assembly GCA_022496015.1). Taxonomy (NCBI): domain Eukaryota; kingdom Viridiplantae; phylum Streptophyta; class Magnoliopsida; order Poales; family Poaceae; genus Hordeum; species Hordeum marinum. Next base: position 306,944,680 of record CM039678.1, on the reverse strand, counting down.
AAGGAAGAACTTCATCACAAGTCTAGCGGTGCTTACAAAGCCACAAGTGATGCTCTCGCAACTTCAAGCAACAACTTTGTCACCAATGAAGAGATAAGCCTTGTGGTCAATAAATTCAACAAGTTCTACTAGAATAGAGGAAAAGAAAGAAACTCCAACTCAAGATATGATGAGAAGCGTTTGTCAAGTCGTGACCACAATTGCTACAATTGTGGGAAGCCTTGACACTACTCAAATGAGTGCACGTCTCCCTACAAAAGAAGAGAAGAGTCATCTCGAAGACGAAGCTCAAGGAATGAATCACCACAAAGAGAGAGAAGGAGTAGAGATGGTCGTTATGAACGAAGACACTCAAGGAGAAGTAGAGATTCGGAGAAGAAGGACAAGTACACCAAGATATACACAAGAATAAAACATCAAGCTATGTTGGTGAATGGGTTTCTGGCTCCGACTCCGACAACAACTTTTAGAGAAGCTATCACTCCGACTTCGACTATAGTCAAGACGATGGTGTTTCCGGAATTGCTCTAGTAACTACCAACTCCTACGATCTATTTGATTCACCAAACGAAGGGAGTGGAAGTTGCTTCACGGCTAAAGGCCCCAAGGTATCACACCCCGAGTATCTTGATTTTGATAGTGATGAAGATGATTTGCTTTGTGATGATGACTTGCTATGTGATAAAACTAGTGATGTTGATCAAAATGAACTTGATAATTCTCATGCTAGTCAAGATGATCCATTTGATCATGATAAGATGAAAATAGAACAACTAACTAAATAACTAAACACTCTTAAGTTAGCTCATGAATCTACTCTCGAAGATCATAGAGAGCTTGTGAGAACTCATGAGAAGCTACACTTCGAGAATCTCAATTTGGAGCAAGAGCATGAGTTTCTCAAAGCTATCAATGATGATCTTCGAAAGAAGACCTCATCTTATATAGCCAAACGACTACTCTTGTCTACCTTCATGCCTCAATTTAAAACTAAGCAATCTAGTAACAAAGGCAAGAAAGGTTCTTCATCTAGTAGCAACAATAAAAATGCTAAACACAATGATGTTTCTTCTAGTAGTTCTATTGATTCCACTAAATATGATTCTCTTAGACAAGTTACACTTGAGCAAGAAAATGCTTTATTTAAAGGAATTATATAAAAAGGTATCTACAAGAGTCTTGCCGGATGTAAGCAATTTGAGGAAATTGTACCCAAGCACGAAGGATACCGGAAGAATCGTGGTGTTGGATACTTCAATGCAAATGGAGTTGAGTGGGAAGAAGGTCAATATCCCAAGCCCAAGTTTGTTCCTCAAAAGGAGAAGTATGAAAATACTCTTCCCAAGGGGACAAACACTCAAGATGACCTTCCACCACAAGACACAAGCTCAAGGCTAAGAACAAGCTTCAAGAGGACATTGACTCATTTGAAGATGAACCCCTAGCTTTGGTGGAGTGGGTTCCCAAGGCTACTTCAAGATCAACTACTACAAAGACTACTTCAACACCAAGGATCCCCATCAACTTGATGTGGGTCCCCAAGAAGAAGAACTAGTAAGTTCTTGAGGGGTGACTTCGCCAATGAAATTCACTCGCATTCATTATTGGCAAGGACTTTTTGCAATCAACATCAACTCAATGCAATAGTTCAAGGAGTCACACATTCCCTCAAAGGTAAGCAAGGGGCAAGGTAATCAACAAATCAATGGACATCATAACATATGCTTTGCACTCCATGTCCATAGATATCCTTGTATTTGTCTCTTGTGTGGTTGGGACTAACCCATGTAGGTGAGAGGAGTAAGGAAACAACAAGGATGCTCCCAACTCTTGGTGATCTTCATCAACATTGAGCATCCACAACTACCTCACCAACATGAAGTCTTCATCGACAAAACCCAAGGTTAGTTTATCCCTCTTATGGGGGATGTCACATTAAGGGGGAGCTTTACTCTAAGACTTGAGTCAAAGCATCTCTTAGCATGTGACAACATTAAATGCTTTATGTAAAAGTGGTAACCCCACTTTTGCTTAAATGATGAGTATGACCTATTATCAAGTACCCTTACTTGGCTCCTAAGTCAAATACTCATATATAGATGACTTCGTCATCGCCCAAATGATTGTTAGATTCTAGTGTGTTTGTGCATGTTTGTCATGATTTCTTTTGACATTTTATTGTGTGAGCATGTTGGTCTGCATTTATTTTCTCATTCGAGGACATCCAATTGTTGCTATTTGGTTATTGATTTTCTCTTTTGCCAATTGGATGGACAAGAATGCCTAGGACTACTCTTTAGCTATCTATGCTTTCTGACCTCATATTCCATTCATGCTGCATCACAAAATTTGAACAAGTGCTTTTTGATCCCTTTGTGTGTGGAGCACTCGGAGTTCCGAATCGACAAGGACTGACCATTAAAACCTCCCAAGTGCATCTCGGTGGAACCAACACCACAATCGCGGTCTCACCGAATGCCTAGGGTTGATCTGGTTTTCAATCCATGTACTGCCGATTTCATAATTTTGGTTACACCGAGTTTCCATGTCAACTGACAGTTGTGGAACTCGGTGACACCAAAAACATAAAATCGGTATCACCGACAATCAAGGGTATATATGTTGTGGACCCTGACGCTTTAAAATTCCATCTTCAAACATCACGCCTCAGAACCCTAAGCTGCCGCCTCGAGACCCCTGGTCGTCGCCCTTGTCTTCCTATGCTCCTCCGCCGCTGGGAATCGTCGCGGTCAACGAAATCTGCTCCTTCGTCGCCGTCGTTGAGGATCCACGCCAAGCTAGGGTACGGATTCGATCTCTAGTGCGCTCCCCATCCGATTCTTGCGCATTGGATACTTGTTAATCATCTTTGCAACCTTTGCTCATATATCCATCCACTTAAAACTCCAAAATTTCGAGTTAGATTGATTTTCTAGGGTTTTGTCGTCCGCCCGATAAATCTCGTAGGAACCGAAACTAAAATATCGGTCTCACCGATATGCTTTTCAATGAGGTTGAGAACTGACTCGGTGGAACCAAGTAGCTCTTTTCAGTCCGACCGAAAAGGCTGCCAAGTTCCTATTAAGGAGTTAGTTTGTCTCGGCCCCACCAAAAATTTCTTTTTGGCTGCAACGATATCTATTTGACAGATTGCAAAACTTTTGAAAATTCATTGCTCAAATTTCAAAAACCAGCCTCATTTTGTGATGACTTATCTTCTTCTGCTCTCCTATACTCTATTCACAGGGTCAATATGTTAGGCTCAGAAGACAGTCAGAATTTTCCAGAGCAGGGAGTTGATATGAGTTCTAGAACAAGCCTAGAAGCTAGTTCTTTCTCAGATCTAGGCACCCCCAGCTCTCATGGGTTGCCCAAGGCTGCCACCAGAACCAGAAAGAAGCTGAACTCAGATGAAGAAGATTCAGACTTCGTTCCAGAAGAGATTCTTGCTAAGAAGCAAGAGAAAGCTACTAAGAAATCTGCTACTGAAGCCACTTCCTCCAGGAGGGTTGTCAGCAAGATCTGTGCACCTGCTTCAACCTTCAAGGCTCATGAGACTGGCAAAGCAACTATGTCAGTTGTGGTCCCCAGGAAAGCTATGCCTAAGAAGGCAGGGGAGAAAAAGTCCAGAAAGAGCATTATTCATGTGACTAGCAGGCCTACTTCCATGTATGAAGATCTAGAGGAAGCAACTGGTGTTGTTGCTGAGGAAGAGGAGGGTGAGCTAGCTACAAAGGCTCCTCCCAAGAAGAAGGCCAAGAAACTTATGGCTGATGCTATGCCAAAGAATGGCACATCCAAGAAGCCTGCTGCTGAGAAGCCTAAGAGGACATCCAGGCAGATCCCAGCTTCTGAGAAGAACAAAGGGACTGCTTCTAGAGCTGAAGTTGATGATGACTTGAAAACTTTGATGAAGCTCAGACCACACCTTCCGGTACACAATGCCAACTACCCACTAGCTGAAGATATGAAGAAGAGGAAGGATTCTGAATTGAGAGCTTGGAGGGCTATAGATCCATATGCCCAGAGGAACAAGACAGTTGTGGACTATAGATTTTATACCAAGGAGCAACAGGATTTCTATGAGACTGTGCTTTTTGACAAGAGTCTAGCTGTGAGTGATATGCGGTATGTTGACTGGAAAGTCATCAAGGAGAATGAGGACTACTTTCCAAGTGTCCAAGACAATTTCCACTGCATAGGTTTGGATGAGTTTGTTGGCATAGAGTTCACTGCTTCGAACAATGAGATGATCATGCAATTCTACTCCACTGCACATTTCTATGGAGATGGTAGAATTGTATGGATGACTGAAGGTGCAAGGTATGAATCAACTGTTGAAGAATGGGCTTCTATATTAGGAGTTCCTGAAGCATAGGATGGTGACTTGGATGTATACTCAGAATCCAAGGAGAGCCACAATGCCATGGCAAATATGTACAAGGATATCCCTACTACCAATGTAAAGTCTCACAGGCTAGGATCAATCTACTTTCTTCAGGCTGGCCTCCACACTATGAACACCATCCTAAGGCATACCTTGATGCCCAAGTCCGGAGATGACAAGATGATCTGAGGCCACTCCATTAATATGTTGATCCACCTTGACAGACATACAAGGATCAGAGTCATGGATTTGATTGTTAAGACAATCAAGAGGGTTGCTGCTGACCAGAAGCACTCTTGCTGTTATGCACCCTACATCCAGATGCTTATCACTTCAAAGTTGGAGAACCACATTTTTGCTCTAGATCATCCACATTTACCCCTACAGCCAGATCTCGAGGACAATGTTGTGGTGATGGATGCTGATCATCCCACTTCAGCTGCAGCTCAGCCAGAAGCAGAGGCAGTTAGAGCCACTAGTGCTCAAGTCCCAAGATCCAGGAACGAGCAAATGGATCTATTGATAGCATCAGTTCAGGGCATGCAGAAGGACATTAAGGGGATTCTGGAAAACCAGAACAGTCTTGTCAGGATCTTTGAAACTAGGATCAAGACCCTTAGAGTGATAAGGTGGACAAGCTGACTAAGACAGTCACAAAGCTCCAGAAGGAAGTTGACTCAGTGCCACTTCCTCACACCACTTCTTCTGATGATGAGGAGGAGGAGGAGGATGAATCACCTCTCAGGACAGACACATAGTTTCCTACCCAGGCCAGATCAGCCACTGTGCCAGCTTCAGACTTGAGGCCCTCTTCATTAGCTCCTGCTGTTGTCACCTCAGCTCCTACTCCATCTGATCCAATTCCTCCAGCTGCCACTCCAACTACATCCACGACATCTTTTGAGATCTTCGCCGATGTTGTTCTCTTGACTCCTTCATCAACAACCGGAGGAGATTAGCCCAAGAACATTTAGATGTATGCCTTTGAACTTTTTGGTAACTTGTTGCCAAAGGGGGAGAAGTGTATATAGATCTTTAGGCTTCGAGCGAGAGAGCATTTTGTTGTTTGTTGCTTTTCAAAACATTTGGTTCTTTTGGTTTGATGTGAGATACTTTTGTGTTTATGTGTGACCATACGTTGTTGTGTGATGAGATGCTACTATTTCCTATCATCTTAAATGCTCATGTGATGATCATTCACCTTTGCTTGATTGTGTTGTGCGTTGTTATTCATTCTAATTATTCTCACACACCACCAAGTTGTATGTGACATGGAAGAAGTGCCCCACATACCTAATCGATTGTGCATTTGCATTCAAACGCAAATTCAAAATAATGCAAAAAAATTAGGGGGAGCTCTTGCTTATCACATACCTCTCAAAGCGATGATTATATTCATTGATTTTATCATATGTCAAAGCTTTGATCTATATGTTGTCATCAATTACCAAAAAGGGGGAGATTGAAAGCACATTTGCTCCCTTGGTGGTTTTGGTAATTAATAACAACATATAAGTCATTGAACTAATGTTTCCACAAAGTATATTTCACGAAATGTTCAATGATAGGATTGGCAAAAGGAGATTGTGGACATTCCCCAAAGATGCAAGGAAATAGGTTGGCCAAGCTTCAAGCAAGAGGACTCTATATTTTATATTTGTGAGAAATCACTTTGAGTCCATAGGAAAGCCAATACTATTAAAAGGGGGTAAGGTTTTGTTGGTGAACAATATGCTCAAACGTGCACAAGTGATAGTCGCCAAAAACATCCACAAACTCTCCCACCAAAGTCTGTTCTATACCCAACACTCAAAATCGGTGCAACCAACTTTCCCATACCGATGCCACCGATTCCAGAACCTAGACAGACTCAGCCAAACCCTGGCCACTACGGTGCAACCGATTCCATACCGGTGCCACCGAGTTTAGGTTGCCAACTTTTTGTTATGCAAATTCACATTTTCGGTCCCACCGAGAATGTTGGATTGGCGTCACCAAGATTGGAAATCTGACCATTGGTCACCTTATCGGTGCAACCGAGATTCCTATATTGGTCTCACCGAGATTCAAAAGTTACCACCTTTTGGTCACTTCGGTACCACCGAGATTAACACATCGGTGTCACCGAGTTGGTCATTTTGTGTGTAACGGTTGGATTTTTGGGGATACCTATATATACCACTTCACCACCACCTACTCGAGAGAGAAGCACTTAGAACTATTCCATACCTATCCTATCAGATTTTTTGAGAGAGAACCACCTACCCTTGTGTTGAGGTCAAGATATTCCACTCCAATCATATGGATCTTGATCTCTAGCCTCCCCAAGTAGATTTCCACCAATCCCATCTCTTCCATCATGCCAAATCCGTGAGAGAGTGATTGGGTGCTGAGGAGTCTATCATCTTGAAGCACAAGAGCAAGGATTTCATCGTCATTACTGAGCCTATTACCTTTTGGAGGGTGGTGCCTCCTTGATTGGTTAGGTGTCGCTTGGGATCCTCCTACTTCGTGTTGTGGAGTGAATCAAGAAGTTTGTAAGGGCAAGGAAATCGCCTACTTCGTGAAGATCTACCCATAGTGAGGCTAGTCCTTCGTGGACAGAAGCCATTATGGAATGGTCAAGGTTGCTACTTTGTGGACCCTTTTGGGTGGAGCCCTCCGTGGACTCTCGCGACCGTTACCCTCAGTAGGTTGAAGACTCCATAAATGTGGATGTACGATAGCGCCACCTATCGGAACCACGAGAAAAATCATCGTGTCTACAATTGCGTTTGATCTTCGTACCATATCCCTTCTATACATGCTTGTTGTTACTTTCCGTTGTTATATACTCTTAGACTTGCATGTGTAGGGTGTACTTGACTTGCCATGAAATGCTAAACTCTATCAACCCTAAAACTTGGTATAGGCAAAACTTTTATTTCGTCAATAGTCTAATCACCCCCCTTCTAAACATACTTTCGGTCCTACACGCTTCCACCGCAGAAAAACGCAAATGGCGGGAGCCTTGTCCACTTAACCGGCTGGGCCCGGTCGATGAGCCACTTACAGGTGGGTCCGCCTGGCAGGTCCGTCCCCCTCCAGCCGTTCGAACGGAGCAAGGGCAGGGGAGGCGAACTGAGCGCTCGCCGGTGCTTGCTCCAGCGGCTCCGGCCACCTCCGGCGATGGCTCGACCACCGGAGGGCTCAGAATGGGGACCCACACCCGCCTGGGTGCCTCAATTTCGCCGGGGAGCACCAGGGAGGGGAGGCCTCGATCGTGCCGGAGGCCGGTGATGGGAGGTAGTGGCAACAACGCTTCGGCCAACAGAAGGGATGAAAGTAGTGCGGGGAAGGCTCGCGGGGACGTAGGAGAAGCTTCGGTGAGGATCAGAGGGGCTGGGAGAGGCCACAGTGGCTAAATTTGAGCGGAGGCCGACGAGGGGGTTCCGGCCATGGAGGTTGAAGGAGGGCACAGGAGAAGGAAGGGGCCGGTCCAGTAGGTTCGTTGGAGGAAGGGAGAGCCAAGGGAGACGATAGGGGGTCGAGGGGGTGGCTCTTATAGCCTAGGCGCTAACGCACCATGGACCAAGGACCGGCGAGGTCGTGGCCGTCTCTGGCGTGCTCAGGAGACCTCTGGCCCATGCATGCGGCGTTCCTGGGACGTGTCCATGCCCCGGGGAAGGAGAGAGGGAGTGGGGGACGTGCACATGTGCGAGCTGCATGGTTGGCCGACTTGGGCGGTTGTGGCGCGTGTCAGGGGAGCCGTTGGAGGGAGAGGGAGGAGGGGGCGACAGAGTGTCGTGGTGTGGACGTCAAGGGGGACACGGGAGACATGCCTGGAGGTCCCGAGGCTGTCGGGAGCGTCCATTGGGCGGCGGCTATAGTGCGGGTGCGCATTGTAGCGCGCTCCAGAGCGCGAGCTCTGCATGGTGGGGCATGCTCTTGGCACTTTGGGCGCGTCCACACGTGTCCAAGGGATCCAGGGGAGCTCAAACAAGGCACATAAGGCCAATGGGTGTTCTAGAGGTGCCTTAGGGTAGAAGAAAAGGTGAGAGGGAGAGAAATGGGTGCTGTCCAGGGGGTAAAAATGGAGGTTTTACCCCCCCCCCCCCCACACAATCATTGAGCTATGCCCATGAGGATTCTACTCATGGTACAAGGTATCTACAAGAGGCTGTGGTAAAAATTTGAGTTTAAGGAGATCAATGGAAGAGGTGAAAACAACAGTTTTGGTTTTCTGCTAGATGGTGTTTGTGTTGGTTTTGAGCTGGTTAAAAGGGTCTCCTTGATATGAAATTTAATAGGATCAAGTGATAGGTGAAAATGAGGTTTATCACCAAGTCTGGGCTTATTTGATGAAAGTTGCCAATGTAAACTTGTTAAACACTAGAAATGGACAGAAATGGGTTTCTATAGATCTGATCGTGCTAAGGCACTCTCCATGATGTTCCACTTGTTGTGGCATAATTATGTGACTAGAGCGTGCTCAAAAAGTTTGGGACCTAATGGGGAAACTTGACAATGCAAACATTCCCAATTTTTGAAATCAACAAAAAGGGGTTTGGGGGGATTGGGACAAGTTAATTTGTTCTCCTTGATGCACCACTTAGTGTGGATGCATTATTGGATGATTAAAACATGTCCACAAAGTTTGAGATCAATAGGAGACAGTTGGTAATGTAGAGTTGCTCAAATTTGGATCTGGACAAAGAGTATTTTGGGATATTTTGGTGAACCAAAACAATTGGTATTGAGATGAAACTTGGCAAGATGACCACATATATCATATGTGACATGCTAGAATTTTATTGGATTTATTTGAGAATATTTCTTATAGAAATATTTCAAATGCTTGGAATAGGCAGAAATGGTTTTGGAGGATTTTGTCCAATATTTTGAACATGACCATGTGTGAAACTCTTATATATGGACAGTATATGTCCACTTAGTTTTCCTAAAATTTCCCAAATATTTTTAAAGCATTTAAATATTTTTTCCCTATAAAAGACCATTTCTGGTCTTAAGAAAAAGCCTTTAAATAAAATAGGAAAGCAATATTTAAAATAAATATTTGGTGGTTTTGGAAGTCTTATATATAGTGGGTTTTAAATAAAGCATTTGGAGAAAAGTATCCACACAATTTGGGGACTTGTAGTGCAAATCCCATATCAGGGGTTTTTGAAAACCTAATTTAAATAAATGCTTTTTGGCCAATATAATATTTTGAAAAAAATAAATATTTAAGTCATATTCACATGGCATGATCATTGGACAAGAGTTGGGATCAAGGAAAAGAGTTCTTGAGTGTAGGAGGATGCTTTATTAATTATAGAGCACTAGCAAGCAATCAGACAAGCAAGCAAAAAACACACAAGTCAAGCATTCAAATGCACACAAATAGTTTTAACTGGCCCTGATTTTTGAGTCATGATAACTTAGTCATGAGGCAAAACACAGGGTGTGACAAACCTACCCCCCTTACAAGAATTTCGTCCCCGAGATTCCTAGGCTAGGTGCTGATGCGGGCATTCAGAGGTGAGGTAGTCTTCACGTTCCACGTTGTTTCTGCTCCGGCGTGGTTGTCCTTCTGGATCTTGAAGTGCCTGATGATATGTCTTCGAGTGCATTGTTGACTTCGATTAAGGGTGGACGGGGTTCTTGTAATATGGTAGGCTTGCTTAATGGTTAAGGGTTTGGTGGATGAGCTTCTAGCAAGGGCCTGGCTTGCGTGTGTATCCAAAAGTCAGAATACCTGGCCAAGTATTGTGTATGTGTGCTAGTCCTGGGACTGCTCATGTTAGTTAGTGACATCTAGATGTCTCGCACTAGAATAGAACGGTTGAGTCTTGGTGCAGCTTCTCGTTGACGGGGAAGCCTTATCTTCCTTAAAGCAGGAGGTATTCGGTCGTAGGTGGTCTCCATCCTTGAGAGTGCTGAGGTGCTTCATCATGGGCTTCTCGTCGAGATCTTCTGCTTGAGTAAGTTGCCCAGGTAGATTCTTCATTCTTCTTTGGTCATTTATCTTCATCGTCATGGATGCACATTTATGGAAGGTCTTTGAGTGTTTGGTCTACTCATCACTCTGTGGCAAGGTCTACACTGAGTCTCACCCCTAAGACTAAACTTAGAGACTTGGTGTCAAAATGGGTTCTACCATGTGGGAAGGTTTTGAGGGGGGTCCTAGATGAGCTGGCTACCCAAAAGTATAGACCAGCCATCCAATCCCCAAGGTCTGAGGCTTGGCAAGTGGGGTGAACTATCTTTGACAGGTGGTTTACCATGATCGAGTCAGGTTCACGTCCTTGATTGAACCAAAAAGGGGCTAGCAATGAGGTCATGACAGTCGTTCCACTCCGTTCCAGGCATCTGAAGGGAGTAGGGACTTCATGCGCAACGTACACCGTCAAGGTGGTGGAGTGAGGGTGCCGTCAACTTCTCAGTTCCATCCTAGTCAAGAACTGATAGATGACCATTTAAAGCGAGTTGATCTTTAATCTTCTTGATGTCCAAGGGCTTCATCGGTCTTGAACGTCGGTGCTTTTGGATATAGTCTAGTTGAGGTAGCCGGCAAAGGAGTGGTGGTTGACTTATTTTTGCTTCTTCTTCGTCGTTGTCGTGGCTCTGCAATCGTAGTGGTTATTCATCTTTCTTGGGCAAGAAAGTGTTCTTCGGCAGGGAGGGTGCTTCAAGGAGTCCAACTTTTTCAAGGTGAACTCTTATGCTCGAGAGGCATGGCAATTGGTGTTCCTGGGGCTGGTCCAAACAGGACTAAGGTCTTCCTCCTCTCATTGGATAAATAAGTATGTCACCCCGGAGGACAACAACCTATTTCCCGAGGTACCACATAAACACCTACTCATGGGGTATGTTAGAGGAGCAGGCATTCGTCTCGGATGGTCACTAGTGTCAAGGGTTTGTGGTCCAACCTAATAGAGGTCTTCGTGGCAACCTTCCTTATGGAAAGGGTGGGTGGTGGTCACGGTGGAGTATTGATACGTATCCAACGTATATATTATTTATGAAGTATTCATGCTGTTATTTTATCATTCTTGGATGTTTTACAATCATTTTATAGCAACTTTATATCATTTTTTTGGGACTAACCTATTGACCCAGTGCCTAGTGCTAGTTGCTGTTTTCGCTTGTTTTTTACATCGCGGGGAAACAATATCAAACGGAGTCCAAACACCACGATACTTTTTGGAGATTTGTTTTGGAACAGAAGGAACACAATGGACCAGAGCTGCACCTCGGGGTGCCCCGAGGGGGGCACAACCCACCATGGCGCGCTAGGGCCCCCTAGCATGCCCAGGTGGGTTGTGCCCACCTCGGTGGCCTCTCGCACCCCCTCTTTGCACTATAAATTCCCAAATATTCCGAAACCCTTCGAGGTAGCCCTATATCGGAAGTTCCGCCACCGCAAGACTCTGTAGCCACTGAAAACCAGTCGGGAGCCCGTTCTGGCACCCTACCGGAGGGGGGAGATCATCACTGGTGGCTATCTTCATCATCCCGGCGGCCACCACGATGAGGAGGGAGTAGTCCACCCTCGGGGCTGAGGGTTTGTACCAGTAGCTATGTGTTTAATCCCTCTCTCTCTCTCTCGTGATCTTGAGATGTCATGATCTTGATATATCATGGGCTTTGTTAACATAGATGGATCATATGATGTTTCTCCCCTCTATACTCTTCTTGTGATGAATTAAGTTTTCCCTTTGAGATTTTGTTGTTATCGGATTGAATACTTTAATGGATTTGAGAACACTTGATATATGTCTTGCAATTTAATACTCGTGGTGACAATGGGGTATCGTATTGATTCACTTGATACGTAATTTGGCATTCAACTTGCGGATTCCCGTGGTGACATTGGGGTAATCTATGCATAGGAGTTGATGCACGTTCTTATCTTTGTTTCTCCGGTAGAAATCTTGGGGCTCTCCTTGAAGTTCTTTGTGTTGGATGTAGTATTATGAATCTGAAATTATTTGGTGTTGTTTTAGTACGAACTCTTGATTAGATCGATCGGAAAGAATAGCTTCTGTTATTTTAGTACGAACTCTAGGATAGATCGAATGGAAAGAATAGCTTTGAGGTGGTTTCGTACCCTACAAACAATTTCTTCTTATGTTCTCCGCTAGATAGGAACTTTAGAGTGATTCTTCGTTGCACGTTGAGGGATGGTTATATGATCCAACTATGTTAGCATTGTTAGAGATTGCACTAGCGAAAGTACGGACCCTAGGCCTCATTTTCAATCATTGCAATATTTTTTGTGCTCACTTTTGTTATTTGCTACCTTGCTGTTTTTATTTATTCAGATTATTAAAATATATTTCTACCATCCATATTACACTTTGCCGAACTAGTGCACCTATACAATTTACCATTGTATTGGGTGTGTTGGGGCCACAAGAGATTTCTTGTATTTGGTTGCAGGGTCATTTGAGAGAGACCATATTAATCCTACACCTCTCACGGATTGATAAACCTTAGGTCATCCACTTGAGGGAAAATTGCTACTGTCCTACAAAACTCTGCGCTTGGAGGCCCAACACATGTCTACAAGAATAAAGTTGCGTAATAGACATCAAGCTCTTTTCTGGCACCGTTGCCGGGGAGGTGAGTGCATGAAGGTATATCTTAAGATCTTGCAATCGAATCTTTTAGTTTCTTGTTTTATCATTAGTTTGGTTTATTAAAGAAAACTACAAAACAAATGGAATTGAGGTTGCCTCATATGCTTCATCTTTTTAATGTCTTTCGTGAAAATGATGGAAAGGAAAATTGTGCTCAAGTGTTAGAAGAAGAAGTTATTAAAATGGTTGGCACTAAATCTTTGAGTGATGAGCATGATTGCAATATTGTTAGTATGAATTCTCTGAATATTCATGATGCTAATGATATGCAAATCCACAATCTTGGGGATGCTATGTTTGATGAAGAAGATATTTTTAGTCCCCCAAGTTTTGATGAGCAAAACTATTATGATTATGACATGCGTCCTATGTATGATGATTATTGTGATGACACATATGCTGTAAAGAGTAATGACAACCATGAAACTTGTCATCATGATTTTAATATTCGATGTGGTTATGTCAATCAAGTATCTCATGATAGTTATTTTGTTGAGTTTGCTCCCACTATTATGAATGAAAAGAAAATTGCTTATGTGGAGAGTGACAAAATTTCTATGCTTGTGGATCATGAAAAGAATGCTTTATGTTCTGGTTATATTGTGAAATTCCTTCATGATACTACTGAAAATTATTATGAGGGAGGAACATATGCTTGTCGGAATTGCAATAATATCAAGTTTCCTCTCTATGTGTTAAAAGTCTTGAAGTTATGCTTGTTTTGCCTTCCTATGCTAGTTGATTCTTGTTCCCATAATTTTTTTTATAAAAAAGTTCCTATGAATAGGAACTTGGTTATACTTAAATGTGCTTGTCATGAGATTCATGATGCTCTCTTGCATGTTTCAACTATTATTCCTATACGAGCATCATTGAAATCATCATGCCTAGCTAAAAGGCATTAAAGAAAAGCGCTTGTTGGAGACAACCCAAAACTTTTAATTTCTATTTTGATGTATTAACATGATTAAGATACTATAGTAATCATGTTTTGTGTCTTTTATTTCAATAAAGTGCCAAGTAAAGCCTTTGTGATAGTGTGGATACTTGCTTGTTTGATTCTATGCAAAAACAGAAAGTTTTACGTCCAGTATATGAATTATATGATTTTACTGGAGCGTCCAAAAATTCTGAAATTTTTACACAACATTAATATGAAAATTAATTTAGTTTCACTAATTTTTCATAATTTCTAGAGTCATGGAAGTATGGTGATCATTCAGATCTTTACAGACTGTTCTATTTTTGACAGATTCTGTTTTGCATGCATAGTTTGCTTGTTTCAAGTGTTCCTATAGCTTATATTGAGTAATATAAATTGTGGTAATGATGAAATAAAGTATTTATCATGTGGTAATAATTATGAATCTTGTATTTATAGTACCTAAGTGAATGATCTATCTTTATTACACTAACCCTTCTCACAAAGTTCTGTTAAGTTTGTGTGATTAAAGTTTTGAAGTTTTGGGTGAGATATAGATATGAGTAGAATAAGGAGGGACAAGGACCTAAGATTGGGTATGCCCAACGCACCCCCAAGGTAACATTCAAGGAATATCCAAGCAACTAAGCTTGGGGATGCCCCGGAAAGCATCCCCTCTTTCGTCTCCGACATTATCGGTAACCTTAGTTGGAGCTATATTTTCATTCGTCACATGATATGTCTTTTGCTTGGAGCATCATTTTACTTTACTAGGATTTGTTTTATGTTATTTATAATAATGTTTTGAATCTTTATTTTCAATAAAAATTTCAAGGATAGCCTTTACCATACTTATTTTGCAAGTCTACATGTTGCTGTTTGAAAATAGAAAGTTTATCGATGTTGCAAAAATTCCCTAGATAAGTCAGAATGTGATAAATTGTTGAATTTTTTTGAAAAATAATATATTATAAATTTTATACATTATTTTAAAGTTGAATAAGTATGGATACTCTTGCACTCTTTACAGACTGTAATGTTTTGGCAGATTGCTGTTATATTTGCATTGTTTGCATATGTTTGTTTGTTTAATGATTCTATTTGAGGATAGGAGTATTAAATATACAGAGGCATTTAGTATTCAATGTTGAATAATAATTTTAGTGATTTTCTACAGTAGAGAATGATAAGGTTCTTGCATTAGTTTATACTAACTTATCTCACGAGTTCTTGTTGAGTTTTGTGTGGATGAAGTTTTCAGTATTAGGTAAACCGTGATACAAAAGGAGTTAAGGAGACAAAAAGCTCAAACTTGGGGATGCCCAAGGCATCCCAAGATAATATTTCAAGAAGTATCAAGCATCTAAGCTTGGGTATGCCCCAGTAGGCATTCCACCTTTCTTCATCAACAATTATCGGTTAGTATCGGTTGATCCTATGTTTTCTCTTCTTCACATGATGTGTGCTATTCTTGAAATGTTATTTTTTTTGTTTTGCTTGATGTTTTAATAAAATAATCATATCTTAAAGTTTTTAAATAAAATGGCATCCTCAAGTAATTGCTAGGGAGGCTAAGTAAGCGGCATTCACATCCCATCACCGAAGCTCTTTTCTATGTCATTTACTCTTGTGCTTCACTTATATCCTATGAGTAAATTGTTGAATAAACTAAATGTCATGAAGTTTAAACCATATCATGCCTAGTGGTAGATTCACATTGGGTTTAGAAAGTGCAATCTTTTGAGGCTTGACAATCACAATATTGGTCATACAAGCAATTCACGAATAATTAGTATAAGGAAGAGAACTTTCACATGTAGATACACTATCCTGGAAATCTTTTGTGATTGTGAGCCCTCGTCAAAATATTATATGCCAAAATTGTTTACGTTGGACAAGGAAGACAATGTAGTGATTTATGTTTGTTCATATTCACATAGAATTTATATTGTCATAGATCCTCCAACATGTGGTGCTTGCCCCCCATCTTTGCTAGCTAAAAATTCCGCACCAAGTAGAGATACTACTTGTGCATCCAAAAACCCTTAAACCCAAATCTTAGTTTCAAGAGTCCTACCTAAGGATTGAGCAAGATCCTTCAAGTAAGTTGTCATCAGTGCAATAAGGCAATAAAAATTGCTTCTAAAAGTGTTAGATCATTTAGTGTAAGAGAAAATTGAGTGTTGTACGAACTTGTGATGGCAAAGTAATAAAAGCGACGGACTGCATAATAAAGGTTGCTATCATAAGGGGCAATATAACGTGACGTTCGTTTGCACTAAGGGGTTGAGCATAGAAACAAATAAGCGCATGGCAACCTCTGCTTCCCTCTGCAAAGGGCCTATCTTTTACTTTTCAGTATTTACTTTTATGCAAGGAGTCAAAGTTTTCGCTCTATTCCTTTTTATTTTTCTCCTTTTGCAAGCATAATGTGGTGAGGTAAGATCTAGGCACATATGTCCAGTTGAATATGGGTAGCATGAGTTATTATTGTTGACATCACCCTTGAGGTGAATACGTTGGGAGGCAAAACAATAAGCCCCTATCTTTCTATGTGTCCGGTTGAAACATTTTGCTCATGTGTACACGGTGAGTGTTAGCAATCATAAAAGACTATATGATGGTTGAGTATGTGGAGCTCTTACTTAAACTCGGTTGAATAAGTTGAATTGCAAATGCTTGGTGACTAAGAACATAGGTTGTTGAGTTTCAAGAGAATTCATGGTTTGAACCTTAACATGTTAATTGATTGCTACTTTAACATGGGAAGTTTTATAAGAAAGAATTTCTATTATGATGCTAGGCAAAGTGATTGAAATTATCATTGATCAAACTTATGCACTTTGCTAGCATTCACACTTCATTAATTATTTCTTTTATCATTTACCTACTCGTCCTCGCTTGGGGATGCTGATATAAGCTTGGGCACAACCCACCAGGGCGCGAGGGCCCCCTGGCATGCCCAGGTGGGTTGTGCCCACCTCGGTGGCCTCCTTCACCCCTCTTTCCACTACAAATTCCCAAATATTCCAAGACCCTTTGAGGTATCCCTAGATCGGAAGTTCCGCCGCAGCAAACTTCTATAGCCACCGCAAACCAAACGGGAGCCCGTTTCGGCACCCTGCTGGAGGGGGAGATCATCACTGGTCTTGATATATCATGGGCTTTGTTAACATAGATGGATCATATGATGTTTCTCCCCTCGATACTCTTCTTGTGATGAACTGAGTTTTCCCTTTGAGATTTCGTTGTTATCGGATTGAATACTTTAATGGATTTGAGAACACTTGATATATTTCTTGTAATTGAATACTCGTGGTGACAATGGGGTATCGTATTGATTCACTTGATATGTATTTTGACATTCAACTTGCGGATTCCCGCGGTGAAATTGGGGTAATCTATGCATAGAGGTTGATGCATGTTCTTGTGTTTGTTTGTCCGGTAGAAATCTTGTGGCACTCATTGAAGTTCTTTGTGTTGGATTGAGTATTATGAATCTGAAATTATTTGGTGTTATTTTAGTACGAACTCTTGATTAGATCAATCGAAAATAATAGCTTCTATTATTTTAGTACGAACTCTAGGATAGATCAAACGGAAAGAATAGCTTTGAGGTGGTTTCGTACCCTACAAACAATTTCTTCTTATGTTCTCCACTAGATAGGAACTTTGGAGTGAGTCTTCGTTGCATGTTGAGGGATGGTTATATGATCCAACCATGTTAGCATTGTTGAGAGATTGCACTAGCGAAAGTATGGACCCTAGGCCTCATTTTCACTCATTGCAATATTGTTTGTGCTCACTTTTGTTATTTGCTACCTTGATGTTTTTATCTATTCAAATTATATAAATATATTTCTACCATCCATATTACACTTTGCCGAACTAGTGCACCTATACAATTTGCCATTGTATTGGGTGTGTTGGGGACACAAGAGATTTCTAGTATTTGGTTGCAGGGTCATTTGAGAGAGACCATATTAATCCTACACCTCTCACGGATTGATAAACCTTAGGTCATCCACTTGAGGGAAAATTGCTACTGTCCTACAAAACTCTACGCTTGGAGGCCCAACACGTGTCTACAAGAATAAATTTGCATAGTAGACATCAAGTATCGACCATGGTCTTTTGACTTAGAGCCAGAGCCTATGGTCTTATCCGACCATGGCATGGTTTGGTAAGGTTTTGGGGTTTCAAAGAGCTTAGGATGCAACTGAACGTCTACCATCTTATCCTCTAGCACAGTTCTTAGATGCCAATATTACAGCCTATTACTCCAAACAAAATTACTTTATATCCTCGAAGGTATCATCTCATATAAGTAAAATCCAATATTACACACACTATTCTTATCTCCAAGGCTTTGAGAGAAGGACTATGCTAACAATCTCATATGCATACTATAGCTAACTCATATATATCCCTATATAAAAATCCTCGGGATAATTTACAAGCCGCTAAGTGTGATCATGACATTACCAATCCAAGTGTCCTTATGACCTATCCAAGGTCTAAGGTATTGCATTACTATGCTAAGGAAACACGCAATAAACCATTCCAAGATCTTGTTTACTTCCTATGAATCCAATTAATAAATCCACGAATACCATCCACTATTACATGACCTATTATTACTACAAATCCAATACCAGTGTCGTCCCATATGTCTCCAGATTTCCTAAATCCCCAAATTCCAGGAAAAACTATCTCATCGCAGTATAGCCATCAACCCGCATCACGATGATGCAGTGAACTCCGATGTTAGGTGCATATGGATCCTTGAATCGATTCTAACAACAATCCAATATTCCTGGTTTGTCTCCACCGAGAAACGTGTTATCAAGATCAGGATCACCAGACTAAATCCAAATTACTCCGAACCATGGGGTTTTATTGATGTTGAGCACCTATTAGAATCACCTATTTAAATCCAAGCTTTACATCTAGTAAGAGCTTCCTACTAGTACTCCAGTCACCATCATATCACCATTACTCCACTATCTACATTACTTGCCAAAGTCAAGTCATTAATCCACCAAGAATTTCAGCATGTGATCATATTTTTCCTACTAATCCAATTTTCTCAAGGTACAAGTAAGTTATGCTACTCTATCAATCTTGATCCACCAAGTTCGTCTACCAACATTAAGCCTCGTAATCCATCAAAGGGTCCTAACTGCTTCCTCGAGACATATATTATGGGTAAATCAAATCATTATCCACAAATCGTATACCCTTATAATGATCCTTCCTATGGCAGCAAGGTTCTAGTGCTAGCGTAAGAATGAAGGATGTTTGCTCACTATGATCACTAGCTCCATAATGAACCCAGTGCTAAGCAGGGTTATTGAAGCTCAATAAGTGCTCTGGCAAATTCGTGTATTAAACACGTGATCAGAGGTTTGTGATGGGGGAGCTTGTGAGGTCTAGGTTGGTCTGAGGAGGGGGTTTCCAATCTTGAGGGAAGAGCCTAACCCTACGGGGTTGCATTTGGTTAAGTATGTTTTGGTCATAGTCTTCAACGCCAAATGTCCGTCAAGGTGGATCCTTGGTGCATCTGTCTTGTCGGTCTTTAGTTGATGAGAGGGGGAAGAGGGAAAGTAGGATAGAGGAGAGTGCCTAAGAGGGTGGTATAGTGCAAGTGCAATCAAGCAAGTGCCGAAAAGGCCAAATACAAACATCATGGTAAGGTAGGTGATAAAGTCGCGCACTTGTTGCCTAGGGAAAAAGTGTGACTTACACCAAAGCACAAACAGGAAAAACAAGCAACACACATCATGGTTCCATTTGAACCATCATACGGACTCAACTTCACAGAGGGGACACATGACCTATCCTAGCCTAGGGGTTCCCGAACTTAGTAGTCGTGCTTGCTTCGTGTCTTAGAGAGGAGTCTGCTTAGTCTTCTGGATCTTCTTCAGATGTCGCTATGTCTCTGGTTGTTATTCATCATAACGGTCCTGGTCGCGCCTGATGAGTCCTTGAAGACTCCGGGTCTGTTGAGTTGACAATGAAGGTGATTCTTCACGGCTGTTGTTGACAGGGTCTTCTGTTGTCTTTGTAATCGTGGCAATGCCTTCTTGTCTTCTGAGACGTCGAGCATTCCAGGTAGGCAGTCTTTTATGCAATGCAATGACATTGAAAAGGCATGGTAGAGTTGTATCCTGTCGGTCTCGTTGATGATATCATCGGCACCAAGAGCGGGGGATGATGAGGACTGTTTTCCTGCTCACTATAGTGAGGCGGACCAAATAGCAAGGTTCTCATCCACCGGTGGTTGCCGACACAACAACGAAAATGACAGGGTTGCTCCATTAGTGATGCATATCATGACATTGCATGTCTTGTGCCCTGGTCATTGAAGGGCAAGGTGGCATCATCCTGGGGCAATGTCAAGGGTGTCTCTATCATCTAAGTCTTGACATCCTCATCCTTCGAGAAGGTATCTTATGTTGGTAGCTCCTGGTCTAGTGTCACCAACTTGGGTCCAAGATATGTCGGCAACCGTTTGGCAAGGTGGCTTCCTTCCAGGTTACCCACGAGGATCACAAGGAATCCCGTGGTGAGGGGCACAAGAGTAGTAGCGACCATTTGCAAAGTTTTTGAAAAGAAGACAATGAGAGCTTAAAAGAAAAGTGGTGGAAGTGCTAAGGTAAAAACCTTTGCTTCCTTTGGAATTTTAGGAGAGGCGAGAAATAAAGAGGTTTTGTAAGTGATTTTGAAGGGTCTGAAAAAATAGTTTTATCCTAACTAACGTCCATGCTAACTAAGGGCTTCCTACAGTCAGGATGGCTCTGATACCAGCTCTGTGGGGACCCCGACTCATAAGTCGTGATCACCGAATGTACGTGCATAGTGATCCCAGTGATCAATGCTCACTGAACACACAGAAACTGAATAACAAGAGTCTTACATCCATTACATACTGGTTTACTCAAATATGGCCTTTATGGCCAAGTCTTCATATGATTGCGGCGGAAATCTTCAACAATAGCGTGAACCCATGCCATCTGCATAAACCCTACATGCATTCTGACTGGGAAGCATCCTAGCTCGCATGTCCGTCACCAAGGTAATCTTCATCATAACCTGATCTTTCATGCCTGGCCAATAAAATAACCAGTGGAAAGCCAATGAGTACTTTTAATGTACTCGCAAGCAACCCATGTTTGGAACAAGGCAATAACAATGCATGAACTAGCACTAAGAAGGTATTTTGTGGAAAGCCAATTTTGAGTGCAATGTCATGATCAAGCAACTATGTGTAAGCATGCATCAATAGTTGGCAAATATCCATATGAACAAGTTACAGATATCATCATAAGCAGGGGTTGAACACCTCATGTTCATTCATCACATCAAGTCTTCAAACTTGACTCAAGTATCATCCTTCTGTCTTTTGCACACTCACACGCACCAAGTTTGCAAAAACATCTGGACATAGTCTAAGCGGCACCACCCAACTGTCCTTGACCGTGGACACGGCTATTCGAATAGTTTTACACTCTGCAGAGGTTTCACACTTTACCCACAAGACTCGGGGAACTTTCGTGTCATCCACGACTCGCGGTATTTAACATACCCAAGGCAAGCACCCGAACAATGCCTTTCCCCTAGCGATACTAGACAAAGAGTCCACTCATTGGTGCCATCCCTCATGATATACATCACATGTATCATCCATGAGGGCACACAACAGTGTGCCCGGTGCCTGTGAAGACAGCGCATGATCGTCCATACCGGCACGACCCCGTATCGAGAGTGACCACGCCCCTCCCGCCACTAATAATGCGGGCTCCTTGCCAGTACCCACCAAGGTAATCAACAAAGCCCCATCCCATAAGGGGTATCGTGATTGCGCATGTAAGGTTGGGACGATCGACAAATCTTAAATCTAATCCGTTTCTGAAAACACCCTCAACTTGCTCCGGCACACCACTTATTTCTCAAGTGGTCACCCAACTCATCATCATCTCCCTCGGGCATTAGTGGCACCCGACGGGGTTTTCGAAAAGTCTTTGAAATCACCTCTTTATTTCCATCACCATGCATATTCCCGAACCCACTTGTGTAGCATCTACTAGCATCCTATCTACACCCACCCACATAACCCTCATAAGGTGGTAGGGTCATGCACGATGCAAGTGTCAATGGCAAAAAGTATCGGAAGCAACCCACTGAAGTGGTCACTACGCAACATGATCAAATATAACGAAAGAAAAGTTCTATATGACATGCAATAAAAATGGTTCCTTAACATGGTCAAAGGGCTGCTTGCCTGGCTTCGCAAAGTCTTCGAGGTCTTCACACGCTTCTCATCAAACTTTGATCACTTCGTCTATTTCGTCAACTATTGCCGGAAACAACCACAGTAAGCAACACAACAAGCAGAAAATAAAAGTGCTCTATAAATAGGAGTTTTATTTTTCTTGGACATCTCTGGTCATAAAAAAATAACCAAGGAGGTTTTGATGGATGTGGGTCAAGGAGGAGTATGGAATGGTGGAAATGAAGAAAATGATGATCCTATAATATGGCCACAGAAAACATTTTTGTAAAAAGGAGTGGATGGACCCAACAAATAGGGCATGATTTTAGAAACATGAGGGAAGTGGTTTCACTGGATTAGGAGTTGGTATTATTTTCCTAGGGATTTTCAAAGTGGATCATACATGATGAAATGGTCTAATATTTGTCATAGTAGAATTGGTGTAAGCAAAAATGTTCACAACTCATTCAATGAATTTAGATACACGTGGGAGCTTGAATCACTCCATTTGGAGTTCACATGAATTCCCTAGGAATTTTCAAAGTGGGGTCTTACATGGTTCAAATTCAAATTTGAATTTGAACTTAACAGAAAATATTTATAAAAAATGTGCAGTGCACATATTTGGTTAGGCCAAGATTTTACAAGCTAGAAGAAATTTGAATCAGCCAATTTGGAGTCCATATGATTTTAATATGGATTTTACAAGTTCTATAGAAATAAATAAAATAAATTGGAAGAGGATATACCGGTGCACTATTTAGCGCACACGGCGAAGGATAAGAAGACGGGCCAGCCCATCAGCCTGGCCACGCGGGACGTCGCGGTGACATCGAAGGCGCCTTTCCACAGGACGCTTCCACCGTAGAAAAACGCAAACTGCGGGACCTGTGTCCACTTAACCGGCTGGGCTCGGTCGCTGAGCCACTTACAGGGTGGGTTCGCCTGGCAGGTCCATCCCCCTCCTCCCGCTCAAACGGAGAAGGGGCAGGGGAGGCGGACCGAGCGCTTGTCGGCGCTTGCTTCAGCGGCTCCGGCCACCTCCGACGATGGCCCGGCCACCGGAGGGCTCAGTATGGGGACCCGCACCCGCCTGGGTGCCTCATTTTTGTCGGGGAGCACCAGGGAGGGGAGGCCTCGATCGTGGCGGAGGCCAGCAATGGGCGGCAGTGGCAGCAGCGCTCCGGCCAACAGAAGGTATGAAAGTAGTGCGGGTAAGGCTCGCGGGGACGTAGGAGAAGCTTCGGTAAGGATCAGAGGGGCTGGGAGAGGCACCGTGGCTAAATTGGAGCGCAGTCCGACGAGGGGGCTCCAGCCATGGAGGTTGAAGGAGGGCACAGGAGAAGGAAGGGGCCGGTCCAGGAGTTTTGTTGGAGGGAGGGAGAGCCAAGGGATATGAGAGGGGGTCGAGGGGTGGCTCTTGTAGCCTAGGCGCTGGCGCACCATGGACCGAGGACCGGCGAGGTCCTGGCCGTCTCTGGCGTGCTTAGGGGACCTCTGGCCCATGTTTGCAGCATTCTTGGGGCGTGTCCACGACCCGAGGAAGGAGAGAGGGAGTGGGGTACGTGCACGCGTGCGAGCTCCATGGTTGGCCGACTCGGGTGGTCATGGCGCGTGTGAGGGGAGCTGTTGGAGGGAGAGGGGGGAGGGGGCCGACAGGGTGCCATGGTGTGGACGTCAAGGGGGACACGGGAGACATGGCTGGAGGTCTCGAGGCTGTCAGATGCGTCCATTGGGCGGCTTCTACAGTGCGGGTGCGCACTATAGCACGCTCGAGAGTGCGAGCTCTGCATGCCGGGGCATGCTCTTAGCACTTTGGGCGCGTCCACACGTGTCCAGGGGATCCAAGGGAGCTCAAACAAGGCACATAAGGCCAATGGGTGTTCTAGAGGTTCCTTAGGGTAGAAGAAAAGGTGAGAGGGAGAGAAATGGGTGTTGTCCAGGGGGATTCTACTGGAGGTACAAGGTATCTACAAGAGGTTGTGGTAAAAATTTGAGTTTAAGGAGATCAATGGAAGAGGTGAAAACAACAGTTGGGTTTTCTGCTAGAAGGTGTTTGTGCTGGTTTTGAGCTGGTTAAAAGGGTCTCCTTGATATGAAATTTAACAGGATCAAGTGATAGGTGAAAATGAGGTTTATCACCAAGTCTGAGCTTATTTGATGAAAGTTGCCAATGTAAACTTGGTAAACCCTAGAAATGGATAGAAATGGGTTTCTATAGATCTGATCATGCTAAGGAATTCTCCATGATGATCCACTTGCTGTGGTGGCATAATTTGCTGACTAGAGCATGCCCAAAAAGTTTGGGATTAAATGGGGAAACTTGACAATGCAAACATTCCCAATTTTTGAAATAAACAGAAAGGGGTTTGGGGGGATTGGGACAAGTTAATATGTTCTCCTTGATGCACCACTTAGTGTGGATGCATTATTGGATGATTAAAACATGTCCACAAAGTTTCAGATCAATAGGAGACAGTTGGTAATGTAGAGTTGCTCAAATTTGGATCTGGACAGAGAGGATTTTGGGATATTTTGGTGAACCAAAACAATTGGTATTAAGATGAAACTTGGCAAGATGACCACATATATCATATGTGACATGCTAGAATTTTATTGGATTTGTTTGAGAATATTTCTTATAGAAATATTTCAAATGCTTGAAATATGTAGAAATAGTTTTGGGGTTTTGTCCAATATTTTGAACATGACCATGTGTGAAACTCTTATATATGGACAATATATGTGGAAAGCTTTGAAAGCTTTGAAATAATTTTTCCCTATAAAAGACAATTTGGCCTTAAGAAAAAGCCTTTAAATAAAATAGGAAAACAATATTTAAAATAAATATTTGGTGGTTTGGGGAAGTCTTATATATAGTGGGTTTCAAATAAAGCATTTGGGGAAAAACTATCCACCAAATTTGGGGACTTGTAGTGCAAATCTCAAATCAGGGGGTTTTGAAAACCTAATTTAAATAAATGCTTTTTTGCCTAAATAATATTTTGTAAAAAATATCTTTAAGTCATATTCACATGGCATGATCATTGGAGAAGAGTTCGGATCA
Source organism: Hordeum marinum (assembly GCA_022496015.1). Lineage (NCBI taxonomy): Eukaryota > Viridiplantae > Streptophyta > Magnoliopsida > Poales > Poaceae > Hordeum > Hordeum marinum. The sequence goes on along the minus strand of CM039678.1, from coordinate 306,919,405 downwards.
AGGAAAAGAGTTCTTGAGGGTAGGAGGATGTTTTATTAATTATAGAGCACTAGCAAGCAATCAGACAAGCAAGCAAATAACACACAAGTCAAGCATTCAAATGCACACAAAAAGTTTTAATTGGCCCTGATTTTTGAGTCATGATAGCTTAGTCATGAGGCAAAACACAGGGTGTGACAAGGCTAGAAATCAAGATTCATATGGTTGGAGTGGAAGATCTTGATCTCAACACATGAGTAGGTGGTTCTCTCGCAGAAAATGAATGGGGAAAGTGTTGGTCTGTTCTAAGTGCTTCCTCTACGAGTGAGAGGCACATGGAGGGGTATATATAGGCATCTCCAAAAATCCAACCGTTACAACATTATTGCCCAACTCGGTGAAGCATAAGCAAAAACTCGGTTGCGCCAACTAGTGCAAAATGTGGCCACTTTTGGTGTTTTGGTGAGACCGATATATAAATCTCGATGGGTCCGATTTTAGCTGGCCTAGGTTTCACCGATTCCTAAAACTCTGAATTTCTGATTTTTAGAAATGGGACAATAGAAAGTTGGTCACTGATTTTGGTTTCATCAAAATGGAACTTGGTATCACCGAGACCTTAGGGTTTGGCTCTACATCTACCTTAGGGTAAAACTCTGTATGGCCGAATTTGTGTGTTAGGGTTTTGACAGAATATTTGTAGGAGATATTTTTGGTGGCTAATCTCTAAGCACTTGAGAAACTAGATCATCACATATACCTCATCCCCCTTTAATAGTATTGCCTTTCCTATGGACCCAAATGTGATTTCTCACAAAATGCAAAATGTAGAGTCTTGAACTTGTTGCCAATGGATGTTCCTTGCATCTAGGGGATCTCCGCACAATCCTTTGCCCATGCATTCATTGAAATCTTCCTAAAATATACTTGGTATAAACATTAGTCCAATGAAATATATGTTGTTATTAATTACCAAAACCACATAGGGAGAAGTTGTGCTCTCAAAGCTACCCTGCGAGAAACTGATCGAGCTCTGTTCTCAATGGAAAGAATAATTATGGATGGGGGTGGTTGCCTCACACGGTTATGGCATGATAGATGGTTGCATGGTTTGTGCCCCCAAAGTGATTGCACAAAACCTGTTCAAGATTTCGATAAGAGAAAACATTCGGTCAAGGAAGCGATGGACAACGAAAGGTGGCTGCTAGACCTTGTGTGCGGTCTGTCACGTCAAATGATCGATGAGCTCATCTTGCTAGCGACGTGCCAACTTGGTTGATGCCTGCGTGATGCAACCCAAGAATTGCAATGCATAGCTTGCAAAGTACTTGTCATAAGTCAAGGCCATGTGAGGGAGTTTAGCAACTCAGATTAATCTGTGTCTGGATAGCCATGAACCTAGATATTGCCAAAGCCTTTGACTCCGTCTCAGGAACTTACCTACTAGACATGTTGGTAGCTCACAGTTTCGATAATTGATGGAGGGAATGGGTAGCCATACCACAGTGTACATCAATTTCTCGTGTTCGCATCAATGGTAACCAGTTAGAGGCCATTATTCATAGGATAGGGTTGTGGCAAGGGGATTCATGTCCCCTTTCCTATTTATTGTTGCTAAGGATCCTCTTCAAAGGATCCTGCCATTAGCCAGAGATCGCAACCTACTCACTAAAATGCCGAGGCGACAACGGGTCATGAGGTGCTCCTTTTATGTTAATGATGTGCCTCGGTTATGAACTTGTCGCCCTTAGATGCCTAAATGATCAATCTCCTACTTGGTTTATTTGGCAACATCTCTAGATCGAACACGAACCCATCTAAGAACTCATCATTGCCTATTCGATGCGGGCAACTGGACTTGCAAGCTATTATTGTGACCCTGGACATCCCACTGAAATACTTCCCGTGCTTATACTTGACCTAGTTCTTTTGTTGGCTTGCATAAGATGCCACCTCCCAGATCATTTTAAAAGCCGACCCTCGTATTTATTGGGGCTTCTAAACTGGTTGCCCCTTAACTAGTTTGCAAGACCCAATGAATATTGAGGGTGTCTCCTAAAATAAGTTGGAAAAGAGGCAGCTTGTTATAGAAGCCGCCAAGAGAGCTAGGGGGCCTAACTCAAACCAAACATGGTAATGGTTTTGTATAGCATCATAATCATGTGAATGTTATATCATACTTATTGCAAGTATAGCATTCGTCTCGCCTCCTGAAGCGCACACATCTGGGCCGTCCAATTAGTGTAGGTTGTCGCTCGCTCACTGCCGCTCGGTCGACGTAAAGGTTTTGTCCAATTTTTTCATTATCTTTTACTTTTACTTCGATTTTCCCTGTTTCTTCATCGGTTTTTGTTTTCTTTGTTTTTACATGTTTTCTTCTTTTCTTTCATGGTTTTAATGTTCTTATTTATTTTTTATTTCTCGGTTCTATTGGTTTTTTACTTTCCTTTTTCATTTTTCTTGTTTATTTTATCATGTTTTTTCATTTTTTTGTTTCCTTCTCGGGTTTCACAGTCTCCATTCATTTGCATTTGTTTTCTCCGACTTTCATTTTCTTTTTGGTTCCCTTTTTGTTTTGTTCTTTTGTTTTTCTTTGTTGATTTTCATCGATTTCTTTTTTGTTCAAGATATGTCCATATTTTTTAAGTACACATTATACATTTTTATTGTATACATGAAACATTTTTTTGATACACGTTGAAGACTTTTTGAATACAAGATGTGCATATTTTTTCAATAAATGTTTTTTAACACTTTTTTATGAACGGCAATGCTAAAAATGTTACGTCAGACTTTTAGGCATGGCAAATTTGACCTTTTTCATGGTAACTTATATTGGTGCGATGACGGCCAATTTAGTTCCAAGCATGACAATCTTCTGACAGAAAATATAAATTGAGAGGATTTGTCATACTCGTCAACTAAAGTTGCCATCCAGGAAGAGCATAATTTACCATGAAAAATGTTTGATTTGCCATCGCAAAAAGTCTAACATCAAATTTGTCGTGTATAGGAAACCCAAACAGGCACCCGCGTCGCCTAGCTTTGGGGATACAGGCGGTGACTCACCCCGGCCGCTAGCGCCATCCTCACCCGCTCCTACCCCTCGTTGCTGCCAGTGACCAGTGCTGGGCGAAGCCCTCTGGTGGTGGTGGCAGCATGGTCTCCTCCGTCGCTCGATGCTCCTCCGGTAGGTGTGCAGATGGCCGCTCTTGATCCAGATGTGAGCGGTGCAATGTGCAAAGCGGGTTTGTTGTGGAGGTTCATGGCGGTATTGCGGTTCCGGCTGACCCCAATGGCTAGGTGCGGCGGTGGGGTCGGCGGAGAAGTGGGGTGGCATCCGTGGCTCACAAAGGTGCCAAGGGCCATGTGGCCACAACGACTCGGGGTGGCTGGGCGCGCTGGTCCAATGGTGTTGCTGCCGAGCTGATCCAGGGGTTGTCACACACGCTGGTGTGCTAGGGACGTGTGGGGGTGGTTCCAGTGGAGGGGCTTGGGCGGCCTGTACGATGCTCGAGCAGCGGCTTCGGTCGCAAGGGGCATGATAGGTGTGGGCTTGTGTGGTATGGCATCACGAGGATGTCCCTGATGGTGCACGGATCGGAGGCCCAAGGCAACGAGGAAGTGCGCATCCGGTGGTGAGTGCTGCTTATCTGGTCTCTTGCGGTTATGGTGGCATGCATGGGGTGCGTTGGCGCTTCTGATGCTTGGCTGCAGTTCAGAATCATGTTGGTTCTTTACTTCGGGCAGTGGTTCTCTTCTCTGTGTCGGCATGGTGCTCGGCAGGGCATGGTGGCTTGTGCTGCGTCCGGCGGCTCTGCGTTCAGACGACCATTGATGGACTTGGCACTATGCTCTGGAGGTTGGTCATTGATGGTCTCCGTGAGGTGCGGTTGGCTGCGGCGGATCTTCGTGCTTCTTCGTTGATGGGCGACTTCAATGGTGGTGGTGTTTGATGGGCTTGCCGATGCCGATGCGGGATGATGTGCGGCTAAGGTGGTGTGGGAACTTGGTGAAATCCCTGTCTCGGACTTGTGTCGTGACCAACGATGGTAGCGGTTGTGGCCGTCATTGACCTTCCTAGAGGCATCATTGCTTTGTTCTCCCACCCCTCCTGTGCGGATCTGGCCATCCCGGCCTCTCCCGGGGACACCTCGATATATGATCGAACGATGGCGGTGCCTTGGTGTTGTATTCCCTCTTGGCGGCTTCATATTGGGACCTTGGCATCGGCAAGCGGGACCGATGGAAGGCTCCGGTTGTGACGCCCTGGCTTCTGTGGCAATGATGATGGTGGGAGCGATGTCGGCGACATGGCAATGGTTGTTGTAGTCGGCACTTCTTCGGAGTGTTCGCGGATTGCCTCGGTTTGTTTGTTGTTGTCTGCGGCAGCAGGGCCCTATGGTATATGACTAGCTGCAGGTGGCCCGTCCAACGATCTTCCGTGGCGCCAGCCATGCCTAGTTTCGTCCTTCATAGCTCTCCGTCAGAGTCGGAGCTGCGTTGTTTGATCGTGGGTGTCTGAGTTTTGGCGTGGAGCTTCATGCAACCCCTCACAGCCTATGTAGTGTGGGTTGAGTCGACGACTGCCTACAGCGAAGTTGGAGTCATTTGCTCAAAGTGTCGGGATGGTGGTGATGCCTATAGGGGAGGAGTGATGATGATGACGCGTGCGTGCAGTCTCGCGGACGCCCTCTTTGGAACGGTTTGTGTGGGTTTTCTTTTATGTGCCGCTCAGCGGTTGTGATGGTTTTGCCTGGTTCTCCATAAGTAACTAGGAAATTTGGTTTTTGCTAAATTTTCCCTAATTAACCAAGCAGCTCATTTCTTCCTAATGAATGCGGGATAACTGCCATTTCGAATATAAAAATTTGTCGTTTATTCCTTTTTGAATACATGTCAACATTTTTGTTGATACACATTGAACATTTTCTTTCCTACTCCTAAAGATTTGAGGTTGTGGTGATTTCACCCCTTCTTTCCTCCTCTTACAAGTGGGACCTGGTCCAGTTATAGCTGAAATGCGAAAAACACACCGTTGGGAGTTGAACTCCGTATGTGCACAACGAAGTTGATGTTCCTTTGCCACTACCCCTGTCTTCCCAGCGAGGCAGCGACTCGCCAATACCATGTCAGCCTTTTTATTAGAGAGAGAGAAAAAAATCCATCTCTTCTTCATGACTTACCGTCTGCGATTTACCACCACCGCTCTTCCCCAATCCTCTGTCTTCTCGACGACTCCCCAATCGGCGTATCCCCTCTTCAGTTCTAGTCCTCCGGCCTTCAAGATTTTGAACCCCGTCTCTCCCATGGATGTTTTAGTTCGACGGCGAAGCAGAGTAACTCCCTCCAACATGTGCCTTCCTCCCCACTTACCAACATGCATCGCCTGCGCCCGCTCGCCACCACCGCCCTAGCCTACACACTCCCATCCAACTCCTCGTCTTCTCCACCCTCCCCCTACCGACCCTTCACTCCCATTGTTTTTGTCACTCTCCATGCTGCCCCAGGTTGGTGTGTCGCTTGGACTCCCTCACTGTCATCGCTGCCACCACCATCTGCCAACTAGGCCTCGGCCACACTGGCACCCACGCCCACCATAGCGCTCCGCTCTGACCCTACAGCTGATGGCTCCTCCCTTGTTATGTAATTAGAGAGATGAGAGGAGAGCAAGCCTTCCCGTGATCGTTGAAGGCGCGCTACATGCTGGGTTGAGTGTTGGACAAAAAACTACCACATTTCACGTCACTGTCCCACAAAACTACCATATTTTGAAAAATGACCGAAAAATATAGATTAGTATTAATTTTGTGAAAAAAAACTACTAGGTTGAGTTGACAATATATTTAATGCTTTTAAGGTGAATCTGACAAGGCTGGCCCACCGATCAAGGCGGCGACCGCGCTAACGGCTAACGGTGCTTGCCTACCGCCCGTTAGTACCGCCTTTTGGTCGGACCAGGACTAACCTAGCCGATCGGTTCCCTTATCTTTCACCACTCACTCTCCCCCGAGCTCACTCACCCACTCACTCTGCTATCCTCCGTCTCTCTTCTTCTTATCGCACTCTGGCAACACCACGACCATGTCATCGTAGACCAACAACAACAAGACCTCTAACGATGACAAGTGCATGAGTGAGTTCAGTAGCATGCACATGGAGTACTTTGTAAGTCATCTCACTCTCTTCTCTCCTCTCAACTGTTAGGGTTAGGGTTTGAAGATAATTGGTATTTCTTCCATTTAAGTTCATATGTTTGAGTTGTAGTTGATATATATGTGTTTGCTTATGTAGCAAACTCCAAATATTGTGATAGACCCAAGCTTCTATGGGCTTGTGACTGAATCTGAGCCTAAGTGCATCCTGCACAGGTAGAGGCCTGGCAAATTTGTGGAATTTGAAGGAAATGACACTGGCAGGAGATTCATAGGTGTGCTAATGAGGTAATGAACCAAGTTGTTATGGCTATGATTGATTTATTTTGTGCTTTTCTGAATTGTGTTGCTTTTCTGGATTTTGCTTAATTGTAACAACAATATTATGTCTAAATCCTATACTTGTAGAAAAGAGCAATGGAAACATAGCATTGTTTTGTATTTGTAGCATAGAGTTAGCTAGTGTAGCTACATATATGATTAGTATTTATGATTTGTTATTTTGAATATGTTTGTTACTGAAGAATATAGCTCACTGTAAATTTAACTGAATTTTCAAGATGGTGTGAACTGTGGTGTGGTTGAGTGAGTAGATGCCCCTTGGCCTTTAATTTTGCAAAGGTGCTTAACCAAGATCTAGGATATGTACCATGAGCAAAACCTTGGTAGAGTCCAGGATAATGAGGCTCATGAGAGAGAGGTTGCAAAACTGAAGAAGGAGTTGGATTCTCTGGGCAATCAGTACAACCAACTTGTGAATGATGTTTCCAACTTGTTTGATTATTCGGATGGAATGAAATCTCATGACATGGATTACACAAGCCAGGCAATCAATTAACTGAAGCAGAGGAAGAAGCAACTTGAGGAGCAGGCAAAAATTGAGCTTCAAATGGAGAAGCTTAAGCTAAAAATGAATAGAAGTGCATCCTGAAGAGTCAACTTGATACAATCCAAAACACCATGAAGGCCATGAAGGAGATAGAGGTGGAATGGGACCTCCTTAAAGAAGAGAAGAATAAGCCAAAGCATCATTTCTCAGCTCCTGAAAGCTGGTCATGGGTGCAAAGAAAAGCTGGACTAGATCAAAGAAGTTGCCATGGAGGAGTGAAGTGGTACCTATGGTTGGTAAGTAAATATGAGGCATGTATATACAACTTGCCTAGTATTGGAATCTGGTGCAAATATGCATCTTAGTATTAGTATGAACTCCCTATGAACTGCTTGTGGTTACATATCATTTTGATTGTGTTGTTCGGTATTGTAATGCCCCTAATCTGTAATGCTCTAAGATTATCCTAGGTGTAATTTCCCTGATGCTAAGTTAAGAACAATATTATCTAGATGAATTTGATATCCCTCTATACTATCATAAATGGTTGCATCCCCTACCTGCAATTGGTTGCTGCAAGCTAGTTGTTAGTAATAATAAAACTGAAACTTGGTAACACTAAACAACACTGAAACTGAAAGTGAAACTGAAACTGGAACTAGAACTGAAAATGAAACTTGCATTACATAGGAGGCACCATAGATAGCATCACATAGGTAGCACCAATAGTTTGAGGATAACTGAAACTTGCTAACACTAAAACCGATTGTTGGTAACACTGAAGATAACTGACGAAACCGAATCTGAAACTTCTTGTTTCAGATTTAGTTTTAGTTAGGCGCCTACCCTGCTAAGCGGCCTGAGTGTCGTACCTCATGCTTCACTTGGGTAGGATGATTTGGCAGCACCTGCACCTCCTTTTCTTCTTCTTCTCCATCTTCATCAATGACGATGATGGGAGGAGGATGGCGATGAGCTTGCCGTGCTGGTGGTGCGATGATCTGTAGGTCGTTGCCATTGTCTTGGTGCTTCTCTATGTTTGCTTGAGCCGTAGCTTGTGCTGGAGCGACGTAGTGGTGGTCTGCCCACCGTTGCCTCTGCCCAGCATCGGCGTAGCCTGCCTCTTTCATTGCCCATAGCAACATGTCTATGGGCAGGATCCCCTTACCTCGGTTTCCATAGTTCTGGTCAATGCTTAGATTCTCCTCACTTGTCGCCTTACTCATAGCCTTTCCTCCATCCACCAACCGTTGAATGCTGGTGTATCTCATGGCGACCTTCATGTAGTTGAGGAAGAGGACTTGGTCGCCGAACACTAAACAAAGAAGCATGACAACCTATTCCTTGCCAGTTCAGAATGGGTTGAGCCATAAGTCCGAAGAAGACGAAGAAGAATCCATGGTTAGAGAGTGAAGTGGTGAACCAAGAGTGGTGAGTGAAGTGAAGTTGTGGAGATCGAGTGAGGGAGTTTTAGGATCGAAAGTAGGTCTAGAGGGGGGTAATTAGACTAGTTGACAAAAAACACGAACCTTTTCCCAGTTTTAGTTCTAGGCAAGTTTTAGCAATTGTTGGAAATCAAGTTCACCCTACACATGCATGTATACGAGTATAGCAACGGAAAGTAAAGACAAGCATATGTAATTAGAGGATAGGGACACGAAGATTGTTCCTATGGTTCCGATAGGTGGTGCTATTGTACGTCCACGTTCATGGAGACTTCAACCCATGGAGGGTAACGGTCGCGAGAGTCCATGGAGGGCTCCACCCACGAAGTAGCAACCTTGTCTATTCCATGATGGCCTACGTCCACGAAGGATTAGCCTTACTCGACGTAGATCTTCACGTAGTAGGCGATATCCTTGCCCATACAAACTTCTTGGTTCAACTCCACAACACGAATAAGGAGGCTCCCAAGCAACACTTAACCAACCTCTGACGTACCACCCTCAAAAAGGTAATAGATGTGGTAGTATGATGAATCCCTTGCTCTTTTGCTTCAAAAGATAGTATCCTCAACACACAATCACTCTCACAAATTTGGCATGGGTAGAAGAGATTGATTGGATGGAAAGCAACTCAGGGAGGCTAAAAATCAAGGTCCATATGTTTGGAGTGGATGATCTTGATCTCAACACATGAGTAGGTGGCTCTCTCTCAGAAAAATGGACACGGCAAGTGGTTGTATGTTCTGAGTGCTTCCTCTCCGAATGAGAGGTGGTGGAGGGGTATATATAGGCATCTCCAAAAATCCAACCGTTACAACATTATTGCCCAACTTGGTGAGACCGAAGTGAAAACTCGGTTGCACCGACTAGTGGAAAAGGTGGCAACTTTGGCCTTTTCAGTGAGACCGATATATAAATCTCGATGGTATAGATATGGGTGTCCTAGGAAGTTACCAAGACTCGGTGTCATCGATTCCTAAAACTTGGAGGTTCCAATTTTAAGAAACTGTACAAGAGACTGTTGGTCACTAGTTTCGGTTGCATCGAATGGAAAGTTGGTGTCAGCGAGATGCTAGGATTTAACATAGGATCTTTCTAGGGAAAAACTCGGTGGGACTGAATGGGAAAGTTGGTGTCACCGATTTTGGACTTTAGGCTTTGGACAGAGAATATTTGTGGGAGAATGGGTGAGTATTTTGGTGGCTAATCTCTAAGCACTTGAGCAACCAGATCATCATAATTCCTCATCCCCTTTGAATAGTATTGGCTTTCCTATGGACACAAAAGTGATTTCTCACAAAATATGAAATGTAGAGTCTTGTGGCTTGAAGCATGGCCAATCCTATTCCTTTCCTTTCCTTGGGGAGGATCTTCAGACAATCCTTTAGCCAGCCCATAACTGAACTTTTTCTTGAGATACACTTGGTGGAAACGTTAGTCCAATGAAATATATGTCGTTATTAATTACCAAAACCACCTAGGGAGAAGTTGTGCTTTCAATCTCCTCATTTTTGGTAATTGATGACAACATATAGATCCAAGCTTCAATAATAGATATAGTCAATGAATAGCATCGTCACTTTGAGAGGTATGTGATAAGCAAGAGCTCCCCCTAAATTTCTGCACTATTTAAATTTGCATTTGAATGCAAATGAGAACTATTTAAATTTGCATTTGAATGCAAATGAACAATCGATTAGGATCATGGGCCACTCTTCCATGTCACATACAACTTGGTGGTGCGCAAGAATTAATATGAGTGAATCACAAATGAACATCACACCAAAATATAGTGAATGATCATCATATAGATATCTCAAGGATAGCAAGTAGTAGCATCACACAAAGAGTATATGATCAAACATTGATGAAGTTCTAAACAAACAAGCGATAAACCAAATGTTTTCAAAATGCAACACACTCTCTCTTGAAGCCCTATGATCTATAACTTATCCCCCTTTGGCAACAAGTTACCAAAAAAGTTCAAAGAATATAGAACTAAACATCGCTTTGGGCATGGTCTCCTCCATGAGACGATGAAGCGGCTCCTATAGCTATCAAAAGAGTCGAGAGAAGAGCATCCACAAACACTTTGGTTGAAGTCCTCTGAGGTGGTGGAGTAGACACTAGAGGTGAAGGAGGAACTGATGGAGTTGTGGAAGGTGCTGATGAAGTAGGCGTCAACATTGAAGCTGGCACAATAGGTGTCCTGGCCTAAGTCTTGAACTGAGTGTGGGTCCTAAGAGCAGGGCTATCATCATCATCATCATCATCATCATCATCAGTGGAATGAGGGCTAGGCACTACATCCACTTCCTTCTTGATCTCAGTCACAGTCTTCGTCAGCTCATCCACCTCGTTGTTCAAAGTAGTAAACCTATCTTCCACAATCCTCTCAAGGCTTCCTTGTTTCAATAAGATGTCTTTGATGTCCTTCTCCATACCTTGTATGGTGCTGATAAGGTATGCCATTTTCTCACTCTGTGTCTTGGGAACCATAGCACTAGTGGCTCTAGCTACTTCTGCCTTTGCCTATGCAGTAGATGATGTGGGATGATTGGGGTCCATCACCACAACATTGTCTTCAAAATATGGCTGAAGTGGCATGTGAGGTCGATCAAGTGCATATACATTCTTCTCCAGCTTGGAGTTGATGAGCATCTGAATGCATGGTGCATATCCACATGATCATTTATGATCAGCAGTTGTCCTCTTGATTGTCTCTACAATCAAATCCATCACTCGGAATATGGTGTGGGTGTCTATATGGTGCAACATGTTAATGGTGTACCCCCTGATCATCTTATCATCTCCAGACTTGGGCATCAAAGTATACCTCAAGATAGTGTTGGTGGTGGGTAGTCTTGCTTGCAAATGATAGACAGAGCCAAGCTTATGTGAATGCACATGAGTGGCAGTGGTTTCCTTATACATGTTGGTCATTGAGTTGTAACTCATCTTAGCCTCAGTGTAGACATCAAGACCTCACTCTTCAACCTATGGGGCTCCTAATATGGTAGCCCACTCATCCACTGTAGACTGATATTTGACTCCCTCAGTCATCCATATAATAGGATCATCTGGTTAGAAATGAGTTGTGGAGTAGAACTGCATGATCATCTTGTCATTCCAAGCTGTGAACTCTCTCCCAACAAAGTTCTCAATGTTTATGCATTTGAAGTTGTCCTGCACACTAGGAAAGTAGTCCTCATGTTCCTTGATGTAGGCCCATGCAACATATCTCATGTCACTAACAGTTGGGCTCTTGTCCAATAGGACAGTCTCATAGAAATCCTGGTGTTCCGTAGTGTAGAACATGTCATCAACATCGGTCTTCTTCATGGAGGCATAGGGGTCATTTGCTCTCCATCTCCTCGACCCTGAATCTCTCCTCTTCTTCATGTCCTCAGCAACTTGATGAGCATCATTATGCTCTATCATGTGTGGTCTCTGCTTCCTCAAAACTGTCACATTTCCTTTTTCAACATCTCTGGAAGTGGAACCCTTGTTCTTTGCAGCTGCTGGAATGTCTCCAGTAGTTCTCTTGGGCCTGGGTGTTGCAAGCTTCTTTCGAGCTGCTTTCTTGCCCTTAGATGGATATTGGCTAGGCATAGCATTTGCAATCAACTTCTTCTTCTTGGAAGGAGGAGATTTGGCAGCTTGCTCTTCCTCCTCTTCCTCTTTCTCAGCCTTAGCTGGGTATTCAAACATAGAGGTAGGACTGCCAATGACACGAACAATTCTTTTCCTTGCTCTCTTCTTATCCCTGCCTTCCTAGGCATAGAGCTCCTTGAAGGCTCAACAGATAGAGACATGTTTGCTCTAGCACTCTTAGGTGCTCTCATAGCCTCAGGAATGGCATACTCTTTCCTCACTAGCCTCTTAGCAGAAGTGACCTCAGTGGTAGATTTCTTAACATCTTCTCCTTTTTGTCCTGCTGCTTCTTGGCAAGGACTTCCTCAGGCACAAAATCTGAGTCCTCTTCATCAGAGTTTAACTTCCTTCTTGTTCTGGTGGCAGCCTTGGGAAAATCATGAGCTTGGGGTGCCTGGATCCTTTGAAGGTGAGGAACTAGCTTTTGGACTAGTCCTTGAATTCATGTCAACATCCCTCTCTCTGAAATCATTCTGACTATCATCTGATCCTGACATGCTGACCCTGTGAATAGAATATAGAGGAGCAGAGGGGATAAGCATCACAAAATTTTAGAAGATTTTTTGAAAATTTGACCTCTAAGTCTTAAGTTTAATTTCTGGAAAGTGAATTTTAGTTCCACCGAGTCAACAATTTCGGAGCCACACAGACAAACGAACTCATTAACAGAAACTTGGCATCCTTTTAGGTTTTGCCAAAAAGGTCAAGTAGGTTTCATCAAGAATGTTCTCTATAGCCCAAAAACACAAATCGGTAAGACCGATTTATATGACTCGGTGACATCGAGATTCACTTGGCGGATGGTTAAACCTATTTTTTTTGTTCCCTGGTATAATGGAGATTTAATCTGGATAGGGGCGTTGTAAAACGTGGATTATAGATAAACTTAACCTATTGGGCGAGAATCAGATTTGGGAGTGCAAAGAGGGGTCGAAACCTTGCCCTAGTTTGGTGAAGGTTCCACTATGGCGGCTATGGCGGTGGAGATTGCCATCAACGACGAAGGAATCCTACGGCGAGGGCACATGGGAGCCAAGGGCGACATCTGGAGACATGAGCTCGGTAGCGAGGGGGTGCGGGAGGCGACATTTAGGGAGTGAATTTTGAAAGTCGGGTCCGCTAAGAATATATATTCCCTAGTTATTAGTGACACCGAGTTGAACTTTTCGGTGCCACCGAGTTTTTGAACTGTCAGGTAACAGTGAAACTCGGTGATGCCAAAAATTTCAGATCGGTGGTACTGAGATACTAAAACTAGATGAATCCTAGGCCTCGGTGGAACCGAATTTTTGAAGTTGTTTACACCGAGTTGCACTTGGGAGGTTTTGGAAGTCAGATCTAGTAGAAACGAAACTCCGAGTGCTCCTCACACAAAGGGTTCGGAAAGTGCTTGCTCAAATTTTGTGATGAAGCATGAATAGAATATGAGACGAGAATGCATAGATAGCTAGAGGAGGGTACTTAGGCATTCTTGTATATCCAATTGGCCAAAGAAAAATGAAAGCTAAATAACAACAATTGGATACCCTCGAATGATAAAAGATATGCATACAAACATGCTCACATAATAAAATGTCAAATGAAGTATGGCAAACATGCAAAACCACTCTAGTATCTACCAAGCACTTTGGCGATGACGGAGTCATCTATATATGAGTATATTGACTTAGGATCCAACTAAGAATACTTGATCATAGGTCATACTCATCGTTTAAGCATAAGTGGGGTTACCACTGTTACATAAAGCTTTTAATGTGTTCACATCTTATGAGATGCTTTGACTCAAGTGTTAGAGTAAAGATCCCCCTTGATGTGACATCCCCCTGAGAGGGATAAACTAACCTTGGGTTTTGTCATAGAAGACTTCATGTAGGTGTTGTAGTACTGGATGCTCACAGTTGATGAAGATCATCTTGAGTTGGGAGAAATCCTTCTTGTTTCTTACTCTTCTCACCTACATGGGTTAGTCCCACACAAGAGACAAATACAAGGATATCTATGGACATGGAGTGCAATATATACATGATGAAGTCCATGGATTCATTAATTACCTTTTCCCTTGCTTACCTTTGAGGGAATGTGTGACTCCTTGAACTATTGCATGAAGTTGACGTTGATTGCAAATAGTTCTTGCCAAATATGAACATGAGTGAATTTTGTTGGTGGAGTCACCCCTCAATAACTTCTCTAGTTCTTCTTCTTTGGGACCCACATCAAGTTGATGGGGATCCTTGGAGTTGAGCTAGCATTTGATGATGTAGAGCTAGTAGTAGCCTTGGGAACCCACTTGACCAGGGCTTGGGACTCATCTTCATATGTGTCAATATCTCCTTGAAGCTTGTCCTTGCCCATGAGCTTGTGGTCTTGTGGTGGAAGGTCATCTTGAGCGTTTGTTCCCTTTGGGAGAGTATGTTCATAGTGTTGGAGAACGTTGCATGGAAGAAAATCCTACACAACCGCAAGATCTATCCATGGTGATGAGCATCTACGAGGGGGTGGATCTACATACCCTTGTAGATCGCTAAGCGGCAAGCGTTAAGAAACGCGGTTTATGTAATCGAACGTCTTCGCGATCCAAATCGCTGAGCATCCCGATCTAGTGTCGAACGGACGGCACCTCCGCGTTTAGCACACGTACAGCTCGATGACGATATCTGCCTTCTTGATCCAGCAAGAGGGAGTGGAGAGATAGATGATTTATCCAGCAGGGCGACGGCATGGTGGCGATGGTGGTGGAACTATTCCAGCAGGGCTTCGCCTAAGCACCGCTAAAACAATCTAGAGGAAGAACTACGATCTAGAGGTAAAGGGTAGCACGTGGCTGATTTCTATATTGAAAAACTCTCAATACCTCTAGTATATATGGGAGGAGGGGCAGAGGAGGCCTGCGCCCTAGGGAAGGCCCTTATGGTTCGGCCGAAGGGAAGAGAGGAAGAGTCCTCCTCCAATCCTAGTAGGATTAGGACTCCCTCTCTCCCACTTGGAATCCTCCTTCCACCTTTGGGTTTGTCCACCCTAGCCGTATGGGCCTTTAGTGGGGCTTCGGCCAGCCCACTAGGGGCTGGTTTACCTCCTCCCACAACCCATGTGGCCCCTTGGGTCGAGACACCCCTCCTGATGGTCCCCCGGTACCCTCCCGGCACTCCCGGTACACTACCAATGAGCCCGAAACTTTTTCGGTGACCAAAACAGGACTTCCTATATATCAATTTTTACCTCCAGACCATTCTGAAGCTCCTCGGACAAACAAATCTCTATGTCATACTATAGACACTACCACAACACTCCACTTGGAGCAATTCCAAATGGGTTCTCCACTATACGTATCCGGATTGCTGCTCAGAGTCATCCGGATTGGTGTTAAAGCTTGCATCGACGTAACCCTTTACGACGAACTCTTTATCACCTCCATAATCGAGAAATATTTCCTTAGTCCTCTAGTTGGTAAGGATAATCTTGACCGTTGTCCAGTGATCCACTCTTGGATCACTCTTGTGCCCCTTGACAAACTCATGGCAAGGCACACACATGTGCGGTACACAGCATGGCATACTATACAGAGCCTATGGATAAGGCATAGGGGACGACCTTCATCCTTTGTATTTCTTTTGTCATGGTCGAGCTTTGAGTCTTACTCAACTCCGCACCTTACAAATCATGCAAGAACTCTTTCTTTGACTGATCCATTTTGAATTCCTTCAAAATCTTGTCAAGGTATGTACTCATTGAAAGTTTTATTAGACGTCTTGATATACCTCTATAGATTAAGATGCCCAATATTTAAGTAGCTTCATTCCAGGTTTTCCTTCGAAAAAATCCTTTTCAAACAACCCTTTATGCTTTCCAGAAATTCTACATCATTTCCGATCAACAATATGTCATCCACATATGTTTATCAGAAATTATATAGTGCTCCCACTCACTTTATTGTAAACACAAGTTTCTTATAAACTTTGTATAAACCCAAAATCTTTGATCACCTCATCAAAGCGTATATTCCAACTCTGAGATGGTTGCTCCAGCCCATAGAAGGATCACTAGAGCTTGCACACCTTTTAGCATCCTTAGGACTGACAAAACCTTCTGGTTGTATCTCATACAACCTTTCCTCAAGGAAGGAAATGGTGTTTTGACATCCATCTACCAGATTTCATAATTGAAAAATGCAGCAACTGCTAACATAATTCCAATAGACTTTAGCATCGCTACGAATGAGAAAGTCTCATCATGATCAACTCCTTGCACTTTGTCGGAATTTTCTTTGTGACAAGTCAAGCTTTATAAATGGTGACATTCACCATCATCGTATGTCTTCTTCTTAAAAATCCATTTGTACACAACGGCCTGTCGTTCAACGGGCAAGTCTACCAAAGTCCATACTTGGTTTTCATACATGGATCCTTTCTGGGATTTCATGGCCTCTAACCATTTGTTGGAATCCGAGCCCATCATCGCTTCTCCATAGTTCGTAGGTTCATCGTTGTCCAACAACATGACCTCTAAGACAGGGTTGTCGTACCACTCAGGAGTAGTACTCGCCCTTGTCAACCTACGTGGTTTGATAGTAACTTGATCCAAAGCTTCATGATCATCATCATTAACTTCCTCTTCAACTAACGTAGGCTCCATAGAAACATGTTTCTGCACTGCGCTACTCTCTGGTTGAAACATAGGTTCAACAACCTCATCAAGTTCTGTCTCCCTCCCACTCAATTCTTCCAAGAGAAACTCTTTCTCGAGAAAGGATCCGTTTTAGCAACAAACACTTTATGCTTGGATCTAAGATAGAAGGTATACCCAGCTGTTAAGTTAGGGTATTCTATGAAGATGCATTTGTCCGCTTTGGGTTCGAGCTCATTAGGTGAAAACCCTTTTTCACATAAGCGTCGTAGCCCCAAACATTAAGAAATGATGGCTTAGGTTTCCGCCAAACCAAAATTCATACAGTGTCATCTCAACGGACTTACATGGTTCCCCTTTTAAAGTGAATGTAGTTGTCTCTAATGCATAACCCCAAAACGATAGTGGCAAATCGATAAGAGACATCATAGTTCGCACCATATCCAATAGATCACAACTACGACGTTTGGACACACCATCACACTATGGTGTTCCAGGTGGCGTGAGTTGTGAAACAACTTCCACTTTGTCTTAAGTTGTATACCAAACTCGTAACTTAGATATTCACCTCCATGATCATATCGTAGACATTTTATCTTCTTGTCACGATGATCTCAAACTTCATTGTGATTTTGCTTGAACTTTTCAAATGATTCAGACTTGTGTTTCATTAAGTAAATATATACTACATCTACTCAAATCATCAGTGAAGGTAAGAAAATAACGATATCCGCTGCACACTACAACACTCATTGGACCGTATACATCAACATGTATCATTTCCAATAAGTCACTTGCCCGTTCCATAAAGCCGGAAAGCGGGGTTTTAGTCATCTTGCCCATGAGGCATGGTCCGCATGTCTCAACCGATTAAAAATAGAAAGAGTCCAAAGATCCATCAACATGGAGTTTCTTCATGCGCTTTACACCAATATGACATTTAGTGGCAGTGCCACAAGTATGTGGTACTATCATTATTAACTTTGTATCTTTTGGCATCAATATTATGAACATGTGTATCACTACGATCAAGATTCAATAAACCATTCTCATTGGGTGCATGACCATTAAAGGTATTATTCATGTAAACAGAATAACCATGATTCTCTAACTTAAATGAATAACCGTACTGCAATAAACATGATCTAACCATGTTCATGCGAAACACAATCACCAAATATTTATTTAGGTTCATCACTAATCCCGAAGGTAGGAAGAGCGTGCGATGGTGATTACATCAACCTGGGAAACACTTCCAACACTCATCGCCACCTCACCCATAGCTAGCCTTCGTTTATTCCGTAGTTTTTATTTCGAGTTACTAACATTTAGCAACCGAACTGGTATCCACTACCCAGGTGCTACTAGGAGTACTAGCAAGGTACACATCAATAACACGTATATCAAATATACTTCTGTCGATGTTTGCCAGCCTTCTTATCTACCAAGTATCTAGGGTTGTTCCGCTTCAGCGACCGTTCTCCTCATAATAAAAGCACTTAGTGTTGGGGATATAACCCCACGGTGAGACCCGCCTTGAGGGCTCCGGGTCATACCAGGCGGCTTGCACACCAGCCCAAGAGTGAGCCGTGGGGACTTAAGGGCCCAAGAAGCTTAGAAGCTTGACAGGATGGGCCGGCAGGTGGCCTGGATGAAGAAGACCTGGGTGTGTAAGCCGCTCGGGGACAAGTTGGTCAGGAAAGGCAAGAGAAGATAGAGGTAGACTCGGACATGTAATGAGAGTCGGTTACAACTTGTATGATTCGTGGTCTTGACCTCCTATATAAAGGCAAGACCCGTTGCGACTTAGAGATCAGGTTATCGAGAACTAGGTCAAGCAATAGCTCCCTTGTAATCGATACATCAAGCAATACAAGCACAAGCAGGACGTAGGCTATTACCTCAACTTGAGGGGCCGAACCTGGGTAAACTTGTGTCCTTCGTCCCAACCAACCCCTTTGAGTCCATCACGTTAGCAATGGCCTCGACCCAAGTCCATTCACCCAGACATCTGCCGTGATAAAACCACGACAGTTGGCGCCCACCGTGGGGCCTGCACTCGAGTGGTGTTGAGTTCTCAAAGGGCTCTCTTCCAGGGCTCGAGGGATACGTGGTCGAAAGGATGAGCAAGAGTTGTCGCGGTCGGCTCTACATCGACGACGCCGGCTAGGGGCTTGATGCCAACTCCGTGGAGTATGGATTCCGCGTTCCTTTTGACGGGATCCACGTTTTCGTCGGAAGGACCGACGGATCTACACCCAGACCGGACGTCTACACCAACATCATCGAGTCGGCTCGGCGCGCACAACCCACCCGTGATGTGCGGCCCGCCCGTGTTAATCCGGGCCGGAGGCATGTTTTCATAGGCTTTACTCAAGGGATGGATCTGGAGGCTTCTAGGTCACATGAAACTCTTGTCTATTCAGAAGACGGGTCTTCGAGCGGAGAGACGGAGTCAATTTACCAGCTTCGCAACGGCGGGCTAGGGGGCTACAATGAGCTTTGCCCTGAGTCGGATCAGTCGGACGCTCTTGGGCCGCTGGCTCACGCTGTCGTGTTCATGGCAGAGTCAGCCCCAGGCACGAGCAGTACAGCCGCGGGAGCGGCAACCTCAGGCGTTGGCCCGCCATCGGCGGCTCAAGTTCTTCTGGATTTGATGAACGAGCTCACGGCCCTGATGGCCACTGAAGTTACACCAGATAATCAGGTTGCCCGGAACTTAGAGATTGTGAGGCTCAAGGACCGGTGGCAGAGGAGCAGCAGAGGATAGCTGAGCTGAAAGTCCAGATGGAGGAAGAGGCAGAACGTATTAAAACGGATGCCTTCTGCCTTGGGTTGGAACAGCAATCAGCGGTTGCGGTACATCGGAGGAGGCATCAGTCCCACTTGCCAGAACGCTATGAGGCTAGGAACCTCTTCAACACGCCAGGAACAGGACGAGTAGCGGATGCACCTAGAAGCCGCCCGGCGGCTCTACCGACGTCTCACCCGGCCCAACAAAACCAGGCCTCACCAATGGTCTTCCCAACACCGGCGGGTCATTATTCTAACCCAGCTGAGAATATGGTGCCTGCGGCTACCCGGCTTGAAACAATTCCTATTCCGGATGAAGCACCTTTTGCGGAAGAGGTACGGAATGCCATTGGATACCTTCAGACAACGATGGCCCAGTAGGAGAAGTATACTCATAGCCGGAGCCGCGTTCATTCAACTCCTCTCCCCAGTCGAAGCTTTAGTCGGCGCTATGAATCGCCAGCGGTTTCCAGTAGTGATCGGCGGAGAGGACCTCCGGGGGACGATCGGGCGGCTCTAGATGCGCAAGCGCTCATGAACCGGGCGAGAAACCAGCAAGAGGCGGCAGCTTTGGCTACAGTGACTCACCAAGAGCCTGCGCCCTCGATATCAGTAGGAGCAGGAGTAACTACCAGGGCCGTGGGAGTGCCATGTCTATCGTTGGCTCTGCAAAGTGAACGACTGCCAAAGGATTTCAAAGGACCTCGCAAGGTTCCGAATTACACTACTGATTTGCCTCCGGAGGCCTGGGTAGAAAGTTATGAACTGGCTATGGAGATGCTAGATGTCAGTGAGGCGATGTGTGCTAAGTATTTTATCATGATGCTTGAAGGTCCGGCTCGCACATGGTTAAAGGGGTTGCCTCCCAATACCATCAATTCGTGGGTTGAGTTAAGGGCAAGGTTCATCAAAAAAATTCAAGGGACTTGCAAACAGGCTATGACCATCGTGGATCTTGATCACTGCGTCCAGCAGGAGGGTGAGTCGGGTCATCATTGGGTCCGGCGGGTGTCAACCATCATCCACTCGTTTGAGTAGATCACGACAGTCCAGGCCGTGCTCATCTTAGAGAAGAACTGTCACTTCATTCCGCTGAAGCAGAAACTTGGCCGATTCAAGCGTACGTGTCAGGATATGGGAGAGCTCATGACGGCTCTCACAAAGTACGCCGACTCTGATAACACGAAGGACCCAGGCTCTGACGAGGAGAAGGTCGGTCAGGGTAAAAAGAATAATCAAGGAAACGGTGTGGTTAACAGTGGTAACCAGAATAAGCGGAAGAACCCCGATGGCGGATCAGAACTGGTGGCCAATGCAAGTACCGGCCAGAATCCTCCTAAGGGCAATGGGAAGTTCAGACCACCTTTTAATAAGAACAGGACTCCCTTCAATTTGGAGGAGGTGCTTAAGAAGCCCTGTCCAGAACACAGCCAGCCCGGCAAACCTTCGTCGCACGCATGGGGTGATTGCCACATTATGCAGAAGTTAAGGAATTACTACACGCAACCCAACAACCAGGGCGGTGGTCCGCCCAGCGGCTCAGGAACGAGCGAGTCAGGAGCCGGATTTGGATCCGGCGGCTCAGGGTCCGATCATCATGGTCAAGGTAATCAAGGAGGGCATCCGCAGCACTCTGGTAACAACAACCAGCAGCAACATAACCAATCTGGGTATCAAAGTAATCTGGAGCAGCTTAGCTTAGGCCAGTATCATGTTTTTACAACCAGCCTTAACAAGCGAGATCAGAAATTATGCAAGCGAGCGGTCCATGCGGCTGCACCGGCTCTACCGCAGTACTTAAAGTGGTCTGAATATAACATAACGTGGAGCCGGGAGGATCACCCGCCGCGTGTTGATGACCCGGGGCAGCTGGCTTTGGTTTTTGCCCCTCAAGTGGGAGGTTATATGGTAAATAAGGTTCTTATGGATGGAGGCAGCAGTATCAACATCCTCTATTATGACACCTTCCGACAGATGAAGTTGCTTGACAAGGATCTTAAGCCCTCGGCCACCGTTTTTCATGGTGTGGTGCCAGGCAAGTCGGCTTATCTGGTGGGCAGGATTTCTTTGGAAGTTGCCTTTGGTGACGAATATAACCACAGAGTGGAGTCCTTGTGGTTTGAAGTGGTCAAGATCAAGAGCCCTTACCATGCGTTGTTTGGGCGGCCGGCTTATGCTAAGTTCATGGCTAGGCCCTACTATGTCTACTTATAGCTCAAGATGCCTCGGTTAAAAGGTATAATTACCGTTCATGGTGATCGGAGTACGGCTATTGAGTGCGAGGAAGGAGACGCGGCTTATGCAGAATCCAGTTGTGCTCAAGAGGAGCTTAAGTTTTATAAGGAGACTCCTTGACCTTGCAAACTTCTTGGTTCAACTCCACAACATGAAGAAGGAGGCTCCCAAGCGACACCTAACCAATCTGGAAGGCACCATCCTTCTAGATAGTCTCCTCAACAAGCAATCACTCTCTCAAAAATTTGGCATGGGTAGAAGAGATTGATTGGATCAAAAGCAACTTGGGGAGGCTAGAAATCAAGATCCATATGGTTCGAGTGGATGATCGTGATCTCAACACATGAGTAGGTGGCTCTCTCTCAGAAAAATGGATATGGCAAGTGGTTGTATGTTCTGAGTGCTTCCTCTCCGAATGAGAGGTGGTGGAGGGGTATATATAGGCATTTCCAAAAAATCCAACCGTTACAACATTATTGCCCAACTTGGTGAGACCGAGGTGAAAACTCGGTTGCACCGACTAGTGGAAAAGGTGGCAACTTTGGCCTTTTCGGTGAGCCTGATATATAAATCTCGGTGGTACTGATATGGATGTCCTAGGCAGTTACCAAGACTCGGTGTCATTGATTCCTAAAATTGGGAGGTTCCAATTTTAAGAAACTGGACAAGAGACTGTTGGTCACTGGTTTCAATTGCATCGAATGGAAAGTTGGTGTCATCGAGATGCTAGGGTTTGACATAGGGTCTGTCTAGGGCAAATCTCGATGGGACTGAATGGGAAAGTTGGTGTCACCGATTTGGACTTTAGGCTTTGTACGGAGAATATTTGTGGGAGAATGGGTGAGTATTTTTGTGGCTAATCTCTAAGCACTTGAGCAACTAGATCGTCATCATTCCTCATCCCCTTTTAATAGTATTGGCTTTCCTATGGACTGAAAAGTTATTTCTCAGAAAATATGAAATGTAGAGTCTGTAGCTTTAAGAATGGACAATCCTATTCCTTTCCTTTCCTTGGGGAGGTTCTCCACACAATCATTTAGCCATCCCATCACTGAACTTTTTCCCGAGATACACTTGGTGGAAACATTAGTCCAATGAAATATATGTTGTTATTAATTACCAAAACCACCTTGGGAGAAGTTGTACTTTCAGGAGTGTGATGTGGAGTATTTGAAGAAAGAGGAGATGTAATAAAGTAGGGGGAGTTAAAGAGAGGTGGAGTGAGGCAGTGGAGAAGTAAACTTCAACTCATTGCTAATTTGACTGATTTGACAGGGTGTTAGTTGTGTAGTAGTTATTGTGTGGTGAAACTTGTGCTGGTTAAGCGATGCTAGGTGAAACTTGTGCAGTAGTTATTGTGTGTTGAAACTTGATTTGGTTGAATGAGGTACAGTTTAAATCAAACTTGTGCAGACTAATTCAGAGAAAAAAGGTTGAGACTAATATAAAACACAATAACATTTAGAACATAACAAAGATCGGACATGGATAGTTGACAGTAGGTTTCATATAGATAGATCAACCATACGAATATATCACACACATATATCTAACTTACTAATCTTAGAACACATAGATTTTGATGTACTTCACTAGACCATACACTACAACATCTTCATCTCCACTATAGCATCTTCATCTCCATTGCAGCATGTTCATCTCCATTGCGGTGGTTAACTTGATGAAACATCCATCAAGCCCTGGATGCAATCACACATTAGCTTCGGAACAAATATGACATAAAAATAAGTACAACACAATCAGGAAAAAATACCTATAAATGGTCTGCAACCATTAAGAAACCCTTCCTTTGAAGCTGCCAAACAGTAGAACATGTACTTGAATCTTGGAGTGGGTGCATGGTTTTCTGGGTCAACAAATGTTGTTACAATACACCTGCTCCAAGGGTTTGGATCAAGAACAACTTGAAGATAATCCCTTAGCCTCAAGTACTATTGTTTGTGGTCACCTTGCACCACACAAACGGCCTTCCTCCTTGCCCTATAGGCCACACTTCTTGAAACATCAACCAAATATTTAGTCTTAGTCTTCTTTATTATTGCATCCACAGGAGATCTAATGTCTTCTCTCAATGCTGGTTGTACTGATTTGGACAACCACTTTGTAGTAACCTTTGTAGTCTCTGCATATGCTCCACACGTGTGCAGCATATCACACTTCTTGATGCAAAAAGTTTGTTCATGAGCTATCTTAGATGCACTGATATAAAAATCACATCCATGGGATCTCTCTAAGCACCAAACAATATTCCTATCAGGGGCATTTCTATGATACTGGAAATTCCTCAGAGTCCTATGTGAAAATTGCTAACTGCATCTCTGAACTCATAAACATTGGTGAAGCACAATCCCTTACAAAACTGCTCATGTGGATCTGGAAGCTTCTCATTTAACCATACCCTTTCCTTTATCTTATTCAACATTCTCTTCCTACCACTTGTTAGTTTGAAAGCTCCTTCAGGCTCATCTTCTTCATCACTAATGCCAAAATCACCAGGAAAACAAAATTCATCCGCTTCAGGAACCAGTCAGTTTTTTCCTTTTTTTAACCTCTTGGTGGGATCTAATGGTTGGACCAGGGTTTCTGACTGGCTTAAGTTTCTGGACCACTGATGTATCTTGTTTTGCAGCTTATTCTTCATAGGACAAACCTGGATGTAATTGCACATTATTGTCATCTGAACCTGACTGTGCATCATCATCATCAGAAAGAAATTCAGACACATGAGTGTTACCTTCAAAATGGTTAAGGTCAGCTTCCATCTGAAGACTGCTTTTCTTAAGCACATCCTTTATGTCATTGCTTGCATCCACCAACTTTGTGCAACTTTGTTGAGTGTTAGTGCAATGTTCAGCAAAATAACTATCTTTGTTTTCATCTGCATTACATGGCTCATCTGATCTGACAGCTCGTATGTCCACACTCTTTTCCTTCTCAAAGTGGATCAACATTTTTTGTGCATCATGTTCAGAACCAAGATGCTTGATACCTTCTATTCCTTTCTCCTCATCAGCAACATAGTACATATAATCATCAGCTCCACAACCCACACTCCTAATAAGAGAAACCATATTCAAAAATGATATGTCTGCTTCTAACCACTGAATCTTGAATCTCTGGCTAAGAAATGGAAACA
Source organism: Hordeum marinum (assembly GCA_022496015.1). NCBI lineage: Eukaryota > Viridiplantae > Streptophyta > Magnoliopsida > Poales > Poaceae > Hordeum > Hordeum marinum. Next base: position 306,894,538 of record CM039678.1, on the reverse strand, counting down.
CAATTCCCACTTTGGGTCATCAATATTGTACCACAAAATGGAATAATTATAATTAAATCGTCTGCACAATATTTAGTTTCGGATGGTTGAAATTTTCTGTTTTCTGACAATTTGGATTCAGTCACAGCACAACAAAATGTTAATGTTCCCAAAAGATTTCAATTCCCATTGTGCTCATGGGGGTTCTAATGTAAATATAATTGTGCAACTAGCCGGTATATCGTGCTTCTTAACAAAACCTACAATTTTAGAAAAACAATTAGAGATCAGTTGACATACCTCGCGCCGCCAGCAGGACAAGGAAGCTTGCGCTGGCCTCGAGGTGTGCTTCTTCTCGTCGACGGTGCTACAACCGGAGGCAGCCTCACAAATGTCTGGGATGACCGAGATTGTGGCTAGGAATGGTGTTTGACCGCGAAGCTACTGCTGCCTAGCCAGTTATCAACCTCGAGGAAGACGGCATCCCCACCGCCCAGCACGTCTCGGGGGATTCCTCCAAGCGATTCGGCACGAGAGTTTGGATCTGTCGCCTCTATGAACGACGACGGCTAGGGCTAGGGACGGGAGCTCATGGGAGAGTGAGTGGGGAAGGAGGAGGGAGTCGATCGGCAAGGTTAGTCCTGGTCCAACGGACAGGCGGTACTAACGGGCGGCACGCGAGCGCCATTAGCCGTTAGCATGGACGCCGCCCTGACCGGTGGGACAGTCCTATTAGATTCGCCTTTAAAAGCGTTAAATCTGTCGCAACTCAACTTGGTAGTTTTTTGTCACAAAATTAGTACTAATCTGGAGTTTTCAGACATTTTTTAAAATGTGATAGTTATGTGCGATGGTGACGTGAAATGTGGTAGTATTTTTGTGATTTTGTCAAACACTCTGCTGGGCTTGATGTTCCCCAAGCAACGCTACAAAGGCTTGTGTTGCATGTGTGTCGCTGCTGTTGTGTGCTATGTGCTTCTACTTGGGTGTCGTTGCTGTTGTGAGAGATCGGGCGACATGGAAGGTTTAGCTAGGATGGAGGGTTATCTGAATAGCCGTGTTGCTACTTTTTTTTTTGCCATGATGTGTTGATATTTCTGTGCCAGAGAAATTGACTTTGGGTGTGCTAATATGTTGGACTGATGTCACTACTTGTGTCTTGAATTGGGTGTTGCTTTCAAACACATGATCACCGCGCTAATATATGATTGGTGAAAACTAAATACTGATGTTGTTTTGTTTAAAGACAAGGCATTTGCATGACCTATGTTACTTTTATTGTCATGTGCTTTTGTCCTATTTTATTGGAAATTTACCTTGCACTCTTTGATTGCCACTCCATCGCTACAGCATATCTAAACACCGAAAAGACTGCCATTGTTCCATTTACAATCATGCATACTTCATATCATGTTGATTATTGCACCAAATTACTTTACCGTCCCAACCAAGGCACGCTCATATCACTGCACCCAATAAATTATTTTACAAAGAGTCTGTAGTACAGTGGAACCACAAATTTTTCATTGAAAAAAATAGCAAACATACTTTTCAATATTTTAATTAAATATACTATTGATCTACATGTATATGTACATGGTGCGCCCGGTTTAATTTTGGACTATCGGATTTAGAGAGAGAAAGAGAGAGCTCGCTAGATTATTCTTCCATTGCGTTAAGGCCATCTGTGATTTTCTTTCCATAACCATGCATGGAAATTGTCATCATTGTATAGAGACGGAACAAATTAGGTGTGTAGAAGGCCGAGGTAGAAAATGCTCGCGAAAAGAATTCATCGATAGCGATAAAAGGTGTTAAAGAGGTACAAAGAAAGTGACATTAAGCAAGGACATTGATTAGTGGTCGCTTAATGTGTCACCATTCTTTCGCTCCAAAGAGACCTGGCAAAATTGGAGGAAATGATGGTGGAGCTAAAGGAAGAGTCAATGACTTGAAAGAACAAATGTGGGGCGAATATCAAGATACGGGTGAAGGAGACATGCAACAAGGAGGAATAAAACCCAAGCAAATATGTCATTTGAGTTCTAGAGAATATAATGAATTCACCTTTCAGTTTTCCTGAATGTAGGTTGCCTGAATTTAGAATTTGGGTCAGTCGACTCGGTTGAGAAGGAACAATAGTTGTAAAGCACCGAGGTTGTCGACGAAATGTTTGATCTCATCTATCGTTGGGTGCAGGGGGTAGAAGAAGCCTCCTTGTCTATCTTAGGGTACACTAGATCATGATTGGCGAGCGTTGTTGCGCCCGTCTATTTTGGCAATAAAATGATAGGAATTTCTATAAATGCAAGGAGACAGAAAGTAAATATAATTGAACAACAAATATTGAAAAGGATACAATAGTCTGACAAAAGTTGTTTCATGGAAATTGTATATACAATCTGCATATCCATTTGTAGCTTTGGTTACTTTCAAATGGAAAAGGTCAAAAAATAAATTGACATAATAGCTCTCACTTTTACTTAAACAACAACACTGGACTGTGATAAACATACTTGAAAACACATCTAAAAGCTAACAGGGTTGATCAAGAAGCAACAGCTAGCCTTCAATCAGTGGACTAATTGCAGTAACCTGAACAATGATATGCAGGAAACCGTAAGAGTTGTACTTCAGGAATCAGCTAAACATCCACGTATGAATTAACTCTGCCAAAGCCGCTCGATGGATGATACACTTTTTGTGAGTTGCGTAGTACACACTACATGCCATGTCAAATAATTGCCAAATCTAAATTCTAAATGTGAATTTCTTCATAAGAAGAAAACAATGCATGTGTGCACCTTGGATAAATGATATCATAATAATTTCCACATGGAAAGAAAACCATACATGGTTATTATTATGTTTCAGGAAATCAAATGTATATATAAATTCTTCATCTTTGGTTTTGGATGTCTAGATTGATTTACATTTTTCTGGTGTGTCTTGAAACAGTCTATGGTGACGATGTGTGCAGCATATGAGCGAAATCATTCGTACAATCCAAAAGACAAATAACTTAATTAATAGAGAACAAAACTTGCAAGTAATTAAACTGCAAGAAATTATAGAAATAAAGTAAACTTTATGTGCAAGAATCCATGCAGTGTTTTGGAGGTAAATCTGACCTGAAGTAGGAATAGAGAAGCATTGCATGACCTCTCGGCAGATCAAAACCTAAATTATCTTCCTTACACTCAGACTTGGATTGGAATTTAGTTCAACACATAGAGTTACAAGCTACAATACTTCTGCAAATGATTCATACGCATTTGAAAATTAAAGGAATAAAAACATGCATATGATGTGAGCATTTATATGTATTAGCTTTTGAAGAGCCTTCTTTTTTGGCAAGAAAGCTTCTGAAGAGCCTATGCTTTCTAATTATCTAATAATAGGTAGACATTAAATTTAATTTTAAAAGGATAATTAAGAGAATATACTACTGCTTCCCAGTAATACATATGTGGTTTAGTACAACCTCAGCAATTGATCTTTTATCGTAATTCGGATCAAGCAATGTGTACAAAACTCAAAAAGAAATGAGTCAATGTATCCATGCTGAAGATTATTGGACCAATAGTATAATTACTGAATCATCATATTAGAATCAAAATACCCATGATGCATGATCTGCAATACCCATGCGTCATTTGTAGCAGCTGATGGTTTGCCGATAGATGAGTTTTTACTACACATGGTAGAACCATTATCGAAATATATAAACTTTACAGCTTATAGCAACTAATCATCTCCCAAATAATACCTATAGATAGAACACATGTACTAATCTTCCCGGCCTATTTTTGATTAATTAAGAAACATCAACTTAGCTTCACCCTTTTGCATACGAAGAAGATGAGTCCTCGCAAAGCTTTGTACCTTGTTGTAAACCACATTGACCTAACCTGTATAGAATCAAGAGAAAATTTAAGGGAAGATGGATGTGGACTGAGATGGAGTTGAGAAGAGGAAAAAACATACATAGAATAAACTCAGTCACATATTAATACAAATGGTCATTAAAAGCCTCTTAATCCTCTATTCTTAAATAGATATCTCCCACTACCTAATTTTCCTGCCATATGGTGAAGCCACGTCATCTTCTCACGTCATCTTTTTTTTTCACAAGAATGTTGCCCCATGCAGGTGTCCGGCTCCCTCGAGCCCATTCTATCTTCTACATGGAAAGGTTCTTAATTACTCTCCTATTAATTCTCCTCTTCATCTTCATCTTCTCCACCAAATTGACCGTTTCTCTCCATGCAGCACTTCTTATCTTCTCCATGGCTGGGTCCCTAATTTCTCTCCTGTCTATGGACTCCTCTCTCCCTCTCCACCTTATTCTCCATCAAATCCAGCCAGAGCTGCTCCGCTTTTGTTGCCCCTGCAACAGAATCGCAAGGTTTCAGCCCTTGGAAAGTGAATGCGCCTGAAACCCATCACCAGCTGATGCCCGCTGCTGGGCGGGACACATCAGCAGCCCTTGCCGTCGTTCATGAGTCACGATCCTTTCAATCCCTCCTCTTTAACAGGTTTTTATTGAATCCACCATGCCATGCCTTTCTCTCCTCATTTGCTTCTTTATTCCCAGCATCATCTTACTTAAACGTTTTGTTGGTTTGTTTTCCAGAAATTGGTGTAAACTGTTCAACATACAAGTTTATGTTGGTTTTATAGTGCTAGAACATATCACAGGAGGGCAGCGCACGCGCACGTATGTACGTGCAAAACTTGATGGAAAGCACACAAGTAGGCAACTTGATTTATTCTACATGGCAATGGTACGTGCGCGTGTAGCTGGATCCTCACGTATATACGCAAGCCTCCGTTGCGTGTCTACTGGCTTTAGACCAATCGGGTTGATCAACTCTCTCGACAGTGGCCACAGGCTCCGATCGAGCATGTTGTTCACTTTGTATTGCTTTTCACGAGTAAAAAAGATTACAAGCGTTCGGTGCACTTATATACATGTACGAGCCCCAACAATCAATCCTACTAGACATGCTATTCCTATTCTACTAGAACATGTACACGTACTGTGCACTAAGTCGTGCTTATCAAACAAATTCAATTGACTACTTTATGGATTGGTAACCATTGCATTTCTTGAATTGGCTGATTGTCAATTTTTCCCTTTACTTTGCTAACTTTACATGTATGTCTTTCTATGTCTATTTATAGCCTTTTATTATTAGTTCAAGTGACAACTTTGCTGCATGTGTTTTACATCTTTCAGTTTATGTCTATTCTCTTTTTCTCAGGTTATGCAATGCGAAGAGTGTCTTCAAAATGTTTTGGTTCATATTCAGTGAATCAATGTTAAGTTTGTCACAAGTCACTTTAATCTGATGTGTGCAACCTCTTGCAAATGCATATGATAAATGGTACCAGTACTTTGAACTTATAGTACTCTAATCTCCAACTTCAAATTGGTGACCCTCGGCTCAACTACATTATATCATTCTCAGAAGAAATACATCATATTGTCAATTACACTTGAAAACATCAGATATTCGGAGGGAGTACTCAGGTAAAATTTATCATTACCTTTCAGATTTTGCTAATATAATTTACAAAGTATTAATCTCATGCTTTACTTATCAAAAAAGTCCCGTCAGATAAAATATGGTCCTTATAGACCCGTCTTGATATATGTTTACACATTTGAGGAGTAATCTTGAGCTTATGATTACTTTGTTTTTCATCCAGTATTCGTATAGCTGAAACTGGAATTGTGTTCTTTGTGCATGTTGAATGTATACTCAAATGCTATAAATAAATTCGATTATGTTTTGCTTCCATTAGTACAACAAAATTGGATAGTGAACACTTCACATATTTAGTTGCAAGCGGTCTAAATATCCCCACAGAAAAGCTGTCTAAATAACATAATTTTACCGTCTACATTTCAATATGGTGTGAGTCGTTGCTCTGCATATACCAAAATTCATTTTGAACTTTCATATGACATGTCACACATTGTGATGCTGATGACTGAATGACAGACTAGGATTTGTTGTTTTTGTTTGATGATGTTGCACTGAATAAGATATTATTTTGTGCACTATTTAAATGTAAAGCCCATAAATATGAATCAACATTATCAACTGAAAATTTGCTAATATCCCGCGGTAACGCGCGGGGCATTATCTAGTTCTATTAATGAAGTACGTCTTTTTCGTTAAAGAAGAGCGCAAAGCACAGAGAAGCCAATGCATAATCATCTATGGTGAAAAATTTGCTCCCTAGTCACTCGAAAATCTGGAAACTGATACCTGCATGACATCCCTTGTGACTTTGTGAGATGAAGACAGAGAAGATCGAGTGTGCAAGATGGAAGATCAGGCAGATATCAGTACCTAGGTTTCCTGCACATTTTTTCCTAGTAGAGATTATGGGGGAAAGTTTAATTCGACATTAATCTCTTTGGCATCATTGAGCCATTCGCCTCAAACCATCATGATAGGAGGGCTTTGTCACAGTCGCCTCACGCCTTCATGAAAGTAAACTGCTGCATGCAGCAAAAGGCAGTACCATTGCGTGAATGATATAGAAACACAAACTAAGCAATGTATCCTTAATGCATGGATAATGGTAGTCCACATTAAGTAATTAAATGAGCGGTAGCCATATGATCTCTTAGTAGCACATGCACCGATATGTAGGAGTAACAAAAACAAAGAACATTAAAGAAAAAATGAGCAGGCGACTATTTCTTCAGAGCAAGTGAACATGCTGTATCACACCACGTCATGCTTATGAACTGAACGTTGGGAAGGAATAAAATACCATATGCCGGTGTTGAGACCAACGCCAGTGGACCACCAGGACACACCATGTATTCGTCGGCGCGCTATTTTTGTAGTCTTTCTGATCCGCTGTCTATGTCGCCTAATCGTTTATTTTCACCATGTTGGAATCAAATTGGGAGGGAAGAAGGGAGGATGAGATTCCCTGTGAAAACATACGAACAGAGCATTGGGCTACGAACCTACCATGCAGCAGACAGCCCAGAGACGGGGTCTTGGAAGGAGAGAGCACACGCAGACGCAGGAAAGGGCGGCGTCACGGAGGGAGAGAGGATCCATCCGTTGTGACATTCCGTCGAGCAGCTGCTGTGCGCGGCGTGTATTGGTCAAATGCCCAGCCTGGGGGAAGAGCCGAAGAGGGAAGGGGATCCATCAGCAGTCAGGTCGGACATGAGATTGGAGAGGGAGGAAGCTCACCATCAGCAGTCAGGTCTTCTCTTAAATAAGAGAAGGCAAAGCCTTTTTTATGAGTTTTCTCTCTTCCACCTCCTCGTTTATCGTACGTAACACTTTTAAGACAGCACCATTGTACATGCTCTAAAATTCGAAATCCGACGATCGAAAATGATGAAGGCACGAAAAAACTCACTTTAGGCTCAGTTTTACTGTTCTAAATGGGTGTGCAATGGGGGAGAAGAAGCTGGATGGCCAGGGCAGCAGCAAGCCTGGCAGGGGAGGGGGGCGAGGCGGACACGAGAGCGCCGCCAGCTACGGACGAAGGAGGCATGCGGTTCGACCTAGGCTGGAGGGCGGCCAGAGGAAGAACGGGTTCAAATCATGGGAAGGATGATGAACAGTTTTCTTCAAAAGGAAGTAGGAGAAGAAAATCTAATTGTTTCTTTTCCATCCAACAGCTAGAAGGAAATTGACTGACCATAAAAAAAATCATGGCCCTAGCCATTTCCTTCACTTTTTATCCGCCGTAGCAAATACGGGCAACTGACTAGTTTATGGTAAAAAAGTAAAAAAAAATAACTAAGCAAACATTTTTTTACATTGTTTGAACATTTGCTTTAAAATGTCACAACCATTTTATTGAAATGCAAGAACTAACAGTAAGAAACATTTATTTTATATTATGACTTTTTAATGTTGTATACAATTTTTCATTGCCACGAACATATTTTTAATACTATGTTAACGTTTTTCAAATTCATGGTTTAAAATTTTTAAATATAAATGAAATAATAAAAAATGAAATTAGCGCAGCATCAACCTGGCGAACCCACATTCTTACTAAGGCAGCGCAGCACCGGCCGAAAAATTGTGAAACAAAAGTCTTTAAGTAAACACAAAGAGCTTAGCCAAGTTGGTCGGCAGGAATTCAGTGAGGTTATCAGTTCGCCTCACACCTATTGCACGTTTTTCTAGGTGAAAAAATCTTGAGAGCAAGGTGGTCGAGTATAATAACGCTAAAAAAGGTAACGTTGGTCATTTAGATTTTCCGGCTAGTAATAATATATCTATCTACTCACAACTACTCATATCAATATGAATAATATAGCACAAAGGGGCCCTCTAACTATGAAGCTAACAGTGAGCTTCTATAATATAAATACAATCACAATACAGCACACATGTATTTGCTCAACTGTTGTGTTGAATAAAGGTAAATATAACCACCAGGGGATCGCAACTGTACTTGGGCACGTAAAATGAAGTTTCACGCCACCACAAAGCATAAGAGACGGATCAAGCACCTACACAACTTTCCCAGCAACCATAACTCGAACTGAAACTTCCTCCGCCAGTCTTCTGAGCATACTCCACAATGGCTTTGCGCGCACAAGCGTCCCATGTCCTTGCGATTTCTTGCAGCGACATGGGCTCAGCTAGACCCCGCAGTAATATGCCAAACTTTGACTTTGCTTTCATAGACAGGTCATCCGAGTTTCTGATGGAGGTTCATGGCAGTACAGTTAGTTCAATTTTCAAATTAATAAGCTACACTAGGACACAGTGATACGCGGAGACTAGTGGACAGAGTAACTACGGACCTTTGTTCATCGGGAAACTTGTCGAGGAGCACCGGGGAGCATTTAGGGTAGCGAGCAGGAACAAGCAACCTCAACGGCATAATTGGACTCTGGCATATTCCAATAATAAATGAGCCGATGAAATAGAGCCACAACATAAGAGTGTGCTTTCAAAAGCTTACCATCTGTGCAGATGCAAAAATGGACTTCAAGCTCGGACTAACAGCCACAGCAGTAAATGTGCATTTGATGACTGTCCCTTCAGCACCTTCACATGTACCAGTGAATGACTCAGCATCATCCTCACATACATGGAGCTCCGTGTCTATCAGCTGTTGGTTTATCTCCTGGATCTCCTCCAAGAGAGCATGATTTACCTGTACAAAGATGAACCAAATGCCAGTGAAAATGCAAGGTAGCCAACAATTACCAGTCAAAGGAACTACATTCCCTTCCCTTCTATAAAAAAGTAAGTAAATAACTAACCATTGCTTCAAGTATAACTACTGGATAAAAATAATATTCTTTTAATTTCTCAACAGATAATCTTAATAACATACCTCAGTTTTTTGCCACTTGGCCTGTGAGCTTGCAGTTGATTGTAGATCAGGTGTATCTACATTAAATGTTTGCTTGAAGCTATCGTTGACACTTCCAGCTGACAACACATTAAGAGGCATCGCGCTTGTATCACGCTTCATTTTCTTCGATGCACCATTTCCATCATTTGTTATAAAATTCCTGGCTTGTAACCGGCACTTTGTCATAGCAACTAAATCTTCACCAACAGCAGCTCTCGAGCCATTACCAGGTGCTGATCCAGCAATCCTGTCGATCATGCTGACAACAGATCGAATGTCGCTAACTGCAGCATTAAGAGACTCGCGCTGCGTTGTTCGCAACTGCATGTAACACAATGTTGAACATAAAACAGGCAAAAGATAATAACTGGAAGACAATGTATCAACTATTTTGAAGGATTAAAACGAACGGTGTAAATGGCTTCTTATGTACTACCGCAACAGCAGAACAGACTACCAGACAAAAATCTGGATTATGTAGACTAGCAATCTAGAGAAGTAATGAAACCAGGTCAATTCTTTTGTTTTCACATGAGCTTTCAAATATTTTTTGAGAAAACGCAAAAGACTTTTGCGTTTCATTATTTTGGAAAGAAAGGGTTTGCTACAATCCTCCTAGGAGGCAGGGTACAGGTGTAAACGGAAAAAAAATCAGTGAACATCCCAGGTCAAGGGCAGGATGGCTCGTAGGCCAAGAGCACCAGCTCGCGCCCAAAGGGCAGCCTCGTCTCTGATCCTAGCCACTAAGGTGCTCGTCGAGGGGCGGGCGCCATTGAAGACGCAGTCGCAGCGGTGCTTCCAGATCATCCAGGGGACGAGGAGGGTTGTGGACTTGAGGCCTTTGTGCATGGGCTTGGGCGTGTGCTGTCTTGCGGCATGCCACCAGTCCGTGAGGGTTGCCTCGCCGGTCGGCACAGGGCAGGCCAAACGCAACCAGGATAGGATCTCATGCCATACTTGCTTGGAGAACGGGCATCCAAGGAGCAGGTGGTGGATCGTCTCCGGCGCTTGGTCACATAGGGGGCAGCGCGGTGGGTGTGGCAGTCCTCGACGGGCGAGTCGATCAGCAGTCCAGCAGCGGTCGAGGTTCGCCAACCAATGGAAGAACCTCACACGTGGCGGCGCCCAGCTCTTCCAGGTAAGCTTCCAGGCATGGCAAGAGACCAATCCTTGGAAAGTGGCGAGGTACGCCGAGCGTGCACAGTAAGAGCCACTCGCGTTCCACTTCCAAACGAGGTTGTCCGGCTCGTTGGTGAGGGTGACCTGTTCGATGGTCCGCCAAATCAGCAGGTACTGGCCTATCTCTTGCATGCCAATTAGGCCGTGGATGTCGGAGGCCCAACGGTGCGCGAGCAGCGCGTCCGCGACAGTCCTGGTCTTCCGCCGCCTCTTCGGTATGCAAGCGTGCAGGTGTGGCGCGATTTCGGCAATCGAGCGCCCATCAATCCAGCGGTCTTCCCAGAAGAGGGTGCGCTGCCCATTGCAGGATAGCAAGAATGGACATGGATAGGCACCATCGCTATCATGTGAAAAACTAGTAGACCGAAGTGGGGTAACATATTTTCATGTTACACTTGCACATGCTTTCAGATCTTCAGATGGTAAGAACGAAAATGATTATGCAAAATTCTTATCATTTGAAAAACTAGTTAATTGAAGTGGACCAGAAAGGGAATGATATATCTAGCTCCTATAATCAAATTCCCACTCTAGGCCCTCATTTTTTTTATGCCAGTATGCTTCAGAACAGTCTGGCTATCATCAAGTTTTACAATACTCCTACTCCAAAAGGAGGGCGTGCATGATTTTCAAGATTTAACTTTGACCATCAATAAACTCCGCCTATGTTGTCTCAACATAGCCGGTCCCAAGCTCGGGTAAAGGAGGAGGGTTGTGATAGGCTTGGCGAGCCAACATGAAAACCCAGCCACTCTTATGGAGATGAAACCCAAAAGATTTTCGTTGGGGCGTAACCCTCTCAGCGACACGCCACATCGGAACCCAGGTGTGGTGGAAAATGGGCAAGGGCCAGGCCGTCACCCCCCAGGTGGCGCGCCGTATCGTGATCTGGATACGGTCGCAAGTGAGCGAGGATCGGGTCATCGCATCCTTAGTGGCACGCTACATCGGCGCCCGGGTGTAGTGGAAAATGAGCGAGGGTCTTCGCATTTGACTCGACGAGTGCGAAGGGTAAGGAAGCTAGCCGAGCCTAGGAGGATTCGATTAGGTAGCTGGAACGTAGGGTCTCTGACAGGTAAGCTTCGGGAGGTAGTTGATACAGCGGTGAGGAGAGACGTTGGTATCCTTTGCGTCCAAGAGACCAAATGGAGGGGACAGAAGGCGAAGGAGGTGGAGGGTACCGGCTTCAAGCTGTGGTACACGGGGACGGTTGCAAACAGAAATGGAGTGGGCATCTTGATCAGCAAGAGCCTCAAGGATGGAGTGGTAGACGTCAAGAGACGTGGGGACCGGATTATCCTGGTCAAGCTGGTAGTTGGGGACTTAGTCCTCAACGTTATCAGCGCATATGCCCCACAAGTAGGCCACAATGAGAACACCAAGAGGGAGTTCTGGGAAGGCCTGGAGGACTTGGTTAGGAGTGTTCCAATTGGCGAGAGGCTCTTCATAGGAGACCTCAATGGCCACGTGGGCACATCTAACACATGTTCTGAAGGGGTGCATGGGGGATTTGGCTATGGCATCAGGAATCAAGAAGGAGAAGATGTCTTAAGCTTTGCGTTAGCCTACGACATGATCGTAGCTAACACCCTCTTTAAGAAGAGAGAATCACATCTAGTGACTTACAGTAGTGGGCAGAGCCAGATTGATTTCATCCTCTTGAGAAGAGAAGATAGGCATGCATGCCTAGACTGTAAGGTGATACCTGGAGAGAGTGTTGTCCCTCAGCATAAGCTTGTGGTTGCTGACCTCCGCTTTCGGATTTGTGTCCAACGGGACAAGCGTGCCAAAGTCACTAGAACGAAATGGTGGAAGCTCAAGGAGGAGGTAGCTCAGGCATTCAAGGAGAGGGTCATTAAGGAGGGCCCTTGGGAGGAAGGAGTTGATGCAGACAACATGTGGATGAAGATGGCGACTTGCATTCGTAAGGTGGCCTCAGAGGAGTTTGGAGTGTCCAGGGGAAGTAGAAGAGAAGCTAAAGATACCTGGTGGTGGAATGATGTTTTCCAGAAGGCAATCAAGGAGAAGAAAGATTGTTTCAAACGCCTATATCTGGATAGGAGTGCAGACAACATAGAGAAGTACTAGATGGCAAAGAAGGCCGCAAAGCGAGCTATGAGTGAAGCAAGGGGTCGGGCGTATGAGGACCTCTACCAAAGGTTAGACACGAAGGAAGGCGAAAGGGACATCTATAAGATGGCCAAGAGCCGAGAGAGGAAGACGAGGGATGTTGACCAAATCAAGTGCATCAAGGACGGAGCAGATCAACTCTTGGTGAAGAACGAGGAGATTAAGCATAGATGGTGGGAGTACTTTGACAAGTTATTCAATGGGGAGAGTGAGAGCTCTACCATTGATCTGGATGACTCCTTTGATGATACTAGCAGGCGTTTTGTGAGGCGAATCTAGGAGTCGGAGGTCAAGGAGGCTTTAAAGAGGATGAAAGAAGGCAAGGCGATGGGCCCCGATTGTATCCCCATTGAGGTGTGGAGAGGCCTCGGGGGCATAGCGATAGTATGGCTAACCGAACTTTTTAACCTCATTTTTCGGGCAAACAAGATGCCAGAAGAATGGAGACGGAGTATATTAGTACCAATCTTCAAGAACAAGGGGAATGTTCAGAGTTGTACTAATTACCGTGGAATTAAGCTGATGAGCCATACAATGAAGCTATGGGAGAGTCATTGAGCACCGTGTAAGAAGAATGACAAGCGTGACCAAAAATCAGTTTGGTTTCATGCCTGGGAGATCGACCATGGAAGCCATTTTCTTGGTACGACAACTTATGGAGAGAGATAGGGAGCAAAAGAAGGACTTGCATATGGTGTTCATTGACTTGGAGAAGGCCTATGATAAGATACCACGGAATGTTATGTGGTGGGCCTTGGAGAAACACAAAGTCCCAACAAAGTACATTACCCTCATCAAGGACATGTACGATAATGTTGTGACAAGTGTTCAAACAAGTGATGGCGACACTGACGACTTCCCAATTAAGATAGGACTGCATCAAGGGTCAGCTTTGAGCCCTTATCTTTTTGCCTTGGTGATGGATGAGGTCACAATGGATATACAAGGAGATATCCCATGGTGTATGCTCTTTGCGGACGATGTGGTGCTAGTCGACGAGAGTCGGACGGGGGTCAACAGGAAGTTGGAGTTATGGAGGCAAACCTTGGAATTGAAAGGTTTTAGACTTAGTAGGACTAAATCCGAGTACATGAGGTGCGCTTTCAGTACTACTAGGAACGAGGAGGAGGAGGATGTTAGCCTTGATGGGCAAGCGGTGCCTCAGAAGGATACCTTTCGATATTTGGGGTCAATGTTGCAGAAGGATGGGGATATCGATGAAGATGTGAATCATCGAATTAAAGCCGGATGGATGAAGTGGCGCCAAGCTTCTGGCATTCTTTGTGACAAGAGGGTGCCACAAAAGCTAAAAGGCAAGTTCTATAGGACGGCAGTTCGACCCGCAATGTTGTACGGCTTAAGCATGCTGATAATGTCAAAAGAGGCCGGGGTAGACCGAACTTGACATGGGAAGAGTCCGTAAAGAGAGATCTGAAGGACTGGAGCATCACCAAAGAACTAGCCATGGACAGGGGTGCGTGGAAGCTTGCTATCCATGTGCCATAACCATGAGTTGGTCGCGAGATCTTATGGGTTTCTTGTTTGGGACTAAAGGCTTTGTTGTTGTTGTTGTTGTTGTTGTTGTAACTTTGACCATCAATTACCATTATAGTAATACATAACTATTTAACAGAAAAATTATACCATTGGAAAATTCTTTCTGATACGAATTTAATGGTATAACTTATGTGACATGTAACCCACACTCCATTCATCAAATTTATGGTCAAACTTGAATTTCGAAAAGTGTGTGTGCCTTCTTTTTGAAGTCAGAGGGAGTACATTCAGAAACACCAATTAAAGCACAAAAAGTTTGCATAGAAAGTAAACATAAAGTTGACAAGATACTTACTGCTTTAAGTAGGCGATCCAGAGGCCTTTCTGCTGCACTCGATTTGGTTGGAGCTTGAGTTGGCATGTTAGCCTGACTTCCATCCACACATGTAAATTCTGCTAGTAAGGGTGATGCTGATATCCCTGGTGTGTTCACAGCAATTGGTTGTGTTTGTGGCACTAGGGATGTTTGCTGATGTCCAGCCTGCCCAGTATTAGTAAGTGATGATATATTGGAGTGTGGTTTGTCTGAATCAACTGGTATAGGAGAAGGGGCGATAGATGGGGATGGCGAAGGAACAAATGGTGAGTTAGCTGAATGCAAGGGTGTCCCAGTCTTGACTTGAGATGGCAATGGATTGTGCTGATCAACCTGAGGAGAATGGTGAGAAATTTGTGGGGATGATGCTTGGAGGTTGTTTTGTGGTGACGAAATTGGGAAAGCACCTTTCAACTGCTGATGATAATAGTTACTGCGTTGGCCCAAGTGCTGTTGATACATACCAGGTTTCATTGCAGTTCCTTGTCTAACCTTTAACTCGTTAACATCATTTCCAGCATGAAGCTGTGGAACCTGTATCTGTACTTGCTGCTGTTTCTGCAATTGTTGCTGTATCGGGAGCTGCTGTTGAAGCATTTGTTGCTTCTGCTGGTACTGTTGAAACATCTGACGCTTCATTTGCTGACTCTGCATCATTTGATGATCCTGATGTTGCTGCTTCAGCTGCTGCAATGAACTTGCATTTGCTTGCATGGAGTTACCATTAGGTTGCATCGTACTCATTGAGTTGTGAGATAACATGCTACTAGTTGTCTGCAGTTGTGTATTCATTGTTCCCTGCATCGGTACAGTGCTTCCCTGTTGTAATGCGCTACTCACTGAACCATGCTGCGAAGAATTGAAATTGCCTCCTTGAGCAGCCTCCAAATTAGAGTCAGCCTGATGCTGTATGTTTGCACCATTTTGCTGTGTGGGGGCACTGAAGTTCTTTGTTGGAGGTGCAGGAACATGCTGGATACCAGCTGCACTAGAGGACTGTAATCCGGTGCTCATACTTGACAAACTTGCTTGAGGATTAGTATGATTATCATGGCGCTGCAAAGTTTGCGAAGGCTGTTGCTGCTGTGAAATGCTAGAATTAGGAGCCTGTCCTACAGGTGGCTGGAACTGCTGCTGTATTTGTGGCTGCACTGGCTTCCTTCTTTGTGAATTCAAGATACTGATAATCTGTTTCTCGTATTGAGGAACTTTGTCCCTCATAGCAGGTTGGATAGTACTCTTGCTAATTTGCAGCATTTGTAATATACGTTCCAACATTATTTTAAAGCTCTTCATTCTATCATACTGCTCAGATGGCTTTTGAGGTGGTATAATGCTGTCAACATGCTGTAGCTTCACAGATATCTTATTGAATAATTCACTGAGCTCTGCAAAGTATTGGTCCTTCAAGCTCTTAATCTGTTGACAAAGACCACATACACATAAGTTTGGCGCAGAAGCTATATAGAGATAAAAAAGAACAGCTAATAGATCATGGTTTGTCTAACTCAGCAAATATGGAACTGGCAAGGTATTTCATGTACTTTTAGAAGCATACAAATCTAAAACAACATAAGAAACTACGATGCCCATTACATAAGATCGCTTTGATAAAGATTGCTACCTGCCTTGAGGATTTACTACTCACATACTCTATGGTTGTATGCTCCATACCCCATATTCATACAGAATTCCATGTAATGGGCATCATAGGAGGACTTTCTATCATAGCCTACCCTAGAAATAGCTATCGGTACCGTTGGCTCGCTTCATGATTCGCACTAGCTGCCTGGTGTGGTACCGTCTGAAACCCATGTGATGGGCTAACTGAGCTGTGCATAATGGGCTGACAAAAAGCCTGCCTAGCGTGTGCTGACGAAGGATTCGCCGTCACTAGAATCTGTACGCCGCAGGTTCCGCCGGTCGACCAGCATGTTTGTGCAGGTTCCGATATGTACGGACATGCCATTACGTCTTGTTTTTGCAAGTGACGCACGTCGGCGAGACGGGCACAGGTTCGGTCCGCTAGCCGTGACGGATCCATGTGTATGCCTGGGAGGAACCTGTGACAGCCATGAGTTAAACCTACGTATCGTATACGTATCCTTTCGTGCACCGCGCGTATCCTTGTGATATGTAGCACGTCAGTCGCGCGTCCGTGAACCGCATTTGTCTGTCCGTGTACAGCTGTGTGACATAGTCTCATGGGTTTGAAAATCATATGGGTGAGTCATACGCGTGTAGGTATTAGTCATGCAGTAGCGTCGATTCATGAGAGCAGGACGATCTTTCAATGCATATACAGAGTCTCACGAACTGCCATAGTAATGCATGCCAGTTTCTGCTTGTCAGCGAGCACTTAAGGACGCGTATGTAAGGGCCTGACGAGCGTCAAGGGTCTCGTCCGACGACGCAATTCAAAGCCATCTGTATGCTTTGTTCATATATATGCTACCACGACCTCCCCCGTCGAGCGGTGCAGCTCAGGGTGGGTATAAAAACGGAGAACCGAAGACCGGAGGCGAAGAAACCGAGACTGAAGCCAAAAATACCGAGGACCGAAGGTTCGGTCGTTCGTCCGGTTAGCGAACGTAAGAAACCGGTATTACTTCGGTACTTTCAGTCATTGGACGCTATTAACCAAATCTCCCGAATTAACCGTATTTTATTAACTTTCTCCCCATTCAGTTCAGGCCAGTCATCAACGTTACACGACTAGTGGACAAGGCTTTTTCTAGTCTTTTCTCTGCACAAGGAGACGCAGCCAAACAACCCACGCAGCTTATCCAGAATATGCTCCAGGCTTCGGTGCTTCACGAGCGCACATCACGTGACGCCGCCGCCTCCTTTTTCCTACCTCACCCGGCGTCGGCTGCGCGCTTGCGCCCATGGATCCTTAGCAACGAAGGCGACCGGCACCCATGGTTCCCAGTGGCGGAGGCGGCTGGTTGCACCCATGGCTCCCTAATCCCTAGGGGCGGAGGCGGCCTGTTGCACCCATGGCTCCCTAATCCCTAGCGACAGAGGCGGCTAGCTCCCTCGCAGCAGTGGACTATGACGTTCATCGCTCGTACGTGGTCGAGGCCATCGCGGCCTGCTTCAGGTGATATCCTGCGGGATGCGGCAATGCTTCCCTCTTCCCATCCAATATCGGTTCTCCTTGTTCATAACCGAGCACCGAACCAAACTTTCGGTGGACCGAAGTATCGGTCATTGCTTTTCTAGATCACCGATCGGTCAAGGGAATCAGGAAACCTTGAAAAGTAACCGAAACACCGAACCGATCGGTTTGGTCTAACAGAATGCCCAGCCTGAGGTGCAGCCATCATAGTAGCTAGGCGTACCGACAGATGAGCCAGGATCTTATAAGAAGACTGCCAGAATATAGTACATCTACACACTAGACTATTGCGCTGTATGAAATTTCAGATCCAATTCCAGAAGAGGAATTGGCAGGTTGTTGCATCTTCTAACATCTTTGTTCTAGGGGCCAATGTCTAATTTTAGGAAGTCCATGAAAGGGAGTACCAACAATGATGATATCAGTAATTCTGTATAATGTCTTACCATTTGATATATCTCCTCTTGCCAATCACCTGCACCTGCATGGCCTGTTTGAGCAGTAGAGTCCGCAGATGCTGCATAAAATGCAAGGTTGTCAAAGAGTACCAGGATACAATGAACAAGCCAACAAATAACAAGCTAGAAGAACATTGTAGGATGGAATGCAGGGGCAATTGGGAGACTTGTGAACCAAAATGAACAATCACAGAAGATCAATATGGTCAGCTTTGTCATCATGATCACTGCACAGTATCATTTTCAGAAAAAGAAACCAACAAACAAGAAAAAACAATGTAGTGGACGAAAGTCACAGAAGATCAATAAGGTCAGTTTAGTCAACATGATGATTACAGAGTACTTGATCACTAAATATCACAGTATATAACTCCACATTCAAGCTGTCATTCTATCCACCATAGTGCAGGTAAAAAAAAGTGTGACATGCAGTTTTGAAGCTTTAGGGCTAACATGACACCCCCTTGATAGTTCTAGGACCTGTGGTGCATTTTACTGGTAAAAAAACACATAAATACATCTGAATTATGAATCTGGTTTTCACCTCCAAAAAAGTTTCATTAATTTCAAGCTAGTTCATGTACCATAAACATTAATTTCATAATCTGTTTGAGGTGTACTTAGGGCAAACCAAGTGCAATGATGCCGGTTGTATCTAAAACATGCCACCTAGATAGAAGTGTAAATACCGTTGTGGAAGTCTAGTTAGTGAGGGAAAAAGGAGATATTGTACCTTATCAAGATACATCACTTATCATGTAACCCAAGGTGATGATTATTTTCCGCTCACAGAACATATTAAATGGCAGCTCCATTAGGTACAACACTAAGATACAAGTCACTGGAAGAGTTGTATATGAAGACAAATTTAATGCATATGATACAACACAAGATGCAATGGGGAGTGCCTTAGGGTTCAATAAGTTAGCATCCAAGAATCCAGGTTGTAGTCTAATAAGGACCTTGTATCATAGTTCAACACAACTTTTCGCACGACAAGGGCGTGGGGGTCCTGATGGACAACACACATTTCGCCGAATCTATACTATGTAAGGCAAAAATAATGAGAAGCCAGATCAATAAATTAGTTTGAACTGTACAAGCAAAGTAACACAGCAGGAAGATAGACACTAGAAGTCTAGAACAAGGAGGGGAAAAAAGGGAGAACAATAAGAGCATACAATGGATCTACAAAGTGTATGTGAAAACTTACTACTAGAGGAAACTTCTTGAAGGCCCCTATGT
The DNA here is from genome assembly GCA_022496015.1 of Hordeum marinum. Taxonomy (NCBI): domain Eukaryota; kingdom Viridiplantae; phylum Streptophyta; class Magnoliopsida; order Poales; family Poaceae; genus Hordeum; species Hordeum marinum. The sequence goes on along the minus strand of CM039678.1, from coordinate 306,875,181 downwards.
GCCTGAATAAATTGCTTTTGCTGGTCCATGTTATTTTGTTGCAAGAGCATGCCTCCTGAAGTTTGCAGTCTTTGCTGCATGGAGGATTGCTGCATTCCTAATTGCTGTTGTAGTTGGTTAGGCTGAGACTGGAACTGCGACATAAGATGCTGTTGCGATTGTTGAAGTTGGTTGTGTTGAGACTGAGGTTGCATCAAACCCATTGGTGGCTGCTGAGCATGCTGTTGTTGTTGTGGTTGCTGAACTTTTGTTTGTAGCATATGCATCCGCTGCATGTTTGAAACATTAGGCACAGTTCCAAGAAGCTGCTGCGGCTGTTGATTTTGTTGCTGCTGCTGTAGACCCGACATGTTTGGCTGAGAGCCCAATTGCTGCGGCTGATGCAAAGGCATAGACGTCTGGTTCAACATCTGCTGTGTTTGCTGCACATTCAAGAGATTATTTGACTGAACTGGTAGCCTCTGTTGCTGCTGCATCTCCATAGCACTATTCTGTTGACCAATTAGCTGATTTTGTTGTAAATTTGGTTGTTGTCCCATCAACTGTTGTTGCTGCTGTTGTAAAGGAATATTGGGCTGTTGAGTCTGCAGAGAAGGCTGTTGATGCATGGAGGGCTGTGCTTGTTGCTGCTGCCTCTCAACAGATTGCTGCGGTTGCTGGAGCAATGATTGCACAGATTGTTGTACGGAATTCAATTGATTCTGTTGAATACCACTCTGAGTAGCTGACTGCATGGCCATTGGCTGTGTCTGTGGAACGGTGGACTGCCCAGGGTGAAAGCCAGATGACATTTGCATCATGGATTGCTGTGAAGATTGCATCTGTGTTGCCTGCAACAAAGATTGCTGCTGCTGAATATGCGGTTGCATAAGTGAATTCTGCTGCAATTTCTGTTTCATAAGCATTTGCTGCTGGTGATAAATTAACTGTTGTGATTGTTGCTGTTGCTGCCTTCCTGCCATTTGCCTTTGTGCAGCATAAATATCTTGTGAAGTGCCCTGTGCCAAGCCATTATTCATTGTGTTCTGTGGCATGACAGACGCATTCTGCATCGTTGATGTTTGGTTTACACCTGGCAAGTTCTGTCCGATATTAGCGAGGGAAGAAGCTTGTACAGATGTAGAGCTATTTGGCTGCCAGGCCTGTTGCTGAGACATCAAGGGAATCACTGATGTTTGTGCTTGATTGCTGCCTTGTGGAGGGAGTCCAGGAGCTGTTTTAAAAAAAGTGTCATATAGTGTGTGAAGAAAGTATCTTGTGAACAAATACTTCTTGCGGAACTGTAACAGGCACACAAAGTGCTGAAAGCAGCATCTTACAGATCAAATTAGGACGTTCTGCATTTTCAATGAGGAAAAGCATGTACCAGAGCAATTAAAGGGCTGTCAACCTGATTTGTTTTTGTGAGCATGCAAACAAGTTTTTGCGTATCTTTTCATTAAGACGGGAGTCAACATAAGTACAGCTCAGAGTGATCAACTGATTTAACAGCTAATGGTTAGTTCCTTTGCGACAAGCTGAGAAGCAGATCACATCTGAGTAGTAGCAAGGAGAGAATAAACATAATTCTACAAGGAGAGAATAACTTTTGTACAATGTTACTGTAACTGAACGGTCGCAGCATTGCAACCTAACTCCAACATAAAGCTAAGTTATATTTAACCTACCATATGGTATAATCATTTCATGAGTGTGTCGTTTAACAACATCAATCAACTGTATATTATAACTGTGTATATTACAATGAATCATGAATTTAGCAACAGACCTCCTGGAAGAAACCGACTTTTTAACCCTGAACGGTTGCAGAAGTTCACTTTCCAATCTTAAACTCTGAAACCAGTTGTTTTTAACCTTGAACTTTCAATCCATTTATTCGTCCTATCACAAGCGGTTTCTGCTGACTCAGAAGGCACATGGTCGACACATGGCATTGGCATCACAAGAGGTTTCTGCTGACTCAGAAGGCACATGGTAGTCATATAGCATTGGCATCACAATATGCATCAGCAACTTAACTAAAGGTTATCCTTAAAATATGAAAGAAAAAGGAAATTCTTTGAAAATCTTATATTTTGAAAATTCAGAGGGATTCAATAGTCAACTGATGACTTGTTGCTAGCCAGTGTGAAAAAACGTGCTTCGAGTTCCCTAATTACAAAAAACGTTTTTCCAAATAACCAACCTGAAAAAAGTTTCCCCTGAATATCCTTTTTCAAACAGATTTTTTTTTCAAAGAACACTGATTATGGTTTTTTCTGATGCTCCCAAACTTTTAACATTTTCTTTCTTAAATTGCTGCTGAGGTTTATAAGTTGATGCCACATCAGCACAAAACCACCATGGTTAGGGCTAAGTGGGTAAAGGAAACTGATTTAGTAGTTCACGGTTAAAAACAACCAAGAGTTCAAGGTTGAAAGTGAACTTTTGCAATACCTCAACTTAAAAAGTGGATCTTTTTCAATACTGATGCTGACACATGCATCCTTATTAAAACCGACCAGACCACTGGTCTGGCAAGAATATACCGGAACCAAGCCGTGTTCCAATCTAGTTCACAGTGAAGGCTGTTCATCCAATCAGTCTGCTGCGAAGCGGCAAAAACCTGGTTGAACAACCCAATCTAGCGCTGGACCAGGGGTCAACAAAATATTCTGTATGTGTGAAAAATCAGACCGTCTTTAAGGTGGAAAGGGGGAGTACCCCGATCGAATAACTAACTAGGCTGTTTGTTTGTTGAACCAACAGGTTGGACCGCAGAACCGGCGGTCTGACCACTGAATTGAGGCACTTACTGTATCACTCCGGGTTCAATAACTACGTACACATGACACAAGCTAGATGCAAAATTCTTGTACATTATGCCGGAGAGGGTGGATGATGATTTTATGCAATAAGGAAATATTCTCAGCACATGATGCAATAAAAATATTGACATCCAAGTGAACATGCTAAAAGGTGCAACCTCCGTTTACTATATATGGTACCGTACCGGAGTTGTTTTGATTTGGTATCACTTGAGCATTTCCAGGAGCCTGTTGTGTCTTCGTCTCCATAGAGAGCATTTTCAGAGAAATCTTCCGCAAATAATCAGACTGAATAATACAAAAGAAAATGATGTAAAGTTCTATAACAAATTATTAATAGTGGTTTGCAACCAACTGTTCTGGTTTGATTAGAAGTTTTAGCACAGTCGAGAAGGTGTTTCAGCTTTAACATTTGAATTCAAAAAAAGTCACCTAGGCAGCAAAACACACAGCCTCAAATAAGTGATATGAACAGAAAATCCAACTCAATGAACAGTTGTTTCCTAACTTTATCAAATAAACAAATATTCACCATAACTGAGTTGGGCAATATGACGAGGAGTTGCAGGCTGCTCCAAGGTTTGCCACAAATAATCCAGAGGCACAGAAATTCGAAATAGAAATAGTGATATATGATACACCACGACCAAAATAAATACATTTGAATTTTTTTTACCAGACTGGAGTAGATGCAATTAAGATGAAGCTCGTTCAAACAGAGGGAAGGAGAGAGTAAGGTCTTGTTTGATTTTCGGTCCGAGATAAATGGTTCTATACCATTCTGTATCCCGTGGACTTGGGTAGTATACTATCCTTTTAACAAAAGATAGTTTTATTTCATCTTATAACAAATTTGGACGCATGGACACATAGCCTAGAAATATGGATTGGAAGAGTAATTAACTGAAGACACTCAAGGTACAAAACACTACAAGATTCAACATGTGATCGATAAGATCATGATCAGCGTTTTGGTCTATCATTATTTAACTAGTATTCAAAACATAGTATCTATTAACTTACATTTTGTATACATACTAAGTGTGAAAATGCTAAAATACCTGAATGTGCTCCAGATGGTTTTAAGTGTGGACGTTGGCACGCCCCCAATTCAAGTCCCGGCAGCACAGAAATTACATGTGTATTCCCAAGCATGAAAAAAATCAAGAAGCTAAAAAGCCACACAAGGTCTCACGGGGGGGGGGGGGGGCCCTCTGCTAAAGGCACTCAGACATGGTGTAAACAAAAATTATTACACCAATTGGAGGCAGGTCTGCTCTATTATTATTGACCAAAAGAAAACCCCATAACTAATGTGTGCTCTGCTCCGAGAAGCTGTGAACATAGGTTAAATTACCTGATTGGTTGCTGCAGTATAGATCTTCTCTTCGAATCTCACAGCGATTTTTTGAAGTTCGTTGAGTCCCTCTGGCACAGATACTGGCAGATGCTTCTTGAGAGTTTCCATTCTACAGACATAATGCAAAATGTGAATAATATGTTGCATCTGAGATGTACAGTGGAACGAGTAGGCAGAGCAGCCAAGGTAGATCTTCAATTATCAATCATATTCCTATAAGCAAGGCGTAATTTTGGGGTTGATTTAGTAATGACTTGTGATCACGTGCATGTTATCCTTGGGAAAGCATATGAGAAACTATAGTTGAACAAAATTGCATCCCGGAACAGTAGTAATACTCCCTACGATCCATATTAATTGTGGTTGGTTCAGTATTGGAGGGGGTAGAATGGTTTACCCTAGGTGATCAAACGTTGTGATATTTAGTATCATGACAAATTAGCACGTCTTGGTCGATAAACCTGTGTAAATTGTTGAGGTATAATAATTCTAGTTAATTTAGTAATTAAGCTGGATTCAAAGCAGGTGTAGTACAAGTTGATTAATGAATTCCCACAGCCGGGAACTTTGACAAGAATAGAGGCCCAGAAACTGGGTAGATCGACGACGAATCTGTCGCTGACTCTATGGATATGGCTAGATCAAAGCTATCAGATGGATCGATAAAAAAAACTGCCCCGAAAACATATGCAGGAAATTCCTCTTTGTTTCTACTGAAACCGAAAAGGCAGATGAAGGATCGAATCAAACCAACTCAATTAGAGGGAGAGGAAAGCAAATTAAATCAAATAAATTAGAGTCCCTACATCTTATTGACGATCCTGCTACGCGCCTCGGGCTGGAGCTGGGCGCGCCAATCACCTCCGGTGGAGGGCGGAGCGTTGGGGTCAACACCGGCGGCGGCCGCGGCGGGGTCCGACCCTTGGGTGGGCCGCCAGTTGGCGTCCATGGTCGGGATCAGCGATTCGTAGGTCTGGAGGGGGTGGATGGAGGTGGATTCTGATTTTGTATATACAAAACCGGAGGACGGCGAGGAGGACTTGCAGCGTGCCTTCGCCCGAGTGGTTTAACTTGACAGCCGCGGTCTAGTAGCGGCACTACTATCTCGCCTTTTTTTTGAGAAAGAGAAACTGGCTAGTGATAGGCTCCGGTCAGTCGGCCCAAATTTAGGCCGGACACTGTAAAGCTGTTGGGTGTATGCGTGTAGTCTTTTCATGTTATTCTTTTTCTTAAATTATTTCAGACGACACACAACGAAGAAAATGAAGCAGTGACGCCATCGACTCTCGTCATGGACGAACGAGGCAACCAACTTCGAAGCATTGTTGCTGGTCGCCGTCGTCGTTCGATGGTCGTCACTCTCGCCGCTAGTCGCCGTCCTTGTCATCGGTCACCGCTCCACACATGCAACACCAGTCATCCATGGTGAAGGTCGCCATGGACTTGCAGGTTACAGTCCTGTGTGGCGACCGTCGTAGCTCCGATGATGGCGGGAGTCACCCCACAGTGCCACTGTACGAGCTTGTAGTGTACTTCCCTCGGCGGTTGGTCGCAGCAAAACCGCTCATCAGTTGTAGCAAATGCCGAAGATGGTTGCAGCAAAAAAATTGACGTTCGACGCCGCTCATCATGCAGCAACTCGGTTCGCCGGTTCTAGCAGAAAATATCCTTGTCGATCAACACATTGCAGCTTGCTCGTAGCCGGTTGCAACTTGCCCTGCCGGTTATAGCAAAACACGGCATTGTATGTAGCAGGATGAATGTAGCAAAAATCTGCAACGCCGTTTGCTCGACGAAGCAAAATGTAATGCTGGTTGTAGCAGTGTGAAAGGCTGGTCATAGCAAAACAAGACATTGTATGTAGCAAAGTTGTGTCAACAATTATAACACGATGATGTTGTTTTGCGTGATGAAGCAAAATATGATGTTGATTGTAGCACTTTGCAAATATGGTTGTAGCATGTAACAACATCCATGACATGGGGTGCTTTAGATAAATCGCTGACCGTCCTCGTTGCTTGTAGTCACCAAGCTCGTCATTTCGTGGTTATAGTTCCACCGTTTGTAGCTCCTTAGAAAATCCATGGCGTGTGGTGTGATTGTGGATTAATTGGGAAAGAAAAAAAATAACGTTCAGGTAAGAAGAAAGGAACGAGTGGAGGACAGTGATCCACATGGGGGCCAAAGAAAAAAGATCACGACACGCAGCCACATCATACGATGTACCTACATCCTACGACGTACGCTCGGCTGGTTGAATCTGGGCCGACCATCCGTATTTAACCGTTCTCCAAAGAAATTTTATATTACTCGAGGTCAACAGGACATCATCCATACATAGTTGGGCAACGGGACGACCCAATTCTTTCGCCCGTGTTCGTTTGAGTCTGTGCGGACAAAAAAACTCGATCCAACACGTCGACATGAAAGGACGGTTGTCTTTCTTGTTTGTCGCGACCTATTTTCGACATAAGTTTGGGTCGGGTCATACACTGCCTGTCCTCTCTGTTGGAAATATGCCTTAGAGGCAATAATATTGTATTGATTTCCACATTTATAATTAGGATTTTATATTCTATGTTATAAATGCTATGATTCTGGAATATGTGATTCAGCGAAAAACTCATAAGCATGTGTGAAATAATAGACGGTAAAACTTGATTCCCAATCTTGCCTGTAGGACTAGCTCAAGTGTTGGTTGTAATCATATTTTCCAGATCTTGAGATATCGTTAAGTTTAACAATAGTCCCAAAACAACTTTGAGAGTATGACGTTGGAAGAACAATTATATTGAACTGACCCAGCTTTTTTGTTATACTTTGAGATACTATCTTCACAAGTCAATCAATATAACACAGATCTTGAGATATCATTAAGTGTAACGATGCTCCCAAAACAATTTTGAGAGTATGACGTTGGAAGAACAATTATATTGAACTGACCCAGCTTTTTTGTTATACTTTGAGATACTATCTTCACAAGTCAATCAATATAACACAGAGAGTTAACATATGTTTTAGTTCCTTAGACCATGTGAGTATCGTAGTCACTTCTTACCATACGATTGACTTTAGGGTTGCTAAAACGTCATCTGTAACACGGTGATCATAACTAGAACTTACAGGTTCATGATACGTTCATTTTGCATCATGTTTTTATACTGTTATTTACAATGTTTTTATGCATAATAATGCTTTGGGGGAGTAATTATAGTGCCTTTTCTCACATAATTTGCAAGGATTACACAAATAGGGAAAATACCGGCACCTGGAATTAGGGGCCTGAAAAAGCATGTCAGAGATACCTATTATTCACACCCCTAATGAAGCTGAAATTTTATGAAGAATTTTTGTGGAATAAATGAGGAATACTAGACCAGGAAACTACCAAAGGGGGGCCACTAGGTGAGCACAAGACACCAGGGCACGCCAGCCCCCCTAGCGCGGCCTAGTGGGACGTGCTCATCCTGGCCCACCTCCGGAGCCCATCTTCTGGTATAAATTCCCAAAAAACCTAAAAATGAAGGAGAGGACTTTTGGGATGAAGCGTCGCTGTCTTGAGGCGAAACTTGGGCGGGAGCACGTTTGCCCTCCGGTGGAGCGATTCCGCCGGGGGGACTTCCCTCCCGGAGGGGGAAATCGAAGCCATCGTCATCACCAACAACCCTCTCATCTCTGGGAGGCCTATCTTCATGAACATCTTCAACAACACCATCTCCTCTCAAACCCTAGTTCATCTCTTGTGTTCAATCTTTGTACCGGAACCTCAGATTGGTACCTGTGGGTGACTAATAGTGTTGATTACCTTGTGTAGTTGATTGCTATATGGTTTATTTGGTGGAAGACTATATGTTCAGATCCATTATGCTATTCAATACACCTCTGATCTTGAGCATGCATATTATTTGTGAGTAGTTACCTTTGTTCTTGAGGTCACGGGAGAAGTCAAGTTGCAAGTAATCATGTGAATTTGATATGTGTTCGATATTTTGATGGTATGTATGTTGTGATTCCTTTAGTGGTGTCATGTGAACATCGACTACATGACACTTCACCATCCTTGGGCCTAAGGGAATGCATTATGGAGTAGTTATTAGATGATGGGTTGCTAGAGTGACAGAAGCTTAAACCCTAGTTTGTGCGCTCTACTTCGTAAGAGGCTGGTTTGGGTCCACATGTTTAATGCTATGGTTAGACTTTGTCTTAGTACTTTTCTCATAGTTGCGGATGCTTGCGAGGGGTTTAATCATAAGTAGGTTGTTAGTTCAAGTAAGAACAACACCATAGTACCAGTCCACCCACATATCAAATTATCAAAGTAGCGAACACAAATCAAACCAACATGATGAAAGTGACTAGATGAAATTCCCGTGTACCCTCGAGAACACTTTGCTTATCATAAGAGATAGTTTTGGCATGTCCTTTGCCACAAAAGGATTGGTCTACCTTGTTGCACCTTACCTATTGTTATCGTTACTTGCTCGTTACAAATTACCTTGCTATCAAACTACTTGCTACTTACAATTTTAGTACCTACAGAAATTACCTTCTTGAAAAGCGCTTATCATTTCCTTCAGCTCCTCATTGGGTTCAACACTCTTACTTATCGAAAGGACAACGATTGATCCTCTATACTTGTGGATCATCAATACTCATTTTTGGCATCGTTGTCGGGGAGTGAAGCGCTCTTGGTAAGTGGAAATCGGTAAGGAAAATTTATACTACGTGCTGAAATTTACTTTCACTTGTTACTATGGAAAGCAATCCTCTGAGGGGTTTGTTCGGGGTATCTTCACCTCGACCGGAACCACAATTAGTTGCCCCTCAACCTAGAACACCTAATGAAAATATTGGTTATGAAATTCCTTCGGGTTTGTTAGAACAACTGCTAGCTAATCTTTATGCAGGAGATGGAACTGAACATCCTGATATGCACTTAATACATGTGGATGAAATTTGTGGATTATTTAAGCTTGCAGGTTTATCCGGAGATGAAGTTAAGAAGAAGATTTTCCCTTCATCTTTGAAGGGAAAAGCATTGACATGGTATAGGTTATGTGATGATATTTGATCATGGAACTCAAATCGATTGAAATTGGAATTCCACCAAAAGTTTTATCCTATGCATCTGGTTCATCGTGATCAGAATTATATATATAATTTTTGGCCTCGTGAAGGAGAAAGTATCGCTCTAGCTTGGGGGAGGCTTAAGTCAATGTTATATTCATGCCCCAATCATTATATCCCGAGAGAAGTTATTATTCAAAGATTTTAGGCTTGGCTTTCTCACAATGATAGATCCATGCTCGATACTTCCTGTGCTGGTTCTTTTATGAAGAAGACTATTGAATTCAAGTGGGATCTCTTGGAAAGAATTAAACGCAACTCTGAAGATTGGGAACTCGGCGAAGGTAATGAGTTAGGTATTAAGATTGAATTTTATTGTGTAAAATCTTTAATGAATATCGTTGCTTTTCACAAGTTTAGCACTAAATATGGACTTGACTCAGAGATAGTAGCCTCTTTTTGTGAACCATTTGCTGCTCACGTTGATCTCACTAAGGACAAGTGGTTTAAATATCATCCCCCTATTAAAAAGGAAATTAAAGAGCCGGTCATAGCTAAAGAAGAAGAAACTATCATTCACAATGTTGATCCAGTTGTGCCTACTGCTTATATTGAGAAACCACTTTTCCCTGTTAGGATAAAGGAACATGCTAAGGTATCAACTGTGGTCCTCAAGAGTAATATTAGAGAACCTAAGCCCTATGAAAATAAATAAATTAGAACCTAGTGTAGCTATGATTAAAGATCTCTTGGTAGAAAATATTGATGGGCATGTCATTTACTTTTGTGATGAAGCTGCTAGAATTGTTAAACCCGATGAAAAAGATAAACATAGACCCGTAGTTGGCTTGCCTGTTGTCTCGGTTAAAATAGGAGATCATTGTTATCATGGCTTATGTGATTTGGGTGCTAGTGTGAGTGTTATTCCTTTTAATTTACATCAAGAAATTATGAATGAAATAACACGTGCTGAAATACAAGATATTGATGTTACTATTAAACCTGTTAATAGAAACACCATCACACCACTTGGGTTTGTTAGAGATGTTGAAGTCTTGTGTGGGAAGGTAAAATATCCTACTGATTTTCTAGTTCTTGGTTCCCCACAAGATGACTTTTGTCCCATTATCTTTGGTAGACCTTTCTTGAACACTATTAATGCTAAGCTAGATTGTCAAAAGGAAACTGTCAGTGTTAAGTTTGGTGATGTGTCTCATGATTTTAATTTTTCCAAGTTTAGTAGACAACCTCGTGATAAAGAATTATCTAGTAAGGATGAAATAATTGGTCTTGCTTCTATTGATGTTCCTCCTACCGATCCACTAGAACAATATTTTCTAGACCATGAAAATAATATGCACTTGCGTGAAAGAAATGAAATAGACAAAATTTTCTTTGAACATCAATCTCTAGTGAAACACAATTTGCCTATTGAAACTCTGGGAGGTCCTCCTCCACCTAAAGGTGATCATGTGTTTGAATTGAAACAATTGCCTAACACTCTAAAGTATGCTTATCTTGATGAGAAAAAGATATATCATGTTATTATTAGTTCTAACCTTTCAAAACATGAAGAATAAAGATTATTGAAAATTCCGAGGAAGCACCGGGCCACTATTCGATATACTCTTGATGATCTTAAGGGAATTAGTCCCACTCTATGTCAGCACAAGATAAATATGGAACCTCATGATAAACCCTTTATTTATCACCAATGACGATTGAATCCCAAGATGAAAGAAGTGGTAAGAACTGAAATATTGAAGCTTCTCGAAGCAGGTATAATCTATCCCATAGCTGATAGTAGATGGGTAAGTCTCGTTCATTGTGTTCCTAAGAAAGGAGGTATTACTGTTGTTCCTAATGATAAAAATGAACTTATCCCACAAAGAATTGTTTCTAGCTATAGAATGGTAATTGATTTTAGAAAACCAAATAAAGCTACTAGAAAAGATCATTACCCTTTGCCTTTCATTGATCAAATGCTCGAAAGATTATCTAAGCACACACACTTTTGTTTCTTGGATGGATATTTTGGTTTCTCTCAAATACCTGTGTCACAATTTGATCAAGAGAAAACCACCTTTACTTGTCCTTTTGGAACCTATGCTTACATACGTATGCCTTTTGGTTTATGCAATGCACCTGCTACCTGTCAAAGATGTATGACTTCCATATTCTCTAATTTTTGTGAAAAGATTATGGAGGTTTTCATGGATGATTTTTCCGTTTACAAAACTTCTTTTGATGATTGCTTAAGCAACCTTGATTGAGTTTTGTGGAGATGTGAACAAACTAATCTCGTCTTGAATTTGGAGAGGTGTCACTTTCTGGTTAATGAAGGTATTGTCTTGGGGCATAAAATTTCTGAACGAGGTATTGAGGTGGATCAAGCTAAAGTTGATGCAATTGAGAAAATGCCATGCCCTAAAGATATCAAAGGTATTCAAAGTTTCCTTGGTCATGCTGGTTTATATAGGAGGTTTATTAAAGACTTCTTAAAAAATTAGGCCCCTTACTAATCTTTTACAAAAGGATATTCCCTTTGTTCTTGATGATGATTGTGTGGAAGCCTTTGAAACACTTAAGAAAGCCTTAGCCACTTCACCCATTGTTCAACCGCCTAATTGGAACTTGTCCTTTGAAATTATATGTGATGGTAGTGATTATGTTGTTGGTGTTGTCCTAGGACACAGAGTTGATAAGAAATTAAATGTTATCCATTATGCTAGCAAAACTCTAGACAATGCCCAAAGAAATTATGCCACTACTAAAAAAGAATTTTTAGCAGTTGCGTTTGCTTGTGATAAATTTAGAACTTAGATTGTTGATTCCAAAGTTATTGTTCACACCGATCATGCTGCTATAAAATACCTAATGGAAAATAAAGATGCTAAACCTAGACTCATTAGGTGGGTTCTCATACTTCAAGAATTTGATTTACATATTACTAATAGGAAAGGAGCTGAGAACCCCATAGATGATAACTTGCCTAGGCTAGAAAATATTCTTGATGACCCACTACCTATTGATGATAGTTTTCCTGATGAACAATTAGCTGTAAGAAATGTTTCTCAAAACACTCCATGGTATGCTGATTATGCTAACTACATTGTTGCTAAATATATACCGCCTAGTTTCACATACCAACAAAAGAAAATATTCTTCTATGATTTAAGACATTACTTTTGGGATGACCCACATCTTTATAAAGAAGGGGTAGATGGTATTATTAGACGTTGTGTACCTGAGCATGAATAGGAACAAATCCTACAGAAATGTCATTCCGAAGCTTATGGAGGACATCATGCGGGAGATAGAACTGCTCATAAGGTATTACAATCTATTTTTTCTTGGCCTACTCTCTTCAAGGATGCTTATAAGTTTGTCTTGTCTTGTGATGAATGTCAAAGAATTAGTAATATCGATAAGTGTCAGGAAATGCCTATGAATTATTCACTTGTTGAACCATTTGATGTGTGGGGATTTGATTAAATGGGACCTTTTCCTTCCTCTAATGGATATACACATATTTTGGTTGCTGTTAATTATGCCACTAAGTGGGTAGAAGCTATTCCAACTAGTAGTGTTGATCATAACACTTCCATTAAAATGGTTAAAGAAGTTATTTTCCCAAGGTTTGGAGTCCCTAGATATCTAATGACTGATGGTGGTTCACATTTTATCCATGGTGCTTTCTGTAAAATGCTTGCTAAATATGATGTTAAGCATAGAATTGCATCACCCTATCATCCTCAATCCAGAGGTCAAGTTGAACTTAGCAATAGAGAAATAAATTTAATATTACAAAAGACTATCAATAGGTCTCGAAAGAATTGGTCTAAGAAATTAGATGATGCACTTTGGGCTTATAGAATAGCTTACAAGAATCCTATGGGTATGTCTCCATACAAGATGGTATATGGGAAAGCTTGTCATTTTCCTCTAGAGTTAGAACATAAAGCATTTTGGGAAATTAAAAAACTCAATTATGACTTCAAACTTGCCGGAGAAAAGAGGTTATTTGATATTAGCTCGTTAGATGAATGGAGAACCCGGGCTTATGAAAATGCCAAGTTATTTAAAGAAAAGGTTAAAAGATGGCATGACAAAATAATACAAAAGAGAGAATTCAAAGTTGGAGAATATGTTCTTTTGTACAATTCTCGTTTTAGATTTTCTGCAGGAAAACTTCTCTCCAAACGGGAAGGACCATATGTTATCGAAGAAGTTTATCGATCTGGAGCTATCAAGATTAATAATGCCAAAGGAACTAGCCCGAAGGTAGTGAATGGACAAAGTATTAAACACTATATCTCACATACGCCTATTAATGTTGAAAGCAATGTTATTCAAACCATGACACCGGAGGAACACATAAGAGAAACCTTTCAGAACACTCCATAATCGTGAAAAATAAGAGGTATGTGATACGGTAAGTAAAAGGACTCCGGAAAATCCGCAAAATATATTTTATCAGTTTTGGAATATTTTAGAATTTTGGGAAATAAGAAATAAAACGGACGGCAACCGAGGTGTACATGATACACCAAGTCGCGGTTGCCATCCCTGGCGCGACCTGGTTGGATGTGCCCACCTCGGGAACCTTCCCGACTCCATTTTCCTTTCATTTGCTTGATTTCCAAGAATAAAGATTCCCTATATATATCCCCGACTGTATTGACCACCTCATCGCGAGATTTTCCTTTGTTCTTGTTTTGTGATGTTTTTCTGATAGACCTGAAAATATGTGGTCTCAAGATTCGGAAGGAGAGTTATGTGTCCAATTATATTGCTGATCCAAAGATCTTTGGGAAAATTTAAACCTATTTGTGGTGCTCGGAGGAGGAAGAAGACACCGATATGGAGGAAATAGAAGATGTTGGCGCAGACGCTGGCTCAGATGAAGATGAAGCTCCACTACCTCAACTTGGATATATGCACATTGAGTTCAAGAAGTCTAGCCTTCCTAATGGTGGGAATGAACCCCATACTCGTTTTATCCCTTCTTGTTTTCTACAGGAGAGCAAGGTAGCTCTATGCACGAGGATATTAAAACTTAAGCAAGAGAGTGACAATTTAAGGGAAGAAAACTTCATCCTCAAGCGTAAATTGGAGAAGAAGAATAATTCCTCATCACCACCACCTTCATGATCTTCACCACCAAAGGAGACTTGAGTACACAGGTATGGGCACTCCCCTTGGCTTGAGCCAAGCTCGGGTGAGGTGGCCCGATATCGTATCACCATCACTTTTTACCTTTGCTTTCTATTTTCAATCCTTAGCTTTTTCCTGATATAGTTGAATAAAAGTTTAGTATGATCTAGTTGTGTGTGCTAGTTTCATGATCTATCTATCTATGTAATTGAGTGAGAGTTATATAATAAAGTTTAGTTTGAGCTTTTGCCCCTTTACTTTCTTGTTGCAATCGTGACAAAAGAAAATAAATGAAAAAAAATATCATATGCTAATCTTATGGTGACTAATGACATCACATAAATAAAATTGTAATTAGTAAAATTTATTGGAGATTGAAAAACATAGCATTGGTCAATGATGCAACTCATGAAACAATTAACTAGGGAAGAGAAGATTCACATGCAAATATACTATCATGGACATCTTTTATGATTGTGAGCCCCCATTAATTATTATATGCCAAAATTCTTGACGTTGGACAAGGAAGACAACATAATGGTTTATGCTTGTTGCTATTCACATAGAGGTTATATTGTCGTAGATCCTTCAACATGTGGTGCTTGCTCAATATCTTTGCTAGCCAAAAATTCTGCACCAAGTAGAGATACTACTTATGCATCCAAAAACCCCAAACCCAAACTCATGTTTGAGAGTCCACCATACCTACCTATATCCTTCAAGTAAGTTTTCATCGGTGCATCAAGGCAATAAAAATTGCTTCTAAAAGTGTTGGATCGATTGTAAGAGAAAATTGAGCGTTGCACGAACTTGTGATGGCAAAGTAATAAAAGCGACAGACTGCATAATAAAGGTTGCTATCACAAGGGGCAATACAACATGACGTTCTTTTGCGCTAAGGGATTTGGCATACAAACTAAAAAGTGCATGACAACCTCTGCTTCCCTCTGCGAAGGGCCTATGTTTTACGTTTAAGTATTTACTTTTGTGCAAGAGTTAAAGTATTCTTCCCTACTCCTTTTTATTTTTCTCCTTTGGCAAGCATCATGTGGCGAGGAAAGGTCTAGGCACATATATCTAGTTGGATATGAGTGAGCATGAATTATTATTGTTGACATCACCCTTGAGGTGAATACGTTGGGAGGCGAAACTATAAGACCCTATCTTTCTACGTGTCTAGTTGAAACTTTTTACTCATGGGTATGCTATGAGTGTTAGCAATCATAGAAGACTAAATGATGGTTGAGTATGTGGACTTGCCAAAAGGCTCCTACATGAGACCATTCATGAAATATGATGAATTGTAGTTGCAAAGTTGACTGAGCACATAGTTTGTTGGTTTCCAATAAGGTTTATACTTTATACTTCCAAGTTGTGATGAATTGTTACTGGCTCATAAGAAGTTGCATGATGTTGTTATGAAAGAAAAGTTTTATGAGAACGAATTTTATGTTAAAGTTTGTTGTTGTTATAATGATAAGAATGATGCTACTATGTCCGTATTTTGTTTTTTATCGACACCTCTTTCTCAAACCACGTGGACATGTTCTTCGATATCGGCTTTCGCTTGAGGACAAGCGAGGTCTAAGATTGGGGGAGTTGATACGTCCATTTTGCATCATGTTTCCTACTGTTATTTATAATGTTTTTATGCATAATAATGCTTTGGGGGAGTAATTCTAATGCCGTTTCTCTCATAATTTGCAAGGATTGCACAAAGAGGGAGAATATCGGCAGCTCGAATTCGTGACCTGAAAAAGCATGTCAGAGATACCTATTCTGCACACCCCCAATGAAGCTAAAATATTACAGAGAATTTTTGTGGAATAAATGAGGAATATTAGACCAGGAAACTACCAAAGGGGGGCCACCAGGTGAGTACGAGACAACAGGGCCCCCTAGCGCGGCCTGGTGGGACGTGCTCATCCTAGCTCACCTCTGGAGCCCATCATCTGGTATAAATTCCCCCCAAAAACCTTAAAAATGAAGGAGAGGACTTTCAGGACGAAGCACCATCGTCTCGAGGCGAAACTTGGGTAGGAGCACTCTTGCCCTCCAGCGAAGCGATTCCGACGGGGGAACTTCCCTCCCGGAGGGGGAAATCAAAGCCATCATCATCACCAACAACCCTCTCATATTTGGGAGGCCTATCTTCATCAACGTCTTCAACAAAAACCATCTCCTCTCAAACCCTAGTTCATCTCTTGTGTTCAATCTTTGTACCGGAACCTCAGATTGGTACCGGTGGGTGTCTAGTAGTGTTGGGGATATAACCCCGTGGTAAGACACGCCTAGGTGAGGCCGAGTTATGCTTGGCGGCTCATAAGACAGACTAAGGCCGATGGGCCTGGAGACATATGGTGGTTTACCAAGATGGGCCTAGGCAAGGCCCGGACCAAGAAGACATGAAGACCCGAGCGTTTAAGCCGCCCAGAGACGGCTTGCCTAGGAAGGCAAGGTGACATAGAGATAGAATCAGATACATTGTAAGAGTCGGTATGAGACTTGTAACCTGTGGTCTTGGCCTCCTATATAAGGGCGAGACCTGGGGTGACTTAGACAGAGCCTAAGCAATCGAGAACTAGGTCAAGCGAATCCGCTCCCTTGTAATCGATACTCCAATCAATACAACACAAGTAGGACGTAGGCTTTTACCTCATCTCGAGGGGCCGAACCTGGGTAAACTCGTGTCCTTCGTTCCAACCAACCCCTTTGAGTCCATCACCTTAGCGATGGCCTCGGACATAAGTCCTCGAACATCTGCCGTGACAAAACCACGACAGTTGGCGCCCACCGTGGGGCTAGCGCTCGATGGTGTTGAGTTCTCAAAGGGCTCTCTTCCAGGGATCGAGGGATACATTGTCGGTAGGATGACGAAGATCGCCGCGGCCGGCTCTACATCGACGACGCCAGCTGGGGCCCGGAGGCCGACTCTATCGAGTATGGTTTCAGAGTCCCCTTCGGTGGGGTTCACATTTTCATCGGCAAGGTCGGCGGATGTACACCTGGGCCGGACGTCTGCACCAACATCGTCGAGCCGGCTCAGCACACGCAACCCGCTCGGCGCATGCAACCTGCCCGTGTTAACCCGGGCAGGAAGCATGTCTTCGTCGGTTTTACTCAAGGCGCGGATCTAGAGGGGTCCATGTTGTAGGAAACTCTCGTCTGTTCGGAGGGTGAATCTTCGAGCGGAGAGACGAAATCAATCTACCCGCTTCACAACGGCAGGCTCGGGGGCTACGATAAGCTTTACCCCGAGTCGGAGTGTCATGAGTCAGAGGACTATGGGCTGCCGTTTCATGCGGCCATCTTCATGGCTGGTTCAACACTAGGCACGAGCAGCAGAGCCGCTGGGGCAGCCGGGTCAGGAGCTGACCCGCTGCCGGCTCAAGTTCTCCTGGATCTGATGAATGAGCTCATAACCCTGATGGCAACTGAGGTGACACCAGAGAATCAAGTCGCCCGGAACGCAGAGATCGCAAGGATAAAAGACCAGATGATGGAAGTCCAGCAAGGGATCCGCGTGCTGAAGGCCCAGATGGACGCAGAGGCAGAATGCCTTAAGGCAAACGCTTTCCGCCTTGAGCTGGAGCAGCAATCCACGGCACCGGTTCAGCGGATGAGACACCAGTCTCGCCTTTCGGAACAGTTTGAGGCCAGGAATCTTTTTAACACACCAGGGGCGGGACGGACCGCGGAAGCACCAGAGAGTCGGTCGGTGGCTTGACAACAGCGCCCTAACCCGCCCCGACGGAACCAGCCCTCGCCAATGGCTTTTCCAATGCCGGAGGGTCATTATTCAAACCCGGTGAAGAACATGGTGGCAGCGACAACCCGGCTCGGTACGATTCCTATCCCGGATGAGGCACCCTTCGCAGAAGAGGTGAGGAATGCTATTGGGTACCTGCACACAACGATGGCCCAACAGGAGAAATACACTTACAGCCGGAGTCATGTGCACTCAACCCCTGTCCCCAGCCGTAGCTCTAGCCGGCGTTATGAGTCGCCGGCGGTGTCTAGCAGTGACCGACACCGGAACCCGCCGTGAGACGATCAGGCGGTTTTGGATGCTTAGGCTCTAGTGGACCGGGCAAGGGCACGACGCAAGGAAGCGGCTCTGGCGACGATGACGGCTCATCAAGAACCGGCACCGTCTATCTCAGTAGGATCAGGAATAACCACCAGGGCTATGGGAGTGTCGTGCTTGGTATCGGCTTTGCGGAACAAACGTCTGTCGAAGGATTTCAAGGGCCCTCGCAAGGTCCCAAACTATACTGCTGATCTGCCTCCGGAAGCATGGATTGAGAGGTATGAGCTAGCAATGGAGATGTTAGATGTCAGTGAAGCAGTGTGTGCCAAGTATTTTATCATGATGCTGGAAGGGCCGAATCGCACATGGTTGAAGGGCTTGTCACCCAACACCATCAATTCCTGGGCCGAGTTAAAGGCGAAGTTCATAAAAAATTTCCAGGGAATGTGCAAGCAGCCCATGACGATTGTTGATTTGGATCATTGCGTTCAGCGGGAGAGTGAGTCAGCTCATCATTGGGTCCGACGTGTCTCAACCATCATCCACTCGTCTAAGCAGATTACGGCGGCTCAAGCAGTTTTGATTTTGGAGAAGAATTGCCACTTCACGCCTTTGAAGCAGAAGCTTGGTTGGCTCAAGTGCTCGTGTAGGGACATGGGGGGCTCATGGCGGCTCTCACAAAGTACACTGATTCTGATAATACGAAGGATCCAGGTTCTGACGAAGAGAAGCCCGGTCAGGGCAAGAAGAATAACAATGGCAAGAGTCCGGCAGATAATGGCAACCAAGGCAAGAGGAAGAATCCAGATGGCGGGTCAGAGTTGGTGGCCAACGCCAACACCGGGAACAATCACTCTAAAGGCAATGGGAACTTCAGACAACCCTTTAATAAGGGTAAAGCTCCTTTTAATTTGGAGGAGATGCTTAATAAACCTTGCCAAGAGCACAGCCGGCCCAATAAGGTGGCGAATCATTCATGGAGAAATTGCCACATTATGCACAAGTTTTGGGATTACAGTCTGCAGCAGTGTAACAACAACGGCGGAGGCCCACCGGGTGGCTCAGGGCCAGGCAGCTCAGGTACCGGCTTAGGGTCTGGCGGTTTAGGATCTGGCTATCAAGGCCAGGGCAGCCAAGGAGGGCATCATCATCAGACCAATGGCAATAATCAGTAGCAAAAAAACCAGTCTGGGTATCAGAGTAATCCAAAGCAACTCACCTCAGGTCAATATCATGTTTTTACAACCAGCCTTAAGAGGCAGGACCAGAAGTTGTGCAAGCGGGCAGTCAATGCTGTCACCCCGGCTCTCCCGCAGTACTTGAAGTGGTCAGAGTACGACATAACCTGGAGCAGAGAGGATCACTCACCGTGTGTTGATGACCCGGGACGGCTGGCGTTGGTAGTTGCCCCCCAAGTTGGAGGATATGTGTTTACCAAAGTGCTTATGGATGGTGGCAGCAGCATCAATATTTTGTACTATGACACTTTCCGCGGGATGAAGTTGCTTGATAAAGATCTTAAGCCTTCCTCAACAGTTTTTCACGGTGTAGTGCCTGGCAAGTCTGCTTATCCAGTGGGAAGGATTTCTTTGGAAGTCACCTTTGGCTACGAATACAACTACAGGGTAGAGACCTTGTGTTTTGAGGTGGTCAAGATCAAGAGTCCGTATCATGCTCTGTTTGGACGTCCGACTTACGCTAAGTTCATGGCTAGGCCTTGTTATGTGTACTTATAGCTCAAGATGCCGAGTCTAAAAGGAACGATTACGGTGCATGGTGATCAAGAAACGGCTATTGAGTGTGAGGAAGGAGATGCGGCTTATGCAGAGTCAAGTTGCACGGAGGCAGAGCTCAAGTTCTATAAGGAGAATGTTGACCCGGAGGATATGACTCCACTCAAAAAGCCCACCATGGAGTTCGAGCCGCCCCTCAAGTCCTCGGCGGATGACACCAAGCTAGTGGATTTTACTCCAGGCGACTCATCGAAGCAGTTTACTATTGGGGACAATATGGATCCCAAATAGGAAAGCGCGCTCATCGAATTCATCCGTGAGAATCGGGACATCTTTGCATGGAAGCCTTCTGACATGCCGGGTGTACCGAGAGAGTTCACTGAGCACCACCTTAATGTGGATCCTAAGTTTAAGCCACTCAAACAGTTTCTGTGGCGGTTCAATGAGGAGAGGCTCAAGGCCATTGGGGAAGAGGTGGCCTGGCTCCTGGCGGTGGGTTTCATCGTTGAAGTTTTTCACTCAGAGTGGCTTGCTAACCCGGTGCTAGTGCTTAAGAAGAACGACACGTGGCGTATGTGTGTGTGGATTACACGGATCTCAACAAAGCCTATCCGGCTGACCCATTTGCTCTCCCCCGTATCGACCAAATCATCAATGCAATAACGGATGTGAGAGCTTATGTTTCTTGGATGCTTATTCTGGTTATCATCAGATCAAGATGGTAGTCAAGGATCAAGAGAAGACGGCTTTCATCACACCTTTTGGTGCCTTCTGCTATGTGTCTATGCCTTTCGGGCTCAAGAGTGCCCAGGTGACTTACCAGCCTTGTGTGCAGAACTTTCTTCACAGCCAAATTGGACATAATGTTCATGCATATGTGGATGACATTGTGATCAAATCCAGGAAGAAGGAGACATTGCTTGATGACCTGAAGGAGACCTTTGAGAACTTACGAGTCTACAAGATGATGCTTAACCCGGCTAAGTGTGTTTTCGGTGTTCCTGCAGGAAAGCTCTTGGGATTCCTAGTCTCTGAGCATGGCATTGAGGTTAATCTAGATAAGATCAAGCCTATCACATCCCTGTCTGAGCCGGCATGCATCAATGATGTTTAGTGCCTCGCGGGACGGATCGCTGCGTTAAGTTGGTTTATACGCCGCCTTGGTGAGAAAGACATCCCTTTGTACCAAATGATGAAGAAGACACACAACTTTGTCTGGAGTACGACAGCGGGTGAAGCATTTGAAGGCCTCAAGAGCAGCTCTCAGAGCCGCCGGTTTTAGCAGCTCCGGCTGAGAAGGAGCCTTTGCTCTTATATTTGGCGGCTAATAACAGGGCTGTCGATGCCGCGATCATTGTTGAACGTAAGGAGACAGGGAAGGAATATCCGGTTCAAAGGCCGGTTTATTATATCAGCGAAGTCCTGACAGAGTCCAAGCAGAAATATCCACATTGGCAAAAGCTAATATATGGGGTGTTCATGGCTAATCGTAAACTGAAGCATTACTTCTTGGGGCACCAGATCATAGTGGTTAGCTCTGCCCCATTGGGATATATAATTCAAAACAGAGAGGATACCGGCAGGATTGCTAAGTGGGCGTTGGAGCTTGGACCTCTTAATCTGAAATATGTGCCGCACACGACGGTCAAGTCTCAAGCCCTGGTGGACTTCATAAACGACTAGACGGAGTGTCAGGCGCCCGAGGAAAAGCTGGATAACACATACTAGATAATCCACTTTGATGGATCCAGGCAGCTAGAAGGATCAGGGGCAAGGGTTGTCTTGACGTCCCCCAAAGGTGATAAATTCTGTTATGTATTAAGGTTGATGTTTCCTTGTACTAACAATTCAGCTGAGTACGAAGCTCTGCTTCATGGCCTCCAGGTGGCTAAGGAGATGAACCTAAGCCGGGTTAGGTGTGTCGGCGACTCAGACTTGGTGGCTCAACAAGTTTCAGGCACTTGGGATTCCAAGGACCCACGAATGGCGGCTTATCGTCAGGCGGTGGATGTCATCGCTGGTCATTTCAAGGGTTATCAGGTGGATCATATTGATCGTCGCAAGAACGAGGCGGCTGACGCCCTATCAAGGTTGGGTTCTCAGCGTAAGCCGGTGCCACCTAACATTTTCTTAGATGTGGTACATCACCCGTCGGTTAAGTTACCCTCAGAGGAAGACTTGGCCGTACCTGACCCGGAGGGGCAGTTGGTGGTGGCTTTGCATGCTATTCCTGATTGGACCGTGCCTTACTTGGCTTACTTGACTCGCGGCGAGTTACCTGATGATGAAAATCTGGCTAGACAAATCACCAGGTGGTCTAAGTCTATGACTATAATCAATGGCGAGTTACATAAGTGCAGCGTTACTGGCGTCTTCCAACAATGTTTCACCTGAAGAGGGCAAGGAAATCTTGAGTGAAATTCATGCTAGCGATTGTGGTCATCATGCCGGTTCAAAATCCCTGGTGGACAAGGCTTTTCGACATGGTTTCTTCTGGCTGACGGCTCATAGAGATGCAGAGGATTTAGTTCGCAACTGCGATGGATGTCAGAAGTTCGGCCGGCGTACTCACGTCCCGGCTCAAGAGTTGCGCATGATTCCAATTACTTGGCCGTTTGCAGTCTGGGGGCTTGATATGGTTGGGCCTTTCAAGAGATCCAAGGACAAGAAGACCCACCTTTTAGTGGTGGTGGATAAATTTACCAAGTGGGTAGAAGCTGAGCCGGTCAGCAAGTGTGATGCGGCCATGGCGGTTCAATTTATTAAGAAGTTGATCTATCGTTTCGGTTATCCTCACAGTATCATCACGGATAATGGCACAAACTTATCCAAGGGGGCTATGCAAGTATTCTGTGAAAATGAGCACATCCGACTTGATGTTTCTGCGGTGGCTCATCCACAATCAAATGGTCAGGCAAAACGTGCTAACCAGGAAATCGTGAGAGGCATCAAACCCCGGATTATGGTTCCTTTGCAGCGCATGCCGGGTTGTTGGGTGGAGGAGTTGTCGTCCGTCTTATGGAGCATCGGAACCACTAACAATAGATCAACAGGTTTTACACCTTTCTTCATGGTTTATGGCACAGAAGCCGTATTGCCAAGTGATATCCGTCATGACTTGCCACGAGTGGCGGCTTATGTTGAGCAAGATAACGAAACAACACGTCAAGATGCGTTGGATGCCTTGGAGGAAGAATGTGATCTCGCGGCGGCTCGATCGGCAATCTATCAGCAAGACCTGCGTCGCTACCATAGCCGCAGGGTTAAGACCCGGAAATTTCAAGAAGGCGACTTAGTGTTGTGGTTAGTTGAAGACTGGACGGATGCACACAAGTTGTCCCCTCCATGGGAAGGGCCTTTCGTGGTCAGTAAGAATCTCAACAACGGGTCATATTACCTCATTGACGTCCGAGATGACTCAAATACTTCTGGGCAGGAGACCCGCCGGCCGTGGAACATAGCTCATCTGTAGCCGTATTACACTTAAGTCGTTGAGACTCAACATTGTACACTATCATTGTACATATCATATATATATATGAATAAAGTTGGCATCCTTGCAAGCCGGGGCCTCCGCCGTTTCACATATCTTAGTTGTACAAAACAAAGGTCGTCTATGGGGCTCCCAACCTGCTGGGTTTAGCTCATCTCACCCTATCGATCGGCTCTCAAGCCAAACAGTTGTTTTCGTCAACAAAGGTCATCTAGGGGGCTTCCAACCCGCTGGGTTTAGCTTATCTCACCCTATCGATCGACTCTCAAGCCAAACAGTTGATTTTGTCAACAAAGGTCATTTGGGGGCTTCCAACCCACTAGGTTTAGCTTACATACCCTCTTTATCGGCTCTTAAGCCGCCAGAGTTAAACCTGCCCATTTGCAACTTGGCACTCCACCAGGTGACCCACCGAACTCTTACCAGTTAATCTCGCCTAGAGACCCGGAGCTAGTTCAAAGATATTGATGGCCAATCTCGTTAGAGACCCTGTACTGGTTAAGGTTAAACCGACGGTTCTAGTCACGTGAGGGCTGGCTTACGGAAAGCGAGGATATACTCTCTCATCTATCGCCGACTCTCCGCTATGTGGCACATTCGTACTCTTAGACAGTCAATCCTTTGAAAGATCCTAAACTGTTTAAGGTTTAAACAATGGATTTATGTCACGTGAGAGGCAATTTTTGAGTTACCAGGGTGCTCATGCCCTGATGTGTCTCTCTCTGGGACGCTACACTTCCTATCAGTTAATCTCGCTTAGAGACCCTGAGCCGTTCTAAGTAAGGACGGCCAATCTTGATAGAGATCATGTACTGGTTAGAAGTTTTAATTAGCGAGTCCACCTAGAAGAACCGGCACATGAGTTCATTTTTTTCACAAAATAAATTTGGAAAGATATAACATCTCCGGGTTGTGCGGTTCTAGGCCGCCATATTACAAAGTATGGAACATATTTTGTTTCTACAGGTTGGTTATCTCAAGAAGAGCCGCCAAGAAATTTACTATGAATTGGAGCACAAGGCAGATACAACATGTTAAAGCAGTGCGATTCCCTATGTGCACAATGGCACAGTTCAGGCAAGACAAAGTTTTTACTACAAGCCTATTACAATGCTCTTCACAGAGCTCAAAAGCAATGACTTAAAGTTTTTACACGCCTCAAAGTTTGGCGGGTCACGAGAGACAGTTTATCCATGGCATTATCAAAGGGCTTAGCTGGATGGCGGGTCACCCTGCATCGGGTCTTCGACCTCTTCGATCTAGAGATTGTCCACGTCCCAGTTGCAGTTATTTAAAGCTTCAAAGGTTGCCTCTTCAAAGAGGGGAGACGGGTCAAGCTCAGGAGTGAAGAAGTGCTTATGGTATGCAGGAATTAAAGCCGTGGCCTCAAAGGTTGGGCTGCAAACTCGCTTGTTCTCGGCATTGTAAGCCGCCTGATATGTTGATAGGTTCACTTATTCCGCCAACACTGATGCAAGGACTCTGGAGGCCTTTATGCAATGGGCATAGTCGGCTTCTGTGAACTCTGAGCCGTCGTCCTTCTTCGACGGAAACCCGTCCATCATCTCCTCGGGAGTTAGCTCTGGGGCGAAGGCTAAGGCCCGGCTTAGGGCCGCAATGGCTCATTTTCTGGTGGATGATTTCTTGAGCTCCTGGAGTTGCTTGGGCAGAGTAGATAACATCTCTATGACTCCCTTCATGGACTTGGGGATACTCTCCTTGTTAAGGAATGCCATGATGGTGCAGGGTGTTCCGCAATAGAGCTGTTCTGAGAGAGTATAAACGGCTTTTAGAGACAATAGGCTGTCATCGGCGATTTGATGGCTCCTTGGACCTGTGTAAGACGAATTTTTTATAAGCCACCCGTATAAGTATTTACACAAAGATGTTGACTAGAGTACTTACCAAAGATAGCAGCAGACATCTTTGTTATATGGCGTTTCAGAGAGTGTAGTTCATCGGATACTTCCATGAGCCGCTGGTCAGCATTATCTGCATGCTGAGCCAGGGCAGTTTTTTCTGTCTCAGCAGCCTTCTTAAATGCGGCGAACTCAGCTTTAGCTTTTACAAGCTCTTCGGTCGCAAGCCGGCACTTTTCTTCTGCTGCACTCCTGGCGGCCTGTTGGGAGGCCAGATTGCTCTTCAAGACGGTCAGTTCAGACTCGACATTATTTAAAGCTTCCTGTGACAAACAAAGGTACAATAAAGGTAAGTCGCCAGGATAGCATGTCGTCAGATGATCAGGCTAATAAATAGAATGCAAGTTTCAAGCAGATTGCAAGCAATATACTTGACACTTGGGGGCTAATGTATATTTGCTCTCCAAGACTATAAGTACGTTCTAGCTCATCATTATCAAGTTAAGCCGGCACGTGGGGGCTAATGTATATTTGCTCTCCAAGACTACAAACTACAAACCACATTGGAAGTCCCGTCTCATCTTTATCAAGTTAAGCCGGCACTTGGGGGCTACAATTGGCTCTTTTTTCAAGTCTACATTGAAGTCCCGGCTCATCTTTATCAAGTTAAGCCGGCCCTTGGGGGCTACATTTGGCTCTTTCCAGGAAGAGATTTGGCCCATTATTTCTATACTGACCCAAACTTGGGGGTTAAAGTTGATCAAAGACTTAAAATTGAGTACCAGCTCAATATTTGCATATTAAGCAGATACTTGGGGGCTACAGGTTAAGTGTTCCTACTCAAAAGCATGGATTCGAAGACCCGACTTACCATTGACAAATACTAAACTGGCTCTTGGGGGCTACATAAAGATATATGGAAAGGAAAAGTGTGACAGCCCAAGTGCTGTCCCTACCTTTTATGGCATGTAATCTCTTGTATGAACCTTGTGCCATGAGCTTAATGATGTTTTGCAACTTGTCATCCATGTCTTGTTCTTGCATTCATGCATCATGCATCATGCATCCATCATGTCATGCCATGTTGTGAAGTGACCATGTATGTGAGTGTTGTGATGTGGTTTGAGTGTGGTGAAGTGTTGGTGTGCAACTCTCCTCCTTCTTCCCCTCTCTTTTCTTTTCAACAAAAACCCCAACTTAATGCTTTATTCCCATGTTATTTTATAATTAGAATTAAGTTGCCATTTAAATTATTTAAAAATGTTCAAGCGCTAGCCTAATATGTTTTAAAAGTGAGTGTGTTGGTATTTTATTGTTTTGAGCTTTATGCATTTGTGGAATTTAAATAACAGGAGCTGTTATTTAAAAAATATTTAAAACTACTTGTCCAAAATCAACTTAATATTTTTATTAAATGGGGCATCTTATTTTCTTTACAAAGGTATTTTTGTTTGCCCAAAAACTCCTTTATTTTATCTCTGGGGTTTTTCCTTTGTGTTGTGTTGTTTTAAAAAGATAAAACTTCTCTGTTTTCTTTTAATGTGTGTGAGAGAGAGCAGAGTGGGCTTGCCTGCCCAGCGTGGCCCAGCCCGCTTGGGAGAACGGTCACCTACCCCTGTCTGTCGTTGCCTCAGGTTCAGAGAGAGAGCTCCCTCCGCCATCCGCCTTTTCCGTCGCCGTCGCCGTCAGCCAGTGGCTATTTAGCCTCCCCTCAGCGTGCGTGCCCCCTCGGCTAGGGTTCCTCTCCTCTCCGCTGCCGCTATAGCTCCATATCTCCCTCCTCTCTTCTTCCTCCCTGCCAGGTAAGGGAATCAGTGAGGTTCAGAGAGTGCGGCGGTCATCGTTGTCGCCGTCGCCGCATCTTCGGTGGGTCCCGTCCAAGGTGGTGATGGCATGGGGCTCGGGGGTTCTCCCCGCGTTCCATCCCCGCCGCTAGGAGGTGAGGAGCACCTCCCTGCGGTGCCAATTGGCATCGCCGCCGCCCATAAGGAGCAGGTCATCGTTGGCTCCTTCCTCTTCATCGTCGCCGCGTCCCCGACCCCCTCCGGGGTCTTCGTTTCGACCGGCTCGTCATCGCCTTCCCCTCGGTGAGCAGCCGGTCCCTATGATAGCTCCCTCTTGCCGCTAGTGCCGTAGTTTGCCGGAGCCGCTCGCCACCGTTGCCCTATCGCCGCAAGCCTTTCGGGTTCAGTTTCGTCAGGCATTTGTGGCGTGTGTGTATAAGAGGGCAGGTGCCCCTCCCCCGTTACCAGTCGCGCTCGTAGCCCAGTGGTGTGGTGCGTGGGAGGCAACCAAGAGGTTGCGGGTTCGAATCTGAACCCCTCCCCATTTTTATTCTGTTTTTCCTTTTTTTGTTGTTTTCTTTTGTTTTTCTTCCTTTGCATATATATGTGTGTGTGTAGATGCAACCAACATTTGTTGGTTTTCTTTTCTGTTATAATTGAGGTGTGTGTGTGTGTGTGCTTTGCACATGTATGGACGTGCTTGTGTGTGTATGTGTCACATAGTGTGATGCATTCATATGCATGTGTGTAAGGGTGTTTGTGAGTGTGTGCATGTGCATATGTGTATGCACATAGGTGTATATGCATGTGTGTGTATGTGTATGTGCATGTGAGTGTGCATATATGCATGACCTTGTGTTGTGTGAGTTTATATGCATGTGATCTTGTGTGAGAGTGTGTGTGTGTTGCCATCTACATATGCAAATGCATATATGCATTGTGCATATATGTATGCCTATGTGTGTGGATGACCACCCACACACATGAGCTTGTGTGTGAGAGTGTATGTGCCTAGTGCACTTGTGAGAATGAGTGTGTGTGTGCCATATGCTTATGCATAAATGGTGCATGTGTGTGTGTGAGGATGAACACCCCCCTTTCTTGGGTGGTATGTTCATGAGTGTTGGTGCTCATATGCCTTGGGCATATATAGGGCATGTGTGTGTGCTTGCTTGTAGTGTGTGTGTAGAGTGTATGTGTGAATGTGGGGACTAGTGGGTTTCCCCACTTGATATACCACTTGTTGTATATATTCTTGTTTGTAATTTGTTAGCTCATTTCCATCTCTAAATAAGTTACAAATCTGGTTATGATCATTTATGCCCATGTTCCATTAGAGTTATGATTCACTTATGAGAATAGGTGGTAGTTTTGCTATCTTGTTTGTGCCTTGTTGTTCAACATGAACATATGAGTATGACACATGTTTTTGGGGTAGAAAGAGCCAACAAATCCATTGGTGCCTTCAGATTTCACTTTTGAGCAAGTTTATAAAACTGTCATTTTAGCTGTGATGCTACTTTGTCATTTTTGCATGATTTAATCCATGCTTGCTTTGGGGCATGTGCCAACTAGGAAGTGCTAGTGTTTTATATCTATTATGCCTTGGTATTTTTGTTTAACATAAGAATCACCCATATAAGTGGGAACCATGCTGTTAAGTAGCCAACTTAATGTTTCTGTTTCAGCATGCTAAAAATTACTAAGTCTGAGAATCTGCTGTTATTTTTATGCCATGTAGAGTGGTTGGTATCTTGTGATGTGTTGAGAATTTGAGCATGCTCAGTGCTAGTGTTTTGGAGTAGATGTTGTCTACTACCATCCTGTTAATTTTCATGCCAAGAGGTGCTCTCTAACATACTTAACTACTGCTGTCAACTTGCTACTTTATTAACTCAGATTCTAGAAAACTGTTATTTTCACTAAGTCCCAGAAAACTGTTTCATCTTGTCAACTTGATAGCTTCATGCTTATTGATGTGGGCCTCCTATGCAGATTGCGTAGTTGGATAAGTTAATGCATTTGTTATGTATTTTCTGTATCTTGTTAGTGGCTGTAGGGTTCCTGTAGCTCATGTGGGCTGTGTAAGTTACTATGTTGCTGTTTTGTGGCAGATTGTTTGTTTTATTGTTTTGTGACTTGTGGGAGCTATACTCCATGGAATTGATTGATCGTTGAGTCTATGGTGGTTGGTTTTTCATTGCCTAACCAGTGGCTACCTTGGAATGCCAAGAAGTAGCCTGTGGCTTTGTTGTCTTGTGATTTTGCCTTCGTACCTTGTCATGAGCGTATCGTGAGAACCGTAACTCCGTGTCTTGCGTTCTTTATATGCATTTCTATCGATTTTGCATGCTGCATCCATATTTGCCATGTTCATACATGTTTAAATAACTTAACATGAGGTTCTGTCCAGATTCATTAATAAACAAACTTTGCATGTGAAACATGACTTGTTTTGGATTGCCATGTTAAATTCTTCTAAATGGATCATGCATCATCTTGTTTGTGCATTGCACCTTGGTTGGATGTTTATTGTTGCTGTTTCTCTTGGGTAGACGCGAGTGTTGAAACTGAGTACGAGGACCCAGGAGAGTACTACTACGAGGATCCCGCTACTTGTTCCACTGAAGAACCAAAAGGCAAGATGATCATACCTGGATCCCGATACTATTTTCGCTTGCTAGTTTATCGCTCTTATCATTACCATTGCGCTACCTGCCACTTGAGTATCAGCCTCCTAAATGCCATGAAAGCCTCTAACCCTCCACATCCTAGCAAACCTTTGATTGGCTAAGTTACCGCTGCTCAGCCCCTCTTATAGCGTTCTTAGTTGTAGGTGCAGGTTGTTCCATGTGATAACATGGATTTGGATATCACAATATTATCTGTTATCTAATTTAATGCACATATATATATTGGTATTGGTGGAAGGCTTAGCCTTATGCTAGGTGTTTTGTTCCGCTGTTACCGCCATAGTTTTTATTACCGGTGTTATGTTTTCCATATTTTGCGCTCCTAACACGCTCGGGGTTGTTATGGGGACCCCCTTGTTTATTCGGTTGAGATTAAAACTTGTCTGGAAAGACCCAACATTGGTACTACATTTGCTTAACAACTTAATAAAATTTGCATAGGGCCTTGCAAACCCGTGGATAATTAATCAACCCCTGGGCCAGTGCTCCTCATGAGTGTTGGTCCAAACTAGAGCACTGTGCGGGGCCAACACAGGGCAACTTGGGAGATTTCTATCAGGCCACCGTATATTATTTTATCCATCGTGTCCTAAGAACGAGATACGCGGCTCTTATCGGGTTCGTCGACACGTCGGGCGGTCTTGCTGGATTTGTTTTACCTTTATCGAGTGTCTTGTGTGTAGAGTCTGACTTTCTTCGGGTTTTCTCGAGGTGTTGGAATTCCTTTGGAATTACCTATGATGACCACGAGGTCCGTGGTCTAGGCTATTCCTGCGGAGTGTGGTTATTTGTGATGGACTAGTTGGAGCACCCCTGTAGGGTTAAATCTTTTCGAGAAGTCATGCCCGCGGTTATGTGGCAACTTGGATATTTGTTTAACACGCGGTTATAGTAAACTTGAAGTAAACTCTAATTAAGATACACCAACTGTGTGAGTAACCGTGATCATCTCTGCCCGTGAACATGATTCGAGAGAGAACGCGGTGGGGTTATGATTGACGTAAGTATGTGTTCAGGATCTCATAGAGATCATACTAGACCCGATCGTTCATCGTAGGCCACTCATATTTATTTTCATGTTGCGTAAGTTAGCCACCATAAATGCTTAGTGCTGCTGCAAACTAAACACACAACCCATCCCAACCTTTAAGCTTGAATAGTCTTGGTACCTGGGCGCTTGATTGCCGAGTCCTTGTGGCTCATAGATTACTACAACCCTCCAGGTACAGGTACATATGAGTACGTGTAGGATGATCTTACCCAGCTCTAGTGGGAATATGACGAGGAAAGAGGCAGGATGTATGTGACTTACCCGGATGAGTAGAGGACCATGGTAGAGATCTTTGGGATAGCAAGATAGTTTCATTTGCATCTGTTTTGATCGTTTGATTTCGTCCATAGTCGGACCCTGTCTTCATCTTGATGATTTGAACTCTGTGTGGAATTGTAATTTAGCATGTGGCGAGTGTAAGCCAACTTGTCTACTCATCCCTTCTATAATGTATGATGCAATGATTCTATACTTGCGAATGACAAGATGCGCCTCTATCCCTTGCGAGGCCCTCATGTCTTAAAATGGATAGGCGCGCATCTTGGGCGTGACAAAAAGAGTACCTTGTATTTTTTTTCTTCATCAGGTTGACGAGCTTGAGTTCCATGTTTCGGCTCGTGTTGAGGCGGTTCAGATAACCTGCGTGCAGCTCGTCAGCATTTAACTTGTCCAACACCGGGAGTTCAAGGTCCAGCTTGTCAGAGGCTTCAGCTTTCTCAGTGTGTTTTGTCAACACACTAGGTTCAGGAGTTTGAAAGCTGGTCCCGGTGATAATGACATCTGGCGTAGTTGAATCATCAGCGCCCCTTGAAGGGCTCGATGGCTTGGATTGTTCCTTGGAGGGCTCTCACTGGCCAACTCATGGGCCTCCGGCTCGGCAAAATGACGAGTGTCTTCAGGTGCATCCTTGGAGGCAGCAGAAGGGTCAACATGTGCAGCCGGAAAGTCCTGCTTGGCAGCCTTCGGTTCTTGAGCAGCGGGGGCCGAGGTAGACCCAATGGTTTTCCTTCGCTTTGCTTGAGCCCTGGAAGACATAGAAAGTTGTTATATAAAGGTCAAAGGATAACAAAGGATAAGATGCAAATATGAAAGCACATACTCTGGGTTGATCATCAGAGGCGACAGTTTGGTTACCGTAGAGTCGCCTGAAGAAGGAGGTGATTCCTGAAAGCAATTAAAGTATTGTAAAGATAGAGTAAAGTCATGAGGCAATACTGACAAAATTAAGCCAAGTGAAATGCTTACCTCAGCCGACCGTTTCTATTGAACCAGAGAGTGAGATAACTTGGCCATGAGGTCTTCAGAGCCGGTGCTCCGGGTCTGGCGCCGGGGGATTTGTTGTTGCTTTTTCAAAAGAAAGTTTGGGTCTAAGTAAGCAAGAGGATGAGAAAATGGGACTTTTTGGATGACCCGCCGTATCTTCTGTGGTGCAAGATGTTCTGAGTCAGATGAAACATAGGTTACCTCAGGAATGTTGGCATGGCTTGTCTCCGTTTCGTCCTGAGAATTATTATTGTCAATAAGGTGCATGAAGAGACGGCCAAGAGAGTCAAGTTCTACCTCTGAGTCGTCAGATTCTGGTTGTTCTTGAGGTGCGGTTTTCTTCTTTCGACCATTAGTTTTCTCCTTTGATTCCTTTAGAGGGGGAACGTATTTCTTTTTCTAGAAGCTGGAATTGGCCTCAAAGTGAAAGTCGTTGAAAGAGGTGAAAAGATTGCAAAGTATATATGGATAGCTAACGTGGAAGTAAGGAGATCGAGAGTCGCCCTTACGTCTGGGGCCGGGTTTGCGGTGCAGAAAGGTGCTAACTTGATGACGTGGCAAGATCCTTCAGATTCATGAACAAGGCTTTTGATGGCGGCCACGATGTTATCTTCTGACAACGTGGTAGGGTTAAAACAGAGGGGGTCATTAGCATCACTTGTATACTCGCACATGAGGCGGCTTCGCCGGCTCAGAGGCATGACTTTCCAAGAAACCCAACAGCGGGCCAGATCCATCCCTGTCAGACCATTGGCCATAAGGGCCTTGATTTTTGCGTGAACCGGAGCATACTTCACTCGTTCAGAGGCTGGCAGCCGGTCAGGGAGCTCGGTTGTAGTCTTGAGCCGGGTCAGACGATAACCCGACAAGGAATGCTCTCCCTCTGGAGAGGTGTCTTTGCAATAAAACCAGGTTTTATTCTAGTCCTTGGGATGACTTGGCATCCGAACAGCCGGAAAGGTCACGTCCCGTCTTCTCTGAATTGAGATTTCACCAAGCTCTAAGCTTGGACCAGCTTTTACCTCTGTGTGGCGGTTTGCGTAGAAAAACTCACGGAAAAGACCAACGAACGACTCTTCTTGTAAGTAAACTTCACATAGGATTTGGAAGTTGCACATTTTTGAGATGGAGTTTGGGGCGACGTCTTGAGGGCGCAGCTTAAAGAAATGAAGGACGCCTCGGAAGAATTTTGAGCCGAGTGGGCTGAAACCGCGTACAAGGTGATCCGCAAAAACAACTACTTCGCCCTCTTGAGGAATGGGTTTCTTTTCATTGCCTGGAACCCGCCAATAGATGGTATCTTTAGTTGGTAAGGACCCTGTGTCTACGAAGTCCTTCAAAAACTCTTCGGTAACGGCAGAGCCGACCCAGTTACAAGAATTGGACGCACGAGGCATGGTGGCATCTTAAAGCTGTGCAAGGTAACAATGTGTGGCGAGTTAGAAGGTGACAGATGACTACAGATGGTTGATGAAATCTGAGTTCTCTAAAGCTAAGTCGCCGGAGCAGTTTGGGCGAGATTCGAAAGTTCAATGGCGAGTTAAGTTTGCAAGGAAACAAAGCAAAAGTTACTAAGTGTGGAAAACAGGCTTCACAGGCTATCTATATAATTATGGATCTACAAAACAAAGAAAAAGCGGGTTTATTCTAAACCTAGCAATGAACAGAGGAACTAGCAGCGTTTGAAGACAACAAAAACGGGCAACTATGGATCTATGTTGTGCTATTATTGACTTCCAATGATCTACCGCAGTGGAAAAAGGGGCATTATCAAGATCACTGATCTACATGTTGTCTGGCATTGAGAAGAACTCACGTTTTTAGCAAGCGGAAGAACACCATGGATGCCCTACCGAAAGCTACAGATCTAGGGGTGGAGGAGAACTTACCGGAGGAGATGTGACGGGCGCGGATGATGCTCTGGTCCGTTCAGGTCGATGTAGCGGCCTCAGGCGATGACGGTGCAGGAGATTCATCGGAACGAGAGAGCTCGGGGGCGACGACATCGAGAGGAAGAAGAAGAGGCGCGAGTTGCGAAGGAAATGGGAAGGACTGTTTGTAGTCCTATTTAAGAGGCTGGAAAGAGGAAACGGGCGCGGGAATCTAGGCGACAGAAACTGACCGACCGAGATGGACGCCTCGATTTTCAGGCCATCAGTTTAATGATGAAAGATCCGTTGAGGTCGTCAAGGAATTTTTTTGGCATATCCAACATGACGTCACGACGGGTTACATTTTTCTTACTTTTAGGTGTTGAAGGAAGAGACTCACCGCCAAGTAAAATAGACGATTGACATGAGCAAGCTCAAATCAACCTGGGGCCTAATGTTGGGGATATAACCCCGTGGTAAGACCCGCCTAGGTGGGGCCGGGTTATGCTTGGCGGCTCATAAGCCAGACTAAGGCCGATGGGCCTGGAGACATATGGTAGTTTACCAAGATGGGCCTAGGCAAGGCCCGGACCAAGAAGACATGAAGACCCGGGCGGTTAAGCCGCCCGAAGACGGCTTGCCCAGGAAGGCAAGGTGACATGGAGATAGAATCAGATACATTGTAAGAGTCGGTATGAGACTTATAACCCGTGGTCTTGGCCTCCTATATAAGGGCGAGACCCGGGGCGACTTAGACAGAGACTAAGCAATCGAGAACTTGGTCAAGCGAATCCGCTCCCTTGTAATCAATACTCCAAGCAATACAACACAAGCAGGATGTAGGCTCTTACCTCATCTCGAGGGGCCGAACCTGGGTAAACTCGTGTCCTTCATCCCAACCAACCCCTTTGAGTCCATCACCTTAGCGATGGCCTCGAACATAAGTCCTCGGACATCTGCCGTGACAAAACCATGACAAGTAGTGTTGATTGCCTTGTGTAGTTGATTGCTATATGGTTTATTTGGTGGAAGATTGTATGTTCAGATCCATTATGCTATTCAATACACCTCTGATCTTGAGCATGCATATTATTTGTGAGTAGTTACCTTTGTTCTTGAGGTCACGGGAGAAGTCATGTTGCAAGTAATCATGTGAATTTGATATGTGTTCGATATTTTGATGATATGTATGTTGTGATTCCCTTAGTGGTGTCATGTTAACATCGACTACATGTCACTTGACCATCCTTGGGCCTAAGGGAATGCATTGTGGAGTATTTATTAGATGATGGGTTGCTAGAGTGATAGAATCCTAAACTGTAGTTTATGCACTACTTTGTAAGGGGCTGATTTGGGTCCACATGTTTAATGCTATGGTTAGACTTTGTCTTAATACTTTTCTCGTAGTTGCGGATGCTTGCGAGGGGGTTAATCATAAGTAGGTTGTTCATTCAAGCAAGAACATCACCTTAGCACCGGTCCACCCACATATCAAATTATCAAAGTAGCGAACACAAATCAAACCAACATGATGAAAGTGACTAGATGAAATTCCCGTGTACCCTCAAGAACACTTTGCTTATCATAATAGATAGTTTTGGCCTATCCTTTGCTACAAAAGGATTGGGCTACCTTGCTGCACCTTACCTATTGTTATCGTTACTTGCTCGTTACAAATTACCTTGCTATCAAACTAGTTGCTACTTACAATTTTAGTACCTTCAGAAATTACCTTGTTGAAAACCGCTTATCATTTCCTTCAGCTCCTCGTTGGGTTTGCCACTCTTACTTATCGAAAGGACTATGATTGATCCCCTATACTTGTGGGGCATCAGTTCATCAAAAAGTTTTATCATGGGATAGATAACTCAAGAGTGAGATTTTCTACTCGAACGATGGAGATATATGCTTAGGGCCCTCTTTGTGTGATGACATCCACAATCGCCTGGCCAGACACATGTGACAAGGTCACAGGGATGCTAGAAAATGTCAACAAGAAGGAAGAACATAACTGTTAATGAGGAGACCGGTATAGTGAGCATGAGAATGAGTAAAGAGGATACCGACACATCTCACCTTAGGTTTTGTAAAGTATCAAAAAGTAAAGGGAATAACACATGATGACCAAAGGTTCACTCAAATATCATTTGTGTATTCGTAGAAATCAATATAGATGTTCCTGGTTCAGCTATTGGTCACTGAACGAAATAGAGTTCCATTCATTTTATGTTTTACCGAACCTATAGGGTCACAAGCTTAAGGTAATCACAATCGGTTGAGATTAGTAGAATGAGAGTGTCAAATACCTAGCTAGTTGTGTTAGGACAGCATGTGTGTGCATCATATTTAATTTTTGCATCAACTTGAAATGGGGATTGAAATGAACCCAAACTCTCATTTGAATCAAACTAATTCAAAGTTTGTGAAAAACCAACAAATTCAAAATGCCCATCTAAAATGTCCCCTATGCCTGATAATTATGGACATGAATATATCAGGGGCCATCTTAAATATTTGAACATTTATAGCATTTTAAAATAAATAATAAAGCTTCTCAAAATGCCAAATAAAGCATTATCATTATTTCAGATTTCAAAATATCCTAAAACTTTTTAGAGAAGTTTGAAATATTCAAACTTAATGCTATAAAATATTTGGGATATTATTACTCAACAATTGTGCCTGAAAATAAAATAAAACTAATGTCAGAAATTAGAAAAGAAAGCAAATAAAGAAAAAGGGGGAGAAAACCCACCTGGGCCTTACCTGCGAAGAAGAGGCCCAGCCCATGGGGGGCAGCAGCGTCTTCTTCCTCTTGCCAGGAGGAGAAGTAGGTGCGTGCCTCCATCGCAGCCGGCTGTGGCCACGCGCCCGGCCACCTCCTGCCTTCCTGCCCCCCTCCTCGTCGCGCTCGCGAGGGGATAGACTCCCGCCGCCGCCTGGACCCTCTCCTTCCCCGCCATTCCTCTCTCTCTCCTCCTCTACTCGCAATGGCCGAAGCCATCGCCGCCGTAGCACCGTCGCTCCAGCCGCTCCCTCGCCTCGCAGAGTAGCCTCCGAGCTCCACCGCGACCCTCTCATCCTCCCCGTGAAGCTAGAAGACGCCGGGAGCCCCTCTACACCGAGCCGCCGCCATTCTTCCCTGCCTCCAGCCGCCTCTCCCCGTCGTCGATTCGCCGGCCGCCGGTCGTCCCCGAGCCCGTTGAGCCTCCCCTGTAGCCCCCTGTGAGCTCGCCGCCCCTCTCCCCCATTCCCTGTGGTTCTTCCTGAGCTCTAGCGGCCCTCCCCGTTGTGGCTGAACGGGCGCCCCCGCGGAATATCTCGCCAGCGAGCCCTCCGGCGACGTCGAGCCCCTTGACCAGCCCCACTCGACGCGGTCGAGCACGGGCTCCCTCCCAGCGCCTTCAGCGTGCGAATCTGAGCCCTCTAGCGCGGTTCCGACCAAGTCCGGCGGACCTCTGCCACGGGTTTGGTCGCCGCTGGCCCCGCTCCGATGGGCGCCGACGTGGCTGGCTGATTAGTGCTAATCAGCCCGGCTAATTAAGCCGTTAGCCACTGACCAGTGGGCCCTAAAGTGGGTCAAACCCCTGGTCAGCACGGGGAATTAGCCCCTGACGCTGACATGAGGGCCCCACCCTGTCAGGTTTGACCTAGCCGGGTCTGTTGACCTGCTGATGTCACAGTGACGTTAGGATGACGCATTAACTGGATTTTTAGTATTAAAACAAATTAGGAAATTCCAGAAAATGTTTAAAACTTCTAAAATTCATATAAATTAATCTTCAAGTCAGATGAAAATAATTTATATATGAAAATTTATCAGAAAAATCCAATGAATCCAATGGTGCTGTTATCATGCATGTTAGAGCAACCTATGTAGATGAACATTGACATTTAATAATAGGTTAATTTATGAAATATGAAATGGAGAATGACTTTGAACCTATATTCAAACTCACTTTATTTAACTTGGACAGTAGTTGCATTAGCTCATCCATACATGCTGCCATGTCATGATCATGCATCATATTGTTGCACTTGCGTGTATTGATTGTTATTTATCTGCATTGCGGTAGGCCCTGCTTCTGAGGATACCTCCGAGTATTCCAACGAAGGAGAAAACCTTTCCGCTACACAGCAAGGCAAGCAACCCCTTTGATCATTCCGATAACATCATGTGACCCTTACCTGTAAGAACATATTATGCAAGGCTCTTCTGAGCTTCTTAAATAAAAGTTGTGTTGATGTATGGTTATGTTGTGATGCCATAGTTGTATCTATACATATCGGGCATGTCGTGCGTACGTGTGACGTGTAACGGTGTGTATGGGATCTGACACCTAGTCATGTGCTTTTAGTAGTACTCTTTACGGGAAACTGCCTCTTTATGCATCCATCGAGCCCTGGTAGCTTGCTACTGCTTCGGACACATTGATTGACCGGCATGTATCCTTCTTTGCTGCTGTGTCTGTCTCTTCAGGGTAATGTCTCACAGTGTAATGGAGTCCCTGTAGCCTGCTACGACTCGTCTACGTGCAGTGACGGCATTTATGTCCCATGGCGTAATGGAGTCCTTGTAGCTTGCTATGACTCGTCTACACACGCTTAAGGCCGACACCTGCATTGCTGGGTTACGTATGCCTGTTTCCGTATGGATGTGCCACTTGGGTTCTATGACTAGTCATGTCGGCCCGGGTTCTCTATCGTTTGATTGCCAGCGACATGTTCAAAGACACAAACGGTCTCGGCTAAGGTAAGGCTGTAGCCGTGGAGCTTACCATGCGTTAGGCCGCAAAGTGATGTGATATGTTACAGTCTGGATTCATATGACTTAGGATCGGGGTCTCGACAACATTGGTATCAGAGCCTGACTGACTGTAGGACTACAAAGCCAAACCGGTCGAAGTAGAGTCTAGAAACACTATAGAAAAGTAGGGGAATTGATTGTGGAAGGGAACGTAAGGCTCTTTTTACTCCTCTTCCCAAGTTATTCTATTCTGAGTCATTCTCCTCTTTTCTACGGGGATAAGAACTAGGCTTCTCATCTATTGCTTAGGATGACGAGTTACTAACCATGGACTATTAGCTAGCTTGTACGCAAGTGGTCTTTGTATTTGAGTATTGTTGGTGTGACAAACAGATGGAGAAGAGATTTGAGTCTAGAAAGTCAAGTGGTTATGCTTTTCCAATCTTTTGCAGTTGTCTCAAAATCCTTTTTGAGCAATTACAGCCCTTATGATGTCCAATTTCTGTTAGAGTCTCTAATATCTTGCATCATTCTCTGTTTCAGATGCCCCTCATCCCTCCCGTCAGGTGGTCCGTCTGACCAGGTGCATCGATGTACCAGGTCACATGGCCATGTTGGTTAGAGTTATGATGGAGGCTGGTTACCATTGGTACCCAGAGTACACAGTGGAGGAACAGTATCGACATTTCAACCAGAGCCAGTATTTGTGTACTGTTAAGATATATCCTTCATATCCTGGAGCTGCAGAGCCGCTTCACTAGACTTATGGATTAGGTGTCACCATAGACATGGCAGTTCAGGAGTCCGCCTACACCATGCTGACTATCATGAGGTTTCATCATGGTCTGCTTCAGAACACGGAGTTCTGTTATGTTCCTGCTTCTCTGGGAGGAGAGGATAGCTATCTTAGTGCAGCCTACTATGATCATTCTCATGAGGACCCTAGGCTGCAGGTGACCGCTCAGATGTTGGAGAATAGGTATCGTGATGCAGTGCCGTTCGCATGGAGCTTTATGCTACCCGTGCACGTCTTTGGACAGCCCTGACGCAGTTGGCACCCGTCGTGTAGACAGGCTATGGAGATTTGGAGATGCTGAACCCATCACGGACTCATCTGCCAGCACACGTAGACTGGCCTGATGTTGGAGGCATCACCCCTCTTCGAGGACCGCTGTTGCCGCCAACAAGGGGACCAAGGCCACATCCGTGTCCTTATGGTTTCCAGGGATCACATCTAGAGTGTTTCCAGATCCTCAGGTTCAGCTCCCGGGTCATGGGGGTAACCTATATGAGGCATTCTACGGCGATGTTTGAGTATGTGGATGTTAGTACTAGTATGGTAGTAGTCGTATTGCCACAGTCCTGCTTGTCTTGTGGGATATGACTGAGGTTGAGAGTTGAGTTCCGGAGGTGTAGATAGATAATGTATAGGAAGCTTGTAATGCCTCCGATGAGTTGTGTCATCTCTCTGTAGTTTGTATTTCAGCTTGGGCTTGTACTGAACCTTGTCATGGTGTATGAATCATGGTGTTCATATGGCAGTTGTTATTACCATGTTGTTTGGGTGTTTACCCTGCATGCCATGTTGTCCAATACATTCCTTATCTCTTGTCTTAGAGTTGTTGTCCTCTATGTCTAAGCTATGGGTTTGTTTTCCTAGGATGGTGGCAACTAGGAATAACCCCATGCCTGCCCCCGAGCAGGGCGAGGGAAGCCAACCAAGGCAAGAGAACCTGCCACACGCGCCCTCTTTGGCAGAAGTGATGCTTGAAGCTGAACGAAACAAAAGGGAGACCAACAGGTTGTTGGAACGAATTGAGCAGAACACAGCGCGTACTCCCCACAATGATCACAATGATGGCGTGTCTCTCGGTGATTTCGTCAAGCTGTGCCCACCTAAGTATCATCATTTGGTCGACCCACTCGACGCGGATGACTGGCTGACCAGCATGTCCCGCAAGATCAGCGTTGCCAATGTATCCGAGGCCAATAAGGTGACCTTTGCAACTTACTTTCTAGAAGGACCCGCCAATCTGTGGTGGGAAAATTATGAAGCCATGCGTCCCGCAGGCCCCGCACCAACTTGGGCGGAATTCAGCATGACATTCCGTACCCATCACATCTCGGAAGGGCTGATGGATCGCAAGAGAGAGGAGTTTTGTGCTTTCACCCAGGGCAGACTGTCAGTGGATGCCTATAGCCGTGAGTTCGGCAATCTTGCTCATTATGCTCCGGAGGAAGTTTAAACTGATGCCAAGAAACATGCTAGGTTCCGCAAGGGACTTAGTCCTGAGCTCCATCGAGATCTGCGCCTGCATGAGTGCACAACCTTTCAGGCTCTCATCAACAAGGCTATCAATGCCGAGACTAGACAGATTGACTATGAGGCCACTAGGAAGCACAACCGTGACTTCAACCCCGCATGTGGCTCGGGCTCCAATAAACGCCGGGTGTGGGTGCCCAACGTAGCTGTGCCGCCAAGGTACACTGCGAGGCCATCCTTCCAGGCGCCTCGCTCAGCTCAGCCCAACCCTCCAGCCAGGCCATTTGGAGGTCCTCTTGCCAATGTTGCTCCCCGTGCCATGATGGTCTGCTACAAATGTGGGGAACCAGGACACTACTCCCGTGAGTGTCCTCAGAACAATGCTAAGCCAGTTGGACGTGGGAAGCCGGGAAAAGCCTTCTATGTGAAGCCAGCTCCTGCTCGTGGACGAGTGAGCTATGTTTCTACTGAGGAAGACCTTGAGGATCCCGATGTTATCCTAGGTACGCTCCTTGTCAATAGCCATCTAGCATCTGATCTATTTGATACTGGGGCATCTCTTTCTTTCATCTCAGAAAGTTATGCACAGTTACATAACATGTCTTTTTGTGTTATGCCTACTCCTTTAGTAGTTCAGACTCCTGGTTCAAAATGGCAAACTTCTAGGGTGAGCCATGACAATGAGATTCTTGTGGATAGGCTAGTCTTCCTAGCATCCTTGATAGCCCTCAAGTCTTCGGACATCAATATCATCTTAGGCATGGACTGGATGAAAGCCCACTATGCTAAGATCAATACTCATACTAGGAATGTTCAACTTACACATCCCTCGGGTGAGATAGTTAATGTCTCCACTCGAGCAGCCAAGCGCCAACTCTATTCTCTCAATGCTAGCCCTCTTCCAGAATTAGAAGATATTCCGGTAGTCTGTGACTTTCCGGATGTCTTTCCAGAAGAACTGCCAGGAATTTCACCTGTCAGAGATGTTGAGTTTGTGATAGGCTCATTCCAAGGACCGTCCCAATACCAGAAGACCCTATAAGATGGCACCCTAAGAACTAGCCGAACTTAAGATTCAACTCGATGATGCTTTGAAGAAAGGTTTCATCTGTCCTAGTTCTTCTCCTTGGGCTTGCCCCGTCCTCTTCATCAAGAAGAAGGATGGATCGGATCGGATGGTTTTGGATTATCGGCCAGTGAATCTGGTCACCATAAAGAACAAGTATCCGCTCCCCAGGATCAACGATTTGTATGATCAACTCGCTAGATCCTCTATCTTTTCCAAAATGGATTTGAGGTTGGGATACCATCAAATTAGAATTAGAAACGGGGACATTCCAAAAACGGCTTTTTTTACTCGTTATGGCCAATACGAGTACACCGTCATGTTCTTCGGTTTAACCAATGCCCCAGCCACCTTCTCTCACTTGATGAATTCGATCTTCATGGAGTATCTGGATAAATTTGTCGTGGTTTACCTCGATGATATACTCATTTACTCGAAGAACGAACACGAACATGCCGAGCATCTAAGGCTGGTATTGATGAAACTTCGAGAGCATCATCTGTATGCCAAATTCTCCAAGTGTGAATTTTGGTTGCCAGAAGTGACCTATCTAGGCCACGTGATCTCTAGTAAAGGTATTGCTGTCAATCCCGAGAGAGTTTAGGCCGTCCTTGATTGGACTCAACCTGAATCGGTTAAGCAAGTTCGGAGTTTCCTTGGATTAGCGAGCTATTGTCGCCGCTTTGTCGAGAATTTCTCCAAGGTTGCAAAACCTCTGACTGAACTCCTCAAGAAATATAGAAAGTTCGAGTGGACACCACAATGCGAGCACAATTTTCAGGAGTTGAAAAGACACCTGACCTCTGCTCCCGTTCGGGTGCCACCAGATTTCTCTAAGGACTTTGTTATCTATTGTGACGCCTCGCGACAAGGATTAGGTTGCATTCTCATGCAAGATCATCATGTGATTGCATACACATCTCGACAACTGCGTCCACATGAGGATAATTATCCAACACATGATCTTGAGCTTGCAGTTGTGGTCCATGCACTGAAAACTTGGCGACATTACCTTCTGGGTAATCGTTGCAAAATTTACACTGATCACCAAAGTGTGAAATATATTTTCACCTAGCCGGATTTGAATCTCAGGCAAAGACGGTGGGTTGAGTTGATTACATATTATGACTTAGGGATAACTTACACCCCGGGGAAAGCCAAAGTCATGGCTAATGCACTAAGTCGTAAGTCTTATTGTAACAACCTGATGTTACAATAAGGTCAACCACTTCTCTATGAGGAATTTCGGAAGTTGAACCTCCACATTGTTCCTCAAGGATTCCTTTCCAACCTGGTGGCGAAACATACTCTTAAGGATCAAATAGTAGTTGTTCAGAGGTATGATAAGGGTATATCTCGGATCAAGGAGAATATTGCTAGCGGAAACGCTAAAGATTTCGTCAAGGACGATGAGGGTGTTGTGTTCTTCCAGAACCGGTTGGTGGTTCCTAAGAGCACACGCTTAAGACAGCCGATCCTTAAGGAGGCTCATGATTCTCCTCTCACAATTCATCCGGGTAGTACCAAGACGTATCAGGATCTATGCCAGAGGTTCTGGTGGACTAGGATGAAGAGAGAAATTGCTCAGTTCGTTGCTAATTGCGACGTTTGTCGTCGCGGTAAGGTAGAACATCAAAGGCCTGCTGGCACCCTTCAACCTTTAGCTGTTCCTGAATGGAAATGGGATAAGGTTGGTATGGATTTCATTACCGGATTTCCCAGGACTAAGAGAGGGAATAATGCTATCTTTGTGGTCATGGACTGCCTTTCCAAAGTGGCTCATTTTCTTCCTGTTCGGGAGAGTATAACTGCTAGCCAGCTAGCGGAGTTATATGTTTCTCGAATAGTTTCTCTTCATGGTGTTCCATTGTAGATTAACTCAGACCGCGGAAGTATCTTTACTTCCCGATTTTGGGAAAGTTTCCAAACCGCTATGGGGACTCATCTATCGTTTAGCACTGCTTTCCACCCGCAATCAAGTGGTCAAGTTGAGCGAGTC
Source organism: Hordeum marinum (assembly GCA_022496015.1). NCBI lineage: Eukaryota > Viridiplantae > Streptophyta > Magnoliopsida > Poales > Poaceae > Hordeum > Hordeum marinum. The sequence continues at coordinate 306,830,938 of CM039678.1, read as the reverse complement.
AATAAAATCCTCGAAGACATGCTCTGAGCTTGTGTTATATCCTTCGATATGAATTGGGAGAAATGTCTTCCATTTGCCGAATTTGCTTATAACAATAGTTATCAATCAAGATTGGGCAAAGCCCCTTTTGAAGTTCTCTATGGACGAAGGTGTCAAACACCTCTTAACTGGTCAAAAATCGGAGAGAGGCAACTCTTTGGCCCGGATATGATCCAGGATGCAGAGGAGCAAGTTCGCATTATTCATGAAAATTTGAAAACAGCCCAATCTCGTCAAAAGAGCCAATATGATTGTCATCATAAGGTTGTGACCTATGAAGTTGACGAGAAGGCTTATCTTCGGGTTACACCTCTGAAGGGTACCCATCGATTCGATATCAAGGGCAAGTTGGCTCCTCGTTACATTGGACCCTTTCGCATTCTTGCTAAACGAGGAGAGGTTGCCTACCAATTGGAACTTCCACCGCATCTTTCCAAGGTTCATGATGTCTTCCACGTCTCGCAACTTAGGCGTTGCTTCTCGGACCCTGTCCATGAAGTAGACCACGAAGTGCTTGATCTCCAAGATAACCTTACATATCGAGAAGACCCTATTCGTATTCTTGATCAAGCTGAGCGTACCACTCGGCGTTGGAACATCAAGTTTCTCAAGGTTCAGTGGTCACACCATTCTGAAAAGGATGCCACATGGGAAAGAGAAGATCGTCTTCGACTAGAGTACCCCGCGCTCTTCCCGACGACTTCATAATCTCGGGACGAGATTCTTTTGAGTGGGGGTGAGTTGTCACATCCCTAGCTAGTTGTCTTAGGACAACATTTGTGTTGGGATTAAAAGAAACCCACACTCTCATTTGAATCAAACTAATTCAAAGTTTGTGAAAAACCAACAAATTTAAAATGCCCATCTAAAATGTCCCCTATGTCTAATAATTATGGACATGAATATCAGGGGCCATCTTAAATATTTGAACATTTATAGGATTTTAAAGTTAAATAATAAAGCTTCTGCAAATGCCAAATAAAGCATTATCATTATATCAGATTTCAAAATATCCTGAAACTTTTTACAGAAGTTTGAAATATTCAAACTTAATGCTATAAAATATTTGGGATATTATTACTCAGCAATTGTGCCTGAAAATAAAATAAAACTAATGTCAAAAATTAGAAAATAAAGCAAATAAAGAAAAAGGGGGGAGAAAACCCACGTGGGCCTTACCTGCGAAGAAGAGGCCCAGCCCATGGGGGGCAGCAGCGTCTTCTTCCTCCTGCCACGAGGAGAAGCAACTACGTGCCTCCACTGCAGCCGGCTGCGGCCATGCGCCCGACCACCTCTTGCCTACCTGGACTCCTCCTCGTCATGATGGCAAGGGGATAGACTCCCGCCACCGCCTGGACCCTCTCCTTCCCCGCCATTCCTCTCTCTCCCCCTCTGCTCGCCATGGCCGAAGCCATCGCCGCCATAGCACTGTCGCTCCAGCTGCTCCCTCGCCTCGCAGAGTAGCCTCCGAGCCTGCCGCGACCCCCTCGTCCTCCCCGTGAAGCTAGAAGACGCTGGGAGCCTCTCTACGCCGAGCCATCGCCGTTCTTCCCTGCCTCCGGCCGCCTCTCCCCGTCGTCGATTCGCCGGCCGCCGGTCGTCCCCGAGCCCGCTGAGCCTACCCTGCAGCCCCCTATGAGCTCGTCGTCCCTCTCCCCCATTCCCCGTGGTTCTTCCTGCTCTCTAGCGGCCCTCCCCGTCGTGGCCGAACGGGCGCCGCTACGGAATAGCTCGCCGGCGAGCCCTCTGACGACGTCGAGCCCCCTGACCAGCCCCATTCGACGCGGTCGAGCACGGGCTCCGTCCCAGCGCCTTCGGCGCGCGAATCCGAGCCCTCTAGCGCGGTTCCGACCAACTCCGGCGGACCCCTGCCACGGGTTTGGTCGCCTCCGGCCCTACTCCGGTGGGCACCAACGTGGCCGGCTGATTAGTGCTAATCAACCCGGCAAATTAAGCCGTTAGCCACTGACCAATGGGCCCTAAAGTGGGTCAAACCCCTGGTCAGCATGGGGAATTAGACCCTGATGCTGACATGAGGGCCCCACCCTGTCTGGTTTGACCTGGCCGGGTATGTTGACCTACTGACGTCATAGTGACGTCAGGCTGACGCATTAACTGGATTTTTAGTATTAAAACAAATCAGGAAATTCCAAAAAATGTTTAAAACTTCTAAAATTCATATAAATTAATCTTTAAGTGAGATGAAAATAATTTATATATGAAAATTTATCAGAAAAATCCAATGAATCCAATGGTGCTGTTATCATACATGTTAGAGCAACCTATGTAGATGAACATTGACATTTACAAATAGGTTAATTTATGAAATATGAAATGGAGAATGACTTCGAACCTATATTAAAACCCACTTCATTTAACTTGGACAATAGTTGCATTAGCTCATCCATACATGTTGCCATGTCATGATCATGCATCATATTGTTGCACTTACGTGTATTGATTGTTATTTATCTGCACTGCGGTAGGCCCTGCTTCTGAGGATACCTCCGAGTATTCCAATGAAGGAGAAAACCTTTCTGCTACCCAGCAAGGCAAGCAACCCCTTTGATCATTCTGATAACATCCCATTCTCTCGCTCCTGCTCTTGTTTATTGCATTAGGACAAACGTTCACTTGTCTGCCATACACGGTAGATGAACCTATTCTTTTGCATGACCTGTCATTGTCACAGTAAATAGCTAAACCTTGCAACCTAGCATACCTGGTAGATGCTTGTGCAATGATGTGCTTGCTTACTTTGCCTGCTATGCTTGCTATGCTTAGAGTTGTGTCAGGTCTGATTCGTCTGGGTGATGAACTGGAGTGAAATAATGTTGTTCTCGTGTGATAAGCTTATGATGAACCCGATTTGGTAAAGGTTGCGATGAGAGGCTATGTAGGAGTACATAGCGGGTTGTCTCATTTGGACCGTTCTTAAGAACCGAGTTCCGTGTTTGTGATCTAAGACTAGTTACCACCCCACGTTGGGATACTTAATTGACCCTATCGACTTATCAATCGCTTAGTCCTTGGCCCAGGAGTTGCAAGTAGTTTCTAGTGTTTATAGCATGTTGGAGGCCATGCGTAGCGCTGACCCTAGGGGTGGGTTACGCCGCGGTAGGCAGTGGCACGGTGTACCAAGGGTCACCCGAATGGTGGGCTTGGGAACCCTATGCACATCGTTTGGGGCAGTAGCGGAAACTTTGGCCGGACTTCCGTGCGGGTTCAGTCTCAAATAGGTGATAGCCTGGACTAAAGGTCTTATGTGATTGACGGTCGTGGCCGACTCCCTTGCTGGGCTTCCGCTTGAAGGTTGCCGACGTGCATGGTTTATGAGCACATAGCGATAAGTGGCGAGAGCGTGTGTGAAGAAGTACACGCCTGCAGGGTATGAAACTATTCGAATAGCCGCATCCTCGGAAATGGACTACTTGGAAAGCTTATGCTATTCATAGATAATCAAATGGATACTCATAAAATATCAAGACATGTGTGAGTATCGTGGATGGCACTTTCATAGAGGACGGAGGTGAATCCATGGTGGTGTATTGCTGTGGAGTTAGTGGACTCGTGTGCGATATCTAAAATCTTAACAAAGAGTTAAAATTGTGTATAGGTTAGCCATGAGTCAAAGCTGGCATTGCTGCATAAACTCCACCACTCCCCTTTTTGATTCTTGAGCATGAATAGACTAGGTCTATTTTAAAGAGTTGCCGAGTACGTTTGTACTCACGTTTGCTTAATAAATGTTGCAGATGAGACTCAGGACCCATCAGGTGGGTTCTATCTAGATGTCGACGATGCTGAATAGCCGGTGTCCCAGCTACAACCTTATGCCCTGTGGCGGGCTGTAGATAGTCAGGCCATGTGCCTTTTTACCCTTTCATCTGTTTGTACTCACACAGCTTCATGCTTCCGCTTGGTTTGTATGAACTTGCTTGTATGACTTGAGTGTCGGGTCATGTGACCCCTACCTGTAAGAACATATTATGCAAGGCTCTTCTAAGCCTCTTAAATAGAAGTTGTGTTGATGTATGGTTATGTTGTGATGCCATAGTTGTATCTATACATATCGGGCATGTCATGCGTACGTGTGACGTGCAATGGTATGTATGGGATCCGACACCTAGTCATGTGCTTTTAGTAGTACTCTTTACGGGAAACTGCCTCTTTGTACTTCCACCGAGCCCTAGTAGCTTGCTACTGCTCCGGACACATTGATTGACCGGCATGTATCCTACTTTGTTGCCGTGTATGTCCCTTCGGGGAAATGTCTCACAGTGTAATGGAGTCCCTCTAGCCTGCTACGACTTGTCTACGTGCAGTGATGGCATTTATGTCCCACGGCGTAATGGAGTCCTTGTAGCTTGCTATGACTCGTCTACATACGCTTGAGGCCGACACCTGCATTGCTGGGTTACGTATGCCTGTTTCCGTACAGATGTGCCCCTTGGGTTCTATGACTAGTCATGTCGGCCCGGGTTCTCTGTCGTTTGATTGCCAACGACATATTCACATACGCGAGCCAAAAGACGCAAACGGTCTTGGCTAAGGTAAGGCTGCAGCCGTGGGGCTTACCGTGAGTGAGGCCGCAAAGTGATGTGATATGTTACAGTCTGCATTCATATGACTTAGGATCGGGGTCCCGACAGAGAGTTATGAGAAAATATTCTCGAAATAGTTTTGGGAACATAAGAAATAGTTTTAAGAGAAACCGGAAGCATTTCGGGGTTATTAGAAGGGTTTTGAGGAATACTGGGTAAAACCAAAAAATTATATATTGGTGGAAATTGTTTTCGGGGCCTAATAGATATAATAGAGGACTAAGATAATAGGAATCCCTAGAATTTATTTAGAGTCAGTGGGTGATACGTCCCAAACGTATCTACTTTCCAAAACACTTTTGCTCTTGTTTTGGATTCTAATTTGCATGATTTGAATGATACTAACCCGGTCTGACACTAAATTTGACATAACTACTATGGTGTTGTTTTCGTGAAGATATAAAAATTCTCAGATTGAGCTGAAAATTTATGGAGAATTATTTTGGAATATATAAAAATTATTGGCAAAAGAACCAGCAGTGGGGAACCCACCAAGTTGCCACGAGCCACGAAGTGCCTACCCCCTGGGCGTGCCACCCTAGCTCGTGGGGCCCCTGGCAAACCTCCAATGCTCATCTTATGATATAAGGTGTCTTCTACCCTAGAAAAAATAAGAGAGAAAGAATCATCGCGTTTTACAAGGCGGAGCCACCGCCACCTCCTATTCTTCCTCGAGAGGGCTGATCTAGAATATGTTTGGGGCTCTAGTGAGTGGAATTCATCGATATCGTCATCACCAACCCTTCTCCATCAACAATTCCATGATTCTCACCCTCGAGAGGACAAAACTCCATGTCCGAATTATTTAGTTCACTCTCGTTTAGGTACTCATCAATATTAAATGTTGTTAGAGATGGCAAGAGGTGAAGCATGAACAACTATATCATTTAGGCATTTTAAATGGGGCCGGAAGCATCATATATGATTTCCGAAACAACCTCATAAGCATAATATAAATTTGGTCCATATCTATCCTAACACAATTGCATATTTATTAAACATGAAAATAAATTTTGTCATGAGATTCTACATGTTTTTCAAGTCAAGTTACATATGTAAAACATTTGCATCGGAGCTACGGTTTAAAAGTTATTAAATAATTCATATTGACATGGCAATTACACAAATCAATGCAAACAGCAAGGTTAAATATTTTTACCATGTGTGAAAGTTGGATATTATTAATCTACACAAATTTCTAATCGTTTCTCATATATAAATTATTTTAATCCGATGCACGGATGTGAAGTTATTAAATGCATGATCATGAGGGTCTAATCTGCAAAACTACAATCTCTGGATAATTAGATAAATTCGCTAGAAGGAAAAAAACATCCATGGGCCAAAACTGACTGCTGGGCTAAACAGTGGGCGAGCACTTTATAGAATACGATTCCCCATGCGTTGGATAGGCGAACAAGGGGGCTCACCTTGGGCCGGGCCTTGAGGTGTTGCGAGGGTAGGCCGTCGGATCTGGTAGCTGCTGCTGGGCCTCGGGCGAGGCCAGCCGACGAACGAGAGCGTGAGCGGTCAATGGGCGGAGGCTTCGTCCTCCGCCATGAACCAGAGGAGGTGGCGGTGCTGGGGCAAATTCTGGCGACGCGCAGCGGCCTAGAGGCGAGGACGAGGCGGGGTGAGGCCAGGAACATGCAGATCGGAGGCGAGGCGACCGGATCCGACAGTTGGCGGAGCTAGCGACCGCCGGAGGCGGCAGAACCTAAAGCTTCATCGGGGAGGCCATGTCGGGTAGATGAGGTGGCAACCGTGGTCCTGTGGCCGACGTGGTACGACGACGTGGGGATCCGGCACGACGACGTGACGGCTGGGCGGCAGGGCGAGCTGCGGGCAGCAGGCGGCGGAGCAGGTCGCCGACGGACAAGGTCCTGTGGCGCGCGGTGCTCTAGTGAGTGGCCGGCCATCGGGCACGAGTGGCTCTCCCTGGTTGCAGGGCTGCAGGGCTCTGCACAGGGGAGCTCGGGCGATGGCGATTCGGGGTCGGGCGGGCCTGTTGCAGGCTCGGGCGGGCCTACGGCGGCTAGGTGGAGGCTGGGGGCGATGTGGCACTGCGGCGTTGGCTGAGGGCGGCGGCTGCGACAGCGCTGGAAGGATTTGGCAGCAACAAGTGGTGGCGGTGGGTAGGCTGTGCACGAAAAACGAGGAGGGAGGAGGGACGAGTCTATTTTAGGCAGGTGGGAGTGTTTTTATAGGGTAGGGGCTAGGGTTTGGAGGGTTTAGACCATTTTCAGACCGTTCGATCGCGATCGGACGGCTCAGGTCATGGGGTAGGCTAGGTGGTCTGCGGTGGTTATGTAGATAGGCTAGTTGGAGATGATAGGGAGGTTTGCAGCCCGTGACACGAGGTTTTAAAACACCGAAAAACGTCCGACGAATAATCGATGACTGCACTGCTATGACTAACCGTTCAGGTATCGAACGAACTCGGAATGCGACAAAATTTGGCAGACAGTCTACCTACACTATAATAAGACCACACGTCAAGTTCCGACCCAATCCGAGAATATTTTTTGCACCCTTTAAAAACGGTTTTTTAAATGATTCCGCGGGCGCGTGCGTGTGTGGTTGGCCTCGAAACGGTCGACGACACAAACAGAGAGAACCGGCAGCTACAAATGGATGCAAGTTTTTGAAAATGAGTGACGGTGCTATGCAGATGATGCGAATGATGCAATGATGAACGCGACAACCAGACGAAACACAGACGAGAATGGAAATAAAAGGGGATCTTCTAGAGCGTCGGTCCCGGGCTGTTACATCTCAGGATAGAGCGGTACCGCCTGGAGGTGGTATGGCGAACTCCGATGGTGGAAGAGTATCTCCCAAGGCACCCACGCTATGGCTGATAGGTTGGCTTGGCTGGGGCTGCCTGCCAGGGGCGAGGCTTCTGGTTGTTTGAGCTACCCTTGCTGAGCATCTTGCGCTTGCAAGTGTCGTCTATGGCACGACGCTTGTCTTCCAGCATGAGGGCCTTGTTCACCAAGTCGAAAAAGGTACGACAGTCGCAAACGTTGAGCTGGTAATGCAGGACCTATTGTAGTCCTTCCATGAAGCGTTCCTTCTTGGCAGCCTTCGTGCTGACATCTTCAGGTGCATACCTTGACAGGGGGTTGAACTTCCGCAGGCACTCCTTGAGAGAGCCACTTCCTTGCTTCAGCGCTCGGAAGTCTCTCTTCTTGATAGCCATGATCCTAGAAGGAATGTGGGCGATACGGAATCCTTCCTTGAAGTCATTCCACGTGATCACGCGTTCTCCTTGCATGACCTTGAATCCATCCCACCAAGCTCGACGGTACCTCCGAGGTAGTGAGAGGCATAAAGCACCTTCTCACGATCCTCATTGCAATTGACCAGTGCAAGGAGGTCCTCGATGGTGCAGATCTAGTCATCAGCATCCAAAGGTTCAGCAGTCTCGGTGAAGATTGGGGGCAAGTTCCTCATGAACTCAGACAACGTGGAGTGGCCATTGCCGTTCCTGCCTTGCTGCTGGTTGTTCACAAGGGCCTGAGCCATCTGCTGGATAGCAGCATTGCTGGCCTGGCACTCCTCCCAGAGAACTTGGAGAAACTGAGCTATGGTCATCTTCTCCGGTGGAGGTGGTGGCGGGGGAATATCGCCATGTGGCTGCTCCTGGTGTTCTCCAGCATGAGCAGCCCCACCAGCTCCTTGTTGCTGGCTTGAGTTGCCGGCTTCAGGGTTGGTGAAGGAGCTGTTGCGGGTAGCAGTCACCATCTTGTTTGGAGCAGCCAAGTCAAACAACTATGATAGATGAGAGGAAAAGCAACAATGGAAAAGCGCACCTAAGGGGGTTGGTCAAGTGCAAGTGTATTAAAACAAAGGTCGAAAGACTAACAACATATATTAAGATAGACGACGGAGTCGCTTACACGTTGCCTATGGCAAAAGCGCGACTTGCATCGAATCACAAACAACAAAACAAACAACAAGCACACATGGTTTCATATGAACCATTACAAGGACTCGACTTCGCATGAGGGATACATGATTGATCCTACCCTAGGGTTCTCGGACTTAGGTGGTGGAGTGCTCGGTCTCGTAGTCATGCTCCTCTGGGTCTTCCTCCTATTCATCATCTGAACGGGCATCATTCCTAGTCGAAGGGGTCGGGGAACGATGAGGTCCATCCCGATGACGCTTTGTAGGCGGGTCGGTGAAGAGCTCACGGTACTCCTTCGCACTCATGCAACGACGACGTGTGGGTGCATCACTAGCTGGGGGTACTCCTCCTCGATACGTGACAGCTGGCCGTCCCTCAGGGGCTCCATCCTTCGTGATCTTGTCTGGCTTCGTCTTGGCTTGCCGAAGTAGCTCTCGGGTGTGATGAAGTTCCTCGCGGAACTTCACGGACTCCTTCATCAGGTTATGAACCAGGCTATCGGCAGAGAGGCTGAAGTAGGTCTGGAACCTGAGTTGTGTGCCATCCTCCTTGGTCGGAATCAGCGTCCAACTCTCACCAAGGCCGTCCTTCCTCGAGGGAAGGTAGAGAGTAGCCGGCTTGTCAGCCATCTCTGGAATGATGTCTCAAAGGTGTAGGAGTGCCTTGCGCGCAGCTGTCTCGACTGCGAGTATCAAGGTCTCCATATGTGGTCCTTCAAAGAACCAACTGGTCAGGGTTTCGTTTGCCTTCACGACCACGTCTACGTGGTACTCCTTCATGATGGCATCGACCCAGTGCTCGTGGTAGAGAAAAATGGGTGGTTGGCGAAACTGGCACTTCTCCAAGCTATCCCCAAGGAGTAAGCGAAATTTGGTCGTCAGGAAGGCTTCGGGTACGACGACCATCTACAAAGGTTTGAAAGGAGGAGAGTCAGCAGAGTGTTGTGTGAAGATGAGAAGATGTAAATAGTGCAGAATTCCTAAGTACAAATGCCAGGTGTAGTTTTGAAAGTCGGTTTTATCCTGGCTAACGTCCATGCTAACTAAGGGCTGCCTACAGTCAGGATGACTCTGATACCAGCTCTGTGGGGACCCCAATTTGTAAGTCGTGATCACCGAATGCACGTGTGCAGTTGATCCAAGAGATCAGTGCTCACTGAACACACAGCTGAATAACAAGAGTCTTACATCCATACTTAACGTCTTACACAAATAATGACCATGAAGGTCTTAGTCTTACATAGATAGGGTCACGATGGCCAAACACTTAAAATAGAACAAGCAGCGGAAATCTTGGTCGAAAGCGTGAACCCATGCCATCTGCCTTAACCTACAAGCATTCTGACTGGGAAGCGTCCTAGTTCGCATGTTCGTCTCCAACGAACTCTTCAACATACTCCTGTTCTTCCATGCCTGGCCAATTAAATAACCAGTGGCAAGCCAATGAGTACTTTGAATGTACTCGCAAGCAACCCAAGTTGTGGAACAAGGTAACAATGATGCATGATATAGCACTAATAGGTAATTTGGCGGAAAGCTAGTTTTAAATGCAATGATATGATCAAATAACCAGTAAGCATGCATCAACACCGGGCAAATATCCATATGAACAAGATACCGATATCATCATAAGTTGGGGTTGAACCCTCGTGTTCATTCATCATGCTAAGTCATTGGACTTAGATCACTTCCCATGCTAAGTCATCGGTCTTAGCTCAAGTACCAACTTGTCACCGTCACATACATACTCACACCAAGTTTCCTGAAAACACCTGGACATAGTTTAAGAAGGACCTTCAACTATCCATGACCGCGGACGCGGCTATTCGAATAGTTTTACACTCTGCAGAGGTTGCACACTTTACCCACAAGACTCGGGGAACTTCCGTGTCATCCACGACTCGCGGTATATAACATACCCGAGGTAAGCACTCGAACAATGCCTTTCCCATGGTGATACTAAACAAAGAGTCCACTCGTTGGTGCCATCCCTCAAGATATACATCACTCGTATCATCCATGAGGGCATGCAACGGTGTGCCCGGTGCCTGTAAAGACAGCGCATGACCTTCCAGTATGGGATGACCCCATCTCAAGAGTGACCACTTCACTCTTGCCACTAGTAATGCGGGCTCCTTGCTAGTACCAACCATAGTAATCAACAAAGACCTGTCTCATAAGGGGTCTCGTGGTTGCGCATGTAAGGTTGGGATGGTTAGCAGACCTTAAATCTAATCCGTTTTCAAAAACACACACCCACTCACCTGTTCTGGCATACCACTTCTTTCTCAAGTGGCTACCCAACTCCTCATCATCTCCCTCGGGCATTAGTGTCACCCGATAGGGTTTTCGAAAAGTCTTTGAAATCATCTCTTCCCTTCCATCACTATGCATAGATCCCGATCCCACTTGAGTAGCATCTACTAGCATCCTAACTACACCCGCCCGCATAACCCTCATAAGGTGGTAGGGTCATGCATGATGCAAGTGTCGATGGTAAGAGTGTCGGAAACAACCCACCGAAGGGGTCACTACTCCACATGATCAAATATGATGAAAGTAAGGTGTTATATGACATGCAATAAAAATGGTTTCTTATCATGGTCAAAGGGCTGCTTGCCTGGCTCAACAAAGTCTCCGGGGTCTTCGAAGTATTTGGGTCCACCTTCTTCGTCAACCGTGCAATCTATCGTCGCGAAATAAAGCGATAAAAATAAGAAACACACAAAAACAAAGCACTCAAACTACTATCAAAAATGTTAACCTACTCTGATAAATACTAAATGTCATACTAAAAATATTCTCCTATGGTTTTGTTGTGCAAAACATTTTGGAAACTAAATAAAAGAGGCAAAAAGGTGCCTAAATATAGATTTTAAAATAAAATAGTACTAAAAATATTTTCAAACATTTTACAAATAGAACTAATAAATTCTATGGATTATTTCAATATTTAAGGTGGAAGAAATATGGGCATTGGAAAAATATTCAGGTCTGTGGAATTTTTGGAAGTTGAAGAAAAAGGAAAAAGGAAAAAGAAGCGGGCACAGTGCCCTGGCCGGAGGCGGCCAGCTACTAGGCCTGCCCATAGGCCAACTAGCCCAGGTAAATCGGCACGCGCACGCGCGTTCGAACCTGACGGTTGGGCCCCGTAGGCCAGCGACAAAGAGAGGAGGGGGAGGGAGGTGAGGATGGCAGGCGGGCCCCGCCTGTCATCTTCAACCTCGAGACAAGGAGGCCGACATGCTCACCGGCGATGATGCAGGGCATGGCGATGGCAGGCGAAGGCGGGGCTGAGCTCAGCGTAGACCCGCCGTTCCTCTGGAGGTCGAAGGAGCACCTGGGCGGACGGAGTCGCCGGCTGAAAGGATCAATATGGTTGACTAGAGGGGGGGTGAATAGGAAACTAACACTTTTTAACTTTTCTTTAAGAATTAAGGTTTAGCATCAAATAAGTTAGCTAGATGTGCAACTAGATGAATAACCTATATGATGCTAATCACAACAAGTGCACAAGCAAGCAAGGGATATAACACCATAAAAGCTTGCAAGAAGTAAAGATGCGAGATAACCAAAAGTGGAGCCGGTGGAGACGAGGATGTGTTACCGAAGTTCCTTCCCTTGTGGGAAGTACGTCTCCGTTAGAGCGGTGTGGAGGCACAATGCTCCCCAAGAAGCCACTAGGGCCATCATATTCTCCTCACGCCCTCACACAATGCGAGATGCCGTGATTCCACTATTGGTGCCCTTGAAGGCGGCGACCGAACCTTTACAAACAAGGTTGGGGCAATCTCCACAACTGAATTGGAGGCTCCCAACGACACCACGAAGCTTCACCACAATGGAATGTGGCTCCGAGGTGAGCTCAACCGTCTAGGGTGATCAAACACCCAAGAGTAACAAGATCCGCAAGGGATTAGTGGGGGGAATCAAATTTCTCTTGGTGGAAGTGTAGATCGGGGCCTTCTCAACCTATACCTAGGAAATCAACAAGATTGATTGGCTAGGGAGAGAGATCAGGCTAAAATGGAGCTTGGAGCAACAATGGAATTTGGGAAGGAAGAGGTGAGCTTCTTGGAGAAGAAGACCTCCCTTTTATAGTGGGGGATAAGAACCAGCCGTTATCCACTCCCTCAGCCCCTTGCGTCACGGTAATACCGCACCAGCCGTTATCCACTCCCTCCTTTTTATGGTACTAACGTGCGGGCTTGCGGTACTACTACAGCCCTATGCGATACTACTGCTCGCGCGGGAGTAACTGGCCCTAGCCATTTGCACAGGACAACAAGCGGTAGAACCGCCGGAGCGGTACTACCGCGAGCCCGTGTGGTACTACCGCACGGTCGGCAGAGGCAGGCACTGGAGGTGCATAGAAGTAAAAAATACTTCTGGGCCAACCTCCGTAGAGGGAAACTCTGCGAAAAAGTCCGGCATGGTAGTACCGGACATGAATCATGGTACTACCATAATAGTGCCGATGTAAAAAATTACATCCGTGCCTACTACCGCAGGTGCAAGTGCCAGGGCAGGAGCCAGCGGTACTACCGCTCCACGGGGCGGTACTACCGCACCAGCGTCACGGTACTACCGCACCAGCCACGGTATTACCGCACCAGCCACGGTACTACCGCACCAGCCACGGTATTACCATGCAGGCTTGCGGTACTACTTCAGCCCTACGCGGTACTACCGCTCGCGCAGGAGTAACTGGCCCTGGCCATTTGCACAGGACAACAAGCGGTAGAACCGCCGGAGCAGTACTACCATGAGCCCATGCGGTACTACTGCACGGTTGGCAGAGGCAGGCACTGGAGGTGCACGGAAGTAAAAAATTACTTTCGTGCCAACCTCCGCAGAGGGAAACTCTGTTCAAAAGTCCGGCACGGTTGTACCGGACGTGAATCACGGTACTACCGTAATAGTGCAGATGTAAAAAATTACATATGTGCCTACTACCGCAGGTGCAAGTGCTAGGGCAGGAGCCAGCGGTACTACCACTCCACGGGGCGGTAATACTGCTAGCACCAGCAGTACTACCGCTCCCTTGAGCGGTACTACCACAGACCACTGAACTCAAACACGTAGCAGGCTTTCCTTTTGCACAGTGAAGGAAAACGAGTTGGAGATCCATTGAAGAGAGGGAAAGGTGGTGCAAAGGAATAGATGTGTACGTGTTGATTTCACCCAGACCTTTCCGAAGTGGACCCCCTCTTAATAGTATGGCTTTCCTACGACTCAAATCCACCGAAAGGAAATGTAGAGAACAACCGTCTTCGAGAGATCTGTCAAGACCCTGATCCTAAGTCATATAAATCCATACTATAACATATCACATCACGTTGCGGCCTCACGCACGGTAAGCTCCACGGCTGCAGCCTTACCTTAGCGAGGACCGTTTGCGTCTTTTGGCTCACGTATGCGAACATGTCGCTGGCAATCAAACGACAAAGAACCCGGGCCGACATGACTAGTCATAGAACCCAAGTGGCACATCCGTACGGAAACAGGCATACGTAACCCAACAATGCAGGTGTCGGCCTCAAGCGTGTGTAGACGAGTCGTAGCAAGCTACAAGGACTCCATTACACCATGGGACATAAATGCTTTCACTGCAGGTAGACGAGTCGTAGCAGGCTACAAGGACTCCATTACACTGTGAGACATTTCCCCAAACGGACAGACACAACAGCAAAGAAGGATACATGCCAGTCAATCAATGTGTCCAAAGCAGTAGCAAGCTACCATGGCTCGGTGGAAGCACAAAGAGGTAGCTTCCCGTAAAAAGTACAACTAAAGGCACACGACTAGGTGTCGGATCCCATACATATCGTTGCACGTCACACGTATGCACGACATGCCCAATATGCATAGATACAACTATGGCATCACAACATAACCATACAACAACACAACTTTTATTTAAGAGGCTCAGACGAGCCTTGGATAATATGTTCTTACAGGTAGGGGTCACATGACCCGACACTCAAGTCATACAAACAAGTTCATACAAACCAAGCGGAAGCATAAAGCTGTCTCAGTACAGATATATGAAAGGGTAAAAAGGCAAATGGCCTGACTATCTACAGCCCGCCACAGGGCATAGGTCGTAGCTGGGACACCAGCTATTCGGCATCGCCGATATCTAGAAAGAACCCACCTGATGTGTCCTGGGTCTCATCTGCAACATTTATTAAGCAAACGTGAGTACAAACGTACTCAGCAAGTCTTTAAAACAGACCTAGTCTATTCATGCTCATGTATCAACAAGGGGGGTGGTGGAGTTTGTGCAACAATGCCAGCTTTGACTCATGGCTAACCTACACTACACAGTTTTAACTCTTTGTTTACTTTTTAGATATCGCACACGAGTCCACTAACTCCATGACAATACACCACCATGGGTTCACTTCCCTCTTCTGGGAGAGTGCCATCCACGGTACTCGCACTTGTCTTGATATTTTTATGAGTATCCATTTGATTATCTATGAACAACATAAGCTTTCCAAGTAGTCCGTATCCGAGGACGCGGCTATTCGAATAGTTTCATACCCTACAGGGGTGTACTTCTTCACACACGCTCTCGCCACTTATCGCTGTGTGCTCATAAAACCATGCACCTTGGCAACCTTCAAGCGGAAGCCCAGCGAGGGAGTCGGCCACGGTCGTCAATCACATAAGACCTCTAGTCTAGGCTATCGCCTATTTGAGATTGAACCTGCACGGAAGTCCAACCGAAGTTTCCGCTACGGCCCCAAACGATGTGCGCAGGGTTTCGAAGCCCACCATTTGGGTGACCCTTTGTACACTGTGCCACTGCCTACCGCGTCGTAACCCACCCCTAGGGCCAGAGCTAAGCACGGACTCTAGCATGCTATAAACACCTGAAACTACTTGCAACTCCTGGACTAAGGACTAAGCGACTGATGAGTCGAGAGGGGTCGAGTTACCGGAATGCAATGTGTGGTAGTAACTAGTCTTGGATCACAAACACGGAACTCAGTTCCTAAGAACGGTCCCAATGAGACAATCCGCTATGTACTCCTACATAGCCTCTCATCGCTACCTTTACCAAATTGGGTTCATCATAAGCTTATCACATCGGAACAACAATGTTTCACTCCAGTTCATCACCCAGATGAATCAAACCTGACACAACTCTAAGCATAGCAAGCATAGCAGGCAAAGTAAGCTAAGCACATCATGGCACAAGCATCTACCAGGTATGCTAGGTTGTAAGGTTTAGTTATTTACTGCGACAATGACAGGTCATGCAAAAGAATAGGTTCTTCTACCGTGTATGACAGACATATGAGCGTTTGTCCTAATGCAATATACAAGAGCATGAGCGAGAGAGTGGGATGTTATTGGAATGATCAAGGGGGTTGCTTGCCTTGCTGGGTAGCGGGAAGGTTCTCTCGTTCGTTGGAATACTCGGGGGTATCCTCAGAAGCAGGGCCTACCGCAATGCAGATAAATAGCATTCAATACACTCTAGTGCAACAATATGATGCATGATCATGACACGGTAGCATGTATGGATGAGCTAATGCAACTAGTGTCCAAGTTAATTTTAAGTGAGTTTGAATATAGGTTCAAAATCGTTCTTCATTTCAAATTCCATATGCTAACCTATTAATAAATGTCAAGGTTCATCTACATAGGTTGCTCTAACATGCATGATAGTAGCACCATTCGATTCATTGGATTTTTTTGATAAATTTCATATATAAAAATTATTTTCATCTGATTTATAGATTAATTTATATGAATTTTCAAAGTTTTTAACAATTTTTGGAATTATTTTAAAACTGGAAAATGAAATATGACGTCAGCCTGACGTCACTATGACGTCAGCTGGTCGGCTGACCAGGCCAGGTCAAACCTGACGTGCGAGGCCCGCACGTCAGTGACGCGGGCCTAATCCCCGCACTGACCAGGGTTTGACCCGTAGGTGGGGCCCACTGTTTAGTGGCTGGGGGCCTAATTAAGAGGGGGATTAGCCCCTAATGGCCGGTCACGTCGGTGCCCACCGGAGCGGGGCCGCCGCCGACCAACAGCACGGCGGCGACCAGCCGGAGTTGCGCCTCTAGTGATCATTTGGTGCACGATGGCACCGGGAGGTAGCCCGTGCATGCGCACGTCTAGTAGGGCAGCAGAGGGGGCTCGGGGTCGCCGGAGACGATGACCACGTCGAGCCGAGCGGCGACAACGGCTCGGGCAGGACCGGGCACGACGCTACAGGCTGCGGGAGGTGGAGCTATGGGCGGCTACGGGCTCCTAGGGACGCTACGAGCACGAGCCTGTGGCCAGGAGCAAGCTTTGGCCGCTGTGGCCATGGCTACGCCATGGCCGGCGGCGAGCTCCGCTCGGCTCTGGCTACCGATGGGGCTAGAGGAGGGGAACAGCGACGGAACCAGGGGGAAACGGACTGGGGCCTCACCGAAGGGGCTTCTGGCACCATGGCATGGTCGGGACGCACGGAGGGCGGCGAATCGCCGGCGGCTTCAGTCCGGCGAGGGGGAAGCAGGGGAGAGGGGAAGAGAGGATTGGCGAGGTGGAACGGGTCCAAGCGGCGGCGGAGCCTATCCTCTCGCCAGCGCGACGAGGAGGCGGCCAACCAGGCAGGGAGGAGGTGGCCAGCGCGTGGCCATGGCCGGCTGCGGTGGAGGCACGCAGCTGCTTCTCCTCCTGGTAGGAGGAAGAAGACGCTGCTGCCCCCCATGGGCTGGGCCTCTTCTTCAGGTAAGCCCAGGTGGGTTTTTCTCCCCCCCTTTTCTTTATTTGCATTCTTTTCTAATTTATGACATTTTTTTTATTTTATTTTTAGGCACATATGCTATTTTAGAATATCCCAAATATTTTATAGATTGTAGTTTGTATATTTCAAACTTATCTGAAAAGTTTCAGGATATTTTGAAAACTAAAATAATGATAATGCTTTATTTGATATTTTCAGAAGCTTTATCATTTATTTTTTAAATTGCTATAGTTGTTCAAATATTTTAAATGACCCCTTGTATAATCATGTCCATATTTATCAGGCATAGGGGACATTTTAGATGGGCATTTTGGATTTGTTGAATTTTCACAAACTTTGAATTGGTTTGATTCAAATGAGGGTTTGGGGTTTCCTTTAGTCCCCATTTCATGTTGATGCAAAAATGATATATGATGCACACACACATGCTGTCCTATGACAACTAGCTAGGGATGTGACAACTCACCCCCACTCAAAAGAATCTCGTCCCGAGATTTTGAAGTCGTCGGGAAGAGTGCGAGGTTCTCTAGTCGAAGACGATCTTCTCTTTCCCATATGGCCTCCTTTTCAGAATGGTGTGACCGCTGAACCTTGAGAAACTTGATGTTCCGTCGCCGAGTGGTACGCTCAGCTTGATCAAGAATACGAATAGGGTATTCTCGATATGTAAGGTTATCTTGGAGATCAAGCGCTTCGTGGTCTACCTCACGGACAGGGTCCGAGAAGCAATGCCTGAGTTGCGAGATGTGGAAGACATCATGAAATTTGGAAAGATGTAGTGGAAGTTCCAATTGGTAGGCAACCTCTCCTCGTTTTGCAAGAATGCGAAAAGGTCCAATGTAATGAGGAGCCAACTTGCCCTTGATACCGAATCGATGGGTACCCTTGAGAGGCGTAACCCGAAGGTAAGCCTTCTCGTCAACTTCATAGGTCATAACCTTATGATGGCGATCATATTGGCTCTTTTGACGAGATTGGGCTGTTTTCAACTTTTCACGAATAATGCTAACTTGCTCCTCTGCATCCTGGATCATATCCGGGCCAAAGAGTTACCTCTCTCCGATTTCTGACCAGTTAAGAGGTGTTCGACACCTTCGTCCATAGAGAACTTCAAAAGGGGCTTTGCCCAAGCTTGATTGATAACTATTGTTATATGCAAATTCGGCAAATGGAAGACATTTCTCCCATTTCATACCGAAGGATATAACACAAGCTTGGAGCATGTCTTCGAGAATTTGATTGACTCACTCAACTTGACCACTTGATTGCGGGTGGAAAGCAGTGCTAAAGGATAGATGAGTCCCCATAGCGGTTTGAAAACTTTCCCAGAATCGGGAAGTAAAGATACTTCCACGGTCTGAGTTAATCTCCAATGGAACACCATGAAGAGAAACTATTCGAGAAACATATAACTCCACTAGCTGGCTAGCAGTTATACTCTCCCGAACAGGAAGAAAATGAACCACTTTGAAAAGGCGGTCCATGACCTCAAAGATAGCATTATTCCCTCTCTTAGTCCTGGGAAATCCGGTAATGAAATCCATACCGACCTTATCCCATTTCCATTCAGGAATAGCTAAAGGTTGAAGGCTGCTAGCAGGCCTTTGATGTTCGGCTTTCACGCGACGACAAACGTCGCAATTAGCAACGAACTGAGCAATTTCTCTCTTCATCCTAGTCCACCAGAACCTCTGGCGTAGGTCCTGATACATCTTGGTACTACCCGGATGAATTGTGAGAGGAGAATCATGAGCCTCCTTAAGAATCAACTGTCGTAGATGTTGCTTCTTTGGGATCACCAAGCGGTTCTCAAAGAAGACACACCCCAATCATCATTCGAGAAGCATCTAACGTTACCCTTCTTAATGTTTTCTTGATCCGAGATATCCCGACATCATGCTTCTGGGATTCTATAATTTGATCCGTAAGAGTAGGTTTCGCCACCAGGTTGGATAGAAATCCACGGGGAACAATGTGGAGGTTTAACTTCTGAAATTCATCATGGAGAAGATGTTGACCTTGTTGCAACATTAGGTTGTTACAATAAGACTTACGACTTAGTGCATCAGCCATAACATTGGCTTTCCCCGTGGTGTAAGTTATCCCTAAGTCGTAATCTGTAATCAACTCAACCCACTGTCTTTGCCTGAGATTCAAATCCGGCTGGGTGAAAATATATTTCAGACTTTGGTGATCAGTGTAAATTTCGTAACGATTACCCACAAGGTAATGTCGCTAGGTTTTCAGTGCATGGACCACAGCTGCAAGCTCAAGATCATGTGTTGGATAATTATCTCATGTGGACGCAACTGTCAAGATGCATATGCAATCACATGACGATCTTGCATGAGAATGCAACCTAATCCTTGTCGCGAGGCGTCGCAATAGATAACAAAGTCCTTAGAGAAGTCTGGTGGCACCAGAACAGGAGCAAAGGTCAGTCGTCTTTTCAACTCCTGAAAACTGCGCTCGCATTGTGGAGTCCACTCGAACTTTATCTTTCTTGAGGAGTTCAGTCAGAGGTTTCGCAACCTTGGAGAAATTCTCAACAAAGCGGCGACAATAGCTCGCTAAGCCAAGGAAACTCCGAACTTGCTTAACCGATTCAGGTTGAGTCCAATCAAGGACGGCCTGAACTCTCTCGGGATTGACAGCAATACCCTTACGAGAGATCACGTGGCCCAGATAGGTCACTTCTGGCAACCAAAATTCACACTTGGAGAATTTGGCATACAGACGACGCTCTCGAAGTTTCATCAATACCAGCCTTAGATGCTCGGCATGTTCCTGTTCGTTCTTTGAGTAGATGAGTATATCGTCGAGGTAAACGATGATGAATTAATATAGATACTCCATGAAGATCGAATTCATCAAGCGAGAGAAGGTGGCTGGAGCATTGGCTAAACCGAAGGACATGACGGTGTACTCGTATTGGCCATAACGAGTAATAAAAGCTGTTTTTGGAATGTCCCCATTTCTAATTCTGATTTGATGGTATCCCAACCTCAATTCCATTTTGGAAAAGACAGAGGATCCAGCGAGTTGATCATACAAACCGTTGATCCTGGGGAGCGGATACTTGTTCTTAATGGTGACTAGATTCACTGGCCGATAATCCGCAACCATCCGATCCGATCCATCCTTCTTCTTGACGAAGAGGATGGGACAAGCCCAAGGAGAAGAACTAGGACGGATGAAACCTTTCTTCAAAGCCTCATCGAGTTGAATTTTAAGTTCGGCTAGTTCTATGGGTGCCATCTTATAGGGTCTTTTGTCTATTGGGACAGTCCCGGGAATGAGCTTTATCACAAACTCAACATCTGTGACAGGTGGAATTCCTGGCAGTTCTTCTGGAAATACATCCGAAAAGGTCACGGACTACCAAAATATCTTCTAACTCTGGAAGAGGGCTAGCATTGAGGGAATAGAGTTGGCGCTTGGGTGCTCGAGTGGAGACATTAACTATCTCACCCGATGGATGTGTAAGTTGAACATTTCTAGAATTAGTATCAATCTTAGCATAGTGGGCTTTCATCCAATCCATGCCTAGAATGATATTGATGTCCGAAGACTTGAGGGCTATCAAAGATTCTAGGAAGACTAGCCTATCCACCAGAATGTCATTCACCTTAGAAGTTTGCCACTTTGAACCAGGAGTCTAAACTACTAAAGAAGGAGGCATATCAAAAAAAGACATGTTATCCAACTATGCATAACTTTCTGAGATGAAAGAATGAGATGCCCCAGTATCAAATAGAACAGATGCTGGATGACTATTGACAAGGAGCGTACCTAGGATAACATCAGTATCCTCAAAGGCTTCCTCAACAGAGACATAATTCACTGATCCACGAGCAGGAGCTGGCTTCACATAGAAGGCTTTTACCGGCTTCCCACGTCCAGCGGGCTTAGCATTGTTCTGAGGAAACTCACGGGAGTAGTGTCCTAGTTCCCCACATTTGTAGCAGACAACGGTGGCACGGGGAGCAACATTGATAGGCGGACCTCCAAATGGCCTGGCTGGAGGGTTGGGTTGAGCTGGGCGAGGCGCCTGGAAGGATGGCCTCGCCGTGTGTCTTGGCGGCAGAGCTGCATTGGGCACCCACACGTTTGTTGGAGCCTGATCCAGATGCGGGGTTGAAGTCACGATTGTGCTTCCTCATGGCCTCATAGTCGGTCTGTCCAGTCTCGACATTGATAGCCTTGTTAACAAGAGCCTATAAGGTTGTACACTCATGCAGGCGCAAATCTCGACCGAGCTCAGGGTTAAGTCCCTTGTGGAACCTAGCCTGTTTCTTGGCATCAGTTGAAACTTCCTCCGGAGCATAGCGAGCAAGATTGACGAACTCACGGCTATAGGCATCCACTGACAGTCTGCCCTGGGTGAAAGCACAAAATTCCTCTCTCTTGCGATCCATCAGCCCTTCCGGGATGTGATGGGTAC
Organism: Hordeum marinum; assembly: GCA_022496015.1. Taxonomy (NCBI): domain Eukaryota; kingdom Viridiplantae; phylum Streptophyta; class Magnoliopsida; order Poales; family Poaceae; genus Hordeum; species Hordeum marinum. The sequence goes on along the minus strand of CM039678.1, from coordinate 306,809,181 downwards.
GAAATGCTACACTGAATTCTGCCCGAGTTGGTGCAGGGCCTTCGGGACGCATGGCTTCATAGCTTTCCCACCACAGATTGGCGGGTCCTTCGAGAAAGTAGGTAGCAAAGGTCACCTTGTTGGCCTCGAACACATTGACAGCCCGGGATCTTGCGGAACATGCTCGTCAGCCAGTCATTCGTGTCGAGTGGGTCGACCGAATGATGATACTTAGGTGGGCACAGCTTGACGAAATCACCGAGTGACACGCCATCATTGTGATCATTGCGGGGAGCACGTGCCGTGTTCTGCTAAATTCGTTCCAACAGCATGTTGGTCTCCCTTTTGTCCCGTTCAGCTTCTAGCATCACTTCTGCCAAAGATGGCACATGTGGTAGGTTCTCTTGCCTTGGCTGGCTTCCCTCGCCCTGCTCGGGGGCATGCATGGGGTTATTCCTAGTTGCCACCATCCTGGGAAAACAAACCCACAACTTAGACATAGAGGACATCAACTCTAAGACATGAGATAAGGAATGTACTGGACAACATGGCATGCAGGGTAAACACCCAACAACATGGAAATAACAACTGCCATATGAACACCATGATTCATACACACCATGACATAGTTCAGTACAAGCCCAAGCTGAAATACAAACTACGGAGAGATGACACAACTCATCGGAGGCATTACAATCTTCCTACACATTATCTATCTACACCTCCAGAGCTCAACTCTCAACCCAAGTCATATCCCACAAGACACGCAGGACTGTGGCGATACGAGTACTACCATACTAGTACTAACATCCATGTACTCAAGCAGCGCCATAGAATGCCTCATATAGGTTACCCCCGTGACCCGAAAGCTGAACCTGAGGATCTGGAAACATCCTAGCCTGCAATTCGTAGAAACCATAAGGACACGGATGTGTCCTTGGTCCCCTTGTCGGCGGCAACAACGGTCCTCGAAGACGGGTGATGCCTCCAACATCGGGCCAGTCTATGTGTGCTGGCAGATGAGTCCGCGGTGGGGTCAGCATCTCCAAATCTCCATAGCCTGTCTACACAACATGTGCCAACTACGTCAGGGCTATCCAATGACGTGCACGGGTAGCATAAAGCTCCATGCGAAGGGCACGTGCATCATGGTCCCTGTTCTCCAACATCTGAGCTGTCACCTGCAGCCTAAGGTCCTCATGAGAACAATCATAGTAGGTTGCTCTAAGATAGCCATCCTCTCCTCCCATGGAAGCAAGAACATAACAGAACTCTGTGTTCTGAAGAAGACCATGGTGAAACCTCATGATAGTCAGCATGGTGTAGGCGGCCTCCTGAACTGCCATGTCTATGGTGACACCTAGTCCATAAGTCCAGTGAAGCGGCTCTGAAGCTCCAGGATATGAAGGATATATCTTAACAGTACACAAATACTAACTCTGGTTGAAATCTCGATACTGTTCCTCCATGGTGTACTCTGGGTACCAACGGTAACCAACCTCCATCATAACTCTAACCAACATGGCCGTGTGACCCGGTACATCGATGCACCTGGTCAGACGGACCACCTGACGGGAAGGACGAGGGGGCATCTGAAACAGAGAATGATGCAAAGACATTAGAGATTCTAGCAGAAATTGGACAGCATAACGTCTGTAATTGCTGATAAAGGATTTTGAGACAACTGCAAAAGATTGGAAAAACATATCCACTCGACTTTCTAGACTCAAATCTCTTCTCCATCTGTTTGTCACACCAACAATACTCAAGTACCGACATACACTTGCAAACAAGCTAGCTAGTAGACCCTGGGTAGTAACTCGTCATCCTAAGCAATAGATGAGAAGCCTGGTTCTTATCCCCGTAGAAAAGGTGAGAATGACTAAGAATAGAATAACTTGGGAAGAGGAGTAAAAAGAGCCTTATGTTCCCTTCCACAATCAATTCCCCTACTTTTCTATAGTGTTTCTAAACTCAACTTTGACCACTTTGGCTTGGTAGTCCTACAGTCAGTTAGGCTCTGATACCAACACTGTCGAGACCTCTATCCTAAGTCATATGAATCCATACTATAACATATCACATCACTTTGCGGCCTCATGCATGATAAGCTCCACGGCTGCAGCCTTACCTTAGCCAGGACCGTTTGCGTCTTTTGGCTCACGTATGCGAACATGTCGCTGGTAATGAAACGACAGAGAACCCGGGCCGACATGACTAGTCATAGAACCCAAGTGGCACATCCGTACGGAAACAGGCATATGTGACCCAACAATGCAGGTGTCGACCTCAAGCGTGTGTAGACGAGACATAGCAAGCTACAAGGACTCCATTACACCGTGAGACATAAATGCCATCACTGCACGTAGACGAGTCGTAGTAGGCTACAGGGACTCCATTACACTGCGAGACATTTCCCCAAAGGGACAGACACAACAACAAAGAAGGATACATGCCGGTTAATCAATGGGTCCGAAGCAGTAGCAAGCTACCATGGCTCGGTGGAAGCACAAAGAGGCAGTTTCCCGTAGAGTACTACTAAAGGCACACGACTAGGTGTCGGATCCCATACATATCGTTGCACGTCACATGTACACACGACATGCCTGATATGCATAGATACAACTATGGCATCACAACATAACCATACAACAACACAACTTTTATTTAAGAGACTCAGACGAGCCTTGGATAATATGTTCTTACAGGTAGGGGTCACATGACCCGACACTCAAGTTATACAAACAAGTTCATACAAACCAAGCGGAAGCATAAAGATGTCTAAGTACAGAGAGATGAATGGGTAAAAAGGCACATGGCGTGACTATCTACAGCCCGCCACACGGCATAGGTCGTAGCTGGGACACCAGCTATTCGGCATCGTTGACATCAAGAAAGAACCCACCTGATGGGTCCTGGGTCTCATCCGCAACATTTATTAAGCAAATGTGAGTACAAACGTACTCAACAAGTATTTAAAACAGACCTAGTCTATTCATGCTCATGTATCAACAAGGGTGGTGGTGGAGTTTATGCAGCAATGCCAGCTTTGACTCATGGCTAACCTACACTACACAGTTTTAACTATTTGTTTACTTCTTAGATATCGCACACGAGTCCACTAACTCCATGACAATACACCACCATGGATTCACTTCCCTCTTCTGGGAGAGTGCCATCCACAGTACTCACACTTGTCTTCATATTTTTATGAGTAACCATTTGATTATCTATGAACAACATAAGCTTTCCAAGTAGTCCATATCCGAGGACGCGACTATTTGAATAGTTTCATAACCTGCAGTGGTGTACTTCTTCACACATGCTCTCGCCACTTATCGCTATGTGCTCATAAAACCATGCACCTTGGCAACCTTCAAGCGGAAGCCCAGCGAGGAAGTCGGCCACGACTGTCAATCACATAAGACCTCTATTCCAGGCTATCACCTATTTGAGATTGAACCCGCACGGAAGTCCGGCCGAAGTTTCCGCTACGGCCCCAAACGATGTGCGCAGGGTTCCGAAGCCCACCATTTGGGTGACCCTTGGTACACCGTGCCACTGCCTACCGCGTCATAACCCACCCCTAGGGTCAGCGCTACACACGGCCTCCAGCATGCTATAAACACCTGAAACTACTTGCAACTCCTGGACTAAGGACTAAGCGACTGATAAGTCGAGAGGGGTCGAGTTACCGGAACCCAATGTGTGGTAGTAACTAGTCTTGGATCACAAACACGGAACTCAGTTCCTAAGAACGGTCCCAATGAGACAATCCGCTATGTACTCCTACATAGCCTCTCATCGCTACCTTTACCAAATCGGGTTCATCATAAGCTTATCACATCAGAACAACAATATTTCACTCCAGTTCATCACCCAGATGAATCAAACCTGACACAACTCTAAGCATAGCAAGCATAGCAGGCAAAGTAAGCTAAGCACATCATGGCACAAGCATTTACCAGGTATGCTAGGTTGCAAGGTTTAGTTATTTACTGCGACAATGACAGGTCATGCAAAAGAATAGGTTCTTCTACCGTGTATGACAGACATATGAGCGTTTGTCCTAATGCAATATACAAGAGCATGAGCGAGAGAGTGGGATGTTATTGGAATATTCAAGGGGGTTGCTTGCCTTGCTGGGTAGCGGGAAGGTTCTCTCGTTCGTTGGAATACTCGGGGGTATCCTCAGAAGCAGGGCCTACCGCAATGCAGATAAATAGCATTCAATACACTCTAGTGCAACAATATGATGCATGATCATGACATGATAGCATGTATGGATGAGCTAATGCAACTAGTGTCCAAGTTAATTTTAAGTGAGTTTGAATATAGGTTCAAAATCGTTCTTCATTTCAAATTCCGTTTGCTAACCTATTAATAAATGTCAAGGTTCATCTACATAGGTTGCTCTAACATGCATGATAGTAGCACCATTGGATTCATTGGATTTTTTGATAAATTTCATGTATAAATTAATTTCATCTGATTTACAGATTAATTTATATGAATTTTCAAAGTTTTAAACAATTTCTGGAATTATTTTAAAACTGGAAAATGAAATATGACGTCAGCCTGACGTCACTACGACGTCAGCTGGTCGGTTGACCAGTCCAGGTCAAACCTGACGTGCGGGGCCCACACGTCAGTGACACGGGCCTAATTCCCGCGCTGACTAAGGGTTGACCCGCAACTGGGGCCCACTGGTCAGTGGCTGGGGGCCTAATTAAGAGGGGGATTAGCCCCTAATGGCCGGTCACGTCGGCGCCCACCGGAGCAGGGCCGACGGCGACCAACAGCACGGTGGCAACCCGCCGGAGTTGCGCCTCCGGCGACCATTTGGTGCACGGATGGCATCGGGAGCTAGCCCGTGCATACGCGCATCTAGTAGGGCAGCAGAGGGGGCTCGGGTTGACCGGAGACGGTGACCACGTCGAGCCGAGCGGCGACGACGGCTCGGGCAGGACCGGGTACGGCGCTACAGGCTGCGGGAGGTGGAGCTACGGGCGGCTACGGGCTCCTGGGGATGCTACGAGCATGAGCCCATGGTCGGGAGCAAGCTTTGGCCGTTGTGGCCATGGCTACACCATGGCCGGCGGCGAGCTCCGCTCGGCTCTGGCTACCGATGGGCTAGAGGAGGGGAACAGCGACGGAACCAGGGGGAAACGGACCGGGGCCTCACCGAAGGGGCTTCTGGCACCGTGGCATGGTCGGGACGCACGGAGGGCGGCGAATCGCCGACAGCTTTAGTCCGGCAAGGGGGAAGCAGGGGAGAGGGGAAGAGAGGAATGGCGAGGGGGAACGGGTCCAGGCGGCGGCGGATCCTATCCTCTCGCCAACGCGACGAGGAGGCGGCCAGCCAGGCAGGGAGGAGGTGGCCAGCGCGTGGCCATGGCCGGCTGTGGTGGAGGCACGCAACTGCTTCTCCTCCTGGCAGGAGGAAGAAGATGTTGCTGCCCCCCGTGGGCTGGGCCTCTTCTTCAGGTAAGCCCAGGTGGGTTTTTCTCCCCCTTTTTCTCTATTTGCATTCTTTTCTAATTTATGACATTTGTTTTATTTTATTTTTAGGCACATATGCTATTTTAGAATATCCCAAATATTTTATATATTATAGTTTGAATATTTCAAACTTATCTAAAAAGTTTCAGGATATTTTGAAAACTAAAATAATGATAATGCTTTATTTGATATTTTCAGAAGCTTTATCATTTATTTTTTAAATTGCTATAGTTGTTCAAATATTTTAAATGACCCCTTGTATAATCATGTCCGTATTTATCAGACATAGGGGACATTTTAGATGGGCATTTTGGATTTGTTGAATTTTCACAAACTTTGAATTGGTTTGATTCAAATGAGGGTTTGGGGTTTCCTTTAGTCCCCATTTCATGTTGATGCAAAAATGATATATGATGCACACACACATGCTGTCCTATGACAACTAGCTAGGGATGTGACAGATTCCAAGGGGCACTGAATCGTCTTGTGCCTAGACCTGAGATATCTGAAATACTCAATGCACACGATTAGTCTGCAAAGGCATTGTCATCAATCACCAAAACCACTTAGGGAGAAATATGCCCTTACAATCTCCCCCTTTTTGGTGGATTGATGACAATACGGGATTTGCACATAATGATATAAAATGAGCATATGCAAAACCCAAGACCTACAAAATATAGAAGAGCTCCCCCTAGATGTGTGCATATTCTAGATATGCTTTGGACTGCAAGGCACACACACTAGGATCAACACTCCCCCTATATTTTATAGGCAATTCAATCTTTGCAACAGAAAGAACAGAACTAAGTATGGAAACTAGGCATAGCATGTGAGCATTAAGATAAGGGTAATAGACAGACTCACAGGCTACGAATCATACTAGACAATAATAAGGTAGTAGTGATAGCATATGTCTCACACCATATGATAGAGGAAGTCTCCTGGTCACACACACACAAATGACATAAACCAAAGTTCAACGAAAACAGAGAGACAACGAAACGACAAACACAAATACGTGCAAATCCTACTCTCTCTCCCCCTTTGGCACCGAGACGCCAAAAATGCAGAGAGGACACCTAACACATAGGTGGTAGCTCCCATGCAGAAAGATCAGTCATCTGACTCCTCTGAAGCATCGGGGATGGACTCCTCATCTGAATCAGCCAATGGAACTGCTGCTTAGCCATCCAAGTGGCCTCAGGGGTGATGTCCTTCTCAGACCCACTCGAGATAGTCTCGCCAAGCTTCCTCAGAATACGCTTGTCACGCTGGCGACTCTCCTTCTGAGCAACGTGAGCCTGATACTGATCCTTGGCCTGCATGCAGAACAAAGTCTTCATCTTGTGAGAGAGCTTCTTGGCCCAAGATGGCTCAGAAGACGGTGGCACATAGGACTCATAACTGTTATCTTCCTCCTCTTCGATCTCATCCTCATTGACCTCCATATGAGCAGAAGTTGGCTTAGTGGTGGTGTTGGCCCACTTGTCCTTCATACGCAAACAGATGGGCTCATGAAGAAACAAGTGCTCCGGCATGTCCTGACCCAGAATGGTCTTGTCCCAAGTAGCACGAATCAGGTAGAACAAGAATGGCCCATAAATGGGGACCTTAAGATGGAACATAGCAGTGCGAAGCTTAGACCACATAATGTGAGACACATCAAGGATGCCAAGGTCTTCATTTATTCCTTTCTCACATAGCACCAACATATCCACCAGATAGGAGTGTACCTTGTCCTTGTCTCCCATGTGAGGAAACAGAGAGTTGCGGAAGATCCGGTGCATGACATCAAGGAAAGGGTTGAGCACACGAATTTGCTCACTAGATCGTAAAGTCTTCAGAATATGGAAAGGCACGAGCTGCTCCTTACATGTTGGCTAAGGGTTGCCGTGAGGGCGCAGTACAATTGGCACATCAAGCCCGGAATCAGGAACATGCTGCAAGTCCATGAAGTCCTTCCAGGTGGCAGACAAGCGCTCGCCATGGGTCATACACGTCATGGTCCACTCCGCATCAGAGTGAAAGTGGATAGAGGCAAATAACTGACCCAATATCTAGGGATCAAAGTCAAGGTGGAAGGATATGATGTCTGTGATAGCAAACTGCTGCACCAACTCTAGAGCCTCACTGAAGTATTGCAGATGCTTCCTCATGTGTTCCAGATCAATGTATTGGACAGGAACATAGTGACTTTTCTTGCCCTTTATCACATCCAGGTGAATAAGATACTGCTGCTTGGACCAGAACAAGTCATTTGCCTTGGAAACTTCCCTTGGCTTGTCGTAGGGATTGATCAACCGTCGAGCCAGAAACTCAGCTTGGGGCATAACCTCATAGTTCTCAACTGGTCGCTTGAGCTTGGATGCGGGTCTCTTGAAATTGCGGGGTCGATCATTGGATCCCTCAGGAGCATCAGGATTATGGAGCCGCTTGGATCTTGTGTCACAAGACAGATTGGAACGTCTTGGAGCAGAGCTGGAACTAGAGCCACCACCTATGGCACACAACACAAACACAATTGACAAATGGAAAAAGTAAGGCAAGGACGAAAGCAGACACAAAAACCATGTAGAAGGGAGAATAGACAGGACAGAACGTGTTAGCGTTGGATCAAGCGGTAGTACCAGCAGTTCTTGCGGAAGTAAAAATTTACTACCGCTCTAGACGCGGTAGTACCGCGGGAGCAGTAGTACCGTGGCTAGAGCGGAAGTAAAGTGTTACTACAACCCAGTCCGCGGAAGTAAAAAATTACTACCGCCCCAAACGCGGTAGTACCGCGGAAGCGGTAGTACCGTGGCTTGTGTGGTAGTAAGATTTTACTGCTACCCGTCGAGCGGAAGTAAAAACATTACTACCGCTCACAACATGGTAGTACCGCAGGAGAGGTAGTACCGTGGCGTCAGCAGAAGTAAAAATTTACTTCCGCCCTACGAGCGGTAGTACCGCACAAGGTGCGGTAGTACCGCACGGGGTGGATTTTGCAAGAATAGATTGACAGATCATATTGGTACTATAGTAAATCGAAAACTACCCCGTTTTATCCTGCCAATATGCACTTCTAATGCAAAAACACCCTCAAAGCATGTCCTCATGCACAGATTGGATCAAACAAAGCTAGACCATCTCATATTTCCCCAAAACCTAGATTCAAAAATAGAGAAGTAAAACAAGAGGGGATCGGGGAAATACCATGGTCCATTGGAAGAGGACAAGGTGGGGAACTATCCCATCGAAGGAAATAGGAAGAGGGTGGCCGAAGACGGAGATCCGGCGAGGTGCTTTGGCGCCGGTTGAGAGGAGGAGAGAGAGACGTGAGGGGAAGAGAAAGAATGGGGTATGGGGAAGATGGGAAACCCCCCTGCCGGCTCTTAACCCCCACGTCCACTCAAGTTACGGTAGTACCGCGGTCATCGCGGTAGTACCGCTCATCGGGTGGAAGTAATTTTTTACTTCTGCAGGTAAGCGGTAGTACCGCTCCAAGTGGTAGTACCGTGGTCCTCCACGGTAGTACCGTGCTGCCCTCTTAGTGCAAATTTTCGATAAACACAAACGAGAGAGAGAGAGAAATTGCCGCACAACAACAAGAGACAAGAGAAACTATGATGCAAGATAAAAAGACGAGCATGGTCCACCGGAGTAGAGAAAATAGAATAGGACCAAACAGTGAGTCTCTACTTCACATGAAGAGAGGGCAGTGGCTCTAGAGCAACCTATGTTTGAGTCAGATGGTATGGCACCGCGAAGAATTATCCTTGGGCCCATGACCAAGACTCGTCTCTTAAAGGACAATAACCATAAAAAATGGCAAGTGTGAAAGACTTTGATTATTTTATGCATAATAGGAAGAGGGATAGTTCATTTAGAGAACTAGACTCTCCCTAAATCCATGCCTACACCTAGACAAGACATAACGATGAGGGTGGGGAGGTGTGCACTAAGTCAATCCACATTGCTCGAATCAATGATATTTAGCTCATTCCTTAACTCGCGAAATCTTGCTTCATCTAATGGCTTTGTAAAAATATCTGCAAGTTGTTCGTTAGTGCTCAGATGAATAAGATTGATGTCTCCCCGCTTGACGTGTTCCTGAAGAAAGTGATGAGGAATATCAATATGTTTTGTCGTGCAATGTTGAACTGGGTTGCTGGAGATCATAATGGCACTTTCATTATCACAGTAAAGAGGCACTTTGTCACAATTGACACAGTAATCCTTTAAAGTTTGCCTCATCCATAGAATCTGAGCACAACAACTGGCAACAACTACATACTCGGCCTCGATGGACGAGAGAGAAACACAATTTTGTTTCTTTGAAGATCAACTTACCAAAGACCGACCAAGAAATTGGCAGCCTCCGGAAGTGGACTTTCTATCCACACGGTCTCCCGCCCAATCCGAGTCAGTATATCCAACGAGATCAAATAAAGCCCCCTTGGGATACCATAAGCCAAAGTTTGGGGTATGAGCCAAATATCGAAAGATTCGCTTGACAACCACATGGTGACTCTCCTTAGGTGCGGATTGAAATCGTGCACAAATACCCACACTTAACATGATATCCGGTCTAGATGCACAAAGGTAAAGCAAGGATCCAATCATGGAGCGATATACCTTTTGATCCATCGCTTTACCATTAGGATCGCTGTCAAGATGGCATTTGAGTGGCATGGGAGTGTTGGCCTTGGGAGGATTGAGCTCATCCATCTTGAACCTCTTGAGCATGTCTTGAGTGTATTTGGCTTGATTGATGAAGGTACCTTGACTTTGTTGCTTGACTTCGAAACCAAGGAAGTACTTCAACTCTCCCATCATGGACATCTCAAACTTGTTTGTCATCAAAGTGGCAAACTCTTCATTGAAAGCTTTGTTAGGAGAACCAAAAATAATATATCAACATATAGTTGGCATATGAACAAGTTCCCGTTGACCCTCTTTGTAAAAAGAGTGGGGTCAATTTTCCCAATTTCAAACCCACGGTCTTGCAACATCTCGGTAAGGTGCTGATACCACGCACGTGGGGCTTGTTTAAGGCCATAGAGAGCCTTATCGAGAATGTATACATGATTGTGGAACTTGGGATCCTCAAACCCCGGGGGTTGCTTGACATATACCAACTCCTTAAGAAGGCTATTAAGAAAAGCACTCTTGACATCCATTTGATATAACTTAAAATTATGATGAGAGGCATATGTAAGTAACATGCGAATAGATTCAAGGCGAGCAACAGGAGCAAAGGTTTCATCGTAGTCGATACCCTGGACTTGGGAGTATCCTTGTGCCACTAGTCTTGCCTTGTTGCGAATGAAAATACCGTTCACATCTTTCTTGTTTTTGAAGATCCATTTCGTTCCAATAACATTGTATTCTCCTTAGGTCTTGGCACTAGTCGCCACACTTGGTTGCGCTCGAAGTTGTTGAGTTCATCGTGCATAGCTTCAACCTACTCCATATCCTCAAGCGCATCTTGAACCTTAAGGGGCTTAATGCAAGAAACAAATGCGTGATGTTCACAAAAGTTTGTTAATTGTTTACGAGTGGTTACCCCTTTTTGCAAGTCACCGTAGACGTTCTCCAACAGATGTTGTCTAACTTTGAGCTTGGCGGCATTCTTGGCGGCTTGTCTCTCTAAGATTTCTTCCATGGACGGTTGAGAGACTGCATTCTATGAGTCATCATCTTGATGATCTTGAGCGCCTTCTTGAGCTTGCTCTTGATCTTGAAGAAGATCTTGATCTTGAGATTGCTCGGAGACAGGAACTTGATCTTGGGCATCACTTGGTGAGACACCATCATCTGTGGATTGATCTTTCCCTTGATCTTGTTCATGTGGTAGAGGACCTTCAGTTTGTTCTTCGGAAGCGTGTGGGTCTTGTGCCGGTGATGGTTCCACTTGAGTGGAACATTGTCCTTCTCCTTTGGACGCAAGGGGTTCCTCAATGGGTAGGAAGTATCCCACACCCATTCTTCTTATGGCCTGGGGAGGAATTTAATCACCTACATCACAAAGACCACTTTGCTCCACTTGGGAGCCATTATTTTCATCAAAATCTACGTTACTCGTCTACTCAATGAGTCCCATGGACTTGTTGAGGACATAGTAAGCATGAGAGTTTGTAGCATAACCAACAAATATGCCCTCATGGGCTCTAGATTCAAATTTAGATAAACGGGCACCTTTCTTGAGAATGAAACACTTACAACCGAACACCCGAAAGTATGTGAGGTTGGGCTTGTTCCTGGTAAGAATCTCATAAGGGGTCTAGTTCAAACATTTGCGAAGATAGAGCGGATTATATGCATGTCACATTGTGTTGATGGCTTCGGCCCAAAAGTTGTACGAAGGTTTAAACTCCGCCATCATGGTTCTTGCCGCATCAATCAACGTCCGCTTCTTCCTCTCAGCAACACCGTTTTGTTGAGGGGTGTAAGGTGTGGAATATTTGTGCTTGATCCCTTCATCACTGAGAAACTCATTTAGGGTGTAATTCTTGAACTCAATGCTGTTGTCACTTGTAATCATCAAAATCTTTGCATCATGTTGGCGTTGGACTTCATTTGCAAAATCGATGACGGTCTGTTGGGTCTCACTCTTCTTCTTGAAGAAATAAACCGAAGTATATCTCGAGTAATCATCCACAATCACCAAGCAATATTTTCATCCACCAAGACTGTCAAAAGATGGAGGACCGAAGAGATCCATGTGAAGGAGCTCTAAGGTCCTCTTAGAGTATATTGTAGTGGTTGGACGATGAGCCTTCTCATGTAGCTTTCATTCGATACAAGCACTGCAAGCACGATCTTTGGCAAAACTCACATTTGTTAGTCCAAGGATATGATCCCCTTTGAGGAGACTTTGCAAAGATCTCATATTAACATGGGCTAGCCGGCGATGCCAGAGCCATCCCACATCAACTTTAGCCATTAAGCAAGTCGCAGTCTTAGTGGGTTGCTCCGAGAAGTTCACCACATAGAGACCGTTCTCGACATGCCCAAAAAAAGCTACTTTAAGAGTCTTGCTCCACAAAAGGGCCACAGAGTCAATACCAAAGAACGTACTAAAACCCATGGTTGCAAGTTGATGAACTGAAAGTAAATTGTATGCGAGGGTCTCAACAAGCATGACCTTCTCTATGCTGAGTTCCGGAGAGATTACCACCTTGCCAAGACCTAATACCTTTGAAATTGCATCATCACCAAATGAGACTTGGGTGGCCATAGATGTGTCAGGATGAACGTCCACCACCAAGTCCTTGCTTCCGGTCATATGATTTGTCGCTCCACTATCGAGCAACCATGATGTTCCTCCGGAAGCAAACCCCTACAAGAGATAAATGTTTGGCTTTAGGTACCCATTCTTTAATGGGTCCTTTCATGTTAGCAACAAGGGTCTTAGGAACCCAAATACACCATTCAATTTACTCATAAGAAGAACCAACATATTTGGCATAAACATGCCCATCACTAGCACGGCATAAAACATAAGAGGGGTTAAAGTCGCCGGTTTTGTTGGGTTGGATGTTCTTGTTCTTGCCCATCTTGGTATTTTCCAACATAACTTGGTCTTTCTTCTTCTCATGAGGACCTTCTCCAGCTCTTACAAAGGTTCGCTTGAGCGATGGAACTTCCTTGGTGTTTACCTTCTTCTTCTCATTAGTTTTGGGTACAAACCCCACTCTTTCTTTTGCCACAACTTCCTTCTGAGAAGTTAGAAGGTCATTGAGTGTCTTCTCACCTTGGATACATGCCACCAAACCCTTTTTAAGCTGCTCTTTTAGCTTGGCATTTTCCTCCACAAGGTGTGCATGCTCACAACATGGGTTAGTAGAAGATGCATTATCAATTAGAACAAAAGGAGGACATGTGGCAATTTCCTTAGTGAGTTTCACTTGGAGTTGATCATGTGACTCCTTAAGAGAGGCATGAGCACACGTCTATGCCTTGTGACCATTGTCAAGTGTGTCAAGCTCAACTTTGAGACGATCATGATCCACCCCAAGTGCAACCTTCTTAGACTTGAGAGCACGGTTAAGAACAATAGCATGATCATAATCTTTACCTAATTTAGTAAGGTCAAGATTTTGTGACTCCTCAAGAGTCGTACGAAGACCTTGCTCTTCCTCAAGAGCAATAGATAGATCCGCTATCTCGTCGGCATAATCACGACCATGACCTCTTAGTTCCTCAAGACACTCTTCTTGAGACTCAATAGTGTCATGGGCCTCACCAAGTTGTTCCAAGAGAGCAACTAAGTGCTTATTTGACTCTCCCTTGAGTTTACACATGAATTTGTCAAACTCATTTTTATCCTCTTTCCCCTCCTCAAGTTCATCCACACTATCTAAGGATGAAGTGGAAGAAATGGAAGTCTTAATGGTTGAGGTTATGACATTGGAGGTTACCTTAGTGATACCTTTAGCCATGAGGCACCTCGCGACGATGTTCTCATTGGGGGCATCGAAGAGTGACGCCTTTGTCGGGGTAGAAGAGGCAATTGCCACGGATGCCATTGCCATTCCTTCACTGCTTGTGTCTTCGTCATCAACATCATCATCTGAGGCATACGCTTCTTGATCTACCAATACTTTGTGAGGAGCCTTCTTGAAAAAGTTGGTTTTGTTTGGGAAGGACTTGGCTTTATCTTTGCGAATGAGCTTGCCACCATTGTCTTCCCTCTTTTCATATGGACAATCCACCACAAAGTGACTTACATTACCACACTTGTAGCAAGTTCTCACACGTTGCTTTCCCTTTGACCCATTTGAGTTGTTCTTGGAGAAGTTGGGCCTTGAGTTTCTCTTGTTTCCCCAAAATTGTCTAGACGCAAGAGCCATGTGCTCATGATAAGCATATTTGGTGTCCTCGGGGCAAACCACTTCTTCTTCTTCTCCCTCTTGACTGACCTTGGCCTTAAATGAAAGATTGGGAGAGGACTTCCTTGACTGTTGAACACGAGCGAGAGCATTGTCGTCTATCGCGTTCAGGATGTTCATTGCAATGAATTCATCCAACACATCACCAGAGGATAAGGTGTGAAAGTCTGGCCTTTGACGGATGACTGCGGACATGGCCTTGTTGTAGGGCATGATAGCCTTTAGGAACTTACGCTTGATCCAAGTATCATCCACATCCTTGCTTCCATGATCCTTGCGGGAAACAACGAGAGCGGTCACCCTTCTATAGAGCTCACGTGGTTCCTCATCCTCTATCATCACAAACTCATCTGACTGATCAAGAACAACTTCATAGTTTGACCATTGAATGCTTGAGCTGCCCTTGTACATGGAGATGATGTGTTCCCAACATTCTTTAGCAATAGTGAAGGGCGGCAGGTGAGGTAGATCTTTAGGAGGAATAGCAGCTTGGAGTATGAACAAGACGGAAGAATTTAGCTGTTTATCCGCTTGTTCACTTGGAGTAAGATTGCGTGGATCATGAGTATAGTATCCTTCTTCAATGACTCTCATGAGATGAATTGAGTTGTGATCTAAATGAGACTTAATACTAAAATCCCAGTTAGCAAAATCATTCTTAACAAGTTTAGGAGGAGGACCGAGATTAACTATATGAGGTGGGTGCACCAGTCCTCCATAGACCATGGGAGGGGAACAGAGGCAAAGCTCCCCAACCCGTTAACTCTTTGAACATGATTATCTTTGTCGGCACTAGCCCTCTCCTTATCGGAGTTGGCATCCGATGACGAGTTAGTGGGTTTGACCACTTGCCCCGCATCGGTAGATATTTTAAGAGTATTAAGAAAATATTTAAACATGGATTGAACCTCGGTCGCCATGGAGGATTTGAGTAAGGTCAAAGCCTCGTTCAAATCCTTGCGTGAGACCGTGTTCACACCCAAGGCCTCGGGAAGTTCTCCCACACGCGCCTCTTCGCCAGCCATACTCTTCAGGTGGTGAAAACCTTAATAAAGAGACGTGGCTCTGATACCAATTGAAAGGATCGATATGGTTGACTAGAGGGGGGAGGTGAATATGCAACTAACACTTTTTAACTTTTCTTTAAAAATTAAGGTTTAGCATCAAATAAGTTAGCTAGATGTGCAACTAGATGAATAACCTATATGATGCTAATCACAACAAGTGCACAAGCAAGCAAGGGATATAACATAATAAAAGCTTGCAAGAAGTAAAGATGCCAGATAACCAGAAGTGGAGACGGTGGAGACGAGGATGTGTTACCGAAGTTCCTTCCCTTGTGGGAAGTACATCTCCGTTGGAGCGGTGTGGAGGCACAATGCTCCCCAAGAAGCCACTAGGGCCACCGTATTCTCCTCACGCCCTCACACATTGCGAGATGCCGTGATTCCACTATTGATGCCCTTGAAGGCGGCAACCGAACCTTTACAAACAAGGTTGGGGCAATCTCCACAACTAAATTGGAGGCTCCCAATGACACCACGAAGCTTCACCACAATGGAATGTGGCTCCGAGGTGACCTCAACAGTCTAGGGTGCTCAAACACCCAAGAGTAACAAGATCCGCAAGGTATTAGTGGGGGGAATCAAATTTCTCTTGGTGGAAGTGTAGATCGGGGCCTTCTCAACCCATCCCTAGGAAATCAACAAGATTGATTGGCTAGGGAGAGAGATCGGGCTAAAATGAAGCTTCGAGCAACAATGTAGTTTGGGAAGGAAGAGGTAAGCTTCTTGGAGAAGAAGACCTCCCTTTTATAGTGGGGGATAAGATCTAACCGTTATCCACTCCCTCAGCCCCGTGCGTCACGGTACTACCGCACCAGCCACGGTATTACCATGCAGGCTTGCGGTACTACTTCAGCCCTACGCGGTACTACCGCTCGCGCAGGAGTAACTGGCCCTGGCCATTTGCACAGGACAACAAGCGGTAGAACCGCCGGAGCAGTACTACCATGAGCCCATGCGGTACTACTGCACGGTTGGCAGAGGCAGGCACTGGAGGTGCACGGAAGTAAAAAATTACTTTCGTGCCAACCTCCGCAGAGGGAAACTCTGTTCAAAAGTCCGGCACGGTTGTACCGGACGTGAATCACGGTACTACCGTAATAGTGCAGATGTAAAAAATTACATATGTGCCTACTACCGCAGGTGCAAGTGCCAGGGCAGGAGCCAGCGGTACTACCACTCCACGGGGCGGTAATACTGCTAGCACCAGCAGTACTACCGCTCCCTTGAGCGGTACTACCACAGACCACTGAACTCAAACACGTAGCAGGCTTTCCTTTTGCACAGTGAAGGAAAACGAGTTGGAGCTCCATTGAAGAGAGGGAAAGGTGGTGCAAAGGAATAGATGTGTACATGTTGATTCCACCCAAACCTTTTCGAAGCGGACCCCCTCTTAATAGTACGGATTTCCTACGACTCAAATCCACCGAAAGAAAACACAGAGAACAACCATCTTCGAGAGATTCCTAGGGGCACTGAATTGTCTTGTGCCCAGACCTGAGATATCTGAAATGCTCAATGCACACGATTAGTCCACAAAGGCATTGTCATCAATCACCAAAACCACTTAGGGAGAAATATGCCCTTACACCGGCGACGAGCTCCTGCGGTGGAGGGCGCTTCAGGAGAGCTCGCTGGGGCTGTTTCCAGCTGCAAACATGATGGGGGAGAGGGGGAAACGCGTCAAGAGGGCAAGGGAGGACCAATGGGAGAGAAATGTGGACTGGAGAGGGCTGCAACCAGGAGATCAGCGATGAGGTCGCCGCAGCGGTCCTCAGTTCGATCCCAAGCGCAGGGGCTGCGGGAGGTTTCCGGATCGCGCAGGGGGCTACTGGGGATAGGAGAGAGTGACCAGAGTGGAGAGAGGGTTCAGGGAGGGCCTTAAATAGGGGGCCACCGGTCCACCGTGGTTGTGGTGTGCCAGCGAGGACCAGGGCATCGCCATGGGCCACGGTGGCGAGCCGAGGCGTGTCTGGTTGCTTCGTGGACATGGATCATGCCTATGAGAAGGGTAGGCAGCTAGAAGGGGGGCCCGGTGGTGCACGTGTGCGAGTGCGGCCACTGGCCGGTTCGGGTGGTGCCGTGCGCGCGCGTGAGAGAGAGAGAGAGGGGAGAGAGGGGCCGACCGCCTGCCGCGTCGCGGACGCCGAGGCCGAGCAGGGGGGCACGCGGGGGAGGCCTAATGCTGTCGGGCGGCGCCAGGCAGGGGCGGCTACAGTGCGGGAGTGCACTGTAGCGCGCTCCAGAGCGCCCAAATGGCATGCCTGGGCATATTTTAAGCCCACTGCGTGTCCTCTTGTGTCTTGGGGCTTTATAAGATGCCCAACGGATAGGAGGTGCTAGTGAGGGCTCTGGAGAAGCCTTAGGGTAGAAGAAAAGGGTGAGAGGGGTAGAAAAAGATGATGCCAAGCATGAAAATGGGGTTTTTACCCCACCTCCCAGTGACTTGAGGACTTGGGTTTTTTACTGGAGGTGAAAGGTGACTATAAGAGGCTCTGGTAAAATTTTGGGGGCAAGGGTAAAAGGGTAAGGGGTAGACATAGTGATTTTACTAAATCACCAGTAGGCGTTTGGTATGGTTTTGGGCAAGATAGGATTTCCAACTCACTGAGATATTTACCAGGGTGAAATGCTAGGTAAAGATGAGAGGATTCACCAAGTTTGAGATCAAGGGGAAAAAGTTGACAATGGAGGTTTGTTAAACCCTTGAAATTTGCAGAATCAGGATTCTGAAGATCTATTGATGCTAAGCTTTTACCCTTGATGCACCACTTAGTGTATCATCACTATTTAGTCATTAGAGCATGCCCACAAAGTTGGGGGTCAAAGGGAGACACTTCACAATGTAAAGTTGCTCAAATTTGATTCTGGACAGGGATGGTGTCGTGGGAACGAGCCTAATAGTAGATGGTAGGGGTATGATAGGAGAGGACAGAGTCCTAGCTACGGCGAGGATGTACACACGGATGTATGAGTTCAGGCCCCTCTCGTGGAGGTAACAACCGTACGTCTCAGTGCTCGGGAGCTTATGTCGTGTGGAATATAGAGATTACAATGGTTGCGAACCCTTGTGCAGGAGGGGAGGGGCGGCTTATATAGAGTTTGCTGCCCCTCATAATTACCCAGCATCTAAGGGTCCGATTGTGGGGTTAAAGTCTGCCGTTACTGGTAACGTATGTAATAAAAGCTACTAATGACAGTTGAACCAACGTCTGCCCGTTGGGCTCTTGATGATGGCTCCTGGTCTTTTGGTGTCGAGTGAAAGCGAGGTCTTCCGAGTGACACACGACTGCCGAGTGAAAGAAGGAGTTTCTGAGTGGATATGTATCAAGTGGCTTTGAACGTCTCCAGGAATCCACTCGGAAGTTCATGCTTGATCTTCAAGTCCTCCCATGTAGTGTACTTAGGTAGGGTATGTAGGCCTTGCCTAGGACCCTACCCTAGGTACATATCCTTGTCATTAGTCCCCGAATGGATCGGTGTTCGAGTGGTGAAATGAGGTATCAATGTCAACCTTGAGTTAGGGCATCAAACCCTCCGAATGATATTTGGGGTTTCAATGGAACTTGCATCGACTGAACTCTGAGTATTAACGTCCATTCAGGATCGGCATGCAAAATCCTCCGAATGATATTCGGGACTTCAACGAAACTTGTGTCGATTGAATTCTTCTCCACTCGCCCAGATCCATTCATCCTTAAAAGTGCCCGAGTGGATGCTCAACGCCTATTTTGCTCCGAGTGAACTGAAAGTATCTTGGGAGGCGACGGGTCGGTCTGACAGACCCGGATTTTGCGGGATACGAAAATTTGGGAAGCGCGCGCGCGATGATGACGCCACGATCAGGGTAAGTGGAGGCACGACGCCTCGATTCTCACGCCAGTCATATCGCCACGTACTGGGCGCCATCAGCGGTTGGCGTGCGCGGTGATCTCGTGGTCCCACTAATCAGTGGGACACTCGGTGGAGTATAAAGCCTCATGCGTCGCGGTTCACACAGTACTTCCGCCCATTATTCCTCTCTTTTCCTACGCCTCCTCTGCCCCCAACGCCACACTCCGTTCCTCCTTGATGAGAGTCGTCGCGCTGATGACGAAGAACGCGATAGAGAAGCTAGAGCGGGCTAAGAAAGGGGCGATGAAGCTCAAGGGCAAGAAGCTCTCGACCGCTCGGTTCACCGCGCCGGCGGGATGGATGTAAGGGGATTTTCTCCCCTCCATAGTCACTCGCGAGGACATGGAGGGCCTTGTCGCCAACGGGCTCGTGGCGGACGGCGCCTAGAGGTTGCTGGAGGGAGAGCGCGAGCCGGAGCCGCGTGACAGGAAGCGGGTCCTCCTTCTCTCCCACGTCGAACAAGGTTTTTCTATGCCGCCCCACCCCTTCTTTAGAGGATTCTTGAATTTCTTCGGTGCCCAATTGCACCATCTCCCACCAAATACCGTTGCATACTTGTCTGCCTTCGTTACTCTATGCGAGTGTTTTCTGGGCTGCTCTCCCCATTGGGGGTTGTTCAAGCACATCTTCACGGTCAGATCCCAGACCGTGAAGAAAGCTCTCCCTGCCGATGGGAAGACTCATGTGCTTCAGTTGTGCGGAGGTTTAGGACTTCAAAAAAGAGCTCATAGTTCCTTCCCTGCCATGACTTTTCCAGAGTCTGTTAGAGGCTGGCAGTCGACTTGGTTCTACTGCAAAGATATGGCATCGCCAAACATGTCGACTGGCCTCCCCCCTACACACCCGATCGTCCAATCGTCCCCAAGTCTCTGAAGGTGATCAAAGAGGAACATATCCAAATAGGAATCTTGGTTGAGGCTGTGGTGCAGTTGATCCGGGGTGGGGTGACTGGCATGGATCTGTTGGAGACGTTTCTCGGTCGACGTATTCAGCCGCTCTAAGCCAGAGACCACACCATGTGGCACTAGGTGGGCCCTGAGGACTCGACCAGGACGCATCTAGAAGAGGTTCCACAAAAAACTGTCGAGTAGTGGCTTCGCAGCATTACTGGAGCTTAGATAACCCTTTGGGAGCCAAGAGGATCCGACCTTACTCGGCCGAAAACCCGCCGAAGAATCTGGTGAGTTGTATGGTGTCGACTGATGTATTTCTACTGTCGAGTGAAGTATTGATTTTATGAACTGACTTCATTGCTTGAATCATGCAGGAGTGGACACACATGCACTCGGCCATTCCCAACGGGAACCATGTTGAAGATGGAATGGTGAGCAAGGGTGGCAGTGTGGACGACGACGGTCCCTTTGACATCGAGGATGAATATGAAGACTCCGACGAAGAGGAAGAAGTCGAGTCACCTCCCCGGCGCGAGGGCCGCACCATGTCCCACAAGGAACCGGCAGCTGTTGAGGACAGGGCTCCGGGCCCTAGTGAGAAGAACCCGAAGCGGAGTCGCCCTTCGACCATTGAGTCGAGTGAAAGACTGGCCAAGCAACCCAAGCAAGTCACGACCAAACCTCGCAAGGCTTTGCCTCGCATGAGGATGGCCGTACCTATCGTCTCCATGTAAGTATTTATTTCGAATTCTTTCTGTCGATTGTGGCCTTGAGTTGTAGCTAACTCAGTGCTGTTCAATCCGTTAGAGCTGCTACGTCCGTAACCTCGCCTCATCGAGACGGAGGGGAGGCGATGGACATTGACTGTGATAGCCCAAGTGCTGTCCCTACCTTATTTGGCATGTAACCCCCTGGTATGAATCTTGTGTCATGAGCTATGATATGATTGCACCTTGCCCCATCTGTTTGAATTGCATTCATGCACCATGTCATCCATCAGTTCATCATCATGCATTCATCTTGTTCTTGTGTTGTGATGGTGTATATGTGTGTATGTGCCTAGAGTGGTTGTGACCTTGAGAGTGGTGGTCTCCATGTGTGCTACTTCATCCTCTTCTCCCTCTCTTTTCTTTCTTCTCAAAAACACTTCTCCTTTGCCTTTTGTTCCTATATGATTTCTTGGCAGATTTAAGTCGTTTTAAAAACCTTTTAGAAATGTTCATGTGTTGGCCCAATATGTCCTATGAATATTGGGAGTGTAGTTTTTCATATTTGAATAGGTTTGGTTTCTAAAAACCATTTAAGCAAGGGCTGTTTTATTATTATATTAATAAAATAACTTGTCCTAAAAATCTTTCTATATTTTGTTATATTGGAGCATATTATTTTCTCTTCAAAACTATTTTGTTTTATTATAAAAACCTTTTATAGGCTCTGGGGTTTTATTTTAATGTGGCTGTTTTATTATAGGAAAACCCCTCTCCTTTTTTTCTGTTTTGTGCGAGAGAGGGAAGGAGCAAGTGGGCCGAGGCCCAGCCCAGAGCCACAGTGACAGTCACCTGCTCCGTTCTCCTCTCCGTCAGTGGGGATCAGAGACAGAGCCGCCCCGCCGTCCCCTTTTCCGTTGGTCGTCGCCGTCAGCCTGCGCGTATTTGTCCTCCCCTCGGCATGCGTGCCCCCTTGCCTAGGGTTCCTCTCCCTCTAGCTACTGTTGCCGCTCCTCTTTCCCCCTCCATCGCTCTCCCTCCTTGCTTCTTTTCTCTGTCAGGTAAGGGTCTTAGCAAGGTTCAGAGTGCGCAGCATCATCGCCGGCGACTAGCTCGTCGTCTTTGTCGAGCCCCTCGTCGTCCATGGCGTCCAGGGCCTCCGCGGTCGTGCTGCCATCCCGTTCCCGGAGCTAGGAGGCCTCGGAAGGTCTTCTTCTTCCTCCTCACCGTCGCAGCGCGGCCGGTCTTCCTCCTCTCCGTCGTCGCCACGTTCCCGCCTCTCCTTCCTCTTCACCGCCGCCGATTCGTGGCCGGTTCGTCGTCGACATTCCCTCGGTGAGCACCCCGTGTCCCTCTTGCCGTAGCGCCCGTCTCTCGTAGCCTCTGCCTCCGCCATGCCTCGAGCCGAGCCGCAGCTCCAGCTCGAGCGCCTCCGTGCCGCCGCGTCCTGCCGTCGTAGATGTGGGGATGGGTTCCCCAAGGGCCCCTCTTCCCCTGCAGGTGGGTTGCTTCGCCGGAGTGCCCCCTGTGCTCGCTGGCGTCGTCACCGTTGCTCTGTTGCCGCCACTCTGCTCTGCTCGCTTCAGTTTCGTCAGTCAGGGGCCTGTGTGTTATGTGTGTATAAGAGGAGTGCAGCGCCTATACTAGTAAGAACCGAGCCCGTAGCCCAGTGATGTGGTGTGCTGTGTGTGTCCGCCAGGTCTGGGGTTCGATCCCCCTTCTTCCCCCCTTTTCCCTTTTGTTTCTTTTGTTTCTTTTTTTTCTTTCCTTTCTTAAATTGTGTGTATATATGTATGCATGTATGGTAGATTTAGGGTTTTGTTTTGATTTTTGTCATGTATATATGGTGGTGTGTGAGTGCCCTTGCATGTATACATGGATATGTATGTGTATACACCTAGTGTATACATACACATATGTGTGTGTGTGTGTTAGTGTTGTGTGAGGGTGTGTGTGTGCATGTTTGCACATGCACTTGTGGTATGTTGGTGTGGTGTATATGGGGGTATGCACCCATGTGCATATACACCCATGTATGTGTATGTATGTAATGTATGCATGTGTGTGCTTGTGAGTGTGTGTGTGGGTCATATGTGTGTATGTACCCTTGCACATACTCACATATGAGTGTAGTGGGTGAGTGCAAGCATAGTGTGGTGCTATGTGTGTGTATGTGTGTGTTACACATACACATACAACTGTAGCTGTGCTAGTGAGTGGTGTGTGAAAGGTGTGTGGTGCACAATGTAGCGTGTGCTTGGCACATGGGGTGTGCCATGTGATGTATGTGAGTGTGAGTGGTGTGTGTATGTCTACATACACTCATCCATGTGCATGTGTAGCTCCATGTGTAGGTTTTACCTTAATTGAGCATATGAGCATGGATCCTTCTCTAGCTAGTTTCTTCTTAGTATTTGATGATATGCCATGTTGACATGTTACTAGGATGCTATTTAACCACTTCCAACATGTACTAATAGCCTACAAGTCATTTTGGGTCCATTTCCTTGCATATGCATAAGTGACATAAGTCACCCTTAACTTATAGGTCAAATTTCGACCCAGGTTTACTCCTACTTGCTCCAAACAAGTATAGGGGTATGAGTAATGCATTTGGGGTAGTTTCAGCCCATGAATGCCTCTGTGAAGTCAGATTGGACTTTGGGGCAACTTGACAAAACTGCATTTCTATGCTATGATGCCCTATTGTCTTTTTCATATGAATTAATCTATGCATGCTTTCAAGATCTTGCCAACATGAAGTTGTTAGTCAAAGTTGTTGGGAATTCCCCAGTATTTCTATTAATCATGTTAAGTCCCTATATAATTGGGAACCATGCTGTTTATCGAGCTACTTTCTGTTTCTGCCAACCTGCTCTATAAATTGCTAAGTCTGGAGAATCTGTTGTTATTGTTTTGCCATGAAGAGTGGATTGTAGCAAGTGCTGTGGTCAGATTTTGAGCATGCTCAGTGTTTGTTAATTGTAGTGTATGTTGACATCTATCATCCTGTTAATGTTCATGACATTTGGAGCTTTCTAGCATATCTAACAAGTGCTGTTAATTTGCTACTTTATTAACCCAGATTCCAGAAAACTGGAATTTTCACTAAGTCCCTAAAAACCTGTTTCATCATGCCTACTTGACAGCTCCATGCATAGTGATGTGTAGCTCTTTTGCTGAATGCATAGTTGGATGAATTGGTGTGTGTGTGGTGTAGTTTATGTACATGTCTTGTTTGTGGCTGTAGAGTCCTGTAGCAATAGTTGTGAGCGTTTCAAATTGCTATGTTGCTGTTTTGTGGCAGGTTCAGTGCAATGTTGTTTTGTGTGTTGTGGGAGCTATACTCCATGGAATTGAGTGATTCTTGAGTCTATTGTGATTGGTTTTTCATCAGCTATCCAGTGGATACCTTGGAATGGAAAGGATTAGCCCAGGTATTTGGTGATCTTGTGTTTTGCCTCTGTGCCTTGTCGTGAGCGTATCTCGAGACCGTAGCTCCGTTTCTTGCGATCCTTATATGCATTTTCATCCATTTTGCATGCTGCATCCATATTTGCCATGTTCATGCATGTATAATTAACTTAACATGAGGTTCTGTCTAGATCCATTAATATAGAACTTTGCATGTGAGACATGACTAGTTTAGGATTGCCATGTTGTAAAACTTCACTAAATGGATCATGCATCATCTTGGTTGTGCATTGAAACTTGGTTGGTTATTTATTTGTTGTTTCTCTTGGGTAGGCGCGAGTGTCGAAACTGAGTTCGAGGACCCTGGAGAGTACCACTACGAGGATTCCGCTGAAGAACCAACAGGCAAGATGATCGTACCCGGATCCCAATACTATCTTTGCTTGCTAGTTTCTCGTTCTTATCGTTACAAGTGAGCTACCTACCACATGATATCAGCCCCCCATGTTGCCATGACAGCCTCTAACCTCCACATCCCAGCAAACCGTTGATTGGCTAAGTTACCGCTGCTCAGCCCCTCTTTTAGCGTTCTTAGTTGCAGGTTGTTCCATGTGATAACATGGATTGAATATCACCATAAATTCTGTTATTTAATTTAATGCACATATATATCTGGTATTGGTGGAAGGCTTGGCCTTTTGCTAAGTGATTTGTTCCACTCGTGCCGCCATTAGTTCCTTGTTACCGGTGTTATGTTTTCCATATTTTGCGCTCCTAACACGCTTGGGGTTGTTATGGGGACCCCCTTGTTTATTCGGTGGAGATTAGAACTTCTCTGGCAAGACCCAAAATTGGTACTACATTTGCTTAACAACTTAAATAATTGCATAGGGTCTTGCAAACCCGTGGATAATTTAAGCAACTCCGAACTAGTGCTCCGCATGAGTGTTGGTCCTACCCAGAGCAGCTTATTAACGCCGCCCGGGGCAACTCAATGATTGGCGTGGTAACCATCGTTCATCCGTCGTCTCCAGAGACTGAGATACGTGGCTCTTATCGGGTTGTCGACATGTCGGGTGGTCTTGCTGGATTTTTTTACCTTTATCGAATGCCTTGCGTGTGAAGTCTGACTTTCTTCGGGCTTACTCAAGGTGTTGGGCTCCTTTGGAATTGTCTATGATGATCGCGAGAACCGCGTTCGAGACTATTCCCATGGAGTGTGGTTATTTGTGATGGACTAGTTGGAGCACCCCTGCAGGGTTTAAATTTCCGGAAAGCCGTGCCCGCGGTTATGTGGCAACTTGGATATTTGTTTAACACCCGGTTAGAGAAAACTTGAAGTAAACTCTAATTAAAATACAGCAACTATGTGAGTAGCCGTGATCGTCTCTGCTCGTGAACATGAACCGAGAGAGAACACGGTGGGGTTATGATTGACGTAAGTAGGTGTTCAGGATCTCCTAGAGATCATTCTAGATTCGATCGTCTTCATAGGACACTCATATTTATTTCATGTTGCGTAAGCTAGCCACCATAAAAATGCTTAGTGCTGTTGCAAACTAAACATCACCCTTCCTTCCTAAAAGCTTAAATAGTCTTGGTACCCGGGCACATGATAGCTGAGTCCTTTGTGGCTCACAGTTTTCTACAATAATCCAGGTGCAGGTTCAGATGAGTTCGTGCAAGATGATCTTATTCAGCTCTAGTGGGAGTATGATGAGGAGAGAGGCAGGATGTACGTGACGTATCCGGATGAGTAGAGGACCTGGTCATGATCTTTGGGATAGCTTGATAGTATCATTTGCAACTTCTTTTATAGTTTGATTTCGTTCGTAGTCGGACCCTGTGTTCAACTTGATGCTATGATTTGAGTGACATTGTAAGTTAGCATGTGTTCTCATTCAGTATTGTATGTTGTAATGGTACTTTTCTTGTTAACGGCAAGATGCGCCTCTATCCCTTGCGAGGCCCTCGTGCCTTAAACGGATAGGCGCGCATCTTGGGCGTGGCAAGTTGGTATCAGAGCCATACGACCATAGGAGCCTTTGCTTGTTCGAACTTGGCCGAGTGGTGTCTAGTAAAACTATTTTGAGTCTAGTTATATCGGAGAGTAGGATTCTTTTTACTCCTCTTCTATGCTCTGGTGAGGTTTCCGACTTAGGAATTTTAATTCTACTCCTCATCTCGCTCAAAAAAATTTAGGATCACGCGGGTATTTTGGAATCTATATGATGGCGATGTGACAGGGTTCTGTCTTGGTGCCTCCTGTCTGACTTGATTTCTTCCAGGGAGTTGAGCTCCAAGGAATGTTGGCACATCGTTATCATTCAGCTTCCTTGATATCTCAGGACAGAGAATGTTCGAAATTGCTTCAATAATTTTCGTGGTGAAATAAGGTCGGAGTCACCCAGTACTGGGGAGGCGTCCGGGGTACCACCATGGTTTAGTATCGTTGTGAGTTCGAGGATTCGAGATTAGATGAGTTTGCGAAATGTCTTGAATTATGGTATGAAAGGTTGCGGATGCAGTCGCAGCTGATTGCCTAGGGCAGGTTCCTGATTCCGCAATCCGAATTGCATAAACAAGAAAGTTTTCGGAAGTTCATAGGTGGGAAATCTTGTAGTCATCTAGGATCATCTTCTCCAGATGTATTGGGCACGCACATTTGTTCCGAGCGCTTAGCTCAATACTTGTTGTGTTATTGCAAGTAGCTTATTATGTCTAATGAGGTTATCATGATCCGAAGAAGCATTCTTACTAATTTTTCAGTAGGAAGGCTATGTGTGTTGTTCAATTGTTTCAAGCATTTGATTCAGCCTATGTTTCATCTTATCAATGAGGTGCTGGTGCGTTTTGTCCATCTTCAGGATGGCTCCACCAACTCGCAGCAATCCGGGTCATGGTGAGGAGTAGACTGATGTTCCACCACCACCCCCGCCACCGCCTCCTCCTCCTCCTCCTCCAGAAGCTTGGCAAGCCGTGATGGCCGCAACCAATGCGAACACTCAGATGTTGCTCAAGCTATTGCAAGAAAGGGAGCAGGGTCAACAAGGTTTTCAAGGCAATTTTCAGAATCAATTGCAGTTTGCGACTCTCAATCAGTTCCTTGCCAACCAGCCCAAGACTTTCACCTGTTGTGAGCAGCCTCTAGATGCTGATGATTGGCTTCGTGATATGAGCAAGCATTTTGAGTGCAGCAATGTCAGGCCAGAGGACTTTGTCAGGTTTGCATCGTTCCAGCTGAAGGGTCAGGCAGCTGATTGGTGGTAACAGTACAAGGATTCCAGGGGCGATCGTGTTGTTACTTGGGACGATTTCCATCGTGACTTCAGGGCTCATTACATTCCGACAAGCTTTGTCGAGGAGATGCGTGAGAAGTTCAGGCACCTGAAGCAGGGAACCAAGTCAGTCTACCAGTACAACATTGAGTTCCAGAATCTAGCTTGTTATGCCAAGCAAGATTTCCAGATGATAAGGCTATGATCTATCAGTTCAGAGGTGGTCTCAAGGATGAGCTTCTGCCAGGCCTTGCTCTTCAAGAGCCTCGTGAGTTTGATCAGTTCTACAACATGGCTTTGAAGATTGAAGCAGCTCAGCTCAAGTTGGAGAACTCCAAGAAGCGTTCAAGGGATTCATATTCTTCTTCTTCCGGCTCTCAGATGGTTCCTAAGCAGCAGAAGTATTGGGCGCCAAATCCTCTTCCGTTTCATCCTCCTCAGCAGCAGAAGCAGTTTGGTGGTCGTGGTTCTTCCCACCCACCCAACCCAGGTTTCCAGCAGAAGAATCAGGCGTCCAAGGCTGTTCTTGTTCCTCCTCCAGGCAATGTTCGTCCGCTCTCTGAGGTGACTTGTCACAAGTGTGGCCAGAAGGGTCACTATGCCAACAAGTGCAACCAGCGGCGTCTTCCGCCTCCTCCTCCTGTCAAGCCTCCAGGCAATGCTATGGTGAAGCATAATCCCAAGTTAGTCAGAGTGAATATGGTGAATGCAGCAGAAGCAGAGCAGTCCAATGATGCGATTATGGGTAATCTTGCAGTTAATGATTTTCCTACAAAAGTTTTATTTGATTCTGGTGCATCGCATTCATTCATATCCAAGCCTTTTGTCGCTATGCATGAGTTTTCTGTGGAGCATTTAGCTAGTCCGTTTCGTGTGGTTTCTCCGGGGATGTGCATGAGTTCGCATATGATTGTTTCAGATGCTTCTATCAGGATGGGGAATTATTCTTTTCTAGCTTCTCCAATTGTTCTTGGGAATTCTGATATTGATCTCATTCTGGGCATGGACTTCCTGGCTATGAATAAGGCTCACATTGATTGCAAAGCAAAAGAAGTCAAGCTGACTCATCCTTCAGAAGACGTGATTATTTTCGCAGCTCGCGATGACACAATCCGTCTCTTTGCTCTCAACGAGAAGGGTGAAATCTCGGCGATTTCTCAAATTCTGGTGGTTTGTGAGTATGAAGATGTCTTTCCAGAAGAATTGCCAGGAATGCCTCCGCACCGGCCAGTTGAGTTCGTGATTGATCTCGAGCCTGGAACTGAACCGGTCTACAAGCGCCCATATAAACTTGGCCCCGAAGAGCTGAAAGAGTTGAAGAAGCAGCTAGATGAGCAAAAACGTCTGGGTCTGATTAGACCAAGTTCTTCTCCGTGGGGTTGTGGTGTTTTGTTTGTCAAGAAGAAAGGTGGCACATATCGTCTTTGTGTTGATTACCGGCCATTGAACAAGAAGACAATCAGAAACAAGTACCCACTTCCCAACATCAATGAGTTGTTTGAGCAACTGAAAGGTGCCAAAGTTTTCTCCAAGTTGGATCTCCGAATGGGTTATCATCAAATCCGCATTCGTGAAGAAGACATTCCCAAGACCGCGTTCAGGACGAGTTTTGTCTCATATGAGTACACCATGATGTCGTTTGGTCTTGCGAATGCTCCTCCAACCTTCTCAAGGATGATGAATTTCATCTTCTCTCCTTTCAAGAATGAGTTTGTCTTGGTTTATCTTGATGATATTCTGGTGTTCTTGAAGACAGAAGAAGATCATGCAAAGCATCTCTGCCTCGTGCTTGACAAGTTAAGGGAACATCGGTTCTATGCCAAGTTTTCCAAGTGTGAGTTATGGCTCAACGAAGTGGTGTACCTCGGGCTTGTCATCTCTGCCGAGGGAATGAAAGTGCACCCTGAGAAAGTCAAGGCAATCTTGAAGTGGGAGCCTCCTCAGAACGTCAAGCAGCTTCGGAGTTTCCTCGGGCTTGCTAGCTATTGCAGAAGATTCGTGGAGAACTTCTCTAAAATTGCTAAGCCTTTGTCCAATCTCCTCCAGAAGAGTGTCAAGTATGTTTGGTCTCCTGAGTGTGATGCAGCTTTCAATACGCTCAAGCAGAGACTGACTTCAGCTCCAGTTCTTGTTCCTCCGGAGCAGTCCAAGCCTTTCCAAGTTTTCTGTGATGCTTCTCTCCAAGGCCTTGGTGGGGTTCTTATGCAAGACAAGAAGATTGTGGCCTATACCTCACGTCAGTTGAAGCCTGCCGAAAAGAACTACCCCACTCATGATCTTGAGTTGGCGGCAGTTGTGCATGCTCTTATGACTTGGAGGCATTTGTTGTTGGGTAGACCAGTTGAGGTGTACACTGATCACAAGAGCCTGAAGTACATTTTCACTCAACCCAATCTCAATCTTCGGCAATCTCGTTGGGTGGAAATGCTTGAAGACTTCAATCCAAGTATTGAGGATACTGCTGGGAAAGCAAATGTCATTGCAGATGTGCTCAGCCGTAAGTCGTACTGCAATAGTCTGATCTTGAAGCCTCTTCAACCCGAGCTTTGTGAAGCCTTCCGCAAGCTCAACATTCAA
The DNA here is from genome assembly GCA_022496015.1 of Hordeum marinum. Taxonomy (NCBI): domain Eukaryota; kingdom Viridiplantae; phylum Streptophyta; class Magnoliopsida; order Poales; family Poaceae; genus Hordeum; species Hordeum marinum. Next base: position 306,778,997 of record CM039678.1, on the reverse strand, counting down.
ATGATTCCGCAAGGATTTCTTGCCAATCTTCAAGTCTCTCCGACTCTGGAAGATCAGGTTCGCCAAGCGCAGCTGCTAGACGCTATGGTGAAGAAAGTGAAGAAAGGTATGGCCAAGAGCATTCCGAAGTATAAGTGCTTTCGTATTGATGACAAAGATACCTTATTCTTTGAGGACCGTCTTGTGGTTCCAAAAGGTGATCTCAGAAAGGTTATCATGGACGAAGCACACAATTCTCTTCTATCCATCCATCCAGGCAGTTCCAAGATGTATCAGGACCTCAAGCAGACCTTCTGGTGGACTCGTATGAAACGTGAAATTGCTCAGTTTGTCAAGGAGCGCGATGTTTGCTGCAGAGTGAAGGCGGAACATCAACGTCCAACAGGTCTTCTTCAGCCTTTTCCTATCCCAGAGTGGAAATTCAATCACGTGGAGATGGATTTCGTAACTGGGTTCCCCAAGTCCAAGAGAGGCAACGATGCCATCTTTGTGGTTATCGACAAGCTGTCCAAAGTTGCTCATTTCCTGCCAGAATCTATCTCGGCAGCTCAGCTTGCAGAGTTGTATACGTCAAGGATAGTCTCTTTGCATGGTATTCCTCAGCTCATCTCTTCTGACCGTGGAAGTCTCTTCACTTCCAAGTTTTGGGAGTCCTTCCAGACTGCTATGGGTACTAAGATCCGTTTCAGCACAGCGTTCCATTCGCAAACAAGTGGCCAGGTTGAGAGGGTCAATCAGATTCTTGAAGATATGCTCAGAGCCTGTGTGATATCGTTCGGCATGAAGTGGGAAGACTACCTTCCATATGCTGAGTTCTCATAAAACAATAGCTTCCAAGCTAGTTCAGGCAAGGCCCCGTTCGAGATTCTCTACGGCAGAAAGTGTCGTACCCCGCTTAATTGGTCTGAAACCGGTGAGCGTCATATATTGGGCAATGACATGATCACGGAAGCAGAAGATATGTGCCATGTCATTCGTGAGAACCTCAAAGCAGCTCAGTCCCGTCAGAAGAGCTATTATGATAGCAAACATCAGGATGTTTCCTTCCAAGTGGATGATCTTGTCTATCTCAAAGTTTCTCCCATGAGAGGCACGCGGCGATTTTTAATCAAAGGGAAGCTAGCTCCTCGTTTCGTTGGTCCATTCAAAGTTGTTGACAAGAGAGGTGGTCTTGCATATCAACTTGAGCTTCCTCCAAATTTCGCGAACGTGCACGATGTCTTCCATGTTTCTCACCTCCGGAAATGCTTCAAGACTCCAGAGCGAACCATTGACCTCCAAGACATCGATCTTCAAGCTGATCTTTCTTATCGTGAGCACCCAGTTGCAATCCTTGAAGAAACTGAGTGTAAGACTCGCAACAAGTCTATCAAGTTCCTCAAGGTGAAGTGGTCTCATCATTCCGACAAAGAAGCTACTTGGGAACGTGAGGACCTGCTCCGTTCCGAATTTCCAGACTTCTTCCGTTCCTAGATCTCGGGTCGAGATCCTCATGTAGTGTGGGAGAGTTGTGATAGCCCAAGTGTTGTCCCTACCTTATTTGGCATGTAACCCCCTTGTATGAACCTTGTGTCATGAGCTATGATATGATTGCACCTTGCCCCATGTGTTTGAATTGCATTCATGCACCATGTCATCCATCATTTCATCATCATGCATTCATCTTGTTCTTGTGTTGTGGTGGTGTATATGCGTGTATGTGCCTAGAGTGGTTGTGACCTTGAGAGTGGTGGTCTCCATGTGTGCTACTTCATCCTCTTCTCCCTCTCTTTTCTTTCTTCTCAAAAACCCTTCTCCTTTGCCTTTTGTTCCTATATGATTTCTTGGCAGATTTAAGTTGTTTTAAAAACCTTTTAGAAATGTTCATGTGTTGGCCCAATATGTCCTATGAATATTGGGAGTGTAGTTTTTCATATTTGAATAGGTTTGGTTTCTGAAAACTATTTAAGCAGGGGCTGTTTTATTATTATATTAATAAAATAACTTGTCCTAAAAATCTTTTCTATATTTTGTTATATTGGAGCATATTATTTTCTCTTCAAAACTATTTTGTTTTATTATAAAAACCTTGTATAGGCTCTCGGGTTTTATTTTAATGTGGCTGTTTTATTATAGGAAAACCCCCCTCCTTTTTTTTCTATTTTGTGAGAGAGAGGGAAGGAGCAAGTGGGCCGAGGCCCAGCCTAGAGCCACAGTGACGGTCACCTGCTCCGTTCTCCTCTCCGTCAGTGGGGATCAGAGACAGAGCCGCCCCGTCGTCGCCTTTTCCGTTGGTCGTCGCCGTCAGCCTGCGCGTATCTATCCTCCCCTCGGCGTGCGTGCCCCCTCGTCTAGGGTTCCTCTCCCTCTAGCTGCCACCGCCGCTCCTCTTTCCCCCTCCATCGCTCTCCCTCCTCGTTTCTTTTGTCTGTCAGGTAAGGGTCTCAGCGAGGTTCAGAGTGCGCAGCATCATCGCCGGCTACTAGCTCGTCATCTCTGTCGAGCTCCTCGTCGTCCATGGGATCTAGGGCCTCTGCGGTCGTGCCGCCGTCCCGTTCCCGGAGCTAGGAGGCCTCGAGAGGTCTTGTTCTTCCTCCTCGCCGTCGCAGCGCGGCCGGTCTTCCTCCTCTTCGTCGCCGTCGCGTCCCCGCCTCTCCTTCCTCTTTGCCGCCACCGATTCGTGGCCGGTTCGTCATCGACGTTCCCTCGGTGAGCAGCCCGTGTCCCTCTCGCCGAAGCGCCCGTCTCTCGCAGCCTCTGCCTCCGCCGTGCCTCGAGCCGAGCCGCAGCTCCAGCTCGAGCGCCTCCGTGCCGTCGCGTCCTGCCGTCGTAGATGTGGGGATGGGTTCCCCAAGGGCCCCTCTTCCCCCGCAGGTGGGTTGCTTCGCCGGCGTGCCCCCTGTGCTCGCTGGCGTCGTCGCCGTTGCTCTGTCGCCGCCGCTGTCCTCTGCTCTGCTCGCTTCAGTTTCGTCAGTCAGGGGCCTGTGTGTTATGTGTGTATAAGAGGAGTGCAGCGCCTATACTAGTAAGAACCGAGCCCGTAGCCCAGTGGTGTGGTGTGGTGTGTGTGTCCGCCAGGTCTGGGGTTCGATCCCCTTCTTCCCCCCTTTTCCCTTTTGTTTCTTTCTTTTTCTTTTTTTCTTTTCTTTCTTAAATTGTGTGTATATATGTATGCATGTATGGTAGATTCAGGGTTTTGTTTTGATTTTTGTCATGTATATGTGGTGGTGTGTGAGTTCCCTTGCATGTATACATGGATATGTGTGTGTATACACCTAGTGTATACATACACATATGTGTGTGTGTTAGTGTTGTGTGAGGGTGTGTGTGTGCATGTTTGCACATGCACTTGTGGTATGTTGGTGTGGTGTATATCGGGGTATGCACCCATGTGCATATACACCCATGTATGTGTATGTATGTAATGTATGCATGTGTGTGCTTGTGAGTGTGTGTGTGGGTCATATGTGTGTATGTGCCCCTGCACATACCCACATATGAGTGTAGTGGGTGAGTGCAAGCATAGTGTGGTGCTATGTGTGTGTATGTGTGTGTTACACACACATACAAGTGTAGGTGTGCTAGTGAGTGGTGTGTGAAAGGTGTGTGGTGCACCATGTAGCGTGTGCTTGGCTCATGGGGTGTGCCATGTGATGTATGTGAGTGTGAGTGGTGTGTGTATGTCTACATACACTCATCCATGTGCATGTGTAGCTCCACGTGTAGGTTTTACCTTAATTGAGCATATGAGCATGGATCCTTCTCTAGCTAGTTTCTTCTTAGTATTTGATGATATTCCATGTTGACATGTTACTAGGATGCTATTTAACCACTTCCAACATGTACTAATAGCCTACAAGTCATTTTGGGTCCATTTCCTTGCATATGCATAAGTGACATAAGTCACCCTTAACTTATAGGTCAAATTTCGACCTAGGTTTACTCCTACTTGCTCCAAACAAGTATAGGGGTATGAGTAATGCATTTGGGGTAGTTTCAGCCCATGAATGCCTCTGTGAAGTCAGATTTGACTTTGGGGCAACTTGACAAAACTGCATTTCTATGCTGTGATGCCCTATTGTCTTTTTCATATGAATTAATCTATGCATGCTTTCAAGGTCTTGCCAACATGAAGTTGTTAGTCAAAGTTGTTGGGAATTCCCCAGTATTGTTATTAATCATGTTAAGTCCCTATATAAGTGGGAACCATGCTGTTTATCGAGCTACTTTCTATTTCTGCCAACCTGCTCTATAAATGGCTGTCTGGAGAATCTGTTGTTATTGTTTTGCCATGAAGAGTGGATTGTAGCAAGTGCTGTGGTCGGATTTTGATCATGCTCAATGTTAGTTAATTGTAGTGTATGTTGCCATCTATCATACTGTTAATGTTCATGACATTTGGAGATTTCTAGCATATCTAACCAGTGCTGTTAATTTGCTACTTTATTAACCCAGATTTCAGAAAACTGGAATTTTCACTAAGTCCCTAAAAACCTGTTTCATCATGCCTACTTGACAGCTCCATGCATAGTGATGTGTAGCTCTTTTGCTGATTGCATAGTTGGATGAATTGGTGTGTGTGTGTGTGTGTGTGGTGTAGTTTATGTACATGTCTTGTTTGTGGCTGTAGAGTCCTGTAGCAATAGTTGTGAGCGTTTCAAATTGCTATGTTGCTGTTTTGTGGCAGGTTCAGTGCAATGTTGTTTTGTGTGTTGTGGGAGCTATACTCCATGGAATTGAGTGATTCTTGAGTCTATTGTGATTGGTTTTTCATCAGCTATCTAGTGGCTACCTTGGAATGGCAAGGATTAGCCCATGTATTTGGTGATCTTGTGTTTTGCCTCCGTGCCTTGTCGTGAGCGTATCTCGAGAACCGTAGCTCCGTTTCTTGCGGTCTTATATGCATTTTCATCGATTTTGCATGATGCATCCATATTTGCCATGTTCATGCATGTATAATTAACTTAACATGAGGTTCTGTCCAAATCCATTAATATACAACTTTGCATGTGAGGCATGACTAGTTTAGGATTGCCATGTTGTAAAACTTCACTAAATGGATCATGCATGATCTTGGTTGTGCATTGCAACTTGGTTGGTTATTTATTTGCTGTTTATCTTGGGTAGAAGCGAGTGTCGAAACTGAGTTCGAGGACCCTGGAGAGTACCACTACGAGGATTCCGCTACTTGTTCCGCTGAAGAACCAACAGGCAAGATGATCGTACCCGGATCCCAATACTATCTTTGCTTGCTAGTTTCTCGTTCTTATCATTACAAGTACGCTACCTACCACATGATATTAGCCCCCCATGTTGCCATGACAGCCTCTAACCTCCACATCCCAGCAAACCGTTGATTGGCTAAGTTACCGCTGCTCAGCCCCTCTTTTAGCGTTCTTAGTTGCAGGTTGTTCCATGTGATAACATGGATTGAATATCATCATAAATTCTGTTATTTAATTTAATGCACATATATATCTGGTATTGGTGGAAGGCTTGGCCTTTTGCTAAGTGATTTGTTCCACTCGTGCCGCCATTAGTTCCTTGTTACCGGTGTTATGTTTTCCATATTTTGCGCTCCTAACACGCTTGGAGTTGTTATGGGGACCCCCTTGTTTATTTGGTGGAGATTAGAACTTGTCTGGCAAGACCCAAAATTGGTACTACATTTGCTTAACAACTTAATTAATTGCATAGGGTCTTGCAAACCCGTGGATAATTTAATCAACCCCGGACCAGTGCTCCGCATGAGTGTTGGTCCAACCTAGAGCAGCTTATTAACGTCGCCCGGGGAAACTCGGTGATTGGCGTGGTAACCATCACTCATCCGTCGTGTCCTGAGACTGAGATACGCGGCTCTTATCGGGTTGTCGACACGTCGGGTGGTCTTGCTGGATTTGTTTTACCTTTATCGAATGCCTTGCGTGTGAAGTCTGACTTTCTTCGGGATTACTCGAGGTGCTGGGCTCCTTTGGAATTGTCTATGATGATCGCGAGAACCGCTTCGAGACTATTCCCACGGAGTGTGGTTATTTGTGATGGACAAGTTGGAGCACCCCTGCAGGGTTAAAACTTACGGAAAGCCGTGCCCGCGGTTATGTGGCAACTTGGATATTTGTTTAACACCCGGTTATAGAAAACTTGAAGTGAACTCTAAATAAAATACACCAACTGTGTGAGTAGTCGTGATCGTCTCTGCTCGTGAACATGAACCGAGAGAGAACACGGTGGGGTTATGATTGACGTAAGTAGGTGTTCAGGATCTCCTAGAGATCATTCTAGATTCGATTGTCTTCGTAGGACACTCATATTTATTTCATGTTGCGTAAGCTAGCCACCATAAAAATTCTTAGTGCTGCTGCAAACTAAACATCACCCTTCCTTCCTAAAAGCTTAAATAGTCTTGGTACCCGGGCACATGATAGTTGAGTCCTCTGTGGCTCACAGTTTACTACAACAATCCAGGTGCAGGTTCAGATGAGTTCGTGCAGGATGATCTTACTCAGCTCCAGTGGGAGTATGATGAGGAGAGAGGCAGGATGCATGTGACGTATCTGGATGAGTAGAGGACCTGGTCGTGATCTTTGGGATAGCTTGATAGTATCATTTGCAACTTCTTTTATCGTTGATTTCGTCCGTAGTCAGACCCTGTGTTCAACTTGATGATATGATTTGAGTGACATTGTAAGTTAGCATGTGGCGAGTGTAAGCCAACTTGTATACTCTTCTCATTCAGTATTGTATGTTGTAATGATACTATTCTTGCTAACGACAAGATGCGCCTCTATCCCTTGCGAGGCCCTCGTGCCTTAAACGGATAGGCGCGCATCTTGGGCGTGACATTGACACTGCTGATGCTGCCACTTCTCATAGAGGTTAGTGAGTTGTTGATTCGTCCGAATCGGACTCGACACATGAAAATGTTAACATTGTCAGTTGCTGTTGCAGAGGTCATTCAGGTGGAGGACGACGAGGAGCACCATGACACTTCACGCACTCGTATCCGAAGAGCTTCATCAGCGCAAGCGCCTCAACGCTAGACTATAGAGTCCTCCCAGGGGATAGGCGACTTGACACAACTCAGAGCTGAACCCGCAGCACCTCTGTCGCATGCTCCTCCAGCTGTCTCGGCCGTTGCAACGTCAACTACAACCGGACCCACTCAGACTGCTTCAGCTGCCCCAGCAACCATGTCGATCCTGCTTGTGACGGCCTTCTCTCTGCATCGCGTTCCGGAAGATCAGACTGGAGCTGCGAAGGAGGCCATGATCCAGGTGGAGCAGATCGTGCTGAGAACCAAGGAGGCATACGAGGCCAGCAAGCTGGCTTATGATGTCAGCGCAGCCCTCCGCACCAATGTCCGAGTAAGTTCGATTATAAGTACATTTTCTGATTGAATTCCTGTCTTTTCTTGGCTGCTGTACACCCAGTGGGTGCTTCTCCACTCGAACAGATCGGATCGTAGTCGAGTAGGATTGGGATCGATAGTACGCGTGGTACTAGAGTCACTCGACATGTCGAGTGTTTTTTTTTCTGACGAGTTACTCGACGGATCGAGAGTTAACCATCTCAGTGAGGGCACTCTTAGTGCACCCACTGGGTGTAGTCCGCAAGACCGCTGCCGAGTGCTTGCACTGGCAGGGGTCTTAATAGAGACATCTTTGAATTTGTTTGCGGCGCGCGGAGCGCCAGGGAAACTCGACATGTCGAGTGGACTTTTTGTTTGAATTCTTCTTTGGTTGTTCCAAGGTTGTAAGATAGTCATTCGCCGGTGTTCATAACTCAGTCGACTATCCCAGGCACCACTTCCGATTGAATTCCTGTCTTTTGTTGGTTCCAGAGGGCTTGTGAACTAGGGACGCGGTACAAGGATGTGGAGGATGAAAGGAACCGGTTGGGAGTGGATCTGGAGGTCTCTAACAACGCTCTGCAGCGAGCGCATGCTGAGATGAAGTCTTTGGGAGGTAATTACTGCTGACTTTTCGCATTCCCCTCTTCACTCTTCATGTTTTGAACCGAGTGCTCTCACTCGAATAGACGTACGCAATGAAAACCGTCGACTCCAAGCGTGACTCAACAATGTTGTTTCTTTAGATTCCATGAAGAAGGCGCTGGAGGAGAAGGACAAGGCACTTGCTGACGCTCAACGAGTGGCCAGGGACAAGACTGAAGCTGCAGATCAGAAGCTGGCAGCCGCCAAGAAGCTAGAGGAGGATAACACCAAGCTGAAGCAGGAGCGTGCGGACCTCGTCAAAAGGGCCGAGCAACTGAACAAAAGGAGCATTGGCCTGGAGAAGCATTTGGCCGAATTCTCGAGGAAGATGTATATTCTGCTCGACGCTGAGTGTTTCTTGTCGACTGAAGTTTGTAAATTTTTTGAGAGTCGTAGTTCACCGATTCTCCTCCCATTCTTCATTCTTCAACAGAATTCTGCCAAGACTTTGAGAAGGAGACAGAAGAGGTTGAGCCCAATCTGGATCCCACCAAGTCACCAGTTGCCAATGCAGTGTCCATGAACATGCTGAGACTCAACTTCTGGCTCCAAGGCATCCATGCATATATTGCCCGACTGAAATCTGCAATGGAGAGAATCGACAAGGAGCTATGGCCCGAGGACACTCTTCAGCTCGACCTCAACTCTATAATGGTTCGCCTGAATGAACTTCCCAATCGAGTGCAAGCCTGGAAGAAATCTGCTGCTCGCTGCGGGGCCGATGTGGCGTTAGCACTTGTCAGGGTCCATTGCAGGGACGTGAGGGAGGAGAAGCTGAAGGAGCTCCAGGTGGTAAACACGAAGAAACTCTAGTTTGAGGACTTCATGGAAGCCTTTATTGAGGAAACCACCAGAATCGCCGACGGCATCGACTTGAACACTTTTGTCGAGCCTGCCAGCCCGTCACCCGTTTAAAAAACTTAATCTTTGGAAGAAACACTTATATTTTCCTTGGTTTGCCAAGTGGAATTGTATCCCTTAGAACTTCATTCAGGCCTTAGGCCTGAGCACATTTGCTTCCATACGAAACGTTTATCCGCGGTTTACCCTTTGGATTTTATTCGTATTTGGCTTGCAATCATCTGTTTGACTGAGTTTGTTTTTAACTTAGGCGAAGCATGTTCGCAGCTAAGCCCCCGAGTGTGAGGGTTGTCCATCACTCGGAATAGTTTTCAACTTAGGTGAATGTCGATTCGTAGCTAAGCTCCCGAGTGTAAGGGTTGCTCATCACTCAGAGTAGTTTTTAACTTAGGCGAATGTCGATTCACAGCTAAGCCTCCGAGTGTGAGGGGTGCTCACCACTCGGAGTTATGTTTTTTGAACCTAAGCGAATACGGATTCACAAATAGGCCGTCGAGTGAATGGACTACTATCCACCCGACAGGGTTTTTAACTTAGGCGGAAGCATGTTTGCAGCTAAGCCCCCGAGGGTGAGGATTGCTCATCACTCGGAGTATTTTCAAACTTAGGCGAATGTCGATTCGCAACTAAGTTGTCGAGTGAATGGATTACTATCCACCCGACGAGGTTTTTAACTTAGGCAAAACATGTTTTTTAGTTAAGCCCCCGAGTGTGAGGATTGCTCATCACTCGGAGTATTTTTGAACCTAAGCGAAGACGGATTCGCAAATAGGCCGTCGAGTGAATGGACTGCTATCCACCCGACAGGGTTTCTAACTTAGGCGAAACATGTTCGCAGCTAAGCCCCCGAGTGCGACGATTGCTCATCACTCGGAGTATCTTTGAACCTAAGCAAAGACGGATTCGCAAATAGGACGTCGAGTGAATGGACAGCTATCCACCCGACAGGGTTTTTAACTTAGGCGAAACATGTTCACAGCTAAGCCCCCGAGTGTGAGGATTGCTTATCACTCAGTATATCCCCAAGAATGTAACTGTACGATTGGAACATATATATTGCAGAAATGTGAATTGCCTTGATGAAGTATTCTTATTACATCAGAAGATCCCTGTCTCAAGTATAAAAACGCCGGAGTAGATCTGCATTCTAGGCTCGTGGCTCGACTATCCGCTTCATGAGATTGTACAGGTGATAGGCTCCATTGTTTAGCACCTTAGTGATGACGAAAGGACCTTCCCAAGCAGGGGCAAGCTTGTGAGGTCGGTGTTGATTCACTCAAAGCACCAGATCTCCCTCATGAAACGACCGACTCTTGACATTCTTCTCATGGAAGCGCCAGAGGTCCTGCTGGTAGGGAGTAGTCCGGATCAGAGCCATTTCTCGTTCCTCCTCTAGAAGATCTACACCATCCTGTCTGGCCTGTTCAGCTTCAGCCTCAGAATACAGCTCCACTCAAGGAGAATTGTGGGCCAAGTCACTCGACAATATGGCTTCAACACCATAGACAAGTAAGAAAGGAATTCGTCCAGTCGACCGAGTAGGCGTTGTCCTCAGACCCCACAAAACAGATGGCAATTCAGTTACCCAGGCTCCGGCGGCATGATCCAAATCGCGCATGAGATGAGGCTTTAGACCTTGCAGGATGAGACCATTACCCCGCTCAACTTGCCCATTAGTTTGAGGATGCCAACAGATGCATAATCCACTCGGGTGCCTTGGGAGTTACAGAAGTTCCTGAATTCTTCCGAGTCAAAATTAGTGTTGTTGTCCATGATGATGCTGTGCGGAATGTCATATTGATAAATTATCTCTCTCATGAACGTGACTGCCATACGGGGGTTCGGCTTCTTGATTGGCTTGGCTTCTATCCACTTGGTGAATTTGTCGACTGCTACCAACAAGTGAGTGAATCCTCCTTTTCCGGGTCAGAAGGGGCCAACCATGTCGAGTCCCCAAACCACAAACGGCCAGGCAAGAGGAATTGTCTTCAGAGCAGACGCCAGCTTGTGTGACAGGTTCGCATAGAACTGGCAACCATCACAACGATCAATGATGTCTTTGCCATCTCATTAGCTCGTGGCTAGTAAAAACCAGCTTGGTATGCTTTAGCGACAATTGTCCTTGAAGACGCATGGTGGCCACAAGTTCCCGAGTGAATCTCGTCTAGAATCATTCGGCCTTCCTCGGGGGAAGTGCAGCACTGGGTGACACGAGTCACATTCTCTCTGAACAGCTAATCTCCCATCATAGTGAAAGCCTTAGACCTGCGCACAATCTGCCGAGCCTCTGTTTCATCTTCATGGAGCTCTTGTCTGAGGATATAGGCAATATAAGGCACAGTCCAATCGGGAACGATAACCAGAATTTCCATGACCAGGTCAATCACTGCAGGGACATTGACTTCTGTCGAGTCAGTGGAACTCAAAGCCTGTGGGGTCTCTTCGGTGAAAGGATCTTCTTGAACCAAAGGAGTGTGTAAGTGCTCCAAGAACACACCGCTGGGGACATGCCGTCGAGTGGAACCAATCTTGGATAGCTCATCGGCCGCTTGATTTTTCAGTCGGGGAACATGATGAAGTTCCAGGCCTTCAAATTTCTTCTCCAACTTCAGGACTGCATTGCAGTATCCATTAATAGCGGGGTTTCGAACATCCCACTCTTTCATCACTTGATTCACCACCAAATATGAGTCGCCATAAACCATCAGGCGCTTGACCCCGAGTGAGATAGCCATGCACAACCCATACAAAATTGCTTCGTACTCTGCCTCATTGTTGGAGGAATCAAAGTGAATTTGCAAGACATAGCTGAGCTTGTCACCCCTGGGAGATATCAAGACAACACCAGCACCGGACCCATTCAACATTTTGGCGCCGTCGAAGAACATTGTCCAATGCGCCGAGTGAACTTGGATAGGCTGTTGCTGCTCAATCCACTCAGCCATGAAATCTGCCAATGCTTGGGACTTAATTGCTTTTTTGGCTTCAAATCTGATGTCAAAGTGTCCAAGATTGATTTCCCACTTAGCCACTCGACCTGATGCATCTCGATTATTGAAAATTTCGAATAGAGGACCATCACTGACGACTGAAATCGAGTGGTCTTGGAAATAATGCGCCACCTTCTTCGCTGATAGGTAAATACCATAAACCAGCTTTTGATAGTGTGGATATCTTTGCTTTGAGGGTAACAATACTTCCGAGACATAATAAACTGGCCGCTGGACTTTATAAGCTTTACCCTCCTCTTCTCACTCGACAGTCAGTACTGTACTGACGACCTGATTTGTGGTCGTGATGTACAGGAGCAAGGGCTCTTTGCTAGCAGGAGCGGCAAGCAACGACTGGGTGGAGAGCAGGGCTTTGAGCTCAAGAAACACTACTTTGACTTCGGGAGTCCAGTCGAATGTGTCAGACTTCTTCATCAACTGATATAAGGGCAGAGCCTTCTCACTAAGACGAGAAATGAATCGACTCAATGCTGTCAAGCAACCTGTGAGCTTCTGAACGTCGTGCACTCTCACATGAGTCTTCATACGGGTGATGGCGCTGATTTTCTCAGGGTTGACATCAATTCCTCGCTCAGAAACAAGAAAACCGAGCAACTTGCCGCCAGGGACACCGAAAGTACATTTGGTCGGATTCTGCTTTACGTTGAATCGCCTCAGTTGGCGAATGTCTTGGCCAGGTTAGCCAGCAGGTCGGAACCTTTGCGGGACTTGACCACTATATCGTCCATGTATGCCTCAACATTCCGAGGGATCTGGTCGAGTAAACATTTCTGAATCATGCGCATAAAAGTAGTGCCAGCATTCTTGAGACCAAAAGGCATGGCGATATAACAAAAAAACCCGAATGGGGTGATGAAGGTTGTCTTTAATTCGTCTGGGCCATACAGACGGATCTGATGGTACCCAGAATAAGCATCCAAAAACAATAAACCCTCACACCCCGCTGTCGTGTCAACAATTTGATCTATGCGGGGGAGCGGAAAATGGTCTTTTGGGCACACCTTGTTGAGATGTTTGAAGTCAATGCACATGCGCAACGACTTATCTTTATTTGGCACCATCACAACATTCGAGAGCCACTCGGAGTGGTAAATCTCCCGAATGAACTTGGTTGCAAGAGATGGGCCACTTCTTCTCCGATTGCCTTGTGCTTCTCCGCCACTGAGCGACGCAAATGCTCCCTGACGGGTTTGGCTTTCGGATCCACTTGCAGACGGTGCTCAGCCAACTCCCTGGGAATCCCCGGCATGTCAGCAGGCTTCCATGTGAAGATATCCTAGTTCTCACGGAGGAACTGGATGAGCTCGACTTCCTATTTGCTGTCAAGTGTTGATGAGATATTCGTCGGGGCAGCAGTAGGATCAGTCGGATGGATGTGTACCTTCTTCACCTCCCCTGCCGACTGAAATGCCAACTCGGAGGCCGGCTTCTTTGCACGGAGCAAGTCGGCAAGGTCGGCAGTTTTCTTATACTCCTCCAACTCAACCAGGGCCATCTGGTGATTGGTGATCTTGGAGCCTTGCTGGAGGCACCCTTCGGCCCGTTATCGATTGCTAGTGACCGTGATCACGCCCTTAGGGCCTGGCATTTTCAACTTGAGATACACATAACATGGTCGGGCCATGAAATGTGCATACGCGGGTCGACCCAGAATGGTGTGGTAAGCACTCTTGAAATCCATGACTTCAAATGTCAACTTTTCTTTTTGGAAATTTTTGTCATTTCCGAATGCCACATCCAATGCTATCTGGCCGAGTGACTTGGCCTTCTTATCTGGGATGACCCCATGAAACTGCATGCTGCTCTCACTCACACGGGACATCGGAATGCCCATCCCTTTTAGGGTATCCGCATAGAGAATGTTCAGGCCGCTGCCGTCGTCCATGAGGACCTTTCTAAGTCGATTCCCCCCACCGGATCAAGTACCAGAGCATGTCGACCGGGAGTGGCCACATGAGCAGGATGGTCTGACTGGTCAAATGTGATAGCATATTGGGACCATCTGAGATAGGTGGGGGTGTCTGGTACAGCCATGTTGATTTCTCTATTGATGACTTTTAGACGTCTCTTGCTCTCGACATCATCAAAGATCACTAGTATAGTAGTGACATCCGGGAATGTTTCCTTATCCTCATATTCATCTCCCTTCTCAGGAGATTTATCACTCGGCATGTCTCCCTTGAATTGCTGGATAAGGGTCCGACACTGTCGAGTGGTGTGCTTGGGCAAAATCAGATTGCCTTCTGCATCTTTCCTCGTGTGTATTACACACGGCTGATCCATGATATCAGTTCCTGACTGATTCTTCCCTTTCTTGGGGGCATACCGTGCCTTAGCTTTGCCCTTGTTCTTCGACTGAGTCGCCAGTGCTGCCGCTTTTGCCTGAACCGGATCTTCAGCCTTTCGCTTCTGTTTCCGATTGTTGCTGCCGCCAGCCTCATTGACAGCTGCCTTTCCTTTGCCGCTACGGAGACGGTCTTCTTCCTCGCCATTGGCATACCGAGTGGTGATTTCCATCATCTTGCCGAGTGAAATATCACCAGTTCGCCCAAACTTTAGATAAAGTTCTCTGTATCTCACATTGGCCTTGAATGCACAAACAACCTGATGTTCCGACACATTCTCCACTGTATAATGCAGAGTGGACCATCGCTGAATATAATCCCTTAAAGTTTCATTGGGCTTCTGGACATAGTGCTGTAAGTCGACCAGACCTGCCGGACGCTTGCAAGTGCCCTCAAAGGTTTGGACAAACACTTGGCAAGATCCTCCCAACAATGTGTACTGGAAGGAGCCAGGCGATTCAGCCAAGCGCGAGCTGAACCATCCAACATCAGGGACAGGTGCTTCATTGCCACATTATCATTTCCTCCACCAATTTGCACAACCAGTCGGTAATCATCTAACCAAGTCTCCGACTTTGATTCGCCAGAAAACTTCCCAATTCCCTCCGTCAACCTGAAGTTGGGGGAATCCCCGCAGAATGTATGGCTCTGCTGAAACATTCAGGACCAGAAACCATGGCCGAGCTACCACTCGGAAAATCTCTGTCGTATCCTTCCCTGTGAGCTCTGCCCCCATCAATCCGCTTCTGAACAAGGAGGGCGCGGGCGTCAAAGCCCGCATTCCGCTCATCACCGAAGGAGCGCCTATCGTCCTGGCGCCAGGGCGCGTACGGACCACTCCGTAGAGGAGTGGGCACTCGACGGTGGTCTTCGCGATGAAACTGATCTCTGTCTAGCCCTTGACGGAAACCGCTGCCAAGACGGCGCAAGGGCGATCCAGGGCTGTGTGCCGACTGAACGGTCTTTGCCCTGGGTGAATTGTTGTGTATCCTGTTGCGGGACTGAGAAACTACTGAATTCTAAAGTTGCGCTGCATCTAACAATGCTCTGATCTGCATTAACCCTCTTCCAGCCTCTGACCGGGACGGCTGAATGGAATCCGCTATCCTAGCAGTAGCAACAACATTTAACACAGGAGTTCGATATACCTCAACGTCGTCGTGAGATCCAGTCGGAAACAGCTGTAGCTGACGTCGACTGGGCGTGGCAGGCGCTGGCGAGTGCGCTCGTCAAGCTCTTCCTGGAGTTCTTCCAGATGAATGTGCGGGGCCTCCAAAGCTTGGGCCTTGGCAGTCGCGCCGACGATGGGAGTATGAAGAACCTCCTCCTCGCAACACGGCTGCTCTTTCAACAGACCTCCAGCCTCGTGCCTGCCATGGCCAAAGCCAGGTGGTGAACTCTGATGAGAGCCCGCCATCAAGACCTCCGCTGTGGGATCATAGCTTTCGCACTCAGAAGGCACGTTGGACGAATTGGAATCCGACTCGAACATGCCATGAAGGGACTCGGCGGGCTCGAGTGCTACAATCTGCGGAGAAATTTGACGCGCCACTGTGTGTTTGACCCAGCGCTGAAGTCGTGAGCGACCGGACCGCTTGCGACCATGAACAGCGAGGGGAGCTGATGAATAAGGAGTCGAAGGCTGACGCAGCAACACGACGCAGGAACTCACGCGGAAGTGCGCGGCCCCGCGGACCGGGAGCGCCTCGACATCGAGAGGCGCTTCCTGGAGCCATGCTGAATCGTCAGCGATGAAGGTAAGCACTCCGAAACGGATCTCGTGGCCCAGAGCAAAAACACCGCCACAAGACATGTCGAAGGATGAAAAATGCAACCTCGCCGGAAGTCGCGTAGACACCTGCCCCATGGTGGGTGCCAACTGTTGTGGGAACGAGCCTGATAGTAGATGGTAGGGGTACGAAAGGAGAGGGTAGAGTCCTAGCTACGGCGAGGATGTACACACGGATGTAACAGCCCTACGTCTTAGTGCTCGGGAGCTTATGTCGTGTGGAATATAGAGATTACAATGGTTGCGAACCCTTGTGCAGGAGGGGAGGGGCGACTTAAATAGAGTTCGCTGCCCCTCATAATTACCCAACATCTAAGGGTTTGATCATGGGGTTAAAGTCTGCCGTTACTGGTAACGTACGTGATAAAAGCTACTAATGACAATTGAACCAACGTCTGCCCGTTGGGCTCTTGATGATGGCTCCTGGTCTTCAGGCGTCGAGTGAAAGCGAGGTCTTCCGAGTGACACGCGACTGCCGAGTGAAAGAAGGAGTTTCCAAGTGGATATCTGCCGAGTGGCTTTGAACGTCTCTAAGAATCCACTCGCAAGTTCATGCTTGATCTTCAAGTCCTCCCATGTAGTGTCCTTAGGTAGGGTATCTAGGCCTTGCCTAGGACCCTACCCTAGGTACATATTTTCGTCAGATGGTTTGGGATGGTTTGATGGACCAAACCAACTTGGACTGAGATGAAACTTTGCAAGAACATCACCTATAATAGTGTTAACTTGTTGGAATTTTCCTGTAATTTATTGAGAATATTTCTTATGGAAATATTCCAAAAGTTTGATTTGAATAGAAAGGGTTTTGAGGGTTTTTTCCTATGATCTAATCA
Organism: Hordeum marinum; assembly: GCA_022496015.1. Classification (NCBI taxonomy): domain Eukaryota; kingdom Viridiplantae; phylum Streptophyta; class Magnoliopsida; order Poales; family Poaceae; genus Hordeum; species Hordeum marinum. The sequence continues at coordinate 306,762,186 of CM039678.1, read as the reverse complement.
TGCCCTTGTGTTGAAACTCATATATATGGAAAATATATGTCCACTGAGTTTCCCTAAATTTTCTCAAATATTTTCGAAGTAGTTAAGTAATTTTCCCTCTGAAAACCCATTTCTGGCCTTAAGAAAAAGCCTTTAAATAAAATATAAAGATAATCTTTAAAAATATTATTTTTGTGGTTTTGGGAAGTCTTATATATAGTGGGTTTGAAATAAAGCCTTTGGGAAAGAAGGATCCACCTAATTTGAGGTCTTGAAGTGCAAACCTCAATTCAGGGTTTTGTGAAAACCTAGTTTGAATAAATCATTTTGGTTAGAACAAAATTTGACAAAAATAGCTTTGGTCACTATTCACATGGCATGATCATTGGGCAAGAGGTTTGGGATAGGGAGGATGAATATGAAGTGGAATGGAATCTAGGAGTGCCATAAATCACAATCATCAAGCAAGCAACAACATTGCAAACAAGCACAAGCACTTTGAAAAAGTTTTAGTTGGTTCCAAATTTTATAAACCCAAACATAACAATGTGATACGAACACAGGGTGTGACAATGCATGTGTGGTTGGCCTCGAAACGGTCGACGACACGAACAGAGAGAACCGACAGCTACGAACGGATGCAAGTTTTCGAAAACGAGTGACGATGGTATGCAGATGATGCGAATGATGCAATGATGAACGCGACAACCAGACGAAACACATACGTGAACGGAAATAAAAGGGGAATGTTCTGGAGCGTTAGTCCTGGGCTGTTACAACTCTCCTCCACTACACGAGGATCTCGTTCCGAGATCTAAAATGAGAAGGGGAAGAGAAAGAGCAAGAGGTAAAAATTAGTTGCTTCTTTGACAAACGAGTGAAACCAATGATCATTAAAGGTTTCAACGAGATGAAGAATGACATGAGGAACAAGCAAGAATTCAATAGAAATTTTGGCAGCACTTTGGTAGGATAGAGGGGGGAAATTGATAGGAAGAAAAGAAATTGAAAGAGAGACACCAAACTTCGGCTGGATTAGAATCAAAATTTCATAAGACAGAAGGATCATGAAAAGATTTCACTGCACTCCGGAAGAAAAGAATAGAAACTAGATCATTGGAAGGAAATAATGGAGAATAAAATAGCAACTTCTACCACCATTCAACTTGAAAAGCATCTAACAATAAGAGATTGAACAGGGTTGTTGAAAAATCAACAACGAAAAGAACAAACTTGTTATGGACTTATGAAACACATCTCAAAATTATGAGGTGACAACTGGCCACTCACAAAACAAGGATTGCTCAGGAGCAAAAGGGATGAAAACTTCTTTCACCAAGAAGAGGAAGAGAAAACTTGGATCATGTAAGACACCATGATAGCAACAATCCTTAGGAAATTCTTTAGGTGAAATCCAACCGAAGATAACTCCGAGAAAAGAAGATGGGTTTACTTATCTTGTTCTTGACATTTTTTCCCTTTGAGACTCCTCGTAATCAAGAACATAATAAAACCACCTCAAAACACAATGGAGAAGGAATTGAATTTAGACATCCAAGATAGAGAACACTTGAGCACCTCCAACAAGAATCTTGAAGAACAATTCGAGAAGAATTACATCCTTTACAAACCACCATGAAGAAGCATCGGGATGAACTCAGGAATAAAAGGATGATAGAAAGGAAGTGAAGATTGAAAAAGAACATGATTAGGGTCTTCCAATGATTTAGATGATGCTTCGGGACAAGATACTTGAGCAAAACTAGGAACTCTGGAAAAGAAAGAAGACCACTATAACCAAGATTTGATGTCATGAACACTCCGGAAGAAGGATTGAAACCACCTTGATGAAACTGGAATAATAATTCCATTATCCTTATCCTTCATCAAGTTAAATTGATGACAAGCAACGGATTTCACACACCACTTATTCTCCTTGCAAAGAATTGAAGAGAAAGAGAGGATAGGTCACAAACTTGAGCAAGTCTTGCACGAGAACACCGCTAAGAATTAGAAACTAAAGAGGATACATGAGAATGAAGAGATCAAGATTTGCCTAATAGAAACTGAACAAGGCACCGGAATAATTGAGATACGAATGAAGGAACAATAATTGAGAAGAATTTGAGAACGAAAACTGAAAGTTGAGAACGAAGAAATCTTCTAAAATGATGGCCTTCGGGAGGATCGAGAAATGAAAACAATTCTGAATGCACCGGATAGCAACAAGCTGAAACCATGAATCTCTAGGAGAATGGATTAAGATTTAAGAGAACTCTCCTTCGATCTTCAATGCAGAGAATGATGACGAGAAACACCACCACGAATTACTGAGACACTCCGGAACAATGAATAAGGAAAGGTTAAGCCAAAGATGAAAATGATTTAGAAGCGATCTTCGAGAAGGAATATGACTGATGGATTCATTCTTACGTCATATTGAAAAGAACTTGAGATCTTCGAAAAGATTAGAAGAGCCAGGTAAGATCCTGGGGGAAAACATGTGGGTTATGGGCCCACTGAAAGGAAACCACCGTTGAAACAATTGCTTAGAAAGAGAGATTGCACCGGTACAAATTAAGAACTTGATGATATGAGAACCTCAAAATAATTTGAATGGATATGAATGGAAATGAAAGTCTTCTGAGATATCTTCAGCCTTCGGATAGAACAGAGAGAGACGAATAAACAAGAGAGGCTTGGAAAAGAAATCCGAACACGAGAAAGCAATTAGAGAATGAAAAGGATATGATGAGCATCGAGATCTTGAATTGAATGCACCAGGAAGGAAAACAAGAATAAAGAACATTGAACTTGAAGCACTTGAGGATCTTCATAAAGAATCACCGGAGAACAATAACAACGAGAACAAGGAATATGAGGATAGATCTTGAAATTGAAACTCCTGAGAATGTCCACAAGAAATCATTGGAAAGAAAACAGAAGAAAAGATAGCGGAAGCATTACATGAATAGAAAAGACACTTGGATGAGACTTAATTGATGAAGAAAAAGTGCAGGAGAGTGGGGAAAACAAAGAAACTTGGGACAGATGAGACAAACTCTGGAGAATAATATGGGGATTGATCTTGCAAATATTGGAGATGATAGAATTATCTTGAAGAGAAGCACACCGGATAAAACGAATTGATATGAAAACTTGATTGGCAAAAGAATTAGCAATCCCACGGAAATATGAGAACACTACTTCGAAAAGATATGAGATCACCACTTGACATCGAAGCAACTCGAATTACCATATTCCAACAAAACAAAACAAGGGATGGGCTTACGAAACAAGCCAGAACTAATACATGACAGAGATTCCACTCAATGTTATCATGGTAAGGTTCGCACGGGCTCGATCATACATTGGATTGTCGTATTGAAATGACGCTCAAATATGCTCCCTAGGAATAGCGAACTACAAGGCTTGACGAAGCATAAATCGAGACTGTCCTCTATAAGAAAGACCGTGAACAAACGAATCCACTAGATGTCGAACCCCAACCTCACATCATGATCCGTTGGAAGATATCCTAGGTAACTACTTGAATTCCCACCTAAGAACTTCCGAAAAGTTTCTTGGTTATGCAATCCGGTGTTGGGGATACAAGGAGGAAATATCTCACACAACTAACAAACCTACACCCCAACTATATCCATCCTTCAACACATAACCAGAGGCTTTCGCAAGTCCATCTAACTCAGATCCTCGAAAGCACAACGATACTAACCATGGTGGTACCCCGGACACCTCCCCAGTACTGGGTGACTCCGACCTTATCTCACCATGACAAGTATTGAAGCAATTCCGAACACCCTACGTCCTGAGATACTAAGGAAGCTGAATGATAACGATGTGCTAAGAATTCCCTGGAGCTGAACTCCCCAGAAGAAATCAAGTCAGACAGGAGGCACCAAGATAGAACTCCGTCACATCGGCATCATAGAGGTTCCAAAATATCCACGTGATCCTAAAAAAAATTGAGCGAGAAGAGGAGTAGAATGGAAATTCCTAGGTCATAATTCCTCACCAGAGCATAGAAGAGAAGTAAAAAGAATCCCACTCTCCGATATGACTAGACTCAAATAGTTTTTCATTAGACTCGACTCGGCCAAGTTTGATCAATCAAGGGGGCTCCTAGGTCGGTACATGCTCTGATACCAACTTGTCATGCCCAAGATGCGATCCTATCCTTATTTTGGCACGAGGGCCTTGATAGGGATAGAAGCACATCTTGTTGTGTTGCAAGAATGGATATCATTACAAGTGCATTTACGGAACAGATGAATATATGGAATTGGATTACACTCACCACAAGCTACATCAATATCACATCAATACAACAACATATCCAAACATCATACAGAAGAGCAGGGTCTGACTACGGACGAAATCAAACGATAAAATGACATCCATCCTTACTATCCTAGGTTGCCGCCTGGAACCCATCATAGATTGATGATGAAGAAGAAGAACTCCAAATCATACAAGCATCGCGCTCACGTCAAATCATCGCATTACCTGTACCTGCAAATGTTGTTATAGTAATCTGTGAGCCACAAGGACTCAGCAATCTCTTTCCAAGGGTATCAAGACTATTAAAGCTTAATGGGTGAGGTATGGTTAAGTGGTGAGGCTGCAACAAGTGACTAAGCATTTATTGAAGTGGCTAACTTACGAATACAGAAAGTAAAGTATGGTGGTCTACGAATAATAGACGTGAACTAGTAATGATCACCAAGTGATCCTGAACACCTACTTACGTCAAACATAACCTCGCCGTGTTCTCTTTCGGATAAGAACTCACAAGAAGAGACAGTCACAGTTACGCACACAGTTGGTGTATTTTATTTGAGTTTACTTCAAGTTTTCTATGACCGGATGTTAAAGAAAGTATCCAAGTTTGCCACATAACCGCGGGCATGGCTTTCCGAAAGATTTAACCCCGCAGGGGTGCTCCAACTCATCCATCACAAATTAACCACACGCAGCGAGAGTAACCTCGACCACGGATCTCGTGATCTTCCTAGGCAATTCCACAGGAAATCCGCTACCTCGAGATAGCCCGAACAAAAATCGGAATTCCTCACTCAAGACGTTCGAGAAAGGTAAAACAAATCCAGTAAGGCCACCCGACGTGCCGACAATCCCAATAGGAGCTGCGTATCTCGTTCTCAAGGCACAAGAGATGAGCGACGCGTACAATGGCCTGATAGAAATCTCCCGAGTTGCCCCGGGTTGGCCCTGCATAGTGCTCTATTTTGGACCAACACTCATGAGGAGCACTGGCCCGAGGGTTGATTAAATTATCCGCGGGTGCCGGCGGGTCCCTATGCAATTTTATTAGTTATTAGGAAAATGTAGTACCAATGTTGGGCCTTACCAGACGAGTTTTATCCCAAAACGAAAGTCAAGGGGGGTCCCCATAACAACCCCGAGCATGTTAGGAGCGCTCAATTATGGAACATAACACCGGTTCACAAGTAACTAGGACGACAAGAGTGGAACAAAACACCGAGCAAAAGGTCAAGCCTTTCACCCTTTACCAAGTGTATAAGTGCATTAAATTAAATAGCAATAGTATCATGATAACGAAAGAATGTCCATTTTGCCACATGGAAGCAATTGCACCTGCAGCTAGAAACACTATAAGAAGGGCTGAGCAAGCGGTAACATAGCCACACAATGGTTTGCTGGGAAGTGGAGGGGTTAGAGGCTTATCGTGGCAATGTTGGGAGGCTTGACAATCAAGTGGTAGGTAGCGTGACATAACGATAAAAGCGTGATAACTGGCATAGCAATGATAGTAGTGGTATCCAGGGAAATGGGTCATCTTGCCTGAGATCCTGCTTCGAAGAAGAATGAATCCATGAAGAAGACGAGCCAAGGTAGTCAAACGAATCCTCACACTCCGAACGCTTTCAGAACTCTACCGAGAAGAAACAATCCAGAACAAACAATCAACACATGATAACACCACAACATATGCATGACATGATGCGCAAACAAATATGATGCATGTCCGGTTTAGATATGCAAGGCATGGCATGGCATGGCATGGCAAGCACAACAAACAACTAGTACATATTAAGTGAAGTCCAATATGCAACGAGTTGCATATTGATGAAACTCCACGTTCAAATTATTTAGTTCACTCTCGTTTTGGTACTCATCAATATTAAATGTTGTTAGACATGGCAAGAGGTGAAGCATGAACAACTATATCATCTAGGCATTTTAAATGGGGCGGGAAGCATCATATATCATTTTCGAAACAACCTCATAAGCATAATATGAATTTGGTCCAGATCTGTCCTAACACAATTTTATATTTATTAAACATGGAAATAAAGTCTGGCATGAGATTTCTACACATTTTTCTAGTCAAGTTACATAGGTAAAACATTTGCATCGGAGCTACAGTTTAAAAGTTATTAAATAATTCATATCGACGTGTCAATTATGCAAATCAATGCATACAGAAAGGTTAAGTACTTTTACCATGTGTGAAAGTTGGATATTATTAATCTACACACAATTCTAATTGTTTCTCATATATAAATTATTTTAATCCGATGCACGGATGTGAAGTTATTAAATGCATGATCATGAGGGTCTAATCTGCAAAACTCCAATCTCTCAATAATTAGATAAAGTCGCTAGAAGGAAAAAACATTCATGGGCCGAAACTGACTGCTGTGCTAAACAGTGGGCGAGCGCTTTATAGAATACAACACCCCAAGCGTTGGATAAGCGAACAGGGGGGCTCACCTTGGTCCGGGCCTTGAGGTGTTGTGGGGGTAGGCCGCCAGATCTAGCAGCTGCTGTTGGGCCTCGGGCAAGGCCGGCCCACGAACGCGAGCGCGAGCGGTCAATGGACAGAGGCTTCATCCTTCGCCACGAACTAGAGGAGGTGGTGGCGCTGGGGCAAACTCTGGCGACGCACAGCGGCCTAGAGGCGAGGACGAGGTGGGGCGAGGCCGGGAATGGGTAGATCGGAGGCGTGGCGACCGGATCCGACAGTTGGCGGAGCTAGCGACCACCGGAGCCTGCGGAACCTGGACCTTCATCGGGGCGGCCATGGCGGGCACATGAGGTGGCAGCCGTTGTCCTGCGGCCGACATGGGACGATGATGTGGGGATCTGGCTAGGCGGCGCAACGGCTGGGCGGCGGGGCGAGCTACGGGCAGGAGGCGGCGGAGCAGGTCGCTGGCGGACGAGGTCCCGTGGCGCTCGGTGCTCCAGCGAGTGGCCGGCCATCAGGAACGAGCGGCTCTCCCTGGCTGTAGGGATGCGGGGCTCTACATAGGGGAGCTCGGGCGATGGCGATTCAGGCCCGGGCGGGATTGTTGCGGGCTCGGGCGGGCCTACGACGGCTAGGTGGAAGCTGGGGGCGACGTGGCACTGTGGGGTTGGCTGAGGGCGGCGGTTGCGGCAGCGCTAGAAGGATCGGGCAGCGACAAGTGGTGGTGGTGGGCTGGTTGCACACAGAAAACGAGGAGGGAGGAGGGAGGAATCTATTTTAGGCAGGTGGGAGTGTTTTTATAGGGTAGGGGCTAGGGTTTGGAGGGTTTAGACCATTTTCGGACCGTTCGATCGCGATCGGACGGTTCCAGTCATGGGGTAGGCTAGGTGGGTTGTGGTGGCTGTGTAGATGGGCTAGGTGGATATGAGAGGGAAGTTTTCAGCCCGTGACACGAGGTTTTAAAACACCGAAAAACGTCCGACGAATAACGGATGACCGCACTGCTACGACTGACCGTTCGGGTATCAAACGAACTCGGAATGCGACGAAATTTGGCAGGCGGTCTACCTACACTATAATAATACCACACACCAAGTTCCGACCCAATCCGAGAATATTTTTCACGCGCTTTAAAAACGGTTTTCTAAACGATGCCGCGGGCGCGCGCGTGTGTGGTTGGCCTCGAAACGGTTGACGACACGAACGGAGAGAACCGGCAGCTACGAACGGATGCAAGTTTTCGAAAGCGAGTGACGATGCTATGCAGATGATGCGAATGATGCAATGATGAACGCGACAATCGGACGAAACACAGACGAGAACGGAAATAAAAGGGGAATCTTCTGGAGCGTTGGTCCTGGGCTGTTACATCTCAGGATAGAGCGGTACCACCTGCAGGTGGTACGGCAAACTCTGATGGTGGAGGAGTATCTCCCAGGGCGCCCACGCTGGCGCCTACGCCGCGACCTTCTCAGGACGCACGCGGAGAGCTGTGCCACGGTGCCCGCAGTTCTCAGTGTCCCCACGGAAAGGCCCTTGCACATCATTCCCAAGATGCGCGGGACCAGCACGCGAGCGGGAGTGGCATGCCGACATGGGACCATGAGGGTGCTCCTTCTAACTCAGTTAGGAGTCAGAGCACCTCACGTTCCTCACGCCGCTCGATGCCGTCCACAGCGGAGGAAGCAATGGCATGGGCACATCTACTCCTGAAGTTCCCTCCTGTTGCAGAGAAGCTCGACGAACGGAGAGCCACCATTCAAAGCCTCCTCGGCCTCGCAGACAAGCTTCAGCCCACAAGGCCGCCTCAGGATAGAGGCGAGGTGCCTGGGGTCGGCACGACCTCAGAGCACTCTCCTCCGCGACAGCATTGTCGGTGGCCGACCCAACAGACCGACGCCCATGATGGTTACTCGACAGCGTCGACTGATCCGCGGACGCACCAGATCAGCGTCATGTTCTTCGAGAACGCGGCAAGGAGGATGCTCGAACTGTGATCGAGTGACAACGAGAAGCACGCCTCCAGGCGGACAGACGCACGGGACCCACTGTGGACAAGTCCACGCCGGGGTACCCTGTCAGCCTACCTTACGAGGTGGGCTGCCCAGCGTTTACCCTCGAGCTGCGGCAAGTCCAGTGGCCCAACACCCGCATGTTCAAACCAGAATTCCTGGAGAAGTATGAAGGCAAGCCCATCCCTTAGAGTTCCTAAGCGTCTACACCATTGTGGTGCAGGCTGCCAGGGGCCGCGACCACAAGATATTGGCTAACTACCTCTTGTTGGTGCTTAAGCCCAACATGAGGTCATGGCTGATGCACTTGCTAGAGAGATCCATCGCCTCCTAGGCAGACACGTGTCACGAATTTGTAAGCGCCTTCACTGGGGGTCGTCAAGCTCCTGGCAGGGAGAGTGACCTGCACATCATCCCCTAGAGGAAGACAAAACTCTACGCAAGTACATCCGGAGGTTCAGCCGCGTGCACCACAACATCCCACACTTTCACTCTGCCGCCGTTATCAGCGTGTTCCATCAGAATGTGTGCAACTGCGGGATGCGGGAAGAGATGGCGATGAACAGAGTCAGGGACGTCGTTGAGCTTTATGCTTTGGAAAACAAATGCGCTCGCGCTGAAGAAAGGAGAAGACTCCCCGACGAGAATGCTGGTGTGGAGGTCGACTTTGATGATGAAGACACCGCTCCCCCGGCAAAGAAGGGCCGACCGCGGAACAAGAAGCGCAAGGGCAAAACCATGCTAGACGTTAAAGGATCCGGCAACACTGGCGCCGCCAAGAAAGTCAAGGTCAATGACCCCGGCAACGATGTTGCCTGGTGCGCCTCCTGCCATGCTCTAGCGGCTACCGGTAAGCCAGGAGACTCCGGCAAGCAGTACTGCAAGATCCATCACACCAAGGGCCATGACCTCCAAGACTGCTGGCTAGTTGAGCATCTTGCCGAGAAGCAGAAAGCTGAATATGAAAGACACGATAAGGAGAAGGGTCAGGATGGTGCTGAGGGGTCCGGCAAGAAGCGTGTTGGCCAAGGAGGTCACCGCGGCAAGCCTAAGCAACAGAAGGATCGACCCGCCCGTGGACGCGACAAGCAAGAGGGAGGCGATGATGACGTCGAAGAGGACGACGAGTCTAGTGAGCATGAGTTCCAGAGAGCTATAGATGCGATGTGAATACAAGGAGGATCCTCGTTGCATTCCTCTCACCGCCAACTTAAACAGTGGGCGTGAGAGGTTAATGCAGCAGAGCCCTCTATCGGCGCACAGAAACCTATGAAATGGTCCAACACTCCTACCATCTTCGATGCCGAGGATCACCCTGATCGCGTAACCGCGGTCGGGTGTCTGCCGTTGTTGGTCTCACCAACAATCCACAACCTCAAGGTGACAAAGATGTTAGTCGACAGCGGGGCCAGCCTAAACCTAATCTTGCCCAATGTCATTCGAAGGCTGCAGACTCCCGATGAAGATCTCGAGCCGACAGGCGCTTTCCAAGGGGTCAATTCGGGAAGGACCCAGCCGAAAGGCAAGGTCACACTACGGGTAACGTTCGGAAGCGATATCAATTTCAGAACAGAGAAGATCGTCTTTGATGTTGCCAAGATCTCATTGCCATACAACGGCATTCTCGAGCGTCTGGCACTGGCCAAGTTCATGGTGGCCACTCACTTCGCTTACAACGTGCTGAAGATGCCTGGACCGATGAGCGTCATTACCATCAACTCTGACAAGAAGATCCCGCTTATCTGCGCCGACCAACTCTACCGGGGCGCGAACGCAGCACCTGCCACCAAGGCACTTGCTCCTGCTGCTGAAGCCCCCAGGGGGAAGAAGACCAACAAGGCCTCTGGCACACATTCCGACAAGCGCACCTCTACGGAGTGTTGCACTATTGTTGACGATGTGCCAGAGAGCTACACCGACAAGAGCAAGAAGTCCGAGGAGTCCAAGGCAGCTCTTCCAGAAACCAAGAAGGTGCCCGCCAAGGAGGATGGCATGGGGGGAACTTTCACCATAAGTTTCACCCTTGATGACAAATAGGAAAGTGCACTCGTCGCCTTCCTATGGGCGAATGTCGATGTGTTTGCATGGCAACCATCTGATATCCCCGGCGTTCCCAGGAAGGTGATCGAGCACCACCTTGCCGTCTATCCGCACGCGCGGCCCGTCAAGTAGAAGGTTCTGAAGCAAGCTTTGGAGTGGCAAAAGTTTATTGCCGAAGATATCAAGAGGTTAGAGGCAGCTGGTCTGATCACAGGAGTACTTGACCCTACGTGCTTGGCCATTCCAGTCATAGTGCGCAAGGCGAATGGGAAGTGGAGGCCATGCATTGATTTCATGGGCATCAACAAGGCCTGCCCTGGAGATCCTTTTCCCTTGCTGCGCATCGACCAGATTGTGGACTCCACTACCGGCTGCAATTTGTTGTCTTTTCTTGATGCCTATTCCGGTTATCATCAGATCTTTATGGCCAAGGAAGACGAAGAGAAAACCGCGTTTATCACCCCAACTGGTACGCACTGCTTTTTGCGTATGCCTTTCGGGTTGAAAAGCACTGGTTCCACCTTTGCGAGAGCGGTCCAGATAGGTTTTGAGCCCCAGGTGCATAGAAATATGGAGGCTTATATGGATGACATAGTGGTCAAAACCAAGGACAAAGCCACACTCATAGCGGACCTAGAAGAGACGTTCGCCAATCTGCGCAAGATCAACATGAAGCTCAATCCCGAGAAATGTGTGTTCGGTGTCTCATCCAGCAAGCTTCTCGGGTTCTTTGTGTCACAACGTGGAATCGAAACAATTCCCGACAAGATCAAGGCAATTGAGTAGATTGAGGCACCAAAACGAGTCAAGGACGTGCGACGCCTTCCCGGCTGTGTTGCTGCTCTGAGTAGGTTCATCTCAAAGTTTGTTGAGCGCACCCTCCCCTTTTTCAAAATCTTGAAGAAGGCATGTCCAATGAAATGGACTCCAGAAGCGGAGGCAACGCTGCAGGATTTGAATAAGTACCTTTCGTCTCCGCCAGTCCTAGTCGCGCCAAAACCACAAGAGCCGTTGCTGCTATACTTGGCAGCAATGAATCAAGTGGTGAGTGCTGCATTAGTAGCTGAAAGAGAGGTTGACGAAGAAGCAGCAGCAGTGGCAGAGGCGCCAAACAATGAGCCAGGACATCCTTTGGCGGGGTCTGGTGCTGACAAGGAAGGATCTGCGCAGTTGAAAGAGATAGCTCAGAAGAAGAAAGTGGTGCAGCGATGTAACATCCCAAAATTTCATTTTGGAATGTTATGATATATAGCTATGCATCATCATCACTTGTTTGAATGTAATGATTTTGTTGAAGTGTTTCTTTTGAAATTCGGAAAGGCCATTTCTATTTTTCCATGTATGTGTTTCATCTATTTGAAAACCTTTGGAAATGTTCAAAGATAGAGAGGAGTAACATGACACTCCACACCAGGGGCATCTTGGTGAAATATTTGAGCAATTAAACTAGGGGGTCGCTTGAAAAATTATCTCAAAAAGATTTAAAACCATTAGGCATTTTCTGAAAATAAAATTTGAAAAGATATTCAATATGACAGAGGAAAAATGTTCATTAAATAGCATTAATTCTCTTGATCATTTTGATATATAATTCCTATGTTTGGAATAGTTTTGAATACATTAAAAGAGTTTTTACTGCACTGGAAATAAAAAAGGAATGTTTCTAAAACGAATCGGGCCGGCCCACAGGCTTTAACTCCCGAATTCAATTCAAATCGGTCAACCGACACGCTAACCTCACCTTTTCTCTCACTGGCAAGCAGGACCCACTGACCGACGGCGTCATCCGTGCGCCCGTCTCCTTCCTCGCGCGTGCCGCCGTCGCCGGAGATCTCTCCCTCCGGATCTCCCTCCTCTCTCCCTCTCCCGACCCCGCACCTGGCCTATAAAAGCCACAGCCCTCGCCGCGCTCCATTCCACCCCGAGCCCCCACTCTACCTTCGAGCTCGAGGCCGTCACCTTCGTAGTCCCCAGCCCCGTCCGCCGCCGCCAATCGACGCCGAAGCTTCGCCGCTGTCGCCTGAGCACTTTAGACGTCGCCCCCGACCACCACACCGTCGCCCCCAACCACCTTCGACCTCTGGCCGCCGTCGACCTTGCCGGAACCTCCTCCTCCCCTCTATAAGCCACCGGACCCCCCTAGACCGTTAGATGTAGATCCAACGCTCCCGATTATAAGATTTAATCAGTGAAACGTTTTCCTCTACGCTTCGGTCGTCCGCTTGTTAGCTCTCACGCGCACGCCCTCGCGGCCAATCACAACCTGACACATAGCCCCTAACCGATCGATAATAGTTTTTCTTTTTCTTTTCTATTTTAGAAAACAGAATGTATCCTGTTTTTGTTTTTATCATATCTTTTAAAACATTTGGTGTTTTTAGTTGATTCTTTTTGCATTAGTTCACAAATTTGATGTAGCTTATGTCTGTATGATTAGATTTCAAATTTGAACTTTAAATTTTGAATCTAATCAAATTTGTTTAAATTACTAAAATCTGTATAACTAGAGTTTAAATATATATTTTTGAGTGAAACTTTTTGCCACTGTTTGGTATTAGTTAAACCTATCATTCTACATAATTTGAGAATTTTTAGAATGAATTTGGTTACTGTTTATTAACAAAAACAGAATCTGTTTAGTTCTTAATAGATTTTAACTAAATTGATTTTTATTCAATTTGAACCTAAATTAGTTTAACTTTTGTTTTTAGATTTCATTAGGTTCTGTTGATTCAACTTTCGGTGTATTTTTTTCTGTTAATAAAATATGTTTTTTTTAAATTGTTTTGTGCTCTAGTTTGAATAGGTTCATCTTGTTTTCACCATGTATATTGTTTAGAAGAAGTTTTGTAGTACTTCTTTTAGCACAAAACTTTTATGATGAAATACCTTCTGTTTTCAAATAAAATTTTATATTTACTTTTCTGTTATCTAAAATGTCTAGTTGTTCAAAACCAATTTTTTTGACTTGTATGTCTTAGTAGGGATTTTGACCCCAATAATTTTAGTCTTATACTTTAAGTGATTCTTCTTTTGATTGTGATTTTTTTTGTTGAAGCATTTGTTTACCTTACTGTTGAATGATTTGTATTGTGTTTATGCTTATGGTGTGCTCTTGTTTGATTCGTTAGATCATCCGGAGTGCAAAGCTTGTTATCTAGAGTCACTTGATTACGAGGATCGTCAGCAAGGCAAGTCACTTTGACCATGTATACCTATGTTTTATTGCATTAGTTCTTCCATCTCCCCAATTGCATGCAAAGTAGGTAAATTGGAAACTTGGTTACTTGTTGTAGTATCATGTGGTAGGTACCCCTCAACCCTTGACATATTGACCCCGGGAAACGTTGATTTACATTTTGCTATGCTATTAGTAGACTGTGTTGGTTGTGTCATTCATGAGAGTTGTGAGTTAATAATTTCAAGACCTACATGATGATCAAGTCTTCAAGACTTCGAGTTTTCAACATACCTCTGGGTGGATGATGGTTGAACGGCGCCCTGGAGAAACCAGTGGTTAGCCTAGATGATGCTGGAGAAGTGCCAGTATTCATGCGGAAAGGTCCACCCAGGCACAAAGAGATGGATGGATGCTTCAAGACCCAAGGCTTACCTGCACAGCCACAAGACATTATGGGCTCTAGCTTGGTTGGATATCGTGGTGACCCTGGACATGCGGTGCTACGAGATGTAGAAGAACGGTAGGAAAGGATGGGCACCGACAGAGTCTTGGGGAAACCCTTTAGAAGACCATGTTTTGGTCATCCGTTTCTCAAACACCATGAAGTGCGAGTAGTCCAACGGAGGCGATTAAATCTTGTGGGGAACATGTGCAAAACTCTGCAGAGTACCCAAACCTAATCGATTAGCCGTGTCCACGGTCATGGACAGCTTGAGCCAAAGGAACTGAAATTATCTGGAACTCTCAACACAATTAATTATTGAAGTGGGTTATTAATGTCAACTTGGGTATGAGAATTGGTTGGTGGAACCATCTCATTAATCAACCAGCACTGTAGTAATTATGCCTTTGCCCTCTCTTTTTGTAGGAAAAATTTGGCTTTATGCTAAAACTTACTACCCCACCTGCCATATTTGCATATAGACTAGATGATTATTTTACCCCCTCTCTTGTGACTTTGCTGGCATATTCAATATGCTGACCTATACGGCTGCAACGTATCATGTTGTAGAGTACTTTTCCGACCAGGAGTGAGGATACGCTCTACGCTCGGTGAGATGCCCTTGGAGTCAGATGGACTCAACTACCTTTGGAGCTTCCGCAAGTTTTGGTTTAGTTTATCTCATGAGTTGGCCTTCAGCCACTTTATTGTAATCCTTATTGTAATAAAGGACTCGATATGAGATTTTTTCAATTAATTAATGCTGTGTGATTTCCCTTTGATATATACATTGATGTACCGTGTGTGTACCAGCATGATCTTAGGATGGTACAGAAACACCGGAGATTCGACCTTTCAGGTCGGGTCGCTACAAGCGACCGGTCTATTTTGTCAGCTCCTTGTTGCAGGGGGCTAGGTCAAGATATTCTGGCGTGCAAAATTTTCTCTTTGGCGTCACCGAGATTGGAAATCTGACCGTTGGTCACCTTATCTGTGCAACAGAGTTTCCTATATCGGTCTCACCGAGATTCAAAAGTTGCCACTGTTTGGTCATTTCGGTACCACCGAGATTAGCACATCGGTGTCACCGAGTTGGTCATTTTGTGTGTAACGGTTGGATTTTTGGGGATGCCTATATATACCCCTTCACCACCACTTACTCGAAACAAAAGCTCTCAGGACTATTCCATACCTATCCTATCAGATTTTCTGAGAGAGAACCACCTACCCTTGTGGGGGTCAAGATCTTCCACTCCAATCATATGGATCTTGATTTCTAGCCTCCCCAAGTTGCTTTCCACCAATCCCATCTCTTCTACCAAGCCAAACCTATGAGAGAGAGATTGTGTGTTGAGGAGTCTATCATCTTGAAGCACAAGAGCAAGGAGTTCATTGCCATTATCAAGCCTATTACCTTTTTGGAGGGTGGTGCCTCCTAGATTGGTTAGGTGTCGCTTGGGAGCCTCCTACTTTGTGTTGTGGAGTGAACCAAGAAGTTTGTAAGGGCAAGGAGATCGCCTACTTCGTGAAGATCTACCCATAGTGAGGCTAGTCCTTAATGGACGGAAGACGTTATGGAATAGTCAAGGTTGCTACTTCGTGGACCCTTTTGGGTGGAGCCCTCTATGGACTCTCGCGAACGTTACCCTCTGTGGGTTGAAGACTCCATAAACGTGGATGTACGATAGCACCACCTATCGGAACCACGGGAAAAATCATCGTGTCTACAATTGCGTCTGATCTTCCTACCCTATCCCTTCTATACATGCTTGTCATTACTTTTCACTGCTATATACTCTTAGACTTGCATGTGTAGGGTGTACTTGACTTGCCATGAAATGCAAAAAACTGTCAACCCTAAAACTTGGCATAGGCAAAACTTTTAATTGGTCAAGTAGTCTAATCACCCTCCCTCTAGACCTACTTTCGGTTCTACACCCCAGCAGAGGATACGCCTTTGGTCCTTGTTGTCGAGCCCCAGGCTCCAGCATGGGCGCAACATCTTGTCCAATTCCTTCAGACGGGAGAACTCCCCGAGGAACAAGAGGAAGCAGAGAAAGTAGCCCACCGGTCTCATATGTACCAGTTCATAGACACGTCCTGTACAGAAAGAGACCGAATGATGTCAAAGTCAAGTGCATTTTTCGGGAGGATGGACTAGAGCTGTTGGTAGAGGTACATGGAGGTATATGTGGCCCCCACAGAGGATCAAGAGCACTTGCCGGAAAGGCATTCCGGCAAGGTTTCTTTTGGCCCACTGCCCTCCAGGATGCAACTGCGTTAGTAACAAAGTGTGAAGCATGCTAGTTTCATTCGAAGAAACTACATCAACCAACTCAAGTTCTTCAAACAATCCCTCTATCCTGGCCATTTTCAGTCTGGGGGCTCGACATCTTGGGCCCTTTTCCCCGCTGCCAGGGGCTTTGAGTACTTGTACGTGGCTATCGACAAGTTGACAAAGTGGTCGGAAGTGGAAGCAGTGAGGAAGGTGACAGCACAGTCAGCCATCAAATTCTTTAAGGGACTAGTTTGCTGCTTCGGTGTTCCCAACAGGATCATCACCAACAATGGCACATAGTTCACGAGCCACACCTTCATGCAGTATGTCCAAGACCTTGGTAGCAAAACCTGTTTTGCTTCCATTGCCCACCCGAGGAGCAACGACCAAGTAAAGAGGGCTAACACGGAAGTGCTGCGAGGTCTCAAGACAAGAACTTTTGATAGGCTGCATAAGTGCAGAAGAAACTAGATTGATGAGCTTCCGGTGGTTCTTTGGTCAATCAGGACGACACCAAATCAAGCTACCGGCCAGACACCCTTCTCCCTTGATTACGTGGCGGAGGCAGTACTCCCCAAGGAACTCATATACGGATCACCTCAAGTGCTCGCTTATGATGAGCTTGAGCAAGAGCAGTTGCGGCAAGACGACGCAGCGCACCTTGAGGAAGACCATCTTCAGGCTGTTGTGAGAGTTGCATGCTACCAGCAAGCCTTGTGCCGCTACCATAGCCGCAAGGTCAATGCCAGAAGTCTTGAGGAAGGCAACCTTGTTCTTCGGCGAGTTCAGTCCGCCAAGAATCCAAACAAGTTGATGCCGAAGTGGGAAGGCCCTTATCGGGTAGTACGAGTCACTAGGCCCGGCGTAGTCCGCTTGGAGACCGAGGATGGCGTTCCGATGAGTAACTCCTAGAATATCGAGCATCTTCGAAAGTTCTACCCATGAGGCGCGGTTGTCGGCCCGGCCCGGGCAATCACCTTTTGTACAAGTTTTGCCGCTGAAGCATGTAATTCTTGGTACAAAGCCAGACTCAGATCCTGTGTGTAGATAAAGAAAGATAAGTGTTCTACAATCCTGTTGAGATCTCATGTTTACTTATGTGCATCTTTATCTGGAAAATTGAATTACGCTTAACTCCGGAAAGAACTACCGAACTGCCAAGGTTCCATATCCATATTTTCTCTTCTTTCTTTGTCAAAAGGGCAGAAGGATCCCTCACGTGCAGCTTTGCCGGGGGGGATGATGGTACGGATACCTATGAGCGCGACGTTCCAAAGAAAACTTGCCAAAAGGAGAAAGGAAACAAAAAGATAAGTTGCGAAAACCCCATGTGAATCCTTGCCGAAAGTTTTTTTTCCTTGAGCGGTCTCGACTTTTGTATGGAAAACCTGCACGCACGGGAACCTTGCCGCGATTGGACGCGCCCTCACTACGTTCGGGACCGCTCAATGTCTTAAGTGGCTTCGCTCACGCTCCTTGTTTCATTTCATGTCCGCTCAACGATCCAAGTGATAGCGCTCATGCCCTTACCCTATTTAGAGTAAGGCCGACGTCCTGAACGGCCATGCCAAGGGTGCCAAGGTGTCTTGCCGGCGGAGGCACCACCAGCAGGCTGCTAAGGACCCGTTCCTCAAAGCGCTTGCGGTAGGACTACCCACGCCGGCAAGATTTTTCTAGAAAGGGCGTAGGGAAAGTTCCGTATACAAAATTAGCCTAACAAGGAAGATAATATGCGCTCATTCATTCAAAATAGGGTAAAATTTACATAAGATACCGCTTTTTTCTAAGTACATCTTTATTTGACTTTCTCCCTATGGGAGATTACAAGAAGAAAGCAATGGATAGGAGGGGTTGGATACACGAAGAAAAAGACCCCCGGCAGAAGCCCGACCTAACCCCTCTGGACCAGCACTGCACGGACGAGTTGGGCTACCAGATGGCAGGCAAGAGCTGGTGCCTCCTAGACCAGCATTGCGCAGAGGAGAAGGCCGGAGCGGGCAGAAAGGATGATGGACCCCTGAAGCCGAAGTCCACGGGCCTGGTGGAGCTGGAATATGAGGCAACGCCCGGGACTAAAGCACCCGACAGGGACATCTTGCCGGGAGGGGGAGAGGCATGAGGCTGGCGATGACGGTGCGGACGACTGTCAGTCTGAGCTCGAATCTTCGGGCTACGACTTGACCGTCCAAGAACCGGACTCATCGCCACTGTCCTCCCCATCACTCTCGTTGGAGGACAGGCTATGGACACTGCTCACGCTCTCTTCGTTGCAGCTGAGGCGGATGCCGGAGCTCCCGTAAATCTTGATGGAGAGCGTGTCGGCCTCCATCATTTTAAAACGAAGGACATGCCCTACTTGGATATTGTGTGCACGGGTGAAGGTCTTCCAATCGCGCCTGAGGAACATGATGCGCCACACTGGGTAATCAACATCCACCCGCATCGCGCCATTGCAACACCCTGCCACCTGCAGCCATAGGAAGGATGGCCGGTCGTTATCCACCGCCCTGGCAAAGGGGCGTGGGAGACACAAGTGGCTCCAGAGGGGACCGCCGAGATCGAGGACGAAGTCCAGCACCGTCCCGTTGGCATGGGTCTCCTTGTCGGAGATGCTTGGCATTGGATAAGAGGGTGGAGCAGCGTTCCGCCTCCCTCGACCTCGACCTCGACCTCCGCAGCCATGGCAACTCACACCTCTTCTGTAACATCCCAAAATTCTAAATTTTGGAATGTTATATTAAATAAATAAGTAGGATTGTTTGCCTGAATGTTGTGTGATTGATTGTGTGAAATTGAGTGGAATTTTGAAACTTTTGAAATTTTAATGAGAGGGAATAAAATGACTTTTCCAAAATTTTCTATTTCAAATCCCTATTCAATTTTGAGTTCAAATATTTTCAAAACCCTCTTATAAAATCAAATGAGAGGAGGTAAATGACACTCAAAAAAATCATATACAATGTTTTGACTCAAATTTTAAAATAAAAACTATTTGCCATTTATTTGAAATTCTAGTTTCTTTTCATTTTGGAGTTATTGCAAAAAAATACTATTTTTTAAAGTACTTTATTCGGCCTTAAAAAAATGTTCATGTTTTAGGAAAAAAATGCTGAAAATTTTGATATATAATATGCCTATGTAAAATGTTTTTCTATTTTTGTTTATTTGTTTTTCTTTGCTGGTTTTTTTTGAAAAAAAAACAGGAAACACTGTTCATTGCGGACACTGTTCATCCGGGACAAAAAAAAATCTGCACCCACCGAAGCCCATGTGGCCCTCTTCTTCTCTCTTTTCCTCTTTGTCTATCATTTTAGTCCCACCTCGCTTAGCTTTAGACCTTTGCACCTTCCTTCCACCTATAAATATAGACCCATAGGAGAACCCAAAAGTCATCCACTTCGGGTTGAATCGAATCGTTTCGGTTTGACTAGCTTTACAAAAAAAATTCTTCTCTCCGGCGGAATTTCTGGAAGTCGTCTCCTCTTTGGATTTATAACTTCTGTGTATTCTAAAGGTATTCTCTTCGTATTTTCTTTTATACTCATGTAGTTTAATATCCCTAGACTACTATTTCTATAGTAGTATACGATAGAGTAATTAGATTATTAATTAGTCTCCGTATTTACTCATTAGTCCTAGAATTCTTTTAGACATAGCATTTTTCCTCCGTAAAACAGCTTGGCCCAAAATTTTCAAATAGTCATAACTTTCTACTCGTTTATCAGAATTAGATGAAACCAACGTCTAGATTTTCGTCTTGACCTCACCTATCCAATCAACCTATCACGTCAGCTTTTTTTCAAAATTTCAAATTTCGAAATTTATTTAGATTTATATTCAAACATCTTTTGATCATATCTTTTTATCCGTAGCTCCGTTTCCGATGAATCCAATTGCGTTGGATCCGTATCAAAGTAATCTTTCCGTTCACATCATTAGTGTTATCGTTTCAACATATAATTTTGATCTTGCTCATACTTCTCTATTAGTCCCCAAAATGTGTTCACACATCGTACTAACCTAATTCAATGTCATATTGAATTGCTTATAACTTTTGATCCGTCATTTTGAACCTAGTAATTCTTTTTTCTACACGTTCATATTGACTTCCCATATATAGTAACATCATTAGTATCAATCTTTGAACCTTTCAAATTGGAGCGATTCAATTTGAATCCGAACGTTCATTTGATCATATCTTGCAAACTGTAACACCTTTTCAATTGATTCCCTTTGCCCCTAAATACTCGTGTCATATATTTCTATTCATAACCATCGTACGTCGATTCAACTTCTTTTGACCTTTTCAATTAAATTCTTTCTACAAATAAATACTTATGCCTTATACTATTTGTCAAACAACGTTCATGTTGTTCTCCCATACTTTGGATCGTCTTTCGTAGTCTCTCCAACCTAAGCTTATATAGCAATAGTTCATCATCCATTAACTCTTTTGAGTTGATTCCTCCACTTTCACTTTACAACACAGTTAGAACCTATCATTTCTTATTTAACCCTAGTATGTTGTTATATTCGCTCCAAGACATGTTTTGTTCTTGCGTTCTTTCGGTTCTTTGTTTTGGCATGAATGTTTATTGAATGTTATTTACTTATGATAGATTTGTCGGAGTGTGACGAGTAGAATTATCCAGATTGTGAGGGCGACTATCTTCATCAAGTAATACCAGGCAAGTTCACTTTGACCATCTTTTCATACCTATGTTTTACTGCATGTAGTGACATCATTCAACAAATCCCTCCCGTAGTGTTATTGAAATTCTTGTAGTTGAGTAGAATGCATGAGGTAGGAACCCACCACTTGTTACTAAAGCCCCGGGAACGCAAGTTAGTGCAATGCTGTGCTAAAGTAGACGGGGTCTGGTATGAGTGTTCGTGAGTGGTGTGAGAAGGAGGACTCCACGTCGAAACAACGACTTCATGAAGGCTTCTTCAAGACCTGCATATTCAAGACCTCAAGACTTCGAGACTCGAGAAACAAGTTTTTCAATACACACTACTGGGTGAGGGATGGTTGAAACGGTACCCTAGAGAAACCAGTGGATTTGCCTAGGTGTTGCTGGAGATGGCCAGTATTCACGCGGAAAGCCTCACCCAGACTCAAAGGGAAGGATGAATACTTCATGCCCGGAAGCTTACCTGTGTAGCCACAAGTCATTATGGGCTCTGGCTTGGTTGATCTTTGTTGTGACTCTGGCTGGGCAGTGCTACAAGATGTAGTCGACATTAGGCATGGATAGGCACTGACAATAGTCAGGGAAACACTCTGAAAGACCATGTTTCTTTCATCCTATTCTCAAACACCAGGCAGTGCGAGGACTTACCAGGAGGGAAAGAATCTTGTGGGTAAAGTACACAACACTCTGCAGAGTTAAAACCTAATCCATTAGCCGTGTCCCCGGTTACGGACAATTTGAGCTTCTAGACTTGGATCTATCTCTGAACTCTCAACACTGGACTGATAACTAATTGTGGGCAACTTAATGATACTTGTGGGCAATTGAGACATCGGTTGGCGGAACCATGTCATGATAGGTAACTCTATAGTGAAAACTCCTGATATTCCTTTGTTGTAGGAAAATAAAATCAGCTTTTACGCAAAAACTTAGACACAGAGCCACAAAGCCTTTGCATATAGAATAGTCTTTATTCTTCTGTTCTTCTATGGCGATCTTGCCAGTACATTCAATGTACTGACCTATATGGCTGCAACGTAGCATGTTGCAGATACTCTTCTACGACGGGTAAGAGTACGATTCAGGGTTACGGTCCGCACTCAACCTGCCGTTGGTGTTATTGGGACTCCACTCCCGTTGACTGTATTCTGCTGCTATTTTAAGGTATATATCAGTTTTACATTAATTACATGTGATTGCACTTTGATATATACATTGATGTACTGTGTGTGCCAGCATACTGATCCAGGGATGGCATAGAAAACACAGAGGCTTGACCCGTTTTGAGTCGGGTCGCTACAGAAGTGGTATCAGAGCACATGTTGACTGTAGGACGTGACCCTAGAAACTGGAAAGCCCTTAGGAAATGATTTCTCGAAAACTTTGTTTTCAAAAGACCTTCTACTCTCATCCCTTCTGAGTTTTATCAAAGAGTTAGAAAATACCCTTTGACCACACGAAGGATCAATTGAAGCCCTCCAAGAAGGACAAGATATCAGACAACTGGTAACCAACTCAGACAAAGATGTATTGCATTATGGAAGAGGTACAAAAAGGATTGAAGATTATACAGACCTGAAGAAATTGAAGACCTTGAAGAATTTCCAAGATATTATGCCCTAGAAGACCAAACCCCTGATGTAAACTTACGTTAGATACGATGATTTGTGAGCTGTCATTTGTGTGTAATTTTCGACAACCACAACTAAAATCTATTTTCAAAACCATTGTTTGTATTGTGCGTATCCCCTCCTTTCTCTCTCTTACCCATCTCATCCCCAAAACCTTGAACCCAATAGATGATGAGCGAAGCTGGACTCGTGTATTCTGGATCGATGACTCGGTTAGAGACAGAAGAATGGATTCAGAACATGGAGGATCATCTAAGGAGTAACCATGTTGCAAGGAACGAGATGGTCCAGTATGCTCTTTGGTACTTTGCAGAAGGTGCTGCAAATTGGTGGAAGATGCATGAAGATATCCATGATAGGCAAGCATCAATCGCTTGGGAAGAATTCAAGATGACTCTGCAAGGATCTCATGTTGTTACCAACACCCAGAAGCCCCGTGGCAAAGATGTGAAGAAGATTTGTGCATGCAGGATATGTGGAGAGATAGGACACACCCAGGAAGAACACAAGGAAGGATGCCCTCATTGTGAAGAAAATCACCGAGCTGAGGAATGCCCAACTGGGCAGGTAACATGTGTCTTGTGTGAAGGAACTATGCATTACCCGGCTCAATGCCAAATGTACCCCAAGGTACAAGAAGTCATCAAGCAGCAGAAGGAAGCCATGGAGGTAACCTTCATAGAAAACTTAGGAGAACTTATGACGAAGGA
Source organism: Hordeum marinum (assembly GCA_022496015.1). NCBI lineage: Eukaryota > Viridiplantae > Streptophyta > Magnoliopsida > Poales > Poaceae > Hordeum > Hordeum marinum. Next base: position 306,738,468 of record CM039678.1, on the reverse strand, counting down.
AGATGTTGAAGACCCTAATTGAGAAGGCCTAACCAGATTTTACTCCAATGTCTGCTATTCATGTGGGGAAGAAGGACATTTCTCACAGGACTGTACGAAGGAAAGAAAAGAGTAGCTGGGAAACTTCCCGACAGAAGAAGTGGAGTTTGATCCACAGGAAATTGAAAGTTTCATTGGAACAAAGAAGCCCAGTAAGAGAAACCGAGACATTCTCAGAACAACCCAATTTCTGCAAAGAAGGACCTGAGTCATATCAGATGTTTGAAGTGTAAGGATATGGGCCACTACGCCAATAAGTGCCCAAGAAAGGAACCAGAACTCCAAGGAGCAAACACCAACATCAAGAAGCCCCGAGACTTGTCAGAAATCATCTGTTTTCCTTGCAAGGAAGAAGGACATTATGCTAGTAAATGCCCAAAGGAGAAGAAAGCTAGAATGAGGTAGTAAATTTTTGAAGATGGAAATAAGTGTATCGTGAAGCACTCTTGTTTTCATGACATTATTTTGTAACGGAAGTCTCTGAGATTGTAATAACTTCGTAAATCAATGAAGTTTATTGTGTCAAGATTTTCTATGAGTTACCACTCTAAGAACAAAGATCTCTGACCTATTTTCGAGGATATGAGAAAATATGGTCTATGCAGGCATGAGTGCGTTTCATTTCAAGTGTGGTAGCAACCACAGGGACAAATGAATGAAGAAAATACCATTCATATTAAGGAGTTTGAATAAGTGAAAACATGTGAAGAGAATGTGGAACCACATCAAACTATCTGGATGATAACCTTTGTGACAAAGTGCTTTTGAAGTTGGAATATTGGAGAAAAGGAATGATTGTGATGAAACCATGCCCAAGGTTAAACAGACCAATGGAAAGGAAAATGGATTCCACAGAGTGGAATCTAAACAAGAATAAGTCTGTGAAGGGTATAATGGAGTGAACTGAAGGTAATGCTGGAATATGAAACGCTAGTAACCCCCCAGGAGTGAGTTAAAGCTGTTCAAGTATTCAAGTGAGCCCACAATTCACTACCTCAAGATTGATAAGGATCAAGCCCCACCTTGGTGAAGGAAGAAACTTGGAAGAAGCTAGCACTGACCAGCAAACGTTTTTCTTAGGAGTATTACGATAACCTGAGAGTTGTGAAGAAACGATAGATGTTTTTGTTCGGCTTGCAGAAATAAATGGATTTATCCGAACTTCGTTCATTGACAAGAGAAATTTTCTGCAACGCTTGTGAGGAAGACCAAGGTAATGATTTCAGTGTGACATGGTTTGGCCACCATGACGACTTACTCTTATCATTCTCTTGCTATTCGGAATGGTAAATCTGAGTGACTTACCGATAGTAAAGAGACGACGTTCTTTGAAGCTTTTGTTTAAGCCTTAAATGGTATGAAGAAAACCCTTGTACATGGCAGTTGTTGCCATACGTAGGAATTTTACGGTGAGGAATGAAACCAAGACCCATTTCACTGCAGGATAACCACAAATGGTAGACCACCATGAGATCTTCGATAAGTTACTTAGAATGAATGCGAGACCTGTCAGTTAAGAAGACCCAATATCGGAGGAAATACATTTTGTTATGAGATTACAAGATTTTGATATTAAACGGAGGAGCATCACCGAAGAAGCTACCGTGAAGAATGTGAGACCTGTCAGTTAAGAAGACCCAATATCGGAGGAAATACATTTTGTTATGAGATCACAAGATTTTGATATTAAACGGAGGAGCATCACCGAAGAAGCTACCGTGAAGAATGTGAACAGATAGATGCACCCAGAGGACTATCATGATTTTGAGGGACTAGTAACTCTCATTTTAAGTGTGGTAGACCCCACGCCTTCTTGGTCAATGGTTTTGCTAGAAGACCCCAACCCTAACCTATTCTTTCTAGCCTTTTCGAATCTCGAGGACGAGATTCATTTTAAGTGTGGTAGTTTGTAACATCCCAAAATTCTAAATTTTGGAATTTTATATTAAATAAATAAGTAGGATTGTTTGCTTGAATGTTGTGTGATTGATTGTCTAAAATTGAGTGGAATTTTGAAACTTTTGAAATTTTAATGAGAGGGAATAAAATGACTTTTCCAAAATTTTTTATTTCAAATCCCTATTCAATTTTGAGTTCAAATATTTTCAAAACCCTCTTATAAAATCAAATGAGAGGAGGTAAATGACACTCAAAAAAAATCCGATACAATGTTTTGACTCAAATTTTAAAATAAAAACTATTTGCCATTTATTTGAAATTCTAGTTTCTTTTCATTTTGGAGTTATTGCAAAAAAATACTATTTTTTTAAAGTATTTTATTCGGCCTTAAACAAATGTTCATGTTTTAGGGAATTTTTTTCTAAATTTTTTGATATATAATATGCCTATGTAAAATGTTTTTCTATTTTTTTTATTTGTTTTTCTTTGCTGGTTTTTTTTTGAAAAAAACCCAGGAAACACTGTTCATCCGGGACAAAAAAAAATCTGCAGCCACCAAAGCCCATGTGGCCCTGTTCTTCTCTCTTTTCCTCTTTGTCTATCATTTTAGTCCCACCTCGCTTAGCTTTAGACCTTTGCACCTCCCTTCCACCTATAAATATAGACCCATAGGTGAACCCAAAAGTCATCCACTTCGAGTTGAATCGAATCGTTTCGGTTTGACTAGAATCACAAAAAAAAATTCTCTCCGACGGGATTTCTGGAAGTCGTCTCCTCTTTGGATTTATAACTTCTGTGTATTCTAAAGGTATTCTCTTCGTATTTTCTTTTATACTTCTGTAGTTTAATATCCCTACACTAGTATTTCTATAGTACTATATGATAGAGTAATTAGATTATTAATTAGTCTCCGTACTTACTCATTAGTCCTAGAATTCTTTTAGACATAGCATTTTTCCTCCGTAAAACAGCTTGGCCCAAAATTTTCAAATAGGCATAACTTTCTACTCGTTTATCAGAATTAGATGAAACCAATGTCTAGATTTTCGTCTTGACCTCACCTATCCAATCAACCTATCACGTCAACTTTTTTTTCAAAATTTCAAATTTCGAAATTTATTCAGATTTATATTCAAACTTCTTTTGATCATATCTTTTATCCGTAGCTCCGTTTCCGATGAATCCAATTGCGTTGGATCCGTATCAAAGTAATCTTTCCGTTCACATCATTAGTGTTATCGTTTCAACATATAATTTTGATCTTGCTCATACTTCTCTATTAGTCCCCAAAATGTGTTCACACATCGTACTAACCTAATTCAATGTCATATTGAATTGCTTACAACTTTTGATCCGTCATTTTGAACCTAGTAATTCTTTTTTCTACACGTTCATATTGACTTCCCATATATAGTAACATCATTAGTATCAATCTTTGAACCTTTCAAATTGGAGCGATTCAATTTGAATCCGAACCTTCATTTGATCATATCTTGCAAACTGTAACACCTTTTCAATTGATTCCTTTTGCCCCTAAATACTCGTGTCATATATTTCTATTCATAACCATCGTATGTCGGTTCAACTTCTTTTGACCTTTTCAATTAAATTCTTTCTACAAATAAATACTTATGCCTTATACTATTTGTCAAACAACGTTCATATTGTTCTCCCATACTTTGGATCGTCTTTCGTAGTCTCTCCAACCTAAGCTTATATAGCAATAGTTCATCATCCATTAACTCTTTTGAGTTGATTCCTCCACTTTCACTTTACAACACAGTTAGAACCTATCCTTTCTTATTTAACCCTAGTATGTTGTTATATTCGCTCCAAGACATGTTTTGTTCTTGCGTTCTTTCGGTTCTTTGTTTTGGCATGAATGTTTATTGAATGTTATTTACTTACGATAGATTTGTCGGAGTGTGACGAGTAGAATTATCCAGATTGTGAGAGCGACTATCTTCATCAAGTAATACCAGGCAAGTTCACTTTGACCATCTTTTCATACCTATGTTTTATTGCATGTAGTGACATCATTCAACAAATCCCTCCCGTAGTGTTATTGAATTCTTGTATTTGAGTAGAATGCATGAGGTAGGAACCCACCACTTGTTACTAAAGCCCCGGGAACGCTAGTTAGTGCAATGTTATGCTAAAGTAGACGGGGTCTGGTATGAGTGTTCGTGAGTGGTGTGAGAAGGAGGACTCCACGTCAAAACGACGACTTCATGAAGGCTTCTTCAAGACCTGCATATTCAAGACCTCAAGACTTCGAGACTCGAGAAACAAGTTTTTCAATACACACTACTGGGTAAGGGATGGTTGAAACGGTACCCTGGAGAAACCAGTGGATTTGCCTAGGTGTTGTTGGAGATGGCCAGTATTCACGCGGAAAGCCTCACCCAGACTCAAAGGGAAGGATGAATACTTCATGCCCGGAAGCTTACCTGTGTAGCCACAAGTCATTATGGGCTCTGGCTTGGTTGATCTTTGTTGTGACTCTGGCTGGGCAGTGCTATGAGATGTAGTCGACGTTAGGAATGGATGGGCACTAACAATAGTCAGGGAAACACTCTGACAGACCATGTTTCTTTCATCCTGTTCTCAAACACCAGGCAGTGCGAGGACTTACCAGGAGGGAAAGAATCTTGTGGGTAAAGTACACAACACTCTACAGAGTTAAAACCTAATCGATTAGCCGTGTCCCCGGTTACGGACAATTTGAGCTTCTAGACTTGGATCTATCTCTGAACTCTCAACACTGGACTGATAACTAATTGTGGGCAACTTAATGACACTTGTGGGCAATTGAGACATCGGTTGGCGGAACCATGTCATGATAGGTAACTCTATAGTGAAAACTCCTGATATTCCTTTGTTGTAGGAAAATAAAATCAGCTTTTACGCAAAAACTTAGACACAGAGCCACAAAGCCTTTGCATATAGAATAGTCTTTATTTTTCTGTTCTTCTATGGTGATCTTGCCAGTACATTCAATGTACTGACCTATATGGCTGCAATGTATCATGTTGCAGATACTCTTCTACGTTGGGTAAGAGTACGATTCAGGGTTACGGTCCGCACTCAACCTGCCGTTGGTGTTATTGGGACTCCACTCCCGTTGACTGTATTCCGCTGCTATTTTAAGGTATATATCAGTTTTACGTTAATTACATGTGATTGCACTTTGATATATACATTGATGTACTGTGTGTGCCAGCATACTGATCCAGGGATGGCATAGAAAACACAGAGGCTTGACTCGTTTTGAGTCGGGTCGCTACATCTTCCTCCACGCGAACTCGAGCCTACCGCTGGCTCCGTGGCTAAAGCGGCGGCATGATCCTAACGAGAGTTCCTCCTCGCTGCGGAGGAAGGAGGTCGCCCTCGTGCCGTGGTCATGGCGAAGGGCAAACACTGCCTGGAGATTAAGAATACAAGGGAGGATGCGGGCTGCGGCGTCTTGCACTCGAAGGTCGAAGGAAGGATGGATGAGCTCCGCCCCCGCCGTCCCCAATTTATAGGAGGAAGCGCGGGGGCTGTCTCTCCGCCACTCCCGACGATGCCGCCCACCTCCTCCAAGAGCGGCGCCCTAGTTCACGGAGCGAACAACAACCGCCCCATCGCCCCAATCCATGGCGCCATAGTTACTGCCTTTTCTCAGGGACTTTAAGTCACGGGCACCCATTGCTAGCCCCCTTGCCATGCGTGCGGCGCACGTGGTGGAAAAGACCTGACGCGGTGATTAAGGGTCCGTTTGGTTGGCGACTAATTTTGCCAAGCCAAAGTGTGACAAGCTATCAAAGTGTGGCAAGCCACAAAGTGTGGCTGCAAAAACGAACGCCAAACTTTGGCAAAAGTAGGCAAAAAAATGACTCTATGACAAATGGGCCACAGGGCAATAAAGTGTGGCAAGCCAAACTGTGGCAAAAAAAACCAAACACATGCCAACAAAACTGTGGCTGCCATATTTTGGCTTGACAAAGTGTGGCTGGGAACAAAACACCCCCTAAAAAACTCGACGGCCGTTCCGCGCACGTATCCCACTACCCACATTTAATGAGGCATCATGGTTAAGCGTAGCAAGCTCAATGATCACCACTGCAGGGCCCCTGCCACGTGTACCCGCGCACTGTTTGGGCCTAGCCCAACAGCGCCTCGCGACGTGTATGGCCTAGGCCCCGGGGCTCCTGTCGGTGCACTAGAGTTTTTGGGCCATCTAGTGCCCCTTTACTCATGCGCGGGCAGTAGTAGCCGCCTCGGCGGCAGGACCTGGCGAAGACTTACCAAACACTAGCATAGAAGACTCAAGACCACCGAAAAGATCTTGTCGGGAGGGCTGTGGAGCCTCCGGGACCCCGGCAAGGCAAGGCCCTCGACCAGGCAAGGCCCCGGCAAGGCGAGGCCCCAGCAAGCATCACCAGCGCACAGGACAAGTGTCGATCCACCTAGACGCATGTTATAACATCGACATTGGAGAAAGCTAAGCGGCGCCAATGGGACGGCCCCCGTCCCATCCCACTGACGGACTGAGGCCCCTGACGGTGTATTTAATGCTCTTGTCCTACTCCGTCAGGGTTTAAGTATGATAGCACTGTAGCAGCACTGTGCGTCTCGTGCGTGCACTATATGCTACTATTGGGATTCCCTTGACTAAGGAGGCCCATGGTGTTACAAAAGAGGACTTTTGGACTTTTGACTCTCGAACCTTTGGACTCTTTAGGGCTCTTAGATAGTTAGGCAACCGGACAACCCAACGGTTAGAGAGGAAGAGAAGGCTCCTAAGCTCACGTAGTAGCCGTTCATGGCGCTCATGTAGCTCTAACCCTAGAAGAGGATCAATATCACCAAGCAGGAGTAGGGTTTTACGCATCGGTGCGGCCCAAACCTGGGTAAAAACACCCCATGTACAGCTCACTAGACCGGCTCTTTGTGCCAGCACGCCCCTTGCCGAACCGAAAGGGGCCCCGCGGTCCCATAGGTGTTCGTTCCCCATGACAAAGACGTATCAATTCACCATGTGTTAATGCTTTGTTCTGGTTCTATATTAAAAGGAGGCCTTAATATCACTTAGTTTCCCTTTAGACCCTGCTACCATGGGAGGGTAGGACAAAAGATGGCATGCAAGTTATTATTATAAGCACGTATGACTACATACTAAATACATGCCTACGTTACATTGATGAATTGGAGCTAATTTTGTGTCGCTCTAGGTTTTGACTATTACATGCTAAATGCCCCCGAAATCAAATATCCATCAGTGATCCATTGCCTACGCTTTTCGCATGTTGATCTTTGCTAAGTTACTTTCGCTACACCTACTGTTACAATCATTACAAACTGCTACTTTCCATTGTTCCGGTTACTATTGTTACTATGCTACTAAAACTTTGTTGCACAAATAGATTTCCAAGCGTGGTTGAATTGAAAACTCAACTGCTAAGGCTCATAAATATTCTTTGGCTCCCCTTGTGTTGAATCAAGAAATTTGGGTGAAATATTACCCTCAAAGACTGTCGCGATCCTATATACTTGTGGGTTATCATGGCCTTTTTTTGGTGTCGTTGCCAGGGAGCGGAACTCTATTTATTGACTTCACTTGGGATATCTATTGATTACTATGAAGAATCTAAAAGGCGCAAAGACCAAGATCATACCCTTTAGGACGAGAGCAGGTAAGGAACTGCCGTCTAGCTCTATACTTGATTCACCTTCTATTTTTAGTAAGCTTGTGACACCACCACCTACTATTCAATCTGATATGCCGCAAGTAATTGATGATGCTACTTCTGTTATAAATGAAACTCGTGATGATGCTAGTACTTTTCTTGATAAAATTATGCCACTAGGTGAATTTCTTGATGAGAAAATTGTAAGTCTAGAGAACTTGAGAATGCTAAAATTGATGAAAATTATGATTTAAGTATTATGTCTGGATCTCCTATCATAATTGAAATGCGTGATGTACTTGATGTCTATGTTATGGATGGGGATATAGCTAGAGACTTTCTTGCTTGTGATGATAGAGATGATCTTAAGAAACTACTGAGTAAACTGAAAGGAGAATCCACGAGGGAGAAAATTAAATATGATCCTAAGTTTGCTACTTCTACTATATGTGTCACTGATAAGGACTATGAATTACCTGTTGATCCTGAGTTAATTACTTTGGTAGAATCTGATCCTTTTCATGGTTATGAATCTGAAACTATTGTGGCACACCTTACCAAATTAAATGATATTGCCACCCTATTTTCTCATGAGGAAAAAAAATCCTCTAATGCTATATCCTTAAGCCTTCTCCTTTCTCACTAAAGGGTGATGCTAAGAAGTGGTTTCATACTGCTACTTGTGAGTTGCGTTTGGGATTTCCCTCGAAGAGGAGGGGAGATGCAATACAATAGGTATAAGTATTTTGCTTAGTGAGAACCAAGGTTACTGAACCAATAGGAGAACCAACGCAAATTCCCCTAAACAACACTTACACACACAAAACCAAACACTTGCACCAACGCGGGCAAGAGGGTTTTCAAGCCCCTTGAACTCGTCACCTACAAGGATTAAATCTTGATAGAATAGATATTGTAAACGCAAAATAAATTAAAAGTAAATAAAGTGCATCAAGGTAATTTAGATGTTTTTGTTTTTATGTTAAGTAGACTCGGGGGCCATAGTATTAGCTAGAGGCTTCTCTCTCGAAAGTAGCATACGGTGGGAAGACAAATTATTGTTGGGCAATTGATAGAAAATTGCATATTTATGACATGTTATTCACGACAATGATCATGTATATAGGCATCAAGTACATGAACAAGTATACCAAAATGATTCTGCATATACTACTATTACTTCACCAATCGACCGCTATCCAGCATGCATCTATGGTATTAAGTTCATAACAAACAAGTAATGCTTGGAGCAAGATGACATAATGTAGACAAAGTAATACATGCAATATGTTCACCCTGTTGTTTTATCCTTAATAGGAACAATACCAATATGTGTCTTGACCCCTTCTGTCATGAGGATAGAGCACCACAAGATTGAACCCACTACAACGCATCACTCCCACTAAAGATAAACAAATCTAGTTGGCCAAACCAAACCGATAGATTGGAGAGAAATACGAAGCTATAAGATCATGCGTATTGAAATTCAGAGGAGACTCAATAACTTTTCATGAATAATATGATCATAAACCAACAATTCATTGGATCGCAACAAACACACCGCAAAATAAGATTACATTGAATAGATCATTGCGAAGATTGCGATGAACTTTGTATTAAAGATCAAAGAGAGAGAAGAAGACATCTAGGTACTAGCTATGGACCCATAGGTGTGTGGCGGACTACTCACGCATCATGATGGAGGTAACAAGTTTGATGTAGATGGCCTTCGTGATCAATTGCCCCTTCGGCAAATCAGTGGAAAAGGTCTCCAGATGGCCTCCCTTCGGAACGGAGGCTTGTGGTGGCAGAATAAGTGTTTCTGATGACTCTTTGTTGGTTTACCAATATTTGAGAATTTATAGAAGTGAAATTAGGATAGGTGGAGCCACAAAGGACCCACATGGCAGGTCGACATGCCTACCCCCTCGGCGCGCCGAGGTGCCTTGTGTCCTCTTCATGAGGCTTCCTGACACCTCCCGAAGCATCCTGGGTCCTTTTTGTCCAGAAAAATCGTCAAAATGTCTCTTAGCATTTGGACTTCATTTGATATAGATCTCCTGGAAAACTCAAAACCTGCATAAAACAACAACTGGCACTTGCCATTAGGTTAATAGGTTAGTCCCCAAAATGATATATAATAGCATATAATTGCATTAAGAGTATCCTAGATTAATAATATAATAGCAGGGAACAATCAAAAACAATAGATACGTTGGAGATGTATCAGCATCCACAGGCTTAATTCCTTCTCGTCATCGAGTAGGTAAATGATAAAAACAGAATTTCTGATGTGACATGCTACCTAACATGTAATTTCTGTTTAGTATGATCATTTAGAAACGATGAACTAATCGATCTAAATACAATAATATCCATAAACATAAATAACATAATCATCACTTTTAAAATAATAGGATCCTTAAAGAATGTTATTACCTACTCATTTTATCATATCAAGCATGGCATGACTCTTTCTTCACCGCATAAGTATAAATCATGAGCACCCTGGTGTCAAACCGAGCAATTGGATCGTACTTTTAATGCATTTCAGCATTTTCTTCAAACAATACATGAGCGTGAACCATGGATATAACATATGGTTGGAATAGAATATGGTGGTAGATATCAAAGGAGTCAAAGTGGAAAAGAAAGTCTCGCATCAACTAGGCGTATCAATGGGCTATGGAGATGCCCATCAATAGATATTAATGCGAGGAGTAGGGATTGCCATGCAACAGATGTGTTAGAGGTATCAGTGTATGAAAGCTCAAGAGAAGCTAAGTAGGTGTGCATCCAACTTGCTTGGTCATGAAGACCTCAGTCATTGGAGGAAGTGATATGTATCCAAAGCATCTATAATTTTGATGGTTCCATGCTATAATATTATCTTTCTAGGATACTTTGTAGGTATTTATTGTCAATTCATATTATTTTTCAGCACTAAACTATTAACATAGAGGCAAGTGTCATTTGCTTTTTTCTACGGGTTTTTAGATTTTCAGGTTTACATTACCAAACGAAGCCCAATTGCCACGAAACTTTTTTATGATTTTTTCTGGACCAAAATAAGACCTGGAAGCTTCGAGGGAAGACCAGAGGCTACACGAGAGAGGCAACACATAATAGGGCACACCTAGGGGGGTGGTCGTGCCCTAATGTGTGCTGGCCCCTCCTGGCACCTCCCGACGCCCTCTTTGTACCATAAATTCCAATATATCCCAAAAGCCCGAGGGAGACTCGCGAGACAGTTTTTCTGCACTGCAACTCTCTGTTCCACCGTGTGCCCATCTGGAGCCCTGTTCCGGTGCCCTGTCAAAGGGGGAATCAACCTCTACATCAACCTTGCTGCTCCCATGGTGATGTGTGAGTAGTCTACCACATACCCATGGGTCCGTAGTTAGTACCTATATGTCTCTCTCTCTCTCTCGATCTTCAATACAAAGATCACCGCATCTTCCTGGTGATCTATTCGATGTTATCTTCTTATGCGGTGCGGTGCGTTCTTTGGGGTCTTATGAATTGTGAGTTTATGTTTAGATTGTTCATGAAATAATATTGAGTTCCTTGATGGTCGTTCTTTACCTATGCATGATTATATGATAGCTTCATAATTCTCTCTAATGTATTGAAATAGTTTGGCAACTAGATTGCTATTTCTTCAGTGGGAGATCTGCGTTGTAGTGGGTTCAATCTTGTGGTGCTCTATATCCCAATGGTAGAAAGGGACAAGACACGTCTTTGTATTGTTTCCACCAAGGATAAAATGATGGGGTTTATTCATATTGATTGAATCTACTTTGTCTATATCATGTCAATGTTCTCCAAGCATTATTTTGTTTTACTTAATACTCTAGATGCATGCTGGATAGTGATCGATGGGTGGAGCAATAGTAGTAGATGCAGGCAGGAGTCGGTCTAGATGCTTACAAACATGATTCATATATGTAATGATCATTGCCATGAACAAATATTGCATAACTATGCGCTTTTCTATCAATTGCCTAACAATAATTTCTTTACCTACCGCATGCCTACTTCATGATAGACGCCACTAGGGAAAACTATGCCCCCCGGGGCTATCCACTTATATATTTACAAAAACCTTTATTACCTTGTTGTTCTTATTTACCTTCTATTTTATTTTGAAATTTGCAATTATCTACTATCATGTACACACTTCACATGCTTGCAGTAATGAGTCCAAGGGGATTGGCAACGCTCTTTCCCATGTTGGATGCAAGTGTTTGCTTCTTTTTGTGCAGTCACTGAAGACAGGGGTTGCATGCTACTCCTATTGGTTCTATAACCTTGGTTCTCCCCGAGGTAAATACTTATCTATACTGTGCTGCATTACCCGCTCCTCTTTGCGGAAAACCCAACGCAGATCACAAGTAGGAGGAAGCCCGTCATCGGAATATACAAGACAAGTTTTATAATGAAAAATTCCCACTAGCATATGAAAATGACAACTCAGGAGAATCTCTATATGAAGAACATGGTGCCACTTTGAGGCACAAGTGAGGTAAAGGATAGTAACACTACCGCTTCTCTCTTTTTCTCACATTTTTATGGTGGGCTAATTTGGCCTTCCCCATTTTTTATTTTTTCGTATGGAGCTCATCCCGACTTGTGGAGGAATCACCTACTCCATCATCATTTCCTCACCGGGTCTGTGCTCTATAAATGATGATCATCACACTTTTATTTACTTACAACTAAATATTACATCGCAACATGAAGCATTTATGACTATATGAATGCCTCTGGAAGTGTACCAGGATGTGCAATGATCTAGCATAACATGTAAACAGTGATGAAAGGTGTCTTTGCCACAAATACTATGTCAGCTATATGATCATGCAAAGCTATATGATGATTAACACACAAGTCATGTGAAAGAACAGTGAAAGTTGTATGGCAATATATCTCGTAATGGCTATGGAAATGCCATGATAGGTAGGTATGGTGGATGTTTTGAGGAAGATATAAGGTTGCTTATGTGTGATATAGCATATCATATCATGGGGTTTGGATGCACCAGTAAAGGTTGCACCGACTCTTGAGGTGAGAATGGGCAATGCACGGTACCAAAGATGCTAGCAAATATGAAAAGGTGAGAGTGCATATATCAATGGATTCACATTAGTCATAAAGAACTATCATACTTATTACAAAGCCTATTATCTCTCTTAAAGCAAAGTACTACCTCATACCCCTAGGGAGGAGGTTGGGAGGAGCTTACCATCGCGCGCCCCCGATTCAAACAACACGATAGGATTTCATTTCAGACATAAAAATGCTCACACATCATCACCATGCCATGTTAATACTTAGATGAATAACAAATAACAACATTTAATTATCAATATCTCTACTAGACAACAATCATGTACTCATGTCCTTTCATATTACTACATCAATATAATCAACTCATGTTTCTTCTTTAGTGAGCTACATGAAAGTTTTTATTCCCCGTTGAATACCTATCCTTTTGGGACTAGTCTTATAACTCGTGACATGTACCATTCATATTTATTATTATACTCTCAAAAATATTTAAGTAAAGCATGATAGTTCAATCATTTCTACCAAATTTAGATGCCGACATGCTCTAAAAAGATATAAGTGATGCACTAGAGCAACTGCCTAGCTCAAAAGATATAAGTGAAGCATATAGAGTATTCTAAGAAATTATGATGACCGTGTGTCTCTATTAAACATGTGTGTCAAGAAAACTATGATTGTGGCAAACTAAAGTAAAAATAACAAAATATAACATACGATACTCCAAGTAGAACACATATCATGTGATGAATAAAAATATAGCTCCAAGTGACATACCAATAGATTGGAGACAAAAGAGGGGATGCCTTCCCGGGCATCCCCAAGATTAGATGCTTGGGATTCCTTGAATTTTACCTTGGGGGTGACTTGGGCATCCCAAGCTTAGGTTCTTTCCACTCCTTATTCCTTTATCCATCGTTCTCTCACGCAAAACTTGAAAGCTTCAGCACACAAAACACAATAAAACCTCGTGAGAACCGTTAGTATAATCAACCTATAAAATACTTTAGGTATTGTAATAAATAGGTTCATATTTAATTATGTCATAATAGGCAATGTATTCTAACTTATGCATGGGTTATACCCCACGATACAATCCATTGCATCATCAAAACAAGCAAACTATTCAAGCAGAAACAGAATCTGTCTAAAACAGAACAGTCTGGAAAGATCTATGGAAAAAGTATACTTATGTAACTCGTAAAATTCTAAAAAATTAGTATACTCTGGGAGATTTGTATAAAAATATTATGTCAAAATTTCGGATCAAAAATATGTTCCACTAAAATCATAGAAATTTTGCAATGGACAAAAAAGTTTCTGTTTTTACACCATATCAAATCTACTATCTTTCAAAGCATCCCAAAGGCTTTCCTTTGCACAAACACTAATTTAAACATAACCACACAATCATTACAGTAACGATATTTGAACACACAAAAACAGAATTTTTTTTTAAAGATTAGTATTGTGTTGCCTCCCAACAAGTGCTATTGTTTTATGCCCCTATCTAGGCATAATGTATAGTATCAAGTGTTGTCATCCTTCAAATTAATTCCATAGGTCGCCCTCATAATAGATTCATAAGGTGTTTTAATTATCTTTCCCGGTAAGCATTTGAAAGTACTAGTTATCGACTAGAGGGGGGGTGAATACGCAATTTTATGAAAGTCTTCGAAACAATGAATGTATTCTAATAACGCGGAAACGTAAACAGGATCAGGTAGGGATACACTCAAGGATCTAGACACAACATGCAATGCAGTGAAGACATTCAAGCAAGTTAAGCATAATCAGCATGAATACTACGATGAGTCGAAGACAAACTTAGATGGTATGAAGATAAACAGTTGATATGAATGTCTTCGGAGAAAGTCTTCACACAATGTTCAAGCAATGACTTCACAGTTCAGAGTAGGAATGTAAGAGAGTGAAGGATATAACCAATTACTTGATGAAGACACTTGATTTGTTGGACCACTTCCAGTTGCTGTGACAACTGTACGTCTGGCTAGGGAGGCTGATATTGAACTCAGAAGACCTTGTCTTCACCTTATTCCCCTTGAGCTGAAGTCACTTAGACAACGCCCAATCACTCAGGTAAGTCTTCAGGGGAGACTTCCGAAACCCGTACAAACTTGGTCATCGGACAGTCCACAATGAGTCTTGGACACTCTAGACCCAGACGCCTATCCGTTTGGAAGATCACAGTCTTCAAGTGTAATAAGTCACCAGTTCACTATGAACAGAAAGTCTTCGGTGATGCTCAAACACACTAGCGTTGGGTGTTTAGGTGTATCCTAACAGGATGTGTATCTCTCAATGTCTTCGAGGTGGGTTGCTCCAAAAGGACAACAACCGTATCTCTCTCTAAGCAGTCACCTTCTCATGGTGGAGGGGGTGGGCTATTTATAGCCAGCGGGCAACCCGACCTGATATGACTGAAATGACCCTGGGTCAATGGCCAACCGACACGTGTCACAACGGTCGAATTTTGAACGCATGCGGCAAATTTACTTGGGCTACAAGTAAAGCTCACTCAACCAGGTCTGGAAGAGTTTTCCTAATATTGTCTTCGCTCAAAGACATAGGTATGGGTTGAGCATCACACCAGCATCTGGCTTCGATCACATCGACCCCACTTAACAGTACGGTGGTTCGTATGACTCGGGAAGGAAGAAACAAAACTACCAAAAGACTTCGTCTTCGTGTTTCGTTGTCTTCGGACGTATGTATTCGTGCTCCACCAATGGCTTCAGCCGTCATCAATGTCTTTAGACGTTTTTGGGGGTCGTCTTGATGGCTAAACCGAAACTCCAGGGACTTCTCTCTGTGTTAACCTATTAACTGTCACAAACACATTAGTCCCTTAACCACGTTTGTCTTCAATACTCCAAAACCAAACAAGGGTGTCACTAGATGCACTTACAATCCCCCCCTTTTTGGTGATTGATGACAAACTGGTTGAAGTTATCAACGGGGTTTAAAAATATGTGAAGATAAGGTTTTGAAGATTTTGATTGCAAGACATAGAGAGATCCCCCCTGAAGATGTGCATATGAAGATTTTGCTTGGAATGTAAATGCACAAGGCAGGTTGTAGTTTGTGGAGATCTCCGCCTATATCTTGTAATCTAATCACTATGCATTTAACAGATATGACGAAGATAATGAAATGCACAATGAAAAATGGGTGTCCGCAGAATGGTTTCAGGCGCATAAAATAGCTTGAAGGCTCGCCAAAGGGTACGGCAAACATAAAGTGTAGATGTCCATCAGGACATAAGTTTTACGACCCAAAACGGCAAATGTTCAGAAACGAGAGTTGTAAACTTAGCAAGAATAACACCCAACCCTTATAAGTAGACCCATCTGAAGACTATCACCCACTTCTTCTACCCCTTTTGTCATCGAATGGCAAAAAATGTACTAAGATATTGAGAACTACGCATCCCTTGCAGGTGTCGATGAAGATGGTGTAGTGGAGTCTTGGGGTGCTGGTGCAGATGAGCTTGCTGCAATGCCGTGATGCCGAGTCGATGGAGGCAGAGAAGTTGCATCATCAGTTTCATCTGCAAGCCTGACGTTGGCGGAAGGAGCTAACTAGGAGAAGTCTCTATCTTAGAGAGATGGAGTCTGGCGCCACTTCTCCACATTGGGAGGTGGTGCACCAAATCTGTAACGAGGATGAAATCCATCTTCAAGAAGCTCATGCTCAGGTGCCAGCATAGTTAGAGTGCTCCATAAGCGACAACTGGTTTAATAAGTAACGAATTATTTTTGGTAGCCAGGTGGCGAACATGGTTGTGGTCTTGCACAACAGAGTGCATCTGACGTTGAGTCTACTCATGATTCCTTTCTTGCTTCTGGGTTAGTGAAACTAGAAGTTCACGATCAGTGAGTACACGCTCTCTTTGGGGCGGGCATTGACGAGGCAAAGGGCTATCAGTGGCTTCAGTATTGGTAGCACCAGATCTTGGTTGTCGAAGAGCACCAATCAATCTTGCCCTTGATGGATCAGAAGGAATGAGAAGACCTTCAACATCAGTAGTAGCACTAGTTCCTTCGACAATTGGATTCTTGCTCTTGGATGGATACAAATATGCTTGCACAACTTCAATATCGAGAAGATAATTGCCATGGTTGTGAGCAGAAGGAAGAAACCTGGTGTTAGTTCTGTACTTGATGAAGCGCATGATACAAGGAGCATGAATCTTTGGCTCAAGGACATTGAACCAATTTACAGCAAGGGTGCGAAGGAACAAGTCTTGAAGATTGAACCTGATGCCATATACAATGTTGTAGAGCAAAGTCTTCGGAGGCCCTTCAATCTTATGTGAAGATTTGTGCCCTTTGATTGGCCAAATGGTGTGCCGAATAATGTGGTAGAGGGTCCTAGGCAAGTACTGAAGATCATCCACACAGAATGAAGTGGGCAATTCTGCATCTCGAGCTAAAGGCTTCATCAGTGTCAGCATGTCAGTCATACTGGGTTCTCGCACATGGAATAGGCTTCAAGTTGCAGCCACATAGGCTTCAGAGCAAGGATCCAAATCTTCACCTGAGGTAGCAAGAGGTGTTGCAGGAAAGAAGTCCAGTGGTGAAGCAGTGATGTGTTCATCCCTTATCATGAATTCCATCTGCCAATAGTTCAAATCACGACCGAAGCCAAAGATGTGAAGGGTTGCATAGAACTAGAGAATGAGTTTTTCATTCCAGTCTTCATGATCCGTGCAGAAGGACAGCAAACCCACATCTTGAAGACAATCCAATGCTTGATTAAAACAGGGAAGACCTTTCATAGCTTCAAAGCTGAGATGCATGTGAGGAAAGATCCTGTTCTGACCATAAAGCACACACATGTAGTACTGACGTTGTGGAGCACTCCAGAACCGGCCAGGCTTTATTTTCTCTCTTTTGTATGGATTGCAGTTGAAGTTAAAGGACATGTTGTTCAACTTGAACCTTTCAAGCTCAAAGACAGTGGGTATTGCTGGTCCAGACTAGCGAAGACTTGGAAGTCAAGGCATGGGGTTCATGACAGAGGGGCAACGATCCAGGTTGAACTCATACCAAGGGCCCATCCTTGGTGGTGCAACAAGGCGAGTCCACCTTGTAGGGACCATCTCTCCTTCCCTATTGCAAGTCATCATAATGTTATCTTCATTGTCTTCAGTGGATGGCGTGGCAAGGACAGGAGGTCCATCAGGGGATGAGGCATTTGGCTTCGCCCATTGGGGAATCGACAACATGTCTTCAGCTGCCATGACTTCTTTTGCAGGTTGGCTAGGAGGAACATCTTCAATTCGCAGCACATCTTCGACTGCTGCAGTCTGTGAAACACGCACTTCGTCTTCTGGTATAGGGGACATGAGGGCACGAGATCCTCAACGAAGACCTTTCAGTGGGGAGGTGCGGTTGGTGGTTTCAATCTCCTGTGGGCCAAATGGAGATTCAGGTGAGGCTGACACTAGTGGGAAGAAAGGAGGTGATGGTGTACCAGGCTCAGCTTCAGGAATGTCTGGATGGAGAGGAGTCCCAATGCCCACAAAATCATTGGTTGGTTGGGGAGAGTGAACCATTGGTGCATCCATTTGCAGAACATGTTGAAGCTCGACATTGTCATCATGACCAATGTCTTCAGGAGCAATGTCTTTAGTTGTGGAAGTGTCTTCGACAACTGGAATCTCTTCAGGTTTCTGAGTCTCTTTGGAAGCAGACTTGTGCAGTACAACTTGTCTCTCCAAGTTTTCTGATGTAGGGGGAGCCACTAAGATTGGCATAACGAGCAGAGGCTCTTGTTGAGGAGCAGGTGTTGATGATGGAGCAGAAGGTGGTTCTCGTGTAGGATCTTGCACAGGTTCTGAAGGCTTGGATTTTCTTGTCTTCAACCTCTTTGGAGGTTGGGCTCCAGGAGCGGCTGCCTTGCGCTTCTTGGCTTCGGCCTGCTTTGTCTTCTTGCTAGACATAGCAGTGTGTAGGATCGAAAGTAGGTCTAGAGGGGGGGGGGTGATTAGACTACTTGACCAAATAAAACTATGCTTTTCCCCAATTTTAATTCTTGGCAAGTTTTAGCATTCATAGTGTGTCAAGTACACCCTACACATGCATGTCTAAGACTATAGCAACGGAAAGTAAAGACATTGCACATGTAAGTAAAGAGAGGGTAAGGAAAGCAAACACAATTGGTGACACGAAGATTTTTCCCATGGTTCCGATAGGTGGTGCTATCATACTCCCATGTTCATGGAGTCTTCAACCCATGGAGGGTAATGGTCGCGAGAGTCCACGAAGGGCTCTACCCTTGGAGGGTTCCACGAAGAAGCAACCTTGACTATACCATGACGGCCTACGTCCACAGAGGACTAGCCTTACTCGGGGTAGATCTTCATGAAGTAGGCGATCTCCTTGCCCTTATAAACTTCTTGGTTCACTCCACAACACGAAGTAGGAGGCTCCCAAGCGACACCTAACCAATCTAGGAGGCACCACCCTCCAAAAGGTAATAGGCTCGATAATGTCGATGAACTCCTTGCTCTTGTGCTTCAAGATGATAGACTCCTCAACACACAATCACTCTCTCACAGATATGGCTTGGTAGAAGAGATGGGATTGGTGGAAAGCAACTTGTGGAGGCTATAAATCAAGATCCATATGGTTGGAGTGGAAGATCTTGGCCTCAACACAAGGGTAGATGGTTCTCTCTCAGAAAACTAATAGGATATGTATGGAATGGTTTTGAGTGCTTCTCTATCGAGTAGGTGGTGGTGGAGGGGTATATATAGGCATCCCCAAAAATCAAACTATTACACAAAAAATGACCAACTCGGTGACACTGATGTGTTAATCTCGGTGGTACCAAAGTGACCAAAAGGTGGCGACTTTCGAATCTCGGAGGGACCAATATAGGAATCTCGGTTGCACCGACAAGATGACCAACGGTCAGAATTTCGAAACTCGGTGACGCCGATTCAACATTCTTGGACGGACCGAACATGTGAACTTGCGTAATAAAAACTTGGCGGCCCAACTCGGTGGCACCGAAAGCAGTGTCGACTGCACCAAAGGGTTAGGGTTTGGCTGAGTCTGACTAGGGTTTGGAATCGGTGGCACCGGGATGGGAATGTTGGTTGCACTGATTTGATTGTTTGCCTTAGAACTAACTTTGGTGCGAGAGTTTGTGGGTGTCTTTGGTGAGTATCACTTGTGCACATATGAGCTTTTTGTTCACCAACAAAACTTTACCCCCTTTTAATAGTATTGGCTTTCCTATGGACTCAAGGTGATTTCTCACAAATATAAAATGTAGAGTCCTCTTGCTTGAAGCTTAGCCAATCCATTTCCTTGCATCTTGGGGTGTTCCACAATCTCTTTGCCAACCCATCATTGAACTTTTCCTGAAATATACTTGATGGAAACATTAGTTCAATGACTTGTATATTGTTATGAATTACCAAAACCACCAAGGGAGCAAATTTGCTTTCACAGTGGTAGAGGGGTGCGGTCGTGGGTTGGCAAACCCAGCAGGGAGGACTATGCCACGATCCTCAGACCGTTCAGGAGCAGGTTGTGCCCAAGACATTGAAGCTCGACGTGAGCGAGCAATGAGTAGGGGCGCAAGTGCAGGCTGACCAAGCGCCTTTCTCTTTAGCATGTCATTGTGAGCTTGCACCATGATAGTGGTCTTCTTCTTGAGGCGCGCAAGGGCGCCCTTTGGCTTCACATTTCTTGGCAAACAAAGCTTTGTGATCTGCCATCATCTCCTAGTAGCCTTTGATCTGTTCGACATTCAGTTTGTGCACATTTTGCTTGAATAGCTCCTTTTCATGGCTGATCTTGGCCTTTGTTTGCTGGGCCTTTTGAGCCACCATCAGTTCCTCGTTCGCAAGCCCTTGGAATGTGATGCTCAGGCCAATTGGGAGCTGGAGTGCATCAATGCTGAGTGAGGGGTCGACAAACCATTCATCAATGAAGTGTTCAAAGATGTCAGGATCAAACAGAGGCAAGTCTTCAAGCAGCTTGGCTTCCTCTTCTTTGTGCTGAATAAGCCTGGCTAAGGCTTTGTCATAAAACTCGTCATCAGACAGCTTAGTCATGTTTGCTGCATCCATCAAAGACAGGGAAGGCTTCGGGCCACAAGAAGCAACAACTTTTCGCTTCATACGCCTATGAATACGACCTTCAGACTCTGGTTCCTCAGGATTTGTGGAAGGGGACCATGAAGCTTGTGGTGAAGACTCTGCTGGAGGTGGAGCCTTGGAAGACTTTGGCTTTGAAGACTTTGTCTTTGCAGACTTTGGCTTCTCCAAAGGCTTCGGCTATGGCTCAGGAGCAGTGTTTTGCTCAACTACATCAGCATCTGATTCTGTGGGATCTGGAATGCCAAGGATGCTTGAAGGATGAGGATTCTCAGGCATTGGAGGCCGAAACATACATGGGTAGAATCCCATCTTCATTGCGTTAGCCTTTGTCTTCGGATGAAGATTTATATATATGATGTTTGTCCATGGTGCATTTTCAGCACACTTCTCAGCATACTCACCAGTCACAAAGCGATAGTAAAACCACTTTACACTCCAATATCTTCGGATCCATTGGAGTCTATTCTTGCGTTGGTGATAGGTCTCCTCCTTATCTGACTTGTATTGCTCACAAAGATCTGGGGAGATCCTTAGTAGTGTTTTTGCGTCTCTGCTTCCCTCCCTTCTTGACTAGTTTATCATCTGCCATAGGCTTCGACAAAGGCTTCACAGGAGAATGCAAGTATGAGCACACACCAGGGGATTCCATATGCATCTACAAGTAGTCTGCAAATGAATTCAGACTATGAGATCCAATCGATTCTTCTACGGACATTTACGTTTGAAAGAGTTAGAGACACGAGGGAAGAGGAGAGGTCATATGCATTCTCAGAAGATTTGGAAGTTAAAGCTGAGTTTTTAAGACATTGACCTTATATGGAAGACATTCACTTCTATAGGGAATATGGTTATTTCATATTTGTACAAGTTCAAGTATTTGCACAAGTGAGGAATCAAACCAAGTTTCAGACCGCAAATTGAACATATTTGGCATGGATAGATCTAGATGCGGTTGAGTGGAAAGTGAAGAAACAACTATCGACAAATTTCAGTAAGAATTTTCGATCAAGGCACGTGGTAAAAAAAGATCTTTATTTACCACAATGAAGAACGAGACGAACAACTCGACAAGGCGAAGAAGCCGAGCGGTTCGATCTGCCTCACCCTAACTTGGTGGAGGCAGACAGCTACGACGGTGGCAAGCGGAGGATGAATGCGGCCACCGTGAGTACGTTGACGGATAAGTCGTGGCAGCAAAGCACTTCATCTCCGGTGATGATGAATTCCAGCAAGGGCGCTAGGGTTTTGAGTACGTGGGGTGGCGAAGGAAGAGGAAAGTAATAATGGAAGGGGGTAACTCGTATTTGTAATGGTGGAAAAGTTCTAACTGATGAGACAAATATACCCGTGACTCTTTGGCTTAAGTGGGACACGTGGCATGCACGCAAACCACCTGACAATCCACTACTATAATCAAAGTGGCGGTGCGGGAGATGTTGCTAAAAACATGGAGACATTTTGAGATTGAGAATTAATTATGTGGTTGATTTCTCTTCGACCAACAAGGACTTGGTGAAGACAGTCAACACATGTCAAATAGAATGCATATGACTGGATTAGAACAGAGTTAGATAAGAAAAGAACAGAAGGAATGTTGGGTCCAATCACATTTTCCTAGAAAAAGGTTGAAGACAAAGCTATAGGACAAATGTTGTATAGGACAAAGCTCTAATCCAGATGTAGATTTGCGAATAGTTCTCAACTGAGACACACGTGCAAACAAAAGTTTTGTTACGAAGACATTCAGCTCTCGAAGACATATGAAGAAGATGAGATAAAAGCAATGTCTTCAAATTTGGTTGGTGGCGTAACCCATCGTATAAGAATGTTTGTCCCAGACACGACGCACAAGTATCGTGGCGCTCTGAAGTCATATTCTTCATTAATGTATTCACACTCATATTGTAAGTCTTCATGAATTGAATAATTACGTTACATCGTGTGTTATACATCAAAGTCATCAACATGCATGAGCGTTAGGATGTATTCCCATTTCAAAGGACATCTGAGGATTCAAAGATATTTAGATCACACTGCAACTTGCAAAACCTCTTCTTATCCAAAGGCTTCGTGAAGATATCTGTAGTTGATCTTTAGTGTCTGCATGCTTGATGTTGATGTCGCCCTTCATCATGTGATCTCAAAGAAAATGATGTCGTATATGAATGTGCTTCATCTTCGAGTGTTGTACTAGATTGTAGGAGATCTTGATTGCACTCTCATTCTCGCAGTAGAGAGGTACATGCTTCAGGTTGATGCCGTAGTCCTTGAGGGTCTGTTTCATCCAGAGAATTTGAGTGCATCATGCGCCTATAGCAATGTATTCGGCTTCAGCAGTGGAGAGTGAAACACAGTTCTGCTTCTTCAAAGACCAACATACAAGAGATCGACCAAGAAAGTGATAAGTGCCTGATGTAGACTTGCGATCAACTCCGTCGCCAGTGAAGTCAGAATCTAAATAGTCAATCAGCTCAAACGTCAAACCCTTTGGATACCATAATCCTAGAATTGGGGGGTGAGCCAGATATCTAAGTATTCGCTTCACAGTAAGGTGATGTGACTCCTTTGGTGCCGCTTGAAATCGGGCACACATGAAAACACTTAGCATTATATTTGTCCTAGATGCACATAAGTACAACAAAGATCCAATCATGGAGCGATATACCTTCTGATCAAAATCTTTACCATTTTCATCAGTGCAAAGGTGTCCATTGGTAGGCATTGGCGTCTTGAAGACTTTGGCTTCGTTCATGCCAAAATTCTTGAGGCAGTCCTTGTGGTACTTCTCCTGGGATATGAAGATGCCATTTGGTTCTTGTCGAATTTGAAGCCCTAGGAAGAATTTTAGTTCTCCCATCATCGACATTTGATACTTCTCTTGCATCATATAAGCAAACTCATCACTGTATTTGTTGTTAGTACAGCCAAAGATAATGTCGCCCACATATATTTGACATACAAATAGTTAATTATTATAGGATTTAGTGAAGAGAGTTGGATCGAGTGAACCAGGTTTGAAGCCTTTCTTCATGAGGAATTCCTTGAGTGTGTCATACCAAGCTCTTGGTGCTTTTTTGAGGCCATAGAGTGCCTTGTTGAGCTTGAGGACATAGTCAGGATGCTTTGGATCTTCAAACCCTAGTGGCTAAGCAACATATACTTCTTCCTCAATCTTACCAATGAGGAATGCACTTATGACATCCATTTGATACAAGCATATATAATGATGGTTAGTGATGTGTACATTTTGCATCATGATATTATATTGATATTTATTGCATTATGGGATTTTATTACACATTTTGGTACAATACTTATGCCTTTTCTCTCTTATTTTACAAGGTCTACATGAAGAGGGAGAATGCCGGCAGCTGGAGTTCTGGACTGGAAAAGGAGCAAATCCGAGATACCTATTCTGCGCAACTCCAAAAGTCCTGAAAATCTAAGGAGGATTATTTTGGAATCTATACAAATACTGGGGAAAAGAAATACATAAGGAGGCCCACCAAGGAGCCACAAGCCTGCTAGCCACGGCCACCCCCTGGTCGCGGCTAGCGAGCTTGTGGCCCACCTGGCAGCCCTCTGGTGCCCATCTTCTGCTATATGGAGGGTTTCGTCAAGAAAAAAATCATAAGATACCTTTCAGGACGAAGGGCCGCCGTCTCGAGGCAGAACTTGGGCAGAACCAATCTAGAGCTCTGGCAGGGCGATCCTGCTGGTGAAACTTCCCTCCGGGAGGGGGAAATCAAAGCTATCTTCATCACCAACGATCCTCTCATCAAGAGGGGGTCAATATCCATCAACATCTTCATCAGCACCATCTCCTCTCCAAACCCTAGTTCATATCTTGTATCCGATCTTTGTCTCAAAACCTCAGATTGGTACCTGTGGGTTGCTAGTAGTGTTGATTACTCCTTGTAGTTGATGCTAGTTGGTTTACTTGGTGGACGATTATATGTTCATATCCTTGATCATCACTTATACTCCTATGACTATGAACATGAGTATGTTTCGTGAGTAGTTACATTTGTTCCTGAGGACATGGGATAAGTTATGTTATAAGTAATCATGTGAATTTGGTATTCGTTCGATATTTTGATGAGATGTATGTTGTCTCTCCTCTAGTGGTGTTATGTGAATGTAGACTACATAACACTTCACCATTGTTTGGGACTAGAGGAAGGCATTGGGAAGTAACAAGTAGATGATGGGTTGCTAGAGTGACAGAAGCTTAAGCCCTTGTTTACGCGTTGCTCCGTAAGAGGCTGATTTGGATCCACACATTTCATGCTATGGTTAGATTTATCTTAATTCTTCTTTCGTAGTTGCAGATGCTTGTGGGAGGGGTTAATCATAAGTGCGAGGCTTATCCAAGTAAGGACAAAACCCAAGCACTAGTCCACCCACATGTCAAATTATCGAAGTAGCGAACACAAATCAAATGAGCGTGATGAAAACTAGCTTGACATATATTCCCATGTGTCCTCGGGAGCGCTTTGGTTTATATAAGAGTTTGTCCAGGCTTATCCTTTGCTATAAAAAGGATTGGGCCACCTTTCTGCACCTTATGTACAATTTTTACTTGCCACCCATTACGAGTTATCTTATTACAAAACTATCTATTACCGATAATTTTAGTGCTTGCAAAGAATACCTTACTGAGAACCGCTTGTCATTTCCTTCTGCTCCTCGTTGGGTTCGACACTCTTACTTATTAAAAGGACCACGATAGATCCCCTATACTTGTGGGTCATCAAGACTCTTTTCTGGTGCCGTTGTCGGGGAGTGAAGCGCCTTTGGTGAGTGGAACTTGGTAAGGAAAAAATTTATATAGTGTGCTGAAATTTACCGTCACTTGTTACTATGGAAAGTAATACTTTGAGGGGCTTGTTTGGGGTATGTTCACCTTGACCGGAAACACAAAGAGTTGTCCCTCAACCTACTGAACCTACTGAAAATATTTATTATGAAATTCCTTCAGATATGGTAGAGAAACTGCGAGCTAATCCTTATGCAGGAGATGGAACACTACATCTTGATTTGCATCTAATCTATGTGGATGAAGTTTGTGGATTATTTAAGCTTGTAGTTCTTCCCGAGGATCATGTCAAGAAGAAGGTATTTCCTTTATCTTTGAAGGATAAGGCATTGACATGGTATAGGCTATGTGATGATATTGGATCATGGAGCTACAACCGGTTGAAAATGGAATTTCATCAGAAGTTCTATCCTATGCATCCAGTTCATCGTGATCGGAATTATATTTATAATGTTTTGCCTCGTGAAGGAGAAAGAATCGCTCAAGCTTGGGGTAGGCTTAAGTCAATGTTATATTCATGCCCCAATCATGAGCTCTCCAGAGAAATTATTCTTCAGAATTTTTATGCTCGGCTTTCTTGTAATGATCAATCCATGCTTGATACTTCTTGTGCTAGTTCTTTTGTGAAGAAAGATATTGAATTCAGATGGAATTTATTGGAAATAATTAAATGCAAATCTGAAGATTGGGAACCCGATGAAGGTAAGGAGTCAGGTATAAATCTTAAGTTTGATTGTGTTAAATCCTTCGTTGACACCGATGCTTTTCGTGAATTTAGCACTGAATATGGACTTTACTCTGAGATAGTAGCTTCTTTCTGTGAATCTTTTGCTACTCATGCTGATCTCCCTAAGGAGAAGTGGTTTAAATATCATCCTCCCATTGAAGTGAAAGTAGTGGAACCCATTAAAGTTGAAGAGAAAATTATTACTTACAATGTTGATCCTGTTATCCCTACTGCTTACATTGAGAAACCACCTTTCCCTGTTAGGATAAAGGAACATGCTAAAGCTTCAACTGTGGTTCTTAAGAGTTGTATTAGAACACCCACACCCCCTGAAAGAATTAAAGTTGAACCTAGTATTGCTATGGTTAAAGATCTCTTGGTTGATAATATTGATGGGCATGTTATTCATTTCTGTGATGAAGCTGCTAGAATTGGTAGACCTGATACTAAGCATAAACATAGACCAGTTGTTGGCATGCCTGCTGTTTCTGTTAAAATAGGAGATCATTGTTATCATGGCTTATGTGATATGGGTGCTAGCGTAAGTGCAATTCCCTATTCCTTATACAAAGAAATCATGCATGATATTGCACCAATTGAACTAGAGGATATTGATGTTACTATTAAGCTTGCTAATAGAGACACTATTGCACCAACGGGGATTGTTAGAGATGTTAAAGTCTTGTGTCGGAATATAAAGTATCCTACTGATTTTCTTGTTCTTGGTTCCTCACAACATAATTTTTGTATGATTATATTTGGTAGACCCTTCTTGAATACTGTTAATGCTAAGATTGATTGTGAGAAAGAAATAGTTACTGTGAGCTTTGGGGATGTGTCTCATGAGTTTAATTTCTTTAAATTTTGTAGATAACCCCATGACAAGGAATTGCCTAGTAAAGATGAAATTATTGGTCTCACTTCTATTGTTGTGCCTCCTACTGATCCCTTAGAACAATATTTGCTAGACCATGAAAATGATATGCATATAAATGAGAGGAATGAAATAGATGAAATTTTCTATGAGCAGCAGCCTATTTTGAAACACAACTTACCTGTTGAAATAGTTGGGGATCCTCCTCCACCCAAGGGTGATCCCGTGTTTGAGCTCAAGAAATTACCCGATACGTTGAAATATGCTCATCTTGATGAAAAGGAGATATATCCTGTTATGTTTAGTGCTAACCTTTCAGAGCATGAAGAAAGGAGATTATTGAAAACTCCGAGGAAGCACCATGCTGCTATTGGTTATACTCTTGATGATCTTAAGGGCATTAGTCCCACTCTATGTTAGCATAAAATCAATATGGAGCCTGATGCCAAACTAGTTATTGATCACCAACGATGATTGAACCCTAAGATGAAAGAAGTGGTAAGAAAAGAGGTCCTAGGCTTTTGGAGGAAGGTATAATCTATCCTGTTGCTAATAGTAGATGGGTTAGTCCCGTCCATTGTGTCCCTAAGAAGGGAGGTATTACCGTTGTTCCTAATGATAAAAGTGAGTTGATCCCGCAAAGAATTGTTACAGCTAATACAATGGTAATTGATTTTAGGAAATTAAATAAAGCTACTAAGAAAGATCATTACCCTTTACTTTTATTGATCAAATTCTATAAAGATTATACAAACATACTCATTTTTGCTTTCTAGATGGTTACTCTGGTTTCTCTCAAATACCTGTATCAAGCCAGGATCAAGAAAAAACCACTTTTACTATGCCTTTTGGTTTATGCAATGCACCTGCTACCTTTCAAAGATGTATGATGGCTATATTCTTTGAATTTTGTGAAAAGATTCTTGAGGTTTTCATGGATGATTTTTCCGTTTACGGAACTTCATTTGATGATTGTTTGAGCAACCTTGATCAAGTTTTGCAGAGATGTGAAGAAACTAATCTTGTCTTGAATTGGGAAAAGTGTCACTTTATGGTTAATGAAGGTATTGTCTTGGGGCACAAGATCTCCGAAAGAGATATTGAAGTTGATAAAGCTAAAGTTGATGCTATTGAAAAAATGCCGTGCCCTACGGATATCAAAGGTATAAGAAGTTTCCTTGGTCATGCTGGTTTCTATAGGAGGTTTATCAAAGATTTCTCTAAGATTTCCCGGCCTCTCACAAACCTTTTGGAAAAAGATGTTCCGTTTGTTTTTGATGATGATTGCGTAGAAGCATTTGAAATTCTTAAGAATGCCTTGATTACCGCACCTGTTGTTTAACCACCCGACTGGACCTACCTTTTGAAATTATGTGTGATGCTAGTGATTATGCTATTAGTGTTGTTGTAGGACAAAGAGTCGATAAGAAATTAAATGTTATCCATTATGCCAATAAAACTCTAGACAGTGCTCAAAGAAACTACGCTACTACTAAAAAGGAATTTCTAGCAGTTGTGTTTGCTTGTGACAAGCGTAGACCTTATATTGTTGATTCCAAAGTAACTGTTCACACCGATCATGCTGCTATTAAATACCTTATGAAGAAGAAAGATGCTTAACCTAGACTTATTAGGTGGGTCTTTCTACTACAAGAATTTGATTTGCATATCATTGATAGAAAGGGTGCTGATAACCCTGTGGTAGATAACCTGTCTAGGTTAGAAAATGTTCTTGATGTGTAGCGACCCGACCTGAAAGGTCGAATCTCCGGTGTATCCGTACCATCCCAAGATCATGCTAGTACACACACGGTACATCAATGTATATATCAAAGTGAAATCACACAGCTTTATTAATCGAAAAATCTCATATTGAGTTCTTTATTACAATAAAGATTACAATAAAGTGGCTAAAGACCAACTCATGAGATAAACTAAACCAAAGTCTTGCGG
Organism: Hordeum marinum; assembly: GCA_022496015.1. NCBI lineage: Eukaryota > Viridiplantae > Streptophyta > Magnoliopsida > Poales > Poaceae > Hordeum > Hordeum marinum. The sequence continues at coordinate 306,709,278 of CM039678.1, read as the reverse complement.
AAGCTTCAAAGGTAGTTGAGTCCATCTGACTCCAAGGGCATCTCACCGAGCGTAGAGCGTATCCTCACTCCTGGTTGGAAAAGTACTCTGCAACATTAGACGTTGTAGCCATGTAGGTCAGCATATTGAATATGCCGGCAATGTCACAAAAGGGGGTAAAATAATCATATATTCTATATGCATATATGGCAGGTGGGGTAGTAAGTTTTTGCATAAAGCCAATTTTTCCTACAACAAGAGAGGGCAAAGCAAAAGTTATTACTACATTGTTGGTTGATTAATGAGATGGTTCCACCAACCAATTCTCATACCCAAGTTGTCATTAATACCCACATCAATATAATACTTTGTGTTGAGAATTCCAGATAGTTTCAGTTCCTTTGGCTCAAGTTGTCCATGATCGTGGACACAGCTAATCGATTAGGTTTGGGTACTCTGCAGAGTTTTGCACACGTTCCCCACAAGATTTGATCGCCTCCGTTGAATTTATCACACTTCAGGGTGTTTGAGAAACGGATGACCAAAACATGGTCTTCTAAAGGGTTCCCCCGAGACTCTGTCGGTGCCCATCCTTTCCTACCATTCTTCTACATCTCATAGCACCGCTTGTCCAAGGTCACCACGATATCCAACCAAGCCAGAGCCCATAATGGCTTGTGGCTGTGCAGGTAAGCCTTGGGTCTTGAAGCATCCATCCATCTCTTTGTGCCTGGGTGGACCTTTCCGCGTGAATACTGGCACTTCTCCAGCAACACCTAGGCTAACCACTGGCTTCTCCAGGGCGCCGTTCAACCATCATCCACCCAGAGGGATGTTGAAAACTTGGAGTCTTGAAGTCTTGTTCATCAAGTAGGTCTTGTAATTATTATCTCACAACTCTCATGAATCACACAACCAACCCCGTCTACTAACAGCATAGCAATATTAAAACAACGTTTCCCGGGGCCAAAGTGTCAAAAGGGTTGAGGGGTGCCTACCACATGATACTACATCAAGTGACCAACTTTCCAATTACCTACTTTGCATGCAATTGTGGAGATGGTAGAACTAATGCAATAAAAACATGGATAAATATGATCAAAGTGACTTGCCTTGCTGACGATCCTCGTACTCAAGTGACTCTAGATAACAAGCTTCGCACTCCGGATGATCTAACGAATCAAACAAAGCACACAATAAGTATAACCACAATACAATTCACTCAATAGCAAGGTAACTAATAATACAACAACAATCAATAGCAGAATTAAAAGAAAGAAACCAAAACAAAGTAGAAAACTCTAAAAGTTTTGGTGGCAAACTTTCTACTAAGTCATAATAAGACAAAATTTTGTTTTTCAGCAATTAACCAATAGATAACAGAAAGTAAATACAAATTTTTTATTAGAAAACAGGAAGTATTTCATTATAAAAATTTTGTGCAAAAAGGATTACTACAAAACAATTTTATAAACAATACTAATGGTGAAAACAAGGTTTACCTAATTAAACTAGAGCACAAAACAAATTAAAATATTTTTATTATCAGAAAATAATTCACCTAATGTTGAACAACAGAACTAAAGAAACTACAATAAAAAGTTAAACTAAAACAAAAATCAAATTAAACTAAAATAAAACAATAGAAATAAGCACTAAGAAGAAACTACACAGAATTTGTTTTTACTAAAAACCCTAACCTTAGATATCCTAAAAATTCTCAAATAGTGCTGGATGATAGGCATAACTATTACAAAGCAGTGGGAAAAACAATCACTCAAAAATAAATTTCTAAACTCAAGTTATTCAAGTTTTAGTGATTTTCTCAAATTTAACAAAATTCAAATTTAAAAGTTCAAATTTGAAAACTAAGACTACAGACGGAAACTACATGAAATTTGTGACATGCTACAAAAAGAATCAATCAAAAACTCTAAATAGTTTAAAAGATATAACAAAAATAAAAACAGAAACCATTCTGTTTTCTAAAATAGAAACAGAAAAAGAAATTTTTATCTAACGGTTAGGGGCTACGTGGCATGCGGTGATTGGCCGAGGCCATGTACGTGCGGGTGTTTGCGGGCGGGCGATCGAACGCTAGAAGAAAACATTTCGGTGTTTAAAACTTCTAATCTGGATCGCTGATCCAGATCCAACGGCTACGGAGGGGACGGTGGCTTACAGAGGAGGTCGGGGTGTCTCCGGCGACGGTCGACGGCGGCGGAGCGTCGAAGGTGGTCGCGGATGGCGTCGTGGTGGTCGAGGGTGGTGTCCGAAGGGTCCAAACGACGGCGGTGAGCCTCCAACAATAATTGGTAGCGACGGTGGGGTGCGGGGGTGAAGGGGGCGACGGCCACGAGCTCGGAGAGCTTCGGTGGAGAACCGAAGTCCGGCAAGGTGATGCGGTTGGGTTTTCGGGCGAGGGCTGGGGCGACAGGAGGTGGAATGCAGCACGGCGAGGGCAGGGCTTTATGTAGGCGCGACGCGGGGTTGGGAAAAGGAAGGGGGAGGGAGATCTGGCGCGGGAGGGATCTCTGGCGAGGTCGGGAGCGCAGGGAGGGAGATGAGCGCTGTGATGGCGCGGTCGGGCGGTGGGGTCTGCTTGTCAGTGAGGGGGAGGGCGGCGTCAGCGGCTTCGGTGACCGATCCAGAGCGATTTCGGGGAGTTAAGGCTATGGGCCGACCGGTTTCTTTACTAAAACGTTAATTTCGTTTCGTTTTCTATTTTCCAGAGAATTAAAATCTCATTAAGGGATTCAAAACATTTCCAACATTGAAGATATATATATATATATATCAAATTGATCAAGGGAATAAATGCTATTTAATGAACATTTTTCCATGGCCAAATGAATACTTTAAAAAAATTATTTTCAAAAAATGCCTAAATTGAGTATTAAATTCTTTTGCAATATTTTTTTTCAAATGACCCCCTTGTTTTATTGTTCAAATATTTCACAAGGATGTCCCTGGTGTGGAGTGTCATGTTACTCCTCTCTTTTTATGAATATTTCCAGAGTTTTCAAAGTAGGAGAAACAAGTAAATAGAAAAATGAAAGTGGCCTTTTAGAAATCTAAAAGAAGAACTTCAACAATTCATTTCATTCAAACAATGTTATGATGATGCATAGCTATATTTCATAACGTTCCAAAAATGGAATTTTTGGGATGTCACAAACCTACCCACCTTAAGATGAATCTCGCCCTCGAGATTCGGGTTGGCTAGAAAATAGGTGAGGGTGGTCTTGACGAAGATCTTCTTCGCGTTCCCAAGTGGCTTCTTCCTCGGTGTGGTGACTCCACAAAACCTTACAAAACTTGATGGTCTTGCTACGGGTAACTCTTTTGGTAGTCTCGAGGATTCTGACAGGCTTCTCCTCGTAAGTTAGATCACTGTCCAGCTGTATGGCCTGTAGGGGCACTGTGTCTCTGAAAGGAATATCAGCCATCTCAGTGTGGCATTTCTTCAGTTGAGAAACATGGAAAACATCATGAACTCCGGACAATCCTTCCGGCAATTCCAATTTGTATGCAACTTCGCCTCTACGTTCAAGAATTTTGTAGGGGCCTATGAATCTGGGTGCTAACTTTCCTTTAACATCAAACCTCTTGATCCTCGAAGTGGGGACACACGAAGGTATGCTCGGTCTCCCACTTCATACGTCACCTCCTTGTGTTTGTTGTCAGCATAGCTCTTTTGCCGGGATTGAGCTATCTTGAGTATGTCTTGAATCAGTTTGACCTTTTCTTCAGAATCTCGGATAAGACCGGGACCAAAAAGCTTTCGATCGCCAACACCATCCCACATCAATGGTGTTATGCACCTCCTTCTATATAAAGCTTCGAAAGGGGCCATCTTCAGACTCGTCTGATAACTATTGTTGTACGAGAACTCTGTGCAAGGTAAGTTGTCATCCCAACTAGACCCATAGTCTAGCGCACAAGCTCTCAACATGTCCTCTAGAATCTGGTTGACTCTCTCAGTCTGTCCATCGGTCTGCGGATGAAAAGTTGTACTGAATTCTAGCCTTGTACCCAAGTTTCATGTAACTGATGCCAAAACTTTGAGGTAAATTGTGTTCCTCTATCTGACACGATACTCCTCGGAACTCCATGCAGACATACGATCCTGGTCATATATATCTTGGCTAATTTAGCACTGGTATAGGTGGTCTTCACTGGAATGAAATGAGCCACCTTGGTCAAGCGATCGACCACTACCCAGATGGAATCATAACCTGAACAGGTCCTGGGTAATCCTGTGATGAAGTCCATACCAAGCTTATCCCATTTCCACTCAGGTATCGGCAAAGGTTGGAGTAACCCTGCTGGTTTTTGATGTTCCGCCTTTACTCGCTGACAAACATCACATACCGCAACATGTTCTGCAATATCCTTCTTCATACCTATCCACCAGTAACTTTCCTTCAAATCTAGGTACATCTTGGTGTTGCCTGGGTGTATCGAGTATGGTGAATCGTGGGCTTCTTGAAGTATCAACTTCCTAAGCTCTAGGTCAGTGGGCACATAGATTCGGTCCTCAAACCATAGAGTACCTTGTTCATCTTCACGAAAGTCTTTAGCTTTTCCATCCTTCATTCTCTGCTTTATCTCAGCTATCTCCTTGTCCGATTTCTGGTCTTCATGAATTCTTTCGGTCAAGGTGGACTGGATCTCTAGTGTGGCAACATATCCTTTTGGAACTATCTCTAGCCGGAGCTCTCTGAGATCATCGGGTAACTCCTGGGGTAATCCTCCTGCTATGAGTGTGTTCACATAACTCTTCCGACTCAAAGCATCTGCTACAACATTTGCCTTTCCTGGATGATAATGCAATCTCATGTCATAGTCCTTGATTAACTCTAGCCATCTCCTCTGTCTGAGGTTCAACTCCTTCTGTGTGAAGATATACTTCAGGCTTTTATGATCAGTGTAAACATCACAACTATTTCCGATAAGGAAATGTCTCCAGGTCTTGAGTGTGTGCACTATGGCTGCTAGCTCCAAATCATGGGTGGCATAGTTCAACTCATGAGGTCGTAGCTGTCTGGATGCATAGGATACAACTTTTCCCTCCTACATGAGTACTCCTCCAAGTCCTTGACGCGAAGCATCACAATAAACCTGGAAGTCCTGCCAAACATTTGGCAAAATCAACACTGGGGCTGTGACCAAATGTTTCTTCAACGCCTGGAAACTGGTTTCGCATTCCTCAGTCCAAATATATGTAGACTCTTTCTTCAACAATTCCGTCATGGGTTTGGCAATCTTTGAGAAATTCCCAATGAACCTCCGGTAATATCCGGCAAGTCCGAGAAAACTGTAGATCTCCTTAACTAAGGTGGGTGACTTCCACTCGGTGACTGCTTCAACCTTAGCGGGGTCCACTGCTATTCCATCTCCAGAAATAACATGTCCAAGGAATCCGACTTCCTTCAGCCAGAATTCTCATTTACTGAACTTGGCATATAACTGATGCTCTCTAAGCTTCTCCAGAACTAAACGCAAGTGTTCCTTGTGTACTTTCTCGCTCTTGGAGAATATCAAAATGTCATCGATGAACACTACGACAAACTTGTCCAGATACTCCATAAACACTTTGTTCACCATATTCATGAAGTAGGCAGGAGCATTAGTCAAACCAAAAGACATGACTGTATACTCATATAAGCCATACCTGGTGGTGAAGGCTGTTTTGTGTATATCCTATCACGAATTTTCAATTGGTGATACCCTGATCGAAGATCGATCTTTGAGAATACTTTGGCTCCCACTAGTTGATCAAACAAGTCATTAATCATCGGCAGAGGGTACTTGTTCTTGATAGTCACTTCGTTCAATGCATGATAATCGACTACCATCCTCAAGGTTTTATCCTTCTTCTCCACCAAAAGAACTGGGGCTCCCCAAGGTGAAGAACTTGGGCGAATATACCCTTTGTCCAATAACTCCTTAATCTGATTCTTGATTTCTTCCAAATCATTTGCGGGCATCCGATATGGTCTCTTGGAAATTGGGGCTGTTCCTGGTAGTAACTCTATCAGAAACTCAATCTCTCTATCTGGTGGCATGCCTGGTAATTCCTCCGGGAATACATCTGGAAAGTCTTGTACAACCGGCACTTCTTCCTGAACAACTCCTGTGAGGGAATTTAACCGAGTACTCTTCTATGTACGTCGGGATACATACTTAATCCTCTTGTTCTAGGGTGGTGAGCAAAATAGACATGCTGGGGCAATCAAGGTTTCCTTCATACTTGGTCATCCAATCCATGCCTAGGATTATATCTAATCCCTGGGATTCTAAGACGATGAGGTCGGTGGGAAAAACATGGTTTCCTATATTGAGTTTCAATGCGTGGCATCCTATCCCTGCCATCATCATACCTCCTGGGGAATTGACCTTAATGGGCTGACTAAGGGTTCTGGTGGGTAAACCATACTTTTCCACAACTACTCTTGATATGAATGAATGAGTTGCACCGGAATCAAAAAGTACCATAACTGGACGTGAATGCAATAAAAACTTACCAACCACAGTCTTGGGCTGATCATAGACTTCTTCCACATCAATGTGGTTCACCTGAGCACGGGGAAAAGGATTTGGCTTCTTAGCTGATGAGTTGCCGTTGTTGTTGACGTTTCCATTTCCTTTCTTGTTCTGGGGACATTCAGTGGCATAGTGCCCAGTCTTTTGGCACTTGAAGCAGGTGATATGGTTCAGATCCTTCTGAGCTGGAGCAGGATGGTGCTGGTTGCCATTCCCACTTCCATTGCCATTCTTGAAGTTGCCATTGTTGGGACGATTATTCCCATTTGCTCCATGGTTGTGGCCTCCATGGTTGTGCACGTGATGAGTGTGTCCTCCATACTTACCGGTTCCTGATCTGGTATTCCCTGAGTACGGGGAATAGCGGGGCTTCTGTTGAGCTCCAGAGTTAGACTTCCCCTGTCCATACTTCCTCTTGCGGTTTTCAATTTGCTGTTGCTTCCCCTCCAAGATGAGGGCCTTCTCTACCAGCTCCTGGTAGTTGTTGAAAGGATCCACCATCAGCTGCACGCTCAACTCATCGTTGAGTCCTTCCAAGAACTTCTCCTGTTTGGCTGCATCATCGGCCACATCTCCTGGTGCATAACGAGCCACACGCTGAATTCATCCACATACTGGGCCACGAATCGGTTCCCCTGGCATAAGTTGCGAAACTCATGCTTCTTCAGACTCATGGCTCCAGCTGAGGTATGAGCGGTGCGGAAAGCTAGCTTGAACAACTCCCAAGTCACATCAGCAATGGGGTACGTGGTGGTGTAGTTCTCCCACCATGAAGCTGGTGGTCCCTCCAGTTGATGGGCGGCAAAGCGCACTTTTTTAGCCTCAGTGCGTCCAGCGATGATGAGTTCCCTCTCCATCTTGCGGAGCCAATCATCTGCCACAATGGGCTCAGTGTTGCTAGAGAAAGTTGGTGGATTCAGCCTCAGAAAACGGATGAGGTTGTCGCCCTGAGGTGGAGGGTGGTTGTGGTTGTTGGTCTGGTTCTGGATCAACAGCTGCATCAGGGCATTCTGCTGCTGGAGGAGTTGTGTGAGTTCCGACGGGAAGGTGAAGTCGGGCTCACGTCGCGGAGGCATCTTGCTGTTTTCAGATAGGTGAGAATTAGAATAGAACAAGGGCCTAAAGGAAAATTTCACTACCCATATGCAATGCAACAAACATATCACACCAAACACTCATTCATTTATTCGACTCATGGTTCAAACATTGAGATACAAGTCTCCAAATAAACTAAACATCGTCCTACATTTTAACGATGAAATAAAAGATACATGGAGGGCATTGCTAAAGTTCTCCTCAAAATTCCATGGTAACGTGGCCTCCTCCGGTGGCGCTCTCCTCATAGTCATCATCATTGTTGATCAAGGGAGCCATGTCTCCTTCTGGGTGAAGATTTTCTCCCATGTCTAGCTTTTCCTCCAGATTTGCAATGCGAGTGTTCAGCTTCTCGATCCTCTCCAAGAAGTCCTTCACTTCATGCTCATGCTCGTACTTGGCTTCCCGTAGGTCAGCCTCGAGGTCAAGCTCGTGGTTCATCGGCCTCTTGATCGTCTTCGTGTCTGCACATACCCAAAGCTCCAAAGTTCTGATGTGAGTCTCCATAGTCTGGATATAGGAAATGGTGGAGTCTTCAGTGGGGGTGTTTATGATATTTCCATTGGCATCCCTGCGACAAACCATGCTAAGTCCTGGCAAAATGGGACCACCCCTGTATTCCTCCTGAATACGTTCGAGGGCATGGTGAATCACCATGTTCCTCCCAAGAATGCAGCTGGGTGCCACAAACTTGAAGTCAATGGGTTCTTTCTGATTTCCAAAGGTCTTTCCGGGGATGTGCACCTCAATCCTGTAGCGACCCTCTTGTGGAAAAGACATGATAGGAGTCTCGGTGATGCTTGGCAAAGCGATCCTTACGTCCCTGACGATCTTCACCATCTCTTTGCCAAAGGGCATCGTCGCGTCAGGCTGGCAAACTCCGTGAACAAAACTGGGCTGAAGGTGGCCATCTAGAAAGGTTGAAATAATCGGATGGAAGTCAGAAATGAATAGATGAGAATATGAGAATTTTAAAGACAAGAGAAAAAATCCTAAGGCTTTTCCAATCCTAGAGGTTACGTCCTACGATTAGCGTGTGCTCTGATACCATTTGTGTAGCGACCCGACCTGAAAGGTCGAATCTCTAGTGTTTCCATACCATCCCAAGATCATGCTGGTACACACACGGTACATCAATGTATATATCAAAATGAAATCACACAGTTTTATTAATCAAAAATCTCATATCGAGTTCTTTATTACAATAAAGATTACAATAAAGTGGCTGAAGGCCAACTCATGAGATAAACTAAACCAAAGTCTTGCGGAAGCTTCAAAGGTAGTTGAGTCCATCTGACTCCAAGGGCATCTCACCGAGCGTAGAGCGTATCCTCACTCCTGGTCAGAAAAGTACTCTGCAACATGATACGTTGCAGCCGTGTAGGTCAGCATATTGAATATGCCGGCAATGTCACAAAAGGGGGTGAATCACACAACCAACCCCGTCTACTAACAGCATAGCAAAATTAAAACAACGTTTCCTCGGGCCAAAGTGTCAAAAGGGTTGAGGGGTGCCTACCACATGATACTACATCAAGTAACCAAGTTTTCAATTACCTACTTTGCATGCAATTGGGGAGATGGTAGAACTAATGCACTAAAAACATGGATAAATATGATCAAAGTGACTTGCCTTGCTGACGATCCTCGTACTCAAGTGACTCTAGATAATAAGCTTCCGCACTCCGGATGATCTAACGAATCAAACAAAGCACACAATAAGTATAACCACAATACAATTCACTCAACAGCAAGGTAACTAATAATACAACAACAATCAATAGCAGAATTAAAAGAAAGAAACCAAAACAAAGTAGAAAACTCTAAAAGTTTTGGTGGCAAACTTTCTACTAAGTCATAATAAGACAAAATTTTGTTTTTCAGCAATTAACCAATAGATAACATAAAGTAAATACAAATTTTTTATTATAAAACAGGAAGTATTTCATTATAAAAATTTTGTGCAAAAAGGATTACTACAAAACATTTTTATAAACAATACTAATGGTGAAAACAAGGTTTACCTAATTAAACTAGAGCATAAAAAAATTAAAATATTTTTATTATCAGAAAATAATTCACCTAATGTTGAACAACAAAACTAAAGGAACTACAATAAAAAGTTAAACTAAAACAAAAATTAAATTAAATTAAAATAAAACAAAACAAATAAGCACTAAGAAGAAACTAAATAGAATCTGTTTTTACTAAAAACCCTAATCTAAAATTTCCTAAAAGTTCTCAAATAGTGCTTGATGATAGGCCTAACTATTACAAAGCAGTGGCAAAAAGAATCACTCAAAAATAAATTTCGAAACTCAGGTTATTCAAGTTTTAGTGATTTTCTCAAATTTTACAAAATTCAAATTTAGAAGTTCAAATTTGAAAACTAAGACTGCAGACATAAATTACATGAAATTTGTGACATGCTACAAAAAGAATCAATCAAAAACTCTAAATATTTTAAAAGATATAACATAAATAAAAACATAACCAATTTTATTTTCTAAAACAGAAACAGAAAAAGAAAAAATTTATCTAACGGTTAGGGGCTACGTGGCATGCGGTGATTGGCCGAGGCCGTGTACGTGCGGGTGTTTGCGGGCGGGAGACCGAATGCTAGAAGAAAATGTTTCGGTGTTTAAAACTTCTAATCTGGATCGCTGATCCAGATCCAACGGCTACGGAGGAGGCGGTGGCTTACAGAGGAGGTCGGGGTGTCTCCGGTGACGATCGACGGCGGCGGAGCCTCAGAGGTGGTTGGGGACGGTGTCGTGGTGGTCGCGGGTGGCGTCCGAAGGGTCCAAACGACGGTGGTGCGCCTCCGGCGATGATTGGTGGCGACGGTGGGGTGCGGGGGTGAAGGGGGCGACGACCACGAGCTCGGTGAGCTTCGGTGGAGAACCGAACTCCGGTGAGGTGATGCGGTGGGATTGTCGGGCGAGGGCTGGGGCAACAGGAGGTGGAATGGAGCACGGCGAGGGCAGGACTTTATATAGGCGTGGTGCGGGGTCGGGAAAAGGAAGGGGGAGGGAGATCCGGCACGGGAGGGATCTCCGGCGAGGTCGGGAGCGCGGGGAGGGAAATGAGCGCTGTGATGGCGCGGTCGGGCGGTGGGGTCCGCTTGTCAGTGAGGGGGAGGGCGGCGTCAGCGGCTTCGGTGACCGATCTGGAGCGATTTCGGGGAGTTAAGGCTATGGGCCGGCCGGTTTCTTTACTAAAACGTTAATTTCGTTTCCTTTTCTATTTTCCAGAGAATTAAAATCTCATTAAGGCATTCAGAACATTTCCAACCACTGAAGATATATATATCAAATTGATCAGGGGAATAAATGCTATTTAATGAACATTTTTCCAAGGCCAAATGAATAATTTAAAAAAAATTATTTTCAGAAAATGCCTAAATTGAGTATTAAATTCTTTTGCAATATTATTTTTCAAATGACCCCCTGGTTTTAGTGTCCAAATATTCCACAAGGGTGTCCCTGGTGTGGAGTGTCATGTTACTCCTCTCTTTTTATGAATATTTCGAGAGTTTTCAAAGTCGGAGAAATAAGTAAATAGAAAAATGAAAGTGGCCTTTTAGAAATCCAAAATAAGAACTTCAAATATTCATTTCATTCAAACAATGTTATGATGATGCATAGCTATATTTCATAACATTCCAAAAATGGAATTTTTGGGATGTTACATGATGACCCACTACCTATTGATGATAGCTTTCTTGATGAACAATTAGCTGTCGTGAATACTTCACATAATTGTCCTTAGTATGCTGATTACGCCAATTACATTGCTGCTAAATTTATACCTCCTAGTTTCACATACCAAAAAAAGAAAATGTTCTTCTATGATTTAAGGCATTACTTTTGGGATGACCCACATCTTTATAAAGAAGGCATAGATGGTATTATTAGACGTTGTGTACCTGAGCATGAACATGAACAGATCTTACGCAAGTGTCACTCCGAAGCCTACGGAGGACATCACGCTGGAGATAGAACCGCACACAAGGTACTACAATCTAGGTTTTATTGTCCCACTCTCTTCAAGGATGCTCGTAAGTTTGTATTATCATGTGATGAATGTCAAAGAATTGGTAATATTAGTAGATGTCAGGAAATGCCTATGAATTACTCTCTTGTTATCGAACCATTTGATGTTCGGGGCTTTGATTATATGGAGCCTTTTCCACAATCTAACGGCTATACTCATATTCTAGTTGCAGCTGATTATGTCATTAAGTGGGTAGAATCTATTCCAACTAGTAGAGCTAATCATAACACTTCTATTAAAATGCTTAAAGAAGTTATTTTCCCTAGATTTGGAGTCCCTAGATATTTGATGACTGATGGTGGTTCACATTTTATTCATGGTGCTTTCCGTAAATTGCTCGCTAAATATGATGTTAATCATAGAGTTGCATCTCCTTATCATCCTCAGTCTAGTGGTCAAGTAGAATTGAGAAATAGAGAGATTAAATTGATTTTGTAGAAGACTGTTAATAGATCTAGGATGAATTGGTCTAAGAAACTCAACGATGCATTGTGGGCTTATAGAACTGCTTACAAAAATCCTATGGGTATGTCTCCGTATAAGATGGTTTATGGTAAAGCATGTCACTTACCTCTAGAGATAGAACATAAGGCTTATTGGGCAATCAAAGAGCTCAATTATGATTTCAAACTTGCTGGTGAGAAGAGGTTATTTGACATTAGCTCACTTGATGAATGGAGAACCCAAGCCTATGAGAATGCTAAGTTGTTTAAAGAAAAGGTTAAGAGATGGCATGATAGAGGATAGAAAATCATTAATTTAATGTAGGTGATCATGTCTTGATATACAATTATTGTTTAAGAGTTTTTGCAGGAAAACTTCTCTCTAAATGGGAAGGTCCTTATGTCATCGAACAGGTATACCGTTCCGGTGCCATCAAGATTAACAACACCGAAGGCATAAACCCGAAGGTGGTGAACGGTCAAAGAATCAAACATTATATCTCAGGTACTCCCATAAATGTTGAAACCAATATCATCAATACTATAACTCCGGAGGAGTACATTAGGGAGACTTACCAGAACGTTTCAGACTTTGAAAAGGAATAGATATGTGGTACGGTAAGCAAAAAGACTCCAAAACTTTTTCAATGGCAAATTTTATCTGTTTTAGAATATTTAAAAAATTAGGAAAATTTAAAGTAGTCCAAATAGTGCATGAGGAGGCGACAAGCCTGCTCGGCGCGACCACCCCCCTGGCCGCACCCCTGGGCTTGTGACCGCCTCGTGCACCACCCGGACTCCGGTTCCTTCTGGCATACTCCTTCGGGTCGGTACAAATTCATTATATAATCTCCCGAAGGTTTTGATTCTCGTATCACGACAATACCTCCCGTTTTCTTTTTGAGTTGTTCCTGCAGCAGATTTAGAGCCATATGTCGTCCCAAGATTCTGATGGGGAGAGCTTCATATCGCATTATCTTGCCAATCCCAAGCTCTATGGAGACTTGGACCCTTATGGATTGTTCTCAGAGGAGGAATAAGAAGTAAAGTACAAGGAAGAAAGCTCGGATGAAGAAGAGGCCTCCCTACTTCAGCCAAGAGATATGCACGTGGAGTTCAAGAAATCAAGCCTCCCAAACACAAGGCAAAAACCCAAGGTTCTATTTATCCCTTCTCGTTTCCTATAGGAGAGCAAGGAAGAATTATGTCAAAGCATATTGAAGCTTGAGCAGGAAATGGACGATTTGAGGGAACAAAATTTTATGCTGAGGAGGAAACTAGAAAGGCTTCCAACCCCATCAACAACTCCCACATCATCACCTCCGAAGCAAGACAACTAAACACATGGGTATGGTCACTCCCCTTGGCTTGTGCCAAGCTTGGGTGAGGTGCCCCTGTATCGTATCACCATCACATATTTTGTTTTTGTTTTTATTTTCATCATCTTTTCTTAGTTCAATCCTTTTGGTTATATCGTGATCTAGTAGAATAAAATTTTCATGTGATCTAGTTTTGAGTCCTAGCTTTATGATTACTCCTATGTAAGCAAGTCTGTGAGTTATATAATGAAAAGAGCTTTTGAGTTGAGGGCCTTGCTTGGTATGATCTTAATCTTGAGAAAGATGAAGTAGAAAGAAGTGTAGAATAAAAGAAAAGAGTACATATGAAAATCTCATGGGGAGTGATGACTTCACTTATAAAAAGTATGTCGATTGAAGCCTGTTGTGAGTTGACAAACATAGCTGTTGGTCATTGGGGCAATTAGAAGGAAGTAATGAAGAAAGAGAGGTTCAGATATAAATATATTATCTTGGACATCTTTTATGATTGTGAGCACTCATTAAAATAATATATGTTAAGAAGTTTTTGTTGGACAAGGAAGACAACATAATGGGTTATGTTTGCTTATTTCTGAATAGAAGTTATATTGTTATAGATCCCTCAACATGTGTAGCTTGCTTCCACCTCATATCAGCCAAAACTTCCACACCAAGTAGAGATACTACTTGTGCATCCAAACACCCTTAACCTAGTTTTTCCATGAGAGTCCACCATACCTACCTAAGGATAGAATAAGATCCTTCAAGTAAGTTGTCATCGGTGCAAGCAGTAAAAATTGCTCTCTAAATATGTGTGATCTATTAGTGTGAGGAAAATAAACTTTATACGAACTTATGACAGGGAAGAAATAAAAGCGACCTACTACATAATAAAGTTTTCTATCACAAGGGTCAATATAAAGTGACATTCTTTTGCATTAAGATATTGTGCATCCAATTATAAAAGCGTGTGACAACCTCTGCTTCCCTCTGCGAAGGGCCTATCTATTACTTTTATTTTCTAGTACTTACCTTTATGCAAGAGTCGTGGTGATCTCCATCACCTTCGCTATTTTCGCCTTTACCTTCTGGCAAGTGTCACGTGTTGGGGAAAGATCTAGGCACATATATCCAATCGGAAGTGGATGAGCATGAGTTATTACTGTTGACGTTACCCTCGAGGTAAATAGTTGGGAAGCAACACTATAAGCCCCTATCTTTCTCTGTGTCCGATTGAAACATTGAACTCATAGGTACCCCATGAGTGTTAGCAATTGTGAAAGACTAAAAGAGGATTGAGTATGTGGGTTTGCTTTACAAGCTCTTATATGAACTCTTTCCTATGTTATGATAAATTGGAATTGCTTCAATGACCGAGATCATAGTTTGTCAGTTCTCAATAGAGTTCTTGATTCATACTTTGCCATTCTGAATGAATTATTACTTTATCATAAGAAATTATATGTCACAATATGTTGCTATTCTAAAGATGATCATTATGCCTTCATGTCCATATTTTATTTTATCGACACCTCTATCTCTAAATACGTGGGCATATTTATTGATTTCGGCTTCCGCTTGAGGACAAGCGAGGTCTAAGCTTGGGGGAGTTGATATGTCCATTTTGCATCATGATTTTATATTGATATTTATTGCATTATGGGCTGTTATTACACATTTTGGTATAATACTTATGCCTTTTCTCAATTATTTTTACAAGGTCTACATGAAGAAGGAGAATGCCGACAGCTGGAGTTCTGGACTGGAAAAGGAGCAAATCCGAGATACCTATTCTGTGAAATTCCAAAGGTCCTGAAAATCTATGGAGAATTATTTTGGAATATATAAAAAATACCGGGAAAAATAAATACATCAGGAGGCCCACCAGGGAGACAGAAGCCCGCTGGCCACGGCCACCCCCTGGGCACGGCTAGCGAGCTTGTGGCCCACCTGGCAGCCCTCCGGTGCCCATCTTCTGCTATATGGAGGGTTTCGTCAAGGAAAAAATCATAAGAGACCTTTCGGGACGAAGCGCCACTGTCTCGATGCGGAACTTGGGCAGAACCAATCTAGAGCTCTGGCAGGGCGATCCTGCCAGTGAAACTTCCCTTCAGGAGGGGGAAATCCAACCTATCGTCATCACCAATGATCCTCTCATCGAGAGGAGGTCAATCTCCATCAACATCTTCATCACCACCATCTCCTCTCCAAACCCTAGTTCATCTCTTGTATCCGATCTTTGTCTCAAAACCTCAGATTGGTACCTGTGGGTTGCTAGTAGTGTTGATTACTCCTTGTAGTTGATGCTAGTTGGTTTAGTTGGTGGAAGATTATATGTTCAAATCCTTGATCATCACTTATACTCCTCTGATTATGAACATGAATATGTTTTTTGAGTAGTTACGTTTGTTCCTAAGGACATGGGATAAGTCTTGTTATAAGTAATCATGTGAATTTGGTATTCGTTCGATATTTTGGTGAGACGTATGTTGTCTCTCCTCTAGTGGTTTTACGTGAACGTCGAAAACATAACACTTCACCATTGTTTGGGCCTAGAGGAAGGCATTGGGAAGTAATAAGTAGATGATGGGTTGCTAGAGTGACAAAAGCTTAAACCCTAGTTTATGCGTTGCTTCATAAGGGGCTGATTTGGATCCACACGTTTCATGCTATGGTTAGATTTATCTTAATTCTTCTTTCATAGTTGCGGATGCTGGCGGGAGGGGTTAATCATAAGTGGGAGGCTTGTCCAAGTAAGGACATCACCCAAGCACCGGTCCACCCACATATCAAATTATCAAAGTAGCGAACGCGAATCAAATGAGCATGATGAAAACTAGCTTGGCATAAATTCCCATGTGTCCTCGGGAGCGCTTTGCTTTATATAAGAGTTTGTCTAGGCTTATCCTTTGCTATAAAATTGATTGGGCCACCTTGGTGCACCTTATTTACAATTGTTACTTGCTACCCATTACGAATTATCTTATTACAAAACTATCTGTTACCGATAATTTGAGTGCTTGCAGAGAATACCTTACTGAGAACCGCTTGTCATTTCCTTTTGCTCCTCATTGGGTTTGACACTCTTACTTATCAAAAGGACTCCGATAGATCCCCTATACTTGTGGGTCATCAGTTAGCATAAGCAATCAATATACAAATGGCTTTGAGTCTGTCCACAGGTGCAAAGGTTTCATCGAAGTCAATGCCCTCGACCTGAGTGTAACCTTGAGCCACCAGCCGTGCCTTGTATCTGACGACTTGGCCTAACTCATTTTTCTTGTTGCCAAAGATCCACTTGGTACCGATGATGTTGTGCTTCCTTGGATCAGGACGCTTTACGAGCTCCCACACATTGTTCAGCTTGAACTGGTGAAGCTCTTCCTGCATGGCTTGAATCCATTCTAATTCCTCAAAAGCTTCATCTACTTTGGTAGGTTTTGTGATAGATACAAAAGAAAAGTGCCCACAAAAGTTAGCCAATTGAGTATCTCTTGAGCGAGTAAGTGGACCTGGTGCATTTATGCTGTCAAGCATTCTCTCAATTTGAACTTAATTTGTCATGCGAGGATGAGCAGTGCGAAGACTTTGTTCTGTCTGCGGAGCATTGTCTTCGTTAGCAGGATTGTCTTTAGGTTCAACATTGTCTTCGCGCTGAGTAGATGGAGGAATTATGACTTCTTCAACCACGGGTTCTTCAGGCACTATTTCTCCAGTGCCCATCATTCTGATGGCTTCATCGGGAGGCAATTCATCTAGCACAGGAGGTAGGTTCTCTCTTTGCAAGCCATTAGTTTCATCAAGCCGCACATCTACAGTTTCAACAACTTTGTTGTGAAAGATGTTGAAGAGCCTATAGGTGTGTGAGTCCTTTTCGTAACTAAGCATGAAACCCTCATGTGCTTTCGCTGCAAATTTAGAAGTGTGGTGCGGATCGCTTGTCCAACATCTTGCACGAAGACTTTGATGTAACTTACATTGGGTTTCTTACCAGTGAGAAGCTCATAAGATGTTTTCTTGAAGAACTTATGAAGATATACTCTGTTGATGATGTGGCATGCAGTGTCAATGGCTTCAGGCCATAGCTTCCGTGGTGTCTTGTATTCATCGAGCATGGTGCGAGCCATCTCAATGAGAGTTCGATTCTTGCGTTCCACGACACCATTTTGCTGTGGGGTGTATGGAGTAGAGAACTCATGAGTGATGCCAAGAGTATCAAGAAAGGTTTCCAAGCATGTGTTCTTGCATTCAGTGCCATTGTCACTCCTGATGTGCTTGATGTTGATGTTGTAGTTGGTCACGCACCTATTTGCGAGGTGTGCCAACTCTCGGGAAACCCCGGAACCTGCCCAGAAATTCCCCGAAACTTCCGGCGCCTAGAACTTCCGGCCTGCGTGCGTGCATCCACTCGGGCCCAAGGCCCATGTACCCCTTTCTCACCCCCACTTCTCCCTAGACAATATATAATCATCTCCCACCTCCATTCTAGGGTTATCAATGGTTTTGCTCTTAGTTAGTTGAGCTTTGCTCCATCCACTACCTCTCCCATGGAGTAGATGCCTCCATACGAGAAGATTCCCTAGTTGATGTCAAGGCCCCATTCAAGGGAAGATCCTTCGAGATATCAAGGCCCCATCTCCCCATGGGATTTGGGATGAACTCTACCATGTATCCTTCTTTCCCTTTGTTGTTCATGTACCTTGTGGATATTGTGTGTGGTGAGTCTAGTGGATGTATGATTGGACTTGTTCTTGAGTGTTTCCTCTTATGATTTCTCATTGTTCTTCCCCATTTTCTTCATGTTCTTCATGGAATCCCCCTCCAATTCATAAAAGATCGACACACACGGGCTTGCCCCATATCATATGGTATCATGAGCCACGTTGATCACGAATTGGATCCCTACCCCCCATGTTCTAGCCATTATTTTGAGTTTTTCTCCCCAAATTCGAAAATTTACCCAAAAATAGCCCCCAAAAATTTCTTGCATTTTGTTGTTCTTGTGAGTTTTTGTTGATTTTGATCAGTGGATCTAGTGCTTGGCAAGTGGATCTACCTTCCTTGGGATTCCCTAGCCCCAATTTAACCTTTTACCCTTTCAATTTCGCCCTAAAAAACGAGTTTTTCTGCCGTGTTCTCGGATCTGGAAATTAGGGTTCATCCCGGAGTTGTTCCCGTGTCCCCCGGAACTTCCGGCATCGCCCGAAACTTCTGGTCTTAACAGAAAGTGTCCCCACATTTTCCCGTACACCCCCGGAACTTACACCCCCCCGGAACTTCCGGAGCCCGGAACTTCTACCCGGCCCGGAACTTCCGGCCTAACCAGAGTCTTTCCCAGATTTCATCTTCAACCATTTCACCGTTTTGGTCATAACTAATTCATCTGAACTCCCATTTTGATGTTCTTTAGCTCCTTGGATAGCTATTGACACCCCCATCCCACAAAAATACGTCCACAATCATTTGACTCCATAATATTTTTCAAATTTTGGCAAGTTTTCCTAGGCCCTCCACCATATCATCCGCAACCTAACCCATTTTGATTATCGTTGCATTTGTGGTTGCTTGAGTTGTGATTTGAGTATCCTAAGGTGTTTCGGCTACTTAGGGACGGTTACTTCTTCACCAACCACTGGTGACTTGTATCGGTCCATCATCTACATCGACCACCGACGTTCGACATCGACGACGACCATCCATCCTTTGAGACCATGTTCAACCGGAAGCAAGGCCGGTTCACCCCTACTTCGTGAAAGGTTAAGTGTGAAGAAGGTATACATTCCATCATACACTTTAGCTTCCTTGCCATTGCATCTTGTTAGCCCCACCATCTTTGCGATTACCTTCATACCTATTGAGACTAGCTATCCGAGTATTGTCCGGCTTCGCGAAAACTTGTGCACCATAGTGATATGATATCATATTGCTGCATCATTGGAAATATCATACAGTGCAATTGCTTGTTCCCGTGCATATCTTGTGATACATATCTCATATAGTTGGTTGAGGGTCAATAAGAATAGTGGAAAGGAAGAGGGAAAAAAGCTTCTAAGCAAGAAAGAAAGATCAAAGCTTATAAGCAAAGAGAGTTGATCATGAAAAGAGATACTTGTGCATGAGGATACTTGGAATAGGAAATGTTTTTCTTGCATAAATAGCATTGGTGCCAAGTGGTGAATCATGCCCAAACGTGCAATAAGCTAGCGTCTCTCCTCATGTTTGTGCAACACGAGCTTTGCTCATCCCTATAGTTTCTCAAGCCCAATTATCCCACCGCGTGTGTTTCTCTATTGCCCTCCTCTATATTTGTGATCTCTTGCTTTGCATTTTGAGTCCTTTGGATTTATTTCAACATTTACAATATCTTGGACTTCAATTGCTTGAATTTTGTGCCACTTGTCCTAACCAAGCCACTCGATAAGCTTTATGTCGTAGGTGTGAGTGAACAAGTCTGGTACCAATTCCACTATTCTCTCAATTCACATTGAGTGAAACGGGATACATCCTCAACTTTGGGACTGGTATCTTGGTATTGTTTATCTCATTTCCCACTCACCTTTGCTCGAGTATTGTGATGGCTAGGCAAAGCACACCATCTTTGTTCTTTGACGACTGCATCGACAGGAGCAACCGCATCAACCAACAACTCGAGAAACTCGGCATCAATACACGACATTCCGAAGCACGGAAAAGAGACATGGTGGCCACCCACACGGAGCAACTTCGACACATGGTGGCCAACTATAAGTCTTCTTCCCGTTCATCATCGTCAAGGCATGGACGATCAAGTCGCACATTTTCGAAGAAACAAGGGCGCAAGACCAATATCACCACCAAGGACAAGCTTCGATGCCAAGATCAAGGCAATCGACTACATGCATGCATGACTGTTCCATCTTCAGAAGCATCCCAAGGAAGATGAACGAGCATGGGATTTTCCCTTCGTCCATGGAGGCAAGTGATGATGTGCCATCTTTGGCCTTCATCCACGACGATGACAATGACGAGATGATTGAGATTGGGACTATCCCTTCAACCATGGCAGCGAAAGGAGTTGATCATGGAGATGTTTGCACCTACATCTCTCCGACACCCACATATGACGAGATGCCCCAGTTTCCATGTGAGGAGGGCCACCACCACATGAGTGAGATGAGTGACTCCACCATATGTGACATTGAGTGCATTTCCTATGGAGGATGAGTGTGACCACCACAAGCCCCATATATGATGAGTTGCCACACTTTCCATGTGAGGAGAGCCACAACCCCCACCACTTGAGTGAGATGAGTGACTCCACCATATGTGAGTATGAGTGCAACTACCTGGAGGGAGTGAGTGAGCCATAACATTTAGTGAGTGGGGTACTTGAGAGGCCACATGAGGCCAACATGATTTCTAACAACTTCACCTCTACTCCTATTGTGTATTCTTCTTTGGTACAAGGTCTCATGCATGACGACACGCCGACCCTCGACGATTCCATCCCTGCAATGAGAATGACGATGTCCATGGTGGAATATCATGCACCCCTCACATGGTTCCATCACAATTAAGATGACTATGAGTTGGTTTCTCCCACCTCACCTACACCACATGAGTGGAATGAAAAAGGTAACATAGGTGAAGGTGATGCTCTTGTCCCACTAGTGGACTATCTTGACATTGATTGCTTGCATGATCTTGATCACCTTAGGGATACTTCACATGCTATGTCTTCTTCATGCTTATATGTGCCACCTATTTATGATGAATATGATGATGAGCATGTTTAATTACCTAGTTGTGATGCTATACTCCATAGGATATCATGTGAAAATTTTATTGGTCACATCATGTTTGACAATCCGCTTGACTTGTCATATGCTATACGTGAAATTTCCCATATTGCATGTTTGCAGTATCGCTATAGTGACTATGCATATCCCATAAAAAATAATCCAATTTTCTCATATGGCATAGATAACATGCCCATGGTTATTGGCATTTGCTTTTCTTGTGATGATATTGCCATGCTCCCTTTGCATAATTTGCGCAATAACTCTCATATGCCATGCCATGATCTCCATGATTTGAAATGCATTGTTTTGGATGTTGTCCATATTCTCCATATTATGCTCCCGCTATTGCACATGAGGAGACCCCAATAGTTTCCTCATACATATTAGGAGATTGTGGTCCATACTAAACTTTGCATGATCCCCATATTTGTGTGCATAATACGCTTACCATTGATATGCATAAGATGCTTGTGCCACATACTTGCTATAAATTGCGTCCCAATCATGTTGAGCATAATAACTATCATCGCACGACGGATGACATATTCCTATACCATGCATCTCATTTATTTGAGCATTGGAAATTTTGCACTAATGAACACAAGCAAATGCACATCCTAACGGATGATGTATACATATACCACGTGCACATCATTTTCCCTTTGTCTTTGGTGTGTGTAGGTACTCATGAACACTCGTCAACCTCACAATCGCATGAGTTGACAAAAAGAGCTCTTGAGAGCACCGATGCTTTGGGATTCACCGGAATGTGTCTCCAACCATTCCCCTCGCGCAAGGGCTACACGCATCTCTTCTACATGGCTCTCACATGGTTATGGCTTATTCTCCATTTTATATCATTTGCCCATATTGCCATGCTCACTTTGGATGATATGCTCATTTCTATGCCTTTGCCATGCAATTGTGACCCTTGCTTGCATTTACCCATGATCCACCATTCTACCATTTCTATGTGTACTTGCATGCTTGGTGGAGATCCTCGTTGCTATTGCCATGTTTGCTTATTGTCCCATGTCTATGATGATGCTTTGCTCTTGCTTTGTGTTCATGCTCGTGATGTGTCACGTGCATTATTTGTGCACACTATTAGTCCACATGACATGATTGCCATGATTTTGTCTAGTATGTTGCATCGTTGCACTACTAGCTTGCACGATATGATTGCTATGCTTGTTTATGTTGCATCATCGATGTGCTCCTTTTATGCGGTTGATGAAAACTATCGCCATGCTTTTCTCATGATTAACATTGCCTATTTTCACATATCTACATGTGTTGCCTCTTTCTTGATATATGCTTTGCCATGTACCGAGTGCAACAATGCTTCTACTCTTGCTAATGAGATTCCCCCCATAGCTTTCTCACATATTATTGGAGCTTTTGACATCTTTCATGTGAAGCATGCTTGTCTTCCTTCTTTGCACCATATGACTAGTGCCATGAATATAGCCATTGTTGCATCATATTGTTCATGCACTTTTGTTCATAATGGTTATGTGCAAGAGAGAAGAACCAACATGATGGATGATGTGTTTATCTACCATGCACATACATTCTTTGCTTTGTTGTGTGCATGTGTAGAATACTTCGACGACATGTCAACTTCCACTTCATGTGAGTTGACGATTCGAGCTCTTGAGAGCAAGCCTTGCTACACCAACGCGTTTCTATATCGCACTTGCTTGCGCATAGGCATTGTGACGGACACACAAGGTCACGCTTGTGAGGTGACATCCTTATTGAGCATGGATATTGTGCATCTGCAAACTTGTGTTGCTTGTACCATGACATATGTTGGTCATCTTGGACCACTTACTTGCACACATGTTAGAGATATTGCTTTCACTCATGACTGCCATTGTTCCATAACTCATGACTTATATGCCTTGTGTGTTGCATACAACTTGTGGATTGTTTGATCTTATCATATGCTTGGTTGCAACGATGTCCATTCTTCACATTTGCCATGCCACATTGCTTGATACATGGTTGAATTGATTGCCTCATACATGTTGAACACTTGCTCTTTCTATTGTGTTGAGTGCCTCCCTATCTTCACTACACCATGTGCACATTATGCTTGGATTGTCTTGCACTTGCCCCATGTGTCTAGACATGTCATTTTCCTTGCTGTTGTGAATGATTCCTATGCCTATCATAGACCTTTCATTGATTGCTTTGTGCATGATTGCTATGACCATGAGGTAGATGCTTGTTATATTGTTACACATATTTGCATCCCTTCCTCACCTTGGCATACTTGCTCCCATGATTACATTGCTTGTGCTCGGTTTGTATGCTTACATGCCATGTCACAATCCCTTGTCACACCAGAAGATATGCATGATAAAAACACTTGTGTGGTGATTCACCACTTGAATGCTTGGTTTGGAATTAATGCTAACCACATTTGTTTTTCCAACTGTTTGTTGTCCTTGCTCCTTTTGAAGGAACTACATAACTATGAGATATTGGATCATGCACCCTTAGAGCTTGATGATGATGAGTGCTTGGCGATCGTCCACTTATACATGATGATTCCATCTCCTTCCCATGGTGATTTTGATCCTTATCCGAGGACGGATCTTCCCCAAGTGTGAGGGGATGATGCGGAGCATACTATGGACGTCACCATGGCAAGAGTCCCTTTGCCAAGTGACACGTGCCACATCTACTCCACATACATAAAGGTGCATCATCTCCTTTACACGTGTTCACTTGACACCTTCAAGGTTGGTATACTACTTGACATTCCTCTCATGTGCATGCATAGGTATTGCCAGAGCTTCACGGATGATTAGGAGGAGCGTCGGCACCTACTTATGACTACACCATCTGCGAGGGAATCTTGGAAGAGAAGGAAGAAGAAGCGAGGACAAGACTCTAGAAGTCCCAGACCTTTCGGCTACCCGAAACCTCCAGACCCCAACTTTTGGCCTGCCCGGAACTTTCGGCCATCGGCGCACCCGATCCGTGCCAACTCTCGGGAAACCCCGGAACCTTCTTGGACCTTCCCCGAAACTTCTGGCGCCCGAAACTTCTAGCCCAGCCCGAAACTTCCGGCATGCGTGCGAGCACCCACTCGGGCCCAAGGCCCAGGTACCCCTTTCTCACTCCACTTCTCCCTAGACTATATATACTCATCTCCCACCTCCATTCTAGGGTTAGCAATGGTTTAGCTTGTAGTTAGTTGAGCTTTGCTCCTTCCACTACCCTCTCCCATGGTGTAGATGCCTCTATAGGAGAGATTCCCTAGTGGATGTCAAGGCCCCTTTCGAGGGAATATCCTCCGGGATATCAAGGCCCCATCTCCCCATGGGATTTGGGATGAACTATACCATGTACCCTTCTTTCCCTTTGTTTTTCATGTATGTTGTGGATCTTGTCTGTGGTGAGTCTAGTGGATGTGTGATTGGACTTGTTCTTGAGTGTTTCCTCTTGTGATTTCTCGTTGTTATTCCTCGTGTTCTTCGTGGAATCCCCCTCCAATTCATGAAATATCGACACACATGGGCTTTCCCTGTATCACGAAGTCATCATAATAGTCTTAGAGGTGGTGTTTCGCCCTAGTCATCTTCTTAGCTTCATAGGCACCACAGAGGTGGTCCTTTTTGAACTTGACACCCTCAACGCCAATGATAAGCTTCTTCTTGGCGAGTGTGTGCAAGTTCGTC
This sequence comes from Hordeum marinum, assembly GCA_022496015.1. Classification (NCBI taxonomy): domain Eukaryota; kingdom Viridiplantae; phylum Streptophyta; class Magnoliopsida; order Poales; family Poaceae; genus Hordeum; species Hordeum marinum. The sequence continues at coordinate 306,684,361 of CM039678.1, read as the reverse complement.
ATCCCAGCATGTCCTAGCCTTCTTTGCTAAAGCCAACATTCCAAAGCCTTTGCTAGAAGACATGACGCGACCTGTAGTCCTGCAGATAAGTATACCATGTACAAATCACCTCTTCGAAAACCTTCGAAGACTTTGGTTTTGTTAGAGGCCATCAGTACCACACATCAAAATTTTCCAAAAATCACAAGCATATATAAGTCACATAGCATTGAGACAAACATTAAGTTGTAACCAAGGGATTTGACAAGCATGACATTTTCCATGTGTCTGTCCCTTGAGATAGCAACTCTACCTAGCCCCAATACTTTGTTGCTGCTCTTGTCAGCAAATACAATGTGGTCTTTTGTTGGATGTTGAAGAGTTTGCTCCAGCAATAGGCTTCGATCACTAGTCATGTGACTGGTGCAACCACTATCCATGATCCATTCAGTGGCATTGGATTTGTCTTCCTGCATTGAGAATTAGTATGGTTCACCAAGGCATGCAACAATAACATGCATTGATGAGATATATAGTAGTGCATAGTAGAGTGAAGACATTGGACGCTATGAATGATAACATTCTCATTAATTGTCTTGCGTCCAAACAAGATTGTTTTCGGGTCTCCAGCAATGATCTTTGGGATAGGCTTCTTCCTATCTGGAGTCCTGATGCTGCATGAAGATATTAGTTCTTCTTAACCACCCACATGCGAAGGGGTGGATTAGAAGAAATGAGACGTAAGACAACATCATAGAATTTTGGCAAAGATGCCCTAATAGCACATCTCATAGGAGGGTTAGTGCACTCAAATGAATATGCTGAGAAATTATTGGTTGTAGTCATGCCATAGTGCACATATCCATGTGTCATTTGAGTCCTTCCCTGCAAAACATATTTGTTAGAGTGATCATATGTAGGCCTTTGTCTTCTTGAAGGCATTGATGTGGAGTTTGTCTTCTTCTTGAGAGATGTCGTCAGGACATCCACACGAAGATTCTCAAGAAGACTTTTGGGAACCCAGTTCCTCTTCAAAGGAGAACCATTCCTGCAGTTAGCTCCAACAAACCTGGAAAACACTTCACTATTTTGGCATTTGAACAGCTTATAGTTGGAGTAAAAGGATTCATCAATAATGAGAGGATTCGCATAGTTGTAGCCAGATAATGTGGAAGGATCAACTGAAGGACCTTTTGCAGCAACCCATGTGGTTTTGGGGTACTGCTCAGGTGTCCAGTAAGATCCATCACCATTGAGGTTTCTTTTGAAACCAACACCCTCTTTCCTAGGGTTTTTGTTCAGAATAGTCTTCTTGAGGACATCACAAAGAATCTGATGCCCCTCAGACTCTTGCACATGCCATTCTCAAGCAATGTCTTCAACCTGTCATTGTCATCAGTGATAGTAGTGGCTTCCTCAGATGAGGGGTTAGGTGCCATAGATATAGTTGTCGATAGAGAATTTTCAAAAGCCTTAGCACATTCAACAATTGAGTCATTAGCTTAGCAAGCAATGCATCTTAAACATGGAGCATCAAATTCATCCTAAGCGGTATTGATATGTTCTGCTAGGAGGGAGGGATCACTAGAAGAGTGTCTAGAAGGGGGGGGGGGTGAATAGACTACTAGCAGGAAATTAAAACCTAAGCTTTTCCCAAGTTAATTGGTTGGCAGATTTTAACAGTTTTAGCAAGACTAGCAAGTCTATATACCCTACATGTGCATGTCAACAAATATGGCAGCAAAAAGTAAAGACATTGCACAAGAAGTAAATAGTTGAGATATGGAGATCAAACGCAATTGGAGACGCAAGGATTTTTCCCATGGTTTCGATAGGTGGTGCTATCGTACGTCCACGTTTATGGAGTCTTCAACCCACTGAGGGTAATGGTCGCGAGAGTCCAGGGAGGTCTCCACCCATAAGGGTCCATGAAGTAGCAACCTTGACTATTCCATAACGGCTTCCATCCACGAAGGACTAGCCTCACTATGGGTAGCTCTTCACGAAGTAGGCGATCTCCTTGCCCGTACAAACTTGTTGATTCAACTCCACAACATGAAGTAGGAGGCTCCCAAGCGACACCTAACCAATCTAGGAGGCACCACCCTACAAAAGGTAATAGGCTCGGTAATGACGATGAACTCCTTGTTCTTGTGCTTCAAGATGATAGACTCCTCAACACACAATCACTCTCTCACATGTTTGGCTTGGTGGAAGAGATGAGATTGTTGGAAAGCAACTTGGGGAGGCTAGAAATCAAGATCCATATGGTTGGAGTGGAAGATCTTGCCCTCAACACAAGGATAGGTGGTTCTCTCTCAAAAAGTTGGATGGGGTAAGTATGGAATAGTTCTAAGTGCTTATCTTTCGAGTAGGTGGTGGTGAAAGGGTATATATAGGCATCCCCTAAAATCCAACTATTACACACAATAAGTCAGACTCGGTGGAACCGATGTGTGAATCTCGGTTGTACCGAAGTGACTTAAAGTTAGCAACTTTTGAATCTTGGTGAGACCGATATAGGAATCTTGGTTTCACCGATAAGGTGACCAACATTCAAATTGCCCAATCTTGATGACACCGATCAAACAATCTCGGAGGGACCGAAACTGTGAAATTGCGTAACAGAAAGTTGGCAACCTAAACTCGGTGGCACCGGTATGGAATCTTTTGCACCAAAGAGGCTAGGGTTTGGCTGAGTCTGTCTGAGGTGGAGAATTGGTGGCACCGGGATGGAAATGTTGGTTGCACCGATTTTGCATACTTGGCTTTGGATAGACTTTAGTGGGAGTGTTTGTGGGTGTTTTTGGTGACTATAACTTGTGCACGTATGAGAATTTTGTTCACCAACAAAACCTTACCCCCTTTTAATAGTATTGGCTTTCCTATGGACTCAAAGTGATTTCTCACAAATATAAAATATAGAGTCCTCTTGCTTGAGGCTTGGCAAACCTATTTGTTTGCATCTTGGGGTATCTCCACGATCGTTTTGCCAACCCAACTCTCCATGGACTATTATCTGAAATACACAAGATAAAAGTATTAGTCCAAGAGACAATGTATGTTGTCATTAATTATCAAAACCACCAAAGGAGCATGTTGTGCTTTCAGTCTCCCCCTTTTTGGTAATTGATGACAACATACAATCAAAGCTTCAAATAAAGATATGCGTGGATATAATGCAGACTTTGAGAGACACATGACTTAGATTTGATCCACTAAATGTGTGCAGTCCTTTAAAGGATAGTTGCTTTGGAATGCATGGACACACATATGGATGAAGGGATATGAGAAGTCATGTGTATCTTGGCTATACGCATCGAAATAAATACGAGTGAGATGTGTCCTTGTTCAAGACTTCACTCTTGCAAACAATATGTGCAAGAAGCAAGAGATCATCTTGACCAAGAGTATGATGCAAATACTTACCTTGAGTTCTTGATCATTCTAGTAGTAGAAACACACTTGAGAAAACAATATTAGGCAACACAAGAGTATTCTAGTAATATAAAAGACAATAGAAGTCAAAAGTAAACACTATATCTTGGTACTATAGATATGGAGAACATATAGAAAACATTATTTCTTAGAATTGATATGTCTTCAAGATCATTTAGAATTTTCTCCCCTTAGATATGAAAGTAGTAGTTCTTCCTCTCCCCCTGAATCTCAGCATGTAGATATTGGGATTGGATAGGGTGAGAAAAGTTCTAAAGTGAACAATCAAAATAAATAAGCTCAATAATATTCTCCAAACATGTTTTTCTCCCCTGCTTTGGCATTCTCACCTTGTTTATATAAGTAAAAGCTTGATATCTGCTCTGCCCCTTAATCATATCTCCCCCTTTGCACAAGCATGTAACTCTCCCTTTAGCATGAAAACTTTGTTATTCTCCCCCTTTGGCATAAATTTTCAAAAAGGTCATATTTAGGAGTAGGTACAGGATCATTGACAAAGAAGGGATCCTCGAGAACAAGGGTCATTGAAAGTAGGGTTCATAGAAAAGAACTAAGGGAATCATTGAAGGTAACTTCTCTCCCTGTGGCAAATAGTAGTGAGGTCTTGTTAAGTCTTCTACTCCTTTGAGCTAGGGAACCTTGAATAAAGAATTTCTGCCCCTAAGTTTTGTTTGTTATTATCCCCCTAAGTTTTTTAGAAGGGATCATCGAAGTAACAAAAGAAGAACAGATAAGAGAAACACAAATTAGTGACTCTGACACAGATAGATCAGTGGTACCGAGATTTTGTAGGGCAGCTTGTCTACAATTTCGGTAGAACCGAGATATCTGAGTCAGTGGCTCCAAGGCTAAAACAGAAATAAAGGAATAAGGGACCAAGTTTCTGTTTTCAAAGAGTCAAAAGAAAATATTTTAAAAGGGAAAGAGAAGGACATCATCTAGAGAAGATTTGAGTGGTTACGAGAGTGTTGGAAATATGCCCTAGAGGCAATAAATAAAGTGTTTATTATTGTATTTCCTTGTTCATTATAATAATTTATTATCCATGCTATAATTGTATTAATTGGAAACACATTACATGTGTGGGTAAATAAACAACATTCTGTCCCTAGTATGCCTCTAGTGAACTAGCTCGTTGATCAAAGATGGTTAAGGTTTCCTAGCCATTGACATGTGATGTCATTTGATAACGAGATCACATCATTAGGAGAATGATGTGATGGACAAGACCCAAACTACAAACATAGCATATGATCGTGTAAGTTTATTGCTACTGTTTTCTGCTTGCCAAGTATATGTTCCTATGACCATGAGATCATGCAACTCACGGACATCGGGGGAGTGCCTTGTGTGTATCAAACGTCGCAACGTAACTGGGTGACTATAAAGGTACTCTACAGGTATCTCCTAGGGTGTCTGTTGAGTTGGCATGGATCAAGACTGGGATTTGTTACTCCGTGTGACGGAGAGGTATCTCAGGGCCCACTCGGTAATACAACATCACAATAAGCCTTGCAAGCAATGTGAATAAGTGTTAGTTACGAGATCTTGTATTACGGAACGAGTAAAGAGACTTGCCAGTAATGAGGTTGAACTAGGTATGGAGCTACCGACGATCGAATCGCGGGCAAGTAACATACCGAAGAACAAAGGGAACATCATACGGGATTAACTGAATCCTTGACATAGAGGTTCGACCGATAAAGATCTTCATAGAATATGTAGGAACCAATATGGACATCTAGGTCCCGCCATTGGTTATTGACCGTAGAGGTGTCTCGGTCATGTCTACACAGTTCTCGAACCCGCAGGGTCTGCACACTTAAGGTTTGGTGATGTTTCGGTAGTATAGAGTTATGTATGGTGGTGACCGAAGTTTGTTTGGAGTCCCGGATGAGATCCTGGACATCACGAGGAGCTCCGGAATGGTCCGGAGGTAAATATTCATATGTAGGAAGTCCTGTTTTGGTCGCCAAAAAAGTTTCGGGCTCATCGGTAGTGTATCGGGAGTGCCGGTAGTGTACCGGGAGGCCTCCGGGAAGGGTATTTCGACCCAAGAGGCTTCATGGGCTGTGGGAGAGTGAATATCAGCCCTTCGTGGGCTGGTGGAAACTCCCACACAAGGCCCATGTGGCTGGAGGAAAAAACCCAATAGGAAAAGGTGGAAAAAAGGCAAAAAGGAGCAATCCTAGTCCTACTAGGATTGGAGGAGGAGTCCTCCTCTCCTAGCAGGTTCGGCCAAACTAGCTAGGCTTGGTGGACAAGCTTCCTCCTCTCCTCCTCTCCTCCTATATATACTAGATGGTTTTGGGTTTTTGCACCAGAATTTCAGCCACGTGCTACCCGTTCCTCTAGTGCATAGTTTCTCCTCTAGATTGGATTTCTACAATGCTTAGGCGAAGCCCTGCCGGAATTGCTCCACCACCATGGCCGGAGCGCCGTCAGGCTGCCCAAGAACTCTTCTTCCTCTCCACTCCTTCTTGCTGGATCAAGATGGTGGAGATCATCATCAAGCTGTACGTGTGCTGAACGCGGAGGTGCCGTTCCTTCGGTGCTAGATCGGAAGGATCGTGATCAAGTTCGTGGGACGGATCGTGATCGGATCGTGGGACAGATCGTGATTGGATCGCGGGACGCATGGTGATTTGGATCGCGAAGATGTTCGACTACACCAACCGCGTTTCTTAACGCTTCCCGCTTAGCGATCTACAAGGGTATGTATATTCACTCTCCCTCTCATAGATGCTCATCACCATGGATAGATTTGCCTGTGCATAGGAAATTTTTTGTTTCCCATGCAACGTTCCCCAACAGTGGCATCATGAGCTAGGTCTATGTGTAGATGAGATCTCGAGTAGAAGACAAAGGGTTTGTGGGTGTTGATGCTTAGATTGCTTCCTCCCTTGGTCAGATTTTGGTTCAGCGGTATTGTGAGATGAAGCAGCCCAGACCAACATTAATCGTACGCTTACGAGAGACCGGTTCCCTCGACGCAACTTGTTTCCTAGATGGCTTGCGGGTGGCAGTTTCTCTTACTTTAGTTGGATCGGATTCGACAAAGGCGGTCCTTGAGAAGGTTGAAAAGCAAATTATGTATCACCGTTGTGGTTTACGTGTAGGTGAGAATCGTTCTTGCTAGAAACCCGTAGCAGCGACGTAAAACATGCAACAACAATTAGAGGATGTCTAACTTGTTTTTGCAGGGTATGTTGTGATGTGATATGGCCAATCACATGATGTGATATATGTGATGTATGAGATGATCATGTGATGTATAGAATTTCACGACTTGCATGTCGATGAGTATGGCAACCGGCACGAGCCATAGGGTTGTCTGTAATTATTGTATGACCTGCGTGTCAATCATTAAGCGCTATGTAATGCTTTACTTTATCGCTAAACGGTAGCAATAGTAGTAGAAGCATGTTGGGCGCGACAACCCCGATGGTGACACGTTGATGGAGATCAAGATGATGGAGATCATGGTGTCTTGCCAGTGACGATGGAGATCATGCCGGTGCTTTCAAGATGGAGATCTAAAGCACAAGTTCATGGCCATATCATGTCATTTATGAATTGCATGTGATGTTAATCCTTTTATGCACCTTGTTTTGCTTAGTACGACGGTAGCATTATAAGGTGATCCCTCACTTAAATTTCAAGATAAATTGTGTTCTCCCCGAGTGCGCACCGTTGCGAAAGTTCGTCATGTTGAGACACCACGTGATGATCGGGTGTGATAGACTCTACGTTCACATACAACGGGTGCAAGCTAGTGTTGCACGCGCAGAACACTCGGGTTAAACTTGATGAGCCTAGCATGTACAGATATGGCCTCAGAACACAAGAGACCGAAAGGTCGAACATGAGTCATATAGTAGATATGATCAACATAATGATGTTCACCATTGAAGCCACCTCAACTCACGTGATGATTGGACTTGAGTTGGTGGATTTGGATCATGTGACACTCAGATGACCTGAGGGATGTCAATTTGAGTGGGAGCTTTAGTAATTTGATTAACTAAACTCATTATCTTGAACAATAGTCTAAGTAAACTTTGCATATTTATGTTGTAGATCAATGGCTCGCGCAGTAGCACCCCTGAATTTTAATGCGTTCCTAGAGAAAGCTAAACTGAAAGATGATGGAAGTAACTTTGTTGACTGGGCCCGTAATCTGAGGATTATCCTCACGGCTTCCCAGAAATCATATGTCCTTGATGCACCGCTTGGTGACCAACCAGAAGACATGACCTCCGAAGACGTTAAGAATGCTTGGGAGGCACCTACTGGAGATTACTCAATAGTTTAGTGTGCAATATTGTATGGCTTAGAACCGGGACTTCAAAGACGTTTTGAACGTCATGGAGCATATGAGATGTTCCAGGAGTTGAAGTTTATCTTTCAGAAGAACGCCCGGATCGAGAGGTATGAATCCTCCGATAAGTTCTATGCTTGCAAGATGGAGGAGAACGGGTCTATCAGTGAACATATACTTAGAATGTCTGGGTATTCAACTCGTCTAACGGAGTTGGGAATTGCCCTTCCGCTAGAGGCAATCACTGACAGAGTTCTTCAATCACTGCCACCTAGTTACAAGAGCTTTGTGATGAACTATAACATGCACGGGATGAACAAGTCAGTCGCCGAGCTGTTTGCGATGCTAAAAGTCGCTGAGTCTGAAATCCAGAAAGAATATCAAGTGTTGATGGTCAATAAAACCACTAGTTTCAAGAAAAATGGCAAAGTCAAGGGCAAGGGCAAGAACGGTAAAACCAAGAAGGATGGCAAAGCAGTTGCTACTCCTGTAAAGAAGCCCAAACATGGACCCAAGCCAGAAACTGAGTGCTTTCATTACAAGGGAACTGGTCACTGGAAGCGGAACTGCCCCAAGTACCTGGCTGACAAGAAGGCGGCCAACGACAAACAAGGTATATATGATATACATGTTATTGATGTGTACCTTACTAGCTCTCGTAGTAGTGCCTGGGTATTTGATACCGGTTCAGTTGCTCACATTTGCAACTCAAAACAGGAACTACGGAATAAACGAAGGCTGGCAAAGGACGAAGTGACGATGCACGTGGGAAATGGTTCCAAGGTTGATGTGATCGCCGTCGGCACGCTCTCTCTTCGATTACCATCGGGATTAGTGATGAACCTGAATAATTGTTATTTAGTGCATGCGTTAAGCATGAACATTATATCTAGATCTTGTTTATTGCGACAAGGTTACTCATTTAAATCGGAGAATAAAGATTGTTCTATTTATATGAGTAATATCTTTTATGGTCATGCACCCAATGTTAGGGGTTTATTCATATTGAATCTTGATAGTGATGACACACATGTTCATAACATTGATGCCAAAAGATGTAGAGTTGATAATAATAGTACCACTTTCTTGTGGCACTGCCGTTTAGGTCATATTGGTGTAAAACGCACGAGGAAGCTCCATGCTGATGGACTTTTGGAGTCACTTGATTTTGAATCACTTGACACATGTGAACCATGCCTCATGGGCAAGATGACTAAAACACCGTTCTCTGGAACAATGGAACGGGCGAGTGACTTATTGGAAATCATACATACTAATGTGTGCGGCCCAATGAATGTTACAGCGCATGGTGGATATCGTTATTTTCTCACCTTCACTGATGACTTAAGTAGATATGGGTATATTTACTTAATGAAACACAAGTCTGAAACGTTTGAAAAGTTCAAGCAATTTCAGAGTTAAGTTGAGAATCATCGTAACAAGAAGATTAAGTTCCTGCAATCTGATCGAGGAGGTGAATATCTGAGTTGTGAGTTTGGCAGTCACTTAAGACAGTGTAGAATTGTTTCACAGTTGACACCGCCCGGAACACCACAGCGTAATGGTGTGTCCGAACGTCATAATCGAACCTTATTAGATATGGTGCATTCTATGATGTCTCTTGCTGATTTTCCACTATTGTTTTGGGGTTATGCATTAGAGACAGCTGCATTCACTTTAAATAGGGCACCATCAAAATCCGTTGAGACGACGCCATATGAACTGTGGTTTGGCAAGAAGCCAAAGTTTTCATTTCTTAAAGTTTGGGGATGTGATGCTTATGTCAAAAAGCTTCAGCCTAAAAAGCTGGAACCCAAAGCGGAGAAATGCGTCTTCATAGGATACCCGAAAGAGACAGTCAGGTATACCTTCTATCTCAGATCCGAAGGCAAAGTGTTTGTCGCTAAGAACGGAACATTTCTTGAGAAAGAGTTTCTCTCGAAAGAATTGAGTGGGAGGAAAATAGAGCTTGATGAGGTTATTGAACCTTTACTTCAACCGGAAAGTAGCGCAGTGCAGAAAGATGTTTCTATGGAACCTACGGCGGTAGAAGAGGAAGTTAATGATGATGATCATGAAGCTCCGGATCAAGATGCTATTGAACCTCATATGTCGACAAGGCCGCGTACTACCCCTGAGTGGTACGGCAACCCTGTCTTGGAGGTCATGTTGTTGGACAACAATGAACCTACGAGCTATGGAGGAGCTGTGATGAGCCCGGATTCCGAGAAATGGTTAGAGGCCATGAAATCCGAGATGGGATCCATGTATGAAAACAAAGTATGGACTTTTGAAGTATTACCTGAAGGGCAAAAGGACATTCAGAACAAATGGATCTTTAAGAAGAAGACAAACGCAGACGGTAATGTCACTGTCTAGAAAGCTCGACTTGTGGCAAAGGGTTTTTCACAAGTTCATGGAGTTGACTATGATGAGACTTTCTCACCCGTAGCGATGCTTAAGTCTGTCAGAATCATGTTAGCAATAGCTTCTTATTTCGACTATGAAATTTGGCAGATGGATGTCAAAACAGCGTTCCTCAACGGTTTCCTTGAGGAAGAGTTGTATATGATGCAACCCGAAGGTTTTGTCGATCTAGAGAATGCTGACAAAGTTTGCAAACTCCAGCGGTGATGAGGTGATCAAAGCGTTTGAGTTTATACAAGTTTTATGGACTGGAGCAAGCATCTCGGAGTTGGAATAAGCGCTTTGATGAGGTGATCAAAGCGTTTGAGTTTATACAAGTTTATGGAGAAGCTTGTATTTACAAGAAAGTGAGTGGGAGCTCTATAGCGTTTCTAGTATTATATGTGGATGACATATTGCTGATTGGAAACAATATAGAAATGCTGGAAAGCGTGAAGGAATATTTGAACAAGAATTTTTCAATGAAGGACCTCGGAGAAGCTGCTTTCATATTAGGCATTAAGATCTATAGAGATAGATCGAGATGCTTAATAGCACTTTCACAGAGCAGATAACTTGATAAAGTTTTGAAGAAGTTCAAAATGGATCAGTCCAAGAAGGGGTTCTTGCCTGTGTTACAAGGTGTGAAGTTGAGTAAGACTCAATGCCCAGTAACTGCAAAAGATAGAGAAAAGATGAGTGTCATCCCCTATGCTTCAGCCATAGGCTCTATCATGTATGCAATGCTGTGCACAAGACCTGATGTCAGCCTTGCCATAAGTATGGCCGGAAGGTTTCAAAGTGATCTTGGAATGGAGCACTGGCAAGCGGTCAAGAATATCCTGAAGTACCTGAAAAGGACTAAGGAAATGTTTCTCGTTTATGGAAGTGATGAAGAGCTCGTTGTAAAGGGTTACGTCGATGCAAGCTTTGACACTGATCCGGATGACTCTAAGTCGCAAACCGGATATGTATTTATTCTTAACGGGGGAGCGGTAAGCTGGTGCAGTTGCAAGCAAAGCGTGGTAGCCGATTCTACGTGTGAAGCGGAGTACATCGCAGCCTCAGAGACGGCGAAGGAAGGTGTCTGGATGAAGCAGTTCATGACAGATCTTGGAGTAGTGCCCAATGCACTGAATCCAATGAACCTGTTGTGCGACAACACTAGTGCCATTGCTCTAGCCAAGGAACCAAGGTTTCACAAGAGGACCAGACACATAAAGCGATGATTCAACTCCATCCGCGATTACATCGAGGAGAAGGAGATAAATATTTGGAAAGTGCATACGGATCTGAATGTTGCAGACCCGTTGACTAAACCTCTTCCAAGTGCTAAACATGATCAACACCAGAACTGCATGGGTGTTCGGTTCATTACAATGTAGATCACATAGTGATGTGAACTAGATTATTGACTCTAGTGCAAATGGGAGACTGTTGGAAATATGCCCTAGAGGCAATAAATAAAGTGTTTATTATTGTATTTCCTTGTTCATGATAATCGTTTATTATCCATTCTATAATTGTATTAATTGGAAACACATTACATGTGTGGGTAAATAAACAACACTCTGTCCCTAGTATGCCTCTAGTGAACTAGCTCGTTGATCAAACATGGTTAAGGTTTCCTAGCCATTGACATGTGATATCATTTGATAACGAGATCACATCATTAGGAGAATGATGTGATGGACAAGACCCAAACTACAAACATAGCATATGATCGTGTCAGTTTATTGCTATAGTTTTCTGCTTGTCAAGTATATGTTCCTATGACCATGAGATCATGCAACTCATGGACATCGGAGGAGTGCCTTGTGTGTATCAAACATCGCAACGTAACTGGGTGACTATAAAGGTGCTCTACAGGTATCTCCTAGGGTGTTTGTTGAGTTGGCATGGATCAAGACTGGGATTTGTTACTCCATGTGACGGAGAGGTATCTCAGGGCCCACTCGGTAATACAACATCACAATAAGCCTTGCAAGCAATGCGACTAAGTGTTAGTTACGAGATCTTGTATTATGGAACGAGTAAAGAGACTTTCTAGTAACGAGTTTGAGCTAGGTATGGAGATACCGACGATCGAATCTCGGGCAAGTAACATACCGAAGAACAAAGGGAACATCATACAGGATTAACTGAATCCTTGACATAGAGGTTCGACCGATAAATATCTTCGTAGAATATGTAGGAACCAATGTGGACATCCAGGTCCCGCCATTGGTTATTGACCGTAGAGGTGTCTCGGTCATGTCTACATCGTTCTCGAACCCGCAGGGTCTGCACACTTAAGGTTTGGTGACGTTTCGGTAGTATAGAGTTATGTATGGTGGTGACCGAAGTTTGTTCGGAGTCCCGGATGAGATCCAGGACGTCACAACGAGCTCCGGAATGGTCCGGAGGTAAAGATCCATATATAGGAAGTCCTGTTTTGGTCGCCAGAAAAGTTTCGGGCTCATCGGTAGTGTACCGGGAGTGCCGGTAGTGTACCAGAAGGCCTCCGGGAGGGGTATTTCGACCCAAGAGGCTTCATGGGCTGTGGGAGAGTGAATATCAGCCCTTAGTGGGCTGGTGGAAACTCCCACACAAGGCCCATGTGGATGGAGGAAAAAAACCAATAGGAAAAGGTGGAAAAAAGGCAAAAAGGAGCAATCCTAGTCCTACTAGGATTGGAGGAGGAGTCCTCCTCTCCTAGTAGGTTCGGCCAAACCAGCTAGGCTTGGTGGCCAAGCTGCCTCCTCTCCTCCTCTCCTCCTATATATACTAGAGGGCTTTGGGTTTTTGCACTAGAATTTCAGCCACGTGCTACCCGTTCCTCTAGTGCATAGTTTCTCCTCTAGATTTGATTTCTGCAGTGCTTAGGCGAAGCCCTGCCGGAATTGCTCCACCACCATCGCTGGAGTGCCGTCAGGCTGCCAAAGAACTCTTCTTCCTCTCCACTCCTTCTTGCTGGATCAAGACGGTGGAGATCGTCATCAAGCTGTACGTGTCCTGAACGCGGAGGTGCCGTCCGTTCGGTGCCGGATCGGAAGGATCGTGACCAAGTTCGTCGGACGGATCGTTATCAAGTTCGTGGGACGGATCGTGATCAGATCGCGGGATGGATCGTGATTGGATCGTGGGACGGATCATGATTGGATCACGGGACGCACGGCGATTTGGATCGCAAAGACGTTCGACTACACCAACCGCGTTTCTTAATTGTTCCCACTTAGCGATCTACAAGGGTATGTAGATTCACTCTCCCTCTCGTAGATGCTCATCACCATGGATAGATCTGCGTGTGCGTAGGAATTTTTTTGTTTCCCATGCAACGTTCCCCAACAGAGAGATCATGCAAATAGAGAACACACCACACAAGATTCCTAACTAGATGATGGGGCAGTGACTAGGTCACCTATATTAGAGTATATTGACTTAGGAGCCAAGCAAGAATACTTGATCATAGGTCATACTCTACGTTAATCTCAAAATGGGGTTGCCATTTTTTGACTAAGCATTTTAATGTCTTCATATCACTTGAGTTGCTTTAGATCATGTCTTGGAGTAAAGCTTTTTCAAGGATATGAGTGCACACCTTTTAGTGATGTTGATGACGTTGCTCGTAGGTGAACTGTTTGAGGATGCTCGAGGTTGATGAAGAACATCTTGAGTTGGGAGCAATCCTTCTCGTTCTAGTACACTTGTTACCTACAAAGGTTAGTCATGCAAGGAAGAACAATAGGTATATACATTTGACATGATACCAATTGAGATTTTGCAATAATGATCAAGTATATGCCAAGGATATGTTTTTGTTGTCTTCTTCCTTCCATCATCAAGAGGGGTTGTGAATACTTGGTCAAGACAAGATTGCTTATGAGTGGAGTTGGTTGCAATCTCATGGAATGAAGTTCTTCCAAGTACCTACAAACGGTTAGATGGAATACAAGGGAGCATAGAATTCCATGGCATAAGATAACATGTTAGGAATATCATGGAAGTATCAAGAAGTCTCATGCCCTTGCAAGCATATGAGTGAGTCTAGCTCAAGTTTGAAACATCAATGATGTTCAACTCACTCCTCAAGTGACAAAAAGTTTTCTCATCAAGTGGCTTAGTAAAGATATCGACCAATTGCTTGTTAGTGTGAACATGCTTAAGATTAATATCTCCTTTGGCAACATGATCATGAATGAAATGATGTCGAACTTCAATATGCTTAGTTCGAGAATTTTGCATAGGATTATGACCAATCTTAATAGCACTTTCATTGTCACAAAGTAATGCAACATTTTTAACATGGATTCTATAATCCTTAAGCAGTTGTGTCATCCATAGTAATTGTGCAAAATGAGATCCAGCAGCAATATACCCAGCTTCGTCAGTAGATAGAGATACCGAGTTTTGTTTCTTTCAGGACCAAGACACAAGAGATCTACCAAAAATTGACAAGTACCCGAGGTGGATTTTCTATCAACCTTGTCACAGGCATAGTCCGAATCGGAATAGACAATAAGGTTAGAAGAAGATCCCTTGGGATACCAAATGCCAAAGTTTGGTGTTTGTATCAAGTATCTCACAATACGTTTCACGGCCAAAAGATGACACTCCTCAGGTGCAGCTCGATATCTAGCACACATGCAAACACTAAGCATAATATCGGGACGAGATGACATAGATATAGCAATGAATCAATCATAGATCGATAAACCTTTTGATCAACCGGTTCATCCTCCTTGGTAAGATCAACATGTCCACTAGTTGGCATGTGAGTTTTCATACCTTTGCATTCCTGCATGTTGAACTTCTTGATCAAGTCCTTGCTATACTTAGTTTGAGAGATGAAAGTTCCTTCTCTTGATTGCTTGATTTGCAATCCAAGAAAGAATTTCAGCTCACACATCATGGACATCTCATACTTCTCGGACATCAAGCTTCCAAATCTTTCACTAAATTGAGGGTTAGTGGAACCGAAGATAATATCATCCACATAGATTTTGCACACAAATAATTCACCATTAACTCTCTTAGTGAACAAGGTTGCATCAATTTTACCAATTTCAAAACCTTTTTCAATGAGAAACTTCGTTAATCATTTGTACCAAGCACGAGGGGCTTGCTTAAGACCATAAAGGGCTTTACGAAGCTTGTAAACATGATTAGGTTTCTTAGGATTCACAAAACCAGGTGGTTGCTTAACATAAACCTCTTCTTCAATTTCACCATTTAAAAAGGCACTTTTAATTTCCATTTGATAAAGCATGATATCGTGGTGATTAGCATAGGCAAGAAGAATGCGAATAGCTTCAAGTCCAGCGACGGGAGCATAAGTCTCATCGTAGTCCATACCTTCGACTTGAGTATATCCTTGGGCCACGAGATGTGCCTTGTTGCGTACGACTTGACCGTCTTCATCTTGCTTGTTCCGAAACACCCGTTTGGTTCTGATGATGTTGTGCTCATCCTCGGGCCTCTCCACGAGTGTCCACACTTCATTCCTGTCGAAGTTGTGAAGCTCTTCATGCATGTCGTTCACCCAATCCGCGTCTTCAAGAGCTTGTTCTACCTTCAAGGGCTCAATGCTAGAGATGACAGAATAATGCTCACAAAAGTTAGCTAGACGAGTTTTAGAGCGAGTGATTCTTCCAGTTTGGATGTCACCAAAGATTTGGTTTAGGGGATGGTTGTTGGTCACTTGTGCTCGAACTCGGGGTAGCTTGGGCTTGTTAGACGGTGGAGATTCTTCTTCTCCATCATCATCTCCTTCATCTTCATTGTTGTTGACGGTGTCATTCCCTTGAGGTGGTGGTGAAGGAGGTTGTGGTGGATCTCCATGAGGTACTTCCTCCTCTTCATCATGTTGCCGTGTACCGCTTGTGGATGCCTCCATATCATGTTGTGGTTCACCTTGTCATGAAGTAGGGGCTTCCACTTGAGTTGATGAAGTACTTTCCTTCACCTCCATGGGACGAATCTCGCCGATGGGTAAATCTAGGATAACTTCTGAAGGGTCCTTATCACCTACATCATTTCGCAATTGTTTGACTTGCGAACCATTATATTCATCAAACTTCAGCACTACTGTCTCTTCAACTTTTCGAGTGAAGTTCTTGTAGACACGTAAGTGTGAGAATTCGATCCGTAACCAAGTAGGAATCCTTCATGAGATTTAGGAGCAAATTTAGTACGACGATGCTTGTCAAGAATGTAGCACTTGGAGCTGAATACCCGAAAGTATCAAACTTGGGGTTTGTTACTGGTGGTAGCTCGTATGTTGTTTTACCGAGAAGCTTGTGCAAGTAAAGTCGGTTTGTGGCATGACATGTTGTTTCAACGGCTTCTGCCCAAAAGTGTCTTGGCATCTTGTATTCATCAAGCATCGTTCTAGCCATCTCAATAAGCGTCCGGTTCTTCCTCTCAACAACTCCATTTTGTTGAGGCGTGTATGTAGTCGAGAACTCATGCGAGACACCTTCTTCGTCAAGAAAGGTATCCACATGGGTGTTCTTGAACTCTGATCCGTTATCGCTCCGAACTTTCTAGATCTTCACTTCAAACTGATTTTGCGCTTTGTGAACGGAGTTCTTGAAGATCTTTTGAACCCGTGACTTATCATCAAGGAAGAATACCCACATAAATCTGGAAAAATCATCAACTATAACTAGACCATAGGAATTTCCACCGAGACACTTGTAAGCATTGGGATCGAAAAGATCCATGTGAAGTAACTCGAGTGGTCTCCTAGTAGTCATGATATTCTTAACAGGATGACTTCCACCTACTTGCTTTCCAGCTTTACAAGCACTACAAAGTCTATCTTTGTCAAAGATAACATCTTTAACACCAAGTATATGATCACCTTTGATAATTTTCTCTAAATTACACATGCCAACATGTCCTAATCTTCTATGCCAAAGCCAACCTTTAGAAGATTTAGAAATTAACAAGTGCGAGGCTTGGATATCTTAGTGAAATCAACAATGTATAGATCACCTCTATAGATATCGGTAAAGACCATTTTATGATTATCTTGATGAAACACTTGGCAATCTACTTTCGTGAATAACACATTGAAACTGAAGTTCGCAAGTCTAGATACAGAAAGAAGATTGTAGACAAGAGATTCAACAAGCATAACATTTTGAATAGAGCTATCATGGGATATGGCCACCTTAACAAGACCAAGTACCTTACCCTTGGAGCTGTCTCCAAACGTTACGTACCTTCTCGCTCCGTGGTTTGGTGTGATCTCTTCAAACATTTCTCTATCTCTCGTCATATGATCGGTACATCCGCTATCGAGAATCCACTCTTTTCCTCCGGACATGTAATCTTTGAAGTTCGCCATGAGACTTAGATTCTTCATGATCTTCTCATACTCAACGTGAAACATCTCATCTTCATCATAGTAGCCATGTTCCACATTGTCATCATCAAGCGGGAAATCCTCGTCATAAAGAACAAGATATTCGTTAGGATGGTGATCATGACAATGTTCAAATTTATGAATGCAAAGGGCATCCATAATGATATTCTTGATAGTCGTGACATCTCCTTTAGCATGCATGAGGTCTCTAAGCTCAAATAGACAATCATCAAACTTAGGATCACTACGCGTCTTTTTGTGGAAGGCAATAGTTTTATGAAGAATTTATCAAGATTATTCAATGAATAATTTGGATATTGCTTGTCCAAATCATTCCACAAAGTACAAGCACATGCAATTTTTTTCATTTGGTTGAGCACATTTCTAGGCAAAGCTCTAACAATAAGATTAACAGTTCTAAGATTGCATAGCATATCAATTTCTTCTTCGTGTGTGGGATGCAAGGGATCAATAGGAGCTCATAGGGGCGCATAACAGATTTGCTCAATTGAAATTCATTACACAACTCAAGCATCAAAGTTTTCCATTAACTATAGTACTCTCCATCAAGAATAGGCACTCTACAACTCAAACTCCCTATACTAGACACATCCATCTCCCTCGTCGGTGATTAAACCGAAGCAATGGAGACCAATGCGCTGATACCAATTGAGGGATCACTATAAGAGTTTCTAGAGGGGGGGGTGAATAGACTACTAGCAGGAAATTAAAAGCTAACCTTTCCCAAGTTAATTGGTTGGCAAATTTTAACAGTTTTAGCAAGACTAGCAAGTCTATATACCCTACACATGCATGTCAACAAATATGACAGCGGAAAGTAAAGACATTGCAAAAGAAGTAAAGAGTTGAGATATGGAGATCAAACGCAATTGGAGACACAAGGATTTTCCCCGTTGTTCCGGTAGGTGGTGCTATCGTACGTCCACGTTTATGGAGTCTTCAACCCACGGAGGGTAACGGTCGCGAGAGTCAACGAAGGGCTCCACCCATAAGGGTCCACGAAGTAGCAAGCTTGACTATTCCATAACGGCTTCCGTCCATGAAGGACTAGCCTCACTATGGGTAGATCTTTAGGAAGTAGGCGATCTCCTTGCCCATACAAACTTCTTGGTTCAACTCCACAACACGAAGTAGGAGACTCGTAAGAGACACCTAACCAATCTAGGAGGCACCACCCTGCAAAAGGTAATAGGCTCGGTAATGACGATGAACTCCTTGCTCTTGTGCTTCAATATGATAGACTCCTCAACACACAATCACTATCTCACAGGTTTGGCTTGGTGGGAAGCAACTTGGGGAGGTTAGAAATAAAGATCCATATGGTTGGAGTGGAAGATCTTGACCTCAACACAAGGGTAGGTGGTTCTCTCTCAGAAAATTGGATGGGGCAATTATGGAATAGTTTTGAGTGCTTCTCTTTCGAGTAGGTGGTGGTGAAAGGGTATATATAGTCATTCCCAAAAATCCAACCATTACACACAATAAGTCAGACTCGATGGAACCGATGTGTGAATCTCAGTTGTACTGAAGTGACTTAAAGATATCAACTTTTGAATCTCGGTGAGACCGGTTTAGGAATCTCGGTTGCACCGATAAGGTGACCAACGGTCAGATTGCCCAATCTCGGTGACGCTGATCCAACAATCTCGGAGGGACAAAAAGTGTGAACTTGCATAATAGAAAGTTGGCAACCTAAACTCGGTGGCACCGGTATGGAATCAGTTGCACCGAAGTGGCTAGGGTTTGACCGGGTCTGTTTGAGGTTGAGAATCGGTAGCACCAATTTTGAATATTTAGCTTTGGACAGACTTTGGTGGGAGAGTTTGTGGGTGCTTTTGGTGACTACCACTTATGCATGTATGAGCATTTTGTTCACCAACAAAACCTTATGCCCTTTTAATAGTATTGGCTTTCCTATGGACTCAAAGTGATTTCTCACAAATATAAAATGCAAAGTCCTCTTGCTTGAAGCTTGGCCAACCTATTTCTTTGAATCTTGGGGTATCTCCACGATCCTTTTGCCAACCCAACTCTCCATGGACTATTATCTAAAATACACTAGATAAAATTATTAGTCCAAGAGACAATGTATGTTGTCATGAATTATCAAAACCACCAAGGGAGCATGTTGTGCTTTCAAGGAGTGAGTCGTTTTCCTTCCGTAGGTCATCAAGTGCTCCCCTCAACTTCTCAAGATTAATCTTTTTCTGAAGATATTCAAGAGAAAGCTTCTCATGATCAGTTGAGAGGGCATAACTACGCATATCTTCAGCCATAGTTTCTTTCAGACTCGTCTCTTTTCGTAATAGGACATCGCTTTTCTCTAGAGTAGTTTGCATTTTCTCCATGGCACTTTGTTGCTTGGTGGCAATTTTTACAAGTTTAGCATAGCTTGGTTTCATGTCATTATCAGATTGAGCTTCAGATTCAGAGTCATGACGAGAGGAGTTTGAAGATACCTTGGAGGCTTTCGCCATGAAGCAGTAAGCTGGAGTAGTGTCATCATCACTGTCTTCGGTGTTGAAGAAGGAACCATTGTCTTCGGGTGTGAAGACAGATATAGAAAGATAAGCCGAAGCCATTGATAGTCCAGCTACTTCAGCATCAGATTCCTCCTCGGATGCTTCCTAAGCCTCAGAACCAGATTTAGCCTATGAATTCATCTCCTTTCCGATGAAGGCTTGGTCCTTTCCTGATGAACTCTTCCTGTGTGACAAAGACTTTGCATATTTCTTCTTCTTCTTCTTATTGTCATTGGTGTCATAGTTCTTGCTCTTCTTCTTGGATTCCTTTTCCCATTGAGGACAATCAACAATGAACTGACCAGTTTTATTGCACTTGTGACAAGCTTGCTTTTGGCTGTCCTTTGAAGATATATATCCAGATCTCTTGGAATCACGTCTTGAAGATTTAGCATAGCGTTTTGACTTGGAAAACTTCCAAACCTTCCAGACAAGCAAGGCAAGTTCTTTTCCAAAGTCTTCGGCACCATCAGAACTTTAGAATTGTCTTCAGATGAAGACACAGCTTTGGCCTTCAATGCACGGGAGCGACTGTAGCTTGGTCCATAGATATCTCTCTTCTCAGCTTGTTGGGATTCGTGAGTGTTCAACCTCTCAAGTATATCAGCTAGGTCCGAACTCTTGAAGTCAGGGCACTCTTGGATTATAAGTGTGAGAGTGTCAAAGGAACTGTCAAGTGATCTGAGTAGCTTCTTCACGACTTCATGTTTGGTGATATCAGTGGTGCCGAGTGCATTCAACTCATTGGAGATGTCCGTGAGGCGATCAAAGGTGAGTTGAACATTTTCATCGTCGAGTCTCTTGAAGCGGTTGAACAGGTTGTGAAGCACATCAACACGGGAGTCTCGTTGAGATGAGACACCTTCGTTCACTTTGGACAACCATTCCCATGTTTTCTTGGAGGTGTTAAGTGCACTCACACGACCATATTGTCCTTTGGTCAGATGACCACAGATGATGTTCTTGGTGGTGGAGTCGAGTTGTGTGAACCTCTTCACATCAGCAGCAGTAACACCTTCACCAACTTCGAGAATGACTGCCATGACGACATACCATAGGTCCTTGTAAATGGCTTCGAGATGCATGCACATCTAGTTCTTCTAGTAGTTGTAGCGGTGTCATCGAAGATAGGGCACACAACGGAGACCTTGATTATCCCTGCAGTCAACATTTCTAAAACTCCACGGTGGTTAGACTGAAACACAAAAGAAGGGAGTACCTTTCTATGATACCAATTGAAATTGCTAGTTATCGACTAGAGGGTGGGGGGTGAATAGGCGATTTTTATGAAAGTCAAAACAATGAATGTATTCAAATAATGCGGACACGTAAATAGGATTAGGTAGGGATACAATCAAGGATCTAGACATGGCATGCAATGCAGGGAAGACATTCAAGCAAGTTAAGCATAATCATCATGAATACTAAGACAAGTCAAAGACAAACTTAGATGGTATGAAGATAAACAGTTGATATGAATGTCTTCGGAGAAAGTCTTCACGCAATGTTCAAGCAACGAATTCACAATTTAGAGTAGAAATGTTAGAGAGTGAAGGATATAACTAGTTGCTTGACGAAGACACAAGATTTATTGGACCAGTTCCAGTTGCTATGACAATTGTACGTCTGGTTAGGGAGGCTGAGATTGAACTCAAAAGACCTCGTCTTCACCTTATTCCCCTTGAGCCGAAGTTACTTAGACAACGCCCAATAACTCAGGTAAGTCTTCAGGGGATACTTCTGAAACCCATACAAACTTGGTCACTCGGCAGCCCACAATGACTCTTGGACACTCTAGACCCAAACGCCTAACCCTCTAGAAGATCACAGTCTTCAAGTGTAATAAGTCTTCAGTTCACTCAGAACAGAAAGTCTTCGGTGATGCTCAAACAAACTAGCTCTAGGTGTTTAGGTGTATCCTCGCAAGATGTGTATCTCTCAATCTCTTTGAGGTGGGTTGCTCCAAAACGACAACAACTGTATCTCTCTCTGAGCAGCCACCTTCTCATGGTAGAGGGGGTGGGCTATTTATAGCCAGCGGGCAACCCGACCTGATATGACCAAAATGACCATGGGTCAATGGCCAATCTACACGTGTCACAACGGTTAGATTTTGAATGCACACGACAACTTTACTTGGGCTACAAGTAAAGCTGACTCAAGCAGCTCCGAAAGAGTTTTCCTCTCATTGTCTTCGCTCGAAGACATAGGTATGGGTTGAGCATGACGTCAGCATCTGACTTCGATCACATCGACCCCACCTAATAGTACGGTGGTTCCTATGACTAATGAAAGAATAAACAAAACTACCAAAAGACTTTGTAGAGCCTTCGCTTTTCATTGTATTCGTACGTATGTCTTCGTCCTCCACCAATGGCTTCAGCCCTCATCAATGTCTTCGGACATTTTTAGGGGTCGTCTTTGACGGCTAAATTGAAACTCCAAGGACTTCTCTCTATGTTAACCTATGAACTCTCGCAAACACATTAGTCCCTCAACCATGTTTGTATTCAATACTTCAAAACCAAACAAGGGTGGCACTAGATGCACTTACAACGTTCCTGTTGGAGATATGCCCTAGAGGCAATCATGTATGATGATATTTCCTATGTGCATATGAATAAAGATAGTCCTTGGACATTATTAGTGATGTGCATTAACAAGTACGTGACTTGTTTGTGAGACTGTGCATTGTATGATAAATGTCCTAAATGGTCCCTAGTCTAAAGGGTTGTGTGGACGCATAACTAATCAGACTAGCATTAGACATGATGGATGGTTCGGTCTCACTGACCATGTAGCATTGGATGCTAGTCGGATAATATGGATTGAGAAAGGTCTAGTCGGATTTGATGTAGTCTGATCCGAGTCGAGATAAGGTGTGAGTTGGACAGACCCAACTATGAGACGCAGCGATAGGTCATCTGTGAGTCTCTAGTACAATATACGTTCTCTGTCCTAAGACCTGAGCTGGTGCATGTGCTCGGGATGGTGACAGACTTGCTTTGGGCCGAACAAACGCTACTCCGTGACTAGGTAGTTACAAAGGTAGGTTTCGGGCTTGTCCAGACCCATGCTGCGAGACATGGTCGAGCAAGATGTTATTTGCCCCTCCTACCAGGAGAGATATACTCTGGGCCCCTCGAGTGATCCAACCTGGATAAGCATGGCCATGCGATGAGGATTATGAGATAATCAAAAGTGTTGGACGGATTCACCGGAACTAGAAAGAGGTCGTGCATCAACAAGGATGACCATGTAACCTTGTGCATGACAACATATATCGTGTGGCAAAGGTAATAGAAGTGTGAAGTAGAGGTTTGCCTAACCAGCTTGATCGGACACTTGGAGTCGACACGTTTTGCTAGAGGCCACTACTGACATGTCGAGTCGGATGTGATCTAACTCGCGACCAAGTGGACGAGAACCTAAAGGGCCGCGCACCTAAGGGAATGAACTCGTGGGCTTTAGGATCCATGCGAGGCCCAAGAGTTGAGCCCGCGCCGGATGCCTATATATAGTAGAGGTGCAACACAACCATCCGGTTGATCGCTTTGGCACCGACATTAGGGTTTGCATGTGTTGCGAATAGCCACCTTCACTCGCCGCCAACTGTGTGATCATACCTAGCAATCCGCCACACGGTGTGTTCCTCCTGCACGCGCGGATACCGTTAGAGGCGGTGCACTTGCGACGCTCCAGTGAACCTGTACGCGGGATCCGGTGGGCTGGCTGTTCGAGATCATACCGGCTGCTCAAGGGAGAACGGACGAGGAGTAGACGGACCACGCGGACGCGCTGCCCCACCTCTACTTCCGCTGCACGGCACTATCCATTTAGGGGTAATGATGTGTGATCCACCTCCATAGCATGTTTTTGGATGTTCTGAGCGTAGGAAAATTTTGAATTCGCATGCGATGCACCTATGGTAGAACCCAACAGTTCCATCCCTTTTCTTTAATGGGAAGTGGAATCTTTTACCTTCTTTCATGTTAATAATAGCACCTATAATTCATAAGAAAGGCCTACCAAGTATAATTGGACAAGACGAATTGCATTAAATATTAAGCACAATGAAATCCACATGCACATAAGTTCTATTAGCAATAATAAGAACATCATTTATTCTACCCAATGGTTTCTTAATAGTAGAATCCGCTAAATGCAAGTTGAGGGAACATTCATTCATATCAATGAGACCTAGTACATCACATAAAGATTTCGGTATTGTAGAAATAGTAGAACCAAGGTCACATAGAGCATTGAATACATAATATTTAATTTTAATTTTAATACTAGGCTCTCATTCACCATGTAAATTTCAATATATTGAAACCTCTAACTCAGGTTTCTCATTATAAGCTGTTATCATAGCTTCTACGACATGTTCAGTAAAAACTTTATTTTGTTCATAAGAATTGGGTGATATAATCATGGATTTCAGCAAGGAAATACATTCAACTAATAAGCAACTTTCATAATTTAAGTCCTTGTAATCCAAAGTAGTGGGTGCATCACTATTTAAAGTTTTGACCTCTCCAAACCCACTTTTTCATTTTATCGATAAGATCATCACCCTCCGAACAAACGGGACACCTTCTAGCTAAAGTTGACCCATATACATTCCCTTTATCATATATTTTCAGATTATTAAATAAATATTCAATAGTATAAATACCAATCATTTTAACATCTTCATCATGATCACGATAAAAACCGGGAGGAAGCACTTTTTCTAGGAATTCTCGCTTCCCTCTCAACCTAGCGGTTCTCTCATTACTTTAATTAATAGATATTTGTATGGATTTAATAGTCTCATTAATATCATGCTTGGGTGGCAAAGGTTTAATTTTAAGCATTTCCACATCATGAGCAATCCTATCCATGTTTCTAGCCATATCGTCAACTTTATGTAGTTTTTCTTCTATCATAGTATTGAAATGTTTTAGAACTAATAAATTATTTAATTGTGTTCTCAAGATCATAGGGCATCCTATTACTATTATTGGATGAATTACATTAGGAATTACCAAATAATTACCATATTTATTACAAGAATTACCGGGATACGATCTAGGATTGAGATTACCGCTATAAGCATTATTATTGAAATTGTTTCAATATACAAAGTTCACATCAATAGCATAATTATTTTTCAAAATAGAATTAGATATTGGCACATCATTAGGATCAACTTGATCATTCTTGTTTGCAAACATATTAATAAGAGAGTCCAACTTAGCACTCAAACTGGAGCTCGTTCGATGTGCCATTGAGAGTAATTTCTCATGATATTGTCTAGTAATTTAGTAGCATCTCCCAATGTAATCTCCATAAAGATACTACCTGCAGCAGAGTGTAGGAGATTTCTAGACACAAAGTTTAGTCCTGCATAGAAATTTTGTATTATCATCCATAAGTGTAAGCCATGAGTGGGACAATTCCTAACCATCATTTTCATTCTCTCCCATGTGGAACATGCTCTTGCTCATGTTTTTTAAAATTCATAATTTTGGTTTGGAGAGATATAATTTTAGCGGGAGGAAAATACTTGGAAATAAAAGCATCCTTGCACTTATCCCATGTTCCAATACTATTGCGAGGCAAGTATGAAAGCCAAGTTTTAGCTTTATCTCTTAGTGAAAAAGGAAATAATTTTAATTTAACCACATGATTATCCATGTCCTTTTTATTTTGTATATCACATAATTCAACAAAGGTATTGATATGCGAAGCTGGATCTTAATTAGGACTTTCCAAAAATTGTACTTTCTTAACAAGATTTAGCAAAGCGACATTAATATCAAAAGCTTCCACACTAGTGGTAGATGGTATTGGAGTACCAATAAAATCATTATTAATAGTATTTGAGAAGTCACAGAGTTTTGTATTTCATTGAGACATAGTTGAAAGAACAACTTCCCCCTAGGTGGTTTTGGTCATTAATAACTACATATAGTTCATTGAACTAATGAGCCTATCAAGTATATTTCAGGAAAAGTTCAATGAATGGATTGGCTAGGATTGTGAGGAGAATTCCCTAGACGCAAGAAACACCAACTGTAAAGAGATTCAATACTCTACATTTTGCTTTATGTGAGAAATCCCTTTTGAGTCCATGGGAAAACTAATACTATTAAAATGGGACGAGCTATCTATGATGATCTTCTTGCACCATGTACTTAGAGATTTGCCACCAAATATCTCAACATTTCTCCCACAATACATTATGTCCAAAACCCTAATGATCAAATTCGATGCCACCAACATCTCACATACTAGCCACAACGAGTTTCCCTTAGACAGAACAAAAGCCAAACCCTAGCAAACCCTAGCAAGCTAGTGACCAAACTTTTGATATCTATTTGCTAAAAATCGAAATTTCCGAGTTTTGCAAATCGGTGCCATGGAAGTGAGTAACCTCTCAAGGCCAACTAAACCGGTCTCACCAAGATGCTTCATATCGGTCTCATCGAGAACCGAAAAGTTAGAGCATTTTGCACTAGTTGGTGCAACCGAGTTTTGACTTCGCTTTCATCGAGTTGGGAAATAATGTTGTAATGATTGGATTTTTGGAGATGTCTATACATACCCCTCCACCTCCCTATCATTCTTAGAGAGAGCACTTATAACAAGCAAACACTTCCACCATTCATTTTCTGAGAGAGAACCACGCACTCATGTTTTGAGATCAAAATCTTCCGCTCCAACCATATGAATCTTGATTTCTAGCCTCCCCAAGTCCCTATCAACCCAACCAATCTCTTCTACAAAGCCAAATTATGTGACAGAGTGACCGAGTGTTGAGGAGACTATCTTTTGGAGCACTAGAGCAAGGAGTTCATCATCCATACCACATCTATTACCTTTTGGAGAGTGGTGTCTCCTAGATTGGTTAGGTGTTGCTTGGGAGACTCCAAATCATGTCGAGTTGAACCAAGAAGTTTGTAAGGGCAAGGAGATCGCCTACTTCATGAAGATCTTCCCTGAGTGAGCCTAGTCCTTCATGGACGTAGGACATGATGGAATACAAGGTTGCTTATCCGTGGACCCCTTATGGGTGGAGCCCTCCGTGGACTCTCGCGACCGTTACCCTCTATTGGTTGGAGTCTCCATCAATGTGGACGTACGATAGCAGCACCTATCGGAATCACGTCAAAAATCTCCATGTCTTCATTTCATTTGATCTTCCTATACCTACCCTCTACTTACACTTGTATGTCTTTACTTTCAACTCGTAGACTTGCATGTGCATGTTGTGCTAGACTTGGTAAAATTTCAAAAACGTGTCAACCAATAAAAATGGGAAAATGTTAAGCTTTTATTTGGTCAAGTAGTCTAATCACCCCCTCTAGACATTCTTTGGATCCTACAAGTGGTATAAGAGCTTTGGTCTCCATTGCATTGGTTTCACAACCTAGGAGACTATGGCATCTAGTGAGGGAAATTACCACCGTAGAGGTCCATATTTTGATGATACAAAATTGGCTAGATGGAAGCGTCACATGAAAAAGCATATTCTTGGTCATAACCTTGTCGTTTGGATTGTCGCTCATGTTGGATTGTGATAATCCCCAAGTTCAAGGAATCATCGTATCACTTTCCAAAGATGGAAGTTGTAAGTATGGAGTGTCGAACCCACAAGGAGCTAAAGGTAAGATCAATATTCTCTCAAGTCCTAGCCGCCGATATGACTCTACATACACCAAATGTTTGCTTCTATCTAGTAACGAGAAATAAAACTGCATTGAGGGTATAAAGAGGATAGCTTTGCATGATATTGTAGGACTAAAATATGAATATAGTTGCTACACTAAATAGCATTAGAATATCACAGTATATTACAAATAGCGATTGTGGAATAATGATGGTATGGTGTGCGGAATCATCCTAGGCAATTGATAACATGATCGGTAATCATTCTTGCAATTTTATATGAGGGAGAGGCATGAGCTAACATACTTTCCATACTTGGATCATACAAACTTATGACTGGATCTCTAGCAAGCATATGCAACTACTAGAAATCATTAAGGTAAACCCAACCACGACATTAAACATTAAGTCCCCTTTACTCCCATACATAAACAACCCCCTTACTCAGGTGTAAGCTTCTGTCACTCTAGCCACCCACTATAAGAAAATCATGAACATATTGCAACACCCTCAGTGTGAATCCTTCACGTGTGCGCCTCACGGAAGGCACCTTAGGACATCACTAAAATAAGACATAAACTGAAACCAAAAAAATACCATTAATCAACCCAAAGGATAACATAGATGTACTCAAACATCATGGGATGGCAACACATCACTGATTAATAATATGTGGCATGAAAAACCATGTTCAAGTAGGGGATTACAGCGGGATGCGGGAGAGTGGACCGCTGAAAAGAGATGAGGAACGTGATGAAGATGGTGATGTTGATGAAGACGATTACTGCGGCGATAGCTCCCCTGGCGTCACTCCGGCGCCGCTGGAAGAGACGGGGAGAGAGTCTCCCCCCTTAGGCTTCCTCCTCCATGGCCTCTCCCCATCTAGGGAGAGGTTCTCCCTCTGGTCCTTGGCCGCCATGACTCCCGGAGGGGAGAGAGTCCCTCCAAGATTGGATCTCTCTCTATCTGTTTCTGTCCTATTTTTAATGTTGTTTTCTGGACCATCACCGTTTCTTAAATATTTGAAGATCCATAACTCCGATCGCGCTAAAATATTGAGGGGATTTCTATCGAAAAAATATCTTTCTTGTGGCAGATTAAGGGCCCAACCGACTTAAGGTGTGTTCACAAGCCATCAGGGTGCGACCACCCCCTGGTTGCGCCCTGTTGGCTTGTGATAGCCTCGAGCATCGTGTGGCGTTGATTCTTGTCCCACAAATCACATATATTCCAAAAAATCTCCGTAAACTTTTATCGCATTTGGAGTCTGTTTGATATGATTTTCTGTGCAACAAAAACACAAAATAAAAACATGAACTAGCACTGGGCACTAGATAAGTAAGTTAGTCTCAAAAAATAATATACATTGTTGCCAAAAGTATACGAAAGTTGTAGAATATTGGCATGAATACTTCAAAAATTATCTATACATTGAAGACGTATCACCATCTCCAAGCTTAATTCCTGCTCGTCCTCGAGTAGGGAAATGATAAAATAAATAATTTATGAAGTGCAAAATGCTAGCATAGTGTAGAAGTTTGATCAATGTTACTTCCGATCACCTTTTATAGCATCATAAAACATCAACTCTTTTCTCATATAACTTCTCATGATTAAGTAACAAGCTATTCACATGTTAATGTATACACCATAAACTTTTTTGAAAACTAGCAAACTATGTTTTCAGTCATCAAACAATTACAATTCATCTTACTTTCAGGAAGGGTCTATTTAATACGTTTGAGTTAGGAAATTCCACATACTCAACTATCATTTAGTCTTCTATGATTGCTGACACTCAAGGCATACATTTAGAAGCAGTTTCAATCCACCTGCCAAATTATTTATCTGAGGGATAATGTCAACAATAATGAATCATGATGACCTATATCCAACTGGATATATATGCCTGAATCTTTTCCCACCACATGATGCTTGCCACCTAAAGAATTAATAGATTGGAATAGGGATTAAGTGTCATGCCCAAGATGCGCGCTTAACCATATTAAGACACGAGGGCCTCGACAGGGATAGAGGTGCATCTCACTGTTTCCAAGTACAGTATCATTACATACATTTGGGAAGAGAAGAGTATATGAGTTGGCTTACACTTGCCACATGCTAAATTACAATTCCACACAATTTATTCAAAACATGAATACAAAGGCAGGGTCCGGCTGCAGATGGAAACAAACAATAAAATGATGCAATGACATCGGCTTGCTAGCCCAAAGATCTCGACCACGACCACTCTACTCATCTGGATATGCGACGTACATCCTGCCACGCTCCTCGTCATACTCCCACTGGAGCTGCGTCACATCATCTAGCACGATCTCATCTATACCTGCACCTGGATTGTTGTAGTAATCTGTGAGCCACGGGGACTCAGCTATCTCGCGCCCGGGTACCGAGACTATTCAAGCTTATCGGTTGGAAGGGGATATGTGTTTAGCTTGCAACAACACTAAGCATTTATGGTGGCTAATCTTAAGAGAAGATGAAAGTAAATATGTGGTGTACATTAAACGAGCAAGAACTAGAGTGACCTCTAAGAGATCTGAACACCTACTTACGTCATACATAACCCCACCGTGTTCTCTCTCGGTTCATGTTCACGAGCAAAGACGATCATAGTTACTGACACAATTGGTGTATTTTATTAGAGTTTACTTCAAGTTAACTATACCCGGATTTCAAACAAATATCCAAGTTGCCACATAACCGCGGGCACGGCTTTCCGAAAGTTTTAACCCTACAGGAGTGCTCCAACTAGTCCATCATAAATTAACCACACTTCGCAGGAATAACCTCGACCATGGATCTCGTGAACATCCTTGGCAACTCCAAAGGAATTCCGACACCTTGAGATAGCCCGAAAAAAGTCATAGTTCCACACGCAAGCCACTCGAGAAAGGTAAAACAAGTCCAACAAGACCACCCGACGTGTCAACGAACCCGATAAGAGCCGCGTATCTCGTTCTCAGGACACGACTGGATAAGCTAGTGTACGATGGCCTGATAGAAATCTCCCTAGTTGCCTTGGGTTGGCCCCAGACAGTGCACTAGTTTGGACCAACACTCATGAGGAGCACTGGCCCCGGGGTTGATTAATTATCCACGGGGTTGCAAAGCCCTATGCAAATTTTATTAAGTTGTTTAAGCAAAAAGTATCGATGTTGGTTCTTGTGAGACAAGTTTTAATCTCAACCGAATAATCAAGGGGTCCCCATAACAACCCAGAGCATGTTAGGAGCGCAAAATATGGAAACATAACACCGGTAACAAGAAACTATGGCGGTAAAAGTGGAACAAAACACCGAGCAAAAGGCCAAGCCTTCCTACCAAGATATATATGTGCATTAAATTAAATAGCAGATAATATTGTGATATGCCAAATCCATGTTATCACATGGATACAACCTGCACCTACAACTAAGAATGCAATAAGAGGGGCTGAGCAGCGGTAACTTAGCAAAACAAGGTTTGCTAGGAT
Source organism: Hordeum marinum (assembly GCA_022496015.1). Classification (NCBI taxonomy): domain Eukaryota; kingdom Viridiplantae; phylum Streptophyta; class Magnoliopsida; order Poales; family Poaceae; genus Hordeum; species Hordeum marinum. The sequence continues at coordinate 306,653,150 of CM039678.1, read as the reverse complement.
GTGGAAGGTTTAGAGGCTATCATGGCAATGTAGGAGGCTTGACATTCAAGTGGTAGGTAACGCATATGTAACGATAAGATCAAAAGATCTAGCAAAGAAAATATAGTGTCGGGATCCGGATACGATCATCTTGCCTATTGGTTCTTCAGAGGGACAAAGAGCAGGGTCCTCGTAGTGCTACTCTCATGGATCCTCGTACTCAGGTTCAACACTCGCGTCTACTCAAGAGAAACTGCAACAATAAACAACCAACCAAGGTGCAATGCACAAACAAGATGATGCATGATTCATTTGAAGTATTTACCATGGCAATCCTAAACTAGTCATGTTTCTCATGCAATAGTTTAGTTATTTACAATTCTGGACAACACCTCATGTCAAGTTATTTAAACATACATGATCATGGCAAATATGGATGCTTCCTACGAAATCGATACAAATGCATATGTAGAACGTAGGAAACGGAGTTACGGTTCTCACGCTACGCTCATGACAAGTTACGAAGGAAAAACACAAGACAATGAAGGCCATGGGCTATTCCTTGGCATCCCAAGGTAGCCATTGGTTAGGCAATGAAAAGCCAACCACAATAGATTCAAAGACCAAGCAATCCCATGGAGCATAGCTCTCACAAGTCACAAAAAACTAAAACAAACAATCTACCTCAAAAAAGCAACACAGCAACTTTCACAGCAAGTAACTAGAGCTACATGAAGTCTCCAATGACAAACAAGGCATTTACAGAAACTACATAACATGCTTATCAAATCATCGAACTACACAACCTGGAAAGGAGGCACATATCAATAAGCATGAAGCTCACAACTTGGCATGATGAAACAGATTCTAGGGACTTAGAGAAAATAACAGTTTTTCTGGAATCTAAGTTAAGCTCGTAGCAAATTTCAGCAGAAACTAATGGTGATAGAGACCACCTCATGGCATGAAAATTAACAAGATGATAGAGGGCAACATCTACTTCAAAACACTAGCACTGAGCTTGAGGTAATTCTCAACATTTCACTTGGTAGCATCCACTCTTCATGGCATAAAAATATTAACAGATTCTCAGACTTAGAAATATTTAGCATGTTTGAAAACAGCAACATTTTAGTAGCCACTTTAGAGCATGGTTCCCACTTATATACAAGTTTAACATGACAAAAGTAAATACCATGGCATTCTACTCATCAAAGGCTACCATTTTCATGTTGACACAATTATCATAACATGCATGAATTAAATATAACTAAAATGACAAAATGACACTTTGAGACAAAATGACATTTTGTCAAACTTGCTCAAATGACCAAACAAGTTACACCAATGAATCCCTTTGGTGATTCTACCCCAAAATCATATATCACACTCATATGTTTGTATGGAGGAACATGGCAAAACACTTGATAGCAAAATGCCCATCATTCCTATAAGTGAAAAGTTACTAAAAATGCTCATGTCATAAATGCACATAACCAGATTTGGAAATATACCAGAAATAGTAATTCCTATCTATAACACAAACAAAACACACACAAAAATAAAAGAAAAACAACTAATAGGAGGGGGACCCACCTGGCATACTCACCAGGGTCCCCTAGTGGATGACAAGTGGGGCCAAGGCCCACTTGTCATACACTCACAAGCCCACATACACACATACACACATGCTACACATACTCACACATACACTGGATCAGGCCAGCCACACCAGATCCACACACATACCCACCACACGCAGGCACACACACTCACATACCACGACAACACCAGATCCGGCTGTGGCCGCACCAGATCTTAGCACAGCAAACACCGGATCCATCCAATGAAATAAAAGAAACAAAAAGGAGGGAGCTGGGATTCGATCCCACGACCGATCGGTCATTCCCCGAGTCGATCACCACTATGCTACCATCGAACGTCTGCACATAGAGGGTCCTCGCTAATTAACTACTATGCGTGCTGGCTTAACCTGACGAAACTGAAGCTACGCGACAGCGGCAAGAAATAGCTGCAGAGGCGAGCATAGGGGAGGTCTCCGGCGAGGGAGAACCCCAGCGCGGATGTAGGTCCCTAGGGAACCATCCCCATGGCGAGGGAGCGGCGGCACAGAGCAGGAGGCACGCGACTGTTTCTCACTGCATCCGAAATTCAGAGTACGCGGAGCACCGGGAGCACGCCGGAGGCACGATGCTAGCGAGCGCTATGGGCGGCCAACAACTACGAGGGGGCAAGGAGGAGGAGAGGGCAGTACCTCCTCTACCTTGGCACAAAGAAGACGTCGGGGACGCGGCTGACAGGAGGCGACGAAACGAAGAAGTCCGGCATTGCTGCTGTGCCGAGACTGCAGGAGGAAGACGGCGTTGAAGACGCTGCTTCGGGCTCGCAGACGTCGCATGCGAAGACGAGGAAGACAGCGGGGAGTCTACTCGCACGATTGACGTGACGGGGAGGAAGAAGACGAGGCGGGGACTACCTTCGTGCACTGGCTATTGCTCGGCTGGAGCACGACGCACACGACGACGGTATGCGCTTGGCTACCTTACCTGGCGGCGGCTCGGCGAGGACAAGGGGGAAATGGAGCGAGGGGACGAGCTTGGGCATGCAGGACAACTTAAAAGGAGCAGGGGAGCGGCGTGGGCTGTCAAATCGACGAGCCGGTCGACGTGGCTTCTACTGATGCCCTGCCGTACAGGACGACGAACGTGCACGCGTGAGGGGGGCGGCTGGGCTGCACTTAGCTGCTGCTGGGCCGCTACGGGGAGGAGGGAGCCCACCTAGTTCTCTCTCTCGCAGGACATCATGTTTTCTTTTAAGAAAAATATTAAAACAAGAAAAGGCCCTCAGAGAAAAAGAAAAGGGTTTGTGTAAAACAAAAATACTTTGACTTTGAAAAATAATAAGCCCCATTTAAATAAAATAAAGAGAAGATTTTTAGGACAAGTAAATTTACACATATTTATAATAACCTGAAATCTGCTGCTTTGTTAATTATATTTGAAAACCAGAAACTCAAAGAACAATCTTGAGATAAAACAAAATATGTATTTCAGATTATTTAGAAGAGTGGGAACATTAATGCAGAATTTTTACAACACAACGATTTTGACAAGTTCAATTGAATTGAATAGGGAGAGAAGGGAGATCTTTTAAAATGGGAGGAAAAGAGCAACACTCCAACAAGGCACAAACCAACACCCACATCACAAGATATACTAACACCTCACAACATTTGTCACATGGAAGCACACCACAAAATATATGCATGACATGATGATGAGATGACATGATGCATGATGCATGAGATGAAATGGCAAAGAGCAACAACATATAATTAAACTCATGACAACAAGGTCCACATAGGTACATGGCCATAAATGGCAGGGGCAGTACTTGGGCTGTCACATGAACATTATTGAATCTTGCATAAAAGTAAATGTAGAAATACATAAAAGTAAAAGATAGGCTCTTCGTAGAGGGAAGCAAAGGTTGTCATGCAATTTTTATTTTTGGATGTGCAATCTCTTAGTGAAAAGGAACATCACTTTATATTGCCCCTTGTGATAGCAAACTTTATTACGCAGTTCGTCGCTTTTATTTCTTTGCCATCACAAGATTATACAAATATTATTTCCCCATACAATAAAGATCATACATGTTTAGGAGCATTTTTATTGCTTTGTGCACCGATGACGACTTACTTGAAGCATCTTATTCAATCCATAGGTAGGTATGGTGGACTCTCATGGCAGGAAACTAGGTTTAAGAGTTATGGATGCACAAGTAGTATCTCTACTTCATGCAAATTTTTGGGTAGAAAAACATCCTAAAGGAAGCACCACATGTTAGAGGATCCGGGACAATATAACTACTATGTGAATATAAGTAAACATAACCATTACATTGTCTTCCTTGTCCAACGCCAACTACTTGATCAAGTTTGAAAATAATTAATGAGGGCCCACAATCATAGAAGACGTCCAAGATAGTATATTTATATGTGAAATCTCTCTTCTTTCAATATTCTTTCATGAATTATTCAAGTGACCAATGCCATTCTACTACCTCCAGTAAATTTTATTGCTACTCTTAGTATGTGAAGTCACTACTCCCCATGGGACAAGCATATGAAGTGATGCGGAGCATCCTATGAGCACCACCATGGACACATCACCAACACCTCAAGCCACAAAAGGCCCCATGACAAGATCTCGTGCACGTGCCATTACAAGAGAGGTGACATCTCTCCTTTATGATGATTCCTCCTTTAACGCTATTGGAACGTGGATGCTACCTCAAGTGGATACACTTTGTGTGCTTAGGTACCAAGATGGAGGAAGGGAGCAAGAGGGACACCAAGAGCAAGGAGAAGGACAAGCAACAGCCCAGGAATTAGGGGTACAACTAGTGCACCACCGATCAACCACCAATGCTCGGTACAACCGGTCTACCACCGCCCACAACATGTTGGGGAACGTTCCATGGGAAACAAAAAAATTCCTACGCACACACAATATCTATCCATGGTGATGAGCATCTATGAGAGGGAGAGTGGATCTACATACCCTTGTAGATCGCTAAGCGGGAAGCGTTAAGGAATGCGGTTGGTGTAGTCAAATGTCTTCGAGATCCAAATCGCTGAGCGTCCCGCGATCACGTCGCAATCACATCGCGATCCGTCCCGAGATCCAATCACGATCATGGTCCTTTCGATCTAGCGCCGAATGGACGGCACCTCCGCATTCAGCACACGTACAGCTCGATGACGATCTCCGCCTTCTTGATCATGCAAGAGGGAGCGGAGAGGTAGATGAGTTCTCTCGCAGCGCGACGATGTTGCGGTGATGGTGGTAGAGCTATTCCAGTAGGGCTTCGCCTAAGCACCGCTGAAAACCGATCTAGAGGAGAGGCAACACATGGCTGCTTTTCTTTGTCTCAAAACCCTCAAAACCTCTACTATATATAGGAGGAGAGAGGGAGGAGGCTGGCGCACAAGGGCCAGCCCTTTGGCCCCTTGCGCAAGGAGGAGAAGAGGAATGCTCCTCCAATCCTAGTAGGATTAGGACTCCTTCCTTATTTAGCCTTTTTGCCTTTTTCCACCTTTTTTCTCTTTAGGCTTTTCTTACCAGTCACATGGGCCCTTGGTGGGACTTCCACCAGCCCACTAAGGGCTTGTATTCATCCTCCCACAGCCCATGTAGCCTCTTGGGTCGAAATACCCCTCCCGATGGTCCCCCGGTACACTACCAGCACTCTCGGTACACTACCGATGAGCACGAAACTTTTGCAGTGACCTAAATAGGACTTCCTATATATCAGTCTTTGACTTCGGACTATTCCGGAACTCCTCATGATGCCCAGGATCTCATCTGGGACTCCGAGCAACCTTCGGTCACCATCATACATAGCTCTATACTACCGAAACATCAGCGAACCTTAAGTGTGCTGACCCTGCAGGTTCGAGAACTATGTAGACATGACCGAGACACCTCTATGGTCAATAACCAATAGCGGGACCTGGATGCCCATATTGGTTCCTACATATTCTACGAAGATCTTTATCGGTCGAACCTCTATGTCAAGGATTCAGTTAATCCCGTATGATGTTCCCTTTGTTCTTCGGTATGTTACTTGCCCGAGATTCGATCATCGGTATCTCCATACCTAGTTCAACCTCGTTACCGGCAAGTCTCTTTACTCGTTGCGTAATACAAGATCCCGTGACTAACACTTAGTCACATTGCTTGCAAGGCTTGTTGTGTTGTATTACCGAGTGGGCCCTCAGATACCTCTCCGTCACACGGAGTAACAATTCCCGGTCTTGATCCATGCCAGCCCAACAGACACCCTCGAAGATACCTGTAGTGTACCTTTATAGTCACCTAGTTACGTTGCGACGTTTGATACACAGAAGGCACTCTTCCGGTGTCAGTGAGTTGCATGATCTCATGGTCATAGGAATAGATACTTGACATGCAAAAAACAGTAGCAATAAACTGACACGATCATATGCTACGTTTGTATTTTGGGTCTTGTCCATCACACCATCCTCCTAATGATGTGATCCCGTTATCAAATGACATCTCATGTCCATGGCTAGGAAACCTTAACCATCTTTGATCAACGAGCTAGTCTATTAGAGGCATACTAGGGACCTGGTTTTGTCTATGTATCCACACATGGATCTAAGTCTCCGATCAATACAATTATAGCATGGATAATAAACGATTATCATGAACAAGGAAATATGATAATAACTAATTTATTATTGCCTCTAGGGCATATTTCCAATAGTCTCCAACTTGCACTAGAGTCAATAATCTAGTTCACATCACCATGTGATTCGCATTGTTACGAATCTAACACCCAATGAGTTCTGGGGCTCAATCACGCTTTGCATGTGAGAGAGGTCTTATAGTCAATGGGTATGCGACATTCAGATCCGTGTGTACTTTGCTAATCTCTATGTCAAACTGTAAACACTGCTACCACACTCCACTTGGTATTATTCCAAATGGCTGCTCCAGTATACGTATCCAGATTGCTACTACGAGTCATCCGGATTGGTGTTAAAGCTTGCATCGACGTAACTCTTTACGACGAACTCTTTATCACCTCCATAATCGAGAAACATCTCCTTAGTCTTTTAGTTACTAAGGATAATCTTGACTACTGTCCAGTGATCCACTCCTGGATCACTCTTGTTCCCCTTGACGGACTCATGGCAAGGCAAACATAGGTGCGGTACACAGCATGGCATACTATACAGAGCCTATGGCGAAGGCATAGGGGACGACGTTCATCCTTTCTCTTTCTTCTGCCGTTGTCGAGCTTTGAGTCTCACTCAACTTCACACCTTACAAATGTGGTGAGAACCCTTTCTCTGACTGATCCATTTTGAACTCTTTCAAAATCTTGGCAAGGTATGTACTCATTGAAAGTCTCATCAAGAATCTTGATCTATCTCTATAGATCTTGATGTTCAACAATTAGGTAGCTTTATCCAAGTCTTCCTTTGAAAATCACTTTTCAAACAACCATTTATGCTTTCCAGAAATTGTACATTATTTCCGATCAACAATATCTCATCCACATATACTTATGATAAATTCTATAGTGCTCCCACTGACTTTATTGTAAATACAAGTTTCTCGTACACTTTGTATAAACTACAAAACTTTGATCACCTTATCAAAGTGTATATTCCAACTCCGAGTTGCTTGTTCTAGCCCTTAGATGGATTGCTGGAGGTCGCACACCTTTTAGCATCCTTAGGACTGACAAAACCTTCTGGTTGTATCACATACAACCTTTCCTCAAGTAAACTCTTAAGGAAATGATGTTTCGTCATCCATCTGCCAGATTTCACAATTGAAAAATGCAACAACTGCTAACATAATTCCAACGGATTTTAGCCTCGCTATGAGTGAGAAAGTCTCATCGCAGTCAACTCTTTGAACTTGTCGGAAACTTCTTTGTGACAAGTCGACCTTTATAAATGGTGACATTTACCATCAGTGTCTGTCTTCATCTCAAAGGTCCATTTGTACTCGACGACCTGCCGTCCAACGAGCAAGTCTACCAAAGTCTATACTTGGTTTTCATACATGGATCCTTTCTCGGATTTCATGGCCTCTAACCATTTGTCAGAATCCAGGCCCATCATCGCTTCTCCATATCTCGTAATTTCATCGTTGTCCAACAACATGACCTCCAAGACAGGGTTGTCGTACCACTCAGGAGCGGTACACATCCTTGTCGACCTACGAGGTTCGATAGTAACTTGACTCGAAGCTTCATGATCATCATCATTTACTTCCTCTTCAACTGAGGTAGGTTCCATAGAAACATCTTTCTGCGCTGCGCTACTCTCTGGTTGAAACAAAGGTTCAACAACCTCATCAAGTGCTATCTTCCTCCCACTCAATTCTCTCGAGAGAAACTTTTTCTTGGGAAAGGACCCGTTTTAGCAACAAAGACTTTGCACTTGGATCTGAGATAGAAGGTATACCCAACTGTTCTTAGGGTATTCCATGAAGATGCATTTGTCCGCTTTGGGTTCGAGCTCATTAGGTGAAAACCTTTTTTCACATAAGCGTCGCGGCCCCAAACAATAAGAAATGACAGCTTAGGTTTCTATCAAACCATAGTTCAGACAATGTCATCTCAACGGATTTAGATGGTGCCCTATTTAAAGTGAATGTAGTTGTCTCTAACGCATAACCCCAAAACTATAGTAGCAAAACGATAAGAGACATCATAGCATGCACCATATCCAATAGAGCACGACTATGATGTTCGGACACACCATCACACTATGGTGTTCCAGGTGGCATGAGTTGTGAAACAATTTTCACATTGTCTAAAGTTGTATGCAAAACTCGTAACTCAGATATTCATCTCTACGATCATATTGTAGACATTTTTATCTTCTTGTCACGATGATCTTAAACTTCACTCTGAATTTGCTTGAACTTTTCAAACGATTGAGACTTGTGTTTCATTAAGTAAATATACCCATATATACTCAAATCATTAGTGAAGGTAAGAAACTAACGATATCCACTTCATGCTACAACACTCATTGGACCGTATACATCAACATGTATCATTTCCAATAAGTCAATTGCTTGTTCCGGAAAACGGGGTTTTAGTCATGTTGTCCAAGAGGCATGGTCTGCAGGTCTCAACCGATTCAAAATCGAATGAGTCCAAAGATCCATCAGCATGGAGTTTCTTCATGCGATTTATACCAATATGACATTTAGCGGCAGTGCCACATGTATGTGGTACTATCATTATTAACTTTGTATCTTTTGGCATCAATGTTATGAACATATGTATTACTACGATCAAGATTCAACAAACCATTCTCATTGGGTGCATGACCATTGAAGGTATTATTCATGTAAACAGAATAACCATTATTCTCTAACTTAAATGAATAACCATGTTGCAATAAACACGATCTAATCACGTTCATGCTCAACGCAAAACACCAAATAACATTTATTTAGGTTCGTCACTAATCCCGAAGGTAGAGAGAGCGTGCGACGTTGATCACATCAACTTTGAAACATTTCCAACACACATCGTCACGTCACACTTAGCTAGTCTCTGTTTATTCCGTAGCTTTTACTTTGAGTTACTAACATTTAGCAACCGAACCGGTATCCAATACCTAGGTGCTACTAGGAGTACTAGCAAGGTACACATTAATAAAACATATATCAAATATACTTCTGTCAATGTTGCCAGCCTTCTTATCTACCAAGTATCTAGGGTTGTTCCGCTTCAGCGACCGCTCTCCTCATAATAGAAGCACTTAGTCTCGGGTTTGGGTTCAACTTTGGGTTGCTTCACCGGAGCAGCAACTGACTTGCCATCCATGAAGTTTCCCTCCTTGCCCTTGCCCTTCTCGAAACTAGTGGTTTTACTAACCATCAACACTTGATGCTCCTTCTTGATTTCTACCTTCGCGGTGTCAAACATCGCAAACAGCTCAGGGATCATCATTTCCATCCCTGGCATAATTACAGTTCATCACGAAGTTCTAGTAACTTAGTGATAGTGACTGAGAGAACTATATCAATCACTATCTTATCTGGAAGATCAACTCCCACTTGATTCAAGCGATTGTAGCACCCAGACAATCTGAGCACATTCTCAATGATTGAGCTATTCTCCTTCATCTTGCAGGCAAAGAATCTTGTTGGAGATATCATATCTCACAACATGGGCACGAGCCTGAGATCCCAATTTCAGCTCTTAGAACATCTCATATGTTCCGTGACGTTCAAAACGTTTTGGAGCCTCAATTCTAAGCCGTAATGCATGACACACATAACTATCAAGTAGTCATTGGAACGTGCCTATCAGATGTTAACAACATCTACATATGACACTAGAGGGGGTGGCGCATCGAGTGATGCATTAAGGACATAAGCCTTCTGTGTAGAAATGAGGACAATCCTCAGATCACGGACCCAGTCCACAATATTGCTAACATCATCTTTCAACTCTATTTCTATAAGACCATATAAATTCAAGGGAGCTACAGCGTGAGCTAGTAATCTACAACATAATTTGCAAAGACACTACTGACTATGTTCATGATAATGAGTTCAATTAATCATATTACTTAAGAACTCCCACTCAAATTGACATCCCTCTGGTCATTCGAGTGATAAATGATCCAAATTCACCAACTCAAGTCCGATCATCACGTGAGTTGAGTTGGTTTCAATGGTGAACATCATCATGTTGATCATATCTGCTATATGACTCATGTTCAACCTTTCGGTCTCTTGTGTTCCGAGGCCATGTCTGTACATGCTAGGCTCGTCAAGTTTAACCCGAGTGTTCCGCATGTGCAACACTAGCTTGCACCCGTTGTATGTGAATGTAGAGTCTATCACACGCGATCATCACGTGGTGTCTCGACCCGACAAACTTTCGCAACGGTGCACACTCAGGGAGAACACAATTTATCTTGAAATTTAAGTGAGGGATCACCTTATAATGCTACCGTTGTCCCAAGCAAAACAAGGTGCATAAAAGGATTAACATCACATGCAAATCATAAGTGACATGATATGGCCATGAACTTGTGCTTTTGATCTCCATCATGAAAGCACCGGCATGATCTCCATCGTCACCAGCATGACACCATGATCTCCATCAACGTGTCGTCATTGGGGTTGTCGCGCCCACCATGCTTCTACTATTATTACTACCATTTAGCGATAAAGTAAAGCATTACATAGCGTTTAATGATTGACACGTAGGTCATAAAATAATTAAAGACAACCCTATGGCTCCTGTCGGTTGCTGTACTCATCGACATGCAAGTCATGATATTCTATACAAAACATGATAATCTCATACATCACATATGTCTCATCATGTAATTGGCCATATCACACAACAACATACCCTGCAAAAACAAGTTAGACGTCCTCTAATTGTTGTTGCATGTTGTACGTGGCTGCTACAGGTATCTAGCCAGAACAATTCTCACCTACGCAAAACCAAAACGGTGATACATAAGTTGCTTTTCAACCTTGTCAAGGACCCCCTTTGTCAAATCTGATCCAACTAAAGTAGGAGAAACAAACACCCGCCAACCATCTTTGTGCAACGAGGTTACACGTCAGTCGATGGAACCAGTCTCTCGTGCAACGAGTAAGGTTGGTCCGGGCCGCTTCATCCCACAATACCGCTGAACCAAAACACGACCAAGGGAGGAAGCAATCTAAGCATCAACGCCCACAAACTCTTTGTGTTCTACTCGAGATCTCATCTACACATAGACCTAACTCACGATGCCACTGTTGGGGTATGTTGCATGGGAAACAAAAAAAATCCTACACACACGCAAGATCTATCCATGGTGATGAGCATCTACGAGAGGGAGAGTGGATCTACATACCCTTGTAGATTGCTAAGCAGTAAGCGTTAAGAAACGTGGTTGGTGTAGTCAAACGTATTCGTGATCCAAATTGCCGAGCATCCCGCGATCTCATCACGATCCGTCCCGCGATCCAATCACGATCATGGTCCTATCGATCTAGCGCCGAACGGACGACACCTCTGTGTTCAACACACGTACAACTCGATAACGATCTCCGCCCTCTTGATCCTTCAAGAGGGAGCGGAGAGGTAGATGAGTTCTCCAGCAGCGCGACGGCGTTGCGGCGATGGTGGTGGAGCTATTCCAGCAGGGCTTCGCCTAAGCACCGCTGAAAACCAATCTAGAGGAGAAACTACAATCTAGAGGAGAGGCAACACGTGGCTGTTTTTCTTTGTCTCAAAACCCTCAAAACCTCTACTATATATAGGAGGAGAGAGGGAGGAGGCTGACGCACAAGGGCCATCCCTTTAGCCTCTTGCGCAAGGATGAGAGGAGGAATCCTTCCTCCAATCCTAGTAGGACTAGGACTCCTTCCTTATTCAGCCTTTTTGCCTTTTTACCACCTTTTTCTCTTAGGGCTTTTCTTCCCAGCCGCATGGGCCCTTTGTGAGACTTCCACCAGCCCACTAAGGGCTGGTATTCATACTCCCACAGCCCATTTAGCCTCTTGGGTCGAAATACCCCTCCCGATGGTCCCCCGGTACACTACCGATACTCCCGGTACACTACCGATGAGCACGAAACTTCTTCGGTGACCAAAACAGGACTTCCTATATAACAATCTTTACCTCTAGACTACTCCGGAGCTCCTCATGACACTCAGGATCTCATCTGGGACTTCAAGCAACCTTCGGTCACCACCATACATAACTCTATACTACCGAAACGTCACCGATCCTTAAGTGTCCAGACCCTGTGGGTTCGAGAACTATGTAGACATGACCGAGACACCTCTATGGTCAATAACCAATAGCGGGACCTAGATGACCATATTGGTTCCTACATATTCTAAGAAGATCTTTACCGGTCGAACCTCTATGTCAAGGATTCAGTTAATCCTGTATGATGTTCCCTTTGTTCTTCGGTATGTTACTTGCCCGAGATTCGATCGTTGGTATCTCCATACCTAGTTCAACCTCGTTACCGGCAAGTCTCTTTACTCGTTTCGCAATACAAGATCCCATGACTAACACTTAGTCACATTGCTTGCAAGGCTTGTTGTGATGTTGTATTACCGAGTGGGCCCTGAGATACCTCTCCGTCACATGGAGTAACAAATCCCAGTCTTAATCCATGCCAACCCAACAGACACCCTCGGAGATACCTGTAGAGTACCTTTATAGTCACCCAGTTACATTGCGACGTTTGATAGAAACAAGGCACTCTTCCGGTGTCAGTGAGTTGCATGATCTTATGGTCATACGAACAGATACTTGACATGCAGAAAATAGTAGAAAAAAACTAACACGATCATATGCTACGTTTGTAGTTTGGGTCTTGTCCATCACACCATTCTCCTAATGATGTGATCCCGTTATCAAATGACATCTCATGTCCATGGCTAGGAAACCTTAACCATCTTTGATCAACGAGCAAGTCTATTAGAGGTATACTAGGGACATGGTTTTGTCTATGTATCCACACATGCATCTAATTCTCTGATCAATACAATTATAGCATGGATAATAAACGATTATCATGAACAAGGAAATATGATAATAACTAATTTATTATTGCCTCTAGGGCATATTTCCAACACAACCGCTACCACCATGGCCAGGATTCTATTATGGAGCGGTTCAAGACCGGTACTTCCCCGGTTGTACTAGTTGATGCCTAAATACCGGTACAACCAGTCCAACCTCCGGTGTAACCGGCCTTCCTACGCGCAGGGATGGGCCTGGGGCCGATGTATCTCCCTCTCATATAGCATTTTGTGACTAGCACTATATATACTCCATCCCCTCCTCGTTTCTAGGGTTAGCTAATGTTTTGACTAGAGCTTAGCTCCATTACTTGCCCTCTCTTGAGGAGTTGATCTCCTTGTGTAGAAGATCCAAGTGATGCCAAGGCCTGTCCTTAGGGAAGATGCCTCGTGGATTCAAGGCCCCTCCTTCCAGAGTGGGAGATCTAGTACCGCTACTTGTATCGTTGTTTGGCTTGTGGATCTCGTTGCTCCTGTGCTATCGTGAATCTAGTGGATGTGTAATCGTGTTTGCCCTTAGTGTTTCCTTCTCGTTCTTCCTCGTGTTCTTCGTGTTCCTCATGAATCCCCCTCCAAATCGTGAAAGATTGACCCACACGGACTTGCCTCGTATCATATTGGTATCATGAGCCACGTTGATCACGAATTTGGAGTCCCCCATTGTTTTCTAGCCAATTTTTGCTTTGTTTTGACCTAATTTCAAAAATCTCCACAAAAATAGCCATACCAAATTTTCTTGGATTCGTTGGATTTGAGAAGATTTTGTTGATTGTGATCCATGGTTTCAGTTGTGGATAAGTGGATCTAGCTTTGCACCATCATCTCCATCGTTTTCCTCCGCAAAATCGCCCAAATTTTTCTTCCCCCACGATTTTGGACCTACAGTTTTGCCACGAGGGTACAACCGCCCGGTCGACCGGTACAACCACTAATCCCCCCAGGAGCGGTACAACCGCCTGCTCTAGTGGTACAATCGCTAATTCCCAGGAAGTCCTGGAGTGGTACAACTGACGATCCCAAGCGGTACAACCGCTCACCCCTAGTTTCAGCTTTTTTGATTCGCTCTTTCACCCATTTTCTTTCGCAAACCATCTGCGTTTGAGATTTTGAGTCACGATCCCCGCCACTTCCTAAGGTGTTTAGCTAATTAGGAATGGTTCTTCATCGATGTCACCGCTCATCATCGCCCCGGAACGTCGCCAACTAACTCTTCATTGACACTGCACCGCAAGCAAGGATGGTAGCCGCAACGACACTCTTGACTTACCCTTGCCATTGCATTGTCACCCCTAGCCTATTTGTTTTACTTGCCTATCGAGACTAGCCATTGAGTATTGCCGGGCCATGCTACTTTTGCACATTAGTGATACATACTCCGCATAGCTACAATTGCATGCATACACATCTTAGTATCATCTCTTGTGTTACAAAGTACCCGCATACATAATTGCTACCTTGGTATGCATGTCCCGCATAGTGACAATCCAAACATCATTTCTAAAGGAAAGAAAAGTGAAGATTTTAAGCAATGTTAAAAGATCAATAGCATATCATACTTCATCACTTTGGATCACTTGAGTGAGTAACTCGTGCCGCATACACAGCAAGTCAGGAATAGAAAGACGACACATTTTTGTCTCTTATAGGTTGTGCATAAGTTCGTATCATGCCCATTAGAGAAATCGTGCTACCGTGTCTCTAGAGTTGTGCAACAAGAGCGTTTTTCGTGTATTCCACGTTTTGAGCTCACTTTTGGTTGCACAACCCCACTTTTCTATTACGTGTGTGTGTTTCCGAGTTCACCCATTGCTATTGATTCACATTGTCTTACTTGCTTACTTGCAGATTTTTCTCAACTTTATTGCATCATATTCTTGAATTGGTTGAAATTTTGTGACACCATCCTAACCAAGCTACTCCATAAGAATTACCTTTGTAGGTGCGAGAAGGGCAAACTTGGTACGAGTTCTACTATTTCCATGATTTCACATTGAGTGATTGATCCTCTTCTCAAGCTTCAGAACGGTATTTGGTATTGTGTTTCCCATTCTTCCACTTATATATACTTGAGTATCATGGATAGGAACACTATGACAAACCCGACATTTGAGGAGCACGACGATGACGCAAACAACTACATCACCAAACAACAATTCTTCGCCGCACAAAAGGGAATGCACCAAGCACATGATGTTATCACGGACCGCATCGAGCACCTCGCCACCAACATACGTGAATCCGAGGAGCGGACGCGGGACTTCATGACAATGCAAATGGACGAGCTCTGCGCTTTTGTGGTGATCGTGCATCATCCACTTCTACATCTACTAGCCGACGCACCGCAAGTCAACACTCATCCGAGGACTCCTCCGGCAAAAGCCCTCCTCCTCGAGCTCGACCACAACAACGTGACGCGCGTTGCCTCTCTCAAGACACAAGCAAGCCTTTTCATGATGAGCCAAAAGGTCGACATCACGAGCATGACTACTGTTACCAACAAGATCAAGATGACTACGAGCAAGATCGCCTACGTCTCCACTGTGAAGAAGACATGTGCCGTGACGAGCAAGCACGAGAGGCACAACGGGCGCTCTGTGACGCAACCTATGCTGTGCAAGAACGAAACCGTCTAGCTTGTGAGGAACAAGAAGCTCTACGTCGAGAACGCCAAGAAGAAGAAGCACGTCAATAGGATCACCAAGAACGCCATCAATGGGTGCAACCACGACGTCAACAACACCCAAGGCAAGAGGAGCAACACATTGATGAGCTCGGCCCAAGGCAAGCGCAAGAACAACATGACAACAATGCCCCTCCTCGACAAGATGCGCAACCTCAAGCAAATCCCATTGACCATGCGCCAAGGCAAGGATATCGCAATCACAACAACAATGAGGAAAATCGCTTTGGCAAGCTCAAGTTCACCAAGCCCAAGTTCTCCGGAAGCAACGATCCCGAAGACTACCTCTCTTGGGCCCTCAAGGTCGAAAAAAAAATCTGGTTGCACAACTATGAAGAAGACAAGAAGATTGCCATGGCCACCCTTGAGTTTCAAGATTACATGCTCATTTGGTGGGAACAAGTGATTGAGCGACGAAGAGAAAGACGTGAACCTCCAATCACAACTTGGGAACAAATGAAAGAACGCATGAGAGCGCGATTTGTCCCAATACACTATTATCGCGATCTCTTCAAGAAGCTCCAACCACTCAAGCAAGGCACCAAGTCCATGGAAGAGTACTACCAAGAGATGGAGATGGCTATGATAAGAGAAAATGTGAAGGAGGGCGATGAGCAAACTATGGCACGTTTCATGAATGGACTCAATTACCAAGTCAAGAAAATTGTGGATTTCCAACCCTACTCAAACTTGCTCGAGCTCGTGCACCAAGCCACGAAGGAGGAACATCAAGTTCAAGAAGACTACAACTACTCTAGGCCCTCCTACAAGACCTACGGTGCAACTACACATGATAATCCAACTACGTCTCCTTCCATAAGAACCCCCACGACAAAAGATGACAAGTCGTCTTCAACATCATGCAACGCACCTACAAGCAAGGCAAGAGCGTCATCCTCTACTCCAAACCGGATGACGTGAAAACGAGATCCATCAAGTGTTTCGCATGCCAAGGCCGCGGCCACAAGATGCATGAGTGTCCCACAAGGCGAACCATGATCCTCCTAGATGACGACTCCTATGACTTCATGAGTGAAGATGAGATGGAAGCTTTGGAACAAGTGGCCATGCACCGGCAAGTCAATGAAGATGAAGACTCTCAAATATTTTGTGACAACGATCTGAGACCCGCTCTCATCGTCTCCAAGGTTTTGACTCTTCAACAACATCAAGGCGAGGACCAATGCTGCCACATCTTCCACACCAAGGCCGGTATCAAAGGGAGATCCGTCAAGGTCACCATCGATGGAGGCAGTTGCCATAATTTGGCAAGTGAGGAACTTTGCTCCAAGTTGCACTTGACCAAGAAAAAGCATCCTCGCCCCTACAAGGTCCAATGGCTAAGCGACTCCAACACAATACAAGTCGACCACACCGTGCAAGTTTCCTTCAAGATTGGTGCTTACGAAGACACCTTGGAGTGTAATGTGGTGCCCATGTCCGTTTGCCACCTCCTCCTTGGGAGACCTTGGCAACTCGACCATGGCGCCATACACAACGGGCACACAAATCAATATAGCTTCAAGATGAAGGGCACCGAATATGTGCTTCGACCCATGAATCCTAGTCAAGTGATCGCCGACAAGCAAGCTTCGTCCCATCATGGAGAGAAAAGTGAGAGAGTGATCCACCTCAAAGCGAGTGAGCGTCACAAGCCAAACTTGAGTGACTCCACGATGAGGGACATGAGTGACCTAGTTATGTTTGCCACCAAACGAGATTTGAGGGATGTGAGTGAGAGCCCATTAACCATCCTTCACTACATGATAGTGTGCAAGGATGATCTTACCCGACCTAACCCTTCACAACATCTTCCTCTTGTGCTTTCTCAATTATTGCAGGAATTCCAAGATGTGTTCCCTGACGAGCTACCTCCGGGACTACCTCCAAAAAGAGGGATCGAACACCGCATTGACCTCATCCCCGGCGTGCCGCTTCCCAACAAGGGTCCCTACCACGTCAATCCCGACGAAAGAAAGGAGATACAAAGGCAAGTCCAAAAACTCCTAGATAAAGGGCATGTTCATGGGAGTTTGAGTCCTTGTGCGGTTCCCGTGATCCTGGTGCCTAAATATGATGGTAGTAAGCATTTGTGTTCCGATTGCTGCCCCATAAATGCTATCACCATTCCCTACTGTCAGCCTATCCCATGCTTAGATGACATGCTAGATGAACTTAGTGGTGCCACTATATTTTCCAAGATAGACTTGAAAAGTGGTTACTACCAAATTCGCATACAAGAGGGTGACGAGTGGAAAACCGCTTTCAAAACCAAATTTGGTCTCTATGAATGGCTAGTGATGCTCATGGGCTTATCCGAAGCACCGGGTACATTCATGCGCATGATGCATCATGTGTTGCGGTCCTAAATTGGGTATTGTGTTGTGGTCTACTTTGATGACATCCTTGTTTTTAGGAAATCTCTAAAACAACATGCCACACATGTTAAAAATGTTTTGCAAACTCTTCGGAAAGAAAAAATTTATGCTAACATGGACCAATGCATTTTTGGTGTGGAAAAAGTTGTTTTCCTAGGATTTGTGGTTTCCTCTAAGAGTCTAAGATTGAAGCAATTAAAAATTGGCCTACACCCACCAACTTGTAACAAGTGCGTAGCTTCTTAGGTCTTACCGGTTTTTACCATCGCTTTGTGAAAGACTTTAGCACTATTGCTACTTCCCTACACACTTTGAGCAAGAAGAATGCACATTTGTTTGGGGACCATCCCAAGACACCGCATTCCATGAACTTAAGAATTTGCTTACTCATGCACCTTTGCTTGCCTTGCCCAATTTTGACAAAACTTTTGAAGTACATTGTCACGCTAGTGGTAATGGCATAAGAGGTGTGCTTATGCAATAAAAGTGCCCAATTGCATATTTTAGTGAGAAACTTTCTGGCGCTCAACTCAATTACCCTATCTATGAGAAGGAATTGTATGCTTTGGTGATAGTCTTACAAGCGTGGGAACATTATTTACGACCGCATGAATTTGTCATTCATACCGATCATGAAACTCTCAAGTACTAAAGGGCCAAACTAAGTTGAACAAACGTCATGCTAAATGGGGCGAATTTATTGAGTCTTTCCCCTATGTTATCAAATGCATTAAGGGCAAAGAAAATCTTGTGGCAGATGCCCTTTCCCGCAAATGCATGCTCGTTACTCAACTTGAATTGAATGTTGTTGGATTTGAGCACATTAAAAGACTTGTATGAGCATGATGATTCTTTTGCTACTCGTTATGCCAATTGTAAAGTGAAAACTTGTTGGGAGAACTACTACGTGAAAGATGGATATCTTATGTGTGCTAACAAACTTTACATTCCCAAGTCTTCTCTTTGTTTGTTACTTTTGCAATAGGCTCACGGTGGAGGACTAATGGGTCACTTTGGATGCGAGAAGACATATGCCACCGTCTTTGACAAGTTCCGTTGCCCAAAGATGTTTCGTGATGTTGCACGCTTCACCAACCAATGCTCTACATGCCGCATAGCTAAGTCAAAAGCTCAATCCCATGGTCTTTACATGCCTCTTCCTATTCCGTTCCAACCTTGGGAGGACATTAGCATGGAATTTGTGCTTGGATTGCCATGAACAAAAAATGGCCATGATTCCATCTTTGTTGTTGTGGACCGGTTTTCCAAAATGGCTGATTTCATTCCTTGTTACAAGATCAACGATGCTTCACATATTGCTAATCTCTTTTGTAGGGAAATCTTACGTCTACATGGAGTACCAAAGACCATTGTCTCGCATCGCGACATCATGTTCTTGATCTACTTTTGGAAGACCCTTTGCGCCAAGCTCGACATCAACTTATTCTTCTCTTCGGCCTACCATCCTCAAACCGATGGCCAACCGGAGGTGAGGAACTAGACATTCGGAACTCTCCGCCCGTGTTGATCCAGAAGAACATCAAGGAATGGAAAGATTGCCTCCCTATCGCCGAGTATGCCTACAATCGCGCACGACACTTCACCACCAACAAGTCTCCTTTCGAGGTGGTCTATAGCTTCAACCCGTTGTCCCCATTGGACATTCTTCTGCTTCCACTACAAGAACGCATCAACATGGATGCAAGTGCAAGGGCAAGCTGCATCAAGATACACGAAGCTCCATCGAGCGCCAAGTGGAACGCATCACCACCAAGCGCAACACAAACAAACACCCCATGGTGTTCGAACCCGGCGACCTTGTGTGGCTACATATTTGGAAGGAACACTTTCCCAATGAGTGCAAGTCCAAGCTCCTACCTCGTGCCGATGGTCCATTCAAGGTGTTGGAGAGCTACAACAACAATGCCTACAAGATCGACATTCCGCACGACAAGTACAACATGAGCGACACCTTCAACGTCGTGTACCTCTCCCCTTTCCATAGTGATGAAGAACTTGATACGATGTCAGATCCCTCGCAAGGGGGGGAGATGATGCGGAGCATCGAGAACCACCATGCACACATCACAAACACCTCAAGCTACAAAAGGCCCCATGACGAGATCCCGTGCACGTGCCATTACAAATGTGGTGACATCTCTCCTTTATGATGATTCTTCCTTTGACGCTATTGGAACATGGATGCTACCTCAAGTGGGGACACTTTGTGTGCTTAGGTACCAAGATGGAGGAACGGAGCAAGAGGGACACCAAGAGCAAGGATAAGGACAAGCAAAAGCCTAGTAATTAGGCGTACAATCGGTACACCACCGGTCAACCACTGATGCCCGGTACAACTGGTCTACCACCACCCCACAACCGCTACCACCGCGGCCAGGATTCCGTTATGGAGCGGTTCAAGACTATTACTTCCCCGGTTGTACCGCTGGTACAACCGATCCAACCTCCAGTACAACCGGCCTGCATGCACGCAGGGACGGGCCCAAGGCCCATGTATCTCCCGCTCACTTCTAAAAATTAAACACAAAAGATGCTCCACGAATAGCACATATGAACGAATAAAAACTTTTGATCATTATAGGCTAACCAATAATTGTTGACAAAGAGAGGTGGGATGCGTAGCATCCCCAAGCTTAGATGCTTGAGACTTCTTGAAATATTGACTTGGGGAGCCTTGGGCGTCCCCAAGCTTGAGCTTTTGCATCTTGTTCAATCCTCTCATATCCTGGTTTCACCCAAGTCTCAAAAACTTCATCCACATAAAACTTGAAAAGAACTCGTGAGATAGGTTAGTACATATAAAATAAATCAACACTTCATGTACTGCCAACACAACTTTCATAATAATTTCCAAATATTAGGTATTGTATACTATCATTTCCAAAATTTATATGTACCAATGTAGGCCATCAAAACTCTAGGATAAATAGATAACAAAACTATGACATCAATCTGTCCAAACAGAATAGTCTGTAGCAATTCATTTAAACAATGCATTTCTATAGCTCAAACAATTCTGAAAATTTAGAAAAAACTAAATCATTTTGTAAAAATTTCAAAAAAGTTCCAAGTTCAAGTAACATATAAAAATTCAAATACTCTAGCAAAAGTTTCTGTTTTTACACAGTCACACATTAAACATGCAACTTAGACATCTTAAGGCAATTCTTGGAACGTTTTATTGAAAAACATGATTGTTGATAGCATATAATAGAGAACAACAAAATAAAATGATGATCCAAGCAAAACACATATTATGTGACGAATAAACATATAGCTCCAAGTAAGGTATATCGATAATGTTGAAGACGAAAGAGGGGATGCCTTCCGGGGCATCCCCAAGCTTGAACGCTTGAGTCTTCCTTGGATATTACCTTGGGGATGAATTGGGAATCCCCAAGCTTAGGGTCTTGACGCTCCTTATTCTCCTCATATAAGTATCTTACCCAAAACTTGAAAACTTCAATCACACAAAACTCAGCAAAAGCTTCATGAGATCCGCCAGTATAGTAAACATATCAAATACTGTAGGTACTGTTATAAATTGATTCTTATTTTATTATTTCATAAGTTACCGTATTCTAACTTCTCCATGGCTTATACCCCAAATACAATCCATAGCATCATCAAAACAAGAAAACTATGCAAGCAAAAATATAATCTGTCTAAAACAAAATAGTTTGTAAAGATTTGTAAAGAACCTACACTTCTGTAACTCTAAAAATTCAGAAAAATTATGAAAACATGAAGAATTTGTATACCAATACTATTCAAAACATTTAGATCAAAAAGCTGTTCCAGTAAAATCAGAGAAATTTTGTACTGAAGGCTAAAGTTTCTGTTTTTTGCATCGTATCAATTCTATTATCATCCAAATTATCCCAAAGGCTTTACTTGGCACATTATTGAAATAAAAGACTCAAAACATGATTACTATTGTAGATTAATCATGTGAACACACAAAAACATAAAGGATGATTGTTGGGTTGTCTCCCAACAAGTGCTTTTCTTTAAAGCCTTTTAGTTACGCATGATGATTTTAATGATGCTCACATAAGAATAGTAGACGAAACATGCAAAAGAGCATCTTGCTCATTATTTTTATGATATAGTGGTATTTACGAGGAGATAATTATTTTTTGAGAAACTTCTATGAAAAAATCTACATTGGTTCCATGAGCATGAACACAAGTGGTCAAGGTCGACCCTCACTTCTCCAATGCATAACTTTCCAATCGCTTCTCCTATAAAAGGCAAGTAAAATTTTGTGTTTTTATTTATTCAATTTTTTGTTTTGTTTCACCCAAAACTAAATACATAATACAATAAAACATAAACAAAAGTAAAATATCTAGTTAGTGATATCAGCAAACAAGCATACACGAAAATATTAACCCCATGTTTTGCTCCCCGGCAACAACGCTAGAAAAGAGCTTCGTAATCCCCAAGTGAAAGGAATCATACACTACTGGAATCAGAAAATTTGCCGTCTGCTAGTTCTTTGTCGTCAATTGGCGAATGACAAATAAGCTCTTTGCCATTCGTTTCCAGAAAACTGACGGCAAACAAATAGCTGGCGGCAAAGAAGCTCTTTGCCACCAGCCACCTCTTTGTTGTCCGCTAGCAAACGACAAAGGAGCTTTGCTGTCAGCTAGCGGACGGCAAAGAGGGAGGTGGGCCCATTGGCAAACACCAACTAACGGCCACTTTCTTTGCCTTATGCTAGCGGAAGGCAAAGCTTCTTTGTCGTCTGCTAGCAGACGGCAAAGAAAGTGGCCACCAAATTAACGATGTGATCTCCTCTCTCTCTCTTCTCTCTCTCCCTCTCTCCTCCCCCGCCCCCCACCGCAACCGCCAACACCGCTGCCTGCCGCCGCCCCTGCCACCCCCGCCCCACACCCGCCAACCGCCGCCCCTGCCGTCCCCACTGCACCCGTTGGCCGCCGCCTCGACCCTCACAGCCCCTGCCGCACTGGATGGCCACCGCCCCCACCGCACCCGACCCCAACCACCGCCCGCCGCCGTCCCTGCCACCTTCGACCCCCACACTCGCCGACCATCGCCCTGCCTCCCCCACCGCACCCGCCGGCCGCTGCCCTGACCCCCACAACCCTTGCCGCGCCCCTCATACGCAACTGCCGGCCACCGCCCCTGCCGCCCCCGACCCCCTTCCCCTGCGGTAGCCGCCCGAGCCCCAACGTGAGGCAGGCCACGGCGCCACCCCTCCCCTACGGAGGCCCTCCTCCATTGGCCCCCTCGTCCCTCCAAGGTGAGCTTCCTCCCCTCCCCTCCTCTTTTGTTTTTTTCTATTTTTTTAGGTTTACGTTTAGTTTAGATTTAGTTTAGTTTAGGTTTAAGTTTAGTTTAGATTAAGGTTTAGTTTTAATTTAGGTTTAGTTTAGATTAGACTTAACATAATTAGAAGAAGAAAGAAGAAAGATGAAAAAAAGAAAATAAGAATAAGTAGAAGAAGAGGAAGAAGAAGAAGAAGAAGAAGAAGAGGAGGAGAAGAAGAAGAAGAAGAATAAAAAGAGGAGAAGAGGAGAAGAAGAAGAGGAAAAAGGAAAACAAGGAAGAAGAGGAAGAAGAAGAAGAAGAAGAAGAAGAAGATGATGAGGAGGAGAAGAGGAGAAGAAGAAGAAGAAGGAGAAGGATAAGAAGAAGAAGAAGAAGAAGAAGAAGAAGAAGAGAATAGCCCCCGATCCCCAACGCCACTAACCCCCAACCTCCGATGCCAACGACCCTCGACCTCCGACGCCACCGACCCCAACCCCCGATGCCCCGGACCCCGACCCCCGACCACCGACCACCGACGTCATCGCCCCCGACCACTGACACCACCGACCCCGACCACCGACGCCATTGACCCCCGACCACCAATGCCACCGACCCCCGACTCCCGACACCACTCACCCTCGACCGCCGACGGCATTGACCGTTGATGCCACTGTCTCCCGATGCCACTGACCCCTGACCCCCGATACCTATTCTGCCTCCTGTTGACCAAAAAGGTGCTCTTCGGCCTTCATGAGGCCAAGGAGGTCATAGTTTTATAAATTATGAGCTAGGTCACATATTTTCCTATTTTGTTTAAAAAATATCATATTTTGTGTTGATAAGGTGAACTTCAATGTGCAGTTGTTCGACGACATCCATATGCATTTGATGGGCTCCCCTGTTGCGTTCGTTGGTAAGCACAAATGACATCTTCTCCCCTGGCACCCTTAAAAATTTGCTCTCTTCAGGTGTTCGTGTAGTTTAAACTTGCTAGCTATAGGTGTCTTCAATCATCAGTATGCGTGACCACTATGCGTCTCCCGTTCGAAAGGGTTACACCTATAAATATGCATGCATTAGCATATTTATAACTATGATTCTTTCGAATTGTCCAACATTACCCATGGACAGCCCGAGTATGTGTGGATTGAGTTCGTTTTCCCATATGCTCTGCTCCAGATCCAATGGAGAATTTCGTTAGTGCCTCCCTGTTTTTCTCCGGGTACACATCCTCTCTGCTTATTGACGAGACGTGTATTAGGAGAACAACGGGGATGTGTTGTCGAAATTGTGTGTCGGATCCGGAGCAAAGCATGGGAAAACGAACCCAATCTACACATACCCAGGTGGGATTAGGACCTATCTTTAACTACTAGCGTCTAGGTTGCATCGACGTAATAAAACTGACAAACTCTATTAACTGATGAATATGGTTTGCTGAATTATGTATATATTTTGCGTGTGTCCATTCGCTAGGCAAGATGAGTGATCGTGGGTGGATGTACACCGGTCACACTAGTCAGAAAGACATGACCCATGAATGGATAGAAAAAACCCAAGGGGTTTGTGAGAGTCGCATTTGCAAATGGACGGAAAAACCCTGGTGCCCCTGTGTCAAATGCGACAACTATCATAAGAGGTCGGAGTTTCAAATGACCAAACACCTGCAGAAGTGGGATTTTACGCCTAATTAAACGGTCTGGACATTTCATGGTGAGTCTTCCCAACGTGCGAGAGCTGAGGTGGTTCACCGTCACCCCGACGAGCATGGTACCGGGATTGAAGACATGGTGCAAGACTTTGATGATGCTCGAGATTCGGAGGATGAGATGGAGGAATCTACAAAGGCCTTCTATGAAATGTTGGAGTCTTCAACACATCCTCTCCACGAGCACACTGAGCTTTGTCAGCTGGATGCCGTCGCGCAAGTAATGGCTGTGAAGGCTCAGTTCAACCTGGGCAGAGAATGTTACGATGCGATGATGACGATATTTGGACGCTTTCTACCCAAAGGCCATGTATTGCCAACAAACCTGTACCAGTCGGACAAAATCCTACGTGCGCTTAAGATGCCCTATGAGAAGATAGATGCCTGTGAGAATGGATGTGCCTTATTTAGGCTTGAGTATGCGGGCTTCAACTATTGTCCCATTTGCAATGCTTCCAGGTATGTTCTGGTAGACAACAGTATGGGTGAGAACAGTAAGACCAAAATCCCAGTCAAGGTTCTTCGGTATCTGCCAATCATACTAAGACTTCAACGTCTTTTCATGGTCGAAGAGACGACCAGATAGATGATGTGGCATAAATTGGGCAAAAGAACAGAACTAGATGCAGTTGGGGATCCGTTGTTGGGACACACTTCAGACGCTTTTCCGTGGAAGCACTTCGATGCATTACATAAGGATAAAGCGGCAGATCCAAGGCATCCTCATGTTGCCATCAGCACGGATGGGTTCAATGTGTATGGTATGACGGCAGCACAATCAACACGGAAGGAGACTAGAAGGACTCAAGAACATATAGGGCTAGTCAAAATCAAACAAAGCACCCATTTAGATGTTCCTGATGTCTATATTATGGCTCAACAGGCGACCCAAGTTTTCTATCTACCGTGGGCCTACTAAACGGATCCAAATCTGAATGGTTGGGATGTCGTTTATGATGTGCCGCCACATTTTAGACCACCTCCCCTCAATGAAAATGATTATGAACCTCACATTAACTCAGACACATATGAAGGAGAATTCTTCCAAGAAACACGTGTTTCCAAAAAACGTTTCAAGAACCACTCTACTTCACCCTAGAACATTGAGGTAGACAGCGACAATGAATTTGACTTCCCCCCTGAGCCGGAACAAGAAGACACGGAAGAAGAAGAGGTTACTACTGCGGATGACCTGTCAATGCTTGACCGATTACATAAAGGAGGCCACATGTTATTGCATTTATTGATGATGCTGATGAGCACATCATTACTGATAGTGACGATGATTATGCATTTATTGGTCCCGGAGCATATATAGACGATGAAGATTAATATTAGTAATGTTAGGTATTCAATTAATATTATGTACATATATATTATTAATTAGTTCATGTTATTAGGTATTAATTTTTTTATGTTGAACTAATTTCGTTCACTCTTTGTCATTACAAGTGTTGATAGATGGTGGGCGCGGGTCGAGAGCGCTCTGAGCCTCCTTCCTTGGCGCGTGCTGGGAGGGGTGCTATTATTCTGCCCCAGCAACACCGGAGAGCGCTGGTACACTCTATGCAGACACCGGCGAGCGCTTCTTCGACCGGGAGAGGTCGGGGAAGACGAAGAGAGGTGCTAGAGGTAGGAAGGTCGCTGCGCCTTCCTCGCCACCACCCCCAGCTGATTCTCCTAACCATAGGAGTGCTTCGTGTCAGGTGGACCTGTCTGACTTGGACCCGTCTCGGACTCCGGTCGCCAAGCCTCGGGCTGCCGAGCCTTGGGTCACCAAGCCTTCATCCCAGGAGACTCCTATCCCAAAGTCTTTGTCACAGGAGACTCCGGTCCCAGAGTCTTCGTCCCACGTGACTTTGGAGGCTAGTGGCCATGCTGATGGTGGCGAGGACAACTTTTCTAAGGATAGCTATAGCATGTGCGAGCTAGTTGAGGAGGGCAAGAAGGTCTACCAGTGTGGTTGTACAAAGCTCCTGCCTGTGTCGATGACCCGTGATCAAAGGTGGTTGATTGTGCCTAATGTGGAGAAGTAAGTGCATTTACTCTTTTTTTAAACTTTTGGCTTCATGTTTCTTCAAATTAATATCTAATGTGTTGGCCTTGTCATACTACAGGGGTTGGAAACATGACCCTGGTGTCCGCATCCCCAACCAGGTCCTTGGTGTGCTTCTTCGGCACCACTTCCCCGGGAAGGTCAAGTTGCCCGGTGAGGGCGAGGTTCCACAGGTAGCACTAACCTGGGAGCTGTACATGGCTGCCCTGGCCCCGCCGGAGGAGAGGGTCAACGGTGTCTTTTGCGAGACGGTGGCCGACATTGTGATCCAACGGTTTTGGATAATTTCTCCTTTACAGAATTAAGAATCAACAACACCTAGTGATTGTACTAATCAGTGTTGTCTTGTTTGATTGTAGACCTTCTACAGATGTCTTGAGGAACACGAGGCGGACGCGGCTATTGTCCTCATAGCCAAGTGCAAGCACCTACTTCATAACTTACGACACGAGGCTCGGGTGCAGGCTATTCAAGACTACTACGCCTCGATGTAACATCCCAAAATTCTAATTTTTGGAATGTTATATTAAATTAATAAGTAGGATTGTTTGCTTGAGTGTTGTGTGATTGATTGTATGAAATTGAGTGGAATTTTGAAACTTCTGAAATTTTAATGAGAGGGAATAAAATGACTTTCACAAAATTTTCTATTTCGAATCCCTATTCAATTTTGAGTTCGAATATTTTCAAAACCCTCTTATAAAAAAAATCAAATGACTGGAGGTAAATGACAC
The DNA here is from genome assembly GCA_022496015.1 of Hordeum marinum. NCBI lineage: Eukaryota > Viridiplantae > Streptophyta > Magnoliopsida > Poales > Poaceae > Hordeum > Hordeum marinum. The sequence continues at coordinate 306,625,178 of CM039678.1, read as the reverse complement.
CCAAAATCAGATACAATATTTTGATTCAAATTTTAAAATAAAAACTATTTGCCATTTATTTGAAATTCAAGTTCTTTTTCATTTTGGAGTTATTGCAAAAAAAAACTTTTAGTATTTTATTCGGTCTTAAAAATATGTTCATGTTTTAGAGTTTATTTTTCTGAAATTTTTGATATATAATATGTCTATATAAAATGTATTTCTATTTTTTAAAATTGCTTTTGTTCGCTGTTTTTAAAGAAAAAACAGAAAACACTATTCATACTGAAACACTGTTCATCCGAGAGAAAAAAACTGCTGCACATGCACTCGCGGCCGGCCGAAATCATTAGGCCCATCCGGTGGCCTCTCTCCTTCCTTTTAATTTTTATCTACTTCTAGTCTATTTCTTTAGTCCCACATTGCGTAGCCTTTGACTTCTAATCCTCCCTCCCGCCTATAAATATAGACCCATAGGTGAACCCAAAAATCATCCACTTCGGATTGAATCGAATCGTTTCGGTTTGACTAGGTTTACTAAAATAAAAATATTTTCTTCTCTCTGGCGGGATTTCTGGAAGTCGTCTCCTCTTTGGATTTATATTTTCTGTGCATTCTAAAGGTATTCTCTTCGTATTTTCTTTTATACTCCTGTAGTTTAATATCCTAGACTAGTATTTCTATACTAGTAAATGGTAGAGTAATTAGATTATTAGTTAGTCTCCGTATTTACACATTAGTATTACAATCCTTTTAGACATAGCATTTTTCTTCCGTACAACAGCTTGGCCCAGATTTTTCAAATAACCATAACTTCCTACTCGCTTATCAGAACTAGATGAAACCAACGCCTACAGTTTCGTCTTGATCCCATCTATATAGTGAACCTATCACGTCATTTTTTTTTAATTTTCAAATTTCGAAATTTATTCAGATTTATATTCAAACTTCTTTTGATCATATCTTTTTATCCGTAGCTCCGTTTCTGATGAATCCAATTGCGTCGGATCCGTATCGAAGTAATCTTTCCGTTCACATCATTAGTGTTATCGTTTCACCATATAATTTTGATCTTGCTCATACTTCTCTATTAGTCCCCAAATTGTGTTCACACACCGTACTAAGCTAATTCAATGCCATATTGAATTGCTTATAACTTTTGATCCGTCATTTTGAACCTAGTAATTCTTTTTTCTACACATTCATATTGACTTCCCATATATAGTAACATCATTAGTTTCAATCTTTGAACCTTTCAAATTTGAGCGATTCAATTTGAATCCGAACCTTCATTTGATCATATCTTGCAAAGTGTAACACCGTTTCAATTGATTCCTTTTGCCCCTAAATACTCGTGTCATATATTTCTATTCATAACCATCGTACTTCGTTTCAACTTCTTTTGACCTTTGTGAATTCATATTCAATTCATACTTGAATTTACAATTCTTTTCATACTTCAATTCGCTATAACTTGTGTTGTAGTGCTCCATTTCAATTAAATTCTTTCTACAAATAAATTCTTATGTCTTATACTATTTGTCAAACAACATTCATGTTGTTCTCCCATACTTCGGATCATCTTCTGTAGTCTCTCCAACCTAAGCTTATATAGCAATAGTTCATCATCCATTAACTCTTTTGAGTTGATTCCTCCACTTTCAGTTTACAACATAGTTAGAACCTATCTTTTCTTATTTAACCTTAGTATGTTGTTATTTTTGCTCCAAGACATGTTTTGTTCTGGCGTTCTTTCAGTTCTTTGTTTTGGCATGAATGTTTATTGGATGTTATTTGCTTACGATAGATTTCTTGGAGTGTGACGAGTAGAATTATCCAGATTGTGAGAGCGACTATCTTCATCAAGTAATACCAGGCAAGTTCGCATTGACCATGTTATTACCTATGTTTTCAGTTTGCATTAGTTCAACCTTTCCACCCATTGCATGCAAAGTAGGTACTTGGAAACTTGGTTACTTGAGTAGTATCATGTGGTAGTCCACCCTATTACCCTTTTTACTTTGGCCGGGACGTATTTTATTTTGCTATGCTTTTAGTAGACGGGGTATTGGTTGAGTGTCTGCCATGTGAGTTGTGAGACTTAATTGATGATGAAGACCTCAAGAGTCCAAGAATTATTCTTTTCAAGACCTCATGATGCAATACACCTCTGGGTGGATGATGGTAGAAGTGCCAGTATTCACGCGGAAAGGTCCACCCAGGCACAAAGAGATGGATGGATACTTCAAGACCCGAGGCTTACCTGCACAGCCACAAGCCATTATGGGATCTGGCTTGGTTGGACATTATGGTGACTCTGGACAGCCGGTGCTACGAGATGTAGAAGAACGGTAGGAATGGATGGGCACCGACAGAATCTCAGAGGAACCCCTTGAAAGACCATGTTTTGGTCATCCGTTTCTCAAACACCCTGAAGTGCGAGGAATTCAACGGAGGCGATCAAATCTTGTGGGGAACGTGTGCAAAACTCTGTAGAGTACTCAAACCTAATCGATTAGCCATGTCCACGGTCATGGACAACTTGAGCCAAAGGAACTGAAACTATCAGGAAGTCTCAACACAAATAATTATAATGATGAGGGTATTATTGTTAACTTGGGTATGAGAATTGGCTGGTGGAACCATCTCATTAATCAACCAACATTGTAGTAATAACTTTTGTTTTGCCCCTCTCTTTTTGTAGGAAAAATTCGCTTTACGCAAAACTTGAACTTATAGCCCCACCTGCCATATATGCATATAGTATAGATGATTATTTTTTTACCCCCCCTCTTTTGTGACTTGCCGGCATATTCAAAATACTGACCTACATGGATGCAACGTCTCATGTTGAAGATACTCTTCTTCGACGAGTAAGGGTACGATTCAGGGTTACGGTCTGCACTCAACCTGCCGTTGGTGTTATTGGGACTCCACTCCTGTTGACTGGTTCCACTGAGATCTTAAGGTATATATCAGTTTTATGTTAATTACATGTGATCGCACTTTGATATATACATTGATGTACTGTGTGTGCTAGCATACTGATCCAGGGATGGCACAGAACACACAGAGGCTTGACCTTTCCAGGTCGGGTCGCTAAACTCGACTAACATTAAGAGGGCCAAGAAGAAGTGCGGCAAAAAATTTCTGAGTAAGGAGAAGTACATGAAGGTAATTACCTATTCTTAAGGTCTTGTACTTAGTTTCCTTGATTTGATTCGTAGGCACAGTGCTGAAATTTCTCTTGTCTAACGTAGGTGCCCCCAAGATGGTGTGTAGATAGGATGGACTGTTGGGAGGCATTGGTGGATGAGTGGTGCTCTCCCAAATGGCTAGCCGACCACAACAAGGGTAAGGATAAGCGTGCCCAAATGAAAGGCGTGCCACACCATCAAGGGAGCTCCAACCTGTTTGAGTACGGGTATCACTGGGTATGTGGTTTGCTTCATGATTCATGCAATTTCATTCTTCATGCTGGCTTGAGCCCATAACTAATATTTTGTTCCTCTCTTTTAGGTGCGACAAAACAAGAAGGAGTTGCCACCGCTGTTCTTCCTCTATGACATGGCCCATACTGCCTTGTACAAGAAGGCCAAGGCATTATCTGAGAATGACGTCGATCATCCAGAGAGCTTCAGCAACATCTCCTCCCACAACAAGCTCATGAGGTACAGAGATGAGGGGAAGGCGGGGAAAGGGGAGGACTTCAACCCGAGCCAGAGTCCTTTTGATGTAGAGATCGTGATGATTTCTGGTGGCGGGAGGCCCCATGGCTCGATAGCCATTGGGGATGGACTGATACATTGTCCTAGAACTCTCCCGGAGATCAAGAAGCACCAGACAAGCTCCGATCCTGAGATAAGGCCTCGTCCACGGCCAATGGAGCTTGCCATCGAGGCTAGGGCCCAGGAGCTTCTCGTGGAGGCAAATAGGCATGCGGCACAGAGGGAGAAGGACATGGAGGAGAGGACAACTAGGCTGTTGGAGGAGGAGAGGAACCGGAACACCGCATCTCACCGGGCCCTATACGAGCTCCTCATGTAAGTTTCTCCTGCATATTAGCCAAATCATGCACGTAATGTTCGTTCCATCACTAACTAATATGACTGACTCATGAAAACAAAATGTGCAGACCGTGTGCCAGAACAATGGTCAGACCCCTCCGTCGATGCCCCAGATTGGTATAGCACCCACGGTGAGTTTCATTTGAATGGTCATTAGTTACTAGTATTCATATTTGAGTTGCATCTTGCTAAGGAGACATTGCAAATGATCTTTGGTGCAGCGTGCCTCCCGACAAGCATCGACCGATCCTTCTGCGTCTATCACAACCCCGACTGGTCCTTCTACGTCACACTTGTGCAAACCCGACCGGTCCTTTACCTACGTGATGATGGTAAGTTTTCCCAAGTGTTTTGCTTAACAAATGCATACTTAGCTTAAGAAATGACCTATTTAGGTCCAAAATGACATATACTTAGCTTCTTTAGTTCATTTATGACATACTAAGCATACTTAGGTAAAAAATGGCGTGATAACCTTGGTTTAGCTCCAAAATGACATAGATTTAGCTTATTTTCCTCCAAAATGACTAAATAACCTTAGCTACCTCCAAAATGACCGATTATAACTAGGATAGCTCTGAAATGATGTAGACTTGCCATGTTGTCCTCCAAAATGAATAAATATGATTAGTTAGCTCAAAAATGGCATAACTACCTAGGTTAGCTCAAAAATGACCTATACTTAACTTCTTCAGTTCATTTATGACATACTTAGCATACTTAGGTAAAAAATGGCATGATAACCTTGGTTTAGCTCCAAAATGACATAGACTTAGCTTATTTTCCTTGAAAAGGACATAATAACCTTACGAAGCTCCAAAATGACCTATTTACCTAACTTAGCTCTAAAATGACCTACACTTAGCATTTTTACCTAGCTTAGCTAAAAAATGGCATTTTACCTACCTTAGTTAGAAGCAAAAGACGATAAAGAAGAGGAGAGGAGAAAAATAAAGAGAAGAAAATTTCTTCCTCTTCTTCTTCTTCTTCTTCTCTTTCTTCTTCCTCTTCTAGCTAGTCTTCTTCTTCTTCTTCTAACTTTCATCTTTCCCAATTTGCAGATTTGCTTTAGATGAGGAAGCTTGCATTGATGGAGTCTACTCTTCTCCTTGTGCTTCCTTTTTGTTTTGATTTTGTATGATGAACTTTGTTGTTGGATATGTTGTTGGAAACTTGTTGGATATGTTGTTGGAAACTTGTTGTTGGATATGTGTTGGTAACTTGTTGTTGGATATGTGTTGGTATGCTTGTTGAAAGTATTTTCAAATGTGTGTGTATATATATATCTATGAAATTCTGTGAAATTGAATGAATTTAAGAAAAAAAGAAAAAACAGGGGCTATACAGGCTCTTTGCCGTCTGCTGGCAAAGCTGCCACGTGGCAGCTACCTGTGCAACCTGGGGTGGCCTATGTGGTTGCTTTGTCGTCTGCTGGTAGATGGCAAAGAACTTTGCATCTTTGCCGTCTACTAGTAGACGACAAAGTACGTTGTTAACCCCTTAACGGACTTAAGCCGCCACGTGTGCCATCCACGCCCTTTGCCGTCTGCTCGCTGACGGAAAATACCTAAGCATCTTTGCCGTCAGCCAGCAGACGACAAAGCGCACTTTACCATAGCTTATTCAGCCGGACTGTTGGCCGTCTGCTGCAGACGGCAAAGCCTTTGCCATCTGCCATGCATGCCTTTGCCGTTAGGCATGGCTGACGACAAAGTTGCTGATTCCTGTAGTGATAGTAGCACTTTCCAAAGATGGAAGTTGTAAGTATGTAGTGTCGAACCCACAAGGAGCTAAAGGTAAGATCGATATTCTCTCAAGTCCTATGTGTCACCGATACGACTCTACGTACACAAAACGTTTGCTTCCATCTAGTAATGAGAAATAAAAATGTGTTGTGGGTATACAAAGGATAGCTTTGCATGATATTGGAGAACTAAATATGAAAATAGTGGCTGCACTAAATAGAGTTAGAATATATCACACTATATTACAGATAGAGATTGTGGAATAGTCATGGTATGGTGTGCGGAATCAACGTAGGCAATTGATAACAAGATCGGTAATCATTCTTCCAATTGTATATGAGGGAGAGGTATGAGCTAACATACTTTCCGTACTTGGATCATATGAACTTATGATTGGATCACTAGCAAGCGTCTGCAACTAGTAGAAATCATTAAGGTAAACCCAACCATAGCATTAAACATCAAGTCCCCTATACTCCCATACATAAACAAACCCCTTCTCGGGTGTAAGCTTCTGTCATGCTAGCCACCCACTATAAGTGAATCATGGAAGTATTGAAACACCCTCTAGCGCGAATTCGTCATGTGTGCACCTCATAGAAGGCATGTTAGGACATCACCAAAATAAAACATACACTCGAACCAATCAAGATCATAAATCAACCTAAAGGACAACATAGATCTACTCAAACATCATGGGATGGCAACACATCATTGATCAATAATATGTTGCATGAAACACCATGTTCAAGTAGGGGAATACAATGGGGTGCGGGAGAGTGGACCACTGAAAAGAGATGAGGAAAGTGATGAATATGGTGATGTTGATGAAGATGATCACTGCGGCAATGGCTCCCCCGGCGGCACTCCGGCATCGCCGAAAGAGAGGGGGAGAGAGTCTCCCCCTTAGGCTTCCTCCTCCATGGCCTCCCTCCCATCTAGGGAGAGGTTCTCTATCAGGTCCTTGGCCGACATGACTCCCGGAGGGGCGAGAGCCCCTCCGAGATTGTACCTCTCACTATGTTTCTCTCATGTTTTTGTTCCCGTTTTCTGGCCCTTCACCTTTGATTAAATATGCGGAAGAAGGGCCCCAACTGACTTAAGGGGTTGCCACAAGCCATTACGGTGCGACCGAGCCCCTGTACGCGCCATGTTAGCTTGTGAGAGCCTCGGGCATCGTGCGACGTTGATTCTTCTTCCAAAACTTCACATATAATCCAAAAGAAATCTCCGTAAAGTTTTATGACATTTGGAGTCCGTTTGATATGGATTTTGTACGAACAAAAAATTACACAGAAAATAGGAACTGGCACTAGGCATTGGTGAAAGGACTCGAATGTCGCCTAGAGGGTGGGGGTGAATAGGTGATTTAAAATAATTACGGTTTATGCTTGAACAAATGCGGAATAAAACTAATGTTTAATTAGTCAAGCATAAAACCTAAAACAACTAGGCTCACCTATGTGCACCAACAACTTATGCTAAGCAAGATGAGAAACTAAGTGATAGCAATATATATAACATGAAACAATATGGCTAGCTTAAAGCACAACTTCTCCCTAGGTGGTTTTGGTAATTAATAACAACATATATTTCATTGGACTAATGTTTCCACCAAGTGTATCTGAGGAAAAAGTTCAATGATTGGTTGGCTAAAGGACTATGTGGAGAACCTCCCCAAGGGAAGGAACGAATAGGAATTGGCCATGTATCAGGAGTGAGGACTCTACATTTTACACTTTATGAGAAATCACTTTTGGGTCCATAGGAGCCAATACTATTAAAAGGGGATGTGGAATTATGATGACCTGGTTGCTCAAGTGCTTAGAGATTAGCCACAAAAAATACTCACCTAGTTTCCCACAAAAACCTCCTGTCCAAAGCCAAACGTCAAAATTCGGTGACACCAATATATCCAATTTGGATCCATCGAGTTTTACCCTAGACACAAGCCCAACCTAACCCTAGAATCTCGGTACTACCTAGTTTTCATTGAATGCAACCAAACACCAGTGACCAACTTTTTGTTAACCAATTTCTTAAATTTGGCCCCACCGGGTTTAAGGAATCAGTGACACTGAGATTAGGTAACTTCCTAGGTCACCCATATCGGTACCATCAAGATTTATATATTAGTCTGAACGAAAAGGCCAAAGTTGCCACATTTTGCACTAGTTGGTGCAACCGGGTTTTTACTCTAGTTTCACCATGTTGGGCAATAATGTAGTATGAGTTGCATTTTTTGACATGCCTATATATACCCCTCCACCACCTCTCAATCGCAAGAGAAGCACTCAAAACACACACACACTTGCCATATCCAATTTTCTCAGAGAGAACCAACTCCCCTTGTGTTGAGGTCAATATGTGTAGGATCGAAAGTATATCTAGAGGGGGGGTGATTATACTACTTGACCAAATAAAAATTATACCTTTTCCCAATTTTAAGTGTTGAGAGATTTTAGCAATGATAGAAAGTCAAGCACACCCTACACATGCATGTCTAAGAGTATAGCAGCAAAAAGTAAAGACAAGCATACATAATAAAGGAAGGGTAGGAAGATCAAACGCAATTTGGAGACACAAAGATTTTTCCCATGGTTCTGATAGGTGATGCTATCATACGTCCACGTTTATGGAGACTTCAATCCACAGAGGGTAAAAATCACAAGAGTCCATGAAGGGCTCTGCCCACGGAGGGTTCCATGAAGAAGCAACCTTGTCTATACCATGATGGCCTATGTCCATGGAGGACTAGCCTAACTCGGGTAGATCTTCACGAAGTAGGCGATCTCCTTGCCCTTACAAACTTCTTGGTTCACTCCACAACACGAAGTAGGAGGCTCCCATGTGAGACCTAACCAATCTAGGAGGCACCACCCTCCAAAAGGTAATAGGCTCGATAATGTCGATGAACTCCTTGCTGTTGTGATTCAAGATGATAGACTCCTCAACATTCAACCACTCTCTCATGGATTTGGCTTTGGTGTAAGAGATCAATTGGGTGGAAAGCAACTTGGGGAGGCTAGTGATCAAAATTCATATGGTTGGAATGGAATGGCTTGATCTCAAAACATGAGTAGGTGGCTCTCTCAAGTGGGGATCTGTTCTCAGTGCTACTCTTGTGAGTGAGTGGTGGTGGAGGGGTATATATAGGCATCTCCAAAAATCCAACCGTTACACCTAAAGTGACCAACTTGGTGATATCGATGTGTGAATCTTGGTGGTGCCAAGTTGGTCCAAAGGTAGCAACTTTTCAATCTCATTGAGACTGATACAAACATCTCGGTGGTGTTGATAAGGTATCCAACGGTCAGAATCCACAACTCGGTGACGCCGATCCAAAAACTCGGAATTTCCTATTGTGAATTGAGGTAACAAAAAGTTGGCAAGCTGAACTCGGTGGCACCAAAGCAGAATCGGTTGCACCGATGATCTACGGTTCGATAGGATCCTGTCTAAGATGGGAAATCGATGGGACTAAGTGTAAGTACTTGGTTGCATCGATTTTCATGAAAGGCTTCGATAGAGTTTTGTGGAAGAGTTTGTGGGTGTTTTTGGTGACTATCACTTGTGCACGTGGAGCATCTTTGTTCACCAACAGTACCTTTCCCCCTTTTAATAGTATTGGCTTTCCTATGTACTCAAAATAATTCCTCACAAAGTAAAATGTAGAGTTCTCTTGCTTGAAGCTTCGACAATCCAATTCCTTGCATCTAGTGGTTTCTCCACAATCCTTTTGCCAACCCATGATTGAACTTTTCCTGAAATATGCTTAGTGGAAATATTAGTTCAATGGGATATATGTTGTTATTAATACCAAAACCACCAAGGGAGCAAATGTGCTTTCAATCTCCCCCTTTTTTGTAATTGATGACAAAATATAGATCAAAGCTTCGATATACGATATAATCAATGAATATAATCACCGCTTTGTGAAGTATGTGATAAGCAAGAACTCCCCCTAAATTTGTGCATTATTGTGAATTTGCGTTTGAATGCCAATGCACAATCGAGTAGGTACATGGGGCACTTCTTCCATGTCACATACAACTTGGTGGTGTGCGAGAATAATAAGAACGAATATCATAGCACAACACAATAAAGCAAAGTGAATGATCATCTCATAAGCATTATAAGGATATGAAATAGTAGCAACACACATCAAGTGTATGATCAAACACCAACAAAGTTTAACACAACCAAACGAAAAGATATCATATGTTTTAATAAACGATAAAAAGCAAAGCTCTCTCTCTCTCTAGAAGCCCTAATGATCTATGCAACTTCTCCCACTTTGGTAACAAGTTGCCAAAAAGTTCAAAGGTATAAAGCTAAACGCTCTTCTGGGGATGATCTCCTTTGGTAGCTGATGTAGGAGTCGAGAGAACATCATCAACAAAGACTTCTACAGACGGCATGGATGGAGTTGGTGTAGCAACTAGAGGAATTGGTGGAGCTGATGAAGCTGAAGTGGTTGTAGCTGGTGCTGATGAAGAGGGCCTTATCTCTGGGGCTATCACTATGGGAGTTCTTGCCTGAGTCCTGAACTGAGTGCCTGTCTGGAGAGTGCACTATCCTCATCATCATCTATAGTGTGAGGGTTGGGCACGGCATCAACTTCCTTCTTGAGTTCATTCACTGTCACTATGATCCCATCCACCTTGTTGTTGAGAATATAAAATTTGTTGTCAACAATCCTCGCAAGGCTATCCTGGTTCTTCAAGATGTTAGTGATGTCCTTCTACATGTTGAGCACTAAGGTAAGTAGAAAATCCATCTGCTCACTTTGTGTCTTGGGCGCCTGAGCACTAGTGTCTCTGGCTGCCTCTGCCTGTGCTGTAGCTGATGTGGGATGATCTGGGTTCATCACTGCAACATTGTCTTGTAGCTCCAGCAAGAGTGGAAAATGTGGTCGATCAAGTGCAAAGATGTGCCTCTCCAACTGAGAGTTGATAAGCATCTAGATATAAGGTGCATAGCCACATGATCCCTCCCAATCTGCAGCAATCTTCTTGTCAATCTCAACTATCAAGTCCATCACTCTAAATCTGGTGTGTTGATCAACATGGAGCAGCATGTTGATAGAGTATCCTCTCACCATTTTCTCATCTCCAGACTTGGGAAACAAGGTGTGCCACAAGATGGTGTTGATGGTGCGTAGACCAGCCTGGAGGAAGTAAATGGATCCTAGCTTGTGAGATTTCAGATTTGCAGTAGGGATCTCCTTGTACATGTTCTTCATGGCATTGTGGCTTGCCTTGGTCTCAGAGTACACATCAAGGTCACCCTCTTCCATATCTGGGACTCCTAAGATGGAAGCCACTAATCAACTATGGATTCATACCTAGTGCCTTCAGTCATTCACACAATTCTACAATCTCCACAGAAATGAGAAGTGGAGTAGAATTGCATGATCATTTCGTCGTTCCAAGCACTAAACTCCTTGCCAACAAACTTATCAAGACCAATGCAATGGAAATTGTCGTGCACACTTGGGAAGTAGTCTTCATTCTTCTTGATGTACTTCTAGTCCACATACCTCATGTCACTCACAACATGGCTTTTGTCGAGCAGAGTTGTTTCATAGAAGTCTTGTTGTTCCTTTGTGTAAAACATGTAGTACACAACAGTCTTCCTCCTCTGAGAATATGGATCAATGGCTCTCCAATCTCTCAGTCCTTGGTCCTTTCTCTTCTTCAAGTCCTCAGCTAGCAAGTGGTTGGCATTGTTCTCTTGAAGGTGTCGCCTTAGCTTCATCAAAACAAACATAGCATCCTCCTCGACATGTCTGGAGGTAGATCCCGTGTTCTTCTCAGAAGCTGGAATCTCACTGGATAACCTCTTGGGTTTAGGAGCGGAGGGCTTCTTGGTTACAGCTGGCTTGCTCTTTGGAGCAACTTGGCTTGGCATAGCATCTGACAACAACAACAACTTCTTCTTCTTCTTCTTGGGAGGAGCCTTGGCAGATGGCTCTTCCCCCTCCTCCTCATAGCTGCAACCAAGAAGCCCTCTGCTCCTAAACCCAAGAGGTTATCCAGTCAGGTTCCAGCTTTTGACTTGCTCTTGGGTTTAGGAGTAGAGGGTTTCTTGGTTGCAGATGGCTTGCTCTCGGGAGCAGCTTGGCTTGGCATAGCATCTGACAGCAACTTCTTCTTCTTCTTGGGAGGAGACTTGGCAGCTGGCTCTTCCCCCTCCTCCCGAGCAGCAGACTCTGCTGGGTCCTCATACATAGAGGTAGGCCGGCCTGTAATATGGATAATCCTCTTTCTGCTCTTTTTCTCTCAAGCCTTCTTGGGCATGGATTTCTTTGGGGGATCAATAGTCATGGTTCCCCTAGAGCTCTCTAGTGCTCTCATAGATTTTGAGATGGCATACTCCTTTCTAACTACCTTCTTGGAAGAGGTAGCCTCAGCTGTAGGCTTCCTAGCAGTCTTCTCAGTCTTGTCCTACTTAGCCTTGGCAGGAATCTCACCAGGCACAAAATCAGAGTCTTCTTCCTCTGAGTTGAGCTTCCTCCTAGTTCTGGTTGCTTCCTTCGTCAGGTTTGGAGAGGTGGGAACATCATCAAAAGAAGATGAGCTCCTATCTGGACTAGTGCCTGGATCTGTGTCTACATTGAGCTCTTTGAGGTCATTCGAACTGTCTTTTGACACTGACATGTCTGACCCTGTGAATAGAATATAGAGGAGTAGATAGGTTGAGTCATCATAAAATTTTAGAATTTTTTCTCAAATATTGGAACTAATAATTGTCAAGATTTGCATTCTGCAAAATGAATATCAGTACAACCGAGGCAAAAGTTTCGGACCCATCGAGACATACAACCTGCTTCACAGAAACTTGGCACCCATTTTGGTGACACCGAAAATGGGCACTCCGTTTCACCGAGGTTGTTCTTAGTTGACCTAAAAATGGAATCGATGCTACCGATTCTTTTGCTTTGGTTTCACCAAGATTCATGTTGCAGAGGGCAAACCCTAAAAAATCTTTCGTTCACTATTCTAATGGAGGTTCTTGTGGATAGATCAATCTCAAAACATGTTACCGAGTTTGAAAACTAGATCAACCCTAGGCATCGGTGAGACCGAATTTTTTGAGTTGGTTCCACCGAGATGCACTTGGGAGGTTTTAATGGTTAGTCCTTTGTTGATATGGAACTCCGAGTGCTCCTCACATAGAGAGATTGAAAAGTACTTGTTCAAAATTTGTGATTCAGCAAGAATGGAATATGATACGAGAAAGCATCGATAGCTAGAGAAGGGCCCTATGCATTCTTGTCCATCCAATTGGCAAAAAGGAAATTAAAGTCCAAATAGCAAAAATTGCATGTCCTCGAATGGATAAAGAAATGTAGACCAATAAGATGTCAAATGAAATCATGGCAAACAAGCACATATATACTAGCATCTATCAAGCATTTTGGTGATGACATAGTCATCTAAATATGAGTATATTAACTTAGTAGCCAAGTAAGAATACTTGATCATAGGTAACACTAAACGTTTAAGCACGAGTGGGGTTACCACTTTTACATAAAGCTTGTTAATGTTGTCACATACTATGAGATGCTTTGCCTCAAGTCTTAGAGTAAAGCTCCCCCTTGATGTGACATCCCCCCATGAGAGGGATAAACTAACCTTGGGTTTTGTCGATGAAGACTTCACATAGGTGAAGTAGTGGTGGATGCTCAAAGTTGATGAAGATCACCATGAGTTGCGAGCATCCATGTTGTTTCTTACTCTTCTTACCTACATGAGTTAGTCCTAGCACACAAGAGACAAACACGAGGATATCTAAGGACATGGAGTGCAAAGCATACATGATGATGCCCATGGATTTGTTGATTACCTTTTCCCTTTCTTACCTTCGAGGGAATGTGTGACTCCTCGAACTACTGCATGATGTTGATGTTGATTGCAACTAGTTCTTGCCAATAATGAATGTCAGTGAAGTTCATTGGAGTCACCCCTCAAGAACTTCTCTAGTTCTTCTTCTTGGGGAGATACATCAAGTTTATGGGGATCCTTGGTGTTGAAGTGGCGCTTTTATAAGTTGTGCTTGAAGTAGCCTTGGGAACCCACATTACCAAAGCTTGGGATTCATCTTCATATGAGTCAGTGTCCTCTTGAATCTTGTCCTTTTCCCTTGAGCTTGTGGTCTTGTGGTGGAAGGTCATCTTGATATTTTGTTCCCTTGGGAAGAGTATGTTCAAACTTCTCCCTTTGAGGAACAAACTTGGGCTTGGGGTATTGACCTTCTTCCCATTCAACTCCATTAGCGTTGAAGTAGCCAATACCATGGTTCTTCCGGTATCCTCCATGCTTGAGTACAATTTCCTCAAATTCCTTACACCCAACAAGAATTTTGTAGATACCTTTCTATATAATCCCTTTCAATAGTTAATTTTCCTGCTGAAGTGTAACTTGGCTAAGAGAAGTGTTAGTGGGACCAATAGAACTACTAGAAGCAATATCATTGGATTTATCATTTTTATTGCTACTAGTTGAAGAACCTTTCTTGCCTTTGTTACTAGTTTGCTTAGCCATAATTTGTGGAATGAATGTAGACAAGAGAAGTCGTTTGGCTAGATAAGAGGAAGTATTCTTTCAAAGATCGTCATTGATAGCTTGAAGGAATTCATGCTCTTTCTCAAAACTGAGCATCTCGAAGTAGAGCTTCTCATGTGTCCTTTCAAGCTCTCTATGATCTTGTAGAGTAGACTCGTGAGCTAACATAAGAGTGTTTAGTTCTTGAGTTAGTCGTTCTGTTTCCAACTTATCATCATCACATGACTTATCTTGACTAGAGTGATTAATAAAAAGTTCATCTGGACTAATATTACTAGATTTGTCAAATAACAAGTCATTATCTCCTTGCAAGTCATATTCATCAGTATTGAAATCAAGATACTTAGGGTGTGATTCCTTGGAGCCTTTAGCCATGAAGCAAATTCCACTCCCTTCGTTTGGTGAATCAAATATGTCGTAGGAGTTGGTCGTCACTAGTGCAAGTTTGGCAACACCTACATCTTGACTATAGTCGGAGTTGGAGTGATAGCTTCTCTCAGAGTGGTTGTCGGATTTAGAGCCGTAAACCCATTCACCAACATGAGCTTGATGTCTTCTTCTTGAGTAGCTCTTGGTGTACTTGTCCTTCTTCTCCGAGTCCCTTCTTCTCCTTGAGGGTCTTCGTTCATAATGATCATCTCTACTCCATCTCTCTCTTTGAGGTGACTCATCTGTTGAGCTTCGTCTTGTTGGTGACTCTTCTTTCTTTTGTAGGGAGTTGTGCACTCATTCGAGTAGTGTCCGGGCTTCCCACAATTGTAGCAGTTTCGACCACGACTTAACAAACGCTTCTCTTCATATCTTGAGTCAGATCTTTGATGTTTGCCTCTATTCTTGTAGAATTTGTTGAATTTCTTGACCATGAGGCTTATCTCTTCATTGGTGACAAGGTTGTCGCTTGAAGTTGTGGGAGCATCACTTGTGGCTTTGTAAGCACCGCTAGACTTGTTGTGAAGCTATTACTTGTCCTTGAGTGTAATCTCATGAGCAACAATCCTTCCAATTACTTCCGTAGGCTTAAGATATTTTTAGTTGGGCATCAATTGGATCAATGTGCACACGGTATCATATCTCTCATCCAAAGCTCTAAGTATCTTCTTGATGATGAATTTGTTGGTCATTTCCTTGCTTCCTAAGCTGACAATTTCATTGGTGATGAGATCTAGCCTAGAGTACATCTTTGCGACTCCTTCACCATCCTTCATCTTGAACTTGTAAAGCCGACTCTAAAGAGAATCCAACTTGGATTCTCTCACGGATTCAGTACCTTCGTGCATATCAACCAAAGTATCCCAAATCTCTTTTGCATTCTCAAGATGGCTGATTTTGTTGAATTCTTCGGGTCATAGGTAGTTTAAGAGAATGTCAAATGCTTGAACATTGTATTGCAACATTTTAAATTCATCCACTGTCACTTCACGATCCGGTTCCCTTCCATCCGCGAAGAATTCACCTTGCAATCCAACACGAACAACAACCCAAACGGCGGGGTTATGACCAATAATATGCATTTTCATTTTGTGCTTCGAACTAGCAAAATTCGTGCCATCAAAGTACAGCCTCTATGGTGATAATTTCCCTCGCTAGACGCCATACTTTCCTAGGGTGTGAAACCAATGCAATGGAAACCAAAGCTCTAATACCACTTTTAGGATCACATGTATTTCTAGAGGGGGTGGTTAGACTACTTGACCAAATAAAAATTCTACCTATTTCACAATTTTAAGTGTTGGCAGATTTTAGCAATGATAGCAAGTCAAGCACACCCTACACATGCATGTCTAAGAGTATAGCAGTGGAAAGTAAAGACAAGCATAAGTAATAAAGGAAGGGTAGGAATATCAAACGCAATTTGGAGACACGAAGATTTTTCCCGTGGTTCTGATAGGTGGTGCTATCGTACATCCATGTTTATGGAGACTTCAGCCCACAGAGGGTAACGGTCGCGAGAGTCCATGGAGGGCTCTACCCACGGAGGGTTCCACGAAGAAGCAACCTTGTCTATACCATGATGGCCTACGTCCACGGAGGACTATCCTAACTCGGGGTAGATCTTCATGAAGTAGGCAATCTCCTTGCCCTTACAAACTTCTTGGTTCACTCCACAACACGAAGTAGGAGGTTCCCAAGCGACACCTAACCAATCTAGGAGGCACGACCCTCCAAAAGGTAATAGGCTCGATAATGTTGATGAACTCCTTGATCTTGTGCTTCAAGATGATAGACTCCTCAAGACTCAATCACTCTCTCACAGATTTGCCCTTTGGTGGAAGAGATTGATTGGGTGGAAAGAAACTTGGGGAGGCTAGAGATCAAGATTCATATGGTTGGAATGGAATGGCTTGATCTCAGCACATGAGTAGGCGACTCTCTCTCTCAAAAAATTTGATGGGATAAGTGGGGATCTGTTATGAGTGGTTCTCTTGCGAGTGAGTGGTGGTTGAGGGATATAATTAGGCATCTCCAAAAATCCAACCGTTACACCTAAAATGACCATCTCGATGAAACCGATGTGTGAATCTCAATGGTATAAAGTTGCTCCAAAGGTAGCAACTTTTGAATCTCTGTGAGACCGATACAAAGATCTCGGCGGTACCGATAAGGTATCCAATGGTCAGAATCCACAAGTCGGTGATGCTGATCCGAACACTCGGAATTCCCAATTTTGTGAATCGAGGTAACAGAAAGTTGGCAAGCTAAACTCGGTGGCACCAAAGCAGAATATGTTGCACCGATGATCTAGGATTTGGCACGGTTCTACCTGAGATGGGAAATCGATGGGACCGAGTGGAAGTATTTCATTGCACCGATTTTCATGAAAGGATTGGACATAGTTTAGCAGAAGAGTTTGTGGTTTTTTGTGTGACTATCACTTATGCACATGGAGCATCTTTGTTCACCAACAGTACCTTACCCCCTTTTAATAATATTGGCTTTCCTATGGATTCAAAATGATTTCTCACAAAGTAAAATGTAGAGTCCTCTTGCTTGAAGCTTTGCCAATCCAATTCCTTGCATCTAGGGGTTTCTCCACAATCCTTTTGCCAACCCATCATTGAACTTCTCCTAAAGTATGCTTAGTGAAAATATTAGGTCAATGAGATATATATTGTTATTAATTACCAAAACCACCAAGGGAGCAAATGTTCTTTCAGTATCATCCACTCCAACCACATGGATCTTTATTTCTAGCCTCCCCAAGTTGGTTTCCATCCAATCAATCTCTTCTATCCATGCAAAACCTGTGAGAGAGTGATTGAGTGTTGGGGAGACTATCATTTGAAGCATAAGAGCAAGGATTTCATCATACTATCACATCTATTACCTTTTGGAGGGTGGTGCCTCCTAGATTGGTTAGGTGTCGCTTGGGAGCGTCCTTGTTCGTGATTGTGGAGTTGAACCAAGAAGTTTGAAAGGGCAAGGAGATCGCCTACTTCGTGAATATTTACCCCAAGTAAGGCTAGTCCTCCATGGAAGTAGGCCATCATGGAATAGACAAGGTTGCGACTTCGGGGACCCTTCATGAGTAGATCCCTCCATGGACTCTCGCGACTGTTACCCTCCATGGGTTGAAGTCTCCATAAACGTGGATGTATGATAGCACCACCTATCGGAACCACGGAAAAAATCTTCATGTCTCCAATTGCGTTTGATCTTCTTATCCCTACCCTCTTTACATATGCTTTTCTTTACTTTCCGCTCCAATACTCGTAGACATGCATTTGTAGGGTGAACTTGATTTGCAACAATCACTAAAATCTTCCAACCAATTAACTTGGGAAAAGGTTAGGTTTTTATTTGGCTAAGTGGTCTAATCACCCCCCCCTCTAGACCTACTTTCGATCCTACAATTGGTATCAGAGCGTTGGTCTCCATTGCATTGTTCTCATAACCTAGGAGAATATGATGGAAAATTATAACCGTAGAGGTCCATATTTTGATGGCACAAACTTTGCTAGTAGGAATCATAAAAAGAAAATACAAATTCTTGGTCATAACCCTGCCGTGTGGCTGTTGTTCGTGTTGGCTTGCAAGGTGAATTCTTTGGTGATGGAAAGGAACTCGATCGTGAAGCTACCGCGGAAGAATTGAAAATTTTGCAATACAATCCTCAAGCCTGTGACATTGTATTCAACTGCCTACACCCTAGAGAATTCAACAAGATTAGCCTTCTTGAGAATGCAAAGGAAATTTGGGATACTTTGGTTGATATGCACGAAGGTACCGAATCCATCAGGGAATCTAAGTTGGATGCGCTTCAAAGTCAACTTGATAAGTTCAAGACGAAGGATGTTGAAGGAATCACCAAAATGTACTCTAGGCTTGCTCTCATCACCAATGAGATTGCCGGCTTAGGAAGCGAAGAGATGAGCGACAAATTCATCATCAAGAAGATACTTAGAGCCTTGGATGGGAAGTACGACACCATGTGCACATTGATTTAAATGATGCCAAATTACAAAGATCTCAAGCCCACGGAAGTCATTGAAAGGATTGTTGCTCATGAGATGTCACTCAAAGACAAGGAGGAACTTCACAACAAGTCAAGCGGTGCTTACAAAGCTTCAAGTAATACTCCCTCTACATTAATTGACAACCTTGTAACTGATGAAGAGATACGCCTCATGGTCAAGAAATTCAATAAGTTCTACAAGAGTAGAGGCAAAGAAAGAAGCTCCAACTCAAGATATGAAGAGAAGCGTTCATCTAGTCATGACTGGAATTGTTAAAGTTGTGGAAGGGCGGGATACTACTCCAATGAGTGCACGCCCCCCCCCCCCACAAAAGAAGGGAAAAGTGACCTCGAAGAATGAGCTCAAGAGACGAGTCACCTTGAAGAGAGAGAAGTAGTAGTGCTGGTCATTATGAACGAAGACCCTCCCGGAGAAGTAAAGTCTGGGAGAAGAAGGACAAGTACACCAAGAGCTACACAAGAAGAAGACAACAAGATCTTGTTGGTGAATGGGTTTTCGGCTCTGAATCCGACAACCAATCCAAGAGAAACTATCACTGTTCAAAGCACATTTGCTCCCTTGGTGGTTTTGGTAATTAATAAGAACACATATATATATATCATTGAACTAATATTTCCACTAAGCATATTTCAGGAAAAGTTCAATGATGGGTTGGCAAAAGGATTGTGGATAAACCCCTAAATGCAATGATTTGGATTGGCAAAAGCTTCAAGCAAATAGGACTCTACATTTTACTTTGTGAGAAATCAATTTGAGTCCATACTAAAAGCCAATACTATTAAAAGGGGGTAATGTACTGTTGGTGAACAAGATGCTCCACGTGCACAAGTGATAGTCACCAAAAACACCCACAAACTCTTCCATAAATCTCCATCCAAGCATTTTATGAAAATTGGTGAGGCCAACATTTTCCACTCGGTCTCACTGATTCCCAGCCTCACACAGAACCCTGCCAAACCCTAGCACATCGGTGCAACCGATCCCACTTCAGTGCCACCGAGTTCAGCTTGCCAACTTTCTGTTACCTTGATTCAAAAATTTGGAAGCTCCGAGTTGTTGGATCGGTGTCACCGAGATATGGATTCTGACCGTTTGACACCAGATCTGTACCGCCGAGATTTCTATATCGGTCTCACCGAGATTCAGAAGTTGCTACCTTTGGAGCAACTCAGTACCACCGAGATTCACACATCGGTGTCACCGAGTTGGTAACTTTAGGTGTAACGGTTGGATTTTTAGAGATGCCTATATATACCCCTCCACCACCACTCACTTGAAACGGAAGCACTCAGAACAGATCCCCACTTATCCCATCATATTTTCTGAGAGAGAGCCACCTACTCATGTGTTGAGATCATGCTATTCCATTCCAACCATATGAATCTTGATATCTAGCCAGCCCAAGTTGTTTTCCATGCAATCAAATACTTCCACCAAAGTCAAATCTGCGAGAGAGTGATTGAGTGTTGA
This sequence comes from Hordeum marinum, assembly GCA_022496015.1. Classification (NCBI taxonomy): domain Eukaryota; kingdom Viridiplantae; phylum Streptophyta; class Magnoliopsida; order Poales; family Poaceae; genus Hordeum; species Hordeum marinum. The sequence continues at coordinate 306,604,872 of CM039678.1, read as the reverse complement.
GGAGTCTATCATCTTGAAGCACAAGAGCAAGGAGTTCATCGACACTATCGAGCCTATTACCTTTTGGAGGGTGGTGCCTCCTAGATTAGTTAGGTGTCGCTTGGGAGCCTCCTACTTCATGTTGTGGAGTGAACCAAGAAGTTTGTAAGGGCAAGGAGATCGTCTAATTCGTGAAGATCTACCCCGAGTTAGGCTAGTCCTCCGTGGACATAGGCCATCATGGTATAGGCAAGTTTGCTTCTTCGTGAAACCCTCCGTTGGTAGAGACCACTATGGACTCTCATGACCGTTACCCTCCGTGGGTTCAAGTCTCCATAAACCTGGACATACGATAGCACCACCCATCGGAACCACGAGAAAATCATCGTGTCTCCAAATTGCGTTTCATCTTCCTACCCTTCCTTTACTACTCATGCTTGTCTTTACTTTCTGCTGCTATACTCTTAGACATGCATGTGTAGGGTGTGCTTGACTTGCTATCAATTATAAAATCTGCCAACACTTAAAATTGGGAAAAGGTAGAATTTTTATTTGGTCAAGTAGTCTAATCACCCCCTCTAGACATACTTCCGATCCTACAAGTGGTATCAGAGCCTTGGTCTCCATCGCATTGGTTTCACAACCTAGGATAGTATGGCCTCAAGCGAGGGAAATAATCAACATAGAGGTCCGTAGTTTGATGGCATAAATTTTGCTAGCTGGAAGCACAAAATGAAAATCCATATTATTTGTCATAACCCCGCCATTTGGGATGTTGTTCGTGTTGCATTGCAAGGTGAATTCTTTGTGGATGGAAGGGAACCGGATCGTGAAGCGACCGCGGATGAATTGAAGATGTTGCGCTACAATGCTCAAGCATTTGACGTTCTCTTCAATTGCCTGTGCCACGAAGAATTCAACAAAACCAGCCATCTTGGGAATGCAAAAGAGATTTGCGATACTTTGGTTGACATGCACGAAGGTACCAAATCTATGAGAGAATCCAAGTTGGATGTTCTTCAGAGTCAGCTTGACAAGTTCAAGATGAAGGATGGTGAAGGAGTCGCAGAGATGTACTCTAGGCTAGCTCGCATCACCAATGAGATTGCTGGCTTAGGAAGCGAAGAAATGACCGACAAATTCATCATCAAGAAGATACTTCGAGATTTGGATGAGAGATATGACACCGTGTGCACATTGATCCAAATGATGCCCAACTACAAAGATCTCAAGCCTACGGAAGTGATTGGAAGGATTGTTGCTCATGAGATGACACTCAAGGACAAGGAAGAGCTTCACAACAAGTCTAGCGGTGATTACAAAGCCACAAGTGATGCTCCCGCAACTTCAAGCGACAGCCTTGTCACCAATGAAGAGATAAGCCTCATGGTCAAGAAATTCAACATGTTCTACAAGAATAGAGGCAAATATCAAAGCTCCAACTCAAGATATGAAGAGAAGCGTTCGTCAAGTCATGACCGAAATTGCTACAATTGTGGGAAGCCCGGACACTACTACAATGAGTGCATGGATCCCTACAAAAGAAAAGAAGAGTCACCAAGGAGACAAAGCTCAAGAGATGAGTCACCTTGAAGAGAGAGAATGAGTAGAGATGATTGTTATGAATGAAGACCCTCAAGGAGAAGTAGGGACTCGGAGAAGAAGGACAAGTACACCAAGAGTGACTCAAGAAGAAGAAATCAAGCTCATGTTGGTGAATGGGTTTCCGGCTCCGAATCCAATAACCACTCCAAGAGAAGCTATCACTCCAACTCCGACTATAGTCAAGATGAAGGTGTTGCCGGACTTGCACTAGTGACGACCAACTCCTACAACATATTTGATTCAGCAAATAAAGGGAGTGGAAGTTGCTTCATGCCGAAAGGCCCCAAGGTATCACACCCTGAGTATCTTGATTTCAATACAGATGAGGATGACTTGCTAGGAGATGATGACTTGCTATTTGACAAATCTTGTAATGTTTGTCAAGATGAACTTGTTAGTAATCACTCTAGTCAAGATAAGTCATGTGATGATGATAAGTTGGAAACAGAACGACTAACTCAAGAACTAAACACTCTGAAGTTAGCTCATGGGTCTACTCTACAAGATCATAGAGAACTTGAAAGGGCACATGAGAAGCTCCGCTTCAAGAAGCTCAATTTGGATCAAGTGCATGAATTCCTTAAAGCTATCAATAATGATCTTTGAAAGACAACTTCCTCTTGTCTAGCCAAACGACTTCTCTTGTCTACATTCATTCCACAAGTTAAGGCTAAGCAAACTAGTAATCAAGGCAAGAATAGTTCTTGAACTAGTAGCACTAAAATGATAAATCCAATGCTATTGCTTCTAGTAGTTCTGTTGATCCCACTAACGCTTCTCTTATCCAAGTTACACTTGAGCAAGAGAATGAACTTTTGAAAGAGATTATAGAGAAAGGTGTCGGCATTCTGGGAACGGGGGTACCCAGACCTACATGCCTGCGGCCCAGGGCATGGCCCAATTCGTTAGCCACACATGGCCTGGTGAGTCCCCACTCCAGACAAGGCCCTCGTGAGGGCCTGAGCTCGGGAGGGAAGCAACATAAAACATGCGAGGGGAGGGACTCCTCAGGACCCTCCGGAGCAGTGCAAATCTCTATGCAGCGCTTAACCTCGGGAGGCTGAGGATGACACAAGGAAGGACAAGCGGGTGCCAGACGGGCAGGTTCCCCTTTGGTGAAAAGGAGGCAAGGATGTATGCGGGTTCCCAAAGCACCCCAAAGGTTTCCATTCTGGTGCAACAATACCACGACCGCGAGCTCAGCAGGAAGGATGTCATCACCGAGCCCACCTCTCCATCATCGACAGCTCCTTTGCAGACGAAGACGACCTTTCGTCTGGATAAGGATGTACTAGTGTCCCCATTTGAATTTGGACATGGTGGGATCCCTTCCCGCCATTGTGCTAAAGGAAGAGGACCCTAGGCACTATAAATAGAGTGTAGGCTGCACCGTAGGGAGGGACATGACAACAGAGAGGCAAGAGAAGAGAGACAACACCACTCGAGCACCCTCGTGAGGTAAACAACCACTATTCTAGTTCATCCACAAATCTGCTCGTGAGGCAATCCACCAAAGCAGGAGTAGGGTATTATGCTTCATAGCAGTCGGAACCTGGGTAAATCATCGTGTGCATCTGCTTCCTCGTCATCGTGTGAGTTTGTCATAGAAATCATCAAGTAGCAAGCTAGGTAGGGCGAGGCAGCAGGGGATCTTCACACACGCCCCTGTGTTCAAATTTCTTGTGGTTTTGCAGAGCCCCAAATCCAACATTTGGCGCGCAAGGTAGGGGGCGTGTCGAAGTCTTCCTCAAGCCGTGCTCTTTTTCTGCTCCGCCGCTACGATGTCTGATGCTCGCCGGGATCACGCCGAGCGCCGAGCTGCCCGCATCGCTCAGATGGTGCCCGTGGGCCGCACCGCCGCGTGCCAGTCCCCCTCTCTGGTGGCCAACACCGCCGCAGGCCCGGAGGCTCGCAAGCAGCAAGACTCCTTCGAGCCAGTCACCCCACGACACGACGGCCGCACCGCCACTCCGTCGATATCGTCCTCCCACGCTCGTCCCGGACTAGTGCGTGGGTCGTGTGCTCTCGCCATGGCACGCGAGCTATTGCGCTACTGCCCTGCTCCCGAACGCCATGACGACTGGCTCGGGAACATTGCGCAGCTCATCAATGCCGTCGGTGACGCCTCGACACTCTCCTACTCGTTCTAGCCCCAGCCCACTCTAGCGGACGACGGGGCCCATGATGCACCACCCCTCCTCCACAACGCGACATCGACCCCGAGCCAAGGCGCGAAGCATGCCTGCACGACCCACCCTGCGAGCCGCGGGCGAGAACAAGAGATGAAGTAAGCTGCCAGGTGGTGCCGAGGCCGTGCATTGATGTGTGTGTACTCCCTGCGCCGCTGAACCAACACCGTGACCGGGTACCTCTCGAAGCGTCCCCCAGGAGTGTCAAGACCAGGCCCCTGCTGTGCGCGCGGCACTCACCGGTCTGGTAGGGTGTCGTGCCATCGCTCTAGAGCTCCTCCTGGCCGTGTGGCTCTGCAAGTTCAAGCCTGACTTACCCCCACGCTACAACGGCACCCCAGACCCTGCTAAGTTTCTATAGCTCTACTCTCTGAGCATCTAGGCGGAAGGAGGTGACAACAAGGTCATGGCGAGCTGGTTCGCCATGGAGCTCAAGGGCGGCGTGCTCTCCTGGTTCCTCAACCTCCCCGAGGGGTCCATCACCTCCTGGGATGACCTGCGCAAGGGCTTCGGCGCCAATTGCCAAGGTACCTGAGACCGAGCGCTCACCGTGAACGACCTGCAACGTGTGAAACATCAGGAGGGAGACACCCTGCACAAATTCATACAATGCTTCACGATCACCTGCCTCAAGATCCCGAGAGCGTCGGAGGAGGCCGTCATCTCCGCATTCACTGACGGTATCAGGGACCTCAATATGAAGGTGGAGCTCGCCATCCACGACTAAGTGTGCTCAGCTCTGGAGATGGTCAACCTGGCGAACAAGTGTGCCAAGGCCGAGGAGGGACGCCTCTCGCTCCGCGAGTTTTTTGGAGGCGTAGGCTGAGGACAAGAATGCCAAGGCCAAGGAGGCGAAGCGCAAGGCCCCCGCGGTGCTTGCAGCTGAGCCTGAGGCGAAGCGTAGCCGAGATGAGGAACCACCCTTAGGAGGATGACCATCCTGTGTCTTCCATGGCACCAACAGTCACAACACCATCGATTCCCAGGAGCTCAGGCTAGTTCGTGACGACCACTTTGGTCGGCGCCCTGGACGCAGTGACCGTGGCTTCGGACGCGGCAGAGGCCGTTGAGACAATCGGGAGCCGCGCGAGGAGTGGCGAGACCGGACTTGGGAGGACCACTGGCATGATCAGGATCGGGAGGACCGTTGGCACAACGACCCTCAGAAGGGTTCATGCCGCGGCCAGCCTTTTGAGGCCAGCCTACCCCGACTACCGCCAGCACCCAGGAGGAAGGAAGAGGACAGACAGGACGACAGGGCTGGAGGCTTCTAGGAGGTCAGGGTGATAGCCTGTATCCTGGGCGGTGTCCAGGCCCCAGCGTCAAAGCGCATCTTCAAGAAGTTCTCTCGCGAGGTCAACACAACCCTCCCGAAGCCGGAAGCCATGCGTCCGCTCAAGTGGTCTTAGATTACGATCACCTTCGACTCGAGGGATCAATTCAGTTGCTCGGCCATGGCAGGCACGCTCCCCATGCTATGCACACTGACCATCAGCAATGTCCTCATCACCAAGACCCTCATCGACAATGGAGCGGGCCTCAACGTCCTCTCCATTGAGACCTTCAAGACGCTCCAAGTGTTGTACGACCAGCTTATGCCAACCAAACCACTCTCAAGGGTCACTAACGGGTACACCGTCCCCATTGGGCAAGTGCGGCTGCCTGTCACCTTCACCAGGCACAAGAACTATCACACTGAGATCATCGTCTTTAACATCGCCCACATCCACCTCCCGTACAACGCCATACTTGGGTACCCATCCCTCCCGAAGTTTATGGCGGTGACTCACCATAGTTACAACGTCCTCAAGATGTCGGGGAGTGGTGGCGTCATCACCATCACCTGAAAACAGAAGGACACTGTCTGCTCCCTCGAGCGTGCGTACTGAGCGACAGCAGTTGAGCACTCGCACGACGAAGGAGACGCCCTTCCTCGCAAGGGGGTCCCTAGGAAGAAGAAGCAGCTCTGCCGCGCAGGGCACTAGGGGGCTGGAACCTCCAAGGATGGCGCCTCAGGCTCAGCATCCAAGACCGGGGCACCTCCCTCCATCGCATAGGAAAGCGCACTCTGTGCCCCCCTTGGGTCAGGCTTGGGGGATTCTGTTCGGGAAGCTAACGACCTGACCGGTGAAACGAAGGGGGCATCCGGGCACAACCTGGAGGTGCGTCCTGACGCGTGTGTGCCCAAGCCTGGAGCGCGATGCAAGGCGCCGAGCTCGCGAGAATTTGTCACCAGAGCGATCGAGGAGCTTCAGGAAGCACATGCCATGAGGGGCGGAAGCTACCCTGCATCGCTAAGTGCAGCCGCCATGTCGGTCCGGCCCGATAAGCCGTGCATGTGCGTCAGCACGCTCGCCATCAATAGGGCCGCATCTCAGGGCGTCTTCTGGCCAACGCGCGCCAACCATGGTGGGGTCTACCTGCGCAACTACGTCCGCATGCCTTTTGGCCTCGCGGACTTGGGCTCCACGTACCAATGCCTAGCCCAGGCACCGCTCGCGCCGTATCAGGCGAGGCGCAGCGAGGAGTTGGAGGAGACGCCCGGACCGAGCAGGGGTCCCGAGCCCCGAGAGGCGACGGGCTCATGAGGATCCCGCTCACGGACATGCAAGGCTAGGCTATGTCGACTATTTCGGTTCTTCAGTAGTATGGCCGCCAGGTGATTTTTTGGTTTGTGCGAGGTAACCTTTTGGTTTACTCCGTTTGAGGGCGCCCACCGGGCCGCATTATTCTCACGCGACTAGGGCACACCCCTACAGTCTCCCCATTTACGCATATTTCACTAACTTTTCATGCATGTGGTCTATTTCCTAATGTTTCACCTTGCCTGCACGGCTCTTTGCCGACATGAATGTCTCCATGCCCGAATGATCCTGCCTTCGTCCGTATCGTGAGAAAACTGGGCACGGCGTCTGTGCTCCGGTCCGTCCCTGCAGCGTCGATAAATCCAGTGGCTGAGCTCAGTATGGAGGGTCGCCCCCATTCACGTCACCTCCTAGGGTCATTGGTGCTTGGCCTTCTCATGCGATGACCCTTGGGAACAAATTCGATGTAGGCTTCTCAAAATTTATAGGACCCTAGACGATGCTCTCCACAAGAAGATTCAGGCGCAACCCGCCTTTGAGGTAGGGCCCTCGCGAGGCCAAAGCACCCTTGCGAGCGCCCATATACACCTCCCTGTTCTACCGTGCAAGCCACGCGTATGAACTTAATGGGATGTACATGCCTGGGGGGCTCAGGAGCCACGGCCCCCCATTTCCACACCCAAGTGGATGCCCCATGCTCCATGTTGGCGGACGACACGGTCCACCAATGACTATGCCCATGCAACGTGGAAGCCCTATTGAGGAAGTCCTGGATTAAGGGGTCCTCGGATAGCTGACCCATTATTCATGGGCCAGACTGTATGGGCCGCAAGGCAGGCATGGGATGATCGAAGACCACCTACGCAAGATGGAAGCTTCGAGGAGTCGTGACGTGTTCTCCAAGTTATTAGCTGTAGTTAGGCATGTTGTCTCTTCGGCATGTAACCGACCATGTGTAAAGCCAAGGACACCCGTAGCATCTATATAAGCCGGAGTGTGTTAAGGCATAGGGCCAGGACAACTCATCTAGGGTTAGACATACGATCTCGAGGTAGATCAACTCTGTAACCCCTTACACCATCAATACAATCAAGCAGGACGTAGGGTATTACCTCCATTGGAGGGCCCGGACCTGGGTAGACTTGTGTCCCCTTCATGTCCTGTTACCGTTGATCCTAGTCTCACAGTTCGGGTCCCCCTACCCAAGATCCGCTGGTTTTGACACCGACATCGGTGCTTTCATTGAGAGTTCCTCTGTGAGTGCTGAAGGGATCGATGGCTCGCCCCATCGCAAGTAGCGAGATCTGTATTGAGGGGACTCGCATGCCGTCCCAGTCAGCCATCGCGGCCAGATCAGAAGGTTCCCCCAATCAGAGTATCAAGTTCGGAACACTAGAATTCATGGTTGACTCACGGGGAACAGTCGTTCCAATGGAACCCTCAACCTCCAAAGAAAAACCTATAAGTCCGGACGCTTTGACATCCAAGACATCAAGTCCCACGGTGGAACAGAACACAGATCCTCTTTGGCGTAACTCTGGAACCATCACGCCGCTTGATGAATCGACGCGTATCAGCGACACGCATCCTGCCACCGCCTCCTTCTTAAACGAGTTGTTTGATCAGATCGAGGCTATGCATATATCGGATGACCAGGTTCTGGTCTATGATCGGCTTAGTATCAGACATGATGACAGGGAAATTTATGTCCCTCCAGTCACCCACCTCGTTGCCACCATCGAGTGTCCGATGCGGATTCTGCCCGGCATCTGGAGTAGAAAATATGTACTTCAGTCCTCGGTCTTCAAGACCGCATCAGTTAATGAGAGGCGGGGGGTCGCTCTCAAGCCGGATAGCCACCGGCCCAAGATTTGTCGCATGATTTGGAAGCTGCAATTCCGAACAATTGTCATGACAAGGAACCTAAATTTTCCCTACCCACCGCCCAAAACGATCATCCAAGTATCGCACCAAAGCCCATGTCTTCGGACTTTCGGGATATCAAGCAAATACAAGGAGAATCGGTCCACCACGTTTGGGCAAGACTCCTACTCGCTAGGAGCAGAGTGAAAGGTCTTAGTGACCAAGCTGTAATGGCAATTTTCATTAGCAATTGCCATGATGAAGGGATTCTTAATGCCTTGGCCCGCTGATGCATAAGCGACTTTTCAGAGTTATCTGAATTTGTCAACAGTATTGTGCCATGGAGAGTGTCTGGCAATCCGAGCGGTTGTTCTCGGAACCAATTTTCTCCGAACACCCTAGAGGAGCTCAGAGAAAGAGGTGTTGGTGTCAAAACCAGTAGATCTCGGGTAGGGGGTCCCGAACTATGAGACTAGGATCGATAGTAACAGGAGACGAAGCAGACACAGTTTACCCAGGTTCGGCCCCTCCAATGGAGGTAATAGCCTACGTCCTGCTTGATTGTATTGATGGTGTATGGGGATATAGAGTTTATCTACCCCGAGATCGTATGTCTAACCCCAGATGAGTTATCCTGCCCCTATGCCCTAAAACCCTCCGGCATATATAGATGCCGGGGGTGTCCTTGGCTTACACATGGTCGGTTACATGCGGAATAGATAACCTGCCTAACTACAGCTAATAACTTGGATAACACGCTTGACTCGTTGAAGCTTCCATCCTGGCACAGGTGGTCCTCGATCATCCGAGGATTCCCTCATGACCCGTACATTCCGGCCCATGAACAATGGGTCAGTTATCCGAGGACCCCTTAATCCAGGACTCCCTTAGTAGCCCCCAGACTGGCCTTCAACACCGATATATATTCGGTTGATTCCTTCACGTCGTCGTCTCTAGCTTCCAAGGCGAGTACCTCATTCTTCTCTATTCGGCATCCGATTAGTTTTCAATAAGATCCCAAGCGTCATAGGCACGGGTCATTATAATAACTGCACAAATCCCTCGGTTTTCGTGCATCGTGGGTAGGTCAGTGGCTAGCGATTATTACAATCCTACCCCTCCGTAACGGAGGCACCAACCCATTTAATCTAACAAAATTGTGCTTCAAACCACATCTTCTTCCTCTTGCACGTAAAAAACTTCCAGTGGAATCTCCACACAAAACATGGCTAATGCTCTCGGCTCCTTAGAGCGCTACGGCCAACGCCTAGGAGACTGGACCAGCTGCTCTGTCACACTCCTACGGATCCGTAATCTAGAAACCCAGGGATATCTCCCATCATCAGATCTGGTTGCGACCCGCGCAGGTCTACTCTCCTATGGTGACGAGGTTTTCGACGAGCGCTTCCCTAATCCAAGCAAGGGGGAGCACGTCTGTTTGTCCCTTTCCTTCTCCGGGGCATCGGGTTTCCAATCCACCCATTCTTAAGGGGGTTACTAGAGTTCTACGGGATTCAACTCCACCATCTTATCCCTGGGTCGATCCTACACATCTAAGGCTTTGTCGCCCTCTACGAGATGTTCTTAGGGTGTGAACTCATTTCGACCTATGGAGGAAACACTTCTGCCTCGTTCCCCCAACTCGGGACAAGGCCATCTTAGAGGTCGATGGAGCCGAAGCATGCCACATAATAGGAACGGGGTATTCGGTTGGCACACCGAAGAAATCCGAAGAATGGACTTTGGAGTGGTTTGATATTGAAGACGTTCCCCTATTCGAGCCAACTCGGACAGGCCTGCCCGAATACTCCGACCTCCTCTCAAAGAAGAGGTACAAGTGGCGACCCCAAAGCTCTCAGGAGGAGAGTGCCAAAGTACAACACCTAGCCACGCAAGTGCGGATGCTTTCCCATCACCGGCTAACCATGATTGACGTCATAGCTGCCGCTATCTCCCGGTGCACGCAGCCCCTCCAACAAAGGGTGCAACCCTTATGGCGATACAACGGAACAAGCAATGCCACGCATTCTCGGAAATTAGGTCCCGCCAATCCAACAGCGTTAGCCACCGAACTTGCCGACCTATACAAAGGAGCAAGAATACTTCATCCGACGGTCAACCATGGAGGGTATTCGGCCCACAATCCCATCGAACAGGTAAATCTTCCTTTTTCAATCATGAAATAGTTTGGGGCTTCATTCCGACCTGTAAGTGCATCTAGTGCCCCTTAGTGATTTTGGTGTATTGAAGACTTATAGGTTAAGAAACTAATGTGTTTGTGAGTTTACAGAGGCTCCATAAGTCGATGAGGAGTTTGATATATTCGGAGATTACCAATCCCTAAAAATGTATGTCTTCAACTGAAGACTTTGGTGAAGACTTTGGTATTCCCTGAAGACTTTGAAAATGAAGAATTTGGTCTGACCTTGAAGATATGAACGAGGACTATGAAGCATGAAGACTTCTGTTTTCGTAGTTTCATTTCCTTTCTTTGAGTCATAGGAAACACCGTACTGTTAAAGGGGGCCGAGGTAATACTAATGAAAATTTCCAACTGATGCTCAACTCAAAATCCTCAACCTATCCAATACTTTGAGTGAAGCCTTTTTGGAAATTTTTTACGGTTCAGTCAAGTTCTTCAGTGACAGAGACGATGTTCTTTTGGTCTCTGAGGAAATTGGTCTAACTGAGGAGTTAGGATTTCGCCAGTGTGAATTGCCTATAAGTGAGGAACATGATAAGCCTGAGGACTTCCATTGTTCGAAATTCCGACCATTGCTATGCTTAGCGCCAGCTGTCCCCAATCATAATATCCATATAATGGTCATATCATTGGGGGCATTTATGTCTTATCATGTTAGGTTGCACCCTGGCTATAAATAGCCACCTCGCAACCACTAGTTGGTTGGATGCTCCGAGAGAGAACAAACACTTGTCATTTGAGAGTAACCCATCCTACGAGGACTTTGAGAGAAAGTCATCAGTGAGGAAAAACCCAAATCCAAACCACCAAACCCAAAGTGATTGAGCATCACTGAAGAGATTGTTCCTGTGTGGAACTGATGCTTGTTACCTTTGAGGACTGTGTATCCTCCAGATGGTTAGGCGTCATGGTCTAGTGCATCATGCAGTCAATTGGGGTTCACGGAGTGACCTTTGTCTAGAGCATCCAGCAGTCAATTGTGGATCACCGGGTGACCAGTTTGTGAGGGTTTTGGAAGTCTACCCTGACGACTTACCGCGAGTGTTGGGCGAGGACTTTGTGACCTTAGCTCAATAAGAATACGGTAAGGACTGTGTGTTCTCTGGTTTAAATACTAGGCCGCTCCAAACCAGACGCACGACTGTCAAAACAGTTGGAACTAGGTCACCAAACCATTGTCTTCATCGAGCTACCTCGTTCTATTTCCTCAACCCCTCTATTCCTCCTATACTTGTTGATGAAATTGATCATTATTGTTTGAAGAATTTTTCTGAAGACTTTCACAATTTCCTCACCTCAAATTTTTCAAGTTACCTTGTTCCTCACCTGCTTATCCTATATCACGCTACCTGTAATATGTGCATGTTCATTTCATCATCATGACTATGTTGTTGCTATGTTTCTCATGCACTTGAGTACTTATTATGCTGCTAGTTATTCATCACATTTCAAATTCCTCAAGTTGAAATTCCTCAAGTGGTGAATTTGTAAAAATCGCCTATTCACCCCCCTCTAGTCGGTATAACGCACTTTCACGCCCGGTGAACTGTTGGGCTCCCCAGCCCAAGAATCATTCACGACAATCATCTAGGCTTCAATGAGGACCCGGATCTCCGTCTTGACGTCGAAAACGGAGTCTACTATCAGGACAGCATCATCTAGACCTCAGTGGCAATCATAGTCTATTACCCCGAGTCATTTTCCATTCTGTCTATGGGTAAGAAGAAAAACTCTTCCTACAAGAGGCCTGCTACCAAGAACACCCCGGACGCCCTGGCCCTAGCCCCCAAGCGCCGCCGATCAGCATGCCATGCGCCAACAGCCGAGGCCACGGGCGAGTCAGAGGCCAGCCGAGACGCTGCAAAGGAGCCGGACATGGGAACGAATCCTCCTGTCCGGGCATCCCGAAGGTACATAGTTTGGATATCTATTTTATCATTGTACTTAGCAGAGCCTCATAGCCGCTCTTTTTTTATCCAGGCGAAACATCCAATCCTCACCTACCAAGGGGGCTACCCGGGTGTCAGGAGACACCCGAAGCTCCCGGGACATGACCCATGCGGCTTCCCCTACAGAAGCCCCCATGGCCGGTCCAGCGCCCGTCGAATCTGGCGACGGAGTGTCCGTCACCAAATCGGAAGTGGAGAGGGCCATGCATCATCGGCACCGATGGGAGGCAAAGCGGCATCCAATTTTCTCCGATCAGGAGTTTGGTGCCCTACGCTCGGCAGATGCACATCTCGGGGCCGCTCGAGGTGGCTTCGGTGAAGCTATGAAGCTGATAACAATCACCATTCAGGTAAGTGGTCAGATTTTGTAGAATCTGCATACTTGAGTAAGACGAGTAGACCCCGAGCCCTAATTTGATTTTATAAAAAACGAATTATGGATCTCCACCCTGTTTGACTTCTAACGCAAGCCTCAAAGCAATAGTCCAAGCAGTTGGCCAAAGCCCTCGAGGAGAGTCGCACGAAAGTGCAGTCCATGAAGGCCGAACTAGCACAAGTGAAGAGTTTCATGCGAGAGGCTCATGGTGAGTATGCTTTTACTTCTAATCCTATTATTTTATCATGCCTGACATATGGATTCCATGTAGCAGCCGAATCAATAGGACATATGGAAAGGCAGCTGGAGGAATCTCGGGTTCCCAAAGGTATGCTGAATCACAATAGAAAGCCGGCTGTCTGGTTATACAAAAACAGGCTGAAGAAATAAACAGTTTAAAGACTCAATTGACCCAAACTCAAGAAGAGAATCAAAAGCTTCCGAGGGGCGTATTCAGTAAATACAATTCTACTATGAGTAAGTATTTCCGATGTAGAGGATGATAATAATCGCGCTTGTTATCTTGTGTGCACGTCTCCTTATTGGACATCTTGAAGAGGAGATCAAATTGTACCAAGGGGACCTGCTGAAGGAGCTGACCTCTCTCCACAAGCGTGTGCAAAAAGCGATGAAAGTGATGGTGAAGGTACTATGGCCCACCGAACAGCCACCTGAAGGGCTAGCAGTAGTGGTGGATCGATTCGGGGGGGCTCGGGATAGGTTCGAGCTATGGAAGACTTCAGCCTTCCGTGAAGGAGCACGGGAGGCGTGGGCTATGGTCAAGACCTGTTTCGCCGGACTCAACTCCGAGCATATGGCGTGGGTTTGTCCTATGGGATCTGATGGAAAAGAAGTGCCACCCTTCCTGGTATATGACTAGGTGATGCCAGCCGCCCGTCTCTCACAAGCAGACTGCCCCCTCGACACAATAATCGATGATCTCGATTGGCAACCGCATATGTAATTTCCGTATACATGTGTAAAACAATTTGTGTTGTAAATTTTTTCTTAACCAGCCATTGGCGTCTCCCACCCATGCGAACAGCTCGAGAGTGTTCCTTCCTATTATCCCTTCGCCAAAGAGCGAACTTGTGTTCGGGGAACCAGGCAATCCAGCCACATGCTGCGAATAGACAAAAAGCACACAAAAAGATATGTTATATTACAACGTAGCATAAGAAACATTGTCCGATGAAAATAGTACCTCTAGCGATACCTTTTGTCGGGATTCTACGTAGAGCGTAGATAGGAATATGCATACTTGCAGTATGCGACTAAGTGTCCTTTGGGAATAAGAGACCCAAACGACAGAAATTGCAACCAAGGCTGTATAAGGTGTTTCCGGCATAGCCGACCAATTGTCTACGTAAGATAACTAGCTTTCGGCTTCACCCGTCCGAGGTACATGTCCGGATGACCCGGTCTTAACAATCGCAAAGGTGCTCCCTTTACTTTCTAGCCGAACAAGCGGGAACGTAGCGAGTAACCACAGGAGCGAGGCAACCCAGCTTGGCAAAGTCTTAGTTTGAAATGATGCATATTATGGCCAGAACATGCCAAAAGAAACATGCACACCCGGTAATTATGAGCAATTAAAATGCTGGCTATAAAAAGAAGCCCCACGTGTTGTGTTCGGATTTAACACTTTATGGTGTGTGCCGGTTATCCGTACTACAAGATCGGTTCGGCCGAACATATGGTAGGAAAGGAAATTTTCCCTATCGAACGGCAAGGTGGGAAAGTAAATCGAGAAAAAGGAAAAAAGTAAGAAAAAAAAGAAAAGTGTAGGGGGGTATGGACTACACTGGTTTATCCGTAGAAGCGCTGAAGACGAGCTGCGTTCCATGGGTTTGGTTCAAGGTGGTTATCGGACGAATTCCACAAACGATAGGCGCCTCCCGCGAGCACTTCGTCAATAGTGAAAGGACCCTCCAACTTGGGGTTGAGTTTGTGAATCTGCTTCTCCGGGAGTCGTAGGACGAGTTCTCCCATGTTGTATGCTATTGCCCGAACTTCCCTACTTTGGTACCGCCGAGCTTGCTGTTGGTAAAGAGTGGATCGAGCCAGAGCTATGTCCCACTCTCCCTCTAGGGCGTCCAAGTCATGATGCCGATCTAACTCAGCCTCCTTTTCCTCGTACATACGCACTCTTGGTGCGTCGTGGATAATATCGCAGGGAGGACTGCTTCTGTCCCATAGACCATAAAAAATGGTGTATAACCCATTGATCTGTTTGGGGTAATACGTAGGCTCCATAGAATGGAGTCGAGTTCCTCCACCCAATGACAGTCGGACACGTAAAGAGATCGGACCAAACGTGGCTTGATGCCGCTCATAATGAGACCGTTTGCTTGCTCGACCTGTCCATTGGTCTACGGATGATAGACCGGCGCATAATTGAGCTTTATGCCCATTTTGAGCACCAGTCCTTGACCTCTTGGGCAGTGAAGTTGGTTCCATTGTCCGTTATTATACTATGCGGGACACAGTAATGGTGTACTATGCTAGATATAAATTCAATCACTGGCCCAAATTTAGCCAATTTAATAGGCTTGCCTTCTAATCATTTGGTGAACTTGTCAACCATGACTAGTAGGTATTTATTTTTCTTGGTTCCCCCTTTGAGGGGGCCAACCATTTCTAGCCCCCATCTCGCAAAAGGCCAGGTGATCGGAATAGTCAGAAGAGCTGTTGGAGGCATGTGACTTTGATTTGCGAAGACTTGACACCCCACGCAATGTTGAACGAGTGAGTGGGCGCCGGTTCGAGCTGTAGGCCAAAAGAAACCAGCTCGGAAGGCTTTGCCGACAAGAGATCTTGCCACGGCATGGTGCCCGCCCATGCCCGCGTGGATTTCAGCAAGGAGTTCCCGTCCTTCCTCCTCGGATATACACCTCTGTAGTACTCCAGTGGTGCTTTTCTTGTATAACTCACCCTCGTGTACCTTGTTGACCTTGGATCGCTGAACTATGTGTCGCGCCTCGGTTTGATTGTCAAGGAGTTCCTTGTGAAGGAGGTAGACAAGGAAGGGCTCTGTCCATCGCGCAATTACTGCCATTACCTCATGAGCCGAGGGCATCTCATTCATTGTTGAGCCACCGATGATGCCATCATCTGGTTCGTTTATAGGGCGAACAACTTCGTCCGCTGTTTTCAGACCGGTGCTATTTGCGTCATCCTGCCACACGACTGAGGGCTTGAAGAGCTGCTCAAGGAAGGTGTTTCTCGATACGGGGTTGCGCTCGGCTCAGATATGGACCAATATGTTGGCGGCTTGGTTGTTGTCTCAAGCAACATGGTGGAATTCTAACCCCTCGAACCGAGCAGATATCTTGAGGAAATCGTCTCTATATGCCACCATCTTCGGATTTTTGGCGTCGAATTCAACGTTAATTTGGGATATGGCTAGGTTTGAGTCTCCCCATACCGCTAGCAGTCGTATGCCCATCTATACCGCCATCCGAAGACCATGGAGAAGAGATTCGTACTCGGTAGCATTTTTGGAATCGGCATACGTGATTTGCAACACGTATCTTATGTTGTCGCCTATGGGGCATGTGCGGATAACTCCAGCTCCCAGACCGGGCAAGGTCTTGGATCCATTGAAGTACATTGTCCAATGAAAGTATGCACTATACTCCTTGGGGAGCTTAGCCTCTGTCCATTCAGCCAAGAAGTCCGCCAATACCTGAGATTTAATGGCGCGATGTGGCTTATAGTTTATTTCAAAGGGAAGGAGCTCAATGGCCCATTTGGCTATGCGACCGATAGCATCCCTGTTATTGATTTTATCATTCAAGGGGACTTCTGATGCCACCGTTACTGCACACTCCTGGAAGTAGTTTCAGAGTTTACTTGATGCCATGAATATTGTGTAGGCTATTTTTTGATAATGTGGGTATCTGGACTTGCACTGCATTAGTACCTGTGACACGTAATATACCGGCTTCTGAGTTTGGAATTTATGTCCCTCCTCATCTTGTTCAACGACGAGCACCACACTGACTACCTTGTTGGTGGCCGATATGTATAACAACATTGGCTCACCGGTGCCTAGTGCCGTGAGTATGGGATTCGTTGCCAGTATTGTTTTGATTTCTTCCAACACGACCGCTGCTTCATCGGTCCATTGGAAATTGTTTGTCTGTTTCAGCAGCCTATAGAGCGCTAAAGCTTTTTCTCCAAGGCGGGAAATAAAGTGGCTTAACACGGATATGCACCCGGCTGGTCTCTGGACATGCTTCAACTTTGTGGGGATTGCAAGTTATGATACAGCACGGATTTTAGCTAGATTTGCCTCTATTCCTCTATGTGAGAGGATGAATCCAAGCAACTCGCGCGAGGGAACTCCGAATACACATTTTTCCTGATTGAGTCGTATATTGTATTCACACAAATTAGCGAAAGTTTGACGGAGGTTATCGATCAACTGATCAACGTGTCTGGTTTTGATTACCTCAGCAGTCTTTCCGACCTGTGGGGCGAGGCAGATTCATGCGCTGGTACGTGGCCCCGAAGTTTTTTATCCCGAAGGGCACCGTGTTGAAGCAAAATGGCCCATAGGGGGGTGATGAATGCAGTAGCCGCCTGATCGGATGCTTCATTTTAATTTGATGGTATCTAGAGTAAGCGTCGAGGAAACATAACAAATCGTGTCCGGCTATGGCATCAATGATCTGGTCTATGCGTGGTAAGGGAAAAGGGTCCTTGGGGCATGTTTGTTGAGGTCCTTGAAATCAACACATAGCCACCAGGATTTATCTTTCTTAGGTACCATTACCAGATTTGCTAGCCACTCGAGATGTTTGATGTCCCGAATTAATCCGGCCTCGAGCAATTTTGCTAATTCTTCACCCATGGCTTGCCGTTTGGGTTCGAAGAAGCGTCGCAGGGTCTGTTTCACGGTCTTGAAGTGTGGAATAATGTTCAAGCTGTGTTCGGCGAGCCGACGTGGGATACCGGGCATATCGGAAGGATGCCAGGCAAAAATGTCTTTTCACGGAGTAAATTCTGCAATGCTTCGTCCGTAAGGGGATCGAGCTGGGCTCCGATGGACGCTGTCTTATTGGGGTCCGTTGGATGCACCTGAAATTTGACGACTTCCTCTGCGGGTTTAAAGGACGTGGATTTGGGCCTTTTACTGAGGATCACATCGTCCCTATTAACTGTTGACCATAGAGCGATCAATTCCTCGGTGGCAAAAGTTTCCTCAAATGCCTCGAGGGCGAGTGTTGCCATTTTCGTTTTCGGCCCGGAGGGCTATATTTAGGTCACTGGCGATTGTGTTCACTTCATTTGGTCCTGGCATTTTGAGTTTCATGTACCTGTAATAGGGTATGGCATGGAACTTTGTAAAGGCATCTCGCCCTAGCAGGGCGTGATAGCCACTAGGAAGGGGACGATGTGGAAGAGAAGTTCTTCGGACAGGTAATTTTCGGGCGTGCCGAACACAACGTCCAGGATGATACATCCGAAACAGCATGCCTCTTTTCCTAGGATAATTCCCC
This sequence comes from Hordeum marinum, assembly GCA_022496015.1. Taxonomy (NCBI): domain Eukaryota; kingdom Viridiplantae; phylum Streptophyta; class Magnoliopsida; order Poales; family Poaceae; genus Hordeum; species Hordeum marinum. The sequence goes on along the minus strand of CM039678.1, from coordinate 306,586,616 downwards.
GGAAGGTTGTGTGGCTACGTTCAATACGAGATCGATCGAACCACAATTTATCCAGAGTGGCCTCGTAAATGAGGTTTAGACCAATGTCGCCGTCCATGAGCACCTTATGCAGTTTGTATCCATCAATGATGGGATTCAAGACTAGAGCAGCCAGTGAATGACTGGGAAGGGTGGGCGGTTGGTCAGTGTCCCCGAAAGTAATCAGTACGTTTTCCCATGGGCTATTAGCTTCCATGTGGTAGACTTGCTCGTGCTCCCTAAGAGCCCTTTTACGCCTTCTCCTCGAGGGGAAGATCTCATAGACCGTCAGGACTTTGTCATCGAATCTGTTTGGCGAAGGAAGGTGCTAGTTCAAGAGAGGTGTGCCAAGGATGGCCTCGCCACTTTTTGCGACTTGCTTGACAACCCAGCAAGCTCGAAGGCTATGACTAGGGTTTGTGTTCAACAACACGAAATGAATGGGGCAAGATTTATCTAAAATTCCGTCGAGGATGGTGCCGGCCCCAGAACGGGACTTATTTCTTTTTTCAACGGGTTCATGCCTGGCTGGCTGATTTGGAGGTACCCTCTTTCTTCGAACTCCCATGGGGTGTTCCAAGAATTTTGGTTCCGAGAACAACCGCTCGGATTGCCAGACGCTCTCCATGGCACAGTACTTCTGTACCAATTCGGATAATTTCAAAAAGTCATTTATGCGTCGGCGGGCCAGGGCATTAAGAATCCTTTTATCGTGGAAATTGCTAATGAAAATTTCCATTACGTCTTGGTCACTAAGACCTTTTACTCTGCTCCTAGCGAGGAGGAGTCTGGGCCAAAAGTGGCGGACTGATTCTCCTTGTATTTGCTTGATATCCGGAAAGTCTGAAGACATGGGCCTTGGCACGGTACTTGGATAATCGTCTTGGGCGGTGGGTGGGAAAAAACTCATTCCCTATAGCAATGAGTGTTTGGAAGTATGGTTTCCGAGTCACGCGAGGGACTTTGGACCGGTAACGGTCTGACCTTAAAGCGGTTCCTCGCCTCTGATTCTCCGACAAGGTCTTGGAGATCGTGGATGGGGGGCATAAACAGTTTTCAATTTCGGCCATCGGGCGGAATCCATGGCCGGACACTCGATGGTGGTGATAAGGTGCATGACCGGGGGGACATGAATCTCCCTGTCATCGGGTGTAATCCCGAGCCAATCATAGATGGGAACCTGGTCATCCGATATACGCATAGCTTTGATCTGATCGAACAACTCGTTTAAGAACGAGGCGATGGTCGGATGCGTGTCGCTGATACGAGTGGGTTCGTCAAGCGGTGTGATGTTCTAGAGTTATGCCGAACTGGATCCGTGTTCCGTTCCACCGTGGGACCTAATATATTGGACCTCGAAGCATCCGAATTTACAGGCTTTCCTTCGAAGGTTGAGGGTTCCATCGGAACGAATATTCCCCATGAATCAGCCACGAACTCTAGGGTTTCGAACTTAATACACTGATTGGGGGAACCCTCCGATATGACCATGACGGCCAACTGGGCTGGCGTGTGACAAGATGTCATTGCCGGTGAAATTCTGATCAGGGGCAAGAATCCCTTTGATACAGATCTCTCTACTTGTGATGGGGCGAGCCATCGATCCCTTCGGTGCTCACAGAGGGCCTCTCAATGAAAGCATCAATGTAATAAAGTTCGCTCTTTGGCCAAGGAATAATAAGGAGGAACACTCCCGAGCTCTTCGCACGTGAGGGAGAAGCCGATGGCCGATAAAGACAAAGTTTACATCACTGATTTTTTATACACGTGTACATATGAATTACATGTGCGGCCGTCGAGATCATCAATTACTGTATTGAGGGGTAGTCTGCTTGCGAAAGACGGGCGGCTGGCATCACCTGGTCATATACCAAGTGGAGTGGCACTTCTTTTCCATCCGATCCCACAGGAACAACCCGCGCCATATATTCGGTGTTAATTCCGATGAAATGGGTCTTGACCATTGCACACGCCTCCCGTGCTCCCTTGCGGCAGGCCGAAGTCCTCCATAGCTCGAATCTATCCCGAGCCCCCCTAAATCGATCGACAAGTGTGGGTAGCCCTTCAGGTGGTTGTTTAGTAGGCCATAGTGCCTTCACCATCCCTTTCATCTCTTTTTGCACGTGCTTATGTAGAGAGGTCAGCTCCTTCAGCAGGCCCCCTTGGTACGATTTGATCTCCTCTTCAGGATGTCTGGACAGGAGACCTGCACATAAGATAACAAGTGTGATTACTATCATTCCCTACATTAGAAATACTTACGCATAGCGGAATTGTATTTACCGAATACGCCCCTCTAAAGCTTTCAATTCTCTTCTTGAGCTTGGGCCACGTGAGTCTTTCAACTCTTTATTTCCTCAGCCTGTTTTTGTATAACAAGGCAACAAGCGTGATGCTGGGATTCAGCATATCTTTGAGAATCCTGGGCTTCTTCCAGCTGCCTTTGCATATGTCCTATTGATTCGGCAGCTACACAGAATCCATATGTCAGGCACGATGATGTAAAAAGATTAGCAGTAAAAGCATACTCACCATGGGCCTCTCGCGTGAAGCTCTTTACTTGTGCTAGTTCGGCCTTCACGGACTGCACTTCTGTGTGGCTCTCCTCGAGGTCCTTGGCCAACTGCTCAGACTGTTGCTTTGCGGCCTGCGGCAGCAGTCAAGCAGTGCGGAGATCCTTAATGCAAATTTTCTAAATCAAATTAAGGCTCGGGGGCTACTAGACTTACACAAGTATGCAGTTTCTATAAAATCCGATCTCTTACATGAATGTTGGTTGTTATCAGCTTCATAGCTTTGCCGAATCCAGCTCGGGCGGCCCCGAGGTGTGCATTCGCCGAGCGTTGGGCACCAAACTCTTGGTCGGAGAAAATTGGGTGATGCATGGCCTCCCACCAATGCTGATGATGCATGGCACTATCCACCTCCGATTTGGTGACGGATACTCCGTCGCCAGATTTGGAGGGCGCCGAATTGGCCATGGGGGCTTCCGTAGCGAAAGCTACATGGGTCGTGGCCCGGGAGCTTCGGGTGTCTCCTGACACCCTGACGACCCCTCGGTAGGAGAGGATTGGGTGTTTCACCTAGGTATTAAATGAGCGACTATGAGATTCTGCTGACTACAACAATAAAGCGGATATCCAAACAATGTACCTTCTGGATGAGCAGACAGGTGGATTCATCCCCATGTCTGGCTCCTTCGCAGGGTCCTGGTGGGTCTCTGACTCGCCCACGGCTTCGGCTGCTGGTGCATGGCATGCTGATCGGCGGTGCTTGGGGGTCGGGACCGGTGTGTCTGGGGTGCTCTTGGTCGCAGACCTCTTGCGGGAGGAACTTTTCTTCTCGCCCGCGGATGGAATAGAGAATGACTCGGGATAATCAATTATGATTGCCACCGGGGTCTGGACGATGCTTTCCTGGTAATATACTCCGTTTTCGAAGTCAAGGAGAAGATGTGGGTCTTCGTTGATGCCTGGATCATTGTCGCATGAGTGGTTCTCGGGCTAAGGAGCCAAACAGTTGACTGTCTCGATGATGCTCCTCCATTCCTGTCCATGCCAAGACCTCGGTCAAATAGAGTGAGGAATGAAGCCCCAAACTATTTCATGATTGAAAAATAAAGGATTACCTATTCGATGGGATTGTGGGCCGAATACCCTTCCTTGGTTGACCGCCTAATGAAGTCTTCCTCCTCTCCTTTGTATAGGTCGGCAAGTGCGGTAGCCAACGCTGTTAGATTGGCGGGACCTAGTTTTTGGGAGCGCATGGCGTTCCTTGTCCTGTAGTACCGCCATAAGGGGTGTACCCTCTGTTGGAGGGGCTGCACGCACTGGGAGATAGAGACGGCCATGACATCAATCATGGTCAGTCGATGGTTGGCAAACATCTGCACATGTGCGGCCAGGCGTTGCACCTTGGTGCTTTCCTCCTGAGATGAGCTCTTGGGTCGCCAGTTATACCTTTTCTTTGGGAGGAGGTCAGAGTATTCGGGTAGACCTATCTGAGTTGGGAGGAGGTCCATTCTTTGGATTTCCTCAGTGTGCCAGCCGGATACCCCGTTCTCGCTATGTGGCATACTTCGGCCCCGCCGACCTCTAAGATTGTTTTGTCCCGAGTTCGGGGGATGAGGTAGAAGCATTTCCTCCATAGGTTGAAATGAGCTTCACACCCTAAGAACATCTCACAGAGGACGACAAAGCCCGAGATGTGTAGAATTAATCCTGGGGTGAGATGGTGGAGTTGGATCCCATAGAACTCCAGTAACCCCCTCAGGAATGGGTGGATTGGAAACCCAAGGCCCCGGAGGAGGAAGGGGACGAAGCAGACGCGCTCCCCCTTGTTTGGATTAGGGAAGTGCTCGTCAAAAACCTCGTCACCATAATAGAGCAGAGCTGCATGGGTCGCTGCTAGATCTGATGATGGAAGATATCCTAGGGTCTCCAGATTACGAAGCCACAGGAGTGTGACAGAGAACCTAGTCTAGTCCCCTGGGCATAGGCCGTAAGGGCATGCTGAGGAGCTGGGAGCGTTAGCCATGTTTTGCGTGGAGCTTCCGCTAGGAGTTTTCGACGAGAGGGAAAGAGGAAGATGTGGTCTGAACAACGATTTTGTACGATTAAATGGGTTGGTGCCTCCGTTGCAGAGGGGTATGATTGCAAAAATCGCTGGCCTCTCACCTCCCACGACACGCGAAATTCGAGGAACTCGTGTAGTTATTGTAATAAACCTGCGCCCGCGACTCTTGGGGACCTTACCGAAGACTGGTCAGTTGCCGAACAAAGAAGGATGAGGGACTCACCTTGCAAGCCGAAGACGATGACGCGAAGAGATCAACCGAATATATATCAGCATTGAAGGCCAGTCTGGGGCCTACTTAGGGAGTCCTGGATTAAGGGGTCCTCGGATAGCCGACCCATTATTGATGGGCTGGACTGTATGGGCCGCAAGGTAGGCATCGGATGATCGAAGACCACCTGCGCTAGACGGAATTTTCGAGGAGTCATGACGTGTTCTCCAAGTTATTAGCTTTAGTTAGGCATTTTGTCTCTTCGACATGTAATCGACCATGTGTAAAGCCAAGGACACCCTCGGCATCTATATAAGCCGGAGGGTGTTAGGGCATTGGGCCAGGACAACTCATCTAGGGTTAGACATACGATCTTGAGGTAGATCAACTCTGTAACTCCTTACACCATCAATACAATCAAGCAGGACGTAGGGTATTACCTCCATTGGAGGGCCCGAACATGGGTAAACTCGTGTTCCCTTCGTCTCCTGTTACCGTCGATCCTAGTCTCACAGTTCGGGACCCCCTACCCGAGATCCGCCGGTTTTGACACCGACACCTATGCTTCGCGCTGGGGTTAAACAACTGAGGGCGCTCTGCGGCTGCATCCAACCTCAGGAGGGCTCCTCGCGGCCCCATCTCGTTGCATTCCCCTGGGATGGGCACATTAGGGGGCTACATGGTGGCTGCTATCGGGCCAAGCCTGGTACATGCCACCTTCCCAGGTCCACAAAACCTGGTCTTCACGCGCCCCTCTCAGGAAAAGCTGGCGAGGAAAGGTATGGGAGATGCTTGTACGTCAAGGGGGACTCCTGAGCATCGCGACTCAGGAGCCTCATTGGCCATGTAGCCCCTCACCCCTTGGAACTGTCTTGGTGATCCGGACGGCCTAACAGTGCCTGAGGTATGCAAGGGGCCGGGCCCTACCGACACAGAGCTCAAAAGTGCTGAAAATCCCTAAGGAGGACACCAGAGCTCGTACGTCAAGGGGGACTCCTGAGCATCGCGACTCGGGATCCTCACTGGCCCTGTAGCCCCTTACCCCTTGGAACCATCCTGGTGATCCGGACGACCCAACAACAGCTGAGGTATGCACGGGCCCGGGCCCTGCCGACGCAGAACTCAAGGTGTTGAAAACCTTCAAATAAATCCCATATTCACCATGTTCCCTTGATGAGGGCTTCTCGTATGTCAAGGGGGACTTTTGAGCATCACGACTCAAGAGCCTGACTGGCCCTATAGCCCCTCAGCCCTTGGAACCATCCCAGTGATCCGGACGGCCCAACGGTGGCTAAGGTATGCACGGGACCGGGCCCTGCCAATGTAGAACATCAAATAAAGCAAGAAGAAAACAAGGTGAAGAAAGAAACCTCACAATTCAACAATTATTACAAGCCTTAAGTGTTTCTGAAATGCAAACAAGTCGAACGCCTCCGAGAGGAACGATGAACATTGCAAGAAGGAAAAAAGGAGGAAGAATTAGGAGGAACCATCACCGCCTCTCGTCTCAGCCACTGGAAACTCATTGTCGATGTCACTGACATCATCTTCTTTGCTACTAACCCTTGCAACTTCAGGAGGCGAAGAAATGGGGACACAGGTGAACTTCTTCATCAGCGCCTCCACAATGCCCTTCACGGCCGCTGCCTCGGCGACACGAGCCTCGGGATCGACCGAGCGTATCATGGAGTTGGAGTCAAACCCCAGCTCGCGGAGGTGGAGGTGGCTGAAGATGCGCGAAGCAGCCTCGGAAAAGAGGTCGCGACACTCACTTTCCAAGACTGCCTCCACCTTGACAACGGCACCCTCCAATGCTTCATAAAGCTTTGAAGACAGCCCTGCGAAGCTGCTCTCCGGAGCTGCTAGGGGCTCCATGAACCCATCCTGGCAGAGGGAAAAGAGCGCTCGGCGGAGTCGTAGCTCGACGGTGGGGAAGGCGCTGAGCTCTGCAGCCTTTTCCTACTCAGCCGCAACAAGGGCTTTCTCCTTGGTGTTGAGCCGAACCTTCTCCGCAACAACTTCCTCCGCTTGTGTTTCTAGATGATTGCGCTCTGTGTCTTGGGTGGCCGTCGCCTTGGCGAGCTTAGCCTTGCAGGTCTTTAGGTCTTCTTCCTTCTAACGCAGCTGCACCACAAGCACGGACTTCTCCTCCTGGAGAACCTTCAGGCGGGCCTCCGCCTCTTCTCAATGCCTAGCAGCGGACTCCGCGTTGGTCAGTGCTGCCTCGCGGGCTGCCCTAGCTGACGTGGCCTCCTTCTTACTCTTCGCCACGGCGGTCTTGGCTTGACCCCAAACCTCCGCGGCAGAGGCGTCAACCTGGAGCCACCCGGAGAGGAGCCCCAAGATCCCCCTCATGAGGTGGTCGTTAGCGCCCTCGAGGACGTCCCGGACTTGACCCAGAATGGAGTGGGCGTCACCCAGAGCACCAGGGCCTCGTAGAGCGGGCATCAAGGCCTCGTCCGAAGGAGTCGCTTGGGGGATCACAGGAGATGCTCCCAGGGGGCAGAAGCACGAGGAGCAGGAGGCTCCGGAGGCTGCGCCATGACCACGGGCAAAGTGGATACAGACAGATCGGTGGGCGGCTAGCCCTCAGGGGATGGCTCTCCTAGTAGTGGTACCAACGCGCCCCCGAGGGTAGGAGCGGCCACGCCAACAGGCATCGGGGGCTCAGGGGTCTCCATGGGAGCGGCTAGGAGGATCGCCTCGTGAGCCCCCGCACCTGCAGCATCAGGCGCCTCGTCAGGTGATGGCAAGGCGACATGAGCTGGCGGCGCATCGAAAAGCACCCTTGACTTGATGCCCGCTTTATTCTTCCTCATGTTCGGCACAACGACATTCCTGGGTACCAAGAAACAAAGTTATCATCAGTGCGCGGGCTACCAACAAGAGGCCAAGGTTAGGTGGGACCACACACTCTTCGACGCCGACCCACTTTCTCTTCCTCTCCACCTCGACGAAGGCGGGAGCATCCACACCTCTCCCCACATGGGCACCGCCGCGTGGGGAGACAGGGGCACTACCTGCAAGGACAACAGCCAGGATGAGAGAAACCTTGCTATCTCGGTGCCCCGAACGTTAGGATGGCGCTCCACCCTCTCCCGCAGCCCTCTCTCCGGCGATCTCACCTTCTGGCCATCAATCATTGATTCCTCACCGACGATTCTCTTCGGCAACCTCTCTGGATTAAGGTAATACCCATCTCGAATGGGTTCTCATGGTGGATCTACATTTGGCTTGGAATTATCCAAGGGTAGAGTTTTTTCTGACGAGGTTTTTAGGTCTACCGGTCTTACGGTTCATCCGATTGGGGCTCGGAGATCTTTGACTCTGGTGGTCTGTTTCAGTCGACATGTCTTTCGGTTGACAGAACAATTTGTGGCGACCGCTTTGGAATCAGCAATTGGTGGTTCGGCAATTGATCTAAGGATTTCTCCTATCAAAGATAAGGTTTTTTCCTTTCAAGTTTCTTGCCAGCAAGTTGGTTTTCACATTGTCGATCTTTGCTCTTATGCTTGTGATTTGTTCAAGTGCTATTTCAATCTTGCGATTAATGGGGGGACTAATTGGATTAGGGACCTTAAGATTTGGAGAAAACAATGTGATACCGAATGGGTTTTGGTTAGTCTGTCCAAACGTCGCTCCTCCCTGGGGCTCCTAGCCACGCATAAAACCCGTACTAAGTGTTCCATCAAGTCTTTCAGTTCTATCAAGAAGAAACTATCATTTGCCACACTTATGAATTATCCTGCTTGCAAGGGCTATAGATACCCAGCAACTCAGGAGTGTATAGACACTTTGATTGAAGCAGGCCATGAATTCTCAGAGCATGAGAGTGTTTTAGTTCAGCCGAAACCTCAGGTGGATTTGCAATGGACGGCGGCAAGGCCACACATTTTCTTTGGTTCTGTTCGTCCATTGGAACACATTCGATCGGCCACCATGATTATTCCTCCAAGATCTATGGAGATTCATCCAGATATTTTGGTGGTTACCCCTTCATTTGAGGAGGCGGGATCTTCTAATTTTCAAAATCTACAAGCTTCTACGGGCCATATTGGGCCCACCTCTCCTCAGACTATCCCTTCGGACGCTAGTAACCTTTGCACGGAGCAGCTGCGCTGCCCTGGGCTGGCTAATGGGCCTGATGATGTACCAAGCCCTAGCTTGTTTCATATCCCATCCACTCATGAGGCTACTCAGCAATTTAGAGTCCATGGTCAATGACATGGTGGACCGTGTGCTGACATGTACTATTTGTGCCCAACCGGGCCACCTCTCATCCTCTTGCGAAAGCTCAACAGTCTGCACGGCTTGCTCTCGTTTGGGTCACTAAAGGAAAGATTGCCAAGAGTTCATGCACATACATGGCTTTGTTTGGAAGCCGATTTTTTCCAGCAAAAGTTGGGGGTTTCAGGCTCCTCTGCGCACCTGGGGAAGGGAGCCGACCTTAAGGGGATAGATTGTTCGGTCACATCGCCGCTGCTTACCTTGCAATCTACTCCACCACCTCCATCCAGAGAAAACCCCAACTCTACGCCAGAGCCTGTCTCCATGGCAAACTATGAGCTCAATCCTGAGCGGTTCGTGCCGGCAGGACATCACATCATCGATGGTGGTGAGCTTCGACTTCCGTGTACCTTATTCATGCCTATGATGCGGCCTCTGTGTCGTCATGAGGATTACATGGTTGCAGATGTGATGCCGGCACCAGAAGGAGCTCTTGGTCCAATCAGAGAGGAAATCACATAGTTTCTGCAAAATAGAGGTATTCTGGTCCGATCTACTCAGCCATGGTTTCATGGTGTAGGACTCTTTCAAGTTCGAGATCCTACTATTAGATACTCCTTGATTCAGCATGCTCCTTTACCGGTTGGTGATGATTGCTTTGTTCGATTTATGAAACATGATGAGGGGGATAGTTTCAAGGGAGCTCATGGTTTCGTAATGGGTGGTTGATGTTCATTGGTATTCCGCTTGATGACCGCACGACAGAATATATTTCTCAGATGGTTGCTACCTTTGGGAAGTTCGTCTCATGGAAAAGTGAGCATCCATACCTGGTCAGGACATTGGTGGATGCCAGTTTCCCTCATACACCACTTGTCCCTCAGGATGTTGTACTTGGAGATTATGCTGAGGGGGGGGGGGGTGCTCGGGTGTCTTGAACTGTGGCTTGTTATGTGTTGGAGGCAAACTTTTCTGATCAAATGCCCAATGATGAAGACCCAATGCCGCTTCACGGAAAGCCACATCTTCTTCCGGGGAACCTCATTCCTGAGAATCTGCCATTTGTGCTTCCCCCTTACCCTCAATTGTGATGGAATGAGGCACCTATTCCACCAGAACAACCAGTGCAGGATAATGCTCATGAGGTGGCGGCTGAGGGCTGGGGTCATGCTGTGTGGGGGATAACCAAGATGATGTGAATGTCCCCCCACAGCCTACGGTGCCAGAGCATGATCAGATTTCAATTGTGATTGATCAACCGGAGGCTTCAGATTCAGTTGACCAATAGGTGCAGAACAATGAGGAACCATTGCAGTTTGCTCCTCCAGCTAATCCACTTGCAATTGTACCATACCAGCAATCTCTCGTCAACTAGCAGCAGCTCTTTATTGGTATGGTCCGAGTTATAGCAGGGTCATCTCATCCCCCAGAGATGATCTGGAAGCGTTCTTTTGAGACTCTGCTTGGTGACTTTGTTCGGATGCATGTGCCTAGGTTCATCAGTTCACAGCCATTGGGGGTGATTGTCTACTCCAAGCATACCTGGTCAATTGCTTTTGATGTGGAGAAGAGATTGGCTATGTTGGTTCCACAATCCAACACACCAGAGAGACGGCTAGCGGCTACAGCTAGGAGGCCGGTGGCTAGAGCTCTGTTCCATACCAGCTCTGATCAAGTTGAGGGCAATGTTCCCGTGGACTCGCAACAAGATTCTTCTATGCCACAGAATCTGGTGTTCACTGCTAAGGAGGTAATCAGTGCAATAAAGGTGAGGGCCAAGAAGAAGGTGCCTTTGGTGGACACTTTTGTCAGGCGTTGTACCAGGAGCGCGACAAAATTGGATGTCTTCAAGAACATAGTTTTTGAATAGTTAGCATACCAGCCCAAGAAGAAAAGGTCGCGCTCAAAGCCCATAAATGATGAGGCCCAATTGAACCTTGAATCACTAGCTCTTTTGATGGAGAATAAAGTGCATGAGGAACCTGAAGTTGAGGTTGTGCCTCCACACACACCAATCAGGGCGCTGCAAGCTGCTGGTGCGGAGTTGGAAATTGACGCAACACTTTTTCTACGGAGAAGCTTATGGCGGATCCCACAGTGGAATCTTATTCTTCCTAGGATCAATGATGTGCATGCATTCTATTTTAGTTAGGTCTGGCAAGCCTGTTAAATTTGCATGTTTCCAGCTGCCTTTTGTGCTGGATGTCTTAAGCTACAAACTTTTATGTTCTATAATTTGTAAGGATTATGGCCATGCGGCATTAGGTGTCGTATTTTATTTTGCTTATTACTATTGGTTCATCCATGAATACATCCTCCCATCGTAGCTGGAAATTCCTCAGCTGGAATGTCAGAGGGATGAATTCCGAGGCTCATCAGTGGCCAGTCTGTGAGAAGGTGGTAGAAAGCTAGTGTGATGTTCTTTGCTTACAAGAAACTAAATTGCAGAGATGTAATCGTGCTACAACTCGGAACATCTACCCGCCTCATTTTGATCAATTCATTGAATCACCATTTTGTGGGGCATCGGGGGGCATTCTCACAGTTTGGCGTTCTGATATTCTTCAGTGTGTGTTAGTGGAGAGGTCAAATACTTTGGCATTATAACTAGCTTCACTTCCACACATAATAATGATCAATGGTTCTTAGTTAATGTGTATGTGCCTTGCCAAGGGGAGATGAAGGATGAGTTTGTTTGGTGGTTGTATGCTTTGGAAATTGATCCTGACAAACACCGGATGTTATTGGGTGATTTTAACTTTATCAGATCGCTGGACAACAGGAACCTCCCTGGTGGAGATGTAAATGATATATTCATCTTCAATGAAATCATTGGGCATTTGGGACTGCTTGAACTTCCCCTGAAAGGTAGACGATTTACATGGTCTAATATGCAGGATCACCCAATGTTGGAGCAACTGGAATGGGTGTTCACTTCTGCTAGTTGGATTTGTCAGTACCCAATGACCCAAGTGATTCCTCTAGCTAAGACTTCCTCAGACCATGTATCTTTTTTGGTCACAATTGGTACCTCCATCCCTAAAGCAAATATTTTCATATTTGAGAATTACGGGGTGGAGCAGCCAGGTTTTATGGAATGCATAAAATTTGTGTGGACTAAACAATCAAATAACTCACATATCTCAGCCATAATTGTTGATAAATTAAAGCGGTGAGGTTTGCTCTGAAGAAGTGGCAAAAGGGTCTTTCTCACCTTAAAAGATCAATCCAAAAGTGTAATGAGGTTATTGTATCGTTGGATAATCGGGAGGAGTTGAGACCACTGTCAAGACCTAAATTTAACTTCAGAAAAATCGTTAAGCTACACCATGAGCACCTTCTGCACCTCCAATGTTTATATTGGAAGAAAAGATGCACCATTAGGTACATCAAAGTTGGGGAGAACTCTAAATTTTTCCAGGCTATGGCAACAGAGAGGCACAGGAAAAATGTTGTTGCTAGTCTGGTTCTGCCTGATGGATCAGTTACTTTAGATCATGACTGCATGGCATCAGAGTTTCTTCTGGCTTTCAGAAACATAATGGGTTCTGTTAGAGAGATTTGAATGGGAGAAGATATTCTTTCTCTAATTCCTCAGGTTCATGAACTTGATGTGCTAACCAGGTCTTTTCAAATTCAGGATATTGAACAGGTTATCAAGAAAATGCCCATTGACAAGGCACCTAGCCCTGATGGTTTCAATGGTTTGTTTGTGAAGAAGTGTTGGCCCATTATTTCTAAGGATTTTGTGAAAGTGGTACAGGAATTCCATGCAGGGACAGTACGATTAGAGAACCTGAATGATGCTTTCATCACACTGGTGTCGAAGAAACGCTCCCCTGAAGGTGTTGGTGACTTCAGGACGATATCTCTGACTAGTGTTGGTTTAAAGTTCCTAACCAAAATGGTAGCAAATAGATTTCGGAATGAAATTATGAACTGTGTGCACAAAAACCAATATGGTTTCATTAAATCAAGAAATATTCACGACTACCTTGCTTGGACTTTTGAATACATACATCAGTATAATTGCTCCAAGCAAACAATCATCCTTCTTAAGCTTGACTTTGAAAAGGCTTTTGGTTCTATTCAGCATGAGGAAATAATAAGGATCCTTTTGGCTAAAGGATTTACTACCAAATGGGTGCTTTGGATGAAGGAGCTTTTGACCTCTGGAACTTCTTCTATGTTACTCAATGGAGTGCCTGGGAAACATTTTAAATGTAAATGTGGGGTCAAGTAGGGAGATCCCATATCCCCCCTCTTGTTTGTTCTTGCTGCTGATCTATTGCAAACAATGATTAATAGAATCATTGTTGCATCAAGGAGTACTAAAACTGCCTTTGCAAACAAATGGTCCTGATTTCCCTGTGCTTCAATATGCTGATGATACCCTCATGTTCATTCAGGCTGACAGATGGCAATTTGGTGTCCTCAAAGATTTGCTGAGATCTTTCTCCCAAGCCACTGGACTGTAGATTAACTATCACAAGTCCTCTATGTATCCAATCAATGTGCAGGCACATATTGCTACAGGTTTAGCAACTGATTTTGGATGCAAAATAGGGACAATGCCTTTCATCTATTTGGGACTTCCTGTTGGCACTACCAAGCCAAAAATTGTTGATCTAATGCCTCTTGTTGACTGCATGGAAAGAAGGCTTACTGCAAGTTCCTGGTTTTTACCGCAAGGTGGTAGACTACGGTTGGTTAACACTGTTATGTCATCCCTGCCAAGTTTTTACTGTGCAGCTTGTCGATTCCACCTGGTATCTTAAAGCAATTAGAAAGGATTCAAAGGGCAGTGTCTATGGAGAGAATATGGGGAAGAGAAGGACATTCCCTGGTGGCTTGGCCACTGGTATGCAGACCAAAACTAAAGGGTGGCCTGGGGATCCTCAATCTTGGACTGCAAAATGAGGCTCTACTCATGAAGCATCTCAACAAGTTTTATAACAAGGCTGATGTCCCATGGGTTCATCTAATCTGGGACACATATTAATTTAAAAGAGTGCCCCATGATACAACTATGTGCGGTTCTTTCTGGTGGAGAGATGTAACCAAGCCGATGGACAAATTTAGGGCAGTCACAGTTATCATGGTGAACAAAGGGGATACTGCCCTGTTCTTTGCTGATAATTGGAAACTTGATAATTAGGTTTCTCCAGTGCAAGATAGATTCGCAAGGCTATTCTCTTTATGTCAGGATAAAATGCTATCTATACATGAGGTCATGAGCACAACAGATTTCCATGACTTATTCTCTCTACCCCTTTCTGAACTGGCCTTTAATGAGTTGAATCAGTTGACATATCTTCTGGAAGGTACCAACCTCAATCCTGAGGCTAATGATTACTGGAATTGTGTAGGATTGAAAGTAGTTCAAGAGGGGGGGTGATTAGACTACTTGACCAAATAAAAGTTTTGCCTTTTCCCAAATTTTAGTGTTTGTAGTTTTAGCATTCATGGCAAGTCAAGTACACCCTACACATGCATGTCTAAGAGTATAGCAACGGAAAATAACAACAAGCATGAGTAGAAGGGATAGGGTAGGAAGATCAAACACAATTGTAGACACGATGATTTTTCCCGTGGTTCCAATAGGTGGTGCTATTATACATCCACGTTTATGGAGTCTTCAACCCACGGAGGGTTCCACCCATAAGGGTCCACGAAGTAGCAACATTGATTATTCCATAATGGCTTCCATCCAAGAAGGACTAGCCTCACTATGGGTAGATCTTCACGAAGTAGGCAATCTCCTTGCCCGTACAAACTTCTTGGTTCAAATCCACAACATGAAGTAGGAGGCTTCCAAGCGACTCCTAACCAATCTAGGAGGCACCACCCTCAAAAACGTAATAGGTCGGTACTGACGATGAACTCCTTGCTCTTGTGCTTCAAGAAGATAGACTCCTCAACACACAATCACTCTCTCATAGATTTGGCTTGGTAGAAGAGATGGGATTGGTGGAAAGCAACTTGGAGAGGCTAGAAATCAAGATCCATATGGTTGGAGTGGAAGATCTTGACCTCAACACAAGAGCAGATAGTTCTCTCTCAGAAAATTGGATGGGGCAAGTATCGAATAGTTCTGAGTGCTTATTTTTCGAGTAGGTGGGGGTGAAGGGGTATATATAGGCATCCCCAAAAATCCAACCATTACACACAATAAGTCGGACTCGTGGAACCGTTGTATGAATCTTGGTTGTACCGAAGTGACTTAAAGTTGGCAACTTTTGAATCTCGGTGAGACCGATATACGAATCTCGGTTGCACCGATAAGGTGACCAACGGTCAGAATGCCCAATCCCGGTGTGTCACACCCTGTGTTTTTGTCACATTGTTCTATTTGGGTTTATAAAATATGGAGCCAACTAAAACTTTTTCTATGTGCTTGTGCTTGCTTGCTATGTTGTCTGCTTGCTTGATGATTGAGGTGTGGTAGTATTAGGTTCTATTCCACTTCAAATTCATCTTCCATGTCCCCAAACCTGTTGCCCAATGATCATGCCATGTGAATAGTGCCCTAAACTATTTTATCAAATTTTGTTTTAACCAAAAATGATTTGTTCAAATTAGGTTTTGAAAACCCCCTGAAACGAGGTTTGCACTGCAAGACTTCAAATTAGGTGGACCCTTCTTTTCCAAAGGCTTTATTTCAAACCTACTATATATATGACTTCCCAAAACCACCAAATATTATTTTTAAAGATTATTTTCATATTTTATTTCAAGGCATTTTCTTAAGGCCAGAAATGGTTCTTCCTAGAGAAAAATTATTTAAATGCTTTGAAAATATTTGAGAAAATTTAGACAAACTCAGTGGACATATATTTTCCATATATATGAGTTTCAACACAAGGGCATGATCAGATCATAGGCAAAACCCCTCAAAACCCTTTGTGTTCAAATCAAACTTTTGGAATATTTCTATAAGAACTATTCTCAATAAATTCAAGGAAAATTTCAGCAAGTCAACATTATCATAGGTGATGATCTTGAAAAGTGTCATCTCAATCCAAGTTGGTTTGATTCATCAAACCATCCCAAAACCATTCCTCTCCATAATAAAATTTGAGCAACTTTACATTATAAAGTGTTCCCCCTTGGCCTCAAACTTTGTGGGCATGCTCTAATGGCCAAATGGTGATGATACACTGAGTGGTGCATCAAGGGTGAATGCCTAGCATCATTGGTTCTACAGAAATCTGATTCTACTGAATTCTAGGGTTTATCAAATCTCCATGGTCAACTTTTTCCCCTTGGGCTCAAAATTGGTGAAACCTCTCATCTTTACCTACCCCTTGACCCTGGTAAGTATCTTAGTAAGATGCTAACATCTTCTTGCCCGAAACTCCATCAAACACCTTCTAGTGATTTTGTTAAATCAGCTTTTTCACCCCTTTCTCTTTTACCCTTGGCCCCAACCTTTTACCATAGCCTCTGGTAAGTGTCTTGCACCTCTAGTAACTCTCCCTGGCTAGGTCTCTATAGGGAAGTGGGGTAAAACCCCCATTTCTACCCTTGTTCTACCTTGGCAGAAGCTTCTCCCTCCCCTTTTTCTTTTGTCCCTAGCTCTCCCTAGCTCCTCAGCATCCAAAGGGCATCTCCAGGCCCTCCAGCAGCTAGTGGACAAAGAGGGGCACCCCAGAGCGCGCAGGCCATGGCAATGCCGGCCATACGCATGCTCTAGAGCATGCTACAGTGCGCTCCCGCACTCTAGCCGCCGCCCAATGGCCGGCCTTGACAGCCTTGGGCCTCCCCCGCGTGTCCCCCAAGACGCCCTCGGCGTCCGTGACACAGCAAGCGGTGGGCCCCCTCTCTCTCCTCTCTCCTCTACCCTCCCACACGCGTGCTCGACGCCGCCCGGTTCGGCCAACCGAGGAGCTCACACGCACGGGCATCTCTCCCTCTCTCTTTCTTCCCTCCGGCCCAGACCGCCCCCAGGAAGGCCCCTGGCTCGCCCTCTCTCTTTCTCGTGGCCTCTGGCCTCGGCCACGAGCTCATCGGAGCACCAGCGTTCGGTGGACTCGCCCCCGCCTATAAAAGGGCCTCCCGGGCCCCTCTCTCCCCTCTAGTCCCCCTCTTCTCTCCCCAGAAACCTCCCTAAGCCCCCTAAGAGCCCCCAACGTCTCTGTGCTCGGGATCGACCCGAGGGCCGCCGCGGCTATCTCCCCGTCGATCTCCGGGTACGAGGCCTCTCCAGCCCCCATTTCTCTCCCGTTGGTCCTCCCTTGCCCTCTTGATGCGATCCCCTCCTTCCCGTCCTCTTTGCAGTATGAATCGGCCCCGGCGATGACCTCTTGAAGCCACCTTCTCCGTGGGTGCTCGCCGCCGGCGACTCCGGCCACCTTCGGCCTCCGTTCCACCTCCAGGAGACCGCCGACTCTTCCCTGAGCCCGTTCCCACCATCGCCCGTCGTCGCCATGCCCTATGCCGCCGCCGGTGAGCAGCTCCCCTCCCTGTCTTGAGGTGGGAGAAGGACCCGACATGTGACCCGGCCCAGCCACTAGCCGCTTCTGGCCTAGGTCCCCGTGGCCCTTTTTGTTTTTCCTTTTCTGTGGGATTTTGCAAAAATCCCACAGGGCCCAAATTAAATCCTATGAAAATATTTCTTTCACCTAAATTCATAAAATAATCCCTAGAATTTTATGGTGCCATTTTTAAAAATGTTTGAAATTAGTTTTAGTACTGTTTTATTTTAAAACCTATATTTAGGCACCTTTTTGCCTCTGTTAATTTATTTCCAAAATATTTTTAACCACCAAACCCTAGGGAAATATTTTTAGTATGACATTTAGTACTTATTAGAGTAGGTTAACATTTTTAATAAGTAGTTGAGTGCTCTGTTTCCGCTTTATTGCTTATTTTTATTGCTATATTTCATGACGATAGATTGCGTGGTTGACGAAGAAGTTGGACCTGAAGACTTCGAAGACCCCAGAGACTTTGTTGAGCCAGGCAAGAAGCCCTTTGACCATGATAAGAAACCATTTTATTGCATGTCATATAGCACTTTACTTTCATCATAATTGAGCATGTGATGTGGTGTTCCCCTTCCGATGGGATGCCTCCGATGCTTTTCCATTGACACTTGCATCGTGCACGACCCTACCACCTTATGAGGATTATGCGGGTGGGTTTAGTTAGGATACTAATGGAGGCTACGCAAGTCGGATTGGTATCTATGCATAGTGGTGGAAGGAAAGAAATGATTTCAAAGACTCTTTCGAAAACCCCGTCGGGTGCCACTAATGCCTGAGGGAGTTGATGATGAGTTGGGTAACCACTTGAGAAAGAAGTGGTATGCTGAGGCAAGTGAGTGTGTGTTTTCGGAAAAGGAGAGTTCTAAGTTCTCCTGACCATCCCAACCTTACATGTGCAACCACGATACCCCTTATGGGACGGGGCTTTGTTGATTACTATGGTTGGTACTAGCAAGGAGCCTGCATTACTAATGGCGAGAGTGAAGAAGTCACTCTCGAGATGGGTGTGTCCCAGAGTGGAAGGTCATGCGCTTTATTTACACGCACCGGGCACACCGTTGCGTGCCCTCATGGATGATATGTGAGATGTATATCATGAGGGATGGCACCAATGAGTGGACTCTTTGTTTAGTATCACCATGGGAAAGGCATTGTTCGGGTGCTTACCTCGGGCATGTTATATATACCGTGAGTCATGGATGACACGGAAGTTCCCCGAGTCTTGTGGGTAAAGTGTGCAACCTCTGCAGAGTGTAAAACTATTCGAATAGCCGTGTCCGCGTTCATGGACAGTTGGAGGTCCATCTTAGACTACGTCCGGATGTTTTCATAAACCTTGGTGTGAGTATGGGTGTGGTGGTGACAAGAGGTCACATGAGCTAAGTCCGATGACTTAGCGTCTTGATCCTATTTTCAAAGATCCTCACAAGACTGTCCTGGTTGTCCAGAATCCCCTTAATGTCCTTCTGCATACCCTGAACTGATGATATCAATAGATCTACTTGCTCATTTTTGGATCTACGGACTTGAGCATTAGTGGCTCTAACCGCCTCTGCCTCTGCTTGAGCTACGTCAGATGTGGGATATTCAGCATCCATCACCACAACATTGTCCTCGAGATCTGGCTGTAGGGGCAAATGGGGATGATTTAGAGCAAATATGTGCTTATCCAACCTGAACTTGATGAGCATCTAGATATAGGTGCATAGCAGCAAGAGCGCTTCTGATCAGCAACAACCCTCTTGACTGTCTCAACAATCAAGCCCTCTTGTCTGTCTCAACAATCAAGTCCATGTCTCTGATCTTGGTGTGTCTGTCAAGGTGGAACAACATGTTGATGGAGTAGCCTCGGATCATCTTGTCATCTCCTGACTTGGGAATCAAAGTATGCCTCAGAATGGTGTTCATGGTGTGAAGGCCAGCATGGAGAAAGTAAATAGATCCTACCTTGTGAGACTTCACGTTAGCAGCAGGGATCTCCTTGTACATGTTAGCCATAGCATTGTGGCTCTCCTTGGATTTTGAGTAGACATCCAAATCTCCATCTTGAGCTTCTGGGACTCATAAGATAGCACCCCATTCCTCAATAATGGAATCATATCTTGCACCTTCAGTCATCCATACAATCCTACCATCTCCATAGAAATGTGTAGTGGAGTAGAATTGCATAATCATCTCATCATTCCAAGCAGTAAACTCTCTGCCAAAAAACTCATCCAATCAAATGAATTGAAAATTATCTTGGACACTTGGAAAGTAGTCCTCATTCTCCTTGATGAATTTCCAGTCCACATACCTCATATCACTCACAGTTGGACTCTTGTCAAAAAGCACAATCTCATAGAAATCATGTTGCTCTTTAGTATAGAATCTGTAGTCCACAGCTGTCTTCTTCCTTTGGGCATATGGATAAACAGCTCTCCATGCCCTCAAGCTAGAGTCCTTCCTCTTCTTCATACTTTAGCAAGTGGATAGCTGGCATTATGTATTGGAAGGTGCGGCCTAAGCTTCATTAAGGCAGTCAAGTCATCATCCTCTTCTTCTCTAAAGGTAGTCCCCTTGTTCTTCTCAAAAGCAGGAATCTGTCTCGATGACCTCTTGGATTTTCCAGTAGCAGCAGTAGTTTTCTTGGATTTGGTGTTGTTGGTGGTTGCAGCCTTAGGCATAGCATCTGCCATAAGCTTTGACTTCTTCTTGGGAGGGGCCTTAGCAGCCGACTCTACCTCCTATTCAGCAGCAGCTTCCTCCTCTGTATCTTCAAACATAGATGTAGGCCTGCCAATAACATGGATTATCCTCTTTCTGGCCTTCTTCTCCCCTACCTTCTTAGGCATAGACTTCTTTGTGGTCTCAACAGTCATTGTAGCTCTACCACTCTCAGGTGCTCTCATGGAAGAGTGGAATAGGATGAGTCATCACAAAATGAGGCTGATTTTCGAAAGTTTGAACAAAATATTTTCAAGATTTTACATTCTGTCACATGAAAATTGGTACAACCGAAGCAAAAGTTTCGGTGCTACGGAGACTGACTATCCCATTAAAGGAAACTTGGCACTCTTTTTGATGAGACTGAAAAGAAGTACTCGGTTTCATCGAGACAACTCTTAGCAACACAGACAGGCAAATTGGTGATACCGATTTGTCCACTTCGGTTCTACCGAGTTCCATTGGATGGAAGGTACACTCAAGAAAATCGATGGTTCTCCAATCTACGGAGTTTCTCGTGGATAGAAAGCTATGCAAACTATGGCTTATAGAGAAAATCAACTTTATTGCGCAAGAATCAGATGGGGAGTGCAAGAAAGATAGAATCCATACCCTAGCACGGTGACGGATCCGCTACGACGGCGACGGCGGCGAAGATGCCCATCGAGGGCGAGATTCCTAGTGGTGGAGACGCACGTGGAAGCAAGGCAATGACCAGGGGGTCCTTCTATGGCAGCTTAGGGTTTGGGGCGTGATGATTGAAGAATGAAATTTCGAACCGTTGGGACCACAACTTATATACCCTTCACACACAGAGGGATCGAAAAGTACTTGTTCAATTTTTTTGATGCAGCATGAATAGAGTATGAGGTGAGGAAGCATAGATAGCTAAAGAGTGGTCCTAGGAATTCTTGTCCATCCAATTGGCAAAAGAGAAAATCAAGAGCCAAATAGCAACAATAGGATCTCCTCGAATTTGAAAATAAATAAAGACCAACATGCTCACACAATAAGATGTCAAATGAAATCATGCCAAACATGCACATACACACTAGCATCTAACAAGCACTTGGCCGATGAGGAAGTCATCTATAGAAGTATTTGACTTAGGAGTCAAGTAATAATACTTGATCATAGGTCATACTCATCTTTCAAGCACAAGTGGGGTTACCACTTTTACATAAAGCATTTAATGTTATCACATACTAAGAGATGCTTTAACTCAAGTCTTAGAGCAAAGCTCCCCCTTGATGTAACATCCCCCCATAAGAGGGATAAACTAACCTTGGGTTTTGTCGATGAAGACTTCATGTTGGTGAGGTAGTTGTGGATGCTCAAGGTTGGTGAAGATCACCAAGAGTTGGGAGCATTATTGTTGTTTCCATACTCTTCTCACCTACATGGGTTAGTCCCAACATACAAGAGACAAATACAAGGATATCTATGGACCTGGAGTGCAAAGCATATATTATGCTGTCCATTGATTTGTTGATTACCTTGTCCCTTGCTTACCTTTGAGGGAATGTGTGACTCCTTGAACTATTGCATAGAGTTGATGTTGTTTGCAAATAGTTCTTGCCAATAATGAATATGAGTGAATTTGATTGGTGGAGTCACCCCTCAAGAAATCTCTAGTTCTTCTTATTGGGGACCCAGATCAAGGTGATGGGGATCCTTGGTGTTGTAGTAGCCTTTGTAGAAGTTGAGCTTGAAGTAGCCTTGGGAACCCAGTCCACCAAAGCTAGGGATTCATCTTCATATGAGTCAATGTCCTCTTGAAGCTTGTTCTTGCTCTTGAGCTTGTGGTCTTGTGGTGGAAGGACATCTTGAGTGTTTGTCCCCTTGGGAAGAGTAATTTCATACTTCTCCTTTTGAGGAACAAACATGGGTTCGGGTTCTTGACCTTCTTCCCATTCAACTCCAGTTGCATTGATGTAGCCAACACCACGATTCTTCCGGTATCCTCCGTGCTTGCGTACAATTTCCTCAAATTGCTTACATCCGGCAATACTCTTGTAGATACCTTTTTCTATAATTCCTTTCAATAAAGCATTTTCTTTCTCATGTGTTACTTTGCTAAGAGGATCATCATTAGTGGAATCAATAGAACTACTAGAAGCAATATCATTGGATTTATCATTTTTATTGCTACTAGTTGAAGAACCTTTCTTTACTTTGTTACTATCTTGCTTAGTCTTAACTTGTGGCATGAATGTAGATAAGAGAAGTCACTTGGCTAGATAAGAGGAAGTCTTCTTTCAAAGATCGTCATTGATAGCTTTAAGGAACTCATGCTCTTGCTCTAAATTGAGATTCTCGAAGCATAGCTTCTCATGTGTCCTTACAAGCTCTCTATCATCTTCTAGAGTAGATTCATGAGCTAACTTAAGAGTGTTTAGTTCTTTAATTAGTTCTTCTATTTTCGTCTTATCATCGTCCAATTGACTTATCTTGACTAGCATGAGAATTATCAAGTTCATTTTGAGTATCATTACTTGATTTGTCACATATCAAGTCATCTTCAATTAACAAGTCATCTTCATCACTATTGAAATCAAGATACTCGGGGTGTAATACCTTGGGGCCTTTAGCCATGAAGCAACTTCTACTCCCTTCGTTTGGTGAATCAACAAATATCATAGGATTTGGTAGTCACTAGTGCAAGTCCGGCAACACCTTCATCTTGACTATAGTCGGAGTTGGAGTGATAGCTTCTCTCGGAGTGTTTGTCGGATTCGGAGCCGGAAACCCATTCACCAACATCAGCTTGATGTTTCCTTCTTGAGTAGCTCTTGGTGTACTTGTCCTTCTTCTCCGAGTCCCTACTTCTCCTTGAGGGTCTTCGTTCATAACAATCATATCTACTCCTTCTCTCTCTTCGAGGTGACTCATCTCTTGAGCTTCGTCTTCTTGATGACTCTTCTCTTCTCTTGTAAGGAGCCGTGCACTCATTGGAGTAGTGTCCGGGCTTCCCACAATTGTAGCAGTTTCGATCATGACTTGACGAATGCTTCTCTTCATATCTTGAGTTGGAGCTTCGATCTTTGCTTCTATTCTTGTAGAACTTGTTGAATTTCTTGACCATGAGGCTTACCTCTTCATTTGTGACAAGGTTGTTGCTTGAGGTACCGGGAGCATCACTTGTGGCTTTGTAAGCACCGCTAGAATTGTGGTGAAGCTCTTCCTTGTCTTTGAGTGTCATCTCATGAGCAACAATTCTATCGATGACTTAAGTTGGCTTGAAACCTTTGTAGTTGGGAATCATTTGGATCAATGTGCAAACGGTGTGATATCGATTGTGCAAAGCTCGAAGTATCTTCTGGACGATGAATTTGTCAGTCATTTCTTTGTTTCCTAAGCCGGCAATCTCATTTGTGATGAGAGCTAGCCTAGTGTACATCTCAGCGACTCATTCAACATCCTTCATCTTGAACTTGTCAAGTTGATTTGGAAGAACATCCAACTTGGATTCTCTCACAGATTTTGTACCTTCATGCATATCAACCAAAGTATCCGAAATATCTGTTGCATTCTCAAGACGGCTGATTTTGTTGAATTCTTCGGGGCATAGAAAGTTGAAGAGAATGTCGCATGCTTGAGCATTGAGTTGCAACATATTCAACTCATCTGCGTTTGCTTCACGATCGGGTTTCCTTCCTTCCGCAAAGAATTCACCTTGTGTACCTGTCACGCCCAAGATGCGATCCTATCCTTAATTTTGCACGAGGGCCTCGTCAGGGATAGAAGCACGTCTCGTCGTGTTGCAAGAATGGATGTCATTACAAGTACATGTACAGAAGAGATGAGTATACGTAATTAGCTTACACTCTCCACAAGCTACATCAAGATCACATCAATACAACAACATACTCAAACATCATACATAAGAGCAGGGTCCGATTACAGACGAAAACAAACGAAAAAATGACATCCATCCTTTCTATCCCAGGCTACCACCTGGAACCCATCCTAGATCGATGATGAAGAAGAAGAACTCCAAATCACACAAGCATCAATATCACGTGAAAGCACCGCATTACCTGCACCTGCAACTATTGTTGCAGTAATCTGTGAGCCACAGGGACTCAACAATCTCATTTCCAAGGGTATCAAGACTATTAAAGCTTAATGGGTGAGGTATGGTTAAGTGGTGAGGCTGGAGGAAGCGACTAAGCATTTATTTGAGTGGCTAACTTACGAAGACAGAAATTAAAGTATGGTGGTCTATGCATAACAGACGTGAACTAGTAATGATCACTAACTGATCCTGAACACCTACTTAAGTCAAACATAACCCCACCGTGTTCTCTCTCGGATAAGGACTCACGAGAAGAGATAATCATGGTTACGCACACAGTTGGTGTATTTTAATAGAGTTTACTTCAAGTTTGCTATGACCGGGTGTTAAACAAAGTATCCAAGTTTGCCACATAACCGCGGGCATGGCTTTCCGAAAGATTTAAACCTGCAGGGGTGCTCCAACTCATCCATCACAAATTAACCACACACACAGTGGGAATAACATCGACCATGGATCTCGTGATCTTCCAAGACAATTCCACAGGAAATCCGCCACCTCAAGATGGTTCAAAGTTTTTTCGGAACTCCTCACTCAAGACGTTTGAGAAAGGTAAAACAAATCCAGCAAGGCCGCCCGACACGTCGACAAACCCGATAGGAGCCGCGTATCTCATTCTCAGGACACGACCAAATGAGCACGACGTAGAGTGGCCTGATAGAAATCTCCTAAGTTTCCTCGGGTTGGCCCCGCACACGAATCTAGGTTGGACCAACACTCATAAGGAGCACTGGCCTGGGGGTTGATAAATTTATCCGCGGGTGCCAGTGGGTCCCTATGCAATTTTATTAGTTATTAGGCAAATGTAGTTCCAATCTTGGGCCTTGCCAGACAAGCTTTATCCTAAAACGAAAATCAAGGGGGTCCCCATAACAACCCCGAGCATGTTAGGAGCACTCAATTATGGAACATAACACCGGTTCACAAGTAACTTGGGCGGCAAGAGTGGAACAAAACACTGAGCAAAAGGCCAAGCCTTCCACCCTTTACCAAGTGTATAAGTGCATTAAATTAAATAACAATAATATTGTGATAACAAACGAATGTCCATGTTGTCACATGGAAGCAATTGCATCTACAGCTAGAAACGCCATAAGAAGGGCCGAGCAAGTGGTAACATGGCCAAACAAAGGTTTGCTGGGACGTGGAGGGGTTAGAGGCTTCCATGGCAATGTTTGGAGGCTTGACAAACAAGTGGTAGGTAGTGAGACATAACGATAAAAAACAGGACAACTAGCATAGCAATGATAGTAGTGGTATCCAGGGAAATGTGTCATCTTGCCTGAGATCCCGCAAGGAAGAAGAACGAGTCCATGAAGAAGTCGAGCCAACATAGTCGAACGAATCCTCACACTCTGAATGCTTTCGGAACTCTATCAAGAAGAAGCAAACCGGAAACAATAATCAACACAGATACACCACAACATATGCATGATATGATGAGTAAACAAATATGATGCATGTTCGATTTAATATGCAACGCATGGCATGTCATGGCAAGAAGAACAAACAACTACTACATATTAAGTGAAGTTCAATATGCAATGAGTTGCATAGTGACGAAACTCCATGTTCGAATTATTTAGTTCACTCTCATTTAGGTACTCATCAATATTAAATTTTGTTAAACATGGCAAGAGGTGAAGCATAAACAACTACAACATCTAGGCATTTTAAATGAGGCCGAAAGCAACAAATAACAAATCCAGAACGACCTCATACGAATATTTTAAGTTTGGTCCAGACCTGAACTAACAATATTTTAGATTTATTAAACAGAAAAATAAATGTCACCATGTGATTCTACACATTTTTCCGGTGAAGTTACATATATAAAACATTTGCATCGGAGCTACGATTTATTAGTTATGAAATAAATCATTTTCACATGGCTATTACGCAAATCAATGCAAACTGCAAGGTTAAACATTTTTATCACATGTGAAAGTTGGTTATTGTGAATCTACGTGAAATTCCAGTCATTTTACATATATAAAGTTTTTCCTGATGATGCACGGATGAAAAGTTATTAAATGCATGAGTTCAAGGGTTTTTCTGCAAAACTTCAATTCACAAGTTAATTAGCAAATTCGTTAATGGAAAAAGGGGTAAGGGGCCGAATCTGACTGGCCCAACCATGCAAATGAGCGCAAAATAGATACTCGATGCACCGAGCGCCAGATAGCAAGGAGTTACTACTGCTTACCTTGGGCTGAAAGGTCGTCGGTGCTGGGCTAGCGGCTGGCTGGGCCAGGGGGCGAGCTGGCCTTCGGGCGATGTGGCGAGCGGGGCGGTCAACGGGTACTCGTCCCCGTCCTCCCGCACGCGCAGAAGGCCGGTGGCCATGGCAGCGCAAGGCGAGCACTTCCGACGGCCAAGGGAGGGCGACGAGCGGCTGGAACGAGCAGATCCGACCGGGGCATCTCCATTTCCGGTGAAGGGCAGCTCCATGGGTGGCCATGGCGACTCCTGTCCAAGCAAGGAGAGAGAGAGAGAGAGAGAGAAGCAGAGATGAGAAGCGAGAGGAGGGAGGCGAGGTGGCCATGATCGCTGGTGTCGGCATTTCGGCGGCCGGCCAGCAAGGTCCGGTCCTGGCTAGGCGCTACAAGGAAGGGCGCACCCTCGGGTGGAGGCGGAGGCACACCGGATCGGGAGTGCTCCTCTCCTGATCTAGAGCAAGGGAGGCAGCGTCTGGATGGGCTTCGTGGGCGTGCTTGGATCGGGCCTAGCGGGCCCGATACGGGAGGTGGGAGACAGAGATGCGGCTGGGTGGCGGCTAAGGATGTTGGGGGCGCGGATTTCGAGGCTAAGGCTAGGTTTCCCTAATAGGCTGGTTAAGGCGTCTATATATAGGCAGGGATGCTAGGGTTAGGAAATTTGTCCGTTTTCGGACCCTCCCATCGCGATCGGACGGCTCCGGTCGCGGGGTAGGATAGGTTAGGCTGTGGGGCTGTGTAGATGAGTTGTGGGCTGAGGAGAGAGGGAGTTTGCGGCCCGTGAAACGAGTTTTGAAACACCGGAATGACCGCAAATAAACCGATGACCACACTAATATGGTTGACTGATGGGGTAT
Source organism: Hordeum marinum (assembly GCA_022496015.1). Lineage (NCBI taxonomy): Eukaryota > Viridiplantae > Streptophyta > Magnoliopsida > Poales > Poaceae > Hordeum > Hordeum marinum. The sequence continues at coordinate 306,559,239 of CM039678.1, read as the reverse complement.
CAAACGAACTCGGAATGCGACGAAATTTGGTAGGCGGTCCACCTACAATATAATATGACCGTACACCAGGTTTCGACAAAATCCGAGAATATTTTTTGCGCGCTTTAAAAACGGGTTTTTTTAAAGGAAGCAGCGGGCGCGTGCGTGTGTGGTTGGTCTCGAAATGGGCAACGGCAAGAATGGAGAGAACCAGTGACTACGAAGGGATGCAAGTTTCCGAAAACGAGTGATGCTGCTATGCAGATGATGCGAATGATGCGATGATGAATGCGACGACCAAATGAATCAACAACGATGGAATAAAAGGGGAATCTTCTGGACCGTCGGTGCCGAGCTATTACAACTCTCCTCCACTACATGAGAATCTCGTCTCGAGATCTAGAATGAGAAGGGGAAGAGAAAGAGCAAGAGGTAAAACTTAGTTGGGTCCCTGACAAACGAGTGAAAAGAGATGAAGAACGACACGAGGAACAAGCAAGAATTCAAAAGAAATTTCGGCAACACTTCGGTAGGATAGAGAGGCAAAATTAGATAATAATGAAAAGAACTTGAACATAGAACACAACACTCTGGTAAAATGAATAGCAAAGAAAGAACATGATCTTAATCAAAGTAGATGTGAGTTGAAAAGAACAACAACACCACATTACCTCCAGGACAAAAGAGTAGAAGCTAGATCTTTGGAGAGAAGAGAATGGAGAAGAAAATGACAACTTCTACCACCATTGAATATGAAAATCATGGTTGAACGGAGTTGATGGAGAATCAACAATGAAAAGAATAGCTTGTTATGGGCTTATCGAAAACATCTCAAAATTATGAGGTGACAACCTGCGACAATAGAAACCAGCGATTGCTTGAGAGCAACAAGATATGCAAAACTTCTTTCACCAAGAGGAGAAGGAGGAAACTTGGATCATTAAAGACACCCTCATAGCAACAGTCCTTAGGAAATGCTTTAGGTGAAATCCAACCCAAGATAACTCCGAGAAGACAAGATGGGTTTACTTATCTTATTATCGACAATTTTCCTTCGATACTCCTCATAATCAAGAATTTAATAAAATCATCTCAAAAGACAATGGAGAAGGAATTGAACTTAGAAATCCAAGATAAAGAACACTTGAGCACCTCCAACAAGAATCTTGAAGAACACTTGAAATGAAAGAAATCTTGATGAACCACCATGAAGAACCTCCAAGATGAACTCCAGAATGAAAGGATAATAGAAAAGAAGTGAAGGTTGCAAAAGACAATATTGAGCTGGAACTTCGCGAAGAGATACTTGAGACAAACTTGGAACTCCAGAAAAGAAAAGCTGAACAACTAGAATAGTGAATTTGATATCATGAACAACTCCGAAAGAAGGATTGAGATTTCCTTGACCAACAAGAATAATAATTATGATATGCTTATCCTTCATCAAGTTAAATTGATGACAAGCAACAGATTGGCATACTACTTATTCTTCTTGAAAATATTTGAAGAGAAAACGAGAGATAGATCACAAACTTGAAGAATTCTTGAACGAGAACACTGGTAAGAAATGAAACGAATGGGAATACATGAGAATAAAGAGATCAAGATTTGCCAAATAGAAACTAAACAAGGCACCGGAATAATTGAGTTACGAACGAAGGGACAACAATTAAGAAGAAATTGAGAACGAAAGCTGAAAGCTGAGAACGAGGAATCTTCTGAAATGACGGCCTTCGGAGGATCGAGAAATGAAAACAATTCTAAATGCACCGAATAGGTATGGGAGAATTTTCTCATGAATGGAAACAAATTGAGAGGAAAGCATCAAGATGAGATGACAAATCTTCAAGAGAATGGACCAAGATTAAGAGAAACTCTCCTTCGGTCTTTAATACTGAGAATGAAGATGAGAACACCACCAAGAATTACCGAGACACTCCGGAAGAATGAATAAGGAAACGCTAAGACAACAATGAATATGATTTAGAAGCGATCATCGAGAAGGCACATGACTCATGAAATTCATTCTTATGCCATATTAGAAGAGAACTTGAGAAAATCTTCGAATAGATTAGAAGAGCTAGGTAAGGTCCTGGTGAAAAACCTATGGGTTATGGGCCCACTGAAAAGAAACCTCTGTTGAAATGAATGCTTAGAAAGAGAGGTTGCACCGGTACAAATTAAAACTTGATGAGGTGAGAACCTTAAAATAATTTAAGAGGATAAGAATGAAAATGAATGTCTTCTGAGATATCTTCAGCACTCCAGATAGAATAGAGAGACGAAAAACAAGAGATACTTGGACGGAATTTCCGACATGGGGAAGCATTTGGCAATTGAAAAGGATTTTAATAACACCAAGATCTTGAATTGAATGCTCCGGGAAGGAATAAGAATAAAGAAATGATGAATTCGAATCATTTGAGGATCTTCACAAAGAATCACCAGATATGATACAAAGAAAAGATAGAGGAAGCATAGATGAAAATAAAGGCATTTGTATTAGAATTTAATTATTGAGGAAAAAGGGTGGGAGGGTGGGAGAAACAAAGAAAACTTGGGACGGATGAGACACACTCGAGAACGAAATATGAGGATTGGTGTTGCAATGATTGAAGAGGATAGAATTCACTTGAAGAGAAGCACACCAGATAAAAAGAATTGATATGACAACTTGATTGAGCACAAGAATTAGGATTCCTAGAGAATATGAGAATGCATCTTAGGAAATATGAAATCACCACTTGACATCGAAGCAACTCGAATTACCATATACCGACAAAACAAAGGATGAGGCTTATGAAACAAGTCAAAAACAAATGCATAGCAAAGATTTTGCTCGATATCTTCGTGTTAAGGTTCGCACGGGCTCGATCATACATTGGTTTGTCATATTGAAATGACGCTTGAATATGCTCCCTAGGCATAGCGAACTACAAGGCTTGACGAAGCATAAATCGAGACTGTCCTCTGTAAGAAAGACCATGAACAAACGAATCCACTAGATGTCGAACCCCAACCTCCCATCATGATCTGTTGGAAGATAACCTAGGTAAATAATTGAATTCCCACCTAAGAACTCCCGAAACTTTCTTGGTTATGCAATCGGGTGTTGGAGATACAAGGAGGAAAATATCTCACACAACTAACAAGCCTACACCCCAAGTGTATCCATCCTGCAACACATAACCAGAGGCTTTCTCAAGTCCATCTAACTTGGATCCTCAAAAGCACAATGATGCTAACCATGGTGGTACCCCGGACGCCTCCCTAGTACTGGGGACTCCGACCTTGTCTCACCATGACAAGTATTGAAGCAATTCCGAACACCCTCCGTCCTGAGATACTAAGGAAGCTGAATGATAACGATGTACCAAGAATTCCCTCTAGCTCAACTCCCCAGAAGAAATCAAGTCAGACAGGAGGCACCAAGACAAAACTCCGTCACATCGGCATTATATAGTTTCCAACATACCCACGTGATCCTAAAAAAATTGAGCGAGAAGAGGATAGAATCAAAATGCGTAATTCGTAATTCCTCACCAGAGCATAGAAGAGGAGTAAAAAGAATCCTACTCTCCGATATAACTAGACTTAAAATAGTTTCTCACTACACTCAACTCGGCCAAGGTTAATCAATCAATGGGCTCCTAGGTCGGGATAGGCTCTGATACCAACTTGTCACGCCCAAGATGTGATCCTATCCTTAATTTGGCACGAGGGCCTCGTCAGGGATAGAAGCGCATCTCGTCGTGTTGCAAGAATGGATATCATTAGAAGTAAATGTACAGAAGAGATGAGTATATAGAATTGGCTTACACTCACCACAAGCTACATCAAGATCACATCAATACAACAACATACTCAAACATCATACATAAGAGCAGTGTCCGACTACGGACGAAAACAAACGACAAAATGACATGCATCCTTGCTATCCCAGGCTGCCGCCTAGAACCCATCCTAGATTGATGATGAAGAAGAAGAACTCCAAATCAAACAAGCATCACTCTCATGTTAAAGCACCACATTACCTGCACCTGCAACTGTTTTTGTATTAATCCGTGAGCCACAGGGACTCAACAATCTCATTTCCAAGGGTATCAAGACTATTAAAGCTGAATGAGTGAAGTATGGTTAAGTGGTGAGGCTGCAGCAAGCGACTAAGTACTTATTTGAGTGGATAACTTACGAGTACAGAAAGTAAATTATGGTGGTCTACGCATAATAGACGTGAACTAGTAATGATCACTAACTGATCCTATACACCTACTTATGTCAAACATAACCCCACTGTGTTGTCTCTCGGATAAGGACTCACAAGAAGAGACAGTCATGGTTATGCACACAGTTGGTGTATTTTATTAGTGTTTACTTCAAGTTTGCTATGACCGGGTGTTAAACAAAATATCCAAGTTTGCCACACAACCGCGGGCATGTCTTCCCAAAAGATTTAACCTTGCAGGGGTGCTCCAACTCATCCACCACAAATTAACCACACGAAGCGGGAATAACTTCGACCACGAATCTCATGATCTTCCTAGGAAATTCCACAGGAAATACCCCACCTCGAGATAGCCCAAAGTATTTTTGAAATTCCTCACTCAAGACGTTCGAGAAAGGTAAAACAAATCCAGCAAGGCCGCTCGGGATGTCGACGAACCCGATAGGAGCCGCGTATCTCATTCTCAGGACACAATCAGATGAGCACAATGTATAGTGGCCCGATAGAAATCTCCCGAGTTACCCCGGATTTGCCCCGCACACGACTCTAGTTTAGACCAACACTCATGAGGAGCACTGGCCTGGGGGTTGATTAAATTATCTGCGGGTGTCGGCGGGTCCCTTTGCAATTTTTTAGTTATTAAGCAAATGTAGTACCAATGTTGGGCCTTGCCAGACAACCTTTATCCTAAAACAAAAATCAAGGGGGGCCCCATAACAACCCCGAGCATGTTAGGAGCGCTCAATTATGGAACATAACACCGGTTCACTAGTAACTAGGGCAGAAAGAGTGGAAGAAAACACCAAGCAAAAGGCCAAGCCTTCCACCCTTTACCGAGTGTATAAGTGCATTAAATTAAATAACAATAATATTGTGATAACAAAAGAATGTCCATGTTGTCACATGGAAGCAATTGCATCTGCAGCTAAAAACGCTATAAGAAGGGCTGAGCAAGCGGTAACATGGCCAAACAAAGGTTTGCTGGGACGTGGAAGGGTTAGAGGCTTTCATGGCAATGTTGGGAGGCTTGACAAACAAGTGGTAGGTACCGAGACATAACGATAAGAAAATGGGAAACTAGCATAGCAATGATAGTAGTGGTATTAGGGGAAATGTGTCATCTTGCCTGAGATCCCGCATGGAAGAAGAACGAGTCCATGAAGAAGTCGAGCCAACGTAGTTGAACGAATCGTCACACTCCGAATGCTTTCAGAACTCTATCAAGAAGAAGCAAACCGGAAACAACAATCAACACAAGATACACCACAACATATGCATGATATGATGCGCAAACAAATATGATGCATGTCCGATTTAATATGCAACACATGGCATGGCATGGAAAGAACGACAAACAACTACTACATATTAAGTGAAGTTCAATATGCAACGAGTTGCATACTAACAAAACTCCATGTTCGAATTATTCAGTTGACTCACGTTTTGTTACTCATCAATATTAAATGTTGTTAAACATGGAAAGGGGTGAAGCATAAACAACTATAACATCTAGGCATTTTAAATGAGGCCGAAAGCAACAAATAACAAATCCAGAACATCCTCATATGCATATTTGAAGTTTGGTCCAGACCTGAACTAACAATATTTTAGAGTTATTAAACAGCAAAATAAATGTCATCATGTGATTCTACACATTTTTCCGGTCAAGTTACATATATAAAACATTTGCATCGGAGCTACGATTTATTAGTTATGAAATAAATCATTTTCACATGGCAATTACACAAATCAATGCAAACAGCAAGGTTAAACATTTTTATCACATGTGAAAGTTGGTTATTGTGAATCTACACGAAATTCCAATCATTTTACATGTATAAAGTTTTTCCAGATGATGCATGGATAAAAAGTTATTAAATGCATGAGTTTAGGGGTTTTCTGCAAAACTGCAATTCACGGGTTAATTAGCATATTCGTTAACGGAAAAAGGGGTAACGGGCCGAATCTGACTGGCCCAACCGTGCATATGAGCGCAAAATAGATACTCGATGCACTGGGCGCCGGATAGCAAGGAGCAGCAGCTGCTCACCTTGGGCCGAAAGGCCGTCGGTGTTGGGCTAGCGGCTGGCTGGGCCAGGGGGCGAGCTGGCCTTTGGGCGATGCGGCGAGCGGGGAGGTCAACGGGGGCTCGTCCCCGTCCTCCCGCATGCGCAGAAGGCCGGCATCCATGGCAGCGCAAGGCGAGCGCTTCCCACGGCCAAGGGTGGGCGGCGAGCGGCTAGAACGAGTAGATCCAACCGAGGCATCTCCATTTCCGGTGAAGGGCAGCTCCATGGGCAGCCATGGCGACTCCTATCCAAGCAAGGAGAGAGAGAAGGAGAGATGAGAAGCGGGAGGAGGGAGAGAGAAGGAGAAGGTCACGGGGAGGCGAGGTGGCCATGGTCACCAATGTCGGCATCTCGGCGGCCGGCCGGCAAGGTTCGGCCCTGGCTAGGCGCGACAGGGGAGGGTGCACCCTCGGGTTGTGGCGGAGGCATGCCGAATCGGGAGCTCTCCTCTCCCGATCTGGAGTGAGGGTGGCGGTGGCTAGATGGGCTTCGCGGGCGGGCTTGGTTCGGGCCTAGCAGGCCTGATGCGTGAGGTGGGAGACAGAGGCGCGGCTGGGTGGCATCTGAGCATGCTTGGGGCATGGAGTTCGAGGCTAAGGCTAGGTTTTCCCTCATAGGATGGTTAGGGGCGTCTATATATCGGCAAGGATGCTAGGGTTAGGAAATTAGTCCGTTTTTGGACCCTCCGATCGCGATCGGACGGCTCCAGTCGTGGGGTAGGCTAGGTTAGGCTGCGGTGGCTATGTAGATGGGTTGTGGGCTGAGGAGAGAGGGAGTTTGCGGCCCGTGACACGAGTTTTAAAACACCAGAACGTTTGCAAATAAACTGATGACCACACTAATATGGTTGACTGATGGGGTATCAAACGAACTCGGAATGCGAGGAAATTTGGCAGGCGATACACCTACAATATAATAAGACCGCACGCCAGGTTTCACCCCAATCCGAGAATATTTTTCACGCGCTTTAAAAACGATTTTTTTAAACGATGTCGTGGGTGCGGGCATGTGTGGTTGGTCTCGAAATAGGCAACGGCAAGAACGGAGAGAACCGACGACTAATAATGGATGCAAGTTTTCGAAAACGAGTGATGATGCTATGCAGATGATGCGAATGATGTGATGATGAATGCGACGACCAAATGAATCACACGACAACGATGGAATAAAAGGGAAATCTTCTGGAGCGCCGGTCCTAGGCTGTTACAGTACCAACACGAACAACAGCCCAAACGGCAGGGTTATGACCAAGCAAATGCATTTTCATATTTTGCTTCCAACTAGCAAAATTAGTGCCATCAAAGTATGGACCTCAACGGTGATAAAGCCATACTCTCCTAGGTTGTGAGACCAATGCAATGGAGACCAAAGCTTTGATACCACTTATAGGATCGAAAGTAGCTCTAGAGGGGGCGGTGATTAGACTACTTGACCAAATAAAAGTTTTGCCTTTCCCAAACTTTAGTGTTTGCAGTTTTAGCATTGATGGCAAGTCAAGTACACCCTACACATGCATTTCTAAGAGTATAGCAGCGGAAAATGACAATAAGCATGAGTAGAAGGGATAGGGTAGGAAGATCAAACGCAATTGTAGACACGATGATTTTTCCCGTGGTTCCGATAGGTGGTGCTATCATACATCCACGTGTATGGAGTCTTCAACCCACGGAGGGTAACGGTCGTGAGAGTCCATGAAGGGCTCCACCCATAAGGGTCCACGAAGTAGCAACCTTGACTATTCCATGACAGCTTTCGTCCACGAAGGACTAGCCTCACTATGGGTAGATCTTCACGAAGTAGGCGATCTCCTTGCCCGTAGACTTCTTGGTTCAACTCCACAACACGAAGTAGGAGGGTCCCAAGCGACACCTAACCAATCTAGGAGGCACCACCCTCCAAAAGGTAGTAGGCTCGGTAATGAAGATGAACTCCTTGCTCTTGTCCTTCAAGGTGATAGACTCCTCAACACACAATCACTCTCTCACAGATTTGGCTTGGTGGAAGAGATGGTATTGGTGGAAAGCAACTTGGGGAGGTTAGAAATCAAGATCCATATGGTTGGAGTGGAAGATCTTGACCTCGACACAAGGGTAGGTGGTTCTCTCTCAGAAAATTGGATGGGGCAAGTATGGAATAGTTCTGAGTGCTTCTTTTTAGAGTAGGTGGTGGCGAAGGGGTATATATAGGCATCCCCAAAAATCCAACCGTTACACACAATAAGTCAGACTCGATGGAACTGATGTGTGAATCTCGGTTGTACCGAAGTGACTTAAAGTTAGCAACATTTGAATCTCGGTGAGACCAATATAGGAATCTCGGTTGCAACAATAAGTTGACCAATGTTCAGAATGCCCAATCTCGGTGATGCTGATTCGACAATCTCGGAGGGACCGAAACTATGAACTTCCGTAACAGAAAGTTGGCAGCCCAACTCGGTGGAACCGAATGCAGTATCAGTTGCACCAAACAACTAGGGTTTGGCTGAGTCTGTCTAGGGTTTGGAATCGGTGGCACCGAGTGTAGAATGTTGGTTGCACCGATTTTGAGTGTTTGACTTTGGATAGACTTTGGTGGAGAGTTTGTGGGTGTTTTTGGTGACTGTCACTTGTGCACGTATGAGCATTTTGTTCACCAACAAAACCTTACCCACTTTTAATTGTATTGGCTTTCCGATGGACTCAAAGTGATTTCTCACAAATATAAAATGTAGAGTCCTCTTGCTTGATGCTTTCCCAACCTATTTCCTTGCATCTTGGTGTTTCCACAATCTCCACAATCCTTTTGCCAATCCTATCATTGAACATTTCCCGAAATATACTTGGTGGAAACATTAGTTCAATGACTTATATGTTGTTATAAATTACCAAACCACCAAGGGAGGAAATGTGCTTTCAAACTACAGACATGGTGATAGAGGCGAAGTTGTCCCTGTCTTTCGATGAGATGGTGGCTATCGTTTTTGGTGGAGTAGACTTTGACGATCCGACTACGAACGTGTGAGACGTCGCGCCTTAGCAATCGCTAAACCAACTCTGAGAGGTTATTGACCACGCCGGAGCACGATCAACCTGACCACGAGGGTCTATTTCCTGCACGCAAACGAAGAACAAGCAAGAAACTAAGATTGCAATCTGGATATTGCGAATATAAGAGGAAAGCTTTATTGATGAAGTGGGGTTCTGTGACGCCTTTGTCTGGTCGTGGAACACAAACGAAGAACGCGAAGTTGCTGCTATGGCGAACTTGTATTCTAAACAAAACCCAAACCTAAAACGAAGCCCTAAGGGCGGTATATATGGGGGAATAGAAGGGAATTTCGTGGCCCCTTGGAGGAGGGGTCCGAAACCGACCCTAAGTCAGTTTCCCCATACATACGGACTCTAAAAACAGCCTATAATATGGTATTTCGAAATTACATGGGCCTGGCCCAAAATTAAGGTGGCGCAGCACCTATATTAGCCTATGGACGAATTTTATAAAGTGGCATCATGCATATTTCGTCCAAAGCTTCCCACTCCCATTATGGTGGCTTCAATGTGCGAAAATCATCACTAGAAGCTCCAATGTTCTTCCCCGCGCGCGCACCTTCTCCTCCATGCTTGATCCCGCTCCAATGGTCATCCTTCTTATCCATGATAGGTCCTTCATTCATAAGTAAAACAAAAGTATCTAATTTAGGCAGCATCATATGTTCATGAATATTAGAAGGATTTCCAAGAAACGAAAGTACCTGGTAATTCAATTGACGTGCGCGAGCTCTAGTAATTGGTCCTGTATGTATAGCAGTCGGGGTGGGTGTAACATTAGTAGGGATGTCCTCATCATCCTCCCCTTCTTGAACTGACGTCGTCCTCGACGAAAGCTCATCTTCCTCACCCAAATAAGGCTTCAAATCTGCAATGTTAAAAGTGGGGCTAACCCCAAACTCTGCAGGCAGCTCAAGTTTATATGCATTATCATTTACTTTCTCTAACACCTTAAAAGGACCATCAGCACGTGGCATTAGCTTTGACTTGCGCAAATCAGGAAATCTATCCTTACGCAAATGTAACCAAACAAGATCTCCAGGTGCAAAGACAACATGTTTTCTACCGTTATCTCCAGCAAGTTTGTATTTAGCATTCATACGCTCAATGTTTTCCTTAGTTAACTCATGAATCTTTAATATCAATTCAGCACGTTCTTTAGCATCAAAATTAACCTTCTCCGAAGACGGAAGAGGCAACAAATCAATAGGTGCACGAGGTAAGAAACCATACACAACTTCAAAAGGGCACATCTTAGTGGTAGAATGTAGCGAACGATTATAAGCAAATTCAATATGAGGCAAGCATTCTTCCCACATTTTCAGGTTATTCTTCAAAACAGCCCTAAGCATAGTAGACAATGATCTATTGACTACTTCAGTTTGGCCATCAGTTTGGGGGTGACATGTAGTACTAAAAAGCAGTTTAGTCCCCAACTTAGCCCATAAACATCTCCAAAAGTGGCTAAGAAATTTAGCATCACGATCGGAAACAATTGTATTTGGCACACCATGCAACCGAATAATTTCACGAAAGAACAAATCAGCAACATGAGCAGCATCATCACTTTTATGACATGGTATAAAGTGTGCCATTTTAGAAAATCTATCCACGACAACAAATATGCTATCCCTCCCCTTCTTTGTTCGAGGTAAACCTAAAACAAAGTCCATAGATATATCCTCCCAAGGAACACTAGGTACAGGTAAAGGCATATATAAACCATGAGGATTGAGTCGTGACTTAGCTTTTTGACATGTAGTGCAGCGAGCAACAAAACGCTCAACATCCCGTCTCATCTTTGGCCAAAAGAAATGTGTAGCAAGTACGTCCTCCGTCTTCTTCACGCCAAAGTGTCCCATTAATCCTCCTCCGTGCGCCTCCTGTAACAACAAAAGACGAACGGAGCTAGCTGGAATGCATAGCTTGTTAGCACGAAACACAAATCCATTATTAATAACGAACTTGTTCCATGTTCTCCCTTCTTTACAATTCTGCAACACGTCTCTAAATTCAGCATCATGCACATATTGATCTTTGATGGTCTCCAAACCAAATATTTTAAAGTCAAGTTGTGAAAGCATAGTATAACGACGAGACAAAGCATCAGCAATAACATTGTCTTTACCCTTCTTGTGTTTAATGACATAAGGGAAAGTCTCAATGAATTCAACCCATTTAGCATGTCTACGGTTCAGTTTTGCTTGACTTTTAATATGTTTCAAAGATTCATGATCAGAATGTATAACAAATTCTTTGGGCCATAAATAATGTTGCCATGTTTCCAAAGTCCGAACAAGAGCATATAATTCCTTATCATAAGTAGAATAATTCAGACTAGGCCCACTTAATTTTTCAGAAAAGTACGCAACAGGTTTACCATCTTGTAGTAACACACCTCCTAACCCAATTCCACTAGCATCACATTCAAGCTCGAAAGTCTTATTAAAATCAGGAAGTTGGAGTAAAGGAGCATGTGTTAACTTATCTTTCAAGACCGTGAAGGCTTCTTCCTGTGCGGTACCCCAAGAAAAAGGCACGTCCTTCTTTGTAAGCTCATTGAGAGGCGCAGCAATGGTGCTGAAATTTCTCACAAAACGCCTATAGAAACCAGCGAGGCCAAGAAAACTCCTTACTTGTGTGACCGTTTTGGGCTGCGGCCAACTCTCAATAGCTTCGATCTTGGCTATATCAACTTCAATTCCCTGTGGAGTAACAACATAGCCAAGAAAAGATACTCGGTCGGTGCAAAAGGTGCACTTCCCAAGGTTACCAAACAAACGTGCATCACGTAGCGGAGTAAAAACAGCACGTAAATGTTCCAAATGTTCCTCCAAAGATCTACTAAAAATCAATATATCATCAAAATAGACTACCACAAATCGTCCAATGAAAGCACGTAAAACCTCGTTCATTAATCTCATGAAAGTGCTAGGTGCATTAGTTAACCCAAAATGCATGACTAGCCACTCATATAATCCAAACTTAGTTTTAAATGTTGTTTTCCATTCATCGCCCAATTTCATACGAATTTGATGGTATCCACTACGCAAATCAACTTTGGAGAAAATTGTAGAGCCACTTAATTCATCAAGCATATCATCTAGTCTAGGAATAGGATGACGATAACGAATAGTAATATTATTAATGCCTCTACAATCCACACACATGCGCGATGTACCATCCTTTTTAGGCACTAGAATAATAGGAACAGCACAAGGACTAAGGGATTCACGTATATAACCTTTGTCAAGCAGCTCCTGTACTTGACGCATAATCTCCTTTGTCTCCTCTGGATTGGTACGGTAGGGCGCACGGTTGGGTAGGGATGCACCGGGAATTAAGTCAATCTGATGCTCAATCCCGCGAATAGGCGGTAATCCCGGTGGCACGTCTTGTGGAAAGACGTCAGCGAACTCCTGCAAAATGTTAATGACAGTAGGAGGCAAAGAGGGAGGCATGTCCTCGAATGAAAATAATACCTCTTTACATACAAAAGCATAGCAAACATATGTAGCAACATCCAAATCATTAATATCAGATTTAGTAGCAAGTAAACATCCACTCTTCAATTTTATTTCAGATGCAACAGTAGATGATGGTTTATTATGCTTATGGTGTTGCTCAAATTCCTGTGCTACAATCTGATTTTCACTCTTATTTTTCTCCTGTTTTGCTTTACTAGCTCTAGCAATGTCATCTTTCATAATATGTTCGGGAGACATAGGAAGCAAAGTGATATTATGATCCTTATGAACAAGAGTATACTGATTTGTCCTACCATGGTGTACAGAATTTTTATCAAACTGCCATGGTCTACCAAGTAAAACAGAACATGCTTGCATGGGTACCACATCACAATCCACATAATCAGAATATGTAGCAATGCTAAAATGCACACGAACAGTACGTGTTACCTTAACCTTGCCACTATTGTTGAACCATTGGATGTAATAAGGATGAGGATGTGGTCTGGTGGATAGAGACAGCTTCTCCACCATCTCCATGCTAGCCAAGTTATTGCAACTCCCTCCATCGATGATGATGCGAACAGAACGCTCTTTCACAACTCCCTTTGTGTGGAACAAGTTGTGCCTCTGATTTTGCTCAGCGTGTGTAACCTGCACACTGAGAACACGTTGAGCAACTAAACTTTCATACCTGTCAGCGTAATCAGCAGCCATGTATTGTGTTTCTGGTTCTGCATCCTCGCCACCCTGTTCGTCACTTGCAATAAGTGCCAAAGTCTCCTCATCATAATCACTAGCGGACGCATATCCACCATCCTCAGTAACAATCATTACACGCTTGGAAGGGCATTCTCTCGCATAGTGACCTCCACCCTTGCAACGACGACATATAACCTCATGTGTTTGCCCTGTGGATGCAATAGATGAAGAAGAACTCTGTGCAGGCCCAAAAGGTGTGCTCTTCGCAGAGGGTGCAGTAGGAGCCTGTTGCCTGGTATCGCGATTAGAGTTGGAGGTTGAAGGAGGTGGTGTTGCAGCAGGACGTGCGGAAGCAGAGGAGGTACGTGGCGTCCATGATGAAGTACGGCCTGCAAAATTAGTAGTTCTCGCCATTGCCTGTCGATCCTGCACTTCACGTTCAGCTTTGCAAGCAAGATGAAATAAACGAGTGATAGTGTTATACTCCTTATACTCTAGAATAGTCTGAATCTCTCTATTTAATCCACCCATAAAACGTGCAAGCATAGCTTCATTCTCCTCAACAATACCACATCTAATCATACCAGTTTGTAATTCCTGATAATATTCTTCTACAGAATTTTTTCCTTGTCTTAAACGCTGCAAATTTTGAAGCAATTCACGTTGATAATAAGGTGGCACCCAACGATTTCGCATAGCAGTTTTCAAAGCAGCCCAAGTAGTTGGAATATTATCAGGGTGTATTCTACAATGTTCTGACCACCAAACACAAGCAAAACTAGTGAATGAACAAACAGCAGCAGCAACACGTCGATCCTCTGGAAATTGTAAGCATGTAAAACGTTGTTCTATTTCTAACTCCCATGTAAGATATATATCAGGAACATATCTACCCTCAAACGTCGGAATATTCAATTTAAGTTTAGGGAGATGGTCATGATCCCGTACCTGCGGGGGTGGTGCAGCCCTACCGTTACGGTTGTAGCCATGTGGTCGACCTGGTGCGTATGGTGGTGGTTGCCCATGGGGCGGATCTGGAGCAACCTCTCCCTCATCATCGAAATCACCATCATAATCTTCAACCTGCTCAACGACAGTAGCCGCACGAGCCACCGAAGTAGCAACAGTATCAACAGTACCAGGATGTTGGGCGTGGCCGAGAGGCACACGTCGCGCTCGTCGTTCAAAAGGAAGAGGAGCTGCCGCTGGTGGAGGTAGACGGGCAAGCACCTCATTGAACTTGGCGTCCATCTTGGAGTCGAATGTCTTCTCCAAACCATCTAGCTTCTCCATGGCAACTCCAAAGTTGTTCACGAAGTCCTGTACCTGCTCAGCCATCATTTGCTGAAATTTATCATAGAGCGCTTTGTTGGTCATGCTCTCCCAGTCGATCTCATCATTGTGTGATCCTGGCATGGTTAGCAGAAATAGGAAACACACAATATGAAACCTACAGACTGCTGGGACGTGGTGGTGGTGGTGGTGTGGCACAAATCCTTGAAGCGAATCTCAATTTCTTACCAGTTCTTACCCAGTAGCAGGCGGTGATCGGCAACCGTTGTAGCCAAAACTCTCAAAGCTTGGATAGAGCGATTGCCAGGTGGTGTCAAGCACACGGCGTAGAAGTATGTGGAGCTGGGATGGCTTATAATATGGTAGCAAAAAGGGTCAGCAATAATCAATTCAGAGATGCAAGGTTGAATAAACGCTCAACGACGGTACTGTGCTGGTCCTAGGCTAGACCGTGCTAGAGACGCGAGCCTAAAACACCAACAAAAACACGACGATACACCTAAGCAAGGGAAAAGCACAACCGGATTTTTTTTTTCGTTTTTTTTTTTCGGCGCCTCTTTTTTTTTTTTTTCGGCGCCTCTTTTTTTTTTTTTCAAAAACTCACTACAATGGCGAGTGTCTCAAAACTCTTGCCACGTCGTATAAGCAAGATGGGCACGAATTTTTCTTTTGGACTATTTTTTTTTTCTGGAGCAATCCGGGGGCTGTGACGACCCAAAAATTTCGACAAAAATCACTATGATAGCAAGTGTCTCAAAACGCTCCGGGGAACCTAAAATCAAGATAGGGAAAAAATATTTTCAGCCGAAATTTTTTTGGGCCAAAACGTGCTCTGCAAAGCGTGCCAGACTCGGATCCGAAATCAAAAGGATCTCGAAACTAAACCTAAAACGAACTGGACTTGGATTGGTGGAGGATTTGTGGTGGTATATATGGACACCAATGGAGAGTGATGATGGATGATGAGATATGGCAGCGGCGATGATGGTGGTGGTATATGGCAACTATGAAGATGATGCGGTGGCGGCGTGACAACCTGTGAAAAGAACTCGAAACTCTAAAGGACTAGACACTAAGACCAGCAACTCGACACAACGATGTAACCGCCAATTCAACAAAGCAAAATACTGAAAAGACTATGCAAAGGCTCAGATTGGTTCGGATATGATGATCTAACCCTAATTTTTTTTTGGCTTTTTCGTGGACTAAAGGTATGAAGAACAGATGCGATCTAAACTACGAAAATTGGTAAAATCTCACCGAGCAACCTGGAAATCTGATACCACTTGATAGAGGCGAAGTTGTCCCTGTCTTTCGATGAGATGGTGGCTATCGTTTTTGGTGGAGTAGACTTTGACGATCCGACTACGAACGTGTGAGACGTCGCGCCTTAGCAATCGCTAAACCAACTCTGAGAGGTTATTGACCACGCCGGAGCACGATCAACCTGACCACGAGGGTCTATTTCCTGCACGCAAACGAAGAACAAGCAAGAAACTAAGATTGCAATCTGGATATTGCGAATATAAGAGGAAAGCTTTATTGATGAAGTGGGGTTCTGTGACGCCTTTGTCTGGTCGTGGAACACAAACGAAGAACGCGAAGTTGCTGCTATGGCGAACTTGTATTCTAAACAAAACCCAAACCTAAAACGAAGCCCTAAGGGCGGTATATATGGGGGAATAGAAGGGAATTTCGTGGCCCCTTGGAGGAGGGGTCCGAAACCGACCCTAAGTCAGTTTCCCCATACATACGGACTCTAAAAACAGCCTATAATATGGTATTTCGAAATTACATGGGCCTGGCCCAAAATTAAGGTGGCGCAGCACCTATATTAGCCTATGGACGAATTTTATAAAGTGGCATCATGCATATTTCGTCCAAAGCTTCCCACTCCCATTATGGTGGCTTCAATGTGCGAAAATCATCACTAGAAGCTCCAATGTTCTTCCCCGCGCGCGCACCTTCTCCTCCATGCTTGATCCCGCTCCAATGGTCATCCTTCTTATCCATGATAGGTCCTTCATTCATAAGTAAAACAAAAGTATCTAATTTAGGCAGCATCATATGTTCATGAATATTAGAAGGATTTCCAAGAAACGAAAGTACCTGGTAATTCAATTGACGTGCGCGAGCTCTAGTAATTGGTCCTGTATGTATAGCAGTCGGGGTGGGTGTAACATTAGTAGGGATGTCCTCATCACATGGGAAAGCATCAGATTACTCGGCTAAAAAATACTATTTTTTGTGCATCAGCCAATTTTGGTCAATCCTATTCTATCCTGGATTTGGAAGAGCAGTTGCACCATGTCAAACAAGATGTTTGCATGGTTAGTTATAATGGACAGAATAAACTCTAAGGATATGATTTAGCGTAGGCATTGGAAAATTAATGATGGGCGAGAATGTGTACTTTGCCCCACCTTGGCATTGGAGGATAGAAATCATCTTTTCTTTCAATGCAATTTCAGTTTTCGGATATGGAACAATCTGTAGATCACATGGATGGACAACAACGACATGGTGCAGATTGCATACCAGGCCGGAAAGGAGTTCAACAAACCTTTCTTTCCTGAAGTGGTTTTCTTACCATGGTCGAACATTTGGAAAGTGAGGAATGAGAAAGCTTTCAGGCACATCAGACCTTCTTTCAGGCGATGGAAATGTGGTTTCATTCATGATATTTCTCTCCTCACTCATAGGATAAAGATCAAGCACAGAGAGGTGCTACACAAATGGATTGATTTTTTACCCCCTTGAACCTTTCTCTATGTAACTTTTATTCCTTGTTTCTTTTCTTTTACTTGTGGCCTATTGTACATATGTTTCCTTTTTGATGTTAATAAAATGATGTGGGGTGTAAGCCCTGTAGTCTTCATGGTCAAAAAAAGTACGGCGGCCGGAGGAGCCGCTCCGGCCCCGGACCCGTCCGCCTCGCCCGCGAGCTGCGATTCTGGCGGGAGCAAGATGGGCGCTACGACCGCCTTGATGGTGGAAGAAGGATCCACCTGAGGAGACTCCGCCCCGTGCTTCCTGGGAGTCCCCAAGCAAGCAGATCGTGTGGCATGAGGGGCCGGTCCCGGCCCCATAAGGACCTTGGCAGGACGTGGAGAACCTGCAGCAGAGGCGTCACCAACATCATCGTCATCCTCAAGGTCACGCAAGAGCATGCTCTACGACGGGGGAGATGCCTCCGCCAGGTCATCGTCTGCAGTCTTCTCCGAATCTTCCTCATCCGTGGTGTCGCCGAAGGACACCATCACCAAGGAGCCAAGGCCTTTAGCTAGGAAGAGTCCCAGTTCGTTCAAGATAGGCATCTCGGCGACCAGATCGGCTCCGTCATCGTGGCGTTACAATGGGGCGCGGTCATCGGGATAATCTCCTGGGTCCCCATTGAGTCGGATGTTTACAACTCTGTTCAGCTCCTCGGAGGACATGGGAGAAGACTGAAGCCTGAGGTTGTCGCCGCTGACCTAGTACTCCCACAAGGGCCTCGAATGCGACTGGAGGGGTGCCAAGTGCTGCTTCAAGAACTCCTGCACTATCACCCCCCCCCAAGTCAGATTCTTGGCACTGATGTCGCGAGTAATCCGCTCCAAGACGGGCCTGGCCCGGGGGTTAGAAAGCTTCATGGAGTTCCACGCGAGGTCCTCTCTGGCAGCCCCTTCGGTAGATCTAAGCAGGGGTTGGTGCTCTCGAGATCCATGTAGACCCAACGGTGTCTGAAGTTCTCCACCTTCTTCCCGTCCTTTAAGAGCATGTTACCGCTCTACACCACGACGAAGGATACGCACGCCGACCTCTGGGCGTTGTTGTGCACATGGAAGCTAAAGAAATGGCGGAAGAGGGACACTAAAGGCTTCACGCCAACGAAGGCCTGACACTAGAAGGTGAAGACGGACAAGAGCAGGATGGAGTTAGGTTGGAGATGAAGGGCTAGGATCCTGTACTGGTCGAGGACAGCGGTGAAGAACCTGGAGAAGGGCAGGACGAGCCTAGTGAAGAAACTATGGAGGAAGAAAGGATAGGCCGACCTGGACGAGGGCCACTTCTCCGAGGAGCCGCCCCATATCAAGGTCCGCCCCGACTCGTTGGTCTCGTCCGCCGTTGACGGAAGCATCGGGGCGAGGTCTCCATCCATGGCTATGGTAGACTCCGAGAGCGCCGGTGAGATGGGAGCGGAGGCTGAACTCTGGGCCTCTGGCTTCGACTTGCCGGCAGGAGCCATCGGGAAGTTTGTGGAGCCGACATGACAAGGAGGAGGACGGAGCGACACTGGGATGTGGAGAGTGTTGTTTACTACACAACTTTATTCTTGTAGACACGTGTTGGGCCTCCAAGCGCAGAGTTTTGTAGGACAGTAGCCATTTTCCCTCAAGTGGATGACCTAGGGTTTATCAATCCGTGAGAGGTGTAGGATGAATATGGTCTCTCTCAAACGACCCTACAACCAAATACAAGAAATCTCTTATGTCCCCAACACACCCAATACAATGGCAAATTGTGTAGGTGCACTAGTTCAGCGAAGAGATGGTAGAAATATATTTTTCTAATCTGAAAAAATAAAATTAGCAAGGTAGAAAATAGTAAACGGGCACAAAAACGGTATTGCAATGCTTGAAAACAAGGCCTAGGGTCCGTACTTTCGCTAGTGCAATTTCTCAACAGTGCTAAGATAGTTGGATCACATAACCACCCCTAAAAGTGCGACAAAGAATCACTCCTGAGTTCCTATAAGCGGAGAACAAAATATAGAAATTGTTTGTAGGGTACGAAACCACCTCCAAGCTATTCTTTACGTTCGATCTATCCTAGAGTTTGTACTAAAATAACGCAAGCTTTTCTTTCAAATCGATCTACTCAAGACTTTGTACTAGAATAACACCAAAGCAAATTCATATTCATAATACTCAATCCACACAAAGAACTACAAGGGGTCCCCAAAGTTTCTATTGGAGAAAAGATAATAAAAACGTGCATCAAGCCCTATCCATAGATTACCCCAATATCACAGCGGGAATCCGCAAGTTGAGTGCCATAACATATATCAAGTGAACCAATAAGATACCCCAATGTCACCTCACATATTCATACCGCAAGGCATACATCATGTGTTCCCAAATCTGAACATTCAATCCAACATAACAAAACTACAAAGGGTAAAGATTCAATTCATCACAATAAGAGTATAGAGGGGAGAAACATCATATGATCCATCTATATTAACAAAGCCCATGATATAGATCACAGGAGAGAGATATTAAACACATAGCTACTGGTACAAACCCTCGGCCCCGAGGGTGGACTACTCCCTCCTCATCGTAGTGGCTGCCGGGATGATGAAGATGGCCATCGGAGATGATTCCGCCCTTCGGCAAGGTGCCGGAACAGGGTCTAGATTGGTTTCGGTGCCTACAGAGCCTTGCGGCGGAGGAGCTTTTAATCTAGGCTAATCCTGAAGGGTTTCAAAATATTTGGGAATTTATAGTGCAAAGAGGGGGTGCAGGAGGGCACTGAGGTGGGCACAACCCACCTGGGCGTGCTAGGGGGCCCTGGCGTGCCCTGGTGGGTCGTGCCACCCTCGGGGCACCCCCAGGTGTAGATATGGCCCATTGGGTTCCTTCTGGTCCAAAAAAATCTCCAAAAAGTTTCGTGGTGTTTGGACTCCGTTTGATATTGATTTCCTGCGATGTAAAAAACAAGCAAAAACAGCAACCGGCACTAGGCACTAGGTCAATAGGTTAGTCCCAAAATGATATAAACTTGCTATAAAATGATTGTAAAACATCCAAGAATGATAAAATAACAGCATGAATACTTCATAAATTATATATACGTTTGAGACGTATCAGCATCCCCAAGCTTAATTCCTACTCGTCCTCGAGTAGGTAAATGATAAAAGAAATAATTTATGAAGTGTGAATGCTTAGCAAGGTGCATAAGTTTGATCAATGATAATTTCAATCACTTTTCCTAGCATCATTGTAGCAATTCTTTTCTCATAAAGTTTACTCATGTTAAAGTAGCAACCAATTCACATGTTAAGGTTCAAACAATGAATTCTCTTGAAACCCAAAAACCAATGTTCTCAGTCACCAAGCAATTGCAATTCAACTTATTCAACAGAGTTTAAGTAAGAGCTCCACATACTCAACCATCAAATAGTCTTCTATGATTGCTAACACTCACCACATACACATGGGCAAAATGTTTCAACCGGACACATAGAAAGATAGGGGCTTATTGCTTTGCCTCCCAACGTATTCTTCTCAAGGGTGATTTCAACAATAATAACTCATGCTACCCATATTCAATTGGACGTATGTGCCTAGATCTTTCATAACCACATGATGCTTGCCAAAGGATAAGAATAAAAAGGAATAGAGAGAAAAACTTTGACTCTTGCATAAAAGTAAATACATAAAATAAAATATAGGCCCGTCGCATAGGGAAGCAAAGGTTTCCATGCACTTATTTGTTTGTATGCTCAACCCCTTAGTGCAAAAGAACGTCATGTTATATTGCCCCTTATGATAGCAACCTTTATTATGCAGTCCGTCGCTTTTATTACTTTGCCATCACAAGTTCGTACAACGCTCAATTTTCTCTTACACTAAATGGTCTAACACTTTCAGAAGCAATTTTTATTGCCTTATTGCACCGATGACAACTTACTTTAAGGATCTTGCTCAATACTTAGGTAGGTATGATGGACTCTTGAAAATAGGATTTGGGTTTAAGGGTTTTTGGATGCACAAGTAGTATCTCTACTTGGTGCAGAATTTTTGGCTAGCAAAGATGGGGGGCAAGCACCACATGTTGAAGGATCTATGACAATATATCTTCTATGTGAATATGAACAAACATAAATCATTACATTTTCTTCCTTGTCCAACGTCAACAATTTTGGCATATAATATTTTGATGGGGTCTCACAATCACAAAAGATTTCCAGGATAGTGTATCTGCATGTGAAAGTTCTCTTCCTTATACTAATTATTCGTGAATTGCTTGTATGACCAATATTGTGATTGTCAAGCCTCAAAAGATTTCACTTTGGAAACCCAATGTGAAGCTACCACTA
The DNA here is from genome assembly GCA_022496015.1 of Hordeum marinum. Lineage (NCBI taxonomy): Eukaryota > Viridiplantae > Streptophyta > Magnoliopsida > Poales > Poaceae > Hordeum > Hordeum marinum. Next base: position 306,537,394 of record CM039678.1, on the reverse strand, counting down.
GGCATGATATGGTTTCAACTTCATGACATTCAATTAGTCAACAATTTATCATAGGATATAGGTGAAGCACAAGAGTAAATGAGATAGAAAAGAGCTTCGTTGACGGGATGTGAATGCCCTTTACTTAGCCTCCAGGGCGACTATTTGAGGACTCTATTTTATTTAGAACTCTCAGATCTAAGTATTTTATTAAAACAGCAAGTAAAAATAAAATAAAATGACATTCTAAAAATATCACAACAAATGTGAAGAAGCAAAAAACTTAGGCTCAACCGATGCTAACCGATAATTGTTGAAGAAGAAAGGTGGGATGCCGACCGGGGCATCCCCAAGCTTAGATGCTTGAGACTTCTTTAATATTAGCTTGGGATTCCTTGGGAATCCCCAAGTTTGAGCTTTTGTGTCTCCTTAATTCTTCTCATATCACGATTTTCCTAAATCTCAAAAGCTTCATCCACACAAAACTCAACAAGAACTCGTGAGATAGGTTAGTACACATAATAATAAAACAACCTTTTATGTAATGACAAGACAAGTTGCATAATAATTTTCAAACATTATATACTATATACTATCATCTCCACAATTTATAGCTACCAATATAGGCTATGGAAACTATAGGATAAGTAGATAACGAAACTACGACAGCAATCTGTCTAAACAGAACAGTCTGTAGGCATTTATGAAAATAGTGTACTTATGTAACTCATAAAATTATGAAAATTTAGGACATGCTATAAATTTATATAACCATATTGTGTAAACATTTAAGGAACTTTCTAGTAAAATCAGATAATTCATATACTGGACGCAAACCTTTCTGTTTTTGCACAGAATCAAACAAGCAAGTATCCATACTATCCCAAAGGCTTTACTTGGCACTTTATTGAAATAAAGGACAAAAAACATGATTTATACATTATCTTAATCATGTGAACACACAAAAACACATAGTAAAATTTTTGGGTTGTCTCCCAACAAGCATTTTTTTAATGCCTTTTAGCTAGGCATGATGATTTCAATGATGCTCGTATAGGTATAATAGTTGAAACATGCAAGAGAGCGTCATGAATCACATGACAAGAACATTTAAGTCTAAGCCACTTCCTATGCATAGGTATGTTGTGAGAAAACAATTTATGGTAACAAGAATCATCTAGCATAGGAAGGCAAAACAAGCATAACTTCAAAACTTTGAACACATAGAGAGGAAACATGACATTATTGCAATTCCTACAAGTATATGTTCCGCCCTCACAATAATTTTCAGTAGCATCATGAAGGAATTTCACAATATAACCATCACATAAATCATTATTTTGATGATGCACAATCATAGAAAATTTGTCGCTCTCCACATTATTAATTTCCTTCTCATTCAAAATAGTGGGAAAAAACTCAATAAAATAACTATGATGACATACTTGATTGACATAACCACTTTGAATATTAATCATGATGACAATTTTCATGGTTACCATTACTCTTTATAGCATACGTGTCATCACAATAATAATCATATATAGGAGGCATGTCATAATCATAATAGTTTTGCTCATCAAAACTTGGGGCGCTAAAAATATCATCTTCATCAAACATAGCATCCCCAAGCTTGTGGATTTGCATATCATTTGCATTATGAATATTTAGATAATTCATACTAACAATATAACTATCATACTCATCACTCAAATATTTAGTGCCAAACATTTTAATAACTTCTTCTTCTAACACTTGAGCACAACTTTCCTTTCCATCATTTTCAAGAAAGATATTATAAAGATGATCAATAATATGATGCAACCTCATTTCCATTTTTTGTAGTTTTATTTAATAAACTAAACTAGTGATAAAACAAGAAACTAGAAGATTTTATTGCAAGATCTAAAGATATACCTTCATGCACTCACCTCCCCGGCAACGGCGCTAGAAAAGAGCTTGATGTCTACTACGCAACTTTATTCTTGTAGAGACGTGTTGGGACTCCAAGTGCAGAGTTTTGTAGGACAATAGCAATTTTCGCTCAAGTGGATGACCTAATGTTTATCAATCCGTGATAGGTGTAGGATGAATATGGTCTCTCTCAAACGACCCTGCAACCAAATACAAGAAATCTCTTGTGTCCGCAACACACCCAATACAATGGCAAAATGTATAGGTGCACTAGTTCGGCGAAGATATGGTGATAAAAGTGTAATATGGATGGTAGAAATATATTTTTATTATCTGAATAAATAAAAACAGCAAGGTAGCAAATAGTAAACGGGCACAAAAACGGTATTGCAATGCTTTAAAACAAGGGCTAGGGTCCGTACTTTCGCTAGTGCAATTTCTCAACATTGCTAACATAGTTGGATCATATGACCACCCCTCAAAGTGGGATAAACAATCACTCCCGAGTTCCTATAAGCAGAGCACAAAAGATAGAAATTGTTTTCAGGGTACGAAACCACCTCAAAGCTATTCTTTCTGTTCGATCTATCCTAGAGTTCGTACTGAAATAACGCAAGCTATTCTTGCCGATCGATCTACTCAATAGTTCGTACTAGAATAACACCAAAGGAAATTCATATTCATAATACTCAATCCACACAAATAACTACAAGGGGTCCCTCGGAGAAAAGATAATAAAAACATGCATCAACCCCTATGCATAGATTATCCCAATATCACCGCGGGAATCCAATAGTTGAGTGCCATAACATATATCAAGTGAACCAATAAGATACCCCAATGTCACCTCACGTATTCATACTGCAAGGCATACATCATGTGTTCCCAAATCCGAGAATCCAATCCAACATAACAAAACTTGAAAGGGTAAAGATTCAATTCATCACAATAAGAGTATAGAGGGGAGAAACATCATATGATCCATCTATATTAACAAACCCCATGATATAGATCACAAGAGAGTTAGATTATACACATAGCTACTTGTACAAACCCTCAGCCCCAAGGGTGGACTACTCCCTCCACATTGTCGTGGCCACCGGGATGATGAAGATGGCCACCGGAGATGATTCCCCCCTTCGGTAGGGTGCCGAAACGGAGTCTAGATTGGTTTTCGGTGGCTATAGGGCCTTGCGGCGGTGGAACTTCTGATCTTGGTTAATCCCGAAGGGTTTCAGAATATTTGGGAATTTATAGTGCAAAGAGGTGGTGCAGGAGGCCATCGAGGTGGGAACAACCGAACTGGGTGCGCTAGGGGGCCCTGACGCGCCCTGGTGGGTTGTGCCCCCCTCGGGGCACCCCCAGGTGCAGCTCTGGCCCATTGGGTTCCTTCTGGTCCAAAAAATCACCAAAAAGTTTTGTGGTGATTGGTCTTTGTTTGATATTGATTTCCTACGATGTAAAAAACAAGCAAAAAACTACAACTGGCAATAGGCACTGGGTCAATTGGTTAGTCCCAAAAATGATATAAAGTTTCTATAAAATGATTTTAAAACATCTAAGAATGATAAAATAACAGCATGAATACTTCATAAATTATAGATACGTTGGAGACGTATCAGAGAGGCCTCTGCTAAGGCCGGGATCTGGTAGTAAGAGCAAGTGCGCAGAAGAAGAAAGCAGTAATGGCTCAATGCTGGAAGTCGGGCTTTTCCCGAGTCGAGCGGTCTCCAAGGAGGCGTTGGACGCCCGACACCAACGGCATGACGCGCGCCATTCCTGGCTTGCGGGCGTTGGGGCCCATGGTGCTTCGGGCCATCCTCAGCAACTTCGCCCTGAAGCCAGCTCGTGCGTGCCTTGGGCCTAGGGGCTACTGTCGGTGTGCTGGGAGCGAGGGTACCCAGACCTGCCTGCTTGTGGCCCAGGGCTGTCACAACCCTAGATTATTGCCTGTAATTAGTTGCATTGTGATCATTCATGTCATCATGTTTATTTTTGCTAAAAGTGAATTGAGGGAATTTCTCAAATCCTCATAAATCATATAAAAAAAGAAATGATCAACTTCAACATTTTCAAATGTGTCCAGGTAAATGTTCTTGCTAAACTCTGAAATTATTGGCAAGGGTTAAAATTCAAACCAATAATTCTAGGATAGCATAAGCATTTATATGGTGGCATTTGATTTAATTCATAGCTTTTTGAATTGGATTTATATCTAGTATAAAAGAAATATAAGTCCAATAATTCTCAATCTTTTTTTGGGGCTATTGATTAATTCATATGGCACCCATAAAATTATCAGGATTTATCCAAAATGACATAGTATTTTTCTAGATCAAAACAAAGAAGAATTAAATAGAAAAGAAAATTGGAAATAGGGAAGTTCTTACCTGGCCAGAAGAACCGGCCCAGCCCACCTAGCAATTGCTAGTCGTCTTCAACCTCTGCCTACTAGCAGAGGCGAGATAGGGCACGGCATCGCGTGAGGATGCCATGTTGTAGCTGCTTGCCTGCCTCATCGCCGAGTGGGATAAGGCCACGAGAGGCATCTGGATCGCCCTCACCTCCCGCAAGCTCCCCCCTCCTCTGGCCCTCTCTTCCTCTTCTTCCTCAATTGCGTGAGAGCCCTAGCGAGCACCCTTGTGGCCACGTCCATCCCCTCGCCACGCGGATGTGCCCTAGAGCTCCGCCTTGACTCCTTGAAGGTCCTCGCCGAGCCCCTTATCACCGGATGCCCCCGAATGCTATCACCGTCGTCTTCTTCATCGTTGGCCGCCGTGGATCTTCGCCGTCGATTTTGCCGACCCAGTCGTCCCCGAGCTCGCTGGCCAACCCTTCAGCCTCCCTGTGAGCTCTCCTTGCTCCTCCCGGTAGCCCCGCTGCTCTGCTCGACCCCTAGCCGCCGTTTCCGCAAGCCGATGCTCCGGCCGCCGCCAAAGTCGGTGTGGCCATCGTCTCCAGCGTCCCATCGTCCTCCCGTTGCCTCAGATAGATGCGCACAAACCCTAGCTGCTCATAGATGCCTTCTGCCGCCCAAATGGTTGCCGAAGGAGGATTTCCGGCGAACCCCGCCGTCTCGGCTCGTCGCCGGCGACTAACCCTGGCCCGGCCGACGTGGCAGTTGACCGGACCCACCAGTCAGTGACTGACTGGGTCCCTTGTTGACTGCTGAGTCAGCAGTTGACTGGGCCCACTAGTCAGCGTGTGGAGATGGCCCTGTGCCATTGACATGTGGGTCCTGCCAGTCAGGTTTGACCTTGGCTGGCCCTGTTGACCTGTGACGTCACCCTGACGTAATGATGATGCAGTAAAGTATTTCTGCAATTAAAATAAATACTAACTGATTTATTTATTTTAGAAAATGTTTAAAACTTCTAAAATTCATAGAAAATAATGTGTAAATCGGATGAAAATAATTTATATATGAAAAATGATCAAAAAAATCCAATGAATCTGTTTATGCCATGATCATGCATGTTTGAACAAGTTATCCCCACCAAGTAGGACATTTTATGATTAGGGCAATATATGAAATATCATTTGGAGTTAGAATTCAAACTTGTTTGAATTCCACTTCAATTAACCTGACTGATTATTCCTCTAGGTTAATTCAGAATCCTAACTTGTCACATTATGCATCATGATTTTGCATTGCATTGAATGTTGTTCCTTTGTGTTTGCCGGTCATTGCTCCCCCTCGGCAGACGATGGTTCCGACGATGTGAACGTTGACACTAATGAATAGAAGTGATATCTTCAGGACTGTTAGGCAAGCAAAAACCCCTTGAGCATACTGATATGAACCCACTCTCTCGCTCCTGCTCTCTTTTATTGCATTAGGACAACAACGATTCAATTGTTACCTGTTCTCGGTAGTTGAACCCATTCCTTTGCATGACCTGTCTTTGCCACAATAAATAGTTGAAACCACTTAGCATGAGTAGCAACTGCTTGAGCCTTGTTGTGCTTACTCATCCATGCTTGCTTACTTACCGTGCCTGCTATGCTTAGAGTCATGTCGTGTCGGGTCTGATACATCTGGGTGATGGATCGGAATGGCAGTATTCATGTTCTACTGTGTGAGAACTAAGTGTGTGAACACGATTTGGTAAAGGTAGCGATGAGAGGCGATGTAGGAGTACATGGCGGGTTGTCTCATTGGGACCGTCCTTAAGAATGGAGTTCTGTGTTGTTATCCAAGACAAGATACTACCTCACATTGGGATATTTAATTGACCCTCTCGGCTTATTAATCGCCTAGACCTCTGTCCAGGAGTTGCAATTAGTTTCTGGTGTTTGTAGGAAAAGTGTTGGCGACCGTGCATAGCGCTGCCCGATGGGGTGTGCTGTGATGCGGTAGATGCACAGTGGCACGGTGTACCAAGTGGCACCCGAACGGTGGGCTTGGGAACCCTGCGCACATCGTTTGAGGCCGTAGCGGAAACTTTGGCCGGACTTCCGTGCGGGTTCAGTCTCAAATATGCGATAAACCTGGACTAGGGTCTTGTGTGGTTGACGGTCATGGCCGACGCCCACGCCAGTGCTTCCGCTTGAAGGTTCCCGAGATGCATGACGTGCATATGGTGATAAGTGGCGAGAGCGTGTGTGAAGAAGTATACCCCTGCAGGGTGAAATAATCTGTTCGAACAGACGCGTCCTCGGATATGGACTACTTGGATTGCTTATGTGGTTCATAGATAAGTGAAATTGATACTTCTAAAATACGCAAGATAATCGTGAGTGCTATGGATGGCCTTCTCGTAGGGAGACGAGAGTGGATCCATAGTGGTGTATTGATTGGTGAATATGTGGACTCGTGTGCACTATCCCACCTCAAAGAAAGCACTTGTAGATGTAGTATAGGTTAGCCAAGTGTCAAAGTTGGCTTGCTACAATAAACTCCACAATCCCCTTCATTGATACTGATGCATGTGTAGTTAGTTCTGATGTAAGTCTTGCAGAGGAGACGTCAGTCTCATTATTGGTATTTTCGACGTGAAGTTCGATGTTGACCGGATTAGCTTGGGAATCCCAGACAGAGGTCTGATTCCTTTGGTAGGGTCGTTGTAGCTTTTCAGGCTCCTCCAGCCACTTTTGTAGATGTCTGTACCCAGACATGTTCAACTTCCGCTTGCTTGTTTGAATGCTTAGATTGTTGGGTCTTGAGACCCCTGTTTGTAACATCTTATTGTATTGGCTCTTCCAAGACTTTTAATTAAATGTTGTAATGTTGTATGGTTATGTTGTGATGCCATAGTTGTATCTATGCATATCGGGCATGTCATGCGTACGTGTGACGTGGAACGGTATGTATGGGATCCGACACCTAGTTGTGTGCCTTTAGTAGTACTCTTTACGGGGAACTGCCTCTTTGTGCTTCCACCGAGCCTTGGTAGCTTGCTACTGCTCCGGACACATTGATTGACCGGCATGTATCCTTCTTTGCTGTTGTGTCTATCCCTTCGGGGAAATGTCTTGTAGTGTAATGGAGTCCCTGTAGCCTGCTACGACTCGTCTACGTGCAGTGATGACATTCATGTCCCATGGCGTAATGGAGTCCTTGTAGCTTCCTATGACTCGTCTACACACACTAGAGATCGACACCTGCATTGCTGTGTTACGTATGCCCGTCCCTGTACGGATGTGCCACTTTGGTTCTATGACTAGTCATGTCGGCCTGGATTCTTTGACATTTGAATGCTAGCGACACATTGACATATGTGAGTCAAAAGACGCAAACGGTCCCGGCCCAGGTAAGGTAGCAGCCGTGGAGATAACCGTGCGTGAGACCGCAAAGTGATGTGATGTGTTACAGGCTGGATTCTTATGGCTTAGGATTGGGGTCCCGACAAGGGCATGACCCACTTCGTCAGCCAGGCATAGCCTGGCGAGTCCCCACTCGAGACAAGGCTCTCGTGAGGGCCTGAGATCGCGAGGGAAGAAACATGAGGACCTGTGAGGGGAGGGCCTCCTTAGGCCCCCTCTGGAGCGGCGGAGATCTCTATGCAGCGCTTAGCCTCGGGAGGCTGAGGATGACGCAAGGAAGGACAAGCAGGTGCTAGCGCGCCAGACGGACGGTTTCCCCTTTGGTGCAAAGGAGTCAAGGACGTACATGGGTTCCCAAAGCGCCCCAAAGGTTTCCATTCCAGTGCAACAAGACCACGACCGCGAGCTCAACAAGAAGGATGTCATCGCTGAGCCCACCTTTGCATCATCGACAAGTCCTTTGCACGCAAACACCACCTTTCGTCAGGATATGGATGTACTACTACCCCCCTCCGAATTTGGTTGTTGTGGGATCCCTTCCCGCCATTGAGCTAAAGGAAGAAGACCCGGGGCACTATAAATATAGGGTAGGCTACACCGTACAGAGGGACATGACAATAGAGAGGCAAGAGAAGAGAGACAACACCACCCGAGCACCCTCGCGAGGCAAGGCACCACTGTACTAGTTCATCCACAAACCTCCTCGTGAGGCAATCCACCAAAGCAGGAGTAGTGTATTATGCTTCGCAGCAGCCCGAACCTGGGCAAATCATCGCATGCATTTGCTTCATCGTCATCGTGTGAGTTCGTCGTAGAAATCATGAAGTAGCGATCTAGGTGGGGCGAGGCAGCAGGCGATCTTAGCACACGCCCATGTGTTCGAACTTCTTGGGGTTTTGTGGAGCCCCAAATCTGACAAAAGGTATCTACAAGAGTTTTTCTGGCTATAAGCAATTTGAGGAAATTGTAGTAAGCACGGGGGATACCGGAAGAACCATGGCATTGGCTACTTCAACGCCAATGGAGTTGAATGGGAAGAAAGTCAATACCCCAAGCCCAAGTTTGTTCCTCAAAGGGAGAAATATGAAAATACTCTTCCCAAGGGAACAAAAGCTCAAGATGACCTTCCACCACAAGACCACAAGCTCAAGGGCAAGAACAAGCTTCAAGAGGACATTGACTCATATGAAGATGAATCCCAAGCTTTGTTGAAGTGGGTTCCCAAGGCTACTTCAAGATCAACTTCTACAAGTGCCACTTCAACACCAAGGATCCCCATCAACCCGATGAGGGTCCCCAAGAAGAAGAACTAGAGAAGTTCTAGAGGGGTGACTCCACTAATGAAATCCACTCACATTCATTATTGGCAAGAACTAGTTCCAATCAACATCAACATTATGCAATAGTTCAAGGAGTCACACATTCCCTCAAAGGTAAGCAAGGGACAAGGTAATAAACAAATCCATGAACATCATCATGTATGCTTCACACTCCATGTCCACAGATATCCTTGTATTTGTCTCTTGTGTGTTGGTACTAACCCATGTAGGTGATAATAGTAAGAAACAACAAGGATGCTCCTAACTCATGGTGATCTTCATCAACTTTGAGCATCCACCACTACATTACCTGCATGAAGTCTTCATCGACAAAGCCCAAGGTTAGTTTATGCCTCTCAAGGGGGGATGTCACATCAAGGTGGAGCTTTACTCTAAGACTTGAGTCAAAGCATCTCATAGAGTGTGACAACATTAACTAGCTTTATGTAAAAGTGGTAACCCCACTCGTGCTTAAACGATGAGTATGACCTATGATCAAGTATTCTAACTTGGATCCTAAGTCAATATACTCATATATAGATGACTACGTCATGACCAAAATGTTCGGCAGATGCTAGTATGTATGTGCATGTTTACCATGATTTCATTTGACATCTTATTATGTAAGCATGTTGGTCTGCAGTTCTTTATCCATTCGAGGACATCCAGTTGTTGCTATTTGGACATTGATTTGTGTTTGCCAATTGGATGGAAAAGAATACCTAGGACCCTTCTCTAGCTATCTTCGTTTTCTCGTCTCATATTCCATTCATGCCGCATCACAAAGTACTTTTCGATCTCCCTATGTGAGGAGCACTCGGAGTTTCGTATCGACAAAGGACTAACCATTAAAACCTCCCAAGTGCATCTTGGTGGAACAAATCCAAAATTCCCGGTCTCATCTAATGCCTAGGGTTGATCTGGTTTTCGCACTCAGTATCTGTTGGTGCACTAGAGTTTTTTGGCCATCTAGTGCCCCTTTACTCGTGCACGAGCAGTAGTACCCGCCCCAGCGGCAAGGCCCAACAAAGACTTGTCAAGCACCAGCATAGAAGACTCAAGACTATCGGCAAGAACTTGTCAGGATGGCTGTAGAGCCTCCAGACGAAGCAAGGCCCCCAGCAAGGCAAGGACTAAAAAGGTAAGGCCTCGACAAGCACTGCCAGCACACAGGCCAAGTGTCGATTCACCTAGACGCGTGTCACGACATCGACGTTGGAGGGAGCTAAGCGACACTGATGGGACGGGCCCCCGTCCCGTCCCACTGACAGACTGAGGCGCCTAACGGTGCATTGAATGCTCTTGTCCTACTCCGTCAGAGTTAGGTACGATAGCGCTGTAGCACTATGCATCCCGAGTGCACACTGTCCACTACTATTGGGATCCCCTTTAGGTATAAAAGGAGTCCCAGGGCAATACACACAGGAGGTTGGACAGTAAGAAGGTGGACAGTAAAAGGTTAGAAGGTTACACAACCGGACAGCCCGACAGTTCGACAACTAGAGGTTACCAAGCTCATGTAGCAGTCATTCATAGCGCTCCTGTAGCTAGGACCCTAGAACACGACCAATATAACCAAGCAGGAGTAGCGTTTTACGCATCCGTGTGGCCTAAACCTGGGTAAAAACTCCCCTTGCGCTGCATACCAGACCGGCTCTTTGTGCGAGCCCACCCCCTGCCGAACCGAAAGGGATCCCCATGATCCCATAGGTGTTCGTTCCCATGACATCTTTGGCGCGCCAAGTAGGGGGCGCGTGAGTGGTGCGAACCCGTTCTGGTAATCCGCGCCCTAGCTTCGTCATCGCCATGGCCCCCAAGCAGAAGGGCCTGACAGCAGTTGGCACATCCATGCCCGCTGCCCCTACGTCCGCACAAGCGGAGGACGGCGGAGACGCGGGTGGAAGAGGAAACTCTGAACTTCCGTGACTCTCCGGTGACCAAGAACAAGCAAGCGGCAACACTCGCCGTGGAGACGCCCATGGCGGCGGCGGGAACAACCATGCCGCTAGGCCTCGGGATGTTGTGGTGCCACCTATGGGTGGTACGACGGACTCCAGGGTCGGCAAAAGGGTATCGGCTAGGACGCCCATGCCGGCACCCACGCTGCGACCTTCTCAGGATGCGCACGGGGAGCCGCATCGCGTCGCCCATAGTCCTCAACACCCCCACGGGAACCCTCTCGCGCATCGTTCCCGAGATGCACGAGACCAGCACACAAGCGGGAGTGGCATGCCAACGCGAGACCGCGACGGTTCTCTTTATAACACGGTTAGGAGTAAGAGCACCTTGAGTTCCTCGCACCGCTCGCTGCCGTCCATGGTGGAGGAAGCGATGGTGCGAGTGCAGATACTCCTGAAGTTCCCTCCTGCTGCAGAGAAGCTCGATGAATGTAGAGCCACCATTCAGAGCCTCCTCAGCCTTGTAGATAAGCTTTGGCCCATAGGGCCGCCTCAGACCAGTGGTGAAGAGCCCGAAGTCGGCGCGACCCTAGAGCACTCTCCTACGCGACAGCATTGCCGGTCGCCAACCCAACGGACCGACGCCTACGACGGTTACTCAACGGCGTCGTCTGATCCACGACGCGCCGCGATCAGCGTCATGTTCTTTGGGAACGTGGCAAGGAAGACGCCCGAACCGCGATCGAGCGACGACGGGAAGCGCGCGTCCAGTTGGACAAGAATGCGGGGCCCACTATAGACAAGTCCGCACTGGGGTACCCTATCAGCCGACCTTACGAGGTGGGCTGTCCGGTGTTTACCCATGAGTCGTGGCAAGTCCAGTGGCCCAACTCCCGCATGTTCAAACCAGAAGTCCCAGAGAAGTATGATGGCAAGACCCATCCGTCAGAGTTCCTAAGCGTCTACACCATTGCGGTGCAGGCTGTCGGGGGCCACGACGACAAGATATTGGCCAACTACTTCCCATTCGCGCTTAAGCCCAACATCAGGTCATGGCTGATGCACTTGCCGGAGGGGTTCATCACTTCCTAGGCGGACCTGTGTCACAAGTTCATTGGCGCCTTCACCGGAGGTCATCAAGCTCCTGGCCAAGAGAGCGATCTGCACATCATCCCCCAGAAGGAGGGCGAAACTCTGCGCAAGTACATCCAGAGGTTCACCCGCATTCACCAGAACATCCTAGACGTTCACCCTGCCGCTATTATCAACGTGTTCCATCAAAACGTGCACAACTGTAGGATGCGGGAAGAGCTGGCAATGAACAGAGTCAGGGACGTCGCCGAGCTTTATGCTTGGACAGACAAGTGCGCTCGAGCTGAAGAAGGGAGAAGGCTCCTCGACGAAGATGTTGACATAGAGGTCGACTCTAAAGATGAGGATATTGCTGTCCCGGCAAAGAAGGGCTGGCGACGGAACAAAAAGGGCAAGGGCAAGACTGTGCTTGCCGTCGAGGCATCCGGTAACCCCGGCGCCGCCAAGAAAGGCAAGGTTGATGACCCCGGCAACATCGTTGCCAGGTACGCCTCTTGCCATGCCCTGGCAGCTGCCAGCAAGCCAGAAGACTCCGGCAAGTAGTATTGCAAGATCCATCACACCAAAGGCCACAACGTCCAAGACTGCCAGCAAGTTGAGTACCTTGCCGAGAAGCAGAGGGCCGAATATGAGAGGCAAGATAAGGAGAAGAATCAGGATGGTGCTGAGGGGTCCGGCAAGAAGCATGTTGGCCGAGGAGGTCACCGCGTCAAGCCCAAGCAACAGAAGGACCGGCCCGCCCATGGCCACGACAAGCAAGAAAAGGATAACAATGTTGAAGACAATGACGAATCCAGTGGGAATGAGTTTGAGAAGGCTACAGAGATGATGTGCATAAAGGGAGGCGCCTCGTCACACTCCTCTCACCGCCAACTTAAACAGTGGGTGCGCGAGGTTAACACGGCACAACCCTCTATTAGTACCCAGAAACCTCTGAAATGGTCCAACACTCCTATCATCTTCGACGCCGAGGACCACCCGGATCACGTAACTGTGGTAGGATGCTTGTTTTTGTTGGTTTCGTCAACAATCCACAACCTCAAGGTGACGAAGATGTGAATAGATAGTGGGGCCAGCCTGAACCTCATCTTGCCTGGTGTCATCCAATGGCTGCAAATTCCTGATGAAGATCTCGATTCGACAGGCGCCTTCCAAGGGGTCAACTCAAGAAGAACTCAGTCGAGGGGAAAGATCACGCTGCCAGTGATGTTCGACAGCGATATCAACTTCAGAATGGAGAAGATCGTCTTTGACGTTGCCAAAATCTCATTGCCATACAACAACATTCTTGGCCATCCAGCACTGGCCAAGTTCATGGAGGCAACCCACTTCGCTTACAACGTGCTCAAGATGCTTGAACCAATGAGCGTCATTACCATCAACTCCGAGAAGAAAAGCGCGCTTATCTACGCTGACCAACTCTATCGGGGCACAGTCGCAGCACCTTCCACCAAGGCACTTGCTCCTGCCGCTGAAGCTCCCGGGGGAAAGAAGACCGGCAAGGCCTATGGTGCATAGTCCGGAAAGCGCACCTCTTCAGGGTGTTGTGCTACTGTTGACGATGTGCTAGAGAGCTCCACCAGCAAGAGCAAAAACTCCAAGTTTGCCCCACCAGAGACAAAGAAGGTGCCCACCAAGGAGGATGGCATGAGGGGAACTTTCACCATAAGTTCCACCCTTGACGGCAAATAGGAAAGTGCGCTCGTCGCCTTCCTACGGGCGAATGTCGATGTGTTTGCATGGCAACCATTTGATATCCCCGGTGTTCCTAGGAAGGTGATTGAGCAACACCTTGCTGTCTGCCCACGCGCGTGGCCCGTCAAGCCGAAGGTCCAGAAGCAAGCTTTGGAGCGGCAACAATTTATTATCGAGGAGATCAAGAAACTAGAGGCAGCTGGCTTGATTAGCGGAGTACTCCATCTGACATGGTTGGCCAACCTGGTTGTAGTGTGCAAGGCAAACGGTAAATGGAGTCTATGCATTGATTTTACAGACATCAACAAAGCCTGCCCCAAGGATCTTTTTCCCTTGCCGCGCATCGACCAGATTGAGGACTTCACCGCCGGTTGCGATCTATTATCTTTCCTTGACGCCTATGCTGGTTATCATCATATTTTTATGTCCAAGGAAGACGAAGAGAAGACCGCGTTTATCACCCCATGTGGTACGTACTGCTTTTTGCGTATGCCTTTCGGGTTGAAAAGCGCTGGTTCTACCTTTGCAAGAGCAGTCTAGATTGGTTTTGAGCCCCCAACTACATAGAAATATGGAGGCTTATATGGACGACATAGTGGTCAAAACCAAGGATAAGTCCACACTCATATCATACCTAAGAGAAACATTTGCGAATCTACGCAAGATCAGCATGAAGCTCAACCCCGAGAAATGTGTGTTCGGCGTCCCATTCGGCAAGCTTCTCGGGTTCTTTGTGTCTCAACGAGGAATCGAAGCAAATCCCGACAAGATCAAAGCAATTGAGCAAATTGAGGCACCAAGATGAGTCAAGTACGTCTGACGCCTTGTTGACTGTGTTGCTGCTCTGCGTAGGTTCATCTCAAAATCTGCTGAGTGCGCCATGCCCTTTTTTAAAATCCTGAACAAGGCAGGTCCAATGAAATGGACTCCGGAAGCAGAGGCGGCGCTGCAGGATTTGAAGAAGTACCTATCTTCTCCGCCAGTCCTAGTGATGCCAAAACCAGAAGAGTCGTTGCTGCTGTATCTGGCGGCAACAAATCAAGTGGTGAGTGTTGCACTGGTGGCTGAAAGAGAAGTTGACGAAGAAGCGGCAACAACGGTAGGACCGTTGTGCGATGAACCGGGACAGTCTTCGATAGGGTTTGGTGCCAGCAAAGAAGGATCTGCGTAGTTGAAAAAGATAGTCCAGAAGAAGAAAGTGGTGCAGCGATCAGTCTATTTTGTCAGCTCCTTGTTATAAGGGGCTAGATCAAGATATTCTAGTGTGCAAAAACTGCTCTTCGGCCTCCTTATGGCCTCGAGGAAGCTGTGCCACTACTTCCAAGCACATGAGATCACCGTTGTCACCCGCTTCCTGCTGCAACGGATCTTGCGAAACCCAGAAGCTACCGGCAGGATTGTGGAATGGGCCCTGGAACTATCAAGATTTGGTCTTAAGTTTGAAAGCACTTCGACCATTCAAAGCAGGGGCTTAGTGGAGTTCATTGCAGAATGGACCCCAACGCCCGATGAAGTGATTCCAGAGTCAACTCTCCCCGGCAAGGAGGCTGATCTATAATGGATCATGTATTTTGATGGAGCTTTCTCGCTGCAAGGCGCTGATGCCGGAGTGCTGCTTGTCACACCCACCGGAGAGCACCTCAGATATGTGGTCCAGAGGCACTTTCCTCAGAGATATCAACAAACAACATAGCTGAGTACGAAGGGCTGCTTGCCGGTCTCAGGATCACGATGGACCTTGGGATCAAGAAACTTATTGTCAGGGGTGATTCTCAACTTGTCGTCAAGCAAGTGAACAAAGATTACCAGAGCCCGTTGATGGAAGCCTATGTAGATGAAGTGATGAAGTGGGAAGAACTTTTTGACAGCCTACAAATGTAGCAGGTTCCACGTGTAGAGAACAGCGTTGCCGATGGCCTGTTAAAGTGTGTTGCCCTTAAGCTACCTATGGAACCAGGAACTTTCCTGCTCCAACTAACTCAACCCTCCGTGACACCATCAACTGGACAAGAGAAGAGAAGAAAGTTAAATTCCGGCAAGTATTTCCCGGCAGAGCTCCCCGAAGCCGGCAACGAGAAGATTGCCAGAGGGAACGGCAAGCTTGTCGGTGAGTACTATGCTCCAGCAGGGCCCCCGACTCTTGTCATAGAAGCATACGCTCTCGCCAGGCTTGTCGGGGCGCAACAGACTCCGGCAGGCCCTCAAGCCCTTGCCTTCGAGGCAAATTCTACCTCGGCAGAGGATACACCTTTAGTCCTTGTTGTCGAGCCATAGGCTCCAGCATGGGCGCAACACATCGTCCATTTTCTTCAGACAGGAGAACTTCCCAGCGAACAAGAAGAAGCAGAGAGAGTAGCCCGCCGGTCTAATATGTACCAGTTCATAGACAATGTCCTATATAGAAAAACACCGAATGGTGTGACACTCAAATGCATTTCCTGAGAAGATGGACTGGAGCTGTTGGAAGAGATACATGGAGGCATATGTGGCTCCCACATACGGTCAAGAGCCCTTGCCGGGAAAGCATTCCGGCAAGGCTTCTTTTGGCCCACTGCCCTCCAGGATGCAACGGCATTGGTAACCAAGTGTGAAGCATGCCAGTTTCATTCAAAAATTCAACATCAACTAGCACAAGCACTTCAAATGATCCCTCTCTCCTGGCCATTCTCGGTCTGGGGGCCGGCATCCTGGGCCCTTTCACCCGCACTACCGGGAGCTTTGAGTACTTGTATGTCACGATCGACAAGTTCACAAAGTGGCCAGAAGTGGAAGCGGTGAGAAAGGTGACAGCACAATCATCCGTCAAGTTCTTCAAAGGACTAGCCTTCTGCTTTGCTGTTCCCAACAGGATCATCACTAACAATGGCACATAGTTCACAAGCTGCACCTTCATCCAGTACGTCCAAGACCTTGGTGGCAAGATCTATTTTGCCTCTGTTGCCCACCCAAGGAGCAATGGCCAAGAAGAAAGGGCTAACGCTGAAGTGCTGCGAGGCCTCAAGACAAGAACTTTCGACAAGCTGCATAGGTGCAGAAGGAACTGGATTGATGAGTTGCCGATAGTTCTTTGGTCAAGCATGACGACACCAAATCGAGCTACCGGTCAGACACCCTTCTCCCTTGTCTATGGGGCGGAGGCAGTTCTCCCCACGGAACTCATATATGGGTCTCCTTGAGTGCTTGCTTATGATGAGCTGGAGCAAGAGAAGTTGCAGCAAGACGACGCGATGCTCCTTGAGGAAGACCGTCTTCAGGCTGCTGTCAGAGCTGCATGCTACCAGCAAGATTTGCACTACTACCATAGCCACAAGGTCAATGCTAGAAGTCTTGAGGAAGGCGACCTTGTTCTTCGGCAAGTTCATTTCGCCAGGAATCCAATAAAGTTGACGCCGAAGTGGGAATGCCCTCATTGGGTAGTACGAGTCACTAGGCCCGGCGCAGTCCGCCTGGAGACCGGGGATGGCATTCCAGTCAGCAACTCCTAGAATATCAAACATCTTCGAAAGTTCTACCCATGAGGCGCGGTTGCCGGGCTAGCCCCGGCAACCACCTTTTGTGCAAGTCTTGCCGCTAAAGCATGTAATCCTTGGTACAAAGCCAGGCTCAGGCCATGTGCGTAGTTAAATAAAGATAAGTATTTTGCAACCTTGGCTGATTCTCATGTTTGTTTACGTACATGTTTATCTGAAGCATTGCACTATACTTAATCCCGGGAAGGGCTGATGGACCGCCAAGGTTCCATACCCATATCTTCTCTTCTTTCTTCTTGTAAAGGACTGAAGGACACCTCGCGTGCAGCTTTGCCAGGGGGGATGGGAGTATGGATACCTATGAACGACGTCCCAAAAAAACTTGTTGAAAGGAGAAAGCAAACAAAAAGATAAGTTGTAAAAACCCCATGTGAACCCTTGTTGTAAGGTTATTTTCCTTGAGCGATTTCGACTTCTGTATGGAAAACCTGCACGTGTGGGAGCCTTGCCGCGATTGGATGCGCCCTCACTGTGTTCGGGACCACTCAACGGCTTAAGTGGCTTCGCTCGCGCTCCTTGTTTCATTCCGAGTCCGCTCAACGATCCAAGTGACAGCGCTCGTGCCCTTATCTCGTTTTCGAGTAAGGCCGATGCCTTGAACTGCCGTGCCAAGGATGCCAAGGTATCTTCCCGGTAGTGGCACTGCAAGCAGGCTACTAAGGACCCGTTCCTCAAAGCGCTTGCGGTAGGGCTACACACGTCGGTAAGATTCTTCGAGAAAGGACGTAGGGAAAATTTCATACACAGAAACAGTTGAACAAGGAAGATAACATACAGTTTTTCAGATAGGGTGAAATTTACATAAGATATCTCTTTTCCTCTAAGAACATCTTTATTTTACTTTCTCCCCTAGGGGGATATTACAAGAAGAAAAAGATGGAGAGGAGGGGCAGATTACAAGAAGAAAAAGATGGCGAGAGCCCCCGACAGAAGCCCGGCCTGACCCCTCCAGACTAGTACTGTGCGGACGAGCAAGGCTGCCAGATGGGAAAGCAAGAACCTAGCCCCTCCTGGGCCAGCATTGCGCGGAGGAGAGGGCCAGAGCGGGCGGAAAGGAAGATCGATGGATCCCAGAAGCCGAAGTCCACGGTCCTGCCGGAAGATCCAGCTGGAAGATGAGGCAGCGCCCGAGACTGAAGCACCCGGCAAGGACATCTTGCTAGGAGGGGGAGAGGCGTGAGGCTGGCAATGATGGCAGAGTCGACGGTCAGTCCAAGATCGAATCTTCGGGCTTCGACTTGACCGCTCGAAGACCGGGCTCATCGCCATTGTCTTCGCCACTGTCCTCCCCGTCACTCTTGCCGGAGGACAGGCTCTCTTCGCTGCTCATGCTCTCTTCGCAGCAGCTGAGGCGAATGTCGGAGCTCCCCTAAATCTTGATGGAGAGCGTATTGGCCTCCGTCATTTTAAAACGAAGAACATGCCCCACCTGGAGATTGTGGGCGCGGGCGAAGGTCTTCCAACCATGCCTGAGGAACATGACACGGCGTGCTGAGTACTCAACGTCCACCTGCGTCGCGCCATTACAACACCCTGCCACCCGCAGCCACAGGAAGGACGGCTCATCGCCCTCCATTGCCCTAGAGAAGAGGTGGGGGAGGCGCATATGGATCCAGAGGGTTCCGCCCAGCTCGAGGATGAAGTCTAGCACCGTCCCCTCGACATGGGCGTCTTCGATGGAGATGCTTGACGTCGGAGGAGGGGTGGAGCAGCGCTCCGCCTCCCCCGACCTCGGCCTCCGCAGCGGCCACGATCCCTCGCGCCTCCTCCACCACGTGAACTCGAGCCTCCCTCCGCCTCCGCGCCTGAAGCGGTGGCATGATCCTGACGAGATCTCCTCCTCGTAGCCAAGGAAGGTGGTTGATACGTCCATTTTGCATCATGATTTTATATTGATATTTATTGCATTATGGGCTGTTATTACACATTTTGGTACAACAGTTATGCCTTTTCTCTCTTATTTTACAAGGTTTACATGAAGAGGGAGAATGTCGGTAGCTGGAGTTCTGGACTAGAAAAGAAGCAAATCTGAGATACCTATTCTGCACAAGTCCAAAAGTCCTGAAAATCTACAGAGAATTATTCCGGAATATATAAAAAATATTGGGTGAAATAAATACATCAGCGGACCCACCAGGCAGCCACAAGCCTGCTAGGCATGCCCTACCCCCTTGGGCGTGGCCCTGGGGCTTGTGGCCCACTTGGCAGCCCTTCGATGCCCCACTTCTGCTATATTGAGGGTTTCATCCTGGAAAAATCATAACAGATCTTTCGGGACGAAGCGCCGCCGTCTCGAGGCGGAACTTGGGCAAAACCAATCTAGAGCTCCGGCAGGGCGATCCTGCCGGAGAAACTTCCCTCCGAGAGGGGAAATCGAAGCCATCGTCATCACCAACGATCCTCTTCAAACCCTAGTTCATCTCTTGTATCCGATCTTTGTCTCAAAACCTTAGATTGGTACATGTGGGTTGCTAGTAGTGTTGATTACTCCTGGTAGTTGATGCTAGTTGGTTTACTTGGTGGAAGATCATATGTTCAGATCCTTGATCATCATTGATACTCCTCTGATTATGAACATGAATATCCTTTGTGAGTAGTTACATTTGTTCTCGAGGACATGGGATAAGTCTTGTTATAAGTAATCATGTGAATTTGGTATTCATTCGATATTTTGATGAGATGTATGTTGTCTCTCCTCTGGTGGTGTTATGTTCTCTCTCCTCTGGTGGTGTTATGTGAACGTCGACTACATAACATTGTTTGGGCCTAGAGGAAGGCACTGAGAAGTAATAAGTGGATGATGGGTTGCTAGAGTGACAAAAGCTTAAACCCTAGTTTATGAGTTGCTTTGTAAGGGGCAGATTTTGATCCACATGTTTCATGCTATGGTTAGATTTATCTTAATTCCTCTTCATAGTTGCGGATGCTTGCGGGAGGGGTTAATCATAAATGGGAGGCTTGTCCATGTAAGGGAAGCACCCAAATACCGGTCCACCCACATATCAAATTATCAAAGTAGCGAACGAGAATCATATGAGCATGATGAAAACTACCTTGACATAAATTCCCATGTGTCCTCAGGAGCACCTTGATTTATATAAGAGTTTGTCCAGGCTTGTCCTTTGCTATAAAAAGGATTGGGCCACCATGATGCACCTTTGTTATAGTTGTTACTTGCTACCCGTTACGAATTATCTTACCACAAAACTATTTGTTACCGATAATTTCAGTGCTTGCAGAGAATACCTTATGAGATTCTCTTGTCATTTCCTTCTGCTCCTCGTTAGGTTCGACACTCTTACTTATCGAAAGGACAACAATAGATACCCTATACTTGTGGGTCATCAAGACTTTTTTCTAGCACCGTTGCCAGGGATTGAAGCGCCTTTGGTGAGTGGAACTTGGTAAGGAAAAATTTATATAGTGTGCTGAAATTTACTGTCACTTGTTAATATGGAAAGTAGTCTTTTGAGGGGTTTGTTTGGGGTATCTTCACCTCGACTGGAAACAAAAAGAGTTATCCCTCAACCTACCGAGCCTACTGAAAATATTTAGTATGAAATTCCTTCGGGTATGATAGAAAAACTACTAGCTAATCCTTACACAGGAGATGGACCATCACATCCTGATTTGCATCTAATCTATGTGGTTGAAGTTTCTGGATTATTTAAGCTTGCAGGTTTGTCCGAGGATGTTTTGAAGAAGAAGGTATTTCCTTTATATTTCAAGTAAAAAGCATTGGCATGGTACATGCTATGTGATGATATTGGATCATGGTACTACAACCGACTGAAAATGGAATTTCATCAGAAGTTCTATCCTATGCACCTGGTTCATCGTGATCGGAATTATATTTACCATTTCGGCCTCGTGAAGGAGAAAGAATCGCTCAAGCTTGGGGGAGGATTAAGTCAATGTTATATTCATGCCCCAATCATGAGCTCTGGAGAGAAATTATTATTCAAAATTTTTATGCTCGGCTTTCTCATAATGATCAATCCATGCTCGATACTTCTTGTGCTGGTTCTTTTATGAAGAAAGATATTGAATTAAAATGGAATTTATTGGAAAGAATTAAACACAACTCTGAAGATTGGGAACTCGACGAAGGTAAGGAGTCAGGTATGAACCTTAAGTTTGATTGTGTTAAATCCTTCGTAGACACTGATGCTTTTCGTGAATTTAGCACTAAATATGGACTTGACTCTGAGATAGAAGCTTCTTTCTGTGAATCTTTTGCTGCTCATGTTGATCTCCCTAAGGAGAAGTGGTTTAAATATCATCCTCCCATTGAAGTGAAAGTATTTGAACCTATTAAAGTTGAAGACAAAACTATTACTTATAATGTTGATCCTGTTATCCCTACTGCTTACATCGAGAAACCACCTTTCCCTGTTAGGATAACAGAACATGCTAAAGCTTCGAGTGTGGTTCGTAAGAGTTGTATTAGAACACCTACACCCCCTGAACAAATTAAAGTTGAACCTAGTATTGCTATGGTTAAAGACCTCTTGGTTGATAATATTGATGGGCATGTCATTCATTTTTGTTATGAAGTGGCTAGAATTGTTAGACCTGATACTAAGTATAAACATAGACCAGTTGTTGGTGTGCCTGTTGTTTCTATTAAAATAGGAGATCATTGTTATCATGGCTTGTGTGATATGGGTGCTAGTGTAAGTGCAATCCCCTATTCCTTATACAAAGAAATCATGCATGATATTGCACCAATTGAGCTAGCGGAAATTGATGTTACTATTAAGCTTGCTAATGGAGACACCATTACACCGATGGGGATTGTTAGATATGTTGAACTCTCGTGTGGGAAAACAAAATATCCTACTGATTTTCTTGTTCTTGGTTCCCCACAAGATAATTTTTGTCCCATTATATTTCGCAGACCCTTCTTAAATAGTGTTAATGCTAGGATTGATTGTGAGAAAGAAATAGCTACTGTGAGCTTTGGGTATGTGTCTCATGAGTTTAATTTCTCTAAATTTCATAGACAACCCTAGGACAAAGAATTGCCTAGTAAAGATGAAAGTATTGGTCTCGCTTCTATTGCTGTGCCTCCTACTGATCCTTTAGAACAATATTTGCTAGACCATGAAAATGACATGCATATCAATGAGAGGAAAGAAATAGATAAAATTTTCTTTGAACAACAGCCTATTTTGAAACACAACTTACCTGTTGAAATACTTGGGGATCCTCCTCCACCCAAGGGTGATCCCATGTTTGAGCTCAAGCAGTTACCTGATACGTTGAAATATGCTTATCTTGATGAAAAGGAGAAATATCCTATTAGTATTAGTGCTAACCTTGTAGAGCATGAAGAAAAAAGATTATTGAAAACTCTGAGGAAGCATCGTGCTGCTATCGGTTATACTCTTGATGATCTTAAGGGCATTAGTCCCTCTCTATGTCAGCATAAAATTAATATGGAACCTGATACCAAACGAGTTATTGATCACCAACGACGATTGAACCCCAAGATAAAAGAAGTGGTAAGGAAAGAAATACTAAAGCTTTTGGAGGCAGGTATAAGTTATCCTGTTGCTGATAGTAGATGGGTTAGTCCCGTCCATCATGTCCCTAAGAAGGGAGGTATTACCGTTGTTCCTAATGATAAAAATGAATTGATACCGCAAAGAATTGTTATAGGTTATAGAATGGTAATTGATTTTAGGAAATTAAATAAATCTACTAAGAAAGATCATTACCTTTACATTTTATTGATCAAATGCTAGAAAGATTATCCGAACATACTCATTTTTGCTTTCTAGATGGTTACTCTGGTTTCTCTCAAATACCTATATCAAGCCAAGATCAAGAAAAAACCACTTTTACTTGCCCTTTTGGTACCTTTGCTTACAGACGTATGCCTTTTGGTTTATGCAATGCACTTGCTACCTTTCAAAGATGTATGATGGCTATATTCTATGACTTTTGTGAAAATATTCTTGAGGTTTTCATGGATGATTTTTCCATTTACGGAACTTCATTTGATGATTGTTTGAGCAAACTTGATCAAGTTTTGCAGAGATGTAAAGAAACAAATCTTGTCTTGAACTAGGAAAAGTGTCACATTATGGTTAATGAAGGTATTGTCTTGCGGCACAAGATCTCCAAAAGAGGTATTGAAGTTGATAAAGCTAAAGTTGATGCCATTGAAAAAATGTCGTGCCCTATGGATATCAAAGGTATAAGAAGCTTTCTTGGTCATGTTGGTTTCTATAGGAGGTTTATCAAAGATTTCTCTAAGATTTCTAGGCCTCTCACAAATCTTTTGCAAAAAGATGTTCTGTTTGTCTTTGATGATGATTGAGTAGAAGCATAAGAAACTCTTAAGAATGCTCTGATTACTGCACCTGTTGTTCAACCACCCGACTAGAACCTACCCTTTGAAATTAGGTGTGATGCTAGTGAATAAGTTGTTGGTGCTGTTCTAGGATAAAGAGTCGATAAGAAATTAAATGTTATCCATTATGCTAGTAAAACTCTAGATAGTGCTCAAAGAAACTATGCTACTACTGAAAAAGAACTTTTAGCAGTCGTGTTTGCTTGTGATAAGTTTAGACCTTATATTGTTGATTCCAAACTAACTGTTCACACCGATCATGCTGCTATTAAGTACCTTATCAAGAAGAAAGATGCTAAACCTAGACTTATTAGGTGGGTTCTTCTGCTACAAGAATTTGATTTGCATATCATTGATAGAAAGGGTGCTGATAACCCTATCGCAGATAAGTTGTCTAGATTAGAAAATGTTCTTGATGACCCACTACCTATTGATGATTGCTTTCCGGATGAACAATTAGCTGTCGTAAATGCTTCACATAAGGCTCCTTGGTATGCTGACTATGCCAATTACATTTTCTCTAAATTTATACCTCCTAGTTTCACATACCAACAAAAGGAAAATTTCTTCTATGATTTAAGGCATTACTTTTGGGATGATCCACACCTTTATAAAGAAGGAGTAGATGGTATTATTAGATGTTGTGTACCCGAGCATGAACAAGAAAAGATCTTACGCGAATGTCACTCCGAAGCCTATAGAGGACACCACACTGGAGATAGAACTGCACATACAATACTAGAATCTGGGTTTTATTGGCCTACTCTCTTCAAGGATGCTCATAAGTTTGTCCTGTCTTGTGATGAATGTCAAAGAATTGGTATTATTAGTAGACGTCAGGAAATGCCTATGAATTAGTCTCTTGTTATTGAACCATTTGATGTTTGGGGTTTTGATTATATGGGTCCTTTTCCACAATCTAATAGGTATACTCATATTCTAGTTGCGGCTGATTATGTCACTAAGTGGGTAGAATCTATTCCAACTAGTAGAGCAGATCATAACACTTCTATTAAAATGCTTAAAGAAGTTATTTTCCCTAGATTTGGTGTCCCTAGATATTAGATGACTCATGGTGGTTCACACTTTATTCATGGTGCTTTCCGTAAATTGCTCGCTAAATATGATGTTAACCATAGAATTGCGTCTCCTTATCACCCTCAGTCTAGTTGTGTAGTAGAATTGAGAAATAGAGAAATTAAGTGGATTTTGCAGAAGACTGTTAATAAATCTAGGAAGAATTGGTCTAAGAAACTTGACGATGCATTGTGGGCTTATAGATCTGCTTACAAAAATCCTATGGGTATGTCTCCGTATAAGATGGTTTATGGTAAAGCATGTCACTTACCTCTGGAACAGAACATAAAGCTTATTGGCCAATCAAAGAGGTCAATTATGATTTAAAACTTGCTGGTGAGAAGAGGTTATTTGACATTAGCTCACTTGACGAATGGAGAACCCAAGCATATGCGAATGCCAAGTTGTTTAAGGAAAATGTTAAGAGATGGCATGATAAAAGGATACAAAATCATGAATTTAATGTAGGAGATCATGTCTTGCTATACAATTCTCATTTAAGATTTTCTGGTGCCATCAAGATTAACAATGCCGAAGCATTATATCTCAGGTGGTGAATGGTCAAAGAATCAAGCATTATATCTCAGGTACTCCCATAAATTTGGAAACCAATGTCATCAATACAATAACTCCGGAGGAGTACAATAGGGAGACTTACCGGAACGTTTCAGACTCCGAAAAGGAATAGGTATGTGGTATGGTAAGTAAAAAGACTCCAAAACATTTTCAATGGAAATTTTTATCTATTTTGGAATATTTAAAAAATTAGGAAAATTTAAAGTAGTTCGAATAGTGCACGAGGAGGCGACAAGCCTGCAGGGCGCGCCCTACCCCCCTAGGCATGCCCCTGGGGCTTGTGGCCACCTCGTGTGCCATCCGGACTCTGTTTTCTTGTGGCATACTCCGTCGGGTCAGGAAAAAATTCATGATATAATCTCCTGAGGGTTTTGACTCTCGTATCACGACAATACCCCCTATTTTCTCTTTGAGCTATTTCTGTAGCAGATTTAGAGCAAGATGTCTTCGCAAGAGTCGGTCCGGGATAACTGCTTTGGGCAAGCTACAGAAGAAGAGATGGAGGCCGACTTGAAAAGGATATATGCCATGGGGGAAGACCAAGAAGTAAACTCTTATCCACAACTTGGAGCCATGATGGATGAACTTCAGAGCTCAGCAATTTCGGATTCGGTTATCCCTTCCAATGCTAAATTTCTTTCTTTTGAAAATATGAAAATGAGTGTTGCTTCTTCCCCCACAGCAATGAAACATCCATGGGTTAAAGGCGCTCTAGCCATCGTTGAAAAAATTTACAAGGAAATAATGGATCTCATAAAGCAAATTAACAAGCTTGAGGAGGAGAATCATATTCTGAAGGGCCTCATCGCCAAGTATATAGCATCACCACCTCCGAAGCAAGACAACTAAAGACATGGATATGGCACTCCCCTTGGCTTGTGCCAAGCTTGGGTGAGGTGCCTCGGTATCATATCACCATCACACCTTTTTTTTATTTTTTTATCTTTATCTTTATCCTTTTAATTTTTATAGTCTTTCCCTAGTTCGATCCTTTTGGTTATATCTTGATCTGGTAGAATAAAATTTTCATGTGATCTAGTTTTGAGTCTTTGCTTTATGATTCCTCCTATGTAAGCAAGTCTATGAGTTATATAATAAAAATTGCTTTTGAGCTAAGGGCTTTTGCTTGTTTGGCATGATCTTGATCTTGAGAAAGATGAAGTAGAAAGAAGTATAGAATAAAAGCAAAAGAGTACATATGACAATCTTATGGGGAGTGATGACTTCACATACAAGAAGTATGTCGATTGAAACCTGTTGTGGGTTGACAAACATAGCTGTTGGTCATTGGGCAATTAAAGGGAAGTAATAAAGAAAGAGAGGTTCACATATAAATATATTATCTTGGACATCTTCTATGATTGTGAGCACTCATTAAAATATTATGTTACGAAGTTGATGGAGGACAAGGAAGACAACATAATGGTTTATGTTTGCTTATTTCCGAATAGAAGTTACATTGTTATGGATCCCTTAACATGTGTTGCTTGCTTCCAGCTAATATCAGCCAAAATTTCCGCACCAAGTAGAGATACTACTTGTGCATCCAAACAACCTTAACCCAGTTTTGCCATGAGAGTCCACCATACATACCTAAGGATAGAATAAGATCCTTCAAGTAAGTTGTCATTGGTGCAAGCAATAAAAACTGCTCTCTAAATATGTGTGATCTATTAATGTGAGGAAAATAAACTTTATATGAACTTGTGATAGGGAAGAAATAAAAGTGACGGACTGCATAATAAAGTTCTCTATCACAAGGGGGAATATAAAGTGACATTCTTTTGCATTAAGAGATTATGCATCCAACTATAAAATCGCATGACAACCTTTGCTTCCCGCTGCGAAGGGCCTATCTGTCACTTTTATTTTCTCGTTCTTACCTTTATGCAGGAGTCGTGGTGATTTCCATCACCTTCTTTATTTTCACCTTTATTTTCTCACAAGTGTCACGTGTTGGGGAATGATCTAGGCACATATATCCACTCGGAAGTGGACGATCATGAGCCATTACTGCTGACATTAACCTTGAGGTAAATAGTTGGGAGGCAACACTATAAGCCCCTATATTTCTCTATGTCTGATTGAAACTTTGAACTCATAGGTACCTCGTGAGTGTTAGCAATTGTGAAAGACTAAAAGATGATTGAGTATGTGGGTTTGCTTTACAAGATCTTATATTGACTCTTTCCTACGTTATGGTAAATTGGAATTGCTTCAATAACTGAGATCATAGTTTGTCCGTTCTCAATAGAGTTCTTGATTCATACTTTGCCATTGTGAATGAATTGTTACTTTAGCATAAGAAATTATATGTCAACATATGTTGCTGTTCTAAAGATGATCATGATGCCTTCATGTCCGTATTTTATTTTTATTTTATCGACACCTCTATCTCTAAACATGTGGGCATATTTATCGATTTCGGGTTTCGCTTGAGAACAAGCGAGGTCTAAGCATGGGGGAGTTGATACGTCCGTTTTGCATCACGATTTTATATTGATATTTATTGCATTATGGGCTGTTATTACACATTTTGGTACAACACTTATGCCTTTTCTCTCTTATTTTACAATTTTTACATAAAGAGGGAGAGTGCCGACAGCTGGAGTTCTCGACTGGAAAAGGAGAAAATCTGAGATATCTATTCCGCACAACTCCAAAAGTCCTGAAAATCTACGTAGAATTATTTTGGAATATATAAAAAATATTGGGTGAAAGAAATACATCAGCGGACCCACCAGGCAGCCACATGCCTATTGGGCGTGCCCTACCCCTGGGCGCGCCCCTGGGCTTGTGGCCCACCTGGCAGCCCTTCGATGCCCATCTTCTGCTATATTGAGGGTTTCGTCATGGAAACAATCATAATAGAACTTTCGGGATGAAGCGCCGCCGTCTCGAGGCGGAACTTGGGCAGAACCAATCTAGAGCTCCGGTAGGGCGATCCTGCCGGAGAAACTCCCCTTAGGGAGGGGGAAATCGAAGCCATCGTCATCACCAACGATCCTCTCATCGAGATGGGGTCAATCTCCATCAACATCTTCATCATCACCATCTCCTCCTCAAACCCTAGTTCATATCTTGTATCCGATCTTTGTCTTAAAACCTCAGATTGGTACCTGTGGTTTGCTAGTAATTTTGATTACTCCTTGTAGTTGATGTTAGTTGGTTTACTTGGTGGAAGATCATATGTTCAGATCCTTGATCATCATTAATACTCCTCTAATTATGAACATGAATATGCTTTGTGAGTAGTTATGTTTGTTCTCGAGGACATGGGATAAGGCTTGTTATAAAAAAATCATGCGAATTTGGTATTCGTTCGATATTTTGATGATATGTATGTTGTCTCTCCTCTGGTGGTGTTATGTCAACGTCGACTACATAACACTTCACCATTGTTTGGGCTTGGAGGAAGGCATTGGGAAGTAATAAGTAGATGATGGGTTGCTAGAGTGACAAACGCTTAAACCATAGTTTATGCGTTGCTTCATCAGGGGCTGATTGGGATCGACATGTTTCATGCTATGGTTAGATTTATATTAATTCTTCTTTCATAGTTGTGGATGCTTGCGGGAGGGGTTAATCATAAGTGGGAGGCTTGTCCAAGTAAGGGCAGCAGCCAAGCACCGATCCACCCACATATCTAATTATCAAAGTAGCGAACGCGAATCATATGAGCATGATGAAAAATAGCTTGACATAAATTCCCATGTGTCCTCAGGAGCGCCTTGCTTCATATAAGAGTTTGTCCAGGTTTGTCCATTGATATAAAATGGATTGGGACACCTTTATGCACCTTTTTTATAGTTGTTGCTTGCTACCCGTTACGAATTAGCTTTCCACAAAACTACCTGTTACCGATAATTTCAGTGCTTACATAGAATACCTTACTAAGAATTGCTTGTCATTTCCTTCTGCTCCTCGTTGGGTTCGACACTCTTACTTATCGAAAGGACTACGATAGATCCCCTATACTTGGGGGTCATCAGTGGTTGCCCCCGCCCCCTGTACATGTCGAAGGGCGGGCGCTACCTGAAGATTGAGAAGACGAGGGGGGAGGCAGACTGCGGAGTTTTCCACTCGAAGGGCGGAAGAAGGATGCGTGAGCTCCGCCCCCGCTGTCCCCAATTTATAGGAGGAAGCGCGGGGGCTGGCTCTCCCCCACTCCATAGGACGCCGTCCACCTCCTCCAATAACGACACCCTCGATCACGGGGCAAACAGCAACCGCCCCGTCGCCCCAATCCATGGCGCCACAATTATTGCCTTTTCTCAGGGACTTTAAATCACGGGTGCCCGTTGCTAGCCCCCCGCTATGCATGCGGCACGTGTGGCGGAAATGACCTGACATGGTAATTGAAAACTCGGCGACCGTGCTGCACACGTATTCCACTCCCCGCATTCAATGGGCATCATGGGGAAGCATAGAGAGCGCAATGATCACAATTGCAAGATCCTACCACACGTGCCCGTGCACTGGTTGGGCCTAGCCCAACAACACCTCACGACGTGTATGGCCTAGGCCCGAGGGCTCTTGTCGGTGCGCTAGAGTTTTTGGGCCGTCTAGTGCCCCTTTACTCGTGCACGGGCAGTAGTAGCCGTGCCGACGGGAAGTCCCAACAAAGACTTGTCAAGCACCACCACAGAAGACTCAAGACTACCGGCAAGACCTTGTCAGGAGGGGCTGTAGAGCCTCCAGGTCTAGCGACCCGACCTGAAAGGTCGAATCTCCGGTGTCTCCTTACCATCCCAAGATCATGCTGGTACACACACGGTACATCAATGTATATATCAAAGTGAATTCACACAGCTTTATTAATCGAAAATCTCATATCGAGTTCTTTATTACATTAAGAATTACAATACAGTGGTTGAAGGCCAACTCATGAGAATAACTAATCTTGCGGAAGCTTCAAAGGTAGTTGAGTCCATCTGACTCCAAGGGCATCTCACCGAGCGTAGAGCGTATCCTCACTCCTGGTCAGAAAAATACTCTGCAACATGATACGTTGCAGCCGTGTAGGTCAGCATATTGAATATGCTGGCAATGTCACAAAAGAGGGGGTGTAAAGTAAATCATCTATTCTATATGCATATTTGGCAGGTGGGGTAGTAAGTTTTGCATAAAGCCAATTTTTCCTACTACAAGAGGGGGCAAAATATTATTACTACAATGTTGGTTGATTCTTGAGATGGTTCCACCAACCAATTCTCATACCCAAGTTGTCATTAATACCCATATCAATACAATTATTTGTGTTGAGAATTCCAGATAGTTTCAATTCCTTTGACTCAAGTTGTCCATAACCATGGACACGGCTAATCGATTAGGTTTGGGTACTCTGCAGAGTTTTGCACACGTTCCCCACAAGATTTGATCTCCTCCGTTGGATTTCTCACACTTCAGTGTGTTTGAGAAACGGAGGACCAAAACATGGTCTTCTAAAGGGTTTCCCTAAGACTCTGTCGGTGCCCATCCTGTCCTACCGTTCTTCTACATCTCGTAGCATCGCCTATCTAGGGTCACCACGATATCCAACCAAGCCAGAGCCCATAATGGCTTGTGGCTGTGCAGGTAAGCCTTCGGTTTTGAAGCATCCATCCATCTCTTTATGCCTGGGTGGATCTTTCCATGTGAATACTGGCACTTCTCCAGCAACACCTAGGCTAACCACGGGTTTCCCCAGGGCGTCGTTCAACCATCATCCACCCAGAGGTATATTGAAAACTTGGAGTCTTGAAGTCTTGATCATCTTGTAGGTCTTGAATTTACTATCTCACAACTCTCATGAATCACACAACCAACCCCGTCTACTAATAGCATAGCAAAATTAAATCAACGTTTCCCGGGGCCAATGTGTCCAAGGGTTGAGGGGTGCCTACCACATGATACTACATCAAGTAACCAAGTTTCCAAATTACCTACTTTGCATGCAACTGGGGAGATGGTATAACTAATGCAATAAAACATGGGTAAACATGATCAAAGTGACTTGCCTTGCTGACGATCCTCGTACTCAAGTGACTCTAGATAACAAGCTTCGCACTCCGGATGATCTAACGAATCAAACAAAGCACACAATAAGCATACAAATAATAATACAACTCACACAAACAACAAGATTAAACTAAAACAATTCAATAGTAACAACCAAGAGAAAAAAATTCAAAACCAATATTTGACTCACAAATGTTTTTTAGTGTCAAAGCTACTACTAATATAAAATAAGCCCAACAACTATTTTGGATAACAAAACAATAGTTAACAGAAAAGAAATACTAAAATTTATATTAGTAAACAGAATTAAATCCACTAAAACTTTTGTGAAAAGAAATGCTACTAAAATTTTAATTTTTATAAAACCCCACTTAATGAAGATAACTAGAGTTTCCTATAACATTAGAGTATGAAACATTTTTTTGTATAACCAGAACATTACTTAACAAAAAAGAATTACTAAGATTCTTTATTAGAAAACAGAATTAAATCTCCTAAAATGTTTTGTGAAAAGTAAAACTAACTTGCTTTATAAAACTATACCTAATGAGAAGGAATAAGGATTTCCTATAACAATAAGGTATAAAACTAAACAATTATTTTTATTAATAACTAGTTATTTAACCTAATGTTGAAACAATAGAACCTAATGAAAACTAAAAACAAAAGTTAAGCTAACTCAGATTCAAACTAAACTAAAATCAAACTAACTAAACTCTATTAAGAACTAAACAGATTCTGTTTTTGTTAAAAACCCTAACCAAATTCATCCTAAAAATTCTCAAACTATGTAGGATTATATGTATAACTAATACAAACCAGTGGCAAAAAGATTCATACAAAAATATATTTTTAAACTCTAGTTATACAAATTTTAGTAATATAAGCAAATTTGGTTAGATTCAAATTTTAAAGTTCAAATTTGAAATCTAACACTACAGGATGAAAATATATGAAATTTGTGACCTAATGCAAAAACAATCAATTAAAAACACTAATTAGTTTAAAAGTTACAACTAAAACAAAAACAGAAAACATTCTGTTTTCTAAAACAAAAAAGAAAAGAACAAAAATTCCTAGCGAACGGACAGGGCTACGTGGCGGCTTCCTATTGGTTGCTAGCGCATACGCGTGGGTGTTTGCGGGCGGATGACCGAAACTTAGAAGAAAACGTTTCAGTGTTTTAATCCTTCTAATCTGCGCGTTGGTTCTAGATCTGACGGCTACGGGGGTGCGGTGGCTTACAGAGGGGGGGTTGAGGTTTTCCGGCGAGGTCGACGGTGGTCGGACGTTGGAGGTGGTCGGAGGCGAGGGTGTGGTGGTTGGGGGCTGCATCTGAAGTGCTCAGGCGATGGCAGCGAAGCTCCGACGTTGATTGGTGGTGTCGGACGAGGCTGGGGACGACGGAGGCGACGGCCTCATGCTCGGAGAGCTTCGGTCGTTGACCGAACTCCGGTGAGGTGGAGCGATGGCGTTTGTGGGCGTGGGCAGGGGCACTCAGCGGTGGAACGGAGAGCAGAGAAGGCAGGGGATTTCATAGGCCAGGTGCGGGGTCGGGAGAGGGAGAGAGGAGCGAGATCAGCGGAGGATGGATCTCCGACGACGTCGACGGCGCGAGGAGGGAGATGAGCGCGCTGATGGCGCTGTCAGACGGTGGTCTCGTGTGTCAGTGAGAGTGGGAGTGGGATCTGCGCGTCGGTGACCAATCCGAAAGGATCTTGGGGCTTAAAGGCTGTGGGCCGGCCGGTTTTCTAATTAAACGCTTTAATTCGTTTCCTTTTCTATTTTCCAGAGCGTTTAAAACCCTTTAATGAATCCAAATCATTTCCAACCATAGGGAATATACATATCAAAATGATCAAGAGAATAAATGCTATTTAATGAACATTTTTTCTCTGTCAAAATGAATACTTTAAAAAAATTATTTTTCAGAAAATGCCTAATTGATTTTAAATTCTTTTGAGATAAACAACCCCTTGTTTTATTGTTCAAATAATTCACCAAGATGCCCTTGGTGTGGAGTGTCATGTTACTCCTCTTTTTTTTTGAATAATTCCAGAGATTTTCAAATAGTAGAAACAAGTATATGGAGAAAATGGAAGTGGCCTTTTAGAAATCAAAAAGAAGAACTTCAACAATACATTTCATTCAAACAATGTGATGATGATGTATAGCTATATTTCATAACATTACAAAATGAAATTTTGGGATGTCACAAACCTACCCACCTTAAGATGAATCTCGCCCTCGAGATTCGGGTTGGCTAGAAAATAGGTGCGGGTGGTCTCTACGAAGATCTTCTTCGCGTTCCCAGGTGGCTTCTTCCTCGGTGTGTTGACTCCACAGAACCTTACAAAACTTGAAGGTCTTGCTACAAGTAACTCTATTGGTAGTCTCGAGGATTCTGACAGGCTTCTCCTCGTAGGTCAGGTCACTGTCAAGTTGTATGGCCTCTAGGGGCACTATGTCTCTCAAAGGAATATCAGCCATCTCAGCATGGCATTTCTTCAGCTGGGAAACATGGAAAACATCATGAACTTCGGACAATCCTTCCGGCAATTCCATCTTGTATGCAATTTCGCCTCTACGTTGTCGAATTTGGTAGGGGCCTATGAATCTGGGTGCTAACTTTCCTTTAACACCAAACCTCTTGATTCCTCGAAGTGGGGACACACGAAGGTATGCTCGGTCTCCCACTTCATACGTCACCTCCTTACGTTTGCTATCAGCATAGCTTTTCTGCCTGGATTGGGCTATCTTGAGTCGGTCTCGAATCAGTTTGACATTTTCTTCAGAATCTCGGATAAGATCGGGACCAAAAAGTTTTCGGTCTCCAACACCATCCCACATCAATGGTGTTCTGCACCTCCTTCCATATAAAGCTTCAAAAGGGGCCATCTTCAGACTCGTCTGATAACTGTTGTTGTACGAGAACTCTGCGTAAGGTAAGTTGTCATCCCAACTAGACCCATAGTCTAGCGCACAAGCTCTCAACATGTCCTCCAAGATCTGGTTGACTCTCTCGGTCTGTCCATCAGTCTATGGATGAAAGTTGTACTGAATTCCAGCCTTGTACCCAAAGTTTCATGTAACTGATGACAAAACTTTGAAGTAAATTGTGTTCCTCTATCCGACACGATACTCCTCGAAACTCCATGCAGACATACGATCCTGGTCATATATATCTTGGCTAACTTAGCACTAGTATAAGTGGTCATCACTGGAATGAAATGAGCCACCTTGGTCAAGCGATCGACCACTACCCAGATGGAATCATAACCTGAACGGGTCCTGGGTAATCCTGTGATGAAGTCCATACCAAGCTTATCCCATTTCCACTCGGGTATTGGCAAGGTTGGAGTAACCCTGCTGGTTTCTGATGATCCACCTTTAGTCGCTGACAAACATCACATACCGCAACATGTTCGGCAATATCCTTCTTCATACCTGTCCACCAGAACTTTCCTTCAAATCTAGGTACATCTTGGTGTTGCCTGGGTGTATCGAGTAGGGTGAATCATGGGCTTCTTGAAGTATCAACTTCCTAAGCTCTGGGTCATTGGGCACATAGATTCGGTTCTTAAACCATAGAGTACCTTGTTCATCTTCACGAAGTCTTTAGCTTTTCCCTCCTTCATGAGTACTCCTCCAAGTCCTTGACGTGATGCGTCACAATAAACCTAGAAGTCCTTCCGAATATTTGGCAGAATCAACACTAGGGCTGTGACCAAACGCTTCTTCAACTCCTGGAAACTAGCTTCACATTCCTCGGTCCAAATATACTTAGACTCTTTCTTCAACAACTCTGTCATGGGCTTGGCAATCTTTGAGAAATTCTCAATGAACCTCCGGTAATATCCGGCAAGTCCGAGAAAACTGTGGATCTCCTTAACTGAGGTGGGTGACTTCCACTCAGTGACCGCTTCAACCTTAGTGGGGTCTACTGCTATTCCTTCTCTAGAAATAACATGTCCAAGGAATCTGACTTCCGTCAGCCAGAATTCACATTTACTGAACTTGGCATATAACTGATGTTCTCTAAGCTTCTCCAGAACTAGACGCAAGTGTTCCTTATGTTCTTCCTCGCTCTTGGAGAATATCAAAATGTCATCGATGAACACCACGAAAAACTTGTCTAGATATTCCATAAACACTTTGTTCATCATATACATGAAGTAGGCAGGAGCATTAGTCAAACCAAAAGACATGATTGTATACTCATATAAGCCATACCTTGTGGTGAGGGCGGTTTTGGGTATATCCTGTTCACGAATTTTCAATTGGTGATACCCTGATCGAAGATCGATCTTTGAGAATACTATGGCTCCTACTAGTTGATCAAACAAGTCATTAATCATCGGCAGAGGATACTTGTTCTTGATAGTCACCTCGTTCAATGCACGATAATCGACTACCATCCTCAAGGTTTTATCTTTCTTCTCCACCAAAAGAACTGGGGCTCCCCAAGGTGAAGAACTTGGGTAAATATACCCTTTGACCAATAACTCCTTAATCTGCTTCTTGATTTCCTCCAAATCATTTGCGGGCATCCGATACGATCTCTTGGAAATTGGGGCTGTTCCTGGTTGTAACTCTATCAAAAACTCAATCTCTCTATCTGGTGGCATGCCTTGTAATTCCTCCGGGAATACATCTGGAAAGTCTTGTACCACCGGCACTTCCTCCTGAACCACTCCTGTGAGGGAATTTAATCGAGCACTCATCTGTGTGCGTCGGGATACATACTTAATCCTCTTGTTCTCTGGGGTGGTGAGCAAAATAGACTTGCTGGGGCAATCAAGGTTTCCTTCATACTTGGTCATCCAATCCATGCCTAGGATTACATCCAATTCCTGGGATTCTAAGACGATGAGGTCGGTGGGAAAAACATGGTTTCCTATATGGAGTTTCAATGCGTGGCATCCTATCCCTGCCATCATCATACCTCCCGAGGAATTGACCCTAATGGGCCGACTAAAGGTTCTGGTGGGTAAACCATACTTTTCCACACCTACCCTTGATATGAATGAA
Organism: Hordeum marinum; assembly: GCA_022496015.1. Classification (NCBI taxonomy): domain Eukaryota; kingdom Viridiplantae; phylum Streptophyta; class Magnoliopsida; order Poales; family Poaceae; genus Hordeum; species Hordeum marinum. The sequence goes on along the minus strand of CM039678.1, from coordinate 306,501,156 downwards.
TGAGTTGCACCAGAATCAAAAAGTACCATAACTGGACGTGAATGCAATAAAAACTTACCAACCACAGTCTCGGGCTGATCATAGACTTCTTCCACATCAATGTGATTCACCTGAGCACGTGGAAAAGGATTTGGCTTCTTAGCTGATGGGTTGCCGTTGTTGTTGCTGTTTCCATTTCCTTGCTTGTTCTGGGGACATTCAGTGGCATAGTGCCCTGTCTTCTAGCACTTGAAGCAAGTGATATGGTTCAGATCCTTCTGAGCTAGAGCGGGACGGTGTTGGTTGCCATTCCCACTTCCATTGCCGTTCTTGAAGTTGCCATTTTTGGGACGATTATTCCCATTTCCTCCATGGTTGTGGCCTCCATGGTTGTGCACGTGATGAGTGTGTCCTCCATACTTACCGGTCCCTGATCCGGTATTCCCTGAGTACGGGGAGTAGCGGGGCTTCTGTTGAGCTCCAGAGTTAGACTTCCCCTGTCCATACTTCCTCTTGCGGTTTCAATTTGCTGCTGCTTCCACTCCAAGATGAGGGCCTTCTCTACCAGCTCCTGGTATTTGTTGAAAGTAGCCACCATCAGCTGCACACTCAACTCATCGTTGAGTCCTTCCAGGAACTTCTCCTATTTGGATGCATCATCAGCCACATCTCCTGGTGCATAACGAGCCAACATGCTGAATTCATCCACATATTGGGCCACGGAGCGGTTCCCCTGGCGTAAGTTGCGAAACTCACGCTTCTTCAGACTCATGGGTCCAGCTGAGACATGAGCGGTGCGGAAAGCTAGCTTGAACTGCTCCCAAGTCACACCAGCAATGGGGTACGTGGTGGTGTAGTTCTCCCACCATGAAGCTGCTGGTCCCTCGAGTTGATGGGCGGCAAAGCACACCTTTTCTGCCTTAGTGCATCCAGCGGTGGTGAATTCCCTCTCCATCTTGCGGAGCCAATCATCTGCCACAATGGGCTCAGTGCTACTAGAGAAAGTTGGTGGATTCAGCCTCAGAAAACGGGTGAGGTTGTCGCGCTGTGGTGGAGGGTGGTTGTTACGGTTGTTGGTCTGGTTCTGGATCAACAGCTGCATACGGGCATTCTGCTGCTGGAGAAGTTGGGTGAGTTCCGGCGGGAAGGTGAAATCAGGCTCACGTCACAGAGGCATCTTGCTATTTTCAGAGGGATGAGAATTAGAATAGACCAAGGGCCTAAAAGAAAATTTCACTACCCATATGCAATGCAACAAACATATCACATCAAACACTCATTCATTTATTCAACTCAAGGTTCAAACATCAAGATACAAGTCTCAAATCAAACTAAGCATCGACCAACGCTTTAACGTTGAAAATGAAAGATACATGGGGGGCATGACTAAAGTTCTCCTCAAAAGTACATGGTCGTGGGTCCTCCGGTAATGCTCTCCTCATAGTCATCATCGTTGCTGATCAAAGGAGCCACGTCTCCCTCTGGGTGAAGATTTTCCCCCATGTCCAACTGTTCCTCCAGAGTTGCAATGCGAGTGTTCAGCTTCTCGATCTTCTCGAACCAAGTTGAAGAGGAGGCTAATGATGATGATCATGAACTTCGGATCAAGTTACTACTGAACTTCGTGGGTGGACAAGGACTCGAACCGCCCCTAGGTAGCATGACAATCCTGACTTGGAGGTCATGTTTTTATACAATAGTGAACCCATGAGCTATGAAGAAGCGATGGTGGCACCGAGTTCTAACAAATGGCTAGGAGCCATGAAATCCGACATAGGATCCATGTATGAAAAACCAAGTATAGACTTTGGTAGACTTGACCGATGAACGGTGATGTCTACTATGCAACCTTCTTCTTGTAGACCCGTGTTGGGCCTCCAAGCGCATAGTTTTGTAGGACAATGGAATTTTCCCCTCAAGTGGATGGCCTAAGGTTTATCAATCTGTGGTAGGTGTAGGATGAAGATGGTCTCTCTCAAACAACCCTACAACCAAATAACAATGAGTCTCTTGTGTCCCCCAACACACCCAATACAATGGTAAATTGTATAGGTGCACTAGTTCAACGAAGAGTACAAGTGCAATATGGATGATCGATATAGGTTTTTGTAATCTGAAAATATAAAAACAGCAAGGTAGCAAGTAACAAAAGTGAGCAAAAATGGTATTGCAATGCTTGAAAATAAGGCCTAGGGTCCACACTTTCACTAGTGCAAGTTCTCTCAACAATACTGACGTAGTTGAATTATATGCAAATACCTCTCGTGTGACACAGAGTTTACTCCAAAGTCACAAATAGCGGAGAACAAACGAAGAAATTATTGTAGGGTACGAAACCACCTCAAAGTTATCTTTTCCGATCAATCTTATGAGCTATCCCTATAAGTGTCAGGAACAGCCCTAGAGTTTGTACTAAAATAACACCTTAAGATACAAATCAACCAAAACCCTAATGTCACCTAGATACTCCAATGTCACCACAAGTACCCATGGGCTTGATTACACGATATGCATCACATAATTTCAGATTCATCAAATTCAATCCAACACAAAGAACTTCAAAGAGTGCCCCAAAGTTTCTATAGGAAAGTCAAGACAAAAACATGTGCCAACCCGTATGCATAGATTCCCAAGGTCACGGAACCCGCAAGTTTATCACCATAACATACATCAAGTGGATCAATAGAACATCCCATTGTCACCATGGATATCCCATTGCAAGACATACATCAAGTGTTCTAAAATCCTTAAAGACTCAATCCGATAAGAAAACTTCAAAGGGAAAACTCAATTCATCACAAGAAGATAGAGGCAGGAAAACTCCACATGATTCATCTATATCAATAAAGCTTCTTGTACATCAAGATCGTGTCATCTCAAGGACAGGAGAGAGAGATCAAACACATAGCTACTGGTACATACCCTTAGCCCCGAGGGTGAACTACTCCATCCTCGTCATGGAGAGCGTCGGGATGATGAAGATGGCCTCCGGTGATGGTTGCCGGAACGAGCTCCCGATTGGTTTTTTGTGTCTCTGGAGGCTTGCGGCGGTGGAACTCTGGATCTAGGTTTCTTTTCAGAGGTTTTTATTTTTATAGAAATATTTGGCGTCGATCTCACGCAAGGGGTGCCATGAGGCGGTACCAAGCCTACTAGGCGCGGCCAGGGGGCTGGTCGCGCCTGGCAGGCTTATGGCCTCCTCATGGCTCTTCTGGACCAAATCCAATGCTTTGGGGGTCTGTTTTGGTCCAGAAAAAATCATACTAAATTTTCAGCCCAATCCGAGAACTTCTATTTCTGCACAAAAAGCGACACCATGGTAGTTCTGTTGAAACAACATCAGTCAGGGTTAGTTCTCATAAAATGATACCAAAATCATATAGAATTATTGTAAACATGTCATGAATACTTCATACATTCTAGATACGTTGGAGACGTATCAGCATCCCCAAGCTTTATTCCTGCTCGTCCTCGAGTTGGTAAATGATAAAAGAAATAATTTATGAAGTGTGAATGCTAGCATAATGCATAAATTTGATCAATGATAGTTCCAAACACTTTTTCTAGCATCATTATATATCATGAACACTAGGTCATCTCATAAACTTCTCATGATGAAACAACAAGCTATCCACATGTTAAATATAGACTAACACACTATGCTTTCAATCACCAAACAATTGCAATTAATCTTATTTTCAGGAAGGGTCTCTATAAGAGCTTTGATTTAACAAATTCCACATACTCAACTATCATATAGTCTTCCATGATTTCTAGCACTCAAAGCATCTTTTTAGAACAAATAGCATCCATCAAACACAGAGAAAGATAAGGGCTTAATGTTTCGCCTCCCAACTTATTTATCATATAGATAATTGCCAACAATAATAATTCATGATCAAATATATTTGAATGGCCATATATATAATCATTTCACCCACATAGTATGTGCTAAAAAGTTGAGAGGGTTACGACAAAAGCTGGATGCACTTCATGTACAAAACGGACAGTCTCTTTCGAAGTATGAGGGTTTCGGATGGAAACTCATCTATTACAAAATGCATTTTATTTTCTTGAACTTATTTTAACTCCAGTCTTTTTGTGTGTTCAAAATGCACCATTCAAAGCCACATCATCAATTTTTAACATTTTCTGACTTCATTTGTTATTTTTCATGCAGTTATTGATTTTTTAAAGCTAAATGACCCTGAAATTGAAAAGCACTACAAATGAACTCTGAAAAGGTTGAAAGTTGGCATGGTATCATCATTTCACCCACATAGCATGTGCTAAAAAGTTGAGAGGGTTACGGCAAAAGCTGGATGCACTTCGTGTACAAAACAGACAGTCTCTTTCGAAGTATCAGGGTTTTGGACATAAACTCATCTGTTACAAAAGGCATTTCATTTTCTTGAACTTATTTGAACTCGAGGCTTTTTGTGTGTTCAAAATGCAACATTCAAATCCACATCATCAATTTTAAACCCTTTCTGACTTCATTTGTTATTTTTCATGCAGTTATTGATTTTTTTGAGTTAAATGACCCTGAAATTGAAAAGCACTACAAATGAACTCTGAAAAGGTTGAAAGTTGGCACGGCATCATCATTTCACCCACATGGTATGTGCTAAAAAGTTGAGATGGTTACGGCAAAAACTGGATGCACTTCATGTACAAAACCGACAGTCTCTTTCGAAGTATCAGGGTTTCGGACATAAACTCATCTGTTACAAAAGGCATTTCATTTTCTTGAACTTATTTGAACTCCAGGCTTTTTGTGTGTTCAAAATGCACCATTCAAAGCCACATAATCAATTTTCAACCCTTTCTGACTTCATTTGTTATTTTTCATGTAGCTATTGATTTTTTTGAGCTAAATGACCCTGAAATTGAAAAGCACTATAAATGAACTCTGGAAAGGTTGAAAGTTGGCATGGTATCATCATTTCACCCACATAGCATGTGCTAAAAAGTTGAGAGGGTTATGACAAAAGCTGGATGCACTTCGTGTACAAAACGGACAGTCTCTTTCGAAGTATCATGGTTTCGGACATAAACTCATCTATTTCAAAAGAGATTTCATTTTCTTGAACTTTAGCTTCCCCCATTGTAGCATCACCGTATTCCGAGGGAGGGTAGTTGTCGTCATCCTCTTCTTCTTCATTGTCTTCCATAATAACCCCTCTTTCTCTGTGCTTGGTCCAAACATTATAGTGTGGCATAAAACCCTTCTGAAGCAGGTGGAAGATCATTTGTCTGTTTTCTCCCCTGTTCTTCTTCTTGCTCGAAGCTCATCCTCCATTTTTCCAAGGGTTTTTCAAGATTTAAAGGCACCCCATCTACCAAGTGTTCATAAAGGTTAGCAACTTTGCTCCTTCATCTCTCATCGAGTCTGGTTTCATGTCCGTCTATAGCTGTTGGACCAAGCACGGAGAAAGAGGGGTTATAATGGAAGACAATGTAGAAGAAGAGGATGATGGCAACTATCCTTTCGCCGATACAACAATGGGGGAAGCTGAAGAAGAGGCATCAATGGGGGAAGCTAAAGAAGAGGCATCAATGGGGGAAGCTGAAGAAGAGGCATCAGAGCCCGCTGATGATTTGGGTCGGGTCATTGCTGATGCAAAGAGAAACTGCGAAAATGATAAGGAGAGGTTGAAGTTGAAACGCATGTTAGAGGACCACCGGGGTTAGTTTAATATATTAGAAAAACTAGAGAAAAATTGGGACTCGATTTCACCGGGGTTTACCCGGTGAAGTTTTCTCAGATTCTCGAAATCCTAAAAGTAAAAAAAGTTATTTCAAAGAGAAGATTTTTTCCTACAAAATCAAAAAAAATTATTTAAAAATAAATAAATGATGTCATATTTGGATTCCTCACATTTTTCTCATAATAATGGATATATTATTTGTTGAATTTCGATTTACAGATTTAAAGATATTAATTATGCCACATGAATTAAATATATGGCAAAAAATGAATAAAATAATAATATTACTTATTTTATTTTCATAGAAATTTAATATTATTTATTTATTTTAATAATTGTTTGGAATTCAAAAAGTTAAATAATGTGACATCAAGACATAAGGGTTAATAGGATTGATAGCTTACTATTGTCAATAAAACAACAAGTGCAGACTTGGAACAAAGGTTGATAGAACTCAAAAGTTAATCGTGCTCAGGTTAGAGCAGTGAGAGGATGGGTGACCATCTGGGAAGTTAGATGATTTGGAGTGAGGGGTGATTAGAGATTAAATTATCAAATAATTTAAAAGCAGTGAAGAGGGGTGATTAGAGATTAAATTGTCAGATATTCACAGATTTGAAAATCAGAAAAAAAAATAAAAAAATATTTTAAAAACCGGTTGGTAACACTTAGTACCGGTTGGTATCACTAACCGGTAGTAAAGGTCCTCCACCACCAGCCCACGCAGGCAACCACGTGGTGGGCCTTTAGTATCGGTCTGTGGTCCAACCGGTACTAAAGGTCTGGACCTTTAGTCCCGACCCTTTAGTACCGGTTGGGGAACCGGTACTAAAGGCACCTACTGATCGACATTCTACTAGTGTATGCTTGGATCTTTCCCCAACACATGATGCTTGCCAAAAGAAAAAGGCGAAATATAGGAAGTGGTGAAGATCACCATGAATCTTGCATAAAGGTAAGTACATGAAAGTAAAAGATAGACCCTTCGTAGAGGGAAGAATTGATTTGCAAAGATGCCAGAGCTCGAGCTTTTAAAACAGAGAGAAATAATAATTTCGGGTGGTATGCTTTCATTGTCACCATAACAACCGAGAGATCTCGATATCTTCCATGCTATGATATGCGGTTCCTAAACAGAATGGTACAATTTTTACTCCCCCTCCACAAAACAATCACACTCCACGGCGAGCCGAATCCAGAGGTACCCTCCATACCTAAAGCATTCTTGGGGAGTTTTGTTTAATTATTTTCATTTTTTTGTTTTCGGGACTGGGAATCCCTATTACCCTCCACTTTATCGTGAATGATAGTGAATCAACACACATCCTGAGAATAACCCACCTAGAATGGAAGATACTGACAGCCCCTAGTCATTATATGAGAGATTCGGGCATACAAACAGAATATTATTTGAAGGTTTAGAGTTTGGCACATGCAATTTACTTGGAAAGGCAGGTAAATACCAGATATAGGTAGGTATGGTGGACTCATATGGAACAACTTTGGATTTATGGGTGTTCGGATGCACAAGTAGTATTTCTACTTGGTGCGGAAGTTTTGGCTAGTAGGAGGTGGAAGCAAGCACCACATGTTGGAGGATCCATAACAATATAACTTCTATGCAAATATACACAACCATAACTCATTACGTTGTCTTTCGTGTGCAACTTCAACTAATTTTCTCAAGTTTGAAAATAATTAATGGGTAATCACAATCATAGAAGATGCCCAAGATAGTATATTTATATGTGAAATCTCTCTTCCTTCATTATCCTTTCATGAATGGTTCAATTGACCAATGCGGTGTTTGCTAACTTTCAATAATTTTTACCACCTATACTTCTTATATGTGAAGTCATTACTCCCCATGGGATAAGCATATAAAACATATATAATTTGAGGTTTATGATATTCAATTCATTCAACCATGTACTCATAGGATGTAAATGAAGCATGAGAGTAAATGACAAAACTACTCCAAAACATATAAGTGAAGATCAATGAGTAAAAAACAATTAAGTAGCTATATGAGGACTCTCTCTCTCTATCAATAAATATTATCAGATCTGAGTATTTTATTTAAACAGCAAGCAAAACAAAAATAGCACTCCAAGAATAGCACACATCATGTGAATGAATAAAAATTTAGGCCCAACATAGGCTAACCGATAGTTGACAAAGAGAGGTGGGATGCGTAGCATCCCCAAGCTTAGATGCTTGAGAGTTCTTGAAATATTTACTTACAGGGCCTTGGTCATCCCCAATCTTGAGCTTTTGTATCTTGTTCAATCCTCTCATATCCCGGTTTCACCTATTCTCAAAAACTTCATCCACATAAAACTCAAAAAGAACTCGTGAGATAGGTTAGTACACATAAGAACAAATCAACACTTCATGTACTATCAAGACAAGTTGAACAATATTTTTCAAACATTAGGTAATGTATACTATCATTTCCATAATTTATATCTACCAATATAGGCTATGGAAACTATAGGATAAGTAGATAACAAAACTATGACAACAATCTGTCTAAACAGAACTCTCTGTAGCAATTTCTGAAAATAGTGTACTTATGTAACTCAAAACATTATGAAAATTTAGTAAATTCTATTAAATTTATATGAAAAATCTGTGTGAAAATTTCAGAAACTTTCCGTGTTCCAGTAAAATATGAAAATTCAAACACTACAGCAGAAGTTTCTGTTTTTACCCAGCACACATCAAACATGCAATTCAAGCATCATAAAGGCAATTCTTGGAACCTTTTATGGAAAAACAAGATTATAAATAACACAAAACAGAGAAAAACTAAATAAAATGATGCTTCAAGAAAAACACGTATTATGCGACGAATAAAAACATAGCTGCAAGTAAGATATACTGATAATGTTGAGGACGAAAAAGGGGATGCCTTCTGGGTCATACCGAAGATTAGACGCTTGATTTTTCCTTGAATATTACCTTGGGGTTCCTTGGGCATCCCCAAGCTTAGTTTATTGTCACTCCTTATTCTCCTCGTATCGGTGTCTCACCCAAAACTTGAAAACATCAATCACACAAAACTTAACGGAACTTCGTGAGAAGGGTTAGTGTAATAAAGATAGATCATTTACTTAGGTATTATCAAGACAAGATTCATAATTATTACTACATGATACCTACTGTATTACATAATTACCACAATTTTTATTACTCAATATAAGCTATAGGAACACTTGAAACAAGCAAACTATGCATGCAAAACAGAATCTGTCAAAAACAGAACAGTCTGTAAAGATATGAATGATCACCATACTTCCCTGACTCTAAAAATTCTGAAAATTAGTAAAACTCAATGAATTTGCATATCAATGTGTTTTAAAAAATTCAGCTGTTTTTGACTCTTCAGTAAAATCATATAATTCGTATACTGGACGCAAAAACTTTCTGTTTTTGCGCAGAATTAAACAAGCAAGTATCCACACTATCCCAAAGCTATACTTGGCACTTTATTGAAATAAAACACACAAAACATGATTAAAAGAGTATCTTAATCATGTTCACACATAAAAACATCAGGTAAAAGTGTTGGGTTGTCTCCCAACAAGGGTTTTTCTTTAATGCCTTTTAGCTAGGCATGATGATTTCAATGATGCTTGTATAGGAATAATAATTGAAACATGCAAAAGAGCATCATGAATCTCATGACAAGCACATTTAAGTCTAACCCAATTCCTATGCATAGGGATTTTGTGAGCAAACAATTTATGGGAGCAAGAATCAACTAGCATAGGAAGGCAAAACAAGCATAACTTCAAAACTTTCAACACATAGGGAGGAAACTTGATATTATTGCAATTCCTACAAGCATATGTTCCTCCCTCATAATAATTTTCAGTAGCATCATGAAAGAATTCCACAATATAATCATCACATAAAACATTATTTTCATGATCTACAAGCATAATTTTTTTACTACTCTCCACATAAGCAATTTTCTTCTCATTCATAATAGTGGGAGTGAACTCAACAAAATAACTATCATGTGAAGCATAATCCAATTGAAAATTAAAATCATGATGACAAGTCTCATGGTTATCATTATTCTTTATAGCATACATTTCATCATCATAATCATCATATATAGTAGGCAAGCCATAATCCTAATAGTTTTGCTCATCAAGACTTGGGGGACAAAAAATCATCTTCATGAAACATAACATCCCCAAGCTCGTGGCTTTGCATATCATTAGCATCATGAATATTTCTAGAATTCATACTAACAATATTGAAATCATGCTCATCATTCAAGGATTTAGTTCCAAACATTTTAATAAATTCCTCTTCTAACACTTGAGCACAATTTTCCTTTCCATCATTTTCACGAAAGACATTAAAAAGATGAAGCATATGAGGCAACATCAATTCCATTTTTTTGTAGTTTTATTTTATGAAACCAAACTAGTGAAAAACAAGAAACTAAAATATTTGATTGTAAGATCTAAAGATATACCTTCAAGTACTCACCTCCTCGGCAACGACGCCAGATAAGTGCTTGATGTCTACTAGGCAACCTTCTTCTTGTAGACTCGTGTTGGGCCTCCAAGCACAGAGTTTTGTAGGACAGTGGCAATTTTCCCTGAAGTGGATGTCCTAAGGTTCATCAAACCATGGGAGGTGTACTATGAAGTTGGTATCTCTCAAACAACCCTACAAATACATAAAAAAGAGTCTCTTGTGTCCCCAACACACCCAATACAATGGTAAATTGTATAGGTGCACTTGTTCGGTGAAGAGATGGTGATACAAGTGCAATATGGATGATAGATATAGGTTTTTGTAATCTGAAAATATAGAAACAGGAAGGTAGAAAGTAACAAAAGTGAGCAAAAACGGTATTGCAGTGCTTGAAAGTAAGGCCTAGGATCGATACTTTCACTAGTGCAAGTTCTCTCAACAATACTAACATAGTTGAATCATCTGTAAATACCTCTCATGCGACAAAGAGTTCACTCCAAAGTCACAAATAGCGGAGAACAAAGGAAGAAATGATTGTAGGGTACAAAACCAGCTCAAAGTTATCTTTTCCGATGAATCTTATGAGCTATCCCTATAAGTGTCACAAACAGCCCCAGAGTTCGTACTAAAACACCTTAAGATACACATCAACCAAAACCCTAATGTCACCTAGATACTCGAATGTCACCACAAGTACCCATGGGCTTGATTATACGATATGCATCACATAATTTCAGATTCATCAAATTCAACCCAACACAAAGAACTTCAAAGAGTGCCCTAAAGTTTCTACCAAAAAGTCAATACAAAAACATGCGCCAACCCCTATGCATAGATTCCTAAGGTCACGGAACCCGCAAGTTGATCACCATAACATACATCAAGTGGATCAATAGAACATCCCATTGTCACCACGGATATCCCATCGGAAGACATACATCAAGTGTTCTCAAATCCTTAAAGACACAATCCGAGAAGAAAACTTCAAAGGGAAAACTCAATTCATCACAAGAATATAGAGAGGGGAAAACTCCACATGATTCATCTATATCAATAAAGCTCATGGTACATCAATATCATGTCATCTCAAGAACACAAGAGAGAGAGAGAGATTAAACACATAGATACTAGTACATACCCTCAGCCCTAGGGGTGAACTACTCCCTCCTCATCATGGAGAGCGTCAGGATGATGAAGATGGCCTTCGATGATGGTTTCCCCCTCCGGCAGGGTGCCAAAACGGGCTCCCAATTGGTTTTTTGTGGCTCTAGAGGCTTGCAGTGGTGGAACTCCCGACCTAGGTTTCTTTTCGGAGGTTTTTATATTATAGGAAGTTTTGGCGTCGATCTCATGCTAAGGGGTGCCACAAGGTGGTGACAAGCCTGCTAGGCACGGTCAGGGGGGTGGCCGCGCCTGGCGGGCTTGTGACCTCCTCATGGCTCTTCTGACCCAACTCCAATGCTTCGGGGTCTCTTTTGGTCCAAAAAAATCATACTAAATTTTCAGCCACTTCCAAGAAATTTTATTTCTGCAAAAAAACGATACCACGGTAGTTCTGCTGAAAACAGCGTCAGTCCGGGTTGGTTCTAGTAAAACGATACCAAAATCATATATAATTATTGTAAACATGGCATGAATACTTCATAAGTTATAGATACGTTGGAGATGTATCATATAGTAGGCCGTTAAGTACACATTGATTTTAAGAAGAAGACATACGCTGATGGTAAATGTCACTAGTTATAAAGCTTGACTTGTCGCAAAGTAGTTTCCGACAAGTTCAAGGAGTTGACTAGAATGAGACTCTCTCACCCGTAGCTATGCTAAAGTCTGTTGGAATTATGTTAGTAGTTGCTTCATTTTTCGATTATGAAATCTTGAAGATGGATGTCAAGACAACGTTTCCTTTACGATTTCCTTGAGGAAAGGTTGTATGTGATACAACCAGAATGTTTTGTCAGTCCTAAGGATGCTAAAAGGTATGCAAGCTCTTGCGATCCTTCTTTGGACTGGAGCAATCATCTCAGAGTTGGAATATATGCTTTTATGAGGTGATCAAAGCTTTTGGGTTTATACAAAGTTTGTAAGAAACTTTTTTTTACAAGAAAGTGAGTGGGAGCACTATAAAATTTCTAATAAGTATATGTGGATGACATATTGTTGATCGGGAATGATGTAGAATTTCTGGATAGCATAAAGGGTTGTTTGAAAGGAGTTTTTCAAAGGAAGACATAGATAAAGCTACTTGAATATTGGGCATCAAGATCTATGTATGTAAATCGCCTAATAAGATTTTTCAATGAGTACATACCTTGACATGATTTTGAAAGGGTTCAAAATGGATCAGTCCAAGAAGGATTTCTAGCTATGTTTGTAAGGTGTGAAGTTGAGTAAGACTCAAAGCTCGACCTCAGCAGAAGAAAGATAAAGGACGAAGGTGGTCCACTATGCCTTATCCATAGGCTCTATATAGTATGCCATGTTATGTACCGCACCTGGTGTGTGCCTTGCCATGAGTCTGTCAAGTACGGATGGCAATGGGGCCCCATACCTGCCAAACCCATGGGGATTTCATCTATTAGGGGCTGGGAATGGGTGAAAAACTTCCCCATGGGGATATTTACCGAACTAATTTATTCCCCATAGGGTACAACAGGGATAGGGACGAGATCCTATTCCCCAGACCCAATACCCATCGGGGACTCACTTTTTAACTGTGACATTGTGGTCAAGCTTAAAATATTTACAAAGAAACTTGTGAAAACAAAAAAATACCTGAAGAAAACCTTAAACCAACCTCACATCCTCACCTCAACCGCTACCATGACCAAGAAGTTACTACGACCAAGATCAGCATTAGTAGAACAAGGACAACACCATGTATATATCTTGATTATATTCTGTCATATTACGTATATGATCATTTCTTTATGGGAATGGGGACCCTAATGGGGCCCCGTTCCACAATGGGGCATGGGTATGGGGAAATTCCATCCCCAATCATGTAAATGGGGATGAAGATGGGATGAATGGGAATAGATGGGGATGGGAATGTTCTAGGTATCCCCATAGGGGATTTTCCCCATTGCCATCCCTACTGTTACGGGGTACAAGAGTGATCCAGGAGTGGATCAATGGACAGCGGCCAAAATTATCCTTAGTGACTATTGGACTAAGGAAATGTTTCTCAATTATGGAGGTGATAAAGAGTTCATTGTAAAGGGTTACGTTGATGCAAGCTTTGTCACCAATCTGTATGACTCTGAGTAGCAAACCGGAGACGTATAGTGAAGTAGTTATTTGGAATAGCTCCAAGTGGGGTGTAGTAGCAACATCTACAGTATGACATGTAGATTTGCAAAGTACACATGGATTTGAATGTTGCAAACCATTGACTACAACCTTTCTCACAAGAAAAACATGATAGAACCCTAGAACTCATTGGGTGTTAATCACATGGTGATGTGAACTTGATTATTGACTCTAGTGCTAGTGGGAGACTGTTGGAAATTTTCCCTAGAGGCAATAATAAATTAGTTATTATCATATTTCCTTGTTCATGATAAACGCATATACATGTGTGGATACATAGACAACATCATGTCCCTAGTGAGCCTCTACTAGACTAGCTCGCTGATCAGAGATGGTCAAGGTTTCCTGATCATAGACATGAGTTGTCATCTGATAACAAGATCACATCATTAGGAGAATGATGTGATGGAAAATACCCAAACTATGAACGCAACATATGATTGTGTCAGTTTATTGTTGTTGTTTTCTACATGTCAAGTATCTATTCCTATGACCATGAGATCATGCAACTCATTGACATCAGAGGAGTACCTTGTGTGTATCAAACGTTGCAACATAACTGGGTGACTATAAAGGTGCTCTACATGTATCTCTCATGGTGTTTGTTGAGTTGGCATGGATCGAGACTGGGATTTGTCACTTCGTTCGACGAAGAGGTATCTCTGGGCCCTCTTGGTAATACAACATCACAAGAAGCTTGCAAGCAATGTGACTAAGGAATTAGTCATGGCATCTTGTATTATGGAATGAGTAAAGAGATTTGCTGATAACGAGATTGAACTAGGTATGGAGATACCGACGATCAAATCTCGGGCAAGTAACATATCGATGGACAAAGGGAACCGCATACGGGATTGATTGAATCCTTGGCATCGTGGTTCGACCGATGAAGATCTTCATGGAATATGTAGGAAGCAATATGAGCATCCAGGTCCTGCTATTGGTCATTGACCGGAGAGGTGTCTCGGTCATGTCTACATGATTCTCGAATCCGTAGGGACAGCATGCTTAATGTTCGGTGACGCTGGAGTAGTATTGGGATATGTTCGTTCGCGACCAAATGTTGTTCAGTGTCCCGGGTGAGATCTCGGACGTCACAAGGAGCCCCGGAATGGTCCAGAGGTGTATATATATATATATATATATATATATATATATATATGGGAAGTCATATTTTGGCAATAGGAGAAGTTTCGGGTTTTTCCCCGTATTGTATCGGGAAGCTTCTTGAAGGTTCAGGAGGGTTCTGGAGGAGTCCAGAAGGATCCCTCTAGCCCCTAAGGAGTGCATGGGCTATAGGGGGATCCCTAGCTTTATTGGGCCAAGGGCACCAGCTCCACAAGGCTCATGCGCAAGGTGAAGGGAAAACCCTAAGTGGGAGGGAGTCCACTTGCCTTGGGAAGCAAGTTTCCTCCCTAGCCGCCGGCCGTCCTTGGAGGAAGTTCCTAGGAATGCGACCAAACCCTTCCCCTTGCCTCCTATATATAGTAGAGGATAGGGGGAGGACTGGACACAACAATCCCACGCCCCCGTGGCAGCCCTACCTCTCTCCCTAGATCTTCTGCTCAGATTGCATCTACGGTAGCGCTTGGCAAAGCCCTGCTAGGATTGCTCCATCACCATCTCCACCATGTCGTCGTGCTGGTTGAGATTCCATATACTTATCCTCCCATAATTTCTGGATCAAGAAGGAGGAGACACCATCGAGCCACACGTGTGCGGAACGCGGAGGTGCCGTTCGTTCGATGCTAGATCGGATCGGATCGAGATTGGATCGTGAAGAGTATGACTACATCAACCGTGTTATATACTCTTCCGCTTAGCGATCTACAAGGGTATGTAGATACACTCCCCTTTCGTAGCTATGCATCTCCACGGATAGATCTTGGGTGTTCGTAGGCAATTTTTTGTTTCCCATGCAATGTTCCCCAACAGTTAGTCACAATAGGCTTGGCTACCCAAATGGTTGTTTTCTTGACACCACTTTGAGTACCAACATATTGGGCAAACACATTGCCAAGCTTATCCTTCTCAATATAATAAATATGATCAATAATGATTTGGTTGGATTAGTTACCTTTCGTGCAAGAAGAAGCGAAGTGACCCTTCTCATGACATAAGTAGCAACATCTACCCTGTACTTTCTTGTCAATTGATTTCTCAACTTGAGGAGTGGTGACTTGGGTCTTGATATGGGGAAAGACCCATGGTAGTCGATCTTTCATGAATTCGATGGGGAAAACACGAAGAACATGGAGACAAATGAGAGGAAACACTCAAGAGCAAACCCAATCACACATCAACTAGGTCCATGACATCACAAGAGGTACAAGATCCCAAATGAACCAATGATACAATTAGCGATATGTGAACTCCCACTTTGGAGGGGGGCCTTGAATCCACGGGGGGATCTTCCCTCTAGAGGGGCCTTGGCATCATTTGGATCTACTCTCAAAGCGTAGGGGGTAAGGTATATATAGTCTGAGACGGTGTAGAGGGGTACATGGGCCAAAATCCGTGGGCTTTTGTGCAGATAGGGTCCGGACGTCCGGACGGGGTCGGGCGTCCGACAGCTCAGGATGGTCCGGACGTCCGGACGGGGTCGGTCGTCCGACGGCTCAGGACGGTCCGGACGTCTATAGGAGGACGGAAGCCCAATGATTCGATGCGGGTGCGGCTTGTCCGGATTTCCGGAGGCTGCCGGACGTTTGGGGCTCGGTCGTCCGAAGGTTCCAAACTTCCGATGTTTCGGAGTAGGTGCTTGGAGGTTGGGTTCCCCGGATGGTCCGGACGTCTGTGCATTGGGACCTGTCAGGCGTCCGGGCGCTGGGGAGTCCGACCGGCCTGCTTGCTGGGCTGATCTCCAGGCGTCAGTCATCCCAGGCCGGTCGGTCGTCTGAGGCCGGTCGGTCGTCCAGAGGCTTGAGCTTGTCCTCGGGTCCTTCCTTGTCCTTTCGAGCTTGACGTGCCTCTCCCGAGTACCTGAGTACATAGAGCACTTCCGTCCGAGGTAGTGACCAAGTCTCGAGTGGGTAACATGTAGGTTGACTAAGGAGAGATGTCACCTCGTTTTCGATGGCGCATGCACGGGATGTCTTCATGGGTCCTCTTGTGGATTGCGGTGTTGGGGAAGGTCCATCATAGTTTTCATGGGATGCTTCGCATCATCTCCCCCCCCTTGGGGAAGCTCCATCCTCGGATCAAGATGTTCATCACCATGAAATGGGGATAAGTCCGTGATGTTGAATGTGTCGCTCACATTGTATTTGTCGCAAGGGATGTCTATCTTGTAGGCGTTGTTGTTGTTGTAACATGCCAACACTTTGAAGTGTCCATCGGCGCGAGGTAGCAACTTGGACTTGCGCTCGGCGGGGAAACGGTCCTTGCGAAGGTGCACCCGTACAAGATCGCCGGGCTTCAACCCCATGGGGTGTTTGTTGGTGTTGCATTTGGCGGTGGTGCGTTCCACTTGGAGCTCAATGGAGTTCCTTGTGTCTTCGTGCATCCTCTTGATATAGCTTGCCCTTGCACTTGACTCCATGTTGACGCTCTCTTGGAGTGGTAGAGGAAGGATGTCCAATGGGGACAATGGGTTGAAGCTATAGAGCACCTCGAAGGGACACTTGTTGGTGGAGAAGTGTCGTGCGCGATTGAGGCGTACTCGGCGATGGGGAGGCAATGTTCCCATTCCTTGATGTTCTTCTTGATCAACACACGAAGGAGAGTCCCAGGTGTTCGGTTCGTCACCTCCGTTTGGCCATCCGTTTGTGGATGGTAGGCCGAAGAGAAGAGTAACTTGATACCGATCTTGGCGCAAAGAGTCTTCCAAAAGTAGCTCAAGAACTTGACGTCACGATCCAAGACAATGGTATTTGGTACTCCATGAAGGTGTAAGATGTCCCTACAAAAGAGCTTGGCATCCTCCCCTTCATCGAGTTCTTCAATGCCCTTTTCTACCTCAAGCCTTTGAAGAGCGACGCATGCGGGGGCACGGTGGTGTGCTGCTGTGGCATCGCTCGCTTTCCCCCTCTCTCTCTCTGATCGACTCCATCAAGGGATGGCACCGGACGTTCTTCTACGTGAAGAATGTCAACCCAAGGACAGACTACATTCGGCTGTCGCCGTTTGAGAACCAGCAGTCCTCTTAGCAAAACTGGCTAGGACGTGCCTTGCGCGGCGTGGCCTTGGAGGAGCTTTCTCGGCTCACGCAACTAAAGAGCAGCAAGGGGCTGGTCGCCGCCGACCTGGTGGCAGCCTTCATCTCGCACTGGGTGTTGCCCCTCCAGATGCGACCTCGCCGGATCTGCAACATGTCTGGCCGGCACGCCCCCTGCCGATAGTCCACCGTCGAGTTGACGACGGCTCAGGTGGCGAAGCGGGTGAACGCCCTCACGACGTTCAAGCTGAAGCCCGCCTCGTGGTCCTTCGGCATGGAGCCATACGAACGCATCAACCGGCCTTCCCTGGTGAGTTTTTTCGTTGAGGCGGTTGTTTCTTGTTTAGCATTCCCCAGCCGGCAGCCGGCTGGAGAACTTACGTTGAAGTGTTGATCGCAGCTGCTGGTGCAATAGAACACGCCGGACGGCCCGCACCCGCAGATGTTCAAGGAGGGCGTGAGGACTACGACTCTGAAGATTTCTTCACGGGAGGTCCCCCGGAGGAAGGATTGGACTCCTCGGGAGGAGTCTACGAGCCGGCGGATCCATGAGGCGGCGCTCCTGGTGGAGCCGGAGGGTCCGGAGCGGCCGAGGAACCTAGCGGAGCGGGTGAGTTCCCTCTTGCCCCTCCATCAAGGGGTGGACAGATGACGACGGTGATGATGACGATTTGATGATCTTAGACGGGCGTCCTCCCGCAGCATGCCAGGACCGAAGGAGCGAGGAGCGACCAGCTCAAGGCCGACAGCCAAAGCGGCCGGCCGTGGGAACAGGCCGACTCACGAGGGGCTGGCAGCCCCGCTGCCCAGCCTGAAGCCGGTGAAGGTGGCCACGCGGAAGCCGCCGCCACGCACCAAACATGCCCTGCCCCTTGTTATTGCGTAAGTTCTTTGTCTTTGTGTAAGTTTTTGCTTCCGCCTTGCGAGCCGGTTAACGACCGGTTCTCAGATGCTGAAGTGACCCCATCGAGCTCCAAGATGAGGAGCCGGCGGGGGAGCCGACGGATGCCGCCAGCCGGCTGGCCAATGAGCATGTGGCCACCCAGCGAGAGGAAAAGAGGAGGCTCGCGGAGCTGCGAGCCTCCCGTTCCGGCACACGAGGAGGGGCCGCGCACTCCGAGACCTCGAGCGGCCGGAGGCGGAGGGGGTCAGCGGACCCCCCATGGGCATCGGACTCGACACCGGAGTCCACCCGCGTGTCGAGAGCTCTGTCAAGGAAGCCGCGGAGGGCAGCCATGGACCCACCAGCGCCTCCGCCCGCGCATGAAACGGCCCAGGCGAGGGAGGCGACGACGGAGCCGGCTCTCGAGGCGACCCGGCCTGAGGTGTCGGAGGTGACCCCGCCTGTGGCCGAGCCGGCCCGGGTCAAGGTGCCGGAGGTCCCGGCGGCCCCGGAGGAGGCATCGGTGGTGGCGGCAGAGGTGGTGGCCATGGAGGTGGAGGTGCCTTCCGACACGACCGACGCGCCGGAGCGGCCGAGAGAGGAGGCGACTGCGGCATCGGCTGGGGGCCCAGCGGGAGGCGACTCCCAGCCCCTTGTCGTCATCAATCCACCCACGGTGGCTGAAGCCGCGGCAAGCCCGGGCGGCAGCGACGGTCGGGCCTGGAGGACCCTGCGGTCGATGCAGGAGGTTGTCCGGGACTGGGAAGCGCTGCCGAGCATGCTGGCCCTGCCGGCCCCCTAGGCAGGCGACCCGGTCCCATCCTTCGCGGACCTTGGAAGTGTCCTGGACCGGTGCCGGGAGGAGGTGGCCCGGTTTGCGGACGTGGCGGTCGCTGGCCTTCAACGTGCAGAGGTAAGCCGACACTTTTGCCTTAGAGTTTTCAGTGGGCGAGCGTGAACGCACCCACTGGGTGTAGCCCCCGAGATGTGGGCCGGCTGACGGGCAGCCGGGCCGGATCTCCTTTGAGCATGTCTTAACCTTTGCCCCCTTTTTGCGACAGGAGGGAACCTCTGTGCGGCAGAAGCTGTTTGCGGAAGCGCTCACCATCCACGACCACGGCAAATATGGCTTCTACCGCCTGGAGGAGGAGCTGGCACGCGTGCAAGGTGGGTTGCACTTTGTAGGAGTGGCATGTAGCGCCCGAGAATCGGCTGGCCACCCTCTAGGGGGAGAAGACCGAACTTGTCGCTGCACGGGACCGGCTGACGCGGGACGTCCAGGCAGCCGCACAGGAGATGGACCGGCTGGCCACGCTGTTGGTCGACGGGGAGGCGGACCGGGACCGGCTCAAGACCGAGGGGGCAAAGGAGGTGGCGGCCCGAGAGGCGGCCATCAAGGAGGCGGCTGACGCCGCCCTGAGGACCGCCACCCTTCAAGGCGAGGTGACCCACCTTGAGAAGACGCTCGAGGAGGTCAAGGGTTCCCTCGCCACCTCGGAGGCGGCCCGGAAGTCAAAGCATGAGGCGGCGCTCCACTTCGTCATAGGGGTGGACGACGCGATCGAAGGTACGTGCCCGTCTCTCTCCTTCCCCAGCCGGTTGCTCTTCCCTTTGCCGTTTTTCATGTTTCATCTTGCTTTTTTCTTTTCTTCTCTTCTTCTTCCATCTGGGGCGTTTCCCGGAAACTCATCGCCGCGCTTCGCGCGCCGTTGACAAGAACCGAGAATACCTTTGGGAGTGCGGTCGCTTCATCGAGGAGCACGCCACGTGGGACCTGGACGAGATTGGGATCGTCATTGAGATGCGGATGACCCATCTTGAGCAGAGCATGGAGCGGCTCAAGACCGTCGGCAAGGAGGTCATCGCCGCGCTGTGGCTGGGACGCCGGGAGCTCCGACGCACCGCACGGCTCAGTGGCTGGAGCACGCCGTCCCCCGCCTCGAGGCCTGGAAGGCATCGGCTGCCCGAGCCGGGGCACAGATGGCGCTCTGGTTCCTGACGTCTTGGTACCGTGGCGTGGACTTGGGCCGGCTGTCGACTAAGCGGAACATGCCGGCCACAAAGCGTGACGCCCGCGAGCCACCCCATGTTCTGCGGGCCAACGACCTCGCGTCATACGTTGACCCGGACGAATTCCTGCCGGCCCTTGGCGAGGATGGCGAGCCGTTGCCCGTGGACTCCTTCGGCATCCCTCAAGGCCTGGCGGATGACGAAGTCGCCGATGAGAGCACCGACTCGAGCGGCGAGATGGACGAGACCGAGGAGCTCGCCTCGAAGGCCAAGGAGGCCGACTCGAAGACTGCGACCACCTCCGAGGCGAGGACCGAGCCGCCTCGCGATGCGCCGACTGGGGGCACGCCGGCTGGCGACGCGCCGGTGGCCTGAGCCCCCGGACATCTTTTTTATCTTTTTTCCTGCATGTAAAAACTTGAATCCACCCACTGGGGGTGTTTGTGTAATGAACCGAATGCTAGCCGTGGGCCACTTTTGCCTTAATGTTTATGCCATGAATATTCTGTTGTGTTTGCCTGCCTCGACTCTTTCCGTTTCTATTTCATTTCCTCTTTGGTTTTGGCCCCGCCAGCCCGATAGCCAGAAGCCGGTCTGTAGCTGGGTCGGGCTTTCGCCTTAGGGGAGCCGGTTCAAAACTTAGGAATCGCGAGGGTCTTTTCGGGATAAGTAGAGCGGCAAAGATGCGGCGATGGTC
The DNA here is from genome assembly GCA_022496015.1 of Hordeum marinum. NCBI lineage: Eukaryota > Viridiplantae > Streptophyta > Magnoliopsida > Poales > Poaceae > Hordeum > Hordeum marinum. The sequence continues at coordinate 306,479,908 of CM039678.1, read as the reverse complement.
CGGCTGGGCCCCGAAGGGATCTCTCTTTGTTTCCACCTTTCGTGTGAGCCAAACCTTGCCACCCCGAGGCCCCGTCAGCCGGACAGCCGGAGGCCGGCTCTGTAGCTGGTAAGGGTGGGGAAGTTTGGCCGACTCACATTACTTAGCTGTTTTTCAAAGAGGCGCTTCTAGGCCCAGCTGGCTAGCCCTCGGGCCCGGGAGCCGGTGAGTGAGGAACACTTTTGAAAGAAACAAAACGGGGCGTGCCCCAGGAGCCGGCTTTGGGTGCCCATTGCATTCATAAGCCCAAAAGGACGGGGATACATACATACATTGATTTTCCTCAGCAGTAAAACGGGCGCAAGATTGATGCGTTCCATGGGCGCTCCGTCTCTTCACCGGAAGCGTCTCTTTTGCGCTTCTACGGCTTCTGGGCGTCTATCAGGTTGTACGCATTGTTGTATAGTGCCTTGCTAATGATGAACGGGACCTCCAATGGGGAGGATAGCTTGTGTTGTCCGGCGGTTCGCTGGACCCGTCTGAGGACCAGGTCCCCCTTGCGAAATGAGAGTGGACGGATCCGCTTGCTATGGTAGTGCTAGAGTTTCTGCTGGTAGATCGCCGTCCGACTCAAGGCCAGATCGTGACCTTCCTCGAGTAGATCGATGCCATCTTCTCTTGCCTCCTTAGCATCCCTCTCCGTGTATAGGGCGACCCGAGGCAAATCGAACTTGATGTCGGTGGGGATGATCGCCTCGGACCCATACACAAGGAAGTAGGGAGTGTAGCCAGTTGACCGGTACGGGGTGGTCCTGAGACTCCAAAGGATGGCCGACAGCTCATCGATCCAGCAGCTGGCCGACCTTACCAGCGGCGTCACGAGCCGTGGCTTGATGCCGGACATGATGAGGCCATTCGCCCTCTCGACCTAGCCGTTTGACTGTAGATGAGCGACGGAGGCCAGGTCGAGCCGGATTCCTTGCTTGGAGCTGAAACGCACGAGTGCGCCCTTGGCGAAGTTGGTGGCGTTGTCGGTGATGATGCTATGGGGAACGCCGTAGAGTACCATGATGTCGTCAATGAACCGGACGGCCGTGGGGTCGTCCAGCTTCTTGATTGGTCCCGCCTCGATCCACTTGGTGAATTTTTTGATGGCCACCAGTAAGTGTGTCATGCCGCCTCGAGCGGTCTTGAATGAGCCCAACATGTCCAACCCCCAAACGACGAAAGGCCACGAGAGGGGGGATGGTTTGGAGGGCCGTTGCCGACAGGTGGCTTTGCATGCTGAAGCGTTGGCAGCCCTCGCACTCGTCGACCAATTTCTTGGCCGCCTCGAGAGCCGTCGGCCAGAAGAAGCCGTGGCGGAAAGCCATGGCCACTAGGGTCCGGGAGGCGGCATGATGCCCGCACTCACCCTGGTGAATGTCGAGGAGGATCTTCAAACCCTTTTCTGGCTCGACGCATCGCTGGAAAATGCCAGTGGTGCTGCGGTGGACGAGCTCGTAGTTGATGATGCTGTAGGCTGTGGCTCGGCACTGGATTTGCCTAGCCAGAGCCTCGTCCTGAGGCAGTTCGCCCCACAGAAGGAATGCTAAGATGGGTTGGGCCCATAAGGGGGCCGCGACGGTGGCCGGCTCGGGAGTCCTCGGGACTGGTTGATCAGTCCCTGGGGCCGGTTCACCAGTCCCCGAGACCGGCTTGGGAGCACCCGAGGCTGGTTGGCTAGCCCCCGGGTTTGGCCCGCCGGCCCCCATGGCCGGCTGGTTGGTGATCATCATGACGGCCGTGCCGTCGGGGCTAGCCGCCTCGGGCGCTGCCGGCTCGTTGGTGGTGAAGTTGCCGGAGAGGCGGCCAGGGCCTTCGATGGGTCGGCGACACCTGCCGGTACGAAGATTGACTCCGATTCTAGGGAAGGCTTGATCGATGGCTTGAGCAGCCGTTCGAGGGAGACACCGGCTGGGATGGCCTGCCGGGTGGAGCCGATCTTCGTCAGCGCATCCGCCGCCTCGTTGTCCCCCCATGGGACATGATGAAACTCACAGCCCTTGAAGGAGCAGGTGAGCTGTTGTACGAGGAAGTGGTAGCTGGCCATGTTGGCGTCCCTGGTGTCCCATTCACCAGAGACTTGCTGCCCCATGAGGTCGGAGTCGCCGAAGCAGGGGATGCGCCTGATGCCGATCTCCTTGGCTAGCCGGAAGCCATGGACGATGGCCTCGTACTCAGCCATGTTGTTGGAGGCGGCGAAGTGGATCTGCAAGGCGTATTTGAGCTGATGACCTTTCGGGGAGGAGAGGACTATGCCGACACCCAAGCGGGTCCTCATTTTCGAGCCGTCGAAGTGCATGCGCCAATGCGTGGGGTCTGGGGGAGGCGGGACGAACTCCGTCTCCGCCCAATCGACGAGGAAATCTGCCAATGCCTACGATTTCACGGCGGTTCTTGGCTCATACCGGATCTCATAATCGGTGAGGGCGATGACCCACTTGGCGATCCGGTCGGTGGAGTCCCGGCCGCTCATGATCTCTCCAAGCGGGGCCGTGCTCACCACGGTAATGGTATGCTCTTGGAAGTATTGCTTGACCTTCTTGGTGGCGAAGTATATGCCATAGCACATATTTTGATAGTGGGGGTAGTTCTGCTTGGACGCAGAGAGGACCTCGCTGAGGTAGTGGATGGGTCATTGGACCGGCAGGGACTTGCCCTCCTCCGGCTGCTCAACCACCAGAATGACGCTGATGACACGGGTGGTCGCCACAATGTAGGCGAGCAGCGGTTCCTTCTCAGTCGGCGCGGCCAGGATGGGCATGTGGGTGAGAGCCTTCTTGAGGCCGTGGAAGGCCTCGTCTGCCTCGTCAGGCCAGTCGAAGGCGCCCGGTCTCTTGGTTTGACCTGGCTCGATCAGAGCCGTCTTGCGAAGGAGCCCGTAGAGGTGCAGGGCCTTCTCTCCCAACCGACTAATGAACTGGCTGAGTGAGGCAAGGCAGCGGGTGAACTTCTAGACGTCGTGGAGCCGGGTCGATTTCGGCATGCGCTCGATCATGCTGATCTTCTCAGGGTTCGCTTCGACGTTGCGGACGGACACGAAGAAACCCAAGAGTTGTCCGGCAGGGACGCCAAAGACACACTTCTCCGAGTTGAGCTTGATCTTGTACTTGCGTATGTTCGCGAAGGTCTCCCGAAGGTCATCGAGGAGGCTCAAGTGCTTCTTGGTTTTGATGACGATGTCATCGACGTAGACGTGGACATTCCTGCCTATCTGAGGTAGGAGGCACTTCTGCATGCATCGTTGGAAGGTGGCACCAACATACTTCAGGCCGAAGGACATGGTGATGTAGCAGTAGGCCCCGAAGGGCATGATGAAGGAGGTCGTGAGCCAGTCTTCTGGATCTAGCTTGATCTGGTGGTAGCCTGAGTAGGCGTGCATGAAGGACAGCAAGTCGCAGCCGCTGTGGAGTCGATGACTTGATTGATCCGCGACAGGACGAACGGGTCCTTGGGACATGCCTTGTTCAGGCTAGTGTAGTCGATGCACATGCGCCAGGTCTTGTTCTTCTTCAGTACCAGGACTGGGTTGGCCAACCACTCCGGGTGGAATACTTCCATGACGAACCCGGCTGCGAGGAGCCAGGCGATCTCTTCGCCTATAGTACGCTGCTTCTCCTCGGAGAAGTGGCATAGGGGTTGCTTGACCAGCTTGACGTCCGGCCGGACATGGAGTTTGTGCTCGGCGAACTTCCTCGGAACACCCGGCATGTCCTTGGGGGACAATGCAAAGATGTCCTGATTCTCACAGAGGAAGTCGATGAGCTCGCCTTCCTATTTGTTGTTGAGGCGGGAGATGATGGTGACACACTGAGCCGGGTTGGCCTGGTCGAGCAGGATTTGCTTGGTGTCTTTGGATGGCTGGAAGGAGGCCTCGCCGGTGGATTGCGAGGGTGGATCCAGCACGGCCGACTGACTGGCAGCAAGGGCCACGAGCCGGTCGAGCTACCTTTTCTCCTTGGCGATCTCTAGGGCCTTGTCCAGCCGGCTGCCATCTCGATCTCATTCGAGCGACATCTTGTAGTCGCCCTTGATGGTGATGATCCTCTTTTGGCCCGGAATCTTGAGCTTGAGGTAAGCATAATGGGGGACCGCCATGAAGCTGACAAGAGCCGGCCAGCCCAACAGCGCGTGGTAGGGGCTCGCGAGGTCCATGACCTTGAATAGCACTGGCTCGCAGCGGAAATGGCCGGGTTCGCCAAGGAGGACGTCGAGCATGATCTTGCCGACAGGGGAGCAGGACTTCCCAGGCACAATGCCATGGAAAACCGTCCGGCTCGCCTGTAGGTCTTCTATCTTCAGCCCTAGCTTATGCATCGTGTCGAGGTAGAGAATGTTGATGCTACTTCCGCCATCTATCAGAACCCGCGAGAAGTGGCAGGCTCGCTCCTTGGAGGCAATGGTGGGGTCGAGGACCAAGGCATAACTGCTGGGATTTGGCATCACGGCAGGGTGATCGGCCTGGCTCCAAGTGACCGGCTTCTCCGACCAGTGCATGAACTAGGGAGTTGCCAGCATGGTGGCATTCACCTCATGGTGGATCCGGTGCTGAGCATGTTTGCCCGTCTCTTCACTGGTGAAGACGACGTAGCAACCGTCCTGGTTGGGGAACTAGTCGATCAGACGACCGTCGTTCAAAGCCATTGCCCGCACTGGGGCGGCCGCTTGGGCTGGGGCCGGCGTGCGGGCTAGCGGCACGGGAGGAGCCGGAAGGCCGTCCCCCCAGGCCAATCGCTATGAGAAGCTGCACTGCCGGAGCGTGTGCGTACAGGGCTTGGCCCCTGAATGGTTCTTGCAGGGGAGATCAAGCATTTGCTCGAAGGTGAGCTTCGGCTGCGAGACAGCCTTGCCGGTGCGCTGGCGCTGGCCGGAAGGCTGGGCAGCCGGCTCCTGATCCTCGATGGTATTGACCTGCCGGCTCCCGTAGCGGGGATCCGGCTGGTCATTCTTGCGCTTGTTGTTCTGCGGCTGCCGGTTGTCGGTAGCCGGCCGGGTCATGGCCGGTGTTGTCGTTGCCTTGGCGGGCGGGGTCGTCTTGACCCGGATGGCCGAATTGGCCATGGCATTTTTGTCCGCCTTGGTCATGAGCTTGGCAAGCGTGGCCGGCACGAAGCACAGGAGCTTATGCTTGAGGGGGGTGCCGTCCCGACAGCCCTCGATGAAGTATTACACGGCTTGCACCTCGTGCACCCCGTCACAGGAGTTGCGGAGCTCGGTCCACCGGGTGAGGTAGTCGCAGAAGGATTCGTCCGGCCCCTGAGCGCACATGGCGAGTTCATGGGGACGGCATGGCCGCTTTTAGGTGTCGGTGAAGTTGCGAACGAAGGCCTCCTCGAAGTCCGTCCAGGTGTTGATGCTGCCGGCTGCCAAGCTGTTGAGCCAGGTGCGGGCCGAGCCGATCAGCATACGGGGGCGTAGTGAACGGCTACGCGCTTATTCCCCCTGGCGATGCCCACCGCGGTGGTGTAGTCGATCAGCCAGTCTTCGGGTTTGGTGGCCCTGTTGTATTTCGGGGTGTCCCTAGGGAGCATGAAGGCAGTTGGGAATGGCTCGGTGCGAATCCGGGGGCCAAAGCAGGCCGGACCAATCGATCCCTCCTCCTCGAGGAGGGCAGATTGCGCGAGTTTGTTGATGCAGTTGCAGGCATCATTCTCGCTGCAGGAGACGCGTGGTCCGAGCCGAGCCGAGAGTTCGGGGTGGACGGTGCATGGCGCCGACTGCCGCGACTCATGCCGCAGAGGCTGCGTGTGCCCCTGGCTGCGCTGGCTGCCGGATGCGAATGCTTCGTGGTGGCGGCCGATCCGAGGCGTCTCATTGGTGTGCCGGCTGCTTACAGCCAGCTGCTCACTCCCCGGCGTCTGAGAGGGCCAGGGGTTGTTCCCTTCGGCCCAGCGGCCAGAGACGTGAGGGGAGCAGGAGTACTGGGCCGCCTGGTGGCCGACAGTTCACGTGCCCTCGCGCTCGGGCCGGGGGCCTTCAGTGGCGGTGCCGCCTGTCGCGAGCAGAAGCTACTATGCATGAGCATCATCGATGAGCTCCTTGATGTGGTGCTCGTGGGCGGCATTCTCTTTGCCCTCCAAGGTGGCCAATTCCTCGTAGGCCACCTTGAGAGCCCGCAAGTTAGCCACAGGGGTGTCATAGACGGGCATTTTGCCACCGAGGATTTTGGTAACCACGCGGCCGCGGTGGCACATAGCCCCACGCCGGCTGGGCTCGGTGCCAGCCGGGGTGAGTCCGTAGGCGGAAGCATACTCCCGCTGTGCCGCCTCCATGCGGCGCCACATGGCAGCGAGGGCGGTGGCATCCTCGAACAGGATGCGGCGAGCTACCTCAAGATCAGCCGCGGCGGTGTCGGGGTTCGTCGTCGGGGCGATCGGAGTGTTCAAGCCCCGGAGGGCCGCACCGAGCGGGTCGGACGGGCCGACGCGGGCGGCAGCAGCGGTTGCCACGACCCGCGCCCGTCCGGATGCGGTGGAGGAAGTGATGGCCATCACCCCCATGCGATCATGGGACCCACTGGGCGGAGCCGCAGCGAGTGCGCCCATTGCTGTGGGCGGACCAACGCAAACGAGCAACCCTGCGGGGTACTCGTTAGCGGCCGAAGCCTCAGCAAGGTTGAGCCTGCCGGAGCGCTCGGTGAGCGCGTCGATGTCGGTCGTGAGGCCGATGGAGTTGCCCGCAGGACGTGCCGGGGCAAGCCCCACAAGCTCCCCACGGTTTCGCCGAGATGAGCGGCGGCGGCGGGGAATGGTGAGGGGTTCCACCCGAAGCATGAATCCGGCCGGCGCCGCGTATGGCCCCATGGTGGGCGCCAGTTGTCGTCGTTTTCTCACGACAGATGCCATGGGGTGGTTTATCGTAAGTGGTTGGGGCCGGAGGACGCCGACGGGCTCCGAGTGCGAGATTGGGCACAAGCCGTGGTGACACACGATGTACCTAGGTTCAGGACCCTCCGTGGGAGGTAACACCCCTAGTCCTGCTTGGTCTAGTTGGATGGATGCGTATATGTACAAGGATGTTCCTGGAGCTGTATCTAGAGGAGGAAGAAGGAGTAGCCGGCTCGTCTTCCTCTGCCACTAGAGAAGGGAATGAGAGTTCCGTGGGTGTGTGTGAGCGACCCTCCGTCCGTCCCCGTTGCATGGGGGGATCGGGGGGGGGGGGGGTTATAGGCCAACCCCCTGGCTCTTACAATATTCCATAAGTACAAAGGTGGGGGGACCCGCTGGCAGCCTCTCCGGCTGGCCAGGGGGTCCCGCCACTCATGGCATCTCATCGCAAGCGGGGCCCGTTGGCCGAGCGGTCCCATATCCCGTTAGGGCCTGCCAGCCGGCTTTGCGATTGGCCCTCACCCACCTGCCGCGGCACGGGCCGCCCGGGGGGTGTCGTCTAGCACTAGTCGGCCGAAGTCTTCGGTACGACCGGCGGTACTATAGCCACGCCGGTGCAGGTAATCGAGTGGCGAGGGCGTGCCGGCACTATTCGCCCGCTCGGTCGCGCTCACCAAGTTCAGAGGTCGGGACGGTCGGACTGTAGCCACACACGATAGTGCGTAAGCAGCCACTGTAGCCACAGGGCCGCCCGTCGTGCCGGTCACGTCGCATCGTCGTACATGCGCGCAGAGGGACGGGACGGGGCATGTCCATCCCGATGTCAATGGAAGAGCCGGCATGTGGGTAGCCGTCCATGCCCAGCCGGCCGAGGGCCCAACCGGCTCCTTGACCAGCCGGCCGGGGCGCCTGCCAACACTAGGTTGCGTTGGACGTCCTCCAGCCGGCCGCGTAGTTTTTCTTTGAAGCGAAAGGGGGAAGACCCCGTTTCTTTGGCCTACCTAGGGGTATAAACCCAGGCATTGTCTCTTGTGTGTTGGGACTAACCCATGTAGGTGAGAAGAGCAAGAAACAACAAGGATGCTCCCAACTCATGGTGATCTTCATCAACTTTGAGCATCCATCACTACCTCACCTACATGAAGTCTTCATCGACAAAACCCAAGGTTAGTTTATCCCTCTCAAGGGGGGATGTCACATCAAGGGGGAGCTTTACTCTATGACTTGAGTCAAAGCATATCATATCATGTGACAACATTAACAAACTTTGTGTAAAAGTCGTAATCCCACTCGTGCTTAAACGATGAGTATGACCTATGATCAAGTATTCTTACTTGGCTCCTAAGTCTATATATGCATATATAGATGACTATGTCATCGCCAAAAGGGCTTGATAGATGCTAGTATGTATGTGCATGTTTGCCATGATTTCAATTGATATCTTATTGTGTGAGCATGTTGGTCTGCATTTCTTTATCCACTCGAGGCCATCCAATTGTTGCTATTTGTACTTTGATTTTCTTTTTGCCAATTGGATGGACAAGAGTGCCTAGGACCCCTCTTTGGCTATCAATGCTTTCTCGTCTCATATTCTATTCTTGCTGCATCACAAAACTTGAACAAGTACTTCTCGATCTCTTTGTGTGAGGAGCACTTGAAGTTCTGTATCGACAAGGACTGGCCACTAAAACCTCCCAAGTGCATCTCGATGGAACCAACAAAACAACCTTGGTCTCACCGATGCCTAGGGTTGATCTGGTTTTCCAATCTCGGTAACATCGATTCCATCTTGTCGGCTTCATCGAGTTTTGCTGTCAGCTGACAGTTGAGGAACTCGGTGACAAAGATAATTTTGAACCAGTGTCACTGACAGCAATGGGTACTTAATGTGCCGGACCCGACTTTTGAAATCACTTCTTCAAACGACCATTCCTTCAAACCCTAGCTGTCGTTCGTGGACCCCTGGTCATCTCCATTGTCTTCCCGAGCACCTCCACCATTGGAAGTCGCCACCGTTGATGGAATCCTCACTGCGGTCGTAGCTGTAGGGGACTCGCCACCAAGTTAGGGTACGAATCCGACCCTTGTGTGCCCCTCTTTCCAACTCATGTGCATTAGGATCGTTCCATCTATAAGCCATAGTTTGAGATCATTCTATCCTCAAAGATTTTCTGTTAGAATAGGGAACGACAAATTTTTAGGATTTTGCTATCCGCAATCTGAATCTCGGTGACACCAAAGCGCAAGAATCAGTTGTACCGATTCAGTTTTTAGGTCTATTGAGGACAGTCTCGGTGAAACCGAGCAGCCATTTTTGATGAAACCGAAGTGGGTGCCAAGTTTCTATAAAGCAGGCTATGATTCTTGGTGGATTCAAAAATTGTGACTCGGTTGTACCAATATTCCCTTTGCCGAAAGCAAACCTTAAGAATTCCAAGTTCAAATTTGACAAAATCTGTGCATTTTGTGATGCTCATCCTATCTGCTCTTCTATGCTCTTTTCATAGAGTGAGAGATGTCAAACTCTGTAGACAGCCAGAATGACCTTAGAGAGCCCAGTGTTGATGTAGATCCAGGCACTAGTCCTGATGGTAGCTCATCATCATATGATGATGTTCCCAGCTCTCCAGACGTTCCCAAGGAAGCAACTAGAGAAAGAAGGAACTCAACTCAGATGAAGAAGATTCTGACTTTGTGCCTAAAGAGATTCCTACCAAGGCAAAGCAGGACAAGGCTTAGAAAAGTGCCAACAAGCCTACCAATGAGGCTACCTCATCTAGAAAGGTAGTCAGGAAGGAATATGCCAGCTCAGGGGCTGTGAAAGCACATGAGAGTGCTAGGGCTTCCATGTCTTTTGAGCCCCAAGTAAATCCATGTCCAAGAAGGCTGGAGAGAAGAAAAGCAGGAAGAGAATCATACATGTCGTGAGAAGACCAAGCTCAATATATGAAGACCCAGCTGAGGCTGAGGCTGAGGAAGATGAAGAGCCAACTCCCAAGGCTCCTCCTAAAAAGAAGAAGCTAGTTACTGATGCTATGCCAAGGCAAGCTCCATCCAAGAGCAATCCATCTGCACCCAAGAAACCCAAGAGATTTTCCAGAGAGATTCTAGCTGCTGACAAGAACAAGGGTTCTACCTCCAGAGATGCTGAGGAGAAACCAATGCCAGTGTTGATGAAGCTGAGGCCATACCTTACAGAGAATAATACCAGCCATCTGCTTCCTGAGGACATGAAGAAGTGGAAGGACTCAGGATTGAGAGAGTGGGGAGCCATTGATCCATATTCTCAGAGGAGAAACACAGCTGTAGACTACATGTTCTACACCAAGGAACAACAAGACTTCTATGAAACTGTTCTGCTTGACAAGAGCCCTGCAGTGAGTGATATGAGGTATGTTTACTGGAAGTACATCAATTCTACTCCACTGCTCATTTTTATGGAGATGGTAGGATTGTATGGATTACACAAGGAACCAGATATGAGTCCCCTATTGAAGAGTGGGCTGCCATCTTAGGAGCCCCACAGGTGCACGAAGGTGACCTAGATGTGTACTTTGAGCCCAAGGCAGGCCACAATGCCATGGACAACATGTACAAGGAGATCCCTGCTGCAAACCTGCCATCACATAAGCTTGGATCCATCCACTTCCTCCAGGCTAGTCTACGCACCACTAACACCATCTTGAGGCACACCTTGTTGCCTAAGTCTGGAGATGAGAAAATGAAGTTATTCTATCGACATGCTGCTCTGTGGGGACCCCGACTCATAAATCGTGATCACCAAATGCACATGTACAGTGATCCCAGAGATCAATACTCACTGAACACACAGAGGCTAGATAACGAGAGTCTTACATCCTTACATACTGTCTTACACAAATAAAGGCCAGCTAGGCCAAGTCTTACATAGATAGGGCCACAAGGGCCAAACACTTAAGCATAACAAACAGTGGAAATCTTGGTCGAAAGCGTGAACCCATGCCATTTGCCTTAAACTTAGAGGCATTCTGACTGGGAAGCATCCTAGTTTGCATGGTCGTCACCAACGAAGTCTTCATTATATTCCTGTTCTTCCATGCATGGCCACTTCAATAACCAGTGGCAAGCCAATGAGTACTTTGATGTACTCGCAAACAACCCATGTTGGAACAAGGAAATAACAATGCATGATATAACACTAAATAGGTATTTTGTAGAAAGCTAATTTTGAATGCAATGACATGATCAAGTAACTATGTAAGAATGCATCAACAGTTGGCCGATATCCATATGAACAAGTTACATATATCATCATAAACATGGGGTTGAACATCTCATGTTCAGAATGTTAAGTCATGTGACTTATCTCAAGTATCATCTCTGTGTCACCCATACAAACACCAAGTTTTGAGGAAACATCTGGACGTCGTTTAAGAAGGACCCCCAATTTTCCATGACCGTGGACACAACTATTCAAATAGTTTTACACTACAAAGGTTGCACGCTTTACGCACACGACTCGGGGAACTTCCGTGTCAACCACGACTCGCGGTATATTTCATACCCGAGGTAAGCACCCGAACAATGCCTTTCCCCTAGCCAGTGTAAACAAAGATTCCACTCGTTGGTGCCATCCCTCATGATATACATCTCACATATCATCCATGAGGACATGCAACGGTGAGCCCGGTGCCTGTGAAGACAGCGCATGATCGACCATTCCGGTACGACCCCGTATCAAGAGTGACCACTTCACTCCCTCTACTAGTAGTGCGGGATCTATGCTAGTACCCTCCAAGGTAGTCGACAAAGCTCTATCCCATAAGGGGTATCGTGGTTGTGCATCTAAGGTTGGGGCGGTCAGCAGACCTTAAATCTAATCCGTTTCCGAAAACACACACAAGCTCACTTTCTCTGGTACACCACTTCTTTCTCAAGTGGTTATCCAACTCAATCATCATCTCCCTCGGGCATTAGTGGCACCCAATGGGGTTTTCAAAAAGTCTTTGAAATCATTACTTTGTTTCAATCACCATGCATATTCCTGATCCCACTTGCGTAGCATCTACTAGTATCCTATCTACTCCCACCCGCACAACCCTCATAAGGAGGTAGGGTCATGCACGATGCAAGTATCAATGATAAAAGTATTAGAGGCATACCACCGAAGGGGGGGGGGGTACCTCATGAACATGATCAATTCATCAAAACATCAAGTGCTATATGACATGCATGAAAAGTTTCTTAATATGGTCAAACGACTGCTTGCCTGGCTCGACAAAGTCTTCGGGTCCAACTCCCTCGTCAACAATGCAATCTATCGTCAGGATAAATAACTATAATAATAAGCATCGCACAAAAACAGTGCACAAAAGCTACTTCTAAAATGCTACCCTACTCTGATAAATACTACAAACTATTCTACAAATATTTTTCCAATATTTTGGTAGGAAAAAGGTTTTGTAAACTATTTAAAATAGAGGCCGAAAATGCCTAAAAGTGGTTTTAAAATAAAATAGTAGATAAAAGATTTTTTTAACAAATTATACAAATGGCACTATTAGATTCTACACAATATTTCAAGATTTATAGAAGGCTTGTACATGTAGGCATGCGCAATCTAGATAAGCTTATCAAGGCCGATCATATTCTTGGTGTTAAATATGTTATGTTTGACAAAGACAGACTTTGTAGTGCTTGTCAAGCAGGAAATCAAGTAGGTGGAAGTCATTCGGCCAGGAACATCATGACCACTAGGAGACCACTCAAGTTACTTCATATGGATCTCTTTGGTCCCAATGCTTACAAGATTCTCACTGGAAACTCTTATGGTCTAGTCATAGTTGATGATTTTTTCAACTTTACTTGGGTATTCTTTCTTGATGATAAGTCATAGGTACAAAAGATCTTCAAGAACTTCGCACGCAAAGCGCAATCAGTTTGAAGTGGAGATCAATAAGGTTTGAAGCGATAACGGATCAGAGTTCAAGAACACCCATGTGGATACCTTTCTTTACGAAGAGGGTATTTCACATGAGTTCTCGGCTATGTACACGCCTCAACAAAATGGAGTCATCGAGAGAAAGAACCATGGAAACAAGAAACCACGATGCTTGATGAATACAAGACACCACGACAAGAATGATGCTTCACGAATACAAGATACCACGACACTTTTGGACAGAAGCCATGGAAACAACATGTCATGCCACAAATCGACTATACTTGCACAAGCTTCTCGGCAAAACGGCATACGAGCTTCTCACCGGTAACAAACCCCAAGTTCGATACTTTCGGGTATTCGGCTCCAAGTGTTACGTTCTTGATAAGCATCACCATGCTAAATTTGCTCCTAAATCTCATGAAGGTTTTCTACTTGGTTACGGATCAAACTCTCACACGTACCGTGTCTATAGCAACTTCACTCAAAAAGTTGAAGAGACGTTAGATGTGAAGTTTGATGAATCTAACGGTTCACAAGTCGAACAATTGTCACATGCTGTAGGTGATAAATATCCTTCGGAAGCTATCCGAGACTTGCCCATCGCCAAGATTCGTCCCATGGAGGTGAAGGAAAGTACTTCATCAACCCAAGTGGAAGCTCCTACTTCGGATCAAGGCTACCGACGGTACGACATGGAAGCATCCACAAGTGGTACACAACAAGATGAAGAGGAGGAGGAAGTACATCAGGAATATCCACCACAACCTCCTTCACCACCACCTCAAGGAGATCACCACGTCGACAACCTTGGAGATGAAGGAGATGATGAAGAAGAAGAAGCTCCACCAAAAAACAAGCCAAAGCTACCCCGAGTTCGAGCACAAGTGACCAAGAACCATCCCCTAAACCAAATCTTTGGTGACATACAAATAGGGAGGATAACTCGCTCTAAAACTCGCATGGCTAACTTTTGTGAGCATTATTCTTTCATCTCTAGTATTGAACGTTTGAACGTTGAACAAGCTCTTGAAGATGTGGATTGGATGAATGCTATGCATGAAGAGCTTCACAACTTCGAGAGGAACGAAGTGTGGACACTTATGGAAAAGCCCAAGAACGAGGAAAACATTATCGGCATGAAATGGGTATTACGTAACAAGCAAGATGAAGACGGTCAAGTCATTCACAACAAGGCTCGCCTCATAGCTCAAGGATATACGCAAGTCGAAGGTACGGACTACGGTGAAACTTATGCACCAGTTCCGATATTAGAAGCCATTCAAATTCTTCTTGCTTATGCTAATCACCATGATATCACGCTTTATCAAATGGATATTAAAAGTGCATTTTTAAATGGTGATATAGAATAAGAAGTCTTTGTTAAGCAACCGCCTGGTTTTGTAAATCCTAAGAAACCTCACCACGTTTACAAGCTTCGCAAAGGTTTATATGGTCTCAAGAAAGCTCCTCGTGCTTGCTACAAATGCCTAACAAAATTTCTCTATGAGAAAGGATTTGAAATTGGTAAAATTGACGCAACCTTATTCACAAACATAGTTAATGGTGAATTATTTTTGTGCCAAATTTATGTGGATGCTATTATTTTTGGATTTATTAACCCAAAATTTAGTGAGAAGTTTGGAAGGTTGATGTCAGAGATGTAGAGATGTCTATGATGTGTGAGCTGAAATACTTTCTTGGTCTACAAATCAAGCAAACGAGTTAAGGTACATTCATTACTCAAACCAAGTACACCAAGGACTTGATAAATAAGTTCAACATTCAAGAGTGCAAAGGTATGAAAACCCCTATGCCCACTTGCACACACGATGATCTCACTAAGGAGGGTGAACTGGTTGATCAAAAGGTTTATCGATCAATGATTGGTTCATTGCCTTATCTATGTGCCTCCCGTCCTGATATTATGCTTAATGTTTGCATGTGTGATAGATATCAAGCTACACCCAAAGAATGTCATCTTAAGGATGTGAAACGCATTGTGAGATACTTGATACATACACCAAACATTGGCATTTGGTATCCCAAGGGATCTTATTTTAATCTTGTTGGCTACTCCAACTCGGACTATGCCGGTGACAAGGTTGATAGAAAATCTACCTTGGGTACATGTCAATTTCTTGGTAGACCTCTCGTGTCTTGGTCGTCCAAGAAACAAAACTCAGTATCTCTATCTATTGCCAAAGCTGAATATATTGTTGCTGGATCATGCTGTGCGCAATTATTATGGATGACACAAACGCTTAAAGATTATGGAATCAATGTTAAAAATGTGCCATTACTTTGTGACAATGAAAGTGCTATTAAGATTGATCATAATCCCGTGCAACACTCTTGAACCAAGCATATTAAATTTAGGCATCATTTCATTTGTGATCATGTTGCCAAAGGAGATATTAATCTTAAGCATGTCCGAACTAACAAGCAATTGGCTGATATCTTTACTAAGACACTTGATGAAAAAGTGTTCTGTCATTTAAGGAGTGAGTTGAACATCATTGATGCTTCAAACTTGAGCTAATCTCACTTGGATGCTTGCAAGGGGATGAGCTTTATTGTCCATTCCATGCTAGTACCTTGAATATCATATCTTGGAATTCTATGCTCCCTTGTCTTGCATCTAACCCTTTTGTAGGTACTTGGAAGAACAACACTCCAGAATATTGCCAACAACTCATATCTTATGCAATCTTGTAATTACCAAGTATCCACAATCTTGCCTTGATGTTGAGAGGAAGAAGACATCAAAAACATATCCTTGACACATATTTCACAATTGGTATCAACTCAATTGGTATATTGTCACATCGATATATCATATTCTTCCTTGCGTGACTAACCCATGTAGGTGAAAAGTAAACGAAAACAACAAGGACAACACCCAACTCAAGATGATCTTCATAAACTTTGAGCATCCTCATCAAGTTCACCTACAAGCTTCGTCAAAGACATCACTCAAAGGTATGTACTCATATCCTTGATATAGCTTTACTCCAAGTCATGAGATAACGCAACTCAAGAGATATGAAGACATTAAAATGCTTAATCAAAAAATGGTAACCCCATTTTGAGCTTAACAATGAGTATGACCTATGATCAAGTTTTCTTTCTTGGCTCCTAAGTCAATATAGGTGACATTGTTATCGCTCATCATCTAGTTAAGAATCTTGTTTGGTTCATTCTCTATTGCACAATTTCTTGGAACCATTCAAATCTTTACTAGTTGATACCTATCTGTATATTATCTGCAATTGGTATCTCTTTATTTGCAAATCATTTTTTCTTCCCTCGTTGATTTTGATTTACAAATTTTTCTTTGGTACAAATTTTCACATTTGCCAAGTTTTTGTTTTATGCCTCGAAGCCTCCGATTCAAGTGACGCGGTTCTACCAATTCAAGAGATAAGCTACACAACATCATATCAATATCACCGACCAATTCGACTCGCATCCACCGACTTTCTATCATGATTCCGTCTGTGTTTGATGCTGTAAATATTTGTGTTACTTTTGTATTGTCTCAATCCTTTGATGATCCCTTCATAAAAAGAGGAGGAGAGATACATTCAAGGATCCCTAACTCAAAGGAGGAGAAGTTCCACAAATTCTCAGTTTATCCCATAGGAGAAAAAATACCTTCAATGAGTACCTCATTTTTTTCTTCTATAAGTCCTACATTCATCGACCCTTGTTCTCAAGTGTAGCGACCCGACCTGAAATGGTCGAATCTCCGATGTTTCCATACCATCCCAAGATCATGCTGGTTCCGAATCCTACCGTTCTTCTACATCTCGTAGCAACTGACCTACCGAAGTCACCACTCGGGTCAACCAAGCCAGATACCATATTGACTTGCGGTTGCACACGTAAGCTTTCTGGCCTTGAAGTATACATCCATCTCTTTGAGCCTGGGTGGCATTCCTTTGGGATGATCACAGGTAGATACCAGGATTCTCGGGCATAACCATGATAGATATCAGGCTGCCATATGCATGTCCAATACACCCAGAGGTATGTTGAAAACTTGAAGTTTTGAAGTCTTGATCATCATGTAGGTCTTGTAATAATTTATCTCACAACTCTCATGAATCACACAACCAACCCTGTCTACTAATAGCATAGCAAAAATAAATCAACGTTTCCCGGGGCCAAGGTGACAAGGATTTGAGGGGTGCCAACCACATGCTACTACTCAAGTAACCAAGTTTCCAAGTATGTACTTTGCAAAGGGTGGAGATGGTAGAACTAATGCAATAAAAACCTGGGAAGAAAACATGAATAATGTAACTTGCCTTGCTGACGATCTTCGTACTCAAGTGACTCTCAATAGCAAGCCTCGCACTCTGGATGATCTAACGAATCAATCAAAGCACACAATAAGCATAACCATATCACAACTTACAACAACAACAAGGTGAAGTAATAATGCTAGAACAACTAGTAGCACAAACAAAGAAAAGAGACAAAAACAAAACAAATGTCTTTCAAAGTTTAAGGCAAAGCTTTTACTAAAATAACACAAGATAAGAATTGTTTTTAGCAACTAACAAAGAGACAATACAAAAGAAATACTAACATTTTATTATAAAACAGGAAGTATTTGACCATAAAACTTTTGTGCAAAAAGAAATAATACAAAACCTTGTATAAAACACTACATGTGGTGAAACAAGGTTTACCTATTAAAATAGAGCTCAAAAGAAAAATAAATTATTTTTATTAACAAAAAGTAAATCACCTAATGCTAAACAACAGAAACAAAATGAACTAAAACAAAAACATAAAATAAAATACAATAAAAACAAACTAAAATAAAAACAATTCAAATAAATCTGAAAAGAACTAAAGAGAATCTGTTTTGCTAAAAACCCTAGTCTAAAATAACCTAAATTTTCTCAAACAGAACAGGGTGATAAATCAACCTAGTACAAAGCAGTGGCGAAAACAATCACTCAAAAACAAGTTTTTAAACTCACGTTATTCAAATTTTAGTGATTTGAGCAAATTTAACAGAATTCATATTTAAAAGTTCCAAATTTGAAAACTAAAACTAGAAGAAACTACATGAAACTTGTGACATGGTGCAAAAAGAATCAATCGAAAACTCTAAATATCCTAAAAGATATAGAAAAAATAAAAACATAAACTATTCTGTTTTCTAAAACAGAAACAAAAAGCAAATAGAAACCTAATCTACGAAAAGGTGACGTGGCAGTGTGTGAGTGGCCGTGGTCGTGCGCTGTGGTTGCTACTAACGAACGATCGCAAAATAAAAAAAAATCGGCTAAAAGATAAACCGGATGATTTAATTAAAAAAACCGAAAGGTACATCTAATCAGGGTCATTGATTTCAGATCTGACGGATGATGAGGGGGTGGGGTGCTCACAGCGGCGGGTGGCGGCGTTCCGGTGAGCTCGACGGCGGCGGCGGCGGCGGCGGCTCTCTGGTCGTCGGGGATGCGTCTCCTATGGTCGGGGAGGTCGGCTGAGGGGTCCAGTCGATGACGGGGGTCCTCCAACAATGGTTGGTGGCGACAGCGAGGCGAGAGGGCATCGGAAGCGAGCGCTACGAGCTCGGGAGGTTTTGGTGGAGGAGCAGAGCTCCGGCGTTGTCGTGGGGCAACATTCTGTCGAGGGAGGCTCGGGGTTTCGGGTTTCGGGGGGAAACGGGGTGCGAGCGAGCTTCGGCTTTTATAGGCGGGGTCAGGAGCTCGGGAAAGGAAGGGGATTGATGGATCCGTCGCGGATCCGATCGGATCGCCGGCGAGGGAAAGAGGAGGGAGGGTAGGAAGGTGGTGACCGACGGGGTTCGGGAACGGGAGGTGGGTCCCGTGGCCAGAGAGAGAAGAGAGGTGGGCGACGCGGTTGGTGGCCAATCCGAAGGCGATTCGGATCTGGCGTGGGTGGCGGTGGGCCGATTCGGTTTCCAAACACGTGTGACAAATTTTCTTTTTTATCAACTTTTTCCTAATAAATTAAAACAGGAAGTAAAAAGTGAGAAAGGAAAATAAATATAAGCTAAAGTACAGAAGTTTTATATACAAAAATTATCAGGAAATAAAATGCAATAAAATGAACATTTTTCCACGGCCAGAATAAATAGTTGCAAAAAAATATTTTTCATAAAATGCCTAAATTGAATTTAATTCCTTTTGCAAATAATTTTCAAATAACCCCCTGGGTTTTATGGTTTGAATACTTCACAAAAATACCCCTTGTGTGGAGTGCCATGTTCCTCCTCTCATAATTGAAATATTTCAGGGATTTGCAGATAAGTTGAAGAGGCAAAACAAAAGGAATAGAAGTGATTTTCAGAATCTCAACAGAAGCTCCAACATTTCATTTCACTCACATACTTAATTTCAAACAATATGATGATGATGCATAGCTATATTTCATAACATTCTGAAATGAAATTTTGGGATGTTACAAACCTACCCACCTTAAGATGAATCTCGCCCTCGAGATTTGGGTTGGCTAGAAAATAGGTTCGGGTGGTCTCGACGAAGATCTTCTTCTCGCTCCCAGGTAGCTTCTTCCTCGATGTGATGACTCCGCAGAACCTTACAAAACTTGATGGTCTTGCTTCGGGTAACTCTGTTGGCTGTCTCGAGGATTTGAACGGGCTTCTCCTCGTAAGTCAGATCACTGTCAAGCTGTATGGCCTCTAGAGGCACTGTGTCTCTTAAAGGAATATCAGCCATCTCAGCATGGCATTTCTTCAGCTGGGAAACATGGAAAACATCATGAACTCCGGACAATCCTTCCAGCAATTCCATCTTGTATGCAACTTCGGCTCTACGTTCAAGAATTTTGTAGGGGCCTATGAATCTGGGTGCTAACTTTCCTTTAACACCAAACCTCTTGATTCCTCAAAGTGGGGACACACCGAGGTATGCTCGGTCTCCCACTTCGTATGTCACATCCTTGCGTTTGCTATCAGCATAGCTCTTTTGCCTAGACTGGGCTATCTTGAGTCGGTCACGAATCAGCTTGACCTTCTCCTCAAAATCTCGGATGAGATCGGGACCAAAAAGTTTTCAGTCCCCAACACCATCCCACATCAATGGTGTTCTGCACCTCCTTTCGTATAAATCTTCGAAAGGGGCCATCTTTAGACTGGTCTGATAACTGTTGTTGTACGAGAACTCTACATAAGGTAAATTGTCATCCCAAGTAGACACATAGTCTAGTGCACAAGCTCTCAACATGTCCTCCAGAATCTAGTTGACTCTCTTAGTTTGTTCATCTGTCTACGGATGAAAAGTTGTACAGAACTCCAGCCTCGTACCCAAAGTTTCATGTAACTGATGCCAAAACTTTGAGGTAAATTGTGTTCCTCTATCTGACACGATACTCCTCGGAACTCCATGCAGACACATGATCCTGGTAATATATATCTTGGCTAACTTAGCGCTGGTATAGGTGGTCTTCACTAGAATGAAATGACCCACCTTGGTCAAGCGATCGACCACTACCCATATGGAATCATAACCTGAACGGGTCCTAGGTAATCCTATAACGAAGTCCATACCAAGCTTCTCCCATTTCCACTTGGGTATCGGCAAAGGTTGGAGTAATCCTACTAGTTTTTGATGTTCTGCCTTTACTCGCTGACAAACATCACATACTATAACATGCTCGGCAATATCCTTCTTCATACCTGTCCACCAGAAACTTTCCTTCAAATCCAAATACATCTTGGTGTTTCCTAGGTGTATCGAGTATGATGAATTGTGGGCTTCTTGAAGTATCAACTTTCTGAGCTCTGGGTCATTGGGCACATAGATACGACCCTCAAACCATAGAGTTACTTGTTCATCCTCACAAAAGCCTTTAGCTTTCCCATCCTTCATTCTCTGCTTAATCTCAGCTATCTCCTTGATCGACTTCTGGGCTTCACGAATTCTTTCGGTCAAAGTGGACTGGATCACTAGTGTGGCAAAATATCCTCTTGGAACTATCTCTAGCCTGAGCTCTCTGAGATCGTCGACTAACTCCTGGGGTAATCCTCCCGCTATGAGTGTGTTCACATAACTCTTCCGACTCAAGGCATCTGCTACAACATTTGCCTTCCCTGGATGATAATGCAATCTCATGTCGTAGTCCTTGATTAACTCTAGCCATCTCCTCTGTCTGAGGTTCAACTCCTTCTGCATGAAGATATACTTCAGGCTCTTATGATCAGTGTAAATATCACAAAAATTTCCGATAAGGAAATGTCTCCAGGTCTTGAGTGCGTGCACTACGGCTGCTAACTCCAAGTCATGGGTGGCATAGTTCAACTAATGAGGTCGTAGCTGTCTAGATGCATAGGCTAAAACTTTTCCCTGTAGCATGAGTACTCCTCCAAGTCCTTGACATGAAGCATCACAATAAACCTGGAAGTCCTTCTGAATATTGGGCAAAATCAACACTGGGGTTGTGACCAAACATTTCTTCAACTCCTGGAAACTGGCTTCACATTCCTCAGTACAAATATGATTAGACCCTTTCTTCAATAACTCCGTCATGGGCTTGGCAATATTTGAGAAATTCTCAATAAACCTCCGGTAATATCCAGCAAGTCCGAGAAAACTGCGGATCTCCTTAACTGAGGTGGGTGACTTCCACTCGGTGACTGCTTCAACCTTAGCGGGGTCCACTGCTATTCCATCTCCAGAAATAATGTATCCAAGGAATCTGACTTCCGTCAGCCAAAATTCACATTTGCTAAACTTGGCATATAATTGATGCTCTCTGAGCTTCTCCAGAACTAAACGCAAGTGTTCCTTGTGTTCTTCCTCGCTCTTGGATAAAATCTATCTATCATCGATGAACACCACGACAAACTTATCGAGATATTCCATAAATACCTTGTTCATCATACTCATAAAATAGGCAGGAGCATTAGTCAAACCAAAATACATGACTATATACTCATATCAGCCATACCTTGTGGTGAAGGCTGTTTTGGGTATATCCTGTTCACGAATTTTCAACTGGTGATACCTTGATCGAAGATCGATCTTGGAGAACACTTTGGCTCCCACTAGCTGATCAAACAAGTCATTAATCATCAGCAGAGGGTACTTGTTCTTGATAGTCACCTCGTTCAATACACGATTATTGACTACCATCCTCAAGGTTCTATCCTTCTTCTCCACCAAAAGAACTGGGGCTCCCTAAGGTGAAGAACTTAGGCAAATATACCCTTTGTCCAATAACTCCTTAATCCTCTTCTTGATTTCTCCTAAATCATTTGCGGGCATCCAATAGGGTCTCTTAGAAATTGGGGTTGTTCCTGGCAATAACTCAATCAGGAACTCAATCTCTCTATCTGGTGGCATCCCTGGCAATTCCTCCGGGAATACAGCTGGATGTCTTGTACAACGGGCACTTCCTCCTAAACAACTCTTGTGAGGGAACTCACCCGAGTACTCTTCGGTGTGCGTCGGGGTACATACTTAATCCTCTTGTGTTCTATAGTGGTGAGCAAAATAGACTTGCTGGGGCAATCAAAGTTTCCTTCATACTTGGTCATCCAATCCATGCCTAGGATCACATCCAATCTCGGGGACTCTAAGATGACGATGTCGGTGGGAAAAGCATGGTTTCCAATATTGAGGTTCAATGCATGGCATCCTATCCATGCCATCATCATGCCTCCTGGGGAACTAACCTTAATGGGCCGAGAACGGGTTCTGGTGGGCAAACCATACTTTTCCACAACTACCCTTGATATGAATGAATGAGTTGCACCAGAATCAAAAAGTACCATTACTGAACGTGAATGCAATAAAAACTTACCAACCATAGTCTCGGGCTGATCATAGGCTTCCTCCACATCAATGTGGTTCACCTGAGCACGGGGAAAAGGATTGGGCTTCTTAGCTGATGAGTTGTCGTTGCCATTGCCACCTCCATTTCCATTGCCATTGCTGGGTTTAGTTTTGGGACATTTGTTGGCATAATGTCTAGTCTGCTTGCACTCGAAACAGGTGACTGTGTTTAGGTCCCTCATTACTGGAGCGGGACGATGTTGAGTACCATTTCCTCCATTACCATTCCTATAGCTGCTGTTGTTGGGATGATCATTCCCATTTCCTTCATGGTTGTGCACGGCATGGGTGTGTCCTCCATACTTATCGGTCCCTGATCTGGTATTCCCTGAGTATGGGGAGTAGCGGGGCTTCTATTGAGCTCCAGAGTTTGACTTCCCCTATCCATATTTCCTCTTATGGTTTTCAATTTGTTGTTGCTTTCCCTCCAAGATGAGGGCCTTGACTACTAGCTCCTGGTAGTTGCTAAAAGTAGCCACCATCAGCTGCATGCTCAACTCATCATTGAGTCCTTCCAAGAACTTCTCCTGCTTGGCTACATCATCAACCGCATCTCCTGGTGCATAACGGGCCAACATGCTGAATTCATCCACATACTGGGCCACTAAGCGATTCCCTTGGCGCATGTTGCAAAACTCACACTTCTTTATACTCATGGCTTCAGCTGAGACATGAGCGGTGTGGAAAGCCAGTTCAAAATGCTCCCAAGTCACACCAGCAATGGGGTACGTGGTGGTGTAGTTCTCCCACCATGAAGTTGCTGGCCCCTCAAGTTGATGGGCAGCAAAGCACACTTTCTCAACCTTAGTGCATCCAGCGGTGATAAGCTCCCTCTCCATCTTGTGGAGCCAATCATCTGCCACAATGGGCTCAGTGCTCCTGGAGAAGGTCGGTGGATTCAGCCTCGGAAAGCGGGTGAGGTTGTCGGCCTCAGGTGGAGGGTTGTTGTTGTTGGTTTGGTTCTGGATCAACAACTGTATCAGGGTATTCTGCTATTGGAGGAGTTGTGTGAGTTTCGGTGGGAAGGTGAAGTCGGGGTGACATCTCAGAGGCATCTGGTGTTTTCAGAGTGATGAGAATTAGAGTAGAACAAGGGTCTAAAGAGAAAATTCACTACCCAATATGCAATGCAACAAACATCACACCAAAACACTCATTCATTTATTTAAATCAAAGGTTCAAACATCGAGACACAAGTCTCCTAATAAAAAACTAAGCATCGACCTATGATTTAATGAGAAAGTAAAGATACATGGTGGTCATGACTAAGGTCCTTCTCAAAAGTGCATGGTGGTGGGTCCTTTGGTAGAGTTCTCTTCATAGTCATCGTCGTTGCTGACCAAGGGAGCCATGTCGCCTTCTAGGTGAAGATTCTCTCCCATGTCCAAATGCTCCTCTAAATATGCAATGCGAGTCTTCAGCTTCTCGATCCTCTCCAAGAAGTCCTTCACTTCATGCTCATGCTCGTAATTGTCTTCTCGTATGTCAGTTTCGAGGTCAAGCTCATGGTTCATCAGCTGCTTGATCGTCTTTGTGTCTATGCATACACGGAGCTCTAGAGTCCTGATATGTGTCTCAAGCGTCTGGATATAAGAAATGGTGGAGTCTTCAGTCATGGTGTTTATGATATTTCCACTGGCATCTCTACGACAGACCATGCTGAGGCTTGGAGAAATGGGACCACCCCTTTATTCCTCCTGAATACATCCAAGGGCACGATGAATCGCCATGTCTCTCCCGAGAATCCAGCTAGGTGCCACAAACTTGAAGTCGATGGGCTCTTTACGATTTCCAAAGGTCTTTTCGGGGATGTGCACCTCGATCCTATAGCGAGCGTCTGCTGGAAAAGACATGATAGGAGTCCCGATGATGCTTGGCCAAGCAATCCTTACGTCCTTGACGATCTTCACCAACTCTTTGCCAAAGGGCATTGTCGCGTCAGGCTGTCAAAACTCCGTGAACAAAACTGGGGTGAAGGTGGCCATCTAGAAATGTTGGAAAAATCGGAGAGAAGACATAAATGAGTAGATGAGAATACAGGAATTTGAAAGACATAAGTAAAATGGTTTCCGTCCTAGGGATTTTCCAATCCTAGAGGTTACGTCCTACGGTTAGCGTGTGCTTTGATACCATATCTGTAGCGACCCGACCTGAAACGGTCGAATCTCTGGTGTTTTCATACCATCTCAAGATCATGCTGGTACACACATGGTACATCAATGTATATATCAAAGGGAAAATCACACTGCTTCATTAATCTAAATCTCATATCGAGTCCTTTAGTACAATAAGGATTACAATAAAGTGGCTGAAGGCCAACTCATGAGATAAACTAATCCAAAAATCTTGCGGAAGCTTCAAAGGTAGTTGAGTCCATGTGACTCCAAGGGCATCTCATCAAGCGTAGAGCGTATCCTCCTCCTGGTCATAAAAGTACACTGCAACATAATACGTTGCAGCCGTGTAGGTCAGCATATTGAATATGTCTGCAAGTCACAAAAGAGAGGGCTGAAAATAATCATCTATTATATATGCATATATGGCAGCTGGGGTGGTAAGTTTAGCGTAAAGCCAATTTTTTCTACAACAAGAGAGGGGCAAAGCTGAAATTATTACTACAATGTTGGTTGATTAATGAGATGGTTCCACCAACCATTTCTCATACCCAAGTTATCAATAAAACCCACATCATTAAATAATTTTGTTGAGACTGGCTGATAGTATCATCTCCGGTGCTCATGTTGTCCATAACCGAGGACACGGATAATCGATTAGATTTTTTACTTTGCAGAGTCTTGTACCCTTTACCCACAAGAATCGATCCCCCCCGTTATGTCCTCGCACCGCCTGGTGTTTGAGAACGGGACGATCGAACCGTGGTGTTCCATAGTGATCCTCCGATAGAAAGTCAGTGCCCATCCAAATCCTACTATTCTTCTACATCTCGTAGCGACTCACCTACCAAAGTCAACACTCGAGTCAACCAAGCCAGAGCCCATATTGACTTGCGGTTGCACGCGTAAGCTTTCCGGCCTTGAAGTATCCAATCCACCCAAAGGTATGTTGAAAACTTGAAGTCTTGAAGTCTTGATCATCATGTAGGTCTTGTAATAATTTACCTCACAACTCGCATGAATCACGCAACTAACCACACGTACTAATAGCATAGCAAAAATAAATCAGTGTTTCCTAGTGCCAAGGTGACAAGGATTTGAGGGGTGCCTACCACATGATACTACTCAAGTAACCAAGTTTCCAAGTACCTACTTTGCATGCAAAAGGGTGGAGATGGTAGAACTAATGCAATAAAAACCTGGGAAGAAAACATGATCAATGTGACTTGCCTTGCGGACGATCTTCATACTCAAGTGACTCTCAATAGAAAGCCTTGCACTCCGGATGATCTAACGAATCAATCAAATCACACAATAAGCATAATCATATCACAACTTAAAACAACAACAAGGTAAAGTAATAATACTAGAACAACCAATAGCACAAGCACAGAAAAGACGCAAAAACAAAACAAATGTCTTTCAAAGTTTATGGCAAAGCTTTTACTAAAATAACACAAGATAAGAATTGTTTTCAACAACTAAGAAAGAGATAACAGAAAAGAAATACTAAAATTTTATTAGAAAACAGAAAGTATTTCACCATAAAACTTTTGTGCAAAAAGAAATACTACAAAACCATTTATAAAACACTACATATGGTGAAACAAGGTTTACCTATTAAAATAGAGCTCAAAACAAAAATAAATTATTTTTATTGACATAAAGTAAATCACCTAATGCTAAACAACAGAAACTAAAAGAACTAAAACCGAAATGTAAAATAAAATAGAATCAAAACAAACTAAAATAAAACAATTCAAATAAATCCTAAAAGAACTAAACAAAATCTCTTTTGATAAAAACCCTAGTCTAAAATATCCTAAAATTTCTCAATCAGAACAGGGTGATAAATCTAACTAATACAAAACAGTGGCAAAAACAATCACTCAAAAATAAGTTTTTAACATCAAGTTATTCAAATTTTAGTGATTTGAGAAAATTTAATAGAATTCGCATTTAAAAGTTCCAAATTTGAAAACTAAAACGACAGGAAGAAACTACATAAAACTTTTGACATGCTGCAAAAAGAATCAATCAAAAACTCTAAATATCCTAAAAGATATAGCAAAAATAAAAACAGAAAATATTCTGTTTTCTAAAAAAGAAACAAAAAGCAAATCAGAACCTAATCTACGAACAGGTGACGTGGCAGTCTCTGAGTGGCCATGGCCGTGCACTGTGGTTGCTAACTAATGAATGATCGGAAAATTAAAAAAAATTGGCTAAAAGATAAACCGGATGGTTTAATTAAAAGAACTGAAAGGGTATCCTACATCTAATCGGGGTCGTTGATTTCAGATCTGACGGATGAGGAGGGGGTGGGGTGCTCACAGCGGTGGGTGGCGGTGTTCCGGTGAGCTCGACAGCGGTGGCAACTCTGGGGTCGTCGAGGATGAGTCTTCGGTGGTCGGGGAGGTTGGCTGAGGGGCCTAGTCGATGGCGGGGGTCCTCCAGCGACGGCTGGTGGCGACGGCTAGGCGAGAGGGCGTCGAAAGCAAGCGCTACGAGCTCGGGAGGTTTCGCTGGAGGAGTAGAGCTCCGGCAATGTCGTGGAGCAACGTTCTGGCGAGGGAGGCTCAGGGTTTCGGGGGAAACGGGGTGCGGGTGAGCTTCGGCTTTTATAGGCGGGGTTAGGAGCTCGGGAAAGGAAGGGGATCGATGGATCCGTCGCGGATCCGAATCGGATCGTCTACGAAGGAAATAGGAGGGAGGGAAGGATGGTGGTGACCGATGGGGTTCGGGAACGGGCGGTCGGTCCCACGGCCAGAGAGAGAGGAGAGGTGGGCGATGCGATTAGTCGCTGATCCGAAGGCGATTCGGATGTGGCATGGGTGGCGGTGGGCCGATTGTTTCCAAACTGGGCCGATTCGGTTTCCTAAAACGCGCGGCAAATTTTCCTTTTTATAAACTTTTTCCTAATAAATGAAAATAGGAAGTGAAAAGTAAGAAAGTAAAAGAAATATACGCTCAAATATAGAAGTTTTATAGACCAAAATTATCAGAAAATGAAATGCAACAAAATGAACATTTTTCCACAGCCAGAATAAATAGTTGAAAAAATATTTTCCAAAAAATGCCTAAATTGAATTTAATTCCTTTTCAAATAATTTTGATATAACCCCCTAGGTTTATGGTTCAAATACTTCACAAAAATACCCCTGGTGTGGAGTGGCATGTTCCTCCTCTCATAACTGAAATATTTCAGGGATTTGCAAATAAGTTGAAGAGGCAAAACAAAAGGAATATTAATAGAAGTGATTTTCAGAATGTCAAGAGAAGCTCAACATTTCATTTCACACACATACTTAATCTCAAACAATATGATGATGACGCATAGCTATATTTCATAACATTCTAAAATGAAAATTTTGGGATGTTACATGAAGAATCCCTTCTTAATAATGACACATGTGTTTCACTCTATATGTGACCTTTTTGGAAATTAATGCCAAAGGGGGAGAAATATTCAAAGCTTCAAAGCTAAAGGGCGAGATACATGCTTATGCCAAAGGGGGATATAATTTAGGGGGGAGAGAAAATCAAAAGTTTATACTTATATAAACAAGGGGAGAATACAAAAGTAGGAGGAGGAAACTATGTTTTGGTGAAAGATCTGTTTTTGAAACTGATTTTATCATTTTAGAATTCTATCACCCTATCCAATCCCAATATCTACACGCTAAGATTCAGGGGAGAGGAAGTCATACCGTTTTCATATATAAAAGGGGATAAACTTCTAAATGATCTTGGAGACATATCAATCCTAAGGAGTACTATCTTCTATATGTTCTCTGTATCTTGGTATTTTTGAGTTCTATTGCTTTTGATTAGTAGAGTACTCTTGTGTTTCATAACATTGTTTTCTTAAGTGTACCTCTACTACTAGAATGCTCAAGAAATCAAGGTAAGTATATGCACCATATCTTTGATTAAGATGATCTCTTTCTTCTTGAACATATTGTTTGCAAGAGTGAAGTCTTGATCAAGGATACATCTCATTCATATACATTTGGTGCATATAGCCAAGATACATACGACTTATTATATCCCTACTACTACATGTGTGGTCATGCATTCCAAAGCAACTATTCTTTAAAAGGATTGCACACATTTAGGGGGAGCAAGTCTAAGTCATGTGTCTCTCAAAGTCTTCATTATATACATGCATATATTTATTTGAAGCTTTGTTTGTATGTTGTCATCAATTACCAAAAAGGGGGAGATTGAAAGCACAATGACCTCCCTTGGTGGTTTATATAATTCATGACAACATACATTGTCTCCTAGACTAATACTTTCATCTAGTGTATTTCAGATAAATTCCATAAAGAGAGTTGGTCTGGCAAAAAGGAGTGTGGAGAGTATCTGCATGAAGAAGAAGGAGAAGGAATAGCATTGGCCAATCTTCAAGCAAAGGACTCTAC
Organism: Hordeum marinum; assembly: GCA_022496015.1. NCBI lineage: Eukaryota > Viridiplantae > Streptophyta > Magnoliopsida > Poales > Poaceae > Hordeum > Hordeum marinum. Next base: position 306,450,757 of record CM039678.1, on the reverse strand, counting down.
ATTTTACCTTTTGTGAGAAATCACTTTGAGTCCATAGGAAAGCCAATACTATTAAAAGGGGGTAAGGTTTTGTTGGTGAACAAAATGCTCATACGTGCATAAGTGATAGTCACCACATACGCCCACAAGCTCTTCCAAAAATGTCTGTCCAAAGACAAATATCGAAAATTGGCGCAACCAACACATTCCACTCGGTGCCACCGATTCCAAACCTCAGACAGACTCAGCCAAACCCTAGCTTTTCAATGTGACCGATTCTACTTCGGTGCCTCCGAGTTTGGGTTGCCAACTTCTAGTTACGTAAGTTTACAAAATCAGTCCCTCCGAGTTTTGTGAATCGACGTCACCGAGATTGGCAATCTAACTGTTGGTCACCTTATCGGTGCAACCGAGTTTTCTGTATCGGTCTCACTGAGATTCAATAGTTGCTACCTTTGAGGCAACTCAGTACCACCGAGATTGACACATCGATGTCACCAAGTGTGACTTATTAGGCGTAACGTTTGGATATTTGGAGATGCCTATATATACCCCTCCACCACCACTCACTCACAAGAGAAGCAGTCAATACAATTCCCCATTCATACCTACTGATTTTCTGAGAGACATCCACCTACTCATGAACTGAGATCATGCCATTCCATTCCTACCATATGAATATTGATCTCTAGACTCCCATGTTGCTTTCCACCCAATCAATCTCTTCTACCAAGCCAAATCTATGAGAGAATGATTGCGTGTTGAGGAGTCTATCAACTTGAAGCACAAGAGCAAGGAGTTCATTGACACTATCGAGCCTATTACCTTTTGGAGGGTGGTGCCTCCTAGATTGGTTAGGTATCGCTTGGGAGCCTCCTACTTCGTGTTGTGGAGTGAACCAAGAAGTTTGTAAGGGAAACAAGATCGCCTACTTCGTGAAGATCTACCCCGAGTTAGGCTAGTCCTCTGTGGACGTAGGCCATTATTGATAGAGGCGAGGGAGCTGATCTTTCGATGAGATGATAACTATCGATTTGGTGGAGACGATTTTGATGATCGGATTACAAACGTACATGATGTTGTGCCTTAGCAATCGCTAAACCAATCTCCAAGAGGTTATTGACCACACCGGAGCATGATCAACTTGGCCACGAAGGTCTATTCCTGCAACCAATCGAAGAACAATCAAGAATATTATAATGCAATCTGAATATTGTGAATATAGATCAAGTATTGATAAGGGTGGGGTTCCGAAAATGGTCTTGGTCTGGTCGTCGGACACAAACGAAGTACACGAAGTTGCAATAGCTAACTTTTAACTAAATAAAACCCAAAGGAAAATCTACGAGATTGATCTACTCATATAGGAGCAACGGGTGGCGGCCAAGGAGGTGGGAGGACGTCCCAAGACACCCTAAAACCAACCCAGGGTCGTACAAGGCCCATGGTTCCAAGTGGAGGTGATGCAACACCTTTGGACTTGTAGTTCGACTCGGATTCTGGCGCAACATCATATTGTTTAGTCGATATCTCCACGCTCCGAACGAATTTTAAGGTGATTCCAACTGGCTGCAACACATATGAAATTTACTTTCCAAAAAAAAGAATCGTCCAATTTGGAGTCGGGATGGAAAAGTTGTTGGCATTTTGAGACAAGTGTGTGTGTGCAGTCTGAATCTGAGTCCAGAACGTAAAAGACTTGGACTCTATCTTCTCTTGGGCTAAAAGTTACGTGATACAACTTCTTGAACAACACCTAATTATTTCCTTTGATGTGAGAGGACCTCTTGAATAGCATCCAACCATTTCCTCTTCCTTTGTCATCACACATGGTTCATACAAGTGTTCATCCATTTTGCATTTAGGCATAAAATAAAAATAGGTGAAGTATTTTTGTTCCGGATAACATAAATAAATTATTGTATAATTCTTATAAGAAATCTCCTCACAAATATGCACGTATGCAATATTTTTGGTCGTATCGAAGGTAGTCATGTCCTCATCATCCTCCCCTTCTTGAAAACAAAGCCATCCTCGGCGTTGCTTAATCTGAAATGGGGCCAACAAAAGAGAAAATGTGTACACATTGTATATGTATATGCATCCATTTTTATTGTTCTCAGTAGTGACACATGTGACACATATATACAAGGGCACTCATCACATGTCATGAAATATAAAGCCAAAAGATTATGACAAGAAGTAGAAGGCATGACAATATTGCAACTCAGTTTGCACATATAAGTGAAGTCCTTATTCATATCAAAAGATTGATAATGTTCACCATTAAACCATCCCAATATTGGTAAATAAACTTGAATTGTTTCAAATTTAGATGCTACAACATGTTTAAATAAGCAAACATGCAACATGTCATTTGACATAGAATCATCATCAAGATTGGAGGTCATATCAAAATGATTAAACACAAGCAGAATTATTTTCAAACAATTGATCCAAATTTGATTTATTTCTTGATTCACATGGTTCTTTTTGATCAACAGTTAATTCAATGGGTGCACTCAAAAGTGTTGATATTGTAATTATTTGATCACATGGCAAAGTCAACTCATGAAGATAGTCCTCTAAAATAGGTGGTGTGATAAAAATAATGGGTAGCACATCACAGGGTGCATTGGAATTTACAAGACATTCATCATACTCATGTCGAGGTGAAAGATCAATACCTTTGTCATTACATCTTATGATCAACTCAGATGATGTAGGCAATCTCGATGGTGATGTGTCGCATGGTGAGGGTGATGCAACCCTCACAACAATTGATGTGGTTGTCATAGTACGTGTAGTAGTTGAAGAAAAAACCATATCAACCCTTGAATGATGCATGTTGCCATCGTTCTCCTTGTGGGTAACATGTTGTTTTATTCCTGTTCAGCTTTGCAAGCAAGAAGAAACGGACGATCCATAGAATAACACTTTTCATGAATTGGTATCTCATGAATATCACGGTTTAATCCTCCTCGGAATCTATCCATAAAATCTTCTTCACTTTCTTCTAATGAGGAATGCAACAAAGTCATTTATAAATCATCATAATATTTCATTACGGTGTCACTACCTTGTTTTAAATACTATAAATTTTTAAGCTCGTCACGAGTATAATAAGCAGGAACGAATGTGTGTCTCATGGCAAGTTTCAAATCATCCCAAGTAGTAGGTATAATATCATGGTGTAACCGATAATATTCGCTCCACCAAACTGAAGCATAACCAGTGAAAGAACTAACTACGACCTTAACTTTCTTATGTTCAGCAAAATGATGGGAAGCAAATACATCATTTATTTCAAACTCCCAGTCAATATATAAAGCAGGTCTAAAACGGCCATTAAATGGTGGTATAGAAACATTAACCTCATCGTGTGTATTGGGATGTCATTGCACTTCTCGTGACGGTTGTGGCATTTGCTTAGGTAGTGGCACGTCTCCCACGATCGACGAAGCTCACAAACTGACAACTTTGGATCTTTTCATGATTAGTAGAAAGAAGAAACAAAATCCAAGAATATTGTTCCTATGTACTATTGGGATGTGGTGGTAAAACGCTCACAGTAAAGCAATGTCAATGTCTTACAGATTCTTACGAAGCAGTAGGTGTTGACCGGCAACCGACGGTGTCAATATCTCTGAAGATTGGGTAAAGCGATTACTAGGTGAACGTATGTATACACGGTGTAGAAATATGTGGAGCTTGGAAGGCTTGATATATGGTAGCAAGAGATTATCAATAATCAATTAAGAGATGCAATGTTGAATAAACGCTCAATGACGGTACTGTGCTGGTCCTAGGCTAGACCGTACTAGAGACATGAGCCTAGAACACTAATGGAGTCACGGTGTAGGAAAAATAGCCGCAATAGATGATACGAATTAGCTCTGGACAGCAAGATATAAGTGAAGATCACAATGGCAGTAAAGACAACGATGATAAATGATCGCCAAGCAGGATATACCAAAACTCTCTCTACAACTTTCCTATGTAATATAACATGTCAAAATTCTGATATTTCTTTTCGTGAATGCTACTGACTCAAGCTTTCATATTCAAAAATAATCACTCAATTTCGAGTTTGTATAAGGAAGATATGCTTGTTTTAGTGAACACTGCACAAAACAAGTATCAATCCGAATTTAGATACGAGATTGAGTCTAGGTAGATCCAAAATTTGTTTTTTTATCTTCTCTCTATTTTTTTCACTAACTTTTTTCTTCTCTTTTTTTCTCTCACTTTTTTTGGTTTTTTTTCTCTCTCACGTTTTTTTGTTCTATCAAACAAATCAGATAAGATGTAGATTGGATCAAGCGTAGATGTGAACAACCTCAAGTGTGATAATGACAATGACCAAAACAGGCGGTGAAAAAATATGGATGGTGGCGGACGGTGAAGGGATGACGGATGCGTGGTGGTGGTATATGGCAGCAGCAATGAAGATGGTGCGGCGGCAGCATGACAATCTGTGGACAAAACTCGAAACTCCAAGGGACTAGATGCTAAGACCAGCAAGTCGACACGACGATGCAACCGCAAATTCAACAAAGAAAACACCGAACAGAAAATTGCAAAGGCTTAGATTGGTTCGGATATGAAGATCTAACCCTAATTTTGTTTGGCTTTTTCGTGGACTTTAGGTATGAAGAACAAATACGATCTAACTAAGAAAAAACTGGTAAAATCTCACCGAGCAACCTGGAAATATGATACCACTTGATAGAGGTTAGGGACCCAATATTTCGATGAGATGACAACTATCGATTTGGTGGAGACAAAACCCAAAAGAAAAGCTACTAGATTGATCTACTTATATAGGAGCAAGGGGTGGCAGCCAAGGAGGTGGGAGGACGTCCCAAGACACCCTAAAACTAACCCTAGGTCATACAAGGCCCATGGGCCCAAGGGAGGTGATGCAACACCTTTGGACTTGTAGTTTGACTCTGATTCTGGTGCAACGTCAAATTGTTTAGTCGATATCTCCACGCTTTGAACGAATTTTAAGGCGATTCCAATTGGGCTGGAAAGCATACAAAATCTACTTTCCAAAAAATAGAATCGTCCAATTTGGAGTCGGGATTCAAAAGGTTTCACATTTTGAGACAAGTGTGTCTATGCAGTCTGAATCTGAGTCCAGAACGTGAAAGACTTGGACTCTATCTTCTCTTGGGATAAAAGTGACGTGATAGAACTTCTTGAACAGCACCTAATTATGTCCTTTGATGTGAGAGGACCTCTTGAATAGCATCCAACCATTTCCTCTTCCTTTGTCATCAGACGTGGTTCATACAAGTGTTCGGCCATTCTGCATTTAGGTATAAAATAAAAATAGGTGAAATATTTTTGTTCCGGATAACATAAATAAATTATTATATTATTCTTATAGCAAATCACCTCACAAATATGCACGTATGAAATATTTTTGGTCGTATCAAAGGTAGTCATGTCCTCATCAATCATGATATAGTCAAAGGTGGCTTCTTCGTGGAACCCTCCATGGGTAGAGCCCCCCGTGAACTCTCACGATAGTTACCCTCCGTGGGTTGAAGACTCCATAAACATGGATGTACGATTGCACCACCTATCGGAACCACGAGAAAAATCTTTGTCTCCTTCTTGCGTTTGATCTCTCTATCTCTACTCCTTACTTTCATGTGCAATGTCTTTACTTTCCGCTGCTATACTTGATGACTTGCATGTGTTGGATGTCATAGACTAGTTATATATGCTAAAACTTCCCACCGTTGAGCTTATGCGTGAGGTAGTTTTAAATTCCTGCTAGTAGTCTATTCACCCCCTCTAAAAATATACTTCTAGTGATCCCTCAGTCTATCACGATCTCCTTAGGAACTCCATGAGGACTCACGATATGCTCAATGTAAAGGCTGGCTAGCTTGTTACTATCATGGGTGGTCTTGAAAGGAATGAAATGGACTACCTTGATCAGGTGATCGACAATGACCCAAATAGAATCATGTCCTTTGCTTGACCTTGGTAATCCGGTGATGAAATCCATCCTGAATTTGACCCACTTCCATTCAGGCACTTTGAGATGTTGCAATAGTCCAGCGGGTCGCTGATGCTCAGCTTTGACTCTCTTGCATATATCACACTTAGCAACAAAGGTGCCTATTTCCCGTTTCATGCCATGCCACCAGAATCTTGCCTTGAGGTCTTGGTACATCTTGGTCCCTCCAGGATGGATGGAATATGGAGTATCATGAGCTTCTTGCAAGATCAAGTTCTTGATCTCTTCCTTGTTGGGTATGCAGATGCGATTCCCGAACCATACCACTCCTTGTTCATCCACTTAGAATCCTGGTGCCTTGCATGCCTTGACCTTCCTCTTGATGTCTTCAATGCTCTCGTGTCCCTTCTAAGCTTCCTTAATATCATCCATCAAGGTAAGCTTTGCTTCGTGGTTGGCGAGGAATCCAAGTGCAACTAGTTCCAACCCAAAGCTTTCAAGCTCTTCATACAGGACGGGTAGCCTTTCCTTAATCATAGCATTCAAGGAACAATCCTTTATGCTCAAGGTGTCTGCTACCACGTTAGCCTTTCCGGGGTGGTATTGATCACTGAGGTCATAATCCTTGATCAAATCCAACCATCTTCTCTTCCTCATTATCAATTCCCTTTGGGTGAAAATGTACTTCAAACTCTTGTGGTCTATGTATATCTCACATCGCTTTCCCAGAAGGTAATGTCACCATGTTTTCAAGGCGTGAACCACGATTGCCAACTCAAGGTCATGAGTAGCATAGTTCTCTTCGTGAGGACGTAGCTGTCTGGATAGATATGCTACGACTCTACCTTCTTGCATTAGAATGCCTCTAAGCCCGGTTCACGATGCGTCACAATATATCACAAACTCCTTGTTAATATCGAGGGTGGCCAAAACTGGAGTTGTGTTCAATCTCTTCTTGAGCTCTTGGAAGCTTTCTTCACACTTCGGTGTCCATTCGAACTTCTTGTCCTTCTTCAAAAGTTGAGTCATGGGTCGAGGAATGCTCAAGAATCCTTCTAAGAACTTGTGGTAATATGCCACGAGTCCGAGGAAGCTCCTGACTTCCTTCACATTGGTTCGGGATTGCCATTCAGTCACGGCTTCAATCTTGGCAGGATCCACTGACAATCCTTATGTAGTCAACACATGACCCAAGAATCCAACTTCATGTAGCCAGAATTCACACTTGCTGAATTTGGCATAAAGCTAGTGCTCTCTAAGCTTGTCTAGGACCAATCTCAAGTGTTCCTCATGCTTTTCTTCACACTTGGGGAAGACGAGTATGTCATCAATGAAGATGGCAACAAACTTGTCCAAGTACTCCTTGAAGACCTTGTTCATGAGGTACATGAAGTAGGCAGGGGAATTGGTCAACCCAAATGACATGACCGTGTACTCATACGGGCCATACCGGGTTACAAACGCCATCTTCGGAATGTCTTGGGTTTGATCTTTAACTGGTAGTACCCAGACCTGAGGTCGATCTTGGAAAACACCTTGGCTCCGTTCAGCTGATCGAACAGGTCTTCACTCTTGGGGAGTGGGTACTTGTTCTTTATTGTGACCTCATTAGAGAACGGTAGTTGACACAGAGTTGGATAGTTCCATCCCTCTTTGACACAAATAGATCAGGTGATCCCCAAGGAGAGGAACTAGGGTGAATGAATCCTTTTCTGAGCTGCTCTACCAGTTGCTTCTTCAATTCAGCCAACTCTTCGGATCCCATCCTATAGGGCTTCTTATAGATGGGCCCTGACCCGGGCATTAGTTCAATGATGAACTCAATGTCGCGGTCCGGAGGCATCCTGAACAGCTCACCAGGAAAAACATCCGGGTATTCACATACCACAAGCACTTGATCCAACTCAATTCCCGACAGACAGTTAGCGTGAGGGGCCTAAGTGAAGGCAGGGTTGGGAACATACTTGACATCAACTCCTTGGCTATTGGTGATGGTAACAATCCTCTTGGCACAGTCTAACAAGCCTTGGTGTTTGGTTAACCAGTCCTTGCCTAGGATCACATCCAAGCCTTCTGACTTTCGGATGATAAGGTCTGCCAGGATGTCTACCCCGTTGATGTTAATCTCAATTCCTTTACAACCTATCCCGGACATCATAACTGATCCTAGGGTTTGTATTAACATACGACTACCCAGGTGTGTAGGTTTTATGCCACTCTCTAGTGCAAACTTTTGAGTGACAAAAGAATGTGAAGATCCACAATTAAATAGTATTGTTGCTGGGGTTGAGTTGACGAGGAACGTACCCAGTATGACGTCTAGGTCTTCCTAGGATTCCTCAGCAGTGACCTAATTCCCACGACCCTTGCCATTGTTGGGCTTGTTGCGGGGAGCTGGGTTCCTTGGTGGCGCTCCATGGCCTTGAGCTTGGTTTAGCGCATTGGGGCGCGGTGCATCTGGCTTCTTGTTGGGGCATAGCTTAGAGATGTGTCCAGTCTGACCACACCCAAAGCAAGTGACCCGACCATAGTTGTTGTTGTAGCTCCTGCTGCCGTTGTTTTTATTAGGGTTGTTGTAAACTAGCCTGGTATTAGCATACTCCTGAGGCTGATAGCTCATACGAGGCACATGAGGTCTAGCCTACTATAGCTGATAGGTCAGCTTGGCTGGGGCTGGCTGTGAGGGGCGAGGCTTTTCTTTGCTGGAACTACCCTTGCTAATCATCTTGTGACCGCCCAAGTGCTGTCCCTACCTTTTATGGCATGTATCTTATGTGAACCTTGTTGTCATGAGTTTAATTATATGATTTTGAGCCTTGTCATGCCATGTCTTGTTCATGCATTCATGCATCATGCATCATATCATTCATCATGTCATGCCTTTGTTTGTGATGTGACCTTATTGTGGTTGGGTGTGTTCTTGTGTTGTGTGATGGGGTGTAGTGTGTGTGGTGCAACCATTTCCCTCTCATCCCCTCTCTTCTCAAACTTGCCAAAAACCCTTTTATTCCCCTCTTATTCCACTTGTTAAACTAACTTGCTAATTAGTTCGGATAAAATGTTCTGGTGTTATATAATATTATTTTGGGTGAATGTGTGTTGTCCTCCTTGAAGTTTGAGCCTTGTTCAAATTTGGTTTCAAAAGAATCACTAGCTTCTATTTTATTCAAGGGGTGAAAAATACTTACTCTAAAATCTTCTTCTCATTTTTATAAAAAAGGGGATTTTCTTCTCATCACTAAAGTATTTTGTTTTGTAAATATTTACTTTTCTTTTTATCTAAAGGAATTGTTTTGCTTCTCTTTTACTTAAAAGGAAAACCTGCTGGTGTATTTGTGCCAGAGAGAGAGAGAGAGACTGGGTCTTCCCCGGCCCAGGTAGCCTCCTTCCCCCACGGCCCAGCCCACCGTCGACGCCTACCTGCCCCGTTCCTTCTCTGTTAGTGGAGCCGAGAGAGCAGAGAGAGCGCACCTGCCATGCGTTCACGGACGCCGAGGAACATCGTCTGTCCCCTCCTATTTAGCCTCGACGTGCGTGCCCCCTCCGCCTAGGGTTTCCCTTCTCCCTCCAGCCGCCGCCGCTCCCTTCTTCCCCCTCCATTCTCCCCTTCCTCTCCTTCTTCCTCTGTCAGGTAAGGTTCAGAGAGATTCAGAGAGGGTCAGTGAGGTCGCCGTCCGTCGTTGCTGTCGTCCTCGAGTTTTCGGTGGGTCCCGTCCGCGTCCGAGATGCCGTGGCGAACGCGGATCGTCCCCGCGTTCCGTTCCTGCCATTAGAACATCATGGGAAGCTCCAAGGTGTGGACTTCTTCCTCCTCGTTGACGCGCTCCCGAAGGTCGCCGCCGGTCTTCTTCCTCCCTATTGTCGCCGCGTCTTCGTCTCTTCTTCCCCGTCATCGCGATCAGCATCGTCGTAATCTCCCCCTCTGTGAGCCGTCGTCGGCGACTTCCACCTCTCGTAGCCGTGCTTAGCTCGCCGTCGCGTGCTGTATCTGTTGCCACTATTCCGCTCAAGGCAACGCCATGAAGGCGTATCCTCCATCCTCCTCGTCACGAGATGAGCAGGGGATTGAACCCCCTTAGGTTCCCGCGCTCCCAGCTGGTAGTCCGTGTCGCCATAGAGCTCGTGTGTGCCGGAATTAATCCATTGTTGCCATGCGTCGCCATGGTCGAGCAGAGAGCTTTGCTCGAGCTCGAGGAGCTCTGTAGCTGGTGTCCCCTTCGTGTTTGAGTGTGGGTATGGAGTCCTTGTACTCCCCGCATGCCCCGCCTAGCTTCTGTGCTCCGCTAGTTCCCCTCAGTCGCCGGAGTTGTGTCGCTGTCGTGCCATTGTCGCTGGGGTGTTCTATTATTCAATTTCGTCAGTTTCGGGTGGTAGTGTTAGTATGAGTGGTCTCAGTGCCCCTATTCAGTAGGCTCCGTGAGTGTAGCGCAGTGATATCGCGTATGGGAGTCAGCCGCGAGGCCTCAGGTTCGAGTCCCGGCTCTCCCCCTTTTTTGTTCTTTTATTTGATTGGCCAGAGGGTGTTGTGCTGTGTTCGGATCCGGTGTGGCGCGGGATCCCGTGTGGGTGTTGTGTGTGTGAGTGGGATCTGGTGTGGCTACTCCAGATTTAGTGTGGCTGTGTGTGTGTATGCTAGTGTGTGTGTGTGTGCTGGTGTAGTGTGTGTGTGTGTTAAGTGTGTGTATGACAAGTGGGCCCATGCCCCACTTGTCATACACTAATTATTTGTGTGTTTCTTGTTTTAGTGTTTATTAGCTTATTTCCATTTATAGTAATTATTCCAAATCTAGACATGCATTTTTTGCACATGAGTATTTTATGTAAGTTTTCACTTATAAGAGAGGTGGTTGTTTTGCTGGTGTAGTTTGTGCCATGATGCTACATGTGACCATATGGGTATGATATATGATTTTGGGGTAGAAAGACACAATTAATCCATTGGTGCAATTAGATTTCACTTTTGAGCAAGTTAATAAAACTGTCATTTTCTGGTGTGATGCTACGTTGTCATTATTGCATGAATTAATCCATGCTTGCTTTGGGGCATGTGCCAACATGGAAGAGCTAGTGTTTTATGCCTATTATGCCATGGTATTTTTGTTTGATATGCTAACCACCCATATAAGTGGGAAACTTGCTGCAAAGTAGCCAACTAAAATGTTGCTGTTTTCAACTATGTCTAATATTTCTAAGTCTGAGAATCTGCTGTTATTTTTATGCCATTAAGAGTGGTTGCTATCTTGTTATATATTGTGAATTAGCTCAAGCTCAATGCTAGTGTTTTGATGTAGATGTTGTCTTATATCAACCTGTTAATTTTCATGCCATGAGGTGGTCTCTAGCACCATTAGTTTCTACTCTCAACATGCTACCAGATTAACTCAGATTCCAGAAAACTATTATTTTCACTAAGTCCCAGATTTCTGTTTCATCATGCCAACTTGTGAGCTTCATGCTTATTGATGTGTACCTACTTTCCAGATATTGTAGTTGGTTAAGTTGATAAGCATGTTATGTAGTTTCTGTCAATGCCTTGTTTGTGGTTGTAGGATTCCTGTAGCTCAAGTTGATGGCTGTGTAAGTTGTTATGTTGCTGTTTTGTGGCAGATTGGTTGTTTTATTGTTTTCTGACTTGTGGGAGCTATACTCCATGGAATTGCCTGATATTTGGCTCTATTGTGGTTGGTTTTTCATTGCCTAACCAGTGGCTACCTTGGAATGCCAAGGAATAGCCCAGGTCTTTCTTGTCTTGTGTTTTGCCTTCATATCTTGTCTTGAGTGTATCGTGAGAACCGTAGCTCCGTTTCTTACGTTCTTCATATGCATTTTTATCGACTTTGCATGATGAATACATAATTTCCATGTTCATGCATGTATAAATAACTTAACATAGGGTTTTGTCCAGAATCATTAATCACCAATCCTTTGCATGTGAATCATGACTAGTTATGATTGCCATGCTAAAAAAGCTCTTCAAATAAGCATGCATCATTCTTGCTTGTGCACTGCACCATGGTTGTTTGTTTATTCTTACTGTTTCATTTGGGTAGACGCGAACGTTGAAACTGAGTACGAAGAGCCAGGTGAGTAGAACTACGAGGATCCCGCAACTTGTTCCACTAAAGAAGCAACATGCAAGATGATCGTACCTGGATCCCAATACTATCTTCGCTTGCTAGTTGTCTCGCTCTTATCATTACAATTGCGCTACCTACCACTTGAATGTAAGCCTCCTAAATTGCCAAGATAGCCACTAACCCTCCACATCCTAGCAAACCTTTGATTGGCTAAGTTACCGCTGCTCAACCCCTCTTATAGCGTTCTTAGTTCCAGGTTCAGGTTGTTCCATGTGATAACATGGATTTGGCATATCACAATATTATTTGTTGTTTAATTTAATGCACATGTATATCTTGGTATTTGTGGAAGGCTTGGCCTTTTGCTAGGTGTTTTGTTTCGCTGTTACCGCCATAGTTTCTTGTTACTGGTGTTATGTTTCCATACTTTGCGCTCCTAACTTTGCTCCTAACAGCAAATACTGGTGTTATGATGCATCCATAATTATCCACATGAGTAGAGGACCATGGTCATGATCTTTGGGATAGCGAGATAGTATCATTTGCATCTGTTTTTATCGTTTGATTTCGTTCGTAGGTAGACCCTGTCTTCATATTGATGTTTGAACTTTGTGTGGAATTGTAATTTAGTATGTGGCGAGTGTAAGCCAACTCATATACTCATCTCTTCTGTAATGTATGATGTAGTGATGCTATACTTGAGAACGACAAGATGCGCCTGTATCCCTTACGAGGCCCCCGTGCCTTAATATGGATAGGCGCGCATCTTGGGCGTGACAAGTTGGTATTCAGAGCCATACGACCATAGGAGCCTTTGCTTGATCGAACTTGGCTGGGTCGAGTCTAGTAAAAACTATTTTGAGTGTAGTTATATCGGAGAGTAGGATTCTTTTTACTCCTCTTCTCTGCTCTAGTGAGGTATTCGACTTAGGAATTTTGATTCTACTCCTCTTCTCGCTCATTTTTTTAGGATCACGTGGGTATTTTGGAGTCTATATGATACCGATGTGACAGGCTTCTGTCTTGGGGCCTCCTGTCTGACTTGATTTCTTCCAGGGAGTCGAGCTCTAGGGAATCTTGGCACATCGTTATCATTCAGCTTCGTTGATATCTTAAGACAGAGAGTGTTTGAAATTACTTCAATACTTGTCGTGGTGAGATAAGGTCGGAGTCACCCAGTACTGGGGAGGCGTCCGGGGTACCACCATGGTTTAGTATCGTTGTGAGTTCGACGATTCGAGTTAGATGAATTTGCAAAAGCCTCTGGTTGTGTGTTGAAGGATGGATACAGTTGGTGATGAGGACATCCCTACTAATGTTACACCCACCCCGACTGCTATACATACAGGACCAATTACTAGAGCTCGCGCACGTCAATTGAATTACCAGGTACTTTCGTTTCTTGGAAATCCTTCTAATATTCATGAACATATGATGCTGCCTAAATTGGATACTTTTGTTTTACTTATGAATGAAGGACCTAGCATGGATAAGAAGGATGACCATTGGAGCGGGATCAAGCATGGAGGAGAAGGTGCGCGTGCGGGGAAGAACAATGGAGCTTCCAGTGATGATTTTCGCACATTGAAGCCACCATAATGGGAGCGGGAAGCCTTGGATGAAATATGCATGATGCCACTTTATAAAATTCGTCCATAGGTTAATATAGGTGCTGCGCCACCTTATTTTTGGGCCAGGCCCATGTAATTTCGAAATACCATATTATAGGCTGTTTTTAGATTCCGTATATATGGGGAAACTGACTTAGGGTCGGTTTCGGACCCCTCCCCAAGGGGCCACGAAATTCCCTTCTATTCCCCCATATATACAGCCCTTAGGGCTTCGTTTTAGGGTTGGGTTTTGTTTAGATTACAAGTTTGCCATAGCAGCAACTTCGCGTTCTTCGTTTGTGTTCCACGACCAGACAAAGGCGTCACAGAACCCCACTTCATCAATAAAGTTTTCCTCTTATATTCGCAATATCCAGATTGCAATCTTAGTTTCTTGCTTGTTCTTCGTTTGCGTGCAGGAAATAGACCCTCGTGGTCAGGTTGATCGTGCTCCGGCGTGGTCAATAACCTCTCAGAGTTGGTTTAGCGATTGCTAAGGCGCGACGGCTCACACGTTCGTAGTCGGATCGTCAAAGTCTACTCCACCAAAAACGATAGCCACCATCTCATCGAAAGACAGGGACAACTTCGCCTCTATCAAGTGGTATTAGATTTCCAGGTTGCTCGGTGAGATTTTACCAGTTTTCGTAGTTTAGATCGCATCTGTTCTTCATACCTTTAGTCCACGAAAAAGCCACAAAAAAATTAGGGTTAGATCATCATATCCGAACCAATCTGAGCCTTTGCATAGTCTTTTCAGTATTTTGCTTTGTTGAATTGGCGGTTACATCGTCGTGTCGAGTTGCTGGTCTTAGTGTCTAGTCCTTTAGAGTTTCGAGTTCTTTTCACAGGTTGTCATGCCGCCACCGCATCGTCTTCATAGTTGCCATATACCACCACCATCATCGCCGCTGCCATATCTCATCATCCATCATCACTATCCATTGGTGTCCATATATACCGCCACAAATCCTCCACCAATCCAAGTCCAGTTTGTTTTAGGTTTAGTTTCGAGATCCTTTTGATTTCGGATCCGTGATTTGCTACCTGCGCAGGTGTCGGAAAAAAAAAGAGTGGCACGCTTTGCAGAGCACGTTTTGGCCCAAAAAAAAATTCGGCCGAAAATATTTTTTCCCTATCTTGATTTTAGGTTCCCCGGAGCGTTTTGAGACACTTGCTATCATAGTGATTTTTGTCGAAATTTTTGGGTCGTCGCAACCCCCGGATTGCTCCAGGAAAAAAAAATAGTCCAAAAGAAAAATTTGTGCCCATCTTGCTTATACGACGTGGCAAGAGTTTTGAGACACTCGCCATTGTAGTGAGTTTTTGAAAAAAAAAAGAGGCGCCGAAAAAAAAAAACGAAAAAAAAAATCCGAGTGTGCTTTTCCCTTGCTTACGTGTATCGTCGTGTTTTTGTTGGTGTTTTAGGCTCGCGTCTCTAGCACGGTCTAGCCTAGGACCAGCACAGTACCGTCGTTGAGCGTTTATTCAACCTTGCATCTCTGAATTGATTAATGCTGACCCTTTTTGCTACCATATTATAAGCCATCCCAGCTCCACATACTTCTACGCCGTGTTCTTGACACCACCTGGCAATCGCTCTATCCAAGCATTGAGAGTTTTGGCTACAACGGTTGCCGATCACCGCCTGCTACTGGGTAAGAACTGGTAAGAAATTGAGATTCGCTTAAAGGATTTGTGCCACACCACCACCACCACCACGTCCCAGTAGTCTGTAGGTTTCATATTGTGTGTTTCCTATTTTTGCTAACCATGCCAGGATCACACGATGACGAGATCGACTGGGAGAGCATGACCAACAAAGCACTATGATAAATTTCAGCAAATGATGGCTGAGCAGGTACAGGACTTTGTGAACAACTTTGGAGTGGCCATGGAGAAGCTAGATGGTTTGGAGAAGACATTCGACACCAAGATGGACGCCAAGTTCAATGAGGTGCTTGCCCGTCTACCTCCACCAGCTGCAGTTCCTATTCCTTTCGAACGACGAGCGCGACGTGTGCCTCTCGGCCACGCCCAACATCCTGGTACTGTTGATACTGCTGCTACTTCGGTGGCTCGTGCGGCTACTGTCGTTGAGCAGGTTGAAGATTATGATGGTGATTTCGATGATGAGGGAGAGGTTGCTCCAGATCCGCCCCAGGGGCAACCCCCACCATACGCACCAGGTCGACCACATGGCTACAACCGTAACGGTAGGGCTGCACCACCCCCGCAGGTACGGGATCATGACCATCTCCCTAAACTTAAATTGAATATTCCGACGTTTGAGGGTAGATATGTTCCTGATATATATCTTACATGGGAGTTAGAAACAGAACAACGTTTTACATGCTTACAATTTCCAGAGGATCGACGTGTTGCTGCTGCTGTTTGTTCATTCACTAGTTTTGCTTGTGTTTGGTGGTCAGAACATTGTAGAATACACCCTGATAATATTCCAACTACTTGGGCTGCTTTGAAAACTGCTATGCGAAATCGTTGGGTGCCACCTTATTATCAACGTGAATTGCTTCAAAATTTGCAGCGTTTAAGACAAGGAAAAAATTCTGTAGAAGAATATTATCAGGAATTACAAACTGGTATGATTAGATGTGGTATTGTTGAGGAGAATGAAGCTATGCTTGCACGTTTTATGGGTGGATTAAATAGAGAGATTCAGACTATTTTAGAGTATAAGGAGTATAACACTATCACTCGTTTATTTCATCTTGCTTGCAAAGCTGAACGTGAAGTGCAGGATCGACAGGCAATGGCGAGAACTACTAATTTTGCAGGCCGTACTTCATCATGGACGCCACGTACCTCCTGTACTTCCGCACGTCCTGCTGCAACACCACCTCCTTCAACCTCCAACTCTAATCGCGATACCAGGAAACAGGCTCCTACTGCACCCTCTGCGAAGAGCACACCTTCTGGGCCTGCACAGAGTTCTTCTTCATCTATTGCATCCACAGGGCAAACACATGAGGTTATATGTCATCGTTGCAAGGGTGGAGGTCACTATGCGAGAGAATGCCCTTCCAAGTGTGTAATGATTGTTACTGAGGATGGTGGATATGCGTCCGCTAGTGATTATGATGAGGAGACTTTGGCACTTATTGCCAGTGACGAACAGGGTGGCAAGGATGCAGAACCAGAAACACAATACATGGCTGCTGATTACGCTGACAGGTATGAAAGTTTAGTTGCTCAACGTGTTCTCAGTGTGCAGGTTACACACGCTGAGCAAAATCAGAGGCACAACTTGTTCCACACAAAGGGAGTTGTGAAAGAGCGTTCTGTTCGCATCATCATCGATGGAGGGAGTTGCAATAACTTGGCTAGCATGGAGATGGTGGAGAAGCTGTCTCTAACCACCAGACCACATCCTCATCCTTATTACATCCAATGGTTCAACAATAGTGGCAAGGTTAAGGTAACACGTACTGTTCGTGTGCATTTTAGCATTGCTACACATTCTGATTATGTGGATTGTGATGTGGTACCCATGCAAGCATGTTCTGTTTTACTTGGTAGACCATGGCCGTTTGATAAAAATTCTGTACACCATGGTAGGACAAATCAGTATACTCTTGTTCATAAGGATCATAATATCACTTTGCTTCCTATGTCTCCCGAACATATTATGAAAGATGACATTGCTAGAGCTAGTAAAGCAAAACAGGAGAAAAATAAGAGTGAAAATCAGATTGTAGCATAGGACTTTGAGCAACACCATAAGCATAATAAACCATCATCTACTGTTGCATCCGAAATAAAATTGAAGAGTGGCTGTTTACTTGCTACTAAATCTGATATTAATGATTTGGATGTTGCTACATATGTTTGCTATGCTTTTGTATGTAAAGAGGTATTATTTTCATTCAAGGACATGCCTCCCTCTTTGCCTCCTGCTGTCATTAACATTTTGCAGGAGTTCGCTGATGTCTTTCCACAAGACGTGCCATCGGGATTACCGCCTATTCGCGGGATTGAGCATCAGATTGACTTAATTCCCGGTGCATCCCTACCCAACCGTGCGCCCTACCGTACCAATCCAGAGGAGACAAAGGAGATTATGCGTCAAGTACAGGAGCTGCTTGACAAAGGTTATATACGTGAATCCCTTAGTCCTTGTGCTGTTCCTATTATTCTAGTGCCTAAAAAGGATGGTACATCGCGCATGTGTGTGGATTGTAGAGGCATTAATAATATTACTATTCGTTATCGTCATCCTATTCCTAGACTAGATGATATGCTTGATGAATTAAGTGGCTCTACAATTTTCTCCAAAGTTGATTTGCGTAGTGGATACCATCAAATTCGTATGAAATTGGGCGATGAATGGAAAACAGCATTTAAAACTAAGTTTGGATTATATGAGTGGCTAGTCATGCCTTTTGGGTTAACTAATGCACCTAGCACTTTCATGAGATTAATGAACGAGGTTTTACGTGCTTTCATTGGACGATTTGTGGTAGTCTATTTTGATGATATATTGATTTTTAGTAGATCTTTGGAGGAACATTTGGAACATTTACGTGATGTGTTTACTGCGCTACGTGATGCACGTTTGTTTGGTAACCTTGGGAAGTGCACCTTTTGCACCGACCGAGTATCTTTTCTTGGCTATGTTGTTACTCCACAGGGAATTGAAGTTGATACAGCCAAGATTGAAGCTATTGAGAGTTGGCCGCAGCCCAAAACGGTCACACAAGTCAGGAGTTTTCTTGGCCTCGCTGGTTTCTATAGGCGTTTTGTGAGAGATTTCAGCACCATTGCTGCGCCTCTCAATGAGCTTACAAAGAAGGACGTGCCTTTTTCTTGGGGTACCGCACAGGAAGAAGCCTTCACGGTCTTGAAAGATAAGTTAACACATGCTCCTTTACTCCAACTTCCTGATTTTAATAAGACTTTCGAGCTTGAATGTGATGCTAGTGGAATTGGGTTAGGAGGTGTGTTACTACAAGATGGTAAACCTGTTGCGTACTTTTCTGAAAAATTAAGTGGGCCTAGTCTGAATTATTCTACTTATGATAAGGAATTATATGCTCTTGTTCGGACTTTGGAAACATGGCAACATTATTTATGGCCCAAAGAATTTGTTATACATTCTGATCATGAATCTTTGAAACATATTAAAAGTCAAGCAAAACTGAACCGTAGACATGCTAAATGGGTTGAATTCATTGAGACTTTCCCTTATGTCATTAAACACAAGAAGGGTAAAGATAATGTTATTGCTGATGCTTTGTCTCGTCGTTATACTATGCTTTCACAACTTGACTTTAAAATATTTGGTTTGGAGACCATCAAAGATCAATATGTGCATGATGCTGAATTTAGAGACGTGTTGCAGAATTGTAAAGAAGGGAGAACATGGAACAAGTTCGTTATTAATAATGGATTTGTGTTTCGTGCTAACAAGCTATGCATTCCAGCTAGCTCCGTTCGTCTTTTGTTGTTACAGGAGGCACACGGAGGAGGATTAATGGGACACTTTGGCGTGAAGAAGACGGAGGACGTACTTGCTACACATTTCTTTTGGCCAAAGATGAGACGGGATGTTGAGTGTTTTGTTGCTCGCTGCACTACATGTCAAAAAGCTAAGTCACGACTCAATCCTCATGGTTTATATATGCCTTTACCTGTACCTAGTGTTCCTTGGGAGGATATATCTATGGACTTTGTTTTAGGTTTACCTCGAACAAAGAAGGGGAGGGATAGCATATTTGTTGTCGTGGATAGATTTTCTAAAATGGCACACTTTATACCATGTCATAAAAGTGATGATGCTGCTCATGTTGCTGATTTGTTCTTTCGTGAAATTATTCGGTTGCATGGTGTGCCAAATACAATTGTTTCCGATCGTGATGCTAAATTTCTTAGCCACTTTTGGAGATGTTTATGGGCTAAGTTGGGGACTAAACTGCTTTTTAGTACTACATGTCACCCCCAAACTGATGGCCAAACTGAAGTAGTCAATAGATCATTGTCTACTATGCTTAGGGCTGTTTTGAAGAATAACCTGAAAATGTGGGAAGAATGCTTGCCTCATATTGAATTTGCTTATAATCGTTCGCTACATTCTACCACTAAGATGTGCCCTTTTGAAGTTGTGTATGGTTTCTTACCTCATGCACCTATTGATTTGTTGCCTCTTCCGTCTTCGGAGAAGGTTAATTTTGATGCTAAAGAACATGCTGAATTGATATTAAAGATTCATGAGTTAACTAAGGAAAACATTGAGCGTATGAATGCTAAATACAAACTTGCTGGAGATAAGGGTAGAAAACATGTTGTCTTTGCACCTGGAGATCTTGTTTGGTTACATTTGCGTAAGGATAGATTTCCTGATTTGCGCAAGTCAAAGCTAATGCCACGTGCTGATGGTCCTTTTAAGGTGTTAGAGAAAATAAATGATAATGCATATAAACTTGAGCTGCCTGCAGAGTTTGGGGTTAGCCCCACTTTTAACATTGCAGATTTGAAGCCTTATTTGGGTGAGGAAGATGAGCTTCCGTCGAGGACGACGTCAGTTCAAGAAGGGGAGGATGATGAGGACATCCCTACTAATGTTACACCCACCCCGACTGCTATACATACAGGACCAATTACTAGAGCTCGCGCACGTCAATTGAATTACCAGGTACTTTCGTTTCTTGGAAATCCTTCTAATATTCATGAACATATGATGCTGCCTAAATTGGATACTTTTGTTTTACTTATGAATGAAGGACCTAGCATGGATAAGAAGGATGACCATTGGAGCGGGATCAAGCATGGAGGAGAAGGTGCGCGTGCGGGGAAGAACAATGGAGCTTCCAGTGATGATTTTGGCACATTGAAGCCACCATAATGGGAGCGGGAAGCCTTGGATGAAATATGCATGATGCCACTTTATAAAATTCGTCCATAGGTTAATATAGGTGCTGCGCCACCTTATTTTTGGGCCAGGCCCATGTAATTTCGAAATACCATATTATAGGCTGTTTTTAGATTCCGTATATATGGGGAAACTGACTTAGGGTCGGTTTCGGACCCCTCCCCAAGGGGCCACGAAATTCCCTTCTATTCCCCCATATATACAGCCCTTAGGGCTTCGTTTTAGGGTTGGGTTTTGTTTAGATTACAAGTTTGCCATAGCAGCAACTTCGCGTTCTTCGTTTGTGTTCCACGACCAGACAAAGGTGTCACAGAACCCCACTTCATCAATAAAGTTTTCCTCTTATATTCGCAATATCCAGATTGCAATCTTAGTTTCTTGCTTGTTCTTCGTTTGCGTGCAGGAAATAGACCCTCGTGGTCAGGTTGATCGTGCTCCGGCGTGGTCAATAACCTCTCAGAGTTGGTTTAGCGATTGCTAAGGCGCGACGGCTCACACGTTCGTAGTCGGATCGTCAAAGTCTACTCCACCAAAAACGATAGCCACCATCTCATCGAAAGACAGGGACAACTTCGCCTCTATCAGTTGGGGTGTAGGATTGCCAGTTCTGTGAGATATTTCCTCCTTGTATCCCCCACACCAGATTGCATAACCAGAAAGTTTTCGGAAGTTCTTAGGTGGGAAATCTTGTAATTATCTAGGATTATCTTCTTCAGATGTATGGGGCATATACATTTCTTCCGAGTTACATTGTGTCTTGGTTTCGTCACGGCAGATGCCATAGGTATGCTTATCGAGAGGGGTCGAAGGACGCCGACGGGCTCCGGGAGCGGGATTAGGCACAAGCGGTGGCGGAGACACGATGTACCCAGGTTTGGGGCCCTCCGTGGGAGGTAATACCCCTAGTCCTGCTCGGTCTAGTTGAGACAATGGTCGGGTTACAATGGCGCTCCTTGAGCTGTATGGATCATGGAGGAAGAAGGAGCTAGCCTGCTCTTCTGCCTCTCTACGTGCGTGTGTGTGGAGTGGATGTGGAGGGAACTCAAAGAGCAGCCGATTCATCCTCCTCATGCATGGGGGTGGCCCGGGTTTTTTATAGGCTAACCCCCCGGATTACAATACAAATAGAAGGTCAATGGGGGCCCGCCGGTCGTGGGGTCTTGTCGCCGGTAGGTGCCGCCGGCTGAAGGGTCCCGTTAGGAACCGGTGGGGCCCGCGCGGCGGGCCCCGACGCCGGTCACATCACAGCACGGGCCACCCCTCGTGGCGACGTCTTGCGGCGGCCGGCCGGGGTCAGCGGTACGGCCGGCCACCCTATAGCCATGCCCGCGCAGGTAACGGAGTGGTTGGGGGCGTGCCGACACTATTGGAAGCCCGGTCACCATCTGCCAGGGTCAGCGGCCCTGGCGCCTTCGCTATGACCACATCGGCGCTGACCCCCGATGGGATGGGGGACACTATTTCCACGCACACCCTGACGACGGTATCCAATGCCCGGCCGGTTGGGGGGGCCAGGCGGCAACGCCCCCAGCTGGCCAATACGCTATAACCGGCGAGGCGCAGCCGTCGGGCCGCTTCTGGGAGGGCATAGCCGGACCGCGGGGGGAGGCGGCCCGCCCTTTGATTGCGTTTCTTAGGCTAGGGAAAGGGGGCACTTGAGGCTATCCTGGAGTCATCCCCCCGTTAGTAGTCCCCGAAGCTGGGGAGGACCCGCCGACGGGCCGTGGCGGTCCTCGCTGGCTTGAAGATCGTTCTTGCGCCGCAGGCTGCCTTGAGAGTCAAGCGAAGCCGGCAAGCAATGGCCGGCTCCACGATTGGCCGACGCTTCACGTGCTGCCTCGGGTTCCCCACCGGGTAGAGGAGACGCGCCACGCGGCGGAAAAGACCGGGTAGCAAGGCGGGGCCCTCCACGACCGCAGCCTCGGCCCCCATGCGGGGATCCTTTACGGCGCGGGGCAGACGGTTGGCATTCCCGAGCGCCACGATATCCGCCCCGCACGCCGCAGGAATCACGAGGGTCGCGCGCAATGAATCCGGCTCCCATGATCACCCGTGCAGGGTTTAAATGTCGAGAGGGGGGAGGCAGAACAACCCGTTCGCTCCCCCTATTGTCGCATCGCCTCCATCGCCTCCCTCCCCGCGTCACAGGAGAGAGAGAGAGACCAGAGCACGAGGGCAGGCCGCGCCGCCGTCCGCCGTCGAAGAGAGCCCGGGCCGCCGCCGAGCACTTGCGCCCGATGTGACGACCGCATGCCCCCTTGGTGACCATGGCGGGCAAGGGCGCCTAGGACGGCAGCGACATGGAAAAAACCTTCATCGAGCACCTCCGCCACCGCCGCAAGCTCCTGGCAGAGGAGCACTTGGTGGCATGCCCAGCCGGGTCGGAGAACTCCCCGGCTCCACGGCAGGGCGAGGTGGTTGTCTTCGCCGACCACTTCCTCCGCGGGCTCGGGCTGCCGGCGAGCGCCTTCTTCCGCCGCTTCCTGATGCGGTTCGGCCTGCAAGCGCACCACCTCGCCCCCAACATCGTCCTGCAGCTGGCGGCATTTGTCACCCTTTGCGAGGGGTACTTTGGGGTTGCGCCGAGGCTTGACCTCTGGTGCCGGCTCTTCTTCCTCAAGCGGCAGATGGCGAAGGATCCGGCGGCAAAGCAGATGGTGATGACCGCCTGCGGAGGCAGCCTGATCCATATCCGCAAGGGGACCGGCTTCTCGAAACTCCCGCTGCACGAGTCGGTGAAGCGCTGGCAGCGGGGGTTCTTCTACATGAAGAACGCGAAGCCGGAGGAGGACTACATCAACCTCCCCAACTTTGCCAACCATCCGCCGACCGCGATGCTGAGCTGGCGAGCGGTTGCGTCTCTGGCGCCCGAGACGGCGGACCGGCTCTGTGAGCGCCTGCTAGCGATGACCGGGTCGGAGGGGCTGAAGGCCACAGATCTGCTGGCCGTGATGGTGGCGCGCCGGGTGCAGCTGCTGCAGCGCCGGCCGCACCTCATCTTCTAGATGCTGGGACGCCATGACCCCTGCCGGCTCTCCACCAAGGAGATGAAGCCGGCCTATGTGTCGAGAAGGGTGAACGCCATATCGACGACGAAGATGGCGGAGGGCGAATGGCAATGAGGGAAAACCCCGTACAGCCGGAGCCGCCCAGCACCGCGGGTAAGTGTCAAGCCGGCTCCACCGCTCCATCTCCTTTTAGAGGCAGTACCCCTCCCCCCTTTAGTCTGACAGCACGCCGCCCGGCCCGCCCGCAGCTTTTCCCGTTGCTGCAGAACTACGGGCAGCCGGCCCCCGACACGGCAGAGTCGGACCCCGAGGAGGTCGAGGATGCCAACAATGTGGAGCCGGCTGACTCCAAGCAAGCTGGAGCGTCTGGAGTCGGCGACGTGGAGACGGAGACGGAGGGGGCCAAAGAGGCCGAATCGACGGGAGAGTCTCCTCCCCAGACGCGTGTTGCTGAGGCTCCGGAGAAGCCCGAGGCTTCGGAGGACGAGGTCACGATGCCGCGGAGGCACCAACCTCGAGCCGACAGCGGCCCCAGCCGGGGAGGCCCAGTCACGGACAACAAGGGGAAGGGGCCGGCTGCCACCAAGCCGGTGCCCAAGCGTGCGGCGACCGCGCAGTCGGGCAGCAGCCGCAGAGGCGGAGGCAAGAAGTAGAAGGTTGCCCAGGCGGGACCCATGAGGCGGGCGGTCCCCTTCGTCACCGGGTAAGTCTGTCTTCTCCTCCACCTTGGTCCGTCCTGCCTTCCCCCAGTCTCTTACTTCGTCGTGACTAGGGAGGGGAGGACCCCGGGTGGCAGGACGGATAGGGCAGCACCGCCGACCTCTACCGAGGAGGGGGAGTGCCAGGCATGGCTCGACTTCGAGGCGGCCGAGCAGGAGTGGCGTGTCCAGGAGCTCCACCCCAGGGTGGAAGCGGCGAAGAGGCGAGAGGGAGCCAGCGGGAAGGCCGCTAGCGGAGCGTGGGAGTCGTTCCCCCTCCTCCGAGGAACCGGCGGGGAGGCCGTGGGCCGAGCATGGGCGTCTTTCCCCCGCGGCTGGGAGAAGAGGTCGAAGGGCCACCACGGCTCCAGGCGAAGGGCGGAGGCGAGCGCGAAGGCTGCGGAGCTCGAGGCAGAAATGGGCCGCGATGCCGCCCAGCCGGTGGCGGGCGACGTGCCGTCGGGGGTGGAGTTACCGGCCCCGGAGGTACCGGTTCCGGAGGCTCCACCACCGAAGGCGAGTCAGCCCGGAGTTGCCGGAGGCGGAGTGCCAGAGGTGGGAGCCACGACGGCCGGGGAAACGGCCGCCGCAAGCACATCGACGGCGGCCCCCGGCGCGGCGGCGACAGGAGGGGCCAGTCCCATCGAGGTCTCCAACAAGGGAGGACCCGCAGACGGAGGCCGGCTGCAGCAGACCTGGGCGGCGGCTGGGAGTCCGGCCCCTAGTGGACCGTCGAGCGCCCTCGGGGCGACGGTGGCCGCCGTTGTCGGAGCGTTTGCCGCGTGCCGCACCCAGGTGACGCAAGATGCTCGGGACGCCAATGACCGGCTGGTGAGCTTGGAGCAGGCGGTCACGGTGAGTTTCTTCTTTCCTTCTTCTCTTGATTTGCGTTTTTCCGTATTTCCCAGTGGGGACGCGCCAGCGCACCCACTGGGTGTAGCCCCCGAGGCTCGAGGCGGCTGGGGCGCAGGCGGGTCGAGCCTAAAGCTCTTATTGTTTTGCAGGTAGGCCGCCGGGTGGCCGCGTACAACACCCTGCTGGGGTTCTACCGAGGAGCTGAGAACCGGCTCGCCGTCGTGTCCGTGGACTTGCGAGGTATGTGCTCTTGCGATCTTAGTGTCTTGCGATCGTCCACTAGGAGCGCGCAAGCGCACCCACTGGGTGTAGCCCCCGGGAATCAGGCCAGCTGCCCCGGAGGCGGGCTGAGTCCTTTCTGACAACAGTGGCTTCTCATGCAGCTACCCATGCCGAGACGGTTTGCCTCCGGAGCCAGGAGGTGCGCCTTTACAAGGAGCGAGAACTCCTGATGACAGAGCGTGACCGGCTCCATGGGGAGGCGGACCGGGTGAAGGCGGAGCGGGAGGGCCGCGAGGCGGTCCACCGCCAAGCGTTGGCGGACCAAGGGGCGGTCCTTCATCGGGAGGCGGAGGAGCGGGAGAAGGCGCTCCGCGAGAAGTTGGAGGCCAAGGACGCCGCCCTAGCCAAGGCGGCCGAGGACGCACAGGCGGCCCGAGATGAGCACGAGCACTGGCGCCAGGAGTGGTTAGCCAGGAAGGTGCGGCTGCACGAGGTGGATCGGATGCTGCATAGTAAGTATCCGTTGCCTTGTTCTTCTCGCGCCTTCCTTCTGGGTTTTCTGGCTTGCCTCCCTGCTCAACCCTCGTCTTCTTCTTAGGGCTTTTCCCCGGCATGCGAGAGGTCGCGGAGGCTGCCGTGGAGGCTGACCGTGAGGCCCGGCGAGCGCGAGGAGAAGCTGTCGGGCCGCTGGCCCCTTGGACCCTGGACGAGGTGGGGATCGCCGCTGAGGCGCGCCTGTCAGAGGTGGTCGGCACCCTGAGGCGGCTCCAAGCAGCCGGCATGACAATGGTCCGCACGCTTTGGCCCGGCGTGGCGGAGCCGGGCTCCATGAACCAGCTGTCGAGGTGGCTGGAGTTCGGGACCGCGCGGGTGATCGCTTGGAGGGCCTCCGCGGCACGAGCCGGCGCGGGCATGGAGCTCCGCATTGCCAAGTCGTGGTACCCCGAGCGGGACTTGAGTTTGCTCATGGCCCGGCGTGTCGGCGCCGACGCAGAGTTGGAGGCAGTAGCCGACAAGATGCTCGCGAGGGCGAGTGACCTTACGTCCTTTGCTGTGTGGGACGAGTACGTTCCGGATCACGGGGCAGATGGCGTGGTGGTCCCGGAGGACCGGTACGGGCTCGCCCTGGACAACCCGGAGGGAAGCGCCGCCGAGACGGCCAATGAAGAGTCCGACACCGACAAATATGTCGAGTCCGAGCAGGCTCCGGCTGTGGGGGCTTCTACCTCGACCGCCCCGGAGGTTCCGGCCTCAGAGGCGCCAGCACCGCCGGCTCCCGAGGCGTGAGCACCGCTCGCTCTAGAGGCGTCAACACTGGAGGAGGGCCGGGCCGAAGCTGCCATCAGTTAGGACTTTCTTTCCTGCATTTTTGTTTTAGACTAGAATTCCACCCACTGGGGGTGTATATGTAATGAACTCGTGGCCGTGGGCCTTTTATTGTTATGACTTATGCCATTTATCTTAAAAAGGATGTGCGTGCCGGCTATTCTTTCGCCTTTCGCCTTTTGACTTTTTGTTCGCACGTCGGGATTCCTTCCGGCTTCCGCCCTGCCTGCCGGCCAGCCGGGGGCCGGTCTGGGACAGGGACGGGGCTTCACCCTTGGGGAAAAATAGCGGGCTTCTAGAGTCAACCGGCTAGGGCTAGGTTGAGCCGGCACAGGCCGGTTACTAGGATTAACATAGCTCGGCTGGGCTGGTCTAGCTACCGCGCGCGTCGGCTGACCTTCGTGTGAGAAGTTCCTTCGTACCCCGTGGTCCCTTCAGCCGGACAGCCTGGAGCTGGTCTATAGCTGGTTAGGAAGGGGAGGCAAAGGGTGGCTTGCTCACATTCTTTGTCCGCCTCGGCGGGGAGTAGGGCGAGCCCCCGGGCTCGGGAGCCGGACCCGGTTGACGTGCCTTTAAGTAACGAGAAATCTTTGGAGGAATCGAAAAGGGATATGCCCCAAGTGTCGGCTTGGGGCCCCCGTTGCATT
This sequence comes from Hordeum marinum, assembly GCA_022496015.1. Classification (NCBI taxonomy): domain Eukaryota; kingdom Viridiplantae; phylum Streptophyta; class Magnoliopsida; order Poales; family Poaceae; genus Hordeum; species Hordeum marinum. The sequence goes on along the minus strand of CM039678.1, from coordinate 306,423,469 downwards.
CATAAGTCCGAAAGGGGAAGGATACATACAATGGTTTTAAGCAATAAAATGGACGGAGGAGCGCCGCGTTCCATGAGCGCTCCGTCTCCTCGCCGGAGGCGTCTCTCTTGCGCTTCTGCGGCTTCTAGGCGTCTATTAGATAGTACACGTTGTTGCGCAGCGCCCGGCTGACGATGAACGGGCCCTCCCATTGGGAGGACAGCTTGTGCTGGCCGGCGGTTCGCTGGATCTGCCTGAGCAACAAGTCTCCTTCACGGAAGGAGAGCGGCCGGATCCGCTTGCTATGGTAATGCCGGAGCTTCTACTGCTAGATTGCCCTTCGTCTCAAGGCCAGCTCGTGGGCCTCCTCAAGGAGGTCGATGCCGTCTTCCCTTGCCTCCCTTGCATCCTCCTCGGTGTACAGGGTGACCCGAGGCGAATCGAACTCGAAGTCGGTGGGGATGATCGCCTCGGACCCATAAACGAGAAAGAACGGAGTGTAGCCGGTCGACTGGTTGGGCGTGGTTTGGAGGCACCAATGGACAACCGGTAGCTCCTCGACCCAACAGTCGGCCGTCCGGACCAGTGGTGTCACGAGCCAGGGTTTGATGTCGGACAGGAGCAGGCCGTTCGCCCTCTCAACCTGGCCATTTGACTGCGAGTGGGCGACGGACGCCAGGTCGAGCCGGATGCCCCGCCTTGAGCAGAAACGCGCTAGCGCGACCTTGGCGAAGTTCTTGCCTTTGTCGGTGATGATGTTGTGGGGGATGCCATAGCATACCGTGATGTCTTCGATGAACCGGACGGCTGTCGGGCCGTCCAGTTTCTTGATTGGCCCGGCCTCGATCCACTTGGTGAACTTGTCGACAGCTACCAGCAAATGTGTCATACCGCCTTGTGCGGTCTTGAAGGGTCCCACCATGTCCAGACCCCAGACGGCGAATGGCCACGAAAGGGGGGTGGTCTGGAGGGAGCTAGCCAGAAGATGGCTCTACGCGCTGAAGCATTGGCAGCCCTCGCACTTGTCAGCCAGTTCCTTGGCCGCCTCCAGAGCAGTCGGCCAGTAGAAACCATGACGGAATGCTTTGGCCACTAGGGACCTAGAGGCGGCATGACGCGCGCACTTGCCCTGGTGGATGTCAAGGAGGATTTCTTGCCCTTTCTCCGGCTCGGCGCAGTGCTAGAAAACACCGGTGGTGCTGCGATGAACCAACTCGTGGTTGATGATTCTGTAGGCCGGGGCCCGGCGCTGAATTCGCCTTGCAGTGGTCTCGTCGGAGGGGATCTCGCCGCGCTGGAGGAACGCCAGGATGGGTTGGGCCCATGAAGGAGCCGATATAGCAGCCGACCCAGCCCCCGGGACCGGCTCGCCAGCTCCCGGGAGCGAGACGGCGGTGGGAGCGTTGGCTGTCATCATGACGGCGACGAGACCGGTGCCGGCGTGCGTAGACGTGGCCGGCTCAATCGCCGTGGTGGACGGCGCCGGACCAGCGGCTGGTGGTGATGGTGCCGGCAGAGCTGCCGCAGCCGGCGGGGTCGGTTGGGCAGCTAGTTCCGCCAGGGTGCCGGCCGCGTTTGCCGGTACGAAGATGGACTCCGACTTGGGAGAAGGCTTGATCGAAGGCTTCAGCAGCCGGTCGAGGGAGACGCCGGCTGGGATGGCCTGCCGGGCGGAGCCGATCTTGGCCAGCCCGTCGGCCGCCTCGTTGTCCACATGGTGGAACTCGCAGCCCTCGAAGGAGCGGGTGAGCTGCTGGATGAGGAAGCGATAGCTGGCCATGTTGGCATCCCTGGCGTCCCATTCGCTAGAGACCCGTTGCACCATGAGGTCGGAGTCGCCGAAGCAAATGATGCGCTGGATGCCTATCTCCTTGGCGAGCCGGAGGCCATGGACGAGGGCCTCGTATTCGGCCATGTTATTGGAGGCGGCGAAGTGGATCTGGAGGGCATAGTGGAGCTGGTCTCCTCTGGGGGACGGCAAGACGATGCCGACTCCCAGGCCGGCTCGCATCTTCGAGCCGTCGAAGTGCATGCACCAGCGCATGGAGTCTGGCAGAGGCGGCACGAAGTGGGTTTTGGCCCAGTCGACGAGGAAGTCGGCCATTGCCTAGGACTTGATGGCGGTGTGTGGCTCGTACAGTATTTCGTAGTCGGCCAGGGCGATGGCCCATTTGGCGATCCGGCCGGTGGCATCCCGGCCGGCCATGATTTCGCCCAGTGGCGCTATGCTCACGACGGTGATGACGTGCTCCTGGAAGTACTGCTTGAGCTTCTGGGCGGCGAAGTATACGCCGTAGCACATCTTCTAGTAGTGGGGGTAGTTTTGCTTGGAGGCGGAGAGGACCTCGCTAAGGTAGTAGACGGGACGCTGCGTCGGCAACGCCTTGCCTTCCTTCGACCGCTCCACCACCAGGACGACACTGACGACGCGTGTGGTCGCCGCAATGTAGGCGAGCAAAGGATCGTTGTCGGCCGACGCGGCCAAGATGGGCGCGTTGGTGAGAGCCCGCTTGAGGCCACAGAACGCCGCGTCCGCCTCGTTGGACCAGTTGAACAGGGTTGGCTTCTTCGAGAGGTCTCGGCCCGGCTTGACCAGGGCCGACTTGCGTAGGAGCCCGTAGAGGGGCAAAGCCTTCTCGCCCAGCCGGTTGATGAACCGGCTGAGGGAGGCGAGGCAGCTGGTGAACTTCTGGACGTCGCGGAGCCGGACCGGCTTGGGCGTGCGCTCAATAGCCCGGACCTTCTCGGGGTTAGCTTCGATGCCGCGGGCAGACACGAAGAAACCCAGGAGCTGGCCGGCTGGGACGTCGAAGACACACTTCTCCGGGTTGAGCTTGATCTTGTATTCGCGCAAGTTGGCGAACGTCTCCCGGAGGTCGTCGAGGAGGCTAAAGTGCTTCCTGGATTTGACAACGATGTCATCCACGTAGACGTGGACATTCCTGCCTACTGCATGCAACACAGGAAGGTAGCGCCTGCATTCTTTAGGCCAAAGGACATGGTGATGTAGCAGTAGGCCCCGAAAGGGGTGATGAAGGAGGTCTTGAGCTGGTCGGCCGGGTCCAGCTTTATCTGGTGGTAGCCGTAGTAGGCGTCCAGGAAAGACAGCAGATCACAGCCGGCCGTGGAGTCGATTACTTGATCAATCTATGGCAGGGCGAACGGGTCCTTGGGGCATGCCTTGTTCAGGCTTGTGTAGTCGATACACATGCGCCAGGTCTTGTTTTTCTTTAGCACCAGGACTGGGTTGGCTAGCCAGTCTGGGTGGAATACCTCCATGATGAAGCCGACTACGAGCAGCCGGGCTATCTCTTCTCCTATAGTACGCCGCTTCTCCTCGAAGAAATGGCGTAGGGGTTGCTTGACCGGCTTCGCATCCGGCCGTATGTGTAGCTTGTGCTCGGCGAACTTCCTCGGAACACCCGACATGTCCTTGGGGGACCATGCAAAGATGTCCCGATTCTCACGGAGGAAGTCGACGTGCTGGCTTTCCTATTTGTTGTCGAGGCGGGAGCCGATGGTCACGCACTGGGTGGGGTTGGCCGGATCGAGTGGTACCTGCCTGGTGTCCTTGAACGACTGGAACGAGCCTTCGCCGACCGACTGGGATGGAGGTATCGGCACGGCCATTTGGGCAGAGGCGAGGGCCACCAGCCGGTCGAGCCGCCGCTTCTCCTCTGCTATTTCCAGGGCCTCGGCCAGCCGGCTGCCATCTCGCGCGCATGCCATTGACATCTGGTATTTGCCGGCGACGGTGATGATACCCTTGGGGTAGTGGGGGATCGCCATGAACTTGACGAGAGCGGGCCGGCCCAGCAATGCGTGGTAGGTACTGTCGAGGTCCACTACCTCGAACAAAACCGGCTCGCGGCGGAAATGACTAGCTTGATCTTGCCGACAGGGGTGCAGGACTTTCCCGGCACGATGTCGTGGAAGACGGTCCGACTCGTTTTCAGGTCCTCCACCTTGAGCCCCAGCTTGAGCAGGGTGTTGAGGTAGAGGATGTTGATGCTACTGCCTCCATCGATCAGCACCCGCGAGCAGCGGCACGAGCGTTTCTCGGAGGCGATGGTAGGATCGAGGACGAGGCCATAGCTGTCGGGGTTCGGCATCATGGCCAGGTGGTCTGCGCGGCTCCAGGTGATCGGCTTCTCAAACCAATGCATGAACTGGGGAGTCGCGGGCATGGTGGCGTTCACCTCGCGGTGGAGTCGGCACTGGGTGTGCTTGTCCATCTCTTCGCTAGTGAAGACGACGTAGCAGTCGTCATGTTTGGGGAACCGGTCGTGCAGCCGGCCGTCGCCCCGAGCCGGGGCCGGGTCTGCCTGACCTAGACTGGGAGCCGGAGCCCGAGCCGGGGCTGGTGCCGAAGTGCAGGCTGGCTGTGTGGGGGGAGCTGGCCGGCCGTCCCCCTAGGCCAATCGCCGTGAGAAGCTGCACTGTCGTAGCGTGTGCGTGGCCGGCTTGGCACCGGAGTGGTTTTTGCAGGGGAGGTCAAGCATTTGCTCGAAACTCGGCTTGGGCTGCCAGGCAGCCTTGCCGATGCGCTGGCGCTGACCGGAGGCCTGTCCAGTCGGCTGCTCCTCCTCGATGGAGGCGACCTGCCGGCTCCCGTAGCGGGAGTCAGGCTGGTCGTTCTTGCGCTTGCCGTTCTGCTGCTGTTGGTTGTCGGCCGCCAACAGCGGCGCGACGGGGGGCGTAACCGGCTTGGCCGGTGCCTTGGCCTTCATCCTCATCAAGGAAGCAGTCGTGGCATATTTGTCCGCTTTGGACATCAGGTCCGCCAGGGAGGTTGGCTCGAAGCACAAAAGCTTGTGCTTGAGGGGGGTGCCGTCGCAGCAGCCTTCGATGAAGTACTGGATGGCCTGTACCTCGTGTACTCCTTTGCAGGAGTTGTGGAGCTCGGTCCAGCGCGTGAGGTAGTCACGGAGGGGCTCTTCCGGTTGGCTCGCGGGGCCGGCCAGGCCGTTTGTAGGTGCTGGTGAAGTTGTGGACGAAAGCCTCCTCGATGTCCATCCAGGTGTTGATGCTGCCGACAGCTAGGCTGTTCAGCCAGGTGCGGGCCGAGCCGATCAGCATGAGGGGGGCGTAGCGGACGGCTACGTGCTTGTTCCCCCTGGTGATGCCGACGGCAGTGGTGTAGTCGATCAGCCAGTCCTCTGGCTTGGCGGCCCCGGTATACTTCGGGGTGTCGCGGGGGAGCGTGAAGCCGGGCAGAAAAGGCTCGTTGCGGGTCCACGGACCGAAACAGGCTGCGCCAAACTAGCCCTCCTTGTTGAGGAGAGCTGACTGCGCCAGCCGGTCAAGACGGAGCCGAGCGTCGTTGTCGCTGTGGGGGACGTGGGGCCCGAGCCGGGCAGTGAGCTCGGGGCGGACGGCGGGCGGGATGGACCGCGCGGGTTCCTACCGCGGAGGCGGAGTATGCCCGTGGGTGCGCCGGCTGTCGCAAGCCGGTGCCTCATCGTGGCGGTGGCTGGCAGCCGGATTGTTGCTGCGCCGGCTGTTCACAGCCGGCTGCTCATTTCCGCGTGATGGGGGGTGCTAAGTGTTGCTCCCCCGGGTGTTCCGACCGGAGGGACGAGGGGTGATGGAGTGCTGAGCCGGCTGGCGGTCAGCAGCCCCAGTGTCCTCGCCCTCGGGATGGGGAAACTCGGAGACGGCCCCACCGGGGGTGAGGACGACCTGTTGCACGTTGGCGGTGTCGATGAGGTCCTTGATGTCCCTCTCGCGTGCGGCCCGCTCCTCGCCCTCCAAGGTTGCCAAATCCTCATAGGCAACCTTGGCGGCGCGCAGGTTGCCCACGGATGAGGGAGGCTCAGTGCAGTCGAACACCCAACTAGGGTATTCGTTGGCCTCCGGTTCTTCAGCGAGGCTCAGCTTGCTGAACCACCCGTCGAGCGCGGCGATGTCAAGCGTGAGTTCGCGGCCGGGGTACTCGTGAGAGGTGCCGGCCGTTCTGCCCGCAAGGCCCACCGGAGCAAGCCCCACGAGCACGCGGTTCTACCCGGACGTGAGGCGGTCGTAGGAGGTGGTGAAGAGTCCCGCCCGGAGCATGACTCCGGCCGGCGCCGCGGACGTCCCCACGGTGGGCGCCATCTGTCGTGGTTTCGTCACGGGAGATGCCATAGGTAGGCTTATCGAGAGGGGTCGAAGGACGTTGGTGGGCTCCGGGAGCGGGACTGGCACAAGCAGCGGACACACGATGTACCCAGGTTCGGGGCCCTCTGTGGGAGGTAATACCCCTAGTCCTGCTCGGTCTAGTTGAGACGATGGTCGGGTTACAATGGCGCTCCTTGAGTTGTATGGATCCTGGAGGAAGAAGGAGCTAGCCTGCACTTCTGCCTCTCTACGTGCGTGTGTGTGGAGTGGATGCGGAGGGAACTCAGACAGCAGCCGATTCATCCTCCTCTTGCATGGGGGTGGCCCGGGGGGGTTTATAGGCCAACCCCCCGGATTACAATACCAATAGAAGGTCAAAGGGGGCCCCAGCCGGCAGCCTCTCTGGCCGACTGCGGAGCCAGCCGGCCATGGGGTCTTGTCGCCGGTAGGTCCCGCCGGCTGAAGGGTCCCGTCAGGATCTGGCGGGGCCCGCGTGGCGGGCCCCGACGCCGGTCACATCACGGCACAGGCCGCCCCACGTGATGTCGTCTTGCGGCGGCCGGCCGGGGTCAGCGGTATGGCCGGCCACCCCATAGCCATGCCGGGGCAGGTAATGGAGTGGTTGGGGGCGTGCCGACACTGTTGGAAGCCTGGTCACCATCCGCCAGGGTCAGAGGCCCTGACGCCTTCGTTGTGGCCATATCGGCGCTGATCCCCGATGGGATGGGGGCCACTGTTGCCACGCACGCCTTGACGATGGTATCCGATGTGCGGCCGGCCGGGGGGCCAGGCGGCAACGCCCCCAGCCGGCCGATATGCCGTAACCGGCAGGGCGCAGCCGGCGGGCCGCTTCTAGCAGGGGGTAGCCGGACCGTAGGGGGAGGCAGCCCGCCCTTTGATTGCGTTTAGGAGGCTGGGGAAAGGGGGCGCTTGAGGCTACCCCGGGGTCATCCCCCCGTCACATTGGCTCAATACTTTTGTGTTATTGCAAGTGGCTTCTAATATCTGATGATGTTATCATAAACCGAAGAAGCATTCTTACTAATATTTTGGTAGGAAGGTTGTGATGTTATCTGTTCAATTTGTTTCAAGCATTTGTTTCAGTTATTGAATTCATCTTATCAATGAGATGTTGATGTTCTTGTCCATCTTCAGGATGGTTCCACCAACTCGCAACAATCCGGGTCGTGGTGAGGAGCAGGCTGATGTTCCATCACCCCCGCCTCCGCCTCCTCCTCCAGAAGCTTGGCAAGCTATGATGGCCACAACCAATGCTAGCACTCACATGTTGCTCAGGCTATTGCAAGAAAGAGATCAGGTTCAGTAAGGCTTTCAAGGGAATTTTCAGAATCAACCTCAGTTTGCGACGCTCAATCTGCTCCTTGCCAACCAGGCAAAATCTTTCACCTGTTGTGAGCAGCCTTTTGATGCTGATGATTGGCTCCATGATATGAGTAAGCATTTTGAGTGCAGCAATGTCAGGCCAGAGGACTTTGTCAGATTTGCATCGTTCCACCTCAAGGGGTCAGGTAGCTGATTGGGGCAGCATTACAAGGATTCCACGGGCGACTGTGTGGTTACTTGGGACGATTTCCATCGTGACTTCAGGGCCCATTACATTCCGACAAGCTTTGTCGAGGAGATGCGTGAGAAGTTCAGGCACCTAAAGCAGGGAGGCAAGTCCGTCTATCAGTACAACATCGAGTTCCAAATCTAGCCTGCTATGCTAAGCAAGATGTTCCAGATGACAAGGCGATGATCTATCAGTTCAAAGGTGGTCTCAAGGATGAGCTTCTGCCAGGTCTAGTTCTTCAAGAGCCTCATGAGTTTGATCAGTTCTACAACATGGCTTTGAAGGTCAAGGCAACTCAGCTCAAGTTAGAGAACTCAAGGAAATGTTCAAGGGATTCATATTCGTCTTCTTCCAGCTCTCAGATGGTTCCTAAGCAGCAGAAGTATTGGGTGCCAAATCCTCCTCCGTTTCGTCCTCCTCAGCAGCAGAAGCAGTTCGGTGGTCGTGGTTCTTCCCACCCACCCAACCCACAATTTCAGCAGAGACCCCAGGCGTCCAAGGCAGTTCTTGTTCCTCCTCCAGGCAATGTTCGTCCGCTTTCACAGGTGACTTGTCACAAGTGTGGCTAGAAGGGTCACTACGCAAACAAGTGCAACCAGCGGCGTCTTCCGCCTCCTCCTCCAGTCAAGCCTCCAGGCAATGCAATGGTGAAGCATAATCCCAAGACCGCAAGAGTGAATATGGTGAATGCAGCAGAGGCAGAGGATTCTTCTCATGTGAGCATGGGTAATCTCTCAGTTAATTCTACTCCTGCAAAAGTCTTGTTTGATACTGGTGCTTCACACTCTTTTATGTCATATCCATTTGCATCCAAGCATCATTTTCATCATGAAGAGTTATCTGCGGCATTGCAAGTTGTCTCTCAGGGCAAGCGTATGAGTTCTTGTTGGGTAGTTTTGGATGTTTCTATCAAGATGGGCAATTATTCTTTTCTAGCTTCTCCAATTGTTCTCGGTAATTCAGACATCGATCTCATTTTGGGCATGGACTTCCTGACAATGAATAAGGCATATGTTGATTGTCAAGCAAAAGAAGTCAAGCTGACTCATCCTTCAGAAGGTGTGATTATTTTCGCGGCTCGCGATGACACTATCCATCTCTTTGCTCTTAATGAGAAGGGTGAAATCTCGGCGATTTCTCAAATTCCGGTGGTGAATGAGTATGAAGATGTCGTTCTAGAAGAATTGCCAGGAATGCCTCCGCACCGGCCAGTCGAGTTCGTGATTGACCTCGAGCCTGGACTGAACCAGTCTGCAAGCGCCCTTATAAACTTGGCCCCGAAGAGCTGAAAGAGTTGAAGAAGCAGCTAGATGAACAAGAACGTTTGGGTTTGATCAGACCAAGTTCTTCTCCATGGGGTTGTGGTGTTTTGTCTGTCAAGAAGAAAGATGGCATGGACCGGCTTTGTGTCGATTACCGTCCATTGAACAAGAAGACAATCAGAAACAAGTACCCACTTCCCAACATCTATGAGTTGTTTGAGAAACTGAAAGGTGCCAAGGTTTTCTCGAAATTTTCCAAGTGTGAGTTTTGGCTCAATGAAGTGGTGTACCTTGGGCATGTGATCTCTTCCGAGGGAATTAAAGTGCACCCTGAGAAAGTTGAGGCAATCTTGAAGCGGGAACCTCCTCAGAATGTGAAGCAGCTTCGGAGTTTCCTCGGGCTTGCTAGTTATTGCAGAAGATTCGTGGAGAACTTCTCTCAAATTGCTAAGCCTTTGTCCAATCTTGTCCAGAAGAGTGTCAAGTATGTTTGGTCTCCTGAGTGTGATGTGGCGTTCAATACGCTCAAGCAGAGACTGACTTCAGCTCCAGTTCTTGTTCCTCCTAAGCAGTCAAAGCCCTTCCAAGTTTTCTATGATGCTTCTCTCCAAGGTCTTGGTGGTGTTCTCATGCAAGATAAGAAGATTGTTCCTTACACCTCGCGTCAGTTGAAGCTTGTCTAGAAGAAATACCCCACTCATGATCTCGAATTGGCGGCAGTTGTGCATGCTCTAATGACTTGGAGGCATTTGTTGTTGGGTAGACCAGTTGAGGTGTACACCAATCACAAGAGCTTGAAGTACATTTTCACTCAACCCAATCTCAATCTTCGGCAGTCTAGTTGGGTGGAAATGCTTGAGGACTTCAATCCAAGCATTGAGTATACTCCTGGGAAAGCAAATGTCATTGCAGACACGCTCATCTGAAAGACGTACTACAACAGTCTCATTCTGAAGCCTCTTCAACCCGAGATTTGTGAAGCCTTCCGCAAGGTCAACCTTCAAATGATTCCACAAGGATTTCTTGCCAATCTTCAAGTTTCTCCGACTCTGGAAGAGTAGGTTCACCAAGCGCAGCTTCTTAACGTTATGGTGAAGAAAGTGAAGAAAGGTGTGGCCAAGGGCATTCCGAAGTATAAGTGCTTTCGAGTTGATGACAAAGACACCCTGTTCTTTGAGGATCGTCTGGTGGTTCCAAAAGGTGATCTTAGAAAGGTTATCATGGACGAAGCACACAATTGTCTGCTATCCATTCATCCAGGCAGTTCAAGATGTATCAGGATCTCAAGCAAACCTTCTGGTGGACTCGCATGAAATGTGAAATTGCTCAGTTCGTGAACAAGTGTGATGTTTGTCGCAGAGTGAAGGCAGAGCATCAACGTCCAGCAGGTCTTCTTCAGCCTTTGCCTATCCCAGCGTGGAAATTCGATCATGTGGAGATGGATTTCGTCAATGGGTTTCCCAAGTCCAAGAGAGACAACGATGCCATCTTTGTGGTTATCAACAAGCTAACAAAAGTTGCTCATTTCCTGTCAGTCAAAGAATCTATCTCGGTAGCTCAGCTTGCAGAGTTGTATACGTCAAGGATAGTATCTTTGCATGGTATTCCTTAGCTCCTCTCATCTGACTGTGGAAGCCTCTTTACTTCCAAGTTTTGGGAATCCTTTCAGACTGCTATGGGTACCAAGATCCGTTTCAGCACGACGTTCCAGATAAGTGGTCAAGTTGAGAGAGTCAATCAGATCCTTGAAGATATGCTTAGAGCCTGTGTGATTTTGTTCGGCATGAAATGGGAAGACTGCCTTCCATATGCTGAATTCTCATACAACAATAGCTTTCAAGCTAGCTCAAGCAAGGCTCCTTTCAAGATTCTCTATGACAGGAAGTGTCGTACCCCGCTTTAGTGGTCTGAAATCGGTGAGCATCAGATTTTGGGCAATGACATGATCACTGAAGCAAAAGAGATGTGTCGAGTCATTCATGAGAACCTCAAAGCAGCTCAGTCCCGACAAAAGAATTATTACGATAACAAACATCGGGATGTTCCCTTTCAAGTGGATGATCTAGTCTATCTCAGAGTCTCTCCCATGAAGGGCCTCAGCGGTTTGGAATTAAAGGGAAGCTAGCTCCTCGTTTTGTTGGTCCTTTCAAAGTTGTTGGCAAGAGAGGTGGACGTCCATATCAACTAGAGCTTCCTCCAAATTTCACAAATGTGCACGATGTCTTCCATGTTTCTCAGCTCCTGAGGTGCTTCAAGACTCCAGAGCGCACCATTGACCTCCAAGACATTGATCTCCAAGAAGACATCTCTTATCGTAAGAACCCAGTGGCAATTCTCGAAGAAACAGAGCGTAAGACTCGCAACAAGTCAACCAAGTTTGTCAAGGTAAAGTGGTCTCATCATTCTGACAAAGGAGTGACTTGGGAACGTGTGGACCTTCTCCATTCCGAATTTCCAGACTTTTTTCATTCCTAGATCTCGGGTCGACATCTCTTGTAGTGTGCGAGAGTTGTGACAGCCCAAGTGTTGTCCGTACCTTTTATGGCATGTATCTTATGTGAACCTTGTTGTCATGAGTTTAATGATATGAGTTTGAGCCTTGTCATGCCATTTCTTGTTCATGCATTTGTGCATCATGCATCATATCATTCATCATGCCTTTGCCTTTGTTTCTGATGTGACTTTATTGTGGTTGGGTGTGTTCTTGTGTTGTGTGATGGGGTGTAGTGTGTGTGGTGCAACCATTTCCCTCTCACCCCCTCTCTTCTCAAACTTGCCAAAAACCCTTTTATTCCCCTCTTATTCCACTTGTTAAAATAACTTGGTAATTAGTTCTGATAAAATGTTCTGGTGTTAGATAATATTATTTTGGGTGAATGTGTGTTGTCCTCCTTGAAGTTTGAGCCTTGTTCAAATTTGGTTTCAAAAGAATCAGTAGCTTTTTTTTATTCAAGGGGTGAAAAATACTTACTCTAAAATCTTCTTCTCATTTTTATAAAAAAGGGGATTTTCTTCTCACCACTAAAGTATTTTGTTTTGCAAATATCTCCATTTCTTTTTCTCTAAAGGAATTGTTTTGCTTCTCTTTTATTTAAAAGGAAAACTTGCTGGTGTATTTGTGCCAGAGAGAGACTGGGTCTTCCCCGGCCCAGGTAGCCTCCTTCCCCCGCGGCCTAGCCCATCGTCGACACCTACCTGCCCCGTTCATTGTCCGTCAGTGGAGCAGAGAGAGCAGAGAGAGAGCGCCTGCCATGCGTTCACGGACGCCGAGGAACATCGTGTGTCCCCTCCTATTTAGCGTCGACGTGCATGCCCCCTCCGCCTAGGGTTTCCCTTCTCCCTCCAGCCGCCGCCGCTCCCTACTTCCCCCTCCATTCTCCCCTTCCTCTCCTTCTTGCTCTGTCAGGTAAGGTTCAGAGAGATCCAGAGAGGGTCAGTGAGGTCGCCGTCCGTCGTCGCTGTCGTCCTCGCATTTCCGGTGGATCCCGTCCACGTCTGAGATGCCGTGGCGAACGCGGATCGTCCCAGTGTTCCGTTCTCGTCATTAGAACGTCATGGGAAGCTCCCAGGTGTGGACTTCTTCCTCCTCGTTGACGCGCTCCTGAAGGTCGCCGCCGGTCTTCTTCCTCCTCATTGTCGTCGCGTCTTCGTCTCTTCTTCCCCGTCATCGCGATCAGCGTCGTCGTCATCTCCCCCTCTGTGAGCCATCGTCGGTGACTTCCCCTCTCGTAGCCGTGCTTAGCTCGCCGTCGCATGTTGTATCTGTTGCCGCTATTCCGCTCAAGGCAACGCCATGAGGGCGTATCCTCCATCCTCCTCGTCACGAGACGAGCAGGGGATTGAACCCCGTAGGTTCCCACGCTCCCAGCTGGTAGTCCGCGTCGCCATAGAGCTCGTGTGCGTCGAAATTAATCCGTCGTCGCCGTGCGTCGCCATGGTCGAGCAGAGAGCTCTGCTCGAGCTCGAGGAGCTCTATAGCCGGTGTCCCCTTCATGTTTGAGTGTGGGTATCGAGTCCCTGTACTCCACGCATGCCCCGCGTAGCTTCTGTGCTCCGCTAGTTCCCCTCAGTCGCCGGAATTGTTCCGCTGTCGTGCCATTGTCACTGGGGTGTTCTGTTATTCAATTTCGTCAGTTTCGGGTGGTAGTGTTAGTATGAGTGGTCTCAGTGCCCCTCTTCAGTAGGCTCCGTGAGTGTAGCGTAGTGAAATCGCGTATGGGAGTCAGCCGCGAGGCCTCAGGTTCGAGTCCCGGCTCTCCCCCTTTTTTGTTCTTTTATTTGATTGGCCAGAGGGTGTTGTGCTGTGTTCAGATCCGGTGTGGCGCGGGATCCCGTGTGGGTGTTGTGTGTGTGAGTGGGATCTGGTGTCGCTACTCCAGATTTAGTGTGGCTGTGTGTGTGTATGCTAGTGTGTGTGTGTGTGCTGGTGTAGTGTGTGTGTGTGTTGAGTGTGTGTGTATGACAAGTGGGCCCATGCCCCACTTGTCATACACTAATTATTTGTGTGTTTCCTGTTTTAGTGTTTATTAGCTTATTTCCATTTATAGTAATTATTCCATATCTAGACATGCGTTTTTTGCACATGAGTATTTTATGTAAGTTTTCACTTATAAGAGAGGTGGTTGTTTTGCTAGTGTAGTTTGTGCCATGATGCTACATGTGACCATATGGGTATGATATATGATTTTGGGGTAGAAAGACCCAATTAATCCATTGGTGCAATTAGATTTCACTTTTGAGCAAGTTTATAAAACTGTCATTTTCTGCTGTGATGCTACTTTGTCATTATTGCATGAATTAATCCATGCTTGCTTTGGGGCATGTGCCAACATGGAAGTGCTAGTGTTTTATGCCTATTATGCCATGGCATTTTTGTTTGATATGCTAACCACCCATATAAGTGGGAAACTTGCTGCAAAGTAGCCAACTAAAATGTTGCTGTTTTCAACTATGTCAAATATTTCTGTCTGAGAATCTGCTGTTATTTTTATGCCATGAAGAGTGGTTGCTATCTTGTGATATGTTGTGAATCAGCTCAAGCTCAGTGCTAGTGTTTTGATGTAGATGTTGTCTTATATCAACCTGTTATTTTTCATGCCATGAGGTGGTCTCTAGCACCATTAGTTTCTGTTGTCAACATGCTAGCCGATTAACGCAGATTCCAGAAAACCGTTATTTTCACTAAGTCCCAGATTTCTGTTTCATCATGCCAATTTGTGAGCTTCATGCTTATTGATGTGTACCTCCTTGCCAGATTGTGTAGTTGGATAAGTTGATAAGCATGTTATGTAGTTTCTGTCAATGCCTTGTTTGTGGTTGTAGGATTCCTGTAGCACAAGTTGTTGGCTGTGTAAGTTGCTATGTTGCTATTTTGTGGCAGATTGGTTGTTTTATTGTTTTATGACTTCTGGGAGTTATAATCCATGGAATTGCTTGATATTTGGCTCTATTGTGGTCGGTTTTTCATTTCCTAACCAGTGGCTACCTTGGAATGCCAAGGAAAAGCCCAGGTCTTTCGTGTCTTGTGTTTTTCCTTCGTATCTTGTCGTGAGCGTATCGTGAGAACCGTAGCTCCGTTTCTTGCGTTCTTCATATGAATTTTTATCGTTTTTGCATGATGCATCCATAATTTCCATGTTCATGCATGTCTAAATAACTTAACATAAGGTTTTGTCCACAATCATTAATCACCAATCCTTTGCATGTGAATCATGACTAGTTAGGATTGCCATGCTAAAAAAACTCTTCAAATAAGCATGCATCATTCTTGCTTGTGCATTGCACCATGGTTTTTTGTTTATTCTTGCTGTTTCTTTTGGGTAGACACGAACGCTGAACCTGAGTACAAAGAGCCAGGCGAGTAGAACTACGAGGATCCCGTTACTTGTTCCACTGAAGAACCAACAGGCAAGATGATCGTACCCGGATCCCGATGATATCTTCGCTTGCTAGTTGTCTTGCTCTTATTGTTAGAATTGCGCTACCTACCACTTGAATGTCAGCCTCCTAAATTGCCAAGATAGCCTCTAACCCTCCACATCCTAGCAAACCTTCGATTGGCTAAGTTACCACTGCTCAGCCCCTCTTATAGTGTTCTTAGTTATTTTTCCATGTGATAACATGGATTTGGCATATCACAATATTATCTATTATTTAATTTAATTCACATATATATCTTGGTATTTGTGGAAGGCTTGGCCTTTTCTAGGTGTTTTGTTCCGCTGTTACCACCATAGTTTCTTGTTACCGGTGTTATGTTTCCATACTTTGCGCTCCTAACATTCTCGGGGTTGTTATGGGGACCCCCTTGTTTATTAGGTTAAGATTAAAACTTGTTTGGCAAGACCCAACATTGGTACTACATTTGCTTAACAACTTAATAAAATTGCATAGGGCTTAGCTACCCCATGGATAATTAATCAACAACCCGGGCCAGTGCTCCTCATGAGTGTTAGTCCAAAACGGGCTGCCTGCGGGGCCGCCTCGAGGCAACTTGATGCTTGGTTTTTCCCTGTAGCTAGACCCATCTGGTAGTGCCCTGAGACAGAGATACGCACGGCCCCTATTGGGATCTGGCCTGCCGGGCGGTCTTGCTGGACTTGTTTTACATTTATCGAGTGCCTTGCGTGAGGGCTCTAACTTTCTTCGGGCTATCTGGGGTGTTGGAATTCCTTTGGAGTTGCCTAGGATGATCACGAGATCCGTGGTCGAGGCTATTCCCGTGGAGTGTCGTTAATTTGTGATGGACTAGTTGGAGCACCCCTATAGGGTCAAATCTTTCAGGAAGCCGTGCCCGCGGTTACGTGGCAACTTGGATATTTGTTTAACACCCGGTTATAGTTAACTTGAAGTAAGCTCTAAATAAAATGCACCAACTGTGTGAGTAACTGTGATCGTCTCTGCTCATGAACATGATCCGAGAGAGAACATGGTGGGGTTATGATTGACGTAAGTAAGTGTTCGGGATCTCATAGAGGTCATTCTAGATTCGATCGTTCATCGTAGGCCACATATTTATCTTCATGTCACATAAGTTTAGACACCTTAAATGCTTAGTGCTGCTACAAACTAAACACATACCCCTTCCCAACCTTTAAGCTTGAATAGTATTAGTACTCGGGCGCAAGATTGATGAGTCCTTGTGGCTCACAGATTACTACAACAATCCAGGTACAGGTACAGATGAGTTCGTGCAGGATGATCTGATGTAGCTCAAGTGGGAGTATCACGAGGAAAGGGCAGGATGTATGTGACTTATCCGGATGAGAAGAGGAACATGGTCGTGATCTTTGGGATAGCGAGATAGTATCATTTGCATCTGTTTTTATCGTTTGATTTCGTCAGTAGGCGGACCCTGTCTTCATATTGATGTTTGAACTCTGTGTGGAATTATAATTTAGTATGTGGTGAGTGTAAGCCAACTCATATACTCATCTCTTCTGTAATGTATGATGTAATGATGCTATACTTGCGAATGACATGATGCGCCTCTATCCCTTGCGAGGCCCCGGTGCCTTAATATGGATAGGCATGCATCTTGGGCGTGATACATCTCGAGCTTGCGAGTGTCGTCTATGGCATGACGCTTGTCTTCCAGCATGAGGGCCTTGTTCACTATGTCGAAGAAGGTCCGACAGTTGCAGACAATGAGCTCATACTACAGGGTCTGCTGAAGTCCTTCCATGAAGCATTCCATCTTGGCAGCCTCCGTGTTGACATCTTCAGGTGCAAACCTTGATAGCAAGTTGAACTTTTGAATGTACTCCTTGATAGAGCCACTTCCTTGCTTCAGCGCTCGGAATTCTCTCTTCTTGATAGCCATGATCCCAGAACGAATGTGGGCAGTGCGGAATCCTTCCTTGAAATTATCCCAGGTGATCACTCGATCGCCTTGCATAACCTTGAATCCATCCCACCAAGCTCTGGTGATACCTCCAAGGTAGTGATAGGCATACAACACCTTCTCATGATCCTCATTGAAATTGACAAGTGCAAGGAGGTCCTCGATGGTTCAGATCTAGTCGTGGGCATCCAAGGGTTCAATGATCTTAGTGAAGGTTGGGGCGAATTCTGCATGAACTCAAACAAGGTGGAGCGGACATTGTCGTTCCTGCCTTGCTGCTGGTTGTTCACAAGGACCCGAGCTATCTACTGGATAGCAGCAGTGTTGGCTTGGCGTTCCTCCTGGAGAACTTGGAGATACTGAGCAATGGTCATGTTCTCCGGTGGAGGTGGTGGCAGGGGAATGTCGCCTTGTGGCTATTCCTGGTGTCCTCCATCCTGAGAAGTTCCACCAGCTCCATATTGCTTTCTATTGTTGCCGGCTTCAAGGTTGGTGAAGGAGTTGTTGCGGGTAGCAGTCACCATCCTGTTTGGAGCAGCCAAGTCAAACAACTGGGATAGACGAGAGGAAAAGCAACAATGGAAAAGCGCGCCTAAGGGGGTTGGTATAGTGCAAGTGTTGTAAAACAAAGGTCGAAAGACCAACACATACATTAAGATAAGAAGGATGATGGAGTCGCTTACATGTTGCCTAAGGCAAAAGCATAACTTGCATCGGAACACAAACATCAAAAACAAACAACAAGCACATGGTTACATATGAACCATTACATGGACTCGACTTTGCATGCGGGGTACATGACTGATCCTACCCCAGGGGTTCTCGGACTCAGGTGGTGGCGTGCTCGGTCCCATAGTCACACTCCTCCGGGTCTTCCTCCTGTTCATCATCTGAACGAGCATCGTTTCCGGTCGAAGGAGTCAAAGAACAAGGAGGTCCATCCCGCCGACGCTTCATCAGTGGGTCAGTGAAGATCTCATTGTACTCCTTCGCACTCATCTGACGACGACGTGTGGGTGCATCTCTAGCTGGGGGTACTCATCCTCGGTAAGCAACAGTTGGTCATCCCTTAGGGGCTCCATCGTTCTTGATCCTGTCTGGCTTTGTCTTGGCTTGTCGAAGTAGGTCTAGAATCTGAGTGGCGTCCCATCCTCCTTGGACATGTAAGGTAGATAGCGAGTAGCTGGTTCGCCAATATCACCCCTCCTGAAGGGTAGATAGCGAGTAGCTGGTTTGTTAGCCATCTCTGAGACGAGTCCTTGAAGGTGGATGAGTGCCTTCCATGCATTGTCTCGACTGTGAGTGCCAGGGTCTCCATCTGTGGTCCTTCAAAGAACCAACTAGTCGGGGAGTCGATTGCCTTCACGACCACATCGACATGGTACTCCTTCGTGATAGCATCGATCCAGTGCTGGTGATGGAGGAAAACGGGTGGTCAGTGATACTAGCACATCTCCATGTTATCCTCAAGGATTAGGGGAAAGCCGGATGCTAGGAGGGCTTCGGGTATGAGGGCCATCTACAAGGTTTGAATGGAGGAGAGTTAGCAAGACTTTGAAATAGAAGAGAAGAGAGGTATAGAATTTGCTACACCTAGCAACTAGGCACAATGTTTCAAAGATTTTATCCTAAATAACGCCCATGCTAACTAAGGCATCCTACAGTCAGGATGGCTCTGATACCACCTATGTGGGAACCCCGACTCATAAGTCGTGATCATTTAATGCACGTGTACAGTGATCCTAGAGATCAGTGCTCACTGAACACACATAAGCTGAATAACAAGAGTCTTACATCCTTACATACCGTCTTACACAAATAAAGGCCAGCTAGATCAAGTCTTACATAGATAGGGCCACAATGGTCAAACACTTAAGCATAACAAACAGTTGAAATCTTGGTCAAAGCGTGAACCCATGCCATTTGCCTTAAACTTATAGGCATTCAGACTGGTAAGTGTCGTAGTTCGCTTGTTCGTCACCAATGAACTCCTCATCGTATTCCTGTTCCTCCATGCCTGGCCACTAAAATAACCAGTGTCAAGCCAATGAGTACTTTGAATGTACTCACAAACAACCCATGTTGGAACAAGGCAATAACAATGCATGATATAACACTAAATAGGTATTTCGTAGAAAGATAATTTTGAATGCAATGACATGATCAAGTAACTATGTAAGCATGCGTCAACAGTTGGACGATATCCATATGAACAAGTTACAGACATCATCATAAATAGGGGGTTGAACATCTCATGTTCAGTCATCACGTCAAGTCATCTGACGTATCTCAAGTATCATCTTTGTGTCAACCACACACACACACACACCAAGTTTTGAGGAACCATCTAGACGTAGTTTAAGAAGGACCTCCAACTGTCCATGACCATGGACACAGCTATTCGAATAGTTTTACACTACAAAGGTTGCACGCTTTACCCACAGGACTCAGGGAACTTCCGTGTCAACCACGACTCGCGGTATATTTCGTACCCGAGGTAAGCAACCGAACAATGCCTTTCCCCTAGCGATTGTAAACAAAGAGTACACTCGTTGGTGCCATCCCTCATGATATACATCACACGTATCATCCATGAGGGCACGCAACGGTGTGCCTGGTGCCTGTGAAGCAAACACATGATCATCCATTCTGGTATGACACCGTATCGAGAGTGACCACTTCACTCCCGCCACTAGTAATGCGGGCTCTATGCTAGTACCCTCCAAGGTAGTCGACAAAGCCCCGTCCCATAAGGGGTATTGTGGTTGTGCATGTAAGGTTGGGGTGGTCAATAGACCTTAAATCTAATCTGTTTTTGAACACACACACACGCTCACTTGCTCCGGTACACCACTTCTTTCTCAAGTGGTTATCCAACTCAATCATCATCTCCCTCGGGCATTAGTGGCACCTGACAGGGTTTTCAAAAAGTCTTTGAACTCATTACTTTGTTTCCATCACCATGCATATTCCTCATCCCACATGGGTAGAATCTACTAGCATCCTATCTACTCACACCCGCACAACCCTCATAAGGAGGTAGGGTCATGCACGGTGCAAGTATTAACTGTAAAGGTATTGGAGGAATACCACCGAAGGGGGGTACCTCATCAACATGATCAATTCATCGAAACATCAAGTGTTAAATGACATAAATGAAAAGTTTCTCAATATGGTCAAAGGGCTGCTTGCTTGGCTCAACAAAGTATTCAGGGTCTTCAAAGTCTTAGGGTCCAACTCCCTCGTCAACAACGCAATCTATCGTCGCGATAAATAATGATAATAATAAGCATCACACAAAAAAAGAGCACAAAATCTACTTCTAAAATGTTGCCCTACTCTGATAAATACTACAAACTATTCTACAAATATTTTTCCAAGGTTTTGGCAGGAAAAGGTTTTCAAAAATATTTATAACACAGACTAAAAATGCCTAAAAGTGGTTTTAAAATAAAACAATAGATAAAAGATTTTTAACAAATTATACAAATGGCACAATTAAATTCTACACATTATTTCAAGATTTGTGGAATTGGAATTTTTCAATAGGACAATTAGTTTTTCCTGTAGAATTTTTGGGACTCTAAAAGAAAAGAAAAAGAAAAATGGGTTCGGGCAAATGGGCCAAAAGCAGCTGGCCGAATCGGCCCAGCCGGCGGAGCCGACCCGCGCGAGCCTGGCACGCGTGCGTGGATTGTTGAAACCTAACCGGTGGGACAGGCCGGTCAGCCAGAAAGAGGGAGGCGGGAGACCTGTGGAGGATGAAAAGCGGGGCCTGCTTGCCATCACCTTCCTCGGGCCAGAGGAGGTCGATTGTGCTCACTGACGGCTACAGGGCACGGGAAGGCGAACGGAGGTCACCAACGTGCTCAGAGACTCGTCGCCAGTCGGATGGTGGTGGATGGGGTGCCAGGGAAATCTAATTTGCCCACGATGAGGAATTCCGGTGGTGGCTCCTCGGGAAGGGGATGCTACGGTCGTCCTATACACCAAATGGAGGGGGAAATGGAGGGAAATGAGTTAGGAGTGTGCATGGGTTTCGGATTGGGAGAAAACAAGGGAGGATGAGGTCGTTTACCTTGCGAACGCCAGTGGCCCGAAGCGGTGGCGCTCGGCTCAATCCCGTGCACACACGCCCTCAGGGCTTGCTTAGGTGGCACAGGGGCTCGATTGGGACGAGGAGAGAGACCAGAGTGGAGAGGAGGCTTGGGGGAGTCCCCTTTATAGGATACCCACGGTGCACCGTGTGCTCGTGCGCCGGTGAGGAAGAGGCCGAGGCCATAGGGCATGGGAGCAAACCAGGGGAAGTCCTGGGTGCTCGTGGGGTTGGTCTATGCCTAGCGGAAGGAATCGAGAGAGAGAGGGGGGGAGACGCGCGCGTGTGAGCCCGCACGTTGGTCGACTCGTGCGGCATCGGACACACGTGGTCAGGAGGGTGGGACAAAGCGAGGAAGGAGGGGGCCGACAGCTTGGAGCGACACGGACGTCGAGGGCATCTCAGGGGACAGCTTCCCCCATACCAATGCGTTCGGAAGCCTCGGGATGCTCCTGCTACAGTGCGGCAATGCACTATAGCACGCTCCAGAGCGCACTTATTGCATGCCGGTGGCGTGTCCACGCGCTCTGGGCGTGCCTGAGCTTGTCCACTAGCACTTGGGCTGTCTGGAGATGCTCTAGGGGCTAGGGGGGCTATAGGGAGTAGAGGTAGAAGGAGGGGGGAGGTAAAAATAGATGTTTTCTAGAGGTAAAAATGGAGGTTTTCACCCCCCAATCATGGAGCTGTGGCCAAGAAAGTTTTACTGGAGGTGAATGACCATTGCAAGATGGTTTGGTAAAAATTTGAACTCAAGGAGAACAGAGGAAGGGGGTCAAACAAGGGTTTTACTAGTCTGGCATAAGGTGTTTGATGGTAATTAGGGCAAGCAAATGGTCTTTTCTTGCCATAATATTTGACAGGGTCAAATGGTGGTTAGAATTAGGGCTCATAACCAAGTTTGAGCTGGTTTGAGCAAAGTTGACAATGCAACTTTGTAAAACCCTAGAAATTAACAGAATTTGCTTTCTGTAGATCTAGTCATGCTAAGATAATCTCCTTGATGCACCCCTAGTGTAGCATCATCATTTGGGGATTAGAACATGTCCACAAAGTTTGAGGTCAAGGGAAGAAACTTCACAATGTAAAGTTGTTCAAATTTGAATCTGGACAAAGAGGGTTTTGGAATATTTTGATGAAGCAAATCAATTGGGACTGAGAAGAAACTTTGCAAAATCGTCCCATATGACAATTCTGACTAACTGGAATTTTCCTGGAATTTATTGAAAATATTTCTTATAGAAATATTTCAAAAGTTTGATTTAGGCACAAAGGGTTTTGAGGGGTGTTTCCCATTATGTTGAACATGACCATGTGTTGAAACTCACATGTATGGAAAATATATGTCCACCGAGTTTCCTCAAATTTTATCAAATATTTTTAAAGCATTTAAATATTTTTCCCTATAAAAGACAATTTCTGGCCTTAAGAAAAAGCGTTAAAATAGTAAAATAATCTTTAAAATTAATATTTGGTGGTTTTGGAAAGTCTTATATAAAGTAGGTTCCAAATAAAGCCTTTGGGGAAAAAGGATCCACCCAATTTCAGGACTTGCAGTGCAAACCTCAACTCAAGGGGTTTTGAAAACGTAATTTGAATAAATCCTTTTTGGTAGAAATAAATTTTGATAAAAATAGCTTTAGGAACTACACACATGGCATGATCATTGGGAAAGATGCTTGGATCAAGGAAGATGAATATGGAGAGGAGTAGAACCTAAGAGTGCCAAACATAATCAACCAAACAATCACACAAGCAACAGTTCAAACAAGCAGGCACTCAAAAAGTTTTAATTGGTTCCAAATTTTGTAAATCCAAGCATAGAAAAGTGATACAAACACATGATGTGACATGCTCCATCTTGAACGACACACCAGATTGAGTGTGATGGACTTGATAGTTAAGACCGTGAAGAGGATTGCTGCAGATCAGAAGAGATCATGTGGATACGCACCATATATTCCAATGCTTATCAACTCCCAGCTGGAGAAGCACACATATGCACTTGTTCGACCACATTTGCCACTCCTGCCACAGCTAGAGGATAATGTTGTGGTGATGGATCCAGATCATCCCACCTCAGATACAACACAGGCAGAGACAGAGGCAGCCAGAGACACTAGTGCTTAGGTGCCAAAGACCCGGAGTGAGCAGAAGGATCTTCTTCTTAGCTCTATGCTCAGTATGCAAAAGGACATTGGTAACATCTCGAAGAACCATGAGAGCCTTGCGAGGATTGTTGATAAGAAGTTCCACATTCTCAACAATAAGGTGGATGAGCTGACAATGACTGTGAACGAGCTCAAGAAAGAATGGTTTACCCAGCCCCACACCACAGATGGTGATGACAGTCCACCCCTCAGTACAACCACTCAGTTCAGGACTCAAGCTAGGACTCCTACAATGCCAGTTCTAGAGACGAGGCTTTCATCAACACCTGTCATTCTCTTGAATCCTTCATCAGCTACCGAAGGAGATCAGCCCTAGAGGAGCGTTTAATTCTATACCTTTGAACTTTTTGGTAACTTGTTGCCAAAGGGGGAGAAGTTGTATAGATCATTAGGGCTTCGAGAGAGAGAGAGCGTTGCTTTTTTATCACTTTTCAAAAATGTTGATATCTTGTTGGTGTTTCATCATACACTTTATGTGTGTGGCTACTATTTCCTATCCTTGTGATGCCTATGAGATGATCATTCACTTTTTCTTGATTGTGTTGTGCTATGATGTTGATTCATATTATTATGGCACACCACCAAGTTGTATGTGACATGGAAGAGTGCTCCATGTACCTAATCGATTGTGCATTTGCATTGAACACAAATTCAAAATAATGCACAAATTTATGGGGATCTCTTTCTTATCACATACTTCTCAAAGCGACGATTATATTCAGTGATCATATCATATGTTGAAGTTTTGACCTATATGTTGTCATCAATTACCAAAAAGGGGGAGATTGAAAGCACATTTGCTCCCTTGGTGGTTTTGGTAATTAATAACAACATATATCTCATCGGACTAATGTTTCCACTAAGTATATTTCAGGAAAAGTTCAATGATTGGATGGACAAAGGATTGTGGAGAGACCCCTAGATGCAAGGAATAGGATTGGCAAACCTTCAAGCAAGAAGACTATACATTTTACTTTGTGAGAAATCACTTTGAGTCTATAGGAAAGCCAATACTATTAAAAGGGGGTAAAGTATTGTTGGTGAACAAAATGCTCCACATGCACAAGTGATAGTCACCAAAAACACTCAAAAGCTCTTCCACAAAAGTTTGTCAAAGCCTATCATGAAAATCGGTGCCACCAATTATTCCCACTTGGTCCTACCGATTTCCACCTCAGACAGATCCCTTCCAAACCCTAGGTCTTTAGTACAACCCATTCTGCATCTGTGCCACCAAGTTTAGGTTGCCAACATTTTGTTTCCTTGCTTCTTAATATCGGAATTTCCCAAGATTTTGGATCGGTGTCACCGAGTTTTGCAATCTGACCATTGGTCACCTTATCGGTACTGCCGAGACTTCTGCCAAAACTTCGGTACCACCGAGTTTCATACTTCAGTGTCACCGAGTTGGTCACTTAAGGTGTAACAGTTGGTTTTTTTAGATTCCTATATACACCCCTCCGCGACCACTCACTCGCAAGATAAGCACTCAGAACAGTTCCCAACTTATCCCATCTGTTTTTCTAAGAGAGAGCCACCTACTCATGTGTTAAGATCAAGCCATTCCACTCCAACCATATGAATCTTGATCTCTAGCCTCCCCAAGTTGCTTTCCATCCAATCAATCTCTTCCACCAAAGCCAAATCTATGAGAGAGTGATTGAGTGTTGAGGAGTCCATCATCTTGAAGCACAAGAGCAAGGAGTTCATCATCATTATCAAGCCTATTACCTTTTGGAGGGTGGTGCCTCCTAGATTGGTTTGGTGTCGCTTGGGAGCCTCCTACTTCATGCTGTGAAGTTGAACCAAGAAGTTTGTAAGGGCAAGGAGATCGCCTCTTTCATGAAGATCTACTTTGAATAAGGCTAGTCCTCCGTGGACGTAGGCCATCATGGTACAAACATGGTTGGTTCTTTGTGGAACCCTCCGTGGGTAGAGCCCTCCATGGACTCTCGCGACCGTTACCCGCCATGGGTTGAAGTCTCCATAAACTTGGACGTACGATAGCACCACCTATCAGAACCACGGGAAAAATCTTCATGTCTCCAAATTATGTTTGATCTTCCTCCCTATCCTCTATTACATATGCTTGTCTTTACTTTCTGTTGTTATACTCTTATACATGCACTTGTAGGGTGTGCTTGACATCCTATCATTGTTAAGATCTGACAACACTTAAAATTGGGAAAAGGTAGAATTTTTATTTGGAATAGTAGTCTAATCACCCCCTCTAGACATACTTTCGATCCTAACAATCTAGAGATTTTCATGAATTTCTTCGAATTTCCCTTAATTGCTACATAGGAACTCAAGTTGAGACCTTAGCTCAACATTCTCCTTTAATATGGATGCTTCACAAGAAATAGAGTTAGTAGAACAAGCATCATCATTAATAACAAGAGGAGAGGGCAACCTAACACACTCGTTTGCACAAGTAGCTTCAAGTTGAGCATGAGACTCGGTGAGTTCGATGAGAGAACTCATAATGATCCTTGAGCTCTTTTCGAGGTGATCAAAGTCCTCAAGGAGTTTAGCATGTGCAACTTCAAGCTTATCTTTTTAGTTCTACAATCATTAACCACCACAAGAGCTATATCATGAGATTTCTTCATTCTGGATAACTCTAGAGCAAAAGTCTCCTCAACAGATTCCTTGGTGGTTTGTGTCGGATTTTGGACTCCGCAAAACACTTAAGATTCGAACAAAGGGGTGTGTGTGAAGATTCCCTGCAGCCTCGCCCGACCTAGCTTGCTACTCGATGAACACAGCAAAGAACTCACAGGATGACGAGGAAGAAGATGAACACGACAGTTTACCCAGGTTCGGGCCATGTAAGACCCTACTCCTACTTTGGTGGATTGCCTATCAAGGAGGTGAGGTGGATGAACAAGTACAGTGTTTCAGGGCCTCTTGAGGGCTCTCGGTGATGTTCGACGCCCCTTGTGGTTTGGTGGACCATGAGTGATGGAGTCGGTCGATCAGGTTGGCGTCTGTCCCTCTCTATGAAGGAGCCTACCCTCTATATATAGCGGTGGCCCGGGTCCTCTTCCCTTACTGCAATGGCTGGAAGGGATCCCACAACGGCCAATTTTAAAGGGGGCAGGGGTTCATGATCGCCCTTCCCAAACGCGGTCTTCGCCTGCAAAGTAGTTGTCGATGCCACAAGGACGGGCTCAGCGATGATGTCCGTCCTGCGAAGCTGGTGGTTGCGGTCTTGTTGCACTAGAATGGAAACCTTTGGGGTGCTTTGGGAACCTGCATACATCCTTGCTCCCTTTGCACCCAAGGGGAAACAACAATGCCTGGTGCACTGGTGCTCGCCTATCCTTCCTTGCGTCATCTTTCACTCTTGAGGCCGGGCCTTGCATACAGATCTCCACTGCTCCGGAGGGGTCCTGAGGAGGCCCGTCCCCTACCGGTCTCGATGCTCCTCCTCCTCGTGAATCTTGGGCCCTCGCGAGGGCCTTGTCCTGAGCAGAGTCGTGGCTAGTTGCGTTCGGTCGTTGAGGTGGGCCATGCCCTGGGCCATATGCAGCCAGGTCTGGTTACCCCAGTTCCCGGAACGCCGAAAGTAACCCCCGGGTCTAAGGCGCGCTCATGCTGGCTTCCGGACGAAGCCCTGAGGACGGCACGGAGCGCCGTGGGCCCTAGTTGCCTGCGGGCCAGGCTTTACACGCGTCGAACCACCAGGCGGCGATGCCTTCGCTCCACGAGTCATCCAGAAACGCTCCCGGTCAAACTGACAAGATGTCGGGGCGCTACGCTGGCCATCATTGCTCTGCATTGAATGCAGCTACCACCTCGGGTCGCGTGGATGTGACCCTTGAGAGGGTCGAGTGCCCCTAGAACACGAGGGGGCGTCGGGTGGTCCTCTGCTGTATATAAGCGGGTGAGGGAGAGAAAACCCTCAACCACCTCTGCCTTCTCCGTATCCACACCTCTCGAACCGTCCTCTCCCAGCAATGGCGCCGATGAGGAAGTTTTCCACTGCAGAGAAGGGGAAGGCTCCCGGGGATGTCCTTGCCGCCCCGTCGTCCCGGAGGGGCCGCGGTCGCCGCTAGAAATATGTCGCGATGCTGGCGGGGGCCCCCGGCGAGCGCAGCCATGCCCCAACATGCCGCGGCGGCCGCGATGGAACGCCGTCCAGCGTGGGCAGCCACTGCGGTGAATGCGGTGGCGGACGAGGTGGGAGGTCGGCGATGGCCACCCGACCGCCGCGCCCGCGGCTCCATTTGGCCGACTCAGCTCTAGAGTTCATGACGTGGGCGGACATACCGGAAGCCGCTTGGTTCTAGCTCCCGAACTTCTTCGCGGAGGCCCTGTCGGCCTTTGGCTGCAGGCCGACGGCTGCTACAAAGGGGCGTCCTGGGAGGAGCTCGAGGTCGCCCCCGAAGGCTACGTGTACCTGAACCGTGGGTGGTAAACGTTCGCCCACGCCCTGGGCCTGAGGGGAGGCACAGCTTTGACTTCAAGTATGACAAGGAGGCGACGCTCTTCGTCAATATCTTCGGAAGTGAGGGCGAGCGCCTGGGGTGCTACCCAGAAGACATTGGCCGCGGCGATCCTGGAGACCAGCTTGCCCTTGATGACGGCCGTCGCGCCTCCAGCAGCAGCGACACCCCCTCTGAGGAGAGCCCGAGCGACAACAGCGATAGCAGCTATGGCGCACCGCCAAGACGACCTGCCCGAGTCTCGGTGGGTAGTCCGCCGCCAAGGCACCGCTCTCCCGCTCCAGGACGTCCACCTCGGTGCGCTTTCGTGGGGCCATGAAGGAGGAGGAGGACACTGACTGAACATCGGTGCACCGGCATCGGGCTCCTTAGGCGACAGCCCCCGTGTGGCTTCTCACTTTCTTTCTCCTCCTTTTCTTTTGCACCTGCAACACAAGAACTAAGGGAGGCCCTGTGGGCGTGTAATGCATTCGGGCGTCTGCCCCTCTTTATTAGTACCTTCTGCATTCTATTGATTGGAGTTGCCTTTTGGCCACAGTTAGGACACTTAGCTTGTGAGACCTGTGGTAGGCTTTCGGGTTGCAGGGGCGCGGCTGAGGCGCTTCAGAGGGCCCGCTTGCCTGGTGGCCTTCTTCTTCTTGCGGTTGAGGTGAGTTGGGGGCTCTCACGACGCCCTGTGTCTATAGGTCCCAGTCCCGTGCATTTCCCCACCATCGCGGGATGCGACCATCTTAACATGGACGTTCCTCACGAGGCGGGGCCCCAACACTCTTGATGCCGACCGGAAACCAAGGACGACACCAGGGGGTCAAGTTGCCTTATGACCATAAGGCTCCTAAGGCGTGATGCTCAGGAGCCCCCTTTGACACTCAAGCAGCTCTACGTCAGCCGGTCCCAGTCCCATGCATTTCCCTACCGCCACGGGTTATGACCATCTTACCATGGACGTTCCCCACAAGGCGGGGCCCTAGTACTCCTGATGCCGACCGAAAACCAAGGACGACACTAGGAAGTCGAGTGGCATTATGATCGGTAAGGCTCTTGAGGCGCAATGCTTAGAAAGGCTTCCTAAGGCTTCCAGTTGTAGTCCAAGTAGCCCTGCATCGACTGGACCCAGTCCTGCGCATCTCCCCACCATGTTAGGTACGACCAGAAACCAAGGACGCACTTCATGGGGCGAGGCCATGACACTCGTGACGCACCAGGAGGGTGGAGTGGCATTGCGACCGGTAAGGCTCCTGAGACTCGATGCTCAGGATCCCCCTTAGACACTCAAGCTGTCTGAAGAAAAAATTATTTCCTTTCCAAGATGGTGCGTCGGGCCGAGAATGGAGTCTCTGGGTGACTACAAA
The DNA here is from genome assembly GCA_022496015.1 of Hordeum marinum. Classification (NCBI taxonomy): domain Eukaryota; kingdom Viridiplantae; phylum Streptophyta; class Magnoliopsida; order Poales; family Poaceae; genus Hordeum; species Hordeum marinum. Next base: position 306,394,646 of record CM039678.1, on the reverse strand, counting down.
GCAGCATGCGCCTACTAACCCACCCGTGAGTACCATGCGAGGATCCGGGCGCTGAGGCCTTGGCGAGGTGTAAGCTCTGTGCCACGAGCCTCTGCTCGCGAGGTATGAGGGGGGAGCAGGAGAATGCTTTACTTGGAGGAAGAAAATGACATAAGAGATGGCAATGAAAACAAATCTTTGACCTTTTTACTAAAACACGACTTGGAAAGACCCCAGGTTTGATTTCATAAAGGCTGGCAAATCCAAACAAGACAAACGAAAATAACGGCCGCGTTTGGCACTTAGATTGGCCTTCGTCTTCCCCCAGCGCCGAGCGTAGGGCATGCACGTTGCGTGGGCATAGCCATTGATGGGCAGTGTTCTCTTCTTCGCCAGCTCCGGGCTGTGGCCTCCACATTATGTGGGACGGACCCCTCCGCGTCCTCATGGGGACCTCGAGCATATATAGCCCGCTCATTATTACGTGAGAGTGTCACGGGTAGAACTTCCGGAGGTACTGGATGTTCCGGGCGTTCTGGATGGGGACCCTGTCCTGAGTCTCCAAGCGCACACCGCCCGTCCTGGAGACATGAACAACCTTGAACGGGCCCTCCCACATGGGAGAGAGCTTGTGCTCGCCCTCCCTGGAGAGAACCTACCTGGCACACCAAATGTCGGATTTCGGGCTCCGCAAAACCCTTAAGATTCGAACATAGGGGGGTGTGTGAAGATCCCCTGCAGCCTCGCCTGACCTAGCTTGCTACTCGACGAACACAACAAAGAACTCACACGATAACGAGGAAGAGGATGAACACGACAGTTTACCCAGGTTCAGGCCACTACAAAGCGTAATACCCTACTCCTTCTTTGGTGGATAGCCTCTCGAGGAGGTGAGGTGGATGAACAAGTACAGTGTTTCGGGGCCTCCTGAGGTCTCTCTGTGATGTTCGAGGCTCCTTGTGGTTTGGTGGACGATGAGTGATGGAGTTGGTTGATCGGGTTGGCGTCTGTCCGTCTCTATGAAGCAGCCCACCCTCTATATATAGCGGTGGCCCCGGTCCTCTTCCCTTATCGCAATGGAAGGAAGGGATCCCACAACATCCAATTTTAAAGGGGGACAGGGCTTCGTGCTTGCCCTGCCCAAAGGCGGTCTTCGCCTGCAAAGTAGCTATAGACGCCGTAGGGACGAGCTCAGCGATGATGTCCGTCTTGCAGAGCTGGTGGTCGCGGTCTTGTTGCACTGTAATGGAAACCTTTGGGGTGCTTTGGGAACCCACGTACGTCCTTGCTCCCTTTGCACCAAATAGGAAACTGCGCCTCCTGGTGCACTAGTGCTTGCCCGTCCTTCCTTGCGTCATCTTTGACTCCTGAGGCCGAGCCTTGCATAGAGATCTCTGTCGCACCCGAGGGTCCTGAGGAGGCCCATCCCCTACCGGTCTCGATGCTGCTCCTCCTCGTGAAGCTTGGGCCCTCACAAGGGCCTTGTCTTGAGCGGGGTCGCGCCTGGCTACATTCGGTTGTTGAGGTGGGCCCTGCCCTGGGCCACAGGCAGGCAGGTCTGGGTACCCCCATTCCCAGAACACCGACAGTTAGTTCATTTTGAAGAGGTTGAGATAGCTCTGCAATATCATTAGCATAATCACGCTCAAGACCTTCCATTTTATCAATGGCCTCATGCTCCTCGAGATGAGCTTCCAGCTCAATATATTTCTTGCCCTCAATGGCAATAGGACATGATTTCCATGAAGTTAGAACGGGCAATTTTATTCTTATGAAGAATTTAAAAATCAGTTATCCCTTAATTTTTAAGGAAGCAATATTATCACTCTCTTCATTATTATCCTCATCCTCATTATGATCAACATCATCATCATGAGATATATTGGGATTCAAAGTGGGAGATACCTTCGAAGCCTTAGCCATAAGGCAAATGAGAGAAGTAATAAATGATGATGTACGATCCCTTGAAACACCATTAAATACCACATCTTGTTCGATGTAGAGTTGAGTTTCCTCTACATTGTAAGCACAAAAACTCCAGGAAATTGATGCATATTTATCATGACAACAAGACATAAAAAGCATATCATCATGAGATTTAGCAAAGCAATTTTTACATGATATGCAAGGACTATTAACACAAGCATGTGAAACATTTAGAGTGATCACAATGTTAAATTCCAAAGATGAAGCATTGCAATAAGATAGTGATGAATCATAATAAGCCCACTATCATCATTACAATGATCACAATTACTCACCATATCATTAAGTTATGGAAATCCACATGTTGGTAAAGTAGATGAAGTTGAGAAGACAATATGATCGGAGGTCGCTACTAGGGAAAACCCTAGTAGTAGCGCTCGAAATATGCATAGTAGTAGTGCTGGGTCCAGCGCTACTGCTATCGCGCTACAGCTAAGTTTTAGCAGTAGCGCTGGCCTGGCAAGCGCTACTACTATGTGCTCTTAACAATAGCGCTTGCCTGGAAAGCGCTACTGCTAACTATGTGTAGCGCTTGGATGAACGACGCGCTGCTGCTAATCCAGCGCTGCTATTAGATGATTTATAGCGCTACTGCTAGTATTCCTGCTTATTTGTATTTATACAAGATCTATACAGTAGTTTCATCAGATCATCATAATACATCATTATCATATAAGAACTCCTCATCATCATCATTTTCGTCAATGAGACATCATATAACAAGTTGGTCACTAGTCATAATTACAACTCCTGATCATCATAACCGTCAACTCTAACACATTGTACCACATAATAACACATTGTACCTAGGTCCTAGTCCTCTCTCTTAGGACCTACTCTACCCTCTCTTAGGTACAATATCATAAAACAAGATAGGCCCTGACTCTCCATTATGGATAACAGAGATCATCATGTCTCCCATTCTTGGACTACGCACAATGTTGCTTCCAAGTAGCTCTCTACGATTGACCATACATTTTTTCCAATCTTTGATTTTCATGACTCCATCGGTTTTAGAAATCTGGTATGGACAGGACTGATGCATAGGCTGACCTCGCTGTGGTGGCCCTAAGCTCATAACAACAACGCGACCACTCAGAAACATCAGATGAGGCACACAATCCATCGGGATTTTCTATTGAAAAACATAGTAATAACTTTGTAGTTAGCAATTTAGTTAAGTTTTAGAAGAATTTATGCAAAAGATGCATGGATGTTGTAATAGTAGAATTAAAATCTTACCATGCAGTCTCCATGGATGTTACCGTAGTTCACCACGTGCACTAGTGGCAAGTATTGACCATAATGTGCAGGAGTTTGATAATATCTATTGTAATTCTCAAGATGACTAAGAAATGCGATAAGATGATCTTTCTCCTTATAAGTTAATTCTGCTTCATCACTGTAGTAGTAGGTTCTGTCTACCATCTTCCGTACATTTTTTGAAGAATGAAAATAAGCTGTCAATGCAAATAAGTTGTCAACTATTTTTAAATAAACAATATAAATGACTTAATAAATATGGTTGATAAACTCACATAATGGTAGAACTAGAGGTGTCTGCACATCGACCCAGATGTCGATATTACCTTCAATTTCATCTTTTGGACGAATATCAAAGGTGATAAGCATATTAGGCTCAAATGCATAAGCCTTGCATAGTGTTTGCCAAGTTTTGCATTCAAAATAGCAGTAGGTGTCCGCATGGTACAATTTTACTGCAAAAGTAAAACCATGCTAGGTCCTCAAGTGAACTATCTTTACCTCCATATCTTTTTTAGTATTGAAACCAATCTTATCCAAGATAGCAATTCTTGCATGGCAGGGGATACACTAGTTGAATAGTAAAAAAATTTATAAGTTGAAGCAGAAGAAGCAGAAGTCATGCTGAATTACGAAAAAAGACTTGTCATTGTGACTTCTTGTATCCACTTCAAAGGTCTCATCCAGCATGATGCTGAAGCGCCTACCATGAACTAGGAAAGCCTTGTCACACAGGCCGCGCTCGTCTTCGCAGTATTCGCACATAGCGAATTCCCTTTCATCGTCAAACATTTACAATGTTCATAGTTGAAACATCTAAAATCGGTCGAAGGAAACTACGAGAAAACTGATCAACACACACATCACTATTACTCAATATGCAACGGGTTGACTTTAGGTCTGTCGAGTCTTTCCTTCCTAAACTCTCATCTCACGTATATGGTGGGCACTCCCTTTGATATAGCAAGAGTCGGTGATGGTGGCTCCTCCATTCGTCCCAGAGTGCATTACACCAAAATGTCTATCACACTGGAACGAAGGAGAAGCGACCCCACGACAACAGTTGGAATTCTTCCTCTCTCATATATATATATGGTGGACACTCTCCCTCACTCAAAGAAACACAAGGAGCCGAAACAGACCTAAAGTCAACCCGTTCCATATATCAAACAGAAGTGCATTCAATAATCAAAACTAAATCATGAAACAAATTAGTATTCAAATTAGCATGCATTCAATAAGCAAAACTAAATCATCTCTTGCGTCCGTACATCATCGAATAGTATCACTAATACATCTCGAATAGTATCATACATATAACATCACTAATACAATTAGAACCATAGCGAACGACGGGTATCGGCGCGGGAGGTTGACATCCAAAGAGAAGGAACCATCAGAGGATCATAGCTCGGGTGAGATCCCTAAAGAACCTGCCAAGTATTGGAGAACCTGGCGTCCAACGCAGCCATATAGCATCGGACGTGCTCGTCCTCCTCCCTAACACGGCGACGTATCTCCTCCGTGGGGGCCGGCTCCCTCTGCACCGAAAGTGGCCCACGCGATCACCACCAAATAACCTCTGGGTCGACAACGGGCTGCATCCTCACCAAGTTGCGTGCCCCAGAAGGTAGGACCTCGCAGTACCAGCCCGACGGAGCCCAGTCCTAGACCTGGCCCCTATACTCAAGCAGTCCTCCTCCGCCGAATCGACGACAAGGATGCAAGCCAGGCATCGTTGACGTCGAAAACAAAAGCTTAATTATGAAAACAAAACTAATAAACTTCTATATGTACTACAAAAATTAAATTAGATCATTATTATTCATCACGGGTTGACTATCAGTATATGGTGGACACTCCCTCACTGATTTTTCGAGCGTCGATGATGGCCGCGACTCCTTCTTACCCTAGTGCATAACAAAGGTCTAGCACAAGGAGAAGAAGGAGAAGCGACCCCCACAACAACAATCGGCATTCTTCTTCTCTCATATATGGTGGAGACTCTCCCTCACTGATTTTTTGACTGTCATGTATGGAGCCCCGATAGACTTAGAGTCAACTCAAAATGTCATTTAATTCTCTTTCTAGCAAATTTGGGTCACTCGATATTTCTTACATATTCTAGCACAAGTCATGCTAAAATTCATGAAAAAATCCGGCATGACCTTCGCTAACATAGGACATATCGAGTGCCTGAAATTTACAGGAACGGAAATGAATCAACACTCCGGCAAAACACAGGCCACTGTGAGGTGTTCCTTGCAAACATAGGCCACTTGGGCAAGCACTAGTACTAGAGAACACTACATATCACATATTCCATGAAAATTGTCACAGCTACTCATGTAGCTACTACTCTACTACAACTATCAAAACATCTACATCGTCATCGACATGGGGATTTGGCTGGTCTCACCTCAAAGTCATTGGTGGTCGATGATGGGGACGATGGCGGGGATGATGCAAGGGCTCCTTGATTTCTGCAAAAAAAATAAACAAAAACATTATTATCCTCATCTTAGGACTTAGTGAAACCCTATGTCTAAAACATCCTAGTTCTAGCCCTAACATTTACTAAAAATACCTTGTTCTAACCCTAAAAATTGAAAAGACCTATACATTTACTAAAAATACCATAGTTCTAGCCCCAACATCTGTCCATCCATCCATCTATCTATATATCCTCATAAACCCTAGTTCTAATCATCGACATGGGCATTTCCATATTTTATTTGATATCGACATCGAATGAAATCTATTGTGTTCAAAAACCTACATTTACTAAAAAAATATCATATATCATAATACATTTTTGTACCTAAAAATTTCTATTACTAATTTCTTTAACTAAAAATTTTATTACTAAATTCTATTACTAAAAAACTTTGTATTATAGAAAGGAGGAGGAGGAGGAGGAGGCGGGAGGAGGAGGGAGGTGGAGTAGAGAGCAAGAGGAGGGAGGGGGAGGAGGAGGGAGGAGGAGGGGGAGGAGGAGGGGGAGGAGGAGGGGGAGGGAGGAGGAGGGAGGAGGAGGGGGCCGCCAGAGGTAGGAGGAGGAGGGAGGAGGAGGGGGCCACCGAAGGGAGGAGAAGGAGCCGTAGGAGGGAGGAGGTAGGAGGAGGGGGAGGAGGAGGGAGGGACCTTGGGGGGCGACGGTGGGCAACAGCGGCGATGGCGCGTGGCGGAGTGAGTGAGAGTGTGAGGGGAAAGTGAGGACGCGCGCGTGTGGATAAGGTGCCCCGTAGTAGTAGCGCTGGTTCTCAACCACTTCTACTGCTAAGTACAATAGCAGTAGCGCTTTAGTTGAAGAAGCGCTACAACTATTCTGTTCGCGGAGCGAGGTGGGACTAAACTTTACTAGTAGCGCTGGTTATAGGAAAGCGCTATTGCTAAATTCAATAGCAGTAGCGCTTTTAACCTATGAGCACTACTAGTATACCTAGTCTGGCTGCAACGGTGTGGCAATTGTAGTAGCGTGTTTTATATCTATAGCGCTACTGTTATGTGCATAGTAGTAACGCTCTTTCTGCCCAAGCGCTACTGCTATTTATCAGCAGCGTTTCTTTTTTAAAAGCGCTATTCGTGAGCTGTTGTGTATAAGCATTTCCCTAGTAGTGGGTGGAGGGAGAACAATCATCCCTACAAATCTTGGACACACCATATTTATCTTGAAGCTTTGTCCACAACTCACGAGCATCCCAGAAAGGCATGAGTTGAAATATAACTACGTTGACCAACATTGAAAAGCACATTAGAAGCTTGAGCATTGAGATAAGAGTTTTTCTCATCCCCTAAAGCTATTTGTTGAGAATACTTTGGAGGAGTAAAACCCATATCTACAATTCATTCTAAATTTGGGTCCATGACCCTAAAGAGATTAATCGTGTGAATTACACAAACATCAAAATTTGTGTCATTGAAACTAAGAGTATCAGAGAATCCTAAACCCCTTGTCGACATCCTTACCCTCTAGGCGGTAAATCCTAATAAGGAGAAACCTTGCTCTGATACCAATTGAAAGGACGTGGACATCACCTAGAGGGGGTGAATAGGGGATTTAAAATAATTATAGTTTAGGCTTGAACAAATGCGTATAAAACTAACATTTAATTAGTCAAGCACAAAACCTAAAACAACTAGGCTCGCCTATGTGCACCATCAACTTATGCTAAGCAAGATAAACAACTAAGTGATAGCAAGATATATAACATGAAACAATGTGGCTATCACAAAGTAAAGTAAATAAGTAAAGGGCTCAGGTAAGAGATAATGGAGGGATGCGGAAACGACGATGTATCCCAAAGTTCACACTCTCGCAGATGCTAATCTTCGTTTGGAGCAGTGTGGAGGCACAATGCTCCCCAAGAAGCCACTAGGGCCACCGTAATCTCCTCACGCCCTCGCATAATGCAAGATGCCATGATTCCACTAAGAGATCCTTGAGGGCGGTCACCGAACCCATACAAACAAGGTTGGGTCAATCTCCACAACTTAATTGCAGGCTCCCAACAACACCATGAAGCTTCACTATAATGTATTGTAGCTCCAAGGTGACCTCAAATTCTCGGGGCAATCTCCACAACCTAATTGAAAACCTCGAAGCTTGCCTGGAGCTTTACACCACAATCATTGAGCTCCAAGGCACCACTAACCGTCTAGGGTGCCAAAGCACCCAAGAGGAACAAGATCTATGGTACCAAGCACTCAAGAGTATAAGCTACTCAACTTTTAACTTCCACGTATCACCATGGAGAACTCAAAACGATGCAACTAATGTAATGGCAAGAACACATGAATTGGTCAAGTCCTCGCACTCAAATCTCACCACAACCACGAAAACTATGGAGGAATATGAGAGGAAGAACAAAGAGGTCACAAAGAACTCCAAGATCTACATCCAAAGGGTTCCCCTCACATAGAGGAGAAAGTGATTCGTTGCCATGTGGATCTAGATCTCCTCTCTCTTTTCCCTCAAGAACTAGCAAGAGTCAATGGAGGGATTGAGAGTTACCAAGATCGAAGAAGGTCCACAATGGGGGGAAAACATGAGCTCAAGAGATAGGAACCATTGGGGAAGAAGGGCCCCTTAAATAGCCCCCTGAATCCAATCTCTTTTAGTGTCGTTGGTGTGACAAACAGATGGAGAAGAGATTTGAGTCTAGATAGTCGAGTGGTTATGCCTTTCCAATCTCTTTTCAATTGTCTCAAAAAAATTCTTGAGAAATTACAGCCGTTATGCTGTCCAATTTCTCCTAGGATCTCTAATGTCTTTGCATCATTCTCTGTTTCAGATGCCCTCTAGTCCTTTCCGTCAGGTGGTCCGTCTGACCAGGTGCATCAATGTGCCGGGTCACACGGCCATGTTGGTTAGAGTTATAATGGAGGCTGGATATCGTTGGTACCCGGAGTACATAGTGGAGGAGCAGTATCGAGATTTCAACCAGAGTCAGTATCTGTGTACCGTTAGGATATATCCTTCCTATCCTGGAGCTGCCGAGCCGCTTCACTGGACTCATGGATTGGGAGTTACCATAGATATGGCAGTTCAGGAAGCCGCCTACACCATGCTGACTATCATGAGGTTTCACCATGGTCTGCTCCAAAACACGGAGTTCTGCTATGTTCCTGCTTCCATGGGAGGAGAGGATGGACATCTTAGTGCAGCCTACTTTGATCATTCTCATGAAGACCCTAGGCTGCAGGTGACTGCTCAGATGTTGGAGAACAGGGATCGTGATGCACGTGCCCTTCGCATGGAGCTCTATGCTACCCGTGCCCGTCTTTGGACAGCCTTGACGCAGTTGGCACCTGTCGTGCAGACAGGTTATGGAGATTTGGAGATGCTGACTCCATCGCGGACTCATTCGCCAGCACACGTAGACTGGCCTGATGTTGGAGGCATCACCCCTCTTCGAGGACCGCTGTTGGCGCCGACAAGGGGACCAAGGCCACACCCGTGTCCTTATGGTTTCCAGGGATCCCAGGCTAGAGTGTTTCCAGATCCTCAGGTTCAGCTCCCGGGTCACGAGGGTAACTTGTACGAGGCATTCTACGGTGATGTTTGAGTGCGTGGATGTTAGCCCTAGTATGATAGTAGTCGTATCGCCACAGTCCTACGTGTCTGGTGGGGTATGATCAAGGTCGAGATTTGAGTTCCGGAGGTGTAGATAGATAATGTATAGGATGCTTGTAATGCCTCCGATGAGTGGTGTCATCTCTCTGTAGTTGTTTTCAGCTTGGGCTTGTACTGAAATAAGTCATGGGTGTATGAAACCTAATGTTCATATGGTAGTTGCTTTACCATGTTGATTGGTGTTATCCTACATGCCATGTTGATCGGTGCATTCCTTAATTCATGTCTTAGAATTGTTGTTCTCTATGACTAAGCTGTGGATTGTTTTCCCTAGGATGGTGTCAACTAGGAACAACCCCGTGCATGCTCATGAGCAAGGCGAGAGTAGCCAGCCAAGGCAAGAAGAGCTGCCACGAGCACCATCTCTGGCGGAGGTGATGCTAGAAGCTGAACGGAATAAGAGGGAGACCAACAGGCTGTTAGAGAGAATTGAACAAAACACAGCTCGTGCTCCCCGCAATGATCACCATGATGGAGTGTCACTTGGTGACTTTATCAAGCTGTGTCCGCCTAAGTACCATCATTCGATCGACCCCCTTGATGCGGATGATTGGCTGACTAGCATGTCTCGTAAGATCCGAGCTGCAAATGTTTCAGAGGCCAATAAGGTGACCTTTGCGACATACTTTCTGGAGGGACCTGCCAACCTGTGGTGGGAAAGCTATGAGGCTATGCGTCCCCAGGGACCTGCACCAACCTAGGCAAAGTTCAGCGCCGCATTCCGTATCCATCACATCCCGGAGGGACTGATGGACCGCAAGAGAGAGGAATTCTGTGCCTTCACCCAGGGCAGATTGTCAGTGGATGCATACAGTCGCGAGTTTGGTAATCTTGCACGCTATGCCCCAGAGGAAGTCTCAACTGATGCCAAGAAGCAGGCTAGGTTCCGCAAGGGACTTAATGCTGAGCTTCGCCGAGATCTTCGCTTGCATGAGTGCACCACCTTCCAGGCTCTCATCAATAAGGCCATCAATGCTGAGTCCGGACAAACTGACTACGAGGCTTCGAGGAAGCATAACCGTGACTTCAACCCTGCATCGGGTTCAGGACCCAACAAGCGCCGAATATGGGTACCCAATGCAGCTATGCCGGCAAGGTACACTGCGAGGCCATCCTTTCAGGCACCTCGTCCAGTTCAGTCCAACCCTCCACCCAGACCATTTGGAGGACCACAAGTAAATGTTACCCCTCGTGCTATAGTGGTATGCTACAAGTGTGGAGAACCGGGACATTATTCTCGTGAATGTCCCCAGAACAATGCCAAGCCCGCTGGACGCGGAAAACCAGGGAAAGCCTTCTATGTGAAGCCAACTCCTACCCGTGGGCGAGTTAATTATGTGTCTGCTGAAGAAGCTCTTGAAGACCCTGATGTCATTCTAGGTACGCTTCTTGTTAATAGCCATCCAGCATCTGTTCTATTTGATACTGGGGCATCTCATTCATTCATCTCAGAAAGTTATGCACAGTTGCATAACATGTCTTTCTGTGACATGCCCACTCCTTTAGTAGTTCAGACTCCTGGTTCAAAGTGGCAAACTTCTAGAGTGAGCCATGACAATGAAATTCTGGTGGATAGATTAGTATTCTTAGCATCCTTGATAGATCTTAAGTCTTCGGACATCAATATCATTCTAGGTATGGATTGGATGAAAGCCCACTATGCCAAGATTGATACTCATTCTAGGAATGTTCAACTTACACATTCCTCGGGAGAGATAGTCAATGTCTCTACTCGAACAACCAAGCGCCAACTCTATTCCTTAAATGCTAGCCCTCTCCCCGAGCTAGAAGATATTCCGGTAGTCCGTGATTTTTCGGATGTCTTTCCAGAAGAACTGCCAGGTATTCCACCTGTCAGAGATGTTGAATTCGTGATATAACTTATTCCAGGGACAGTCCCAATAGCCAGAAGACCCTATAAGATGGCACCCTTAGAACTAGCCGAGCTAAAAACCCAACTCGATGAAGCTTTGAAGAAAGGTTTCATTCGTCCTAGCTCTTCTCCTTGGGCTTGCCCCGTCCTCTTCGTTAAGAAGAAGGATGGATCGGATCGGATGGTTGTGGATTACCGACCAGTGAATTTGGTCACTATCAAGAACAAGTATCCACTTCCCAGGATCAACGATTTGTATGATCAACTCGCTGGATCCTCGTACTTTTCCAAAATGGATTTGAGGTTGGGATACCATCAAATCAGAATTAGAAATGGGGACATTCCAAAAACGGTTTTTGTCACTCGTTATGGCCAATACGAGTACACCGTCATGTCCTTCGGTTTAACCAATGCTCCAGCCACTTTCTCTCGTCTGATGAATTCGATCTTCATGGAGTATTTGGATAAATTCGTCGTGGTTTACCTCGACGATATACTCATCTACTCGAAGAACGAACAGGAACATGCCGAGCATCTAAGGCTGGTATTGATGAAACTTCGAGAGCACCGCTTATATGCCAAATTCTCCAAGTGTGAATTTTGGTTGCCGGAAGTGACCTATTTTGGCCACGTGATTTCTGGCAAAGGTATTGCTGTCAATCCCGAGAGAGTTCAGGCCGTCCTTGATTGGACTCAACCTGAATCGGTTAAGCAAATTCGGAGTTTCCTTGGCTTAGCGAGCTATTGTCGCCGCTTTGTTGAGAACTTCTCCAAGGTTGCGAAACCTCTGACTGAACTCCTCAAGAAAGATAGAAGTTCGAGTGGACACCACAATGCGAGCATAGTTTTCAGGAGTTGAAAAGACGAATGACCTCTGCTCCCGTCCTGGTGCCACCAGATTTTTCTAAGGACTTTATTATCTACTGCGACGCCTCGCGACAAGGATTAGGTTGCATTCTCATGCAAGATCGTCATGTGATTGCATACGCATCTTGACAGTTGCGTCCACATGAGGATAATTATCCAACACATGATCTTGAGCTTGCAGCTGTAGTCCATGCACTAAAGACATGGCGACATTACCTTCTGGGTAATCGTTGCGAGATATACACTGATCACCAAAGTCTGAAATATATTTTCACCCAGCCGGATTTGAATCTCAGGCAAAGACGGTGGGTAGAGTTGATCACAGATTACGATTTAGGGATAACTTACACCCCGGGGAAAGCCAATGTCATGGCTGATGCACTAAGTCGTAAGTCTTATTGTAACAATCTGATGTTACAACAAGGTCAACCGTTTCTCTATGAGGAATTCCGGAAGTTAAACCTTCACATTGTTCCTCAAGGATTCCTATCCAACTTGGTGGTGAAACCTACTCTTAAGGATCAAATCATAGCTGGCCAACGACGTGATAAGGGAATTTCCCGAATCAAAGAGAATCTCGTTAGCGGTTTCGCTAAGGACTTCTCTATAGATGATCAAGGTGTAGTGCTTTTTCAGGGCCGTTTAGTGGTCCCTAAAAGCCAACATCTCAGGCAGCTGATTCTTAAGGAGGCTCATGATTCTCCTCTCACAATTCATCCGGGTAGTACCAAAATGTATCAGGACCTACGCCAAAGGTTCTGGTGGACTAGGATGAAGAGAGAAATTGCTCAGTTCGTTGCTAATTGCGACGTTTGTCGTCGTGTGAAAGCAGAACATCAAAGGCCTGCTGGCACCCTTCAACCTTTAGCTATTCCTGAATGGAAATGGGATAAGGTCGGTATGGATTTCAACACCGGTTTTCCTAGGACCAAGAGAGGGAACAATGCTATATTCGTAGTCATTGATCGCCTCTCCAAAGTGGCTCATTTTCTTCCTGTTCGGGAAAGCATTACTGCTAGTCAGCTAGCGGAGTTATATGTTTCTCGAATAGTTTCTCTTCATGGTGTTCCTTTGGAGATTAACTCAGATCGTGGAAGTATCTTTACTTCTCAATTTTGGGAAATTTTTCAAACTGCCATGGGGACTCATCTATTCTTTTTATCAACACTGTCGGGACCCCGATCCTAAGTCATATGAATCCAGACTGTAACATATCACATCACTTTGCGGCCTCACGCACGGTAAGCTCCATGGTTGCAGCCTTACCTTAGCCGGGACCGTTTGCGTCTTTTGGCTCACGTATGTGAACATGTCGCTGGCAATCAAACGACAAAGAACCCAGGCCGACATGACAAGTCATAGAACCCAAGTGGCACATCCGTACAGAAACAAGCATACGTAACCCAGCAATGCAGGTGTCGGTCTCAAGCATGTGTAGACGAGTCATAGCAAGCTACAAGGACTCCATTACGCCGTGGGACATAAATGTCATCAATGCACATAGACGAGTCGTAGCAGGCTACAGGGACTCCATTACATTGCAAGACATTTCCCTGAAGGGACAGACACAGCAGCAAAGAAGGATACATGCCGGTCAATCAATGTGTCCGGAGTAGTAGCAAGCTACCAAGGCTCGATGGAAGCACAAAGAGGCAGTTTCCCGTAAAGCGTACTACCAAAGGCACATGACTAGGTGTTGGATCCCATACATACCGTTGCACGTCACACGTACGCACGACATGCCCGATATGCATAGATACAACTATGGCATCACAACATAACCATACATCAACACAACTTTTATTTAAAAGGCTCAGAAGAGCCTTGCATAAATATGTTCTTACAAGTAGGGGTCACATGACCCAACACTCAAGTCATACAAGCAAGTTCATACAAACCAAGCGGAAGCATAAAGTTGTCTGAGTACAGACAGATGAAAGGGTAAAAAGGTCATAGCTGGGACACCAGCTATTCAGCATCGTTGACATCTAGAAAGAACCCACCTAACAGGTCCCGAGTGTCATCTGCAACAGTTATTAAGCAAACATGAGTACAAACGTACTCAGCAAGTCTTTAAGACAGACCTAGACTATTCGTGCTCATGTATCAACAAGGGGAGTGGTGGAATTTATGTAGCAATGCCAGCTTTGACTCATGGCTAACCTACACTATACAATTTTAACTCTTTGTTTAGATTTTAGATATCGCACATGAGTCCACTAACTCCATAACAATACACCACCATGGATTCACTTCCCTCTCCTAGGAGAGTGTCATCCATGGAACTCACACTTGTCTTGATATTTTTATGAGTGTCCATTTAATTATCTATGAACAACATAAGATTTCCAAGTAGTCCATATCTGAGGACGCGACTATTCAAATAGTTTCATACCCTGTAGGGGTGTACTTCTTCACACACGCTCTCGGCACTTATCATTGTTTTCTCATAAAACCATGCACCTCGGCAACCTTCAAGCGGAAGCCCAGCGAGGGAGTCGGCCATGACCGTCAATCACATAAGACCTCTAGTCTAGGCTATCGCCTATTTTAGACTGAACCCGCACGGAAGTCCGGCCAAAGATTCCACTAAGGCCCCAAACGATGTGCGCAGGGTTCCCAAGCCCACCATTAGGGTGACCCTTGGTACACCGTGACACTGCCTACCGCGTCGTAACCCACCCCTAGGGTCAGCGCTACGCACGGCCTCCAGTATGCTATAAACACCAGAAACTACTCGCAACTCCTAGACTAAGGACTAAGCGATTGATAAGTCAAGCGGGGTCATATTTCAGGGCCCAACATGTGGTAGTAACTAGTCTTGGATCCCAAACACGGAACTCGGTTCCAAAGAATGGTCCCGATGAGACAACCCGCTATGTACTCCTACATAGCCTCTCATCGCTACCTTTACCAAATCGGGTTCATCATAAGCTTATAAATTCAGAACAACATTGTTTCACTCCAGTTCATCACCCAGATGAATCAGACCTGACACAACCCTAAGCATAGCAAGCACAGCAGGCAAAGTAGGCAAAGCACAACATGGCACAAGCATCTACCAGGTATGCTAGGTTGCAAGGTTTAGCTATTTACTGTGACAATGACAGGTCATGCAAAGGAATAGGTTCATCTACCATGTATGATAGACTAGTGAACGTTTGTCCTAATGCAATAAACAAGAGCAAGAGCGAGAGAGTGGGATGTTATCGGAATGATCAAAGGGGTTGCTTGCCTTGTTGGGTAGCAGGAGGGTTTTCTCCTTCATTGGAATACTTGGAGGTATCCTTAGAAGCAGGGCCTACCACGATGCAGATAAATAGGAATAAATACACGCAAGTGCAACAATATGATGCATGATCTTGACATGGCAGCGTGTATGGATGAGCTAATGCAACTATTGTCCAATTAAATTTGAAGTGAGTTTGAATATAGTTTCAAAATCATTATCCATTTCATATTTTATAAGTTAACCTATTAGTAAATGTCAATGTTCATCTACATAGGTTGCTCTAACATGCATGATAACATCACCATTGGATTCATTAGATTTTTCTAATAAATTTTCATATATAAATTATTTCAATCTGATTTATAGATTAATTTCTATGAATTTTCTAAGTTTTAAATAGTTTCTGGAATCATTTTAATTCAGAAAATTCATTTCTGCATCAGCCTGACATCATCATGACGTTAGCTGGTCAACAGAACATTTATAGGTCAAACCTAACCAGTGGGGCCCACTGGTCAGTGACCCAGCCTCTAACAGAGCTAATTAATTAACTAATTACTAATTAGTCTAGGGTAGGGCCCACTGGTCAGTGGGCCATTAACTTAATTAATTTACTTAATTAAATTATTAATCCAGTTTTGACTAATAGGGCCCGGCCCCACTTGCTAGTGACCCATGGGTCAAACCCCTAGCGGTCAAACTAGTTGACTCGCCGCCATTGAGCCGCCGGCAACGTCAGGGACGGCGGAGGGGGTCGGGTTCCCTCCTCCGATGGCCAAAAGGACGGCGGAGGGCACCGATCTACTCTGGTCGCTCACGTGTGTCGAGCCCGACACCTCCCAGGGGCTGGGATGGCCAGAATCGGCGCCGACGATCAGCACGACAACGGTCGGAGCTCGGCCAAGCACGGCTCGTCGAGCCAGAGCTCGAATGAGCCACCTAAGAGCTCCTAATGCTATGTGGGATCATCCTGAGCATGTCTACATGCTCTGGTGCGAGCTTGGGCTGCTGCAGCGATGGACACGTCCTCGCCGGCGGTGAGGAGATCTCGGACCCGAGGGGATCCGGTGCTAGAACGCGCTAGCGAAGGGGGAAAAGGGGGGAGAAGGATCATGAGCTCACAGCGGACGCATCGGCGATGAGAGCGGGCTCGGGGAGGCCTTGATTGCGACGCACGGTCGGCGGCGGTCTCCGATGACTAAGGAGGAAGAAGGCGGCAAGGTCAGCACTAGGTGGCCTTCGGACTTGATTCTTTCAGCGGAGAGGACCGGCATGTCACGGCGGAGCTAAAGGGGGGCTCGGGAGCGAGGGGGAGCAGCTAGAACGGCGGCTACGGCGGCGAGAAGGCGGCGGCAAAGGATAGGAAGAAAGCAGGGGGGGCGAATGCGAGAGAGAGAGAGATGGGGACGGTAGAGGCGTCCTCATCCTCTTGTCAGCACGGCAGGGGATGCAAGCACGCAGGGTGCTGCGTGGTAGCACCGGCGCGAGCGCACCATGAGCACACCCTCGTCCTCCTGGCCGCCAGGAGGACGGCGACGGTGCTGGGCCAGCTGGGCCGGCCCAGATGCCTCCTCCTTTCCTTTTTTTTACATTTCTAGTTCTGTTTTGTTTTTCTGACATTTGATTTATTTATTTTCAGGCACAATTGCTAATTATAAAATATCCCAAATATTTTATAGAACCGAGTTTGAATATTTCAAACTTCTATAAAAAGTTTCAAAATATTTTAAAATCTGAAATAATGATAATGCTTTATTTGGTATTTTCAGCAGCTTTAATTTTTATTTTTAAATTGCTATAAATGTTCGAATATTGAAGATAGCCCCTGATATATTCATGTCCATATTTATCAAACATAGGGGACATTTTAGATGGGCATTTAGAATTTGTTGGTTTTTCACGTTCATTAAGTTGGTTTGATCCAAATGAATTCTTTGGGGTTTCTTTTGATCCCCATTTCAAATTGATGCAAAAGAATTGAAATATGATGCACACAAATGCTGTCCTAAGACAACTAGCTAGGGATGTGATAGATAGCGTGTAAAGGGGTGGAGATTAACATCAACGGGGTAGACTTCCTAGCAGACCTTATAGTTCTGGATTCACCCGGCTTGGACGTCATCCTTGTCATTATTTGTTGACCAAGCACCAAGTCTTGTTAGATTGTGCCAAGAGGACTGTCACCATGACCAATAGCCAAGGAGTGGAAGTCAAGTATGTCCCCAACCTTACCTCCTCTCAAGCCCCTCGGCCAACTGTCTATCGGGAGATGAGTTGGATCAAGTGCCAGTGGTATGTGAATTCCCGGATGTGTTTCCTGATGAGCTTCCCGGAATGCCTCCTGACCGCGAGATTGAGTTCATCATTGAGATTATGCCCGGATCAAGGCCCATCTATAAGAAGGCCAATAGGATGGGATCCGAAGAGTTGACTGAATTGAAGAAGCAACTGGCAGAGCAACTCAGAAAAGGATTCATTCGCCATAGTGCCTCTCCTTGGGGATCACCTGTTTTATTTGTGTCAAAGAGGGACGGAACTACCAGACTTTGTGTCGATGACCATTCTCTCAATGAAGTCACAATAAAGAACAAGTACCCAATCCCCAAGATTGAAGACCTGTTTGATCAGTTGAATGGAGCCAAGGTGTTTTCCAAGATCGACCTCAGGTCTGGGTACTATCAGCTGAATATCATACCCAAAGACATCCCGAAGACGACATTTGTAACCCGGTATGGCCTGTATGAATACACGGTCAGATCATTTGGGTTAACCAATGCCCCTACCTACTTCATGTATCTCACGAATAAAGTCTTCATGGAGTACTTGGACAAGTTCGTTGTCATCTTCATTGATGACATACTCGTCTTCCACAAGTCTGAAGAAGAGCATGAGGACCACTTGAGATTGGTCCGAGAGAAGCTTCGAGAGCACCAACTTTATGCCAAGTTCAGCAAGTGTGAATTCTGGCTGCATGAAGTTGGATTCTTGGGTCATGTGTTGATTGTGGAGGGATTATCAGTGTATCCTGCCAAGATTGAAGTCGTGACTGAATGGCGAACTCCTACCACCGTGAAGGAAGTCAGGAGCTTCCTTGGACTCACGGGATATTACCGCAAGTTCGTGGAAGGGTTCACGAGCATTGCCCGACCCATGACCCAGCTTTTGAAGAAGGACAAGAAGTTCGAACAGATAGCTAAGTGCGAGGAAAGCTTCCAGGAGCTCAAGAAGAGATTGACCACAACCCCAGTTTTGGCAACCCCCGATATTAACAAGGAGTTTGTGATATACTGTGATGCATCGAGAACCAGGATTTGAGGTGTTCTGATGCAAGAAGGTAGAGTTGTATCATATCTATCCAGACAACTACATCCTCATGAGGAGAACTATGCAACTCATGATCTCGAGTTGGCAGCCATGGTTCATGCGTTGAAGACATGGCGACATTTCTTGGGGAAGCGATGTGAAATATACACAGACCACAAGATTTTGAGCTATATTTTCACTCAGAGGAAATTGAACATGAGGTTGCAAAGATGGTTGGAGTTAATCAAGGATTATGACCTCAGTGTTCAATACCACCCCGCTAAGGCCAACGTGGTAGCAGACGCCTTAAGTAGAAAGGCTTGTTCCTTGAATGCCATGATTAAGGAAAGGCTACCCGCCCTGTATGAAGAGCTTGAAAGCTTCGGCTTGGAACTGGTTGCACCTGGATTCCTCGCCAACCTCCAAGCAAAGCCTACCTTGAAGGATGATATTAAGGAAGCCCAGAAGGGACACGAGAGCCTTGAAGGCATCAAGAGGAAGATCAAGGAAGGCAAGGCCCCAGGATTCTCAATGGATGAACAAGGAATTGTATGGTTCGGGAATCGCATTTGCGTACCCACAAGGAGGAGCTCAAGAACCTGATCCTGCAATAAGCTCAGGACACTCCATACTCCATCCATCCTAGAGGAACCAATATGTATCTAGACCTCAAGGCAAGATTCTGGTGGCATGGAATGAAACGGGGGATAGTCACCTTTGTTGCCAAGTGCGACATACGCCAGAGAGTCAAAGCTGAGCACCAACGACCTACTGGGCTATTGCAACCTCTCAAAGTGCCTGAATAGAAGTGGGACGAAGTCGGGATGGCTTTCATCACCGATTTACCAAGGTCAAGCAAGGGACATGACTCTATTTGAGTCATTGTCGACCACCTCACCAAAGTAGCCCATTTCATTCCCGTCAAGACTACCTATGACGGCAACAAACTTGCCAGCCTCTACTTCGAGCGTATCATGAGCCTTCACGGAGTTCCTTAGGAGATCGTGTCAGATCGAGGAACCCAATTCACCTTGAGGTTATGGAAGATGTTTCAAGGAGCCATGGGCACTAAGCTCCCCTTCAGCACTTCTTTTCACCCCCAAACCGGTGGGCAAACAGAACGAGTAATTCAGATACTCGAAGATATGCTCCGCGCTTGTGTTTTGGCATATGGAGCCAAGTGGGAAGATTGCCTACCATTTGTCGAGTTCTCCTACAACAACATCTATCAGTCGAGTCTTTAGATGGCACCATTTGAGGTGTTGTATGGACGCAAGTGCCATACTCCCCTACATTGGTCGGAACCGGAGAAGGGTTAATTTTTGGACCAGATATCCTCCGTGAGGTAGAAGAGCAAGTACAACTCGTTTGAGAATGTCTGGAGGCCGCCAAATCAAGACAGAAGAGTTGTGCCGACTCTCACGACCGAGAAGTGAGCTTCAACAACGGAGATCATGTCTATCTTCGAGTCACACCTCTTAAAGGAACCAAGTGTTTCCTCGTAAAAGGAAAGCTTGCACCCAGATATATCAACCCCTTCAAGGTCACTTCAAGACAAGGAGAAGTTGCCTATCAGCTAGAGCTGATGTCGTGGGAACGAGCCTGATAGTAGATGGTAGGGGTACGAATGGAGAGGGAAGAGTCCTAGCTACGGCGAGGGTGTACACACGGATGTATGAGTTCAGGCCCCTCTCGTGGAGGTAACAGCCCTATGTCTCAGTGCTCGGGAGCTTTATGTCATATGGATTGTTGAGATTACAATAGTTGTTAACCTTGTGCAGGAGGAGAGGGGCGGCTTATATAGAGTTCGCTGCCCCTCATAATGGCCCCGCATCAAAGGGTCTGGTCATGGGGTTTAAAGTCTGCTGTTACAGGTAACATACGTAATAAAAGCTATTAATTACCATTGAACCAGCGTATACCCATTGGGCTCTTGATGATGGCTCCTGATCTTCTGGCGTCGAGTGAAAGCAAGGTCTTCCGAGTGACACGTGACTGCCGAGTCAAAGAAGGAGTCTCCGAGTGGATTACTGTCGAGTGGCTTTGAACATCTCCAGGGATCCACTCGGAAGTTCATGCTTGATCTTCAAGTCCTCCAATGTAGTGTCCTTAGGTAGGGTATGTGGGTTGTGCCTAGGACCCTACCCTAGGTACATATCCTCGTCATTAGCCCCTGAATGGATCGGGGTTTGAGTGGTGGAAGGAGGTATCTACGTAGACAGTGAGTTGGTGCATCAGATCCTCTGAATGATATTTGGGATTTCCCTGAAACTTGTGTTAATTGAACTCTAAGCATTAGCATTCATTCAGGATGAACAAGCAAAATCTTCCGAATGATATTCGGGGCTTCAACGAAACTTGTGTCGATTAAATTCTTTTCCGCTCGCCTCGATCCATTCAGCCTTAAAGGTGTCCGAGTGGATGCTCAGCATTCACATTGGTCCGAGTGAGCTGGCAGTATCTTGGGAGGTGACGGGTCGGTCTGACACACCCAGATTTTCCGGGATCCGAAAATTTGGGAAGCGTGCGCGCCCGCGCGATGATTACGCCATGATCAGGGCAAGTGGAGGTGTGATGCCTCGATTTTCGCACTGTTCATATCATCACGTACCGAGCGCCGTCAGCGGTTGGCATGCGTGGTTACCTCGCGGGTTCACTGGTCAGTGAGACACTCGGTGGCGTATAAAGCCGTCAGCGCCGCGGTTTGCACAGTATCTGTGCCAGTTCTTTCTCTCTTTTCCTTCGCCTCCTCTGCTCGCAGCGCCCAACTCCAAGCTCCCTCGACGAGAGCCGCCGCGACGGAGATGAAGAATCCGACGCAGAAGCTGGAGCACGCGAAGAGGGGGCCGGCGAAACTCAAGGGCAAGAAGCCCTCGACCGCCAGATTCACCGTGCCGGTGGGATGGATGCAGGGGGATTGGCTCCCCTCTGTCGTCACTCGTGAAGACATGGAGGGCCTCATCTCCGACGGGCTCGTGGCGGACGGCGCCTGGAGGCTGTCGGGGGAGGAGCGCGAGCCGGAGCCATGCGACGGGGAGCCGGTTCTCCTTCTCTTCCATGTCGAGCGAGGTTTTCCTCTACCGCCCCATCTGTTCTTTAGGGGCTTCCTGTTTTCTTCAGTGGCCAACTGCACCACCTCTTTCCCAACACCATAGCTTATTTGTCTGCATTCGTCACTCTGTGCAAATGTTTCCTGGGTTGTTCTCCCCATTGGGGACTGTTCAAACACCTCTTCACGGTTATATCCCAGACCATGAAGAAAGCCCTCCCCACTAACGGGAAGACCCACGTACTCCAGCTGTGCAGAGGGTTAGGAGTTCAGAAAAGGGCTCGTAGCTCCTTCCCTGCCATGACCTTCCCAGAATCTGTAAGGGGTTGCCAGTCGACCTGGTTTTACAGCAAGGATACAGCATCGCCAAATATGTCGACTGGCCTTCCCCCCTATACACTCGACCGTCCAGCCGTTTCCAAGTCCCTGAAGGTGACTGAAGCGGAGCACGTCCAAGTGGGCATCTTGGTAGAAGCGGTGGTGCAACTGATCCGGGGCGGCGTGACTGGCATGGATCTGTTGGAGACGTTTCTAGGTCGACGCATCTAGCCGCTCCAAGCCAGGGACCATACAATGTGGCATTATGCGGGCCTAGAGGACTCGACAAGGGCACATCCTGAGGAAGTTCCTAAGAGAACTGTCGAGCACTGGCTCCGTAGCATCACCGGGGCTTGCGACAACCCCTTGGGAGCTAAGAGGATCCTGCCGTACTCGGCCGAAAACCTGCCGAAGAACCTAGTGAGTTGGGTGATGTCGACTGATGTATTGTACTGTCGAGTGATATATCGAACTGACTTCTTTGCTTGAATCATGCAGGAATGGACGCACATGCACTCGCCCGTTCCCAACGGGAACCATGTTGTTCAACATGGTGATCGAAGGCGGCAGCATGGACAGCGACAGTTCTTCCGACTCCGAGGAAGAATACGAGGACTCCGGCGAGGAGGAAGAAGTCGAGTCACCTCCCCGCCGCGAAAGCCACACCAAGTCCTGCCAAGACCGTCGACTATTGAGGACAGGGCTCCGGGCCCCAGTGAGAGGAATCTGAAGCGCAGCCGCCCCTCGACCGCCGAGCCGAGCGAGAAACTGGCTAAGCAGCCCAAGCCAGCCGTCACCAAGCCTCACAAGGCACTGCCTTGCATGAGGGTGGCCATGCCTGTCGTCTCCATGTAAGTATTTATTTCCATACTCGTACTGTCGACTGAAGTCTGGAGTCGTATTTGACTGAATGCCACTGAATTCATCAGAGCTGCTACATCTTTGTCTTTGCCTCATCGAGATGGAGGGGATGCAATGGATGTCGACACTGCTAATGCGGCCACTTCACATAGAGTTTAGATAGTTGTTGGTTCGTCCTAATGGAACTCGACATATGTGAATGTTAACCCCATCGGCTGTCGATGCGGAGGTCATTTAGGTGGAAGACGAAGAGGAGCGACTTGGCACTTCGCGCCCTCGCATCCAAGGAGCGTCATTGGCGCAAGCACTTCAGTGGTCGACTGTAGAGTTTTCTTGGGAGGGGGGTGGCTTGACACAACCCAGGGCTGAACCTGTAGTATCTCTATCACATGCTCCTCCAACTGTTTCGACCGTTGTGGCGTCGACTCTAACCGGCCCTCTCAGACTGCCTCAGCTACTCTCGTAACCACGCCAACCCCACCTGTGACGGCCTTCTCTCTGCATCGCACCCCGGAAGATCAAACCGGGGCTGCGAAGGAAGCCATGATCCAGGCGGAGCAGCTCATGCTGAGGACCAAGGAGGCGTATGAGGCCAGCAAACTGGCTTTTGACGTCAGCGCAACCCTCCGCACCAATGTCCGAGTAAGTTCGATTGTAAGTCCGTTGTTGATTGAATTCTTGTCTTTTCTTGGCTGTTGTACACCCACTAGGTGATTGCCGTAGAATGTTTGAACTCTCTCCACTCGAATAGATCGGATCGTAGTCGAGTAGGATTGGGATTGATAGTACTCGTGGTACTAGTGTCACTTGACATGTCGAGTGCATTTTCTGACGAGTTACTCGACGGATCGAGAGTTAACCGTCTCAGTGGGGGCGCTCTTAGCGCACCCATTGGGTGTAGTCCCCGAGACCGCTGTCGAGTGCTTGCATCGGCAGGGGTCTTAGAGTCTATTGTATACAGGATACACTGCACTTCATAGAGTAGAGAGGCGCATCACTCGACGGGTCGAGTGTCGTGACAAGGCTGACCTTGTCGAATGTTTGAATAACCAGTGGGGGCATGCTAAGTGCACCCACTGGGTGTAGTCCCCAAGGCTATCGTTCATCGCAGATGATAAACAGTAGGCTTGAAAACTTGTCGTACGCGTGGTACTGGGGTCACCCGACATGCCGAGTTTTTTTTGATAGTACGCGTGGTACTAGTGTCACTCGACATGTCGAGTGTATTTTCTGATGAGTTACTCGATGGATCGAGAGTTAACCGTCTCAGTGGGGGTGCTCTTAGCGCACCCACTAGGTGTAGTCCCCGAGACCGCTATCGAATGCTTGCATCGGCAGGGGTCTTAATAGAGACATCTTTTGAATTTGTTTATGGCGCGCGGAGTGCCAGAGTCACTCGACATGTCGAGTGGATTTTCTGCTTGAATTCTTCCAAGATGATCATTCGCCAGTGTTCATAACACAGTCGACTGTCCAGGAACTACTTGCTCTTTTGTGGGTTCCAGACGGCTTGCGAACTTGGGACGCAATACAAGGAGATGGAGGAGGAGAGGAACCAGTTGCAGGTGGACCTAGCGGTTGCCAACATTGCCCTGGAGCGAGCACATGGTGAGATGAAGTCTCTGGGAGGTAATTACTATCGACTGTCAACATTCCCATTCTTCACTTTTCATGTTTTGAACCGAGTGTTCTCACTCGAACAGACGTGCGCAATGAAAACCATCGACTCCAAGAGCGACTCAACACTGTTGTTTCTTTAGATTCCATGAAGAAGGCACTGGAGGAGAAGGACAAAGCACTCGCCAATGCCCAACAGGTGGCCAGGGGCAAAACTGAAGCTGCAGATCATGAGCTGGCGGCTGCCCAGAAGCTGGAAGAGGAGAACACCAAACTCAAGCAAGAGCGTGCGGACCTCGTCAAAAGGGCCGAGCAGCTGAACAAGAGGAGCAATGTCCTGGAGAAGCATTTGGGCGAGTTCTCAAGGAAGATGTATATTCTGCTCGACGGTGAGTATTTTTGTCGACTGTGCTTTGTAAAATCTCTGAGGGTCGCAGTTCACCGATTCTCCATCCATTCCCCATTGTTCAACAGAATTCTGCCAAGACTTTGAGAAGGAGACAGAGGAGGTTGAGCCCAATCTGGATCCCACCAAGTCTCCTGTCGCAGCCGCGGTGGCCATGAACATGCTCCGACTCAATTTCTGGCTCCAGGGCGTCCAGGCGTATCTTGTCTGACTGAAGTTTGCAATGGAGAGGATCGACAAAGAGCTATGTCCTGAGGACACTCTCCAGCTCGACCTCAACGCTATGGTGGCTCGCCTAGATGAACTTCCGAGTCAAGTGCAGGCCTGGAAGAAATCTGCCACTCGTTGTGGTGCTGACATGGCGTTGTCACTCATCAGGGTCCATTGCAGGGACGTGAAGGAGGAGAGGCTGAAGGAGCTTCAGGTGGTCAGCACGAAGAAACTCCAGTTTCAGGACTTCATGGAGACCTTCATCGAAGCAGCCACCAGAATCGCCGACGACATCGACCTGGACACCTTCATCGAGCCTGCCAGTCCGTCACCTGCTTGAAAAAGTTGTGTTTGAAAGAAATGGTTAAATTTGCCTTGGTATGCCGAGTGGATATGTATCCTTAAAAACTTCATTCAGGCCTTGGGCCTGAGCACATTTGCTTCCATACGAAACATTTATCCGTGGATTACCCTTCGGATTTTATTCATATTTGGCTTTCAATCGTCTGTTCGTTTGAGTTTGTTTTTAACTTGGGCGAAGCATGTTCGCGGCTAAGCCCCCGAGTGTGAGGATTGCTCATCACTCGGAGTATTTTTGAACTTAGGTGAATGTCAATTCGCAGCTAAGCTGTCGAGTGGATGGATTACTATCCACCCGGTGAGGTTTTTAACTTAGGCGAAACGTGTTCATAGCTAAGCCCACGAGTGTGAGGATGCTCATCACTCGGAGTATTTTTGAACTTAGGCGAATGTCGATTCGTAGCTAAGTTGTCGAGTGGATGGATTACTATCCACCCGGCAAGGTTTTTAACTTAGGCGAAACGTGTTCGCATCTAAGCCCCCGAGTGTGAGGATCGCTCATCACTCAGAGTATATTTGAACTTAGGTGAATGTTGATTCGCATCTAAGTTGTCGAGTGAATGGATTACCATCTACTCGACGAGGTTTTTTTACTTAGACGAAACATGTTCGCAGCTAAGCCCCCCGAGTGTGAGGATCGCTCATCACTTGGAGTATATTTGAACTTAGGCGAATGCCAATTCACATCTAAGTTGTCGAGTGAATTGATTACCATCTACTCGATGAGGTTTTTTTTAACTTAGGCAAAATGTGTTAACAGCTAAGCCCCCGAGTGTGACGATCACTCATCACTCGGAGTATTTTTGAACTTAGGCGAATGTCGATTCGCATCTGAGTTGTCGAGTGAATGGATTATCATCGCCTCGACGAGTTTTTTTGAACTCAAGCGAAGACGGATTCGCAAATAGGCCGTCGAGTGGATGGACTGCTATCCACCCGACAAGGTTTTTACCTTAGGCGAAACATGTGTCGCAGCTAAGCTCCTGAGTGTGAGGATTGCTCTACACTCGGAGTATCCCCAAGAATGTAACTGCGTGGTTGGAATCGATGAAGTATTAATCATAGAAACGCGAATTGCATTGATGAAGTACTCTTATTACATCAGAAAACTCTTGTCTCAAGTGTAAAAACATCGAAGCAGGTTTGCATTCCAGGCTCGAGGTTCATCCATCTGCTTCATGAGATTATACAAGTGATAGGCTCCATTGTTTAGCACATTAGTAACAACAAAAGGGCCTTCCCATGCAGGAGCAAGCTTGTGAGGTCGGTGTTGATTCACTCGGAGTACCAAATCACCCTCGTGGAATGCTCGGCTTCTGACTTTCCTTGCATGGAAGCTCCATAGGTCTTGTTGATAGGTTGTGGTCCGGATCAGAGCCATCTCACACTCTTCTTCCAGAAGATATACCCCATCTTGTCTGGCCTGTTCTGCTTCAGCCTCAGAATATAGCTCCACTCGAGGAGAATTGTGGGCCAAGTCACTCGGTAGTATAGCTTCAGCACCATAGACAAGGAAGAAAGGAGTCCGTCTAGTCGACCGATTAGGCGTTATCCTCAACCCCCACAAAACAGACGGCAGCTTAGTTACCGACGCACCAACAACATGATCCAAATCGCGCATGAGACGAGGCTTCAGACCTTGCAGGATGAGACCATTAGCCCGCTCAACTTGCCCATTGGTTTGAGGATGTGCAACGGAGGCGTACTCCACTCGGGTGCCTTGGGAGTTACAGAATCTCCTGAATTCTTCCGAGTCAAAATTAGTGTCGTTGCCCATGATGATGTTGTGCGGGATGCCATACCAGATAATGATCTCCCTCATGAACGTGACCGTCGTGCATGAATTCAACTTCTTGATGGGCTTGGCTTCGATCCACTTGGTGAATTTGTCGACTGCTACCAACAGATGGGTGAATCCTCCTTTTACGGGTCGAAAGGGACCAACCATGTCGAGTCCCCAAACCGCAAATGGCCAGGCGAGTGGAATTGTCTTCAGAGCAGACGCTGGCTTGTGTGATAGATTTGCATAGAACTGGCAGCCCTCGCAGCCATCTCATTAGGTCGTGGCCAGTAAAAACCAGCTCGGTATGCTTTAGCGACGATCGCCCTTGAAGATGCATGGTGTTCGCAAGTTCCCGAGTGGATTTCGTCTAGAATCATTCGATCTTCATTAGGGGAAATGCAGCACTGGGTGACACCAGTCACACTCTCTCTGAATAGCTGCGGGACTTGACCACTATATCGTCCATATACACCTCGACATTCCGAGGGATCAGGTCGAGTAAACATTTCTGAATCATGCGCATAAAAGTAGCACCGGCATTCTTAAGACCAAAAGGCATGGTGATGTAGCAAAAGCACCCAAACAGGGTGATGAAGGCTGTCTTTATTTCATCCGGGCCAAACAGACGGATCTGTTGGTACCCAGAATAAGCATCTAAAAACGATAACCGCTCACACCCCGCTGTTGAGTCAACAATTTGATCTATGCGGGGGAGCGTTAAATGGCCTTTTGGACACACCTTATTTAGATGTTTGAAGTCAATGCACATGCGCAACGACTTATCTTTCTTGGGAACCATCACAACATTCGAGAGCCACTCGGAGTGGTAAATCTCCCGAATGAACTTGGCTTGCAAGAGACGGGCCACTTCTTCTCCGATTGCCTTGCGCTTCTCCGCCGCGGATCGACGCAAATGCTCCCTTACGGGCTTGGCTTTTGGATCCACTTGCGGACGGTGCTTAGCCAGCTCCCTGGGAATCCCTGACATGTCAGCAGGCGTCCATGCAAAGATATCCTAGTTCTCACGGAGGAACTGGATGAGCTCGGCTTCCTATTTACTGTCAAGTGTTGTTGAAATATTTGTCGGGGCAGCAGTTTGATCCATTGGGTGGATGTGCGCCTTCTTCACTTCCCCTGCCGACTCGGAAGGCGACTTTTTTGCGCGGAGCAAATCAGCAGGGTCGGCGGTTTTCTTGTATTCTTCCAGCTCGACCATGGCCATCTGTTAATCGGCGATCTTGGACCCTTACTGGAGACACTCTTCGGCCCGCTATCGATTGCCAGTGACTGTGATCACGCCCTTAGGGCCTGGCATTTTCAACTAGAGATACACGTAACATGGTCGGGCCATGAAACAGGCATAAGCGGGTCAACCCAAGATGGCGTGGTAAGCACTCTTGAAATCCATGACTTCAAATGTCAACTTTTCTTTTCACAAATTTTTGCTATCTCCGAATGCCACATCCAATGCTATCTGGTAAAGTAACTTGGCCTTCTTTCCTAGGATGACCCCATGAAACTACATGTTGCTCTCGCTGAGACGGGACATCGGAATGCACATCCCTTTCAGGGTATCTGCATACAGAATGTTCAGGCCGTTGCCGCCGTCCATGAGGACCTTTCTGAGTCGAGTCCCCTGCACCACCGCATCAACTACCAGAGCCTGTCGACCGGGAGTGGCCACATGAGCAGGATGGTCTGTCTGGTCAAATGTGACAGCATACTGAGACCACTTGAGGTAGGTGGGGATGTCTGGCACAACCATGTTGATTTCTGTATTGATGACATTTAGACGACTCTTGCTCTCGACATCAACAAAGATCACCAGTGTAGCAGTGACATCTGGGAATGTTTCCTTTTCCTCATCTTCATCTTCTTTTTCACGGGACTTCGCACTCGACTAGTCTCCCTTGAATTGCTGGATAAGGGTTCAACACTGTCGAGTGGTGTGCTTGGGCAAAATCAGGTTGCCCTCTGCATCTTTCCTCGTGTGAATTACACACGACTGATCCAAGATATCAGTTCCTGATTGACCTTTCCCCTTCTTGGGGGCATACTGAGTTTTGGCTTTGCCCTTGTTCTTCGACCGAGTCACCAGTGCTGCTGCCTCTACCGGAGCCGGGTCTTCAGCCTTTTGCTTCTGTTTCCGATTGTTGCCGCCGCCAGACTCGTTGGCGATTGCTTTTCCTTTGCCATTATGGAGGCGGTCTTCTTCCTTGCCATTGGCATAGCGAGTGGCAACTTCCATCACCTTGCCGAGTGAAATGTCACCAGTGCGCCTGAATTTTAGGTACAACTCCCTATATCTCACACCAGCGTTGAAAGCACAAACAACCTGGTGTTCCGACACATTCTCCATCGTATGATGCAGGGTGGACCATCACTGAATATAGTCTCTTAAAGTTTCACTGGGCTTCTAGACGCAGTGCTATAAGTCGACCAGACCTGCGGGGCGCTTGTAAGTGCCCTCAAAGGTCCGGACAAACACTCGGGCAAGATCTTCCCAACAATGTATGCTGGAAGGAGCCAAACGATTCAACCAAGCCCGAGCTAAACAATCCAACATTAGGGGCAGGTGCTTCATTGCGACATTGTCATTTCCGCTGCCAATCTGCACAGCCACTCGGTAATCATCTAACCATGTCTCTGGTTTTGTTTCACTAGAAAACTTTCCGATCCCCGCCGCCATTCTGAAGTTGGGGGAATCTCTATAGAACGTATGGCTCTGCTAAAACACTCTGGACCAGACACCACAGCCAAGCTTCCACTCGGAACATCCCTGTCGAGTCCCTCTCTGTAGGCTCTGCTCTTGTCGATCTGCTTCTGAACAAGATAGGTGCGGGCGTCAAAGTCCGCATCTCGTTCATCACCGATGGAGTGCCTGTCGCCCTAGCGCCGGGGCGCGTGCGGGCCACTCCGCGGAGGAGTGGGCACTCGATGGTGGTCTTCGGTGATGCTCATGTCTGTCTTGCCCTTCAGGAAAATCGCCACCAAGACGATGCAAGGGCGATCCAGGGCTGTGTGCCGACTGAATGGTCTCTGCTCTGCCCTGGGTGAATTGCTATATATCTTGTGACGGGACAGAGAAACTGCTGAATTCTAACGTTGTGCTGCATCCAACAGCGCTATGATCGGCAACAACCCTCTACCAGCCTCTGACCGGGGCGACTGAATGGAACCCGTTATCCTAGCAGCAATAACAACATTAAGCACAGGAGTTCGGTATACCTCAACGCCATAGTGAGACCCAGTCAGAAGCATCTGTCGATGACGTCGACTAGGGCGCGGCGGGCGCTGGTGGGCATGCTCGTCGATCTCTGCCTGGAGCTCTTCCAGACGAATGCACGCGACCTCCAAAGCTTGGGCCTCGGCAGTCGCACCAACGATGGGGTATGAAGGACCACCTCATCACGACGCAGCTGCACGTTCGATGGGCCTCCAGCCTCGCACTTGCCACAACCGAAGCCAGGCGGTGAACTCTGATGAGAGCCCACCATCAAGACCTCCGCTGCGGGATCGCAGCTTTCGCACTGGGAAGGTACGTTAGATGGATCGGAATCCGACTCGAACATGCCATGAAGCGACTCGGCAGGCTTGAGCACTACAACCTGCGAAGAAGCTTGATGCAACACTGCATGTTCGACCCACCGCTAGAGTCGTGAGCGGCCGGACCGGTTGCGACTGCGAATGGCGAGAGGAGCCGACGTGTAGGGGATCACCGGCTGACGCAGCAACACACCGCACGGACTTGCACGGAAGTGCGCGGGCCCACGGACCGGGAGCGCCTGGTCATCGAGAGGTGCCTCCTGGAGCCACGCCGAATCGTCGGTGTTGAAGATGAGCGCTCCGAAATGGATTTCGTGGCCCAGAGGAAAAACACCGCCGAAAGACATGTCGAAGGATGAAAATCGCAACCTCGCCGGAAGTCGCTTAGACGCCTGCCCCACAGTGGGCGCCAACTATCGTGGGAACGAGCCTGACGGTAGATGGTAGGGGTACAAATGGAGAGGGCAGAGTCCTAGCTACGGCGAGGGTGTACACACGTGTATGAGTTCAGGCCCTTCTCATGGAGGTAACAGCCCTACATCTTACTGCTCGGGAGCTTTATGTCGTGTGGAATGTTGAGATTACAATAGTTGCTAACCCTTGTGCAGGAGGAGAGGGGCGGCTTATATAGAGTTCACTGCCCCTCATAATGGCCCCGCATCAAAGGGTCTGGTCGTGGGGTTTAAAGTCTGCCGTTACAGGTAACTTACGTAATAAAAGCTATTAATGACCATTGAACCAGCGTCTACCCATTGGGCTCTTGATGATGGCTCCTGATCTTCTGGCATCGAGTGAAAGCGAGGTATTCCGAGTGACACGCGACTGCCGAGTGAAAGAAGGAGTCTCCGAGTGGATTACTGTCGAGTGGCTTTGAACGTCTCGAGGGATCCACTCAGAAGTTCATGCTTGATCTTCAAGTCCTCCCATGTAGTGTCCTTAGGTAGGGTATGTGGGCCGTGCCTAGGACCCTACCCTAGGTACTTATCCTCGTCAGCTACCTTCCGAGCTATAGAATGTGCACAACGTCTTCCATGTGTCACAACTTTGGAAGTGTCTGCAAGTTCCCAACCGCCTCGACCTCTACAAGGACATCGACAATCAAGCAATCGATCTTCAGCCAGACCTCACTTATTGTGAGAGGCCAGTTCGCATTCTGGATGAAGCCGAGCGTTGCACATGAAGCCGCACCATTAAGTACTTCAAGGTCCAATGGAGCACCCACACTGAAGCTGAAGCAACCTGGGAGCGTGAAGACTATCTTAGATCACAGTTCCCTTATCTTTTCAGTGCTTATCCTACGAATCTCGGGGACGAGATTCTTATAAAGGGGTAGGTCTATCACACCCTGTGTTTGTATCACCTTGTCATGTTGGACTTATAAATTTAGAGCCAATTAAAACTTTTTCTATACTTGTGTTTATTTAAATTGTTGCTTGTTTGCTAGTTGATTGTGGTATATGGCACTCTTGGATTATATCCCTCTTCGTATTCATCTTCCTTGACCCAAACTTCTTGCCCAATGATCATGCCATGTGAATAGTCCCCAAAACTATTTTTGTCCAATTTTATTTTGATCAAAAAGGATTTATCCAAATTAGGTCTTCAAAACCCCGTGAATTGAGGTTTGCACTGCAAGTCCTCAAATTGTATGGATCCTTTCCCCCCAAAGGTTTATTTCAAACCTACTATATTTATGACTTCCCAAAACCACCAAATATAAATTTTAAAGATTATTTTAATATTTCATTTGAAGGCTTTTTCTTGAGACCAGAAATGGTTTTTCATAGGGAAAAACTATTTAAATGCTTTCAAAATATTTTAGAAAATCTAGGGAAACTCAGTGGACATATATTTTCCATATATATGAGTTTCAACACATGGGCATGTTCGAATCATGGGAAAAACCCCTCAAAACACTTTCTGTTCAAATCAAGCTTTTGAAATATTTCTATAAGAAATATTCTCAATAAATTCCAGGAAAAATTCATCAAGTCAACACTATCATAATTGATGAACTTGCAAAATGTCATCTCAATCCAAGTTGATTTGGTGCATCAAGCCATCCCAAAACCCTTCCTTTCCAGATTCAAATTTGAACAACTTTACATTGTGAAGTTTCTCCCCTTGACCCCAAACTTTGTGGACATACTCTAATCACCAAATAATGATGCTACACTATGTGGTGCATCAAGGGTAAAATCATAGCATAACTAGATCTATAGAAACGTGATTCTGTTAGTTTCTAGGGTTCACAAAGTTTCCATTGCCAACTTTGCCCACTTGAGCTCAAACTTGGTATTCAGGCCTATTTTCACCTAACATTTGACCCTGTTGAATAACTCAGTAAGTGGGTAACCGTTTCTTGCCCAAACACCCATCAAACACGTGTTGGTGAAGTAGTATAGTCTCTATTTTCACACCTTTCACTATTCCCCTTGCAATAAAATTTTTACCGCAACCCCTCAGGGTTACCAGCTATCTCTAGTAAAAATCTCAGGCCCATAAGCCACTGGAAGGTGGGGTAAAACCCCTGTTTTTCCCCTGGACAACATTGGCATCTACCTTTGTACCTCTCCCCTACCCAAATTCTTTCTCTCCTAGCCTCCCCTAGCTCCTATAGCATCTCCAGACCATCCAAGAGCTTGTGGACATGCAGGGGCGCGTCCAGAGCATGCAAGCATGCCACGGCATGCCAAAGGCATGCTCCGGAGCATGCTATAGTGCATGACCGCACTGTAGCTGCACCCATCCTGAGCCACCCGACAGCCCTAGGATGCGTGAGCATGTCCCCTAGCCGCCCCTCGACGTCCGCAAGGCGCTAGGTGGTCGGGCCCCTCCTCCCTCCTCCTCTGCTGCCCCCCTTCGCCCACGCACGGTGCCGCCCGAGCCGGCCAACAAGGGAGCTCGCATGCGCACGCCCCTGGACCAACCTAGCCGCCCTTCTCCTACCCACGGACGCGTACCGCGCCCAGGAATACCCAGGACACGGCCTGAAGGCCCCCTATAGCCCGCGGCGACGGCCCGTCCTCACCGGGGCACCACGTCCTCATTGAACCGGTGCCCCGCTATTTAAAGCCCTCCCCGAGCTCCCGCTGCTCTCCCCTCTCTCTCTTCTCTCCTCAGCCACTCCCCAGTGCCTAGCCCCCAAGTCCCCATGCTCGGGAGCTCGAGCCCGAGCCAAACCCTCGCCACCGTGCGGGTTTCTCCCTCACTGGCGATTCCCTCTGCCCTGGCGCCCCCCTCGGCCACCCCCTGATGCGCGGGAGGCCCCTGAGCGCGTCGGTGCCCTCCACTTGAGCCACCGTGGCCTGGAACCCCGCCGGTGTGCCTCCCTTGAACCTAGTCGCGAGGAGAGGGATGACAGGTGGGGCCCACCGGTCATCCCCTCACCCTCCCCCTTCCTCGTTTTCAGTAGGGCCCGCGGGAAGGTTTAAAAATAAAAATGTCATGCACGGTGTCTCACCCTGGGCCAGTTATCCCTTTAGGCCAGTTCGGCTGCGGTGTTTTGGCCCAAAAGGGCATAGTACTTTTTTCTCTTTTTCTTTTTCCTCTGACTTCCAAAAATTCCAGAGGGCAGAAAATAAATCCAATGCCCAATATTCTTTCACCAATAATCTTGAAATATTCCATAGAATTTATTAGTGCCACTTGTAAAAATATTTGAAAATCTTTTATATATTGTTTTATTAAAACCCCTATTTGGCAATATCAGCCCCTATTTTAAATATTTTTGAAAACCTTTTTAACTTCAAAACCGTAGACAAATATTTTCCGTATAACTTCTAGTATTTATCAAAGTTGGGTAGAATTTTAAATTTAGCTTTGTGTGCTCTGTTTTTGTGTGATGGTTATTTTTATCGCTTTTATTCGCGATGATAGATTGCTTTGTTGACGAGGGAGTTGGACCCGAAGACTTTGAAGACCCCGAAGACTTTGTTGAGCCAAACAAGCAGCCCTTTGACCATGTTAAGAAACTTTTTCATGGATGGCATATAGCACTTGTTGTTTCGATGATTGAGCATGATGGGGTGCTCCCCCTTCGGTGGGTTGCCTCTGATACTTTTACCATTAACACTTGCATCGTGCATGACCCTACCACCTTATGAGGGTTATGCGGGTGGGTGTAGATAGGATGCTAGTAGATGCTATGCAAGTGGGTTCGGGTTTATGCATAGTGATGGAAAGGAGGAATGATTTCAAAGAATTTTCGAAAACCCCATCGGGTGCCACTAATGCCCGAGGGAGATGATGATAAGTTGGGTGACCACTTGAGAAAGAAGTGGTGTACCGGAGCAAGTGAGTGTGTGTTTTCGAAAATGGATTAGATTTAAGGTCTGTTAACCGTCCCAACCATACAAGCGCAACCACGATACCCCTTATGGGACGGGGCTTTGTTGATTACTATGGTGGGTACTGGCAAGGAGCCTGCATTACTAGTGGCGGGAGTGGTGTGGTCACTCTCGATACGGGGTCGTCCCAGAAGTAGAAGGCCATGCGCCATCTTTACAGGCACCGGGCACACCGTTGCATGCCCTCATGGATGATACGTGTGATGTATATCATGATGGATGCAACCAACGAGTGTACCCTTTGTTTAGTATCACCATGGGAAAGGCGATGTTCGGATGCTTACCTCGGGTATGTTATATACCGCAAGTCGTGGATGACACGGAAGTTCCCCGAGTCTTGTGGGCAAAGTGTGCAACCTCTATAGAGTATAAAACTATTCGAATAGCCGTTTCCGCGGTCATGGACTGTTGGAGGTCCTTCTTAAACTACGTCTGGATGTTTCAGCAAACTTGGCATGAGTGTGTGTGTTGGTGACAAAGAGTTTACTTAGCTTGATGATTGATTAAGTCCGATGACTTAGCTTGACGATTGACTAAGTCCGATGACTTAGCATAATGAACGAACATGAGATGTTCAACCCCTGTTTATGATGATAGCAGTAACTTGTTCATATGGATATCTGCCAACTTTGGAAGCATGCTTACCTAGTTACTCGATCATGTCACTGGATTCGAAATTGGCTTTCCGCGAGTTATCTACTTAGTGCTATATCATGCATCATTATTACTTGTTCCACAACTTGGGTTGCTTGCGAGTACATTCAAAGTACTCATTGGCTTGCCACTAGTTATTTAATTGGCCAGGCATGGAAGAAAAGGAGTATGTTGAAGAGTTCGTTGGTGACGAACATGCGAACTAGGACACTTCCCAGTCAGAATGGCTGTAGGTTTAAGGCAGATGGCATGGTTCACGCTTTCGATCAAGATTTCCGCTGCTTGTTCTATTTAAGTGTTTGGCCCTCGTGGCCCTATCTATGTAAGACTAGGCCTTCATGGTCTTTATCTGTATATGACGCTAAATGTGGATGTAAGACTATTTCTATTCAGCTTCTGTGTGTTTAGTGAGCATTGATCTCTAGGATCATTGTACACGTGCATTCGGTGATCACGACTTATGAGTCGGGCTCCCCAGACCCTCGGCGTCTATATAAGCCGGAGGGTTTTAGGTTGTAGATATAGAACAATTCATCTTGGGTTAGCTCTTCAATCTCGAGGTAGATCAACTCCGTAACCCCCCATACCATCAATACAACCAAGCAGGACGTAGGGTATTACCTCCATACAAGGGCCCAAACCTGGGTAAATCTATATCCCCTTCATCTCCCGTTACCATTGATTGTAGTCTCACAGTTCAGGACCATCTACCCGACATCTACCGATTTTGACACCGACATTAGGGTTTTCATTGAGAGTTCCTCTGTGAACACCTAAGGAATCGACGGCTCACCTCGTCACGAGCAATGAGACCTGCATCCAGGGAATCCTTACCACTGATCAGAATCTCGCAGGTGATAACATCTTATCACATGCCATCCAGATCAGCCACCATGGCCAAATCAGAAGCTTTTCCCCCGATCAGAGGATCAAGTTCGGAACCTTAGAGTTCGTCACTGATTCACGGGGAATACTCGCTTTAATTGAACCCTCGACCTTGGAGGAGAAGCCTGTAAGTCTAGACGCCTCGACGCCGAAGACATTAGGCCCCACTTCTATATGCAACATGGATCCGCTTTGGCGTGGCTCCGGAACTATCACACCACTCATAGAATATACACGCCTCAACGACACGCATCCTACCATCACCTCGTTCTTAAATGAGTTGTTCGATCGGATCGAAGCCATGCTTATGTCGGATGACCAGGTTCCGATCTATGACCAACTCGGGATCAGGCCCGATGACACGGAGATCCATGTCCCTCCGGTCACCCACCTTGTCGCTACCATCGAGTGCCTGGCCGAGGATTCGTCCCGACATCCGGAACTAAAGACAGTCTACACCCCGGTCTCTCGTCACTAGGACTTCATCGGCGAATGAAATGTCAGAAATCACCCTCGAGTCGGATCGTCATCGGCTTGGGATCTACCACGCAATTCAAAATCTTTAATTCCGAACACTCAATCTGGCGTGGAATCGATTTTTTCCTAACCATCACCAAGGATGATCATCCCGATATTGCACCAAAACTCGTGTCCTCAAACTTTCGGGATATCAAGTAATTATAAGGAGAATCAGTCCACCAGTTTTGGGTCAGACTCCTACTTGCTAGAAGCATAGAAAAAGGTCTTAGTGACCAACATATAATGGCAATTTTCATTCTCAATTGCCTTGATGAAGGGATTCTTAAAGCCCTTGCCCACAGGCACATTCGTGACTTTTCGAAGTTATCCGATTTGGTATAGAAATACTGTGCAATGGAAAGTGCTTGGCAATCTGAACGGTTGTTTTCAGAATCCTCTTTCCCCCAAGCACCCTGGCAGAGATCGGAAAAAGTGGGTACCTTCAAAGTGGCCAGCAAGATACGAACCCGCCAAAAAAAGAAACAAGCCTCCTTCAGGGGTCGGCACTGTCCTTGACGGACTATTGGATAAATCTTGCCCTATACATTCTGTGTTGCTAAACACAAGCCCGACTCACAGCCTTGGATCTTGCTGGCTCGTCAGGCAAGTGGCAAAGAGCAGTGAGGCTATCCTTAAAACACCTCCATCGAATGTGCACTCCCCATCGTCGCCCGAACACAACGCCGAAGTCCTGGCGGCCTATGAAATATTCCCCTCAAGGAACAGGAGGAAAAGGTCTCTTAGAGAGCTCGAACAGGTCTACCATGTGGCAGCAACTAGCGCATGGGCAGACATACCGATTACCTTCGGAGATACTGATAGCCGGCCATTCTTACCGGTCCCTCACCGGCCGCACTAGTCTTGAACCCCATTATTGATGGATACAGGCTAAACAAGGTGCTATTGGACGGCGGCAGTGGGTTAAACCTAATATATGAAGGCACCTTGGAAAAAATGCAATTTGACCGATCTCGCATCGAACATATCAATACAACCTTTCGGGGAATCATTCCAAGGAAAGAGGTGCGTTGTTCCGGACGTATCGTCCTGGATGTAGTGTTCCGCACGCCCGAAAACTACCGATCCGAAGAACTTCTCTTCCACATCATACCCTTCCCAAGGGGCTATCACGCCCTATTGGGATGTGATGCCTTCACAAAGTTCCAGGCAATACCCCATTATGGGTAAATGAAACTTCAAATGCCAGGACCAAATGGAGTGATCACAATCTCCAGTGATCCAAACATAGCCCTTCGGACCGAAAACAAAACGGCAGTACTCGCCATCGACGCACTAGTTGAGACTTTTGCTATAGAAGAACTGATCGCACTACGGTCAAGAGTTATGAAGGATGATATGATCCTTAGCAAAAGGCCAAAGTCCACGTCCTTCAAACCCGCAGAGGAAATTGTCAAGTTTTGAGTACATCCGATGTCCCGCAATAAGATAGCATCCCATCGGAGCCCAGCTCGATCCCCTTTTGGATGAGGCATTGCGGAATTTTCTTCGAGAAAATTGGGACATTTTTCCCTGGCATCCTTCCGATATGCCCAGAATCCCATGACGGCTTGCCGAACACAGTCTGGACATTATAGGAGGCTTTAAGCCCGTTAAACAGACTCTACGTCGCTTCTCCAAACCGAAACGGCAAGCTATGGCAGAAGAATTAGCTAAATTGTTAGAGGCCAGTTTTATTCGGGAGATCAAGCACCCCGAATGGTGGGCAAACCTGGTGATGGTACCAAAGAAACACATGTCCTGGCAGTTGTGTATCGATTTCAAAGACCTCAACAAAGCCTGCCCTAAGGGTCCTTCCCCTTACCATGCATAGACCAGATCATCGACGCCACAGCCGGACATGATTCATTGTGTTTCCTCGATGCTTACTCCATATACCATCAAATTAAAATGAAGGAATCCGATCAAGTGAAACCGCATTCATCACCCCCTATGGGCCATTCTGCTTCAACACCATGCCTTTCGGGCTAAAAACGCTTGGGACACATACCAGCGCATGATCCAGACATGTCTTGTGACTCAGGTAGGTAAGACAGTCAAGGCATACATGGACGACGTGGTAGTTAAGACCAAACGCGTCAACCAGCTGATCGACGATCTACGACAAACCTTTGCCAGTCTAAGCGAGTATGACATACGACTCAATACGGAAAAATGTGTATTTGGAGTTCCTTCTAGTAAGCTGCTTGGATTCATCGTCTCCCATGGAGGAATAGAATAAAATCCAGCTAAGATCTGCGCCCTATCGGAACTTGTAATTCCTATAGAGCTATACCATGTCTAGAGGCTAGCTGGGTGTGTAGAGGCATTAAGCCGCTTTATCTCCCGCCTCGGACAAAAAGCTTTACTGCTCTATAAGTTGCTTAAATGGACCAACAACTTCGAGTGGACCGATGAAGCTGCGGCTATGCTTGAACAAATTAAAGCACTACTGGCAACCAATCCCATACTCACAATACCAGGCGCTGGTGAGCCCATGTTGGTATAAATATCAGCCACCAACCAAGTGGTCAGCGTGGTACTCGCCATTGAATGAGATGAGGAAGGACAAAAATTCCGGACTTAGAAACCGGTCTACTACGTGTCAGAAGATCACCTATAAGCCACGCCGTGCCATAAAATCTCAGGTATTGGCAGATTTCCTGGCTGAATGGACAGAGGCCGAGCTCCCCAAGGAATACAGCACATACTCCCATTGGACAATGTACTTCGATGGATCCAAAACCTTGGCCGGAATGGGGGTTGTAATTATCCTCACATCCGCTATAGGCGACAACATGCAGTACGTGTTGCAAATCATGTATGTCGACTCCAACAATGCAGCCAAATACGAAGCTCTCCTTCATGGTCTTCGGATGGAAGTATCAATGGGCATACGACGGCTGGAGGTATGGGGAGATTCCAACTTGGCCATCTCCCAAATTAATGGCGAATTCGATGCCAAAGACCCAAAGATGGCGGCATACATAAATGTCGTCCTAAAAATGTCTTCTCGGTTTGAAGGGTTGGAATTTCACCATGTTTCTCTCGACAACAACGAAGACGCCGACGTATTG
The DNA here is from genome assembly GCA_022496015.1 of Hordeum marinum. Lineage (NCBI taxonomy): Eukaryota > Viridiplantae > Streptophyta > Magnoliopsida > Poales > Poaceae > Hordeum > Hordeum marinum. The sequence goes on along the minus strand of CM039678.1, from coordinate 306,354,376 downwards.
GCCTGTATCGGAGCCAAACACGACCCTTTCTCGAGAAACACCTTTCTAGAGCGGCTTTTCAAGACATCCGTGGTGTGGCATGATGAGGAAAAGGGCACCAGTCTATATACGGCGGACGAGGTTGTTCCCCCTATAAGCAAACCTGATGATCAAATCATCGGCGTCTCCTTCATGGACGAAACTCCTTCGGTTCATGAGGTAATGGCAATAATTGTGCCGTGGATTGAACCCTTTGTCGCTTACCTTCTCTGAAAGGAACTCCTCGAAGACCAGACAGAGACATGGCGCATAGTTTGGCGATCCAAAGCGTACAAAGTACACGAGGGTGAATTATACAAGAAAAGCACTGCCGGAATATTACAGTGGTGCATATCCGAGGAAGAAGGACGGGAGCTCCTAGACGAAGTTCATGCAGGCATGGGCGGCCACCATGCCGCGGCAAGAACCTTAGTTAGCAGGCCTTCCGAGACGGTTTCCATTGGCCTATAGCTCGGACGGATGCCGAGTCACTTGTCAATCATTGCATAGGGTGTCAAATCTTTGCAAATCAAAGTCACATGCCCCCAACAGCTCTTCGGACTATTCCGATCACTTGGCCATTTGCAGTCTGGGGGCTGGACATGGTCGGACAAGTTCACTAAATGGATACAGGCAAAGCCCATAAAGTCGGCCATGTCCGGGCCATTGATCGACTTTATCATGGGTGTGGTACACCATTATTGTGTCCCGCATAGTATAATAACGGATAATGGATCCAATTTCACGGCCCAAGAGGTCAAGGACTGGTGCGCAAAAATGGGCGTTAAGCTATATTATGCATCAGTCTATCATCCACAGACCAATGGACAAGTCGAACGAGCAAACGGTCTCATTATGAGCGACATTAAGACATGTTTGGTACGATCTCTTCATGAGTCCAACTGCCATTGGGTGGAGGAGATCGACTCCTTTTTATGGGGCCTGCGTACCACCCCGAATAGATCAACGGGTTACACACCGTTCTTCATGGTCTATGGGGCTAAGGCAATCTCCCCTGCGACATTATTCACGACGCACCAAGAGTGCACATGTAAGAGAAAAGGAGGCCGAGTTAGATTGGCAAGACAACCTAGATGCCTTAGAGGGAGAGCGCGACATAGCTCGGGCTCACTCTACATTTTACTAGCAGCAAGCACGATGCTACCAGAGTAGGGAGGTCAGGGAAAAGCATACAACGTAGGCGAACTCGTCCTATGGCTCCCGGAGAAGCACAAGCATAAACTCTACCCCAAATGGGAGGGGCCCTTCATCATCGATGAAGTACTCGTGGGAGGAGCCTATCATCTTCAGAGCCCGTCGGACAATTGCCTCGAACCAAACCCATGGAACGCAGCTCGTCTTCGGTGCTTCTACGGATAAACCGGGGTCGTCCAATTCTCCAATATTTTTCTTATTTCTTGTCTGTTTACTTTTTCCTTTTTCTTCCCTTCCCACTTTCTTGTTTGATAGGATTGATTTATTTTTCTACTTTTAGTCAAACCGATCTTGTACTAAGGATATCGACATCTGCTATAAAGTGTTAAATCCGAACACAACACCTGGGGGCTTCTTATCGAAGCCAACGTTTTTATATTATAAGTATTTACTCACACTTATCATGTACTCATATTTCCTTTTTCAATCTCAATCCATCATATGCATCAATTCTAACTAAGACTTTGCCAAGCTGGGTTGCCTCGCTCCTCTATTTACCCTATATGTTCCCGATTGTTCGGCTAGAGGGTAAAGGGAGCACCTCTACGATTCTTACGACCGGGTCATCTGGATACGTGCCTCAGACATGTGAAGTCGAAAGCTAGCTATCTTACATAGACAATTGGTCGGTCGTGACGGAAGCACTTAATATGGCTATGGCCGTTATCGCCATTGTTTTGGTTCGTTTTTCCCAAAAGCACCCTTAGCCTCATCCTAGAAGTATGCGGACCTTTACCTACGATCTTCATAGGGGCTCGAAAAAAGGTATCGATAGAGGTATCATTTTTTCGAAAGAAGTTTCTTACGCTAAGAAGTAATATAACATATCTCTCTGTGTGCTTTCTGTCTGTTCATACCGTATGGCCGGATTGCCTGGTCCCCCAAACACAATTCACTCTTTTGGAATACCAAATTGCGAGGGACACTCCTGCACTCTTCGAATGGGAGGGAGAAGCCGATGGCCGGTTAAGACAAAGTTTACAACACATATTGGTCATGCGAAAGTATATGAAATTACACATTCGGCTTCCGATCTAAGTTATCGATTATAGTGTCTAGGGAGTAGTTTTCCTGTGAAAGGCGAGCGACAGGCATCACTTGGTCATACATCAGGTGGAGGGGCACTTCTTGACAATCTGATCCCACGATACCAACCCAAGCCATCCGCTCGGGGTCAAGTACGGTGTAGAGGGTCTTGATCATTGCCCACGCCTCCCATGCTCCCTCCCAGCAAGCTAATGTCTTCCACATCTCGAACCTGCTTCGAGCTCCCTTGAACCTATCAGTCAGTTCGGACATCCCTTCCGGTGGCTGCTCAACAGGCCATAGCACTTTTACCATGCCTTTCATTGCTTTCTGAGCACGCTCATGGAGGGAGGACAACTCCTTTAGCAAGTTCCCCCGGTAGGATCTGAACTCTTCTTCAGGTTGCCCGGACAGAAGTCCTATACATAAGGGAAAGACATTCCTATCATACTTCCTTTATACAGAGTACTTACTAATGTTCGGATTATACTTAGCGAACATGCCCCTTTGAAGTTTCTGATTTTTTCTTGGGCATGGGCCAATTGAGCTTTTAAACTCTAAGTTTCTTTGGCCTGTTTTCTCTTCTCCACTTGGAGATGGTTCATAACACTACACCTAGCCTCGTGCTGGGACTCAGCGTACCGCTAAGCTTCTCGGGCTTCATCCAGCTCTCTTTGCATATGCCCCATGGATTCGGCTGCTAAATAGAATCCGTGCGTGAGCATGGACATTTACTAGAAATTGACAACACCGGTATACTAACCATGGGCCTCCTAGGTAAAGCTCTTTACTTGCTCTAGCTCCGCCTTCATAGCTTGAACCCGTGATTTGCTCTCCTTTAGCTCCTTGGCCAATGGCACGTTCTGTTGCTTCGAAACCTGCATTAGGAGCACAACAGTGTTAAAGACGCTTAATTTGGTTGTTCCGAACCAACTTAAGGCTCGGGGGCTACTGGGTTTACATGAGTGTTCAGACTCTATAAAACCCATCACTTACCTGCATGCTGGCCGATACCAACTTCATAGCTTCGCCGAACTCGGCTTGGGCAACACCAATGTGCGCATTCATCGAGTGAAGGGCGTTGAACTCTTGTTCGGAGAATATTGGGTGCGACATAACCTCTCATCATCACCGATGATTCATGGCACTTCCCACTTCCGATTTGGTAATGGATACACCATCACCAGAATCGGCGGGTACTAGATTGGCCATGGGGGCTCCTGTAGCAGGATCGGCATGAGCTGCGGCTCTGGAATTTTGGGGTTCATCGAACACCCTGACAACCTCTACGACGGGAGAAGGCTGGGCATTTCGCCTGAGTATTTCAATGAAATAAATTGCCATCAGGCTCTATAGATTATGATAATCTGCAGATAACCAAACAATGTACCCTTGGGTTGAGCGGGCAGGCTGATTCGTCCTCGCGGCTGGCTATTTGGTAGGATCCCTGTTGACTTCTGATTCGGCCACGATCTCGGTTGCCGGCGCATCGCACGTAGATCGATAACGCTTGGGAGTAGGAGCCGGCGCTTTGGGGGCGCTGTTGGTAGCTTGCCTCTTGCGGGATGAGCTCTTCGTCTTCTTGTCCATGGCAGGGATGGAGAACGACCCGGGGTAATCGACAATGATAGCCACCGGTGATTGGTCGAGGCTAACCTGATAATAGACTCCGTCTTGAAAATCAATTAGAAGATCCGGGTCATCATGGAAACTCAGATCATCATTGTGTGCGTAGCTTTCGAGCTGAGGTGCAAGGTAGTTGATTGTCTTGATGAAGATCCTCCATTCATATTCACGCAAGACTTCGATCAAATGAAGTATGGATTGAAAACTCAGAACTATGTTCGTAGAGGGAAAAGGGCCTACCCATTCGATAGGATTGTGGGTTGGGTATCCTTCCTTGGTCGCCCGCCAAATAAAGTCCTCTTACTCCCCTTTATACAGGCCGGCAAGGGCGGCGGCCAATGCCACCTAGTTGGCAGGCCCTCGTCTTCGGGAACGTGTGGTGTTGCTTGTCCCGTTATTAGCTCCACAAGGGGTCCACCCTCTGTTGGAGGGCTTGTACACACCGAGAGATGGCAGAGGCCATGACATCGATCATGGTCAGTTGATGGTGGACAAGCATCCGCACCTGAGCCGCTAGGCGTTGCACTTCAACGCTTTCCTCTTGGGATGGACTCCTCGGCCGCCAGTTGTATCTTTTCTTCAAGGGGGCGTCGGAGTATTCGGGTAGACCTGTCCGAGCTGGCTCGAACAGGGGGACTCCTTCATATAAAACCATTCTGAGGTCCACTCTTTGGATTCCTTCGGAGTACCCACCGGATACCTCGTCCCCGCTATACAATACACTTCGGCTCCGCCGACCTCCAAATTGTCTTGTCCTGAGTTCAAGGGACGAGACAGAAATATTTTCTCCACAATTCGAAATGCGCCTTGTAGCCTAAGAACATCTCGCAGAGGGAAACGAAGCTTGAGATCTGCAAGATGGCCCTCGGGTAAGGTGGTGAAGCTGAATCCCATAGAATTTCAGCAGCCCCCTTAGAAACGGGTGGATGGAAACTCGAAGCCTAGAAGGAGAAAGGGGATGAAGCATACATGTTCCCCCATGAATCCCATAGCTTCATTGTTGCAGTAAATCAAGCCTACACGGGTCACCGCCAGATCTGAATGAGGGAGATACCCTTGGGTCTCTAGATCACGGAGCTGCATGAGTTCTACGGAGTAGCTAGTCCAGTCCCCCGGACGTGAACCATAGGGCGCATGGAGGAGCTAGGGCGTTCGCCATATATTTCGTGGGTTTTCCGCTTGGAATATTTTTCCGATGGGGAGGAAGAGGATGTGGTCTAAACCACGATTTTGTTTGATTACACAAGTGATGCCTCCATTGCAGAGGGGTATGATTGTAAAAATCACTGACCACTCGCCTCCCCACGACGCATGGAAATCGAGGAACACGGGCGGTTATTATCATGGACCTACGCTCCCAATGCTTGGGATCTTGCCAAAGACTGGTCGGTTGCCGAACAAGGAGGAGTGAGGGATTCGCCTCGCAAGTCGAAGATGACGACACGAGGAGATTGACCAGAGATGTATCAGTGTTGAAGGCTAGTCTAGGGGCTACTGAGGGTGTCCTCGATTAGGGGGTCCTCGAATAGACGACCTATTACTTATGGGCCAGACTGTATGGACCGCAAGGTGAGCATTGGATGATCAGGGTCACCGTCGCCAAGATGGAGGCCTCGAGGAGCCATGACGTACACTCCGAGTCATCGACCGTAGATAGGCATGTTTATCTCTTCGGCATGTAACCGACCATGTGTAAACCCTAAGTACCCTCGGCGTCTATATAAGCCGGAGGGTTTTAGGTTGTAGATACAGAACAACTCATCTAGGGTTAGCTCTTCGATCTCGAGGTAGATCAACTCTGTAATCCCCCATACCATCAATACAACCAAGCAGGATGTAGGGTATTATCTCCATAGGAGGGCTTGAACCTGGGTAAATCTATGTCCCCTTCGTCTCATGTTACCATCGATTCTAGTCTCACAGTTCGGGACCCCCTACGAGATCTGCTGGTTTTGACACTGACAGTCGGCTCGGTGAGCACCATGGTTGTGGCGCAGTCAAGAGGCGCGATGGATCTGATAGGCTTGGCATGGGGCAACGGCTGGCCGAGCAGCGGCTCGAGCGGCGAGTGTGGTGAGGGGGTGAAGCCGACTGACGAGACGAATGACCAGGCCAATCCAGGGTGTCACGGGAGGCCAACTGTCAAGGCGGCTCTACGACATTGACGGTTGGGTCGGGTCGGCCGCTTCCGCCTACTTGTGCTGAGAGCCAGCTTGAGGTGAGGCTCGAACGCTCGGTGGTGGAGCAAGGTGAGGCGATGCGAGTAGTGCGGCGACGGAGCGGCCAGGCGGAGCGATTGTGCAGGAGCGACCCAGCCGGCGCAGCGAGGGAGCGGCCTGGATGAGCAGGCGTGCAGGGGCGTCCCGGTCGGCGCGACGAAGGGTCGAGGTGGCTCAGACATGCGTCCACGAGTCTAGGCGCTGCGGAGGCAAAGGCGGAATCGGAAGACTCGGATGCGCGACGAGTCCATGCCTGTAACTTCTTCTGGGTCATGGACTTTTGTTTTTGTTGCTCCCTTTATTTCCCTTTGGCTTCAATGGCATAGCATATCGCCTTTGGTTTGTTAGTGACAGCAGCAGCGATCTATATAATCTCCCAGAGACTTGCTGCCTTCACATGGAGACATACTTCTGGATCGATTTTTTCTTTCGATCCACACGCAGAACCTTCACGGACGACTGCACGAACGGACCTTTGTGCTCTGCTCAGACGTACGTTGTGGATACTTCGATTGAATCTGAGACGGCAGCCTGCTCGGGGATGTTGCCTGCCTACAACTAGGTTATTCGCTCGAGTCCGAATAGAAACTCTCGATCAGTACGATGAACTATGAATTTGCTAACTCAGCCCAAGGCTGTCCCATGCTGGGTCTTCTTCATCTGATCAATTTAGGAGCTTCTCGATTCCTGATGATCTCCCTCCAAGAACATAATATCATCATGTGCTGCCCCATGGTGGGCGCCAACTGTCATGGTTTTGTCATGACAAGATGTCCTCGTGAGAGAACTTAGGTGTGAGTCCATCACAACTACGTGGCGGCTTGAGAGACGTGAATTTACTCGGGTTCTGCCCCTTCGATGGAGGTAAAAGTCTACGTCCTTGTTTTGTGTGTATTGATGATGATGATCTCGATTACAAGGATGCGAAATCGCTCCCTCTAGTCTCGAGGGTTTCTAATTTGTGTATCTCTAATGACTTGAACTCCTCCCTCTTGGGGTGCCTTACCCCTCCTTATATAAGTTGAAGGGGTAGGTTTACATGTATAGTTCTACTCAGAGTAGGACTAGGATTAGTCTGTCTTGAATCTTAATCCGTGTCTTGTTTCCTTTGTGGGGGAATCTTTCCTTTCCTTGGGCCTTCTCTGTCAGCCAGCCCTCCAGGCCCGTTCCTTGAGCCGCCTTCCATGGGGTGCACACTGGACCTTGTGCCTTGTCGTCCAAGTTGACTTGGTAAATAGAGTGATCTTCTAAGCCACCATATGATGGGTTGAGTCATACTCCTGGCCAGGTCAATGCGTGGGTAATATCCCCGACAATGGCAAACTGAGGATTTTGAACAAATGACTCGGTTTGAATTCCTTCAGCTCGAATTTCTTCAACTTGACTCTCTTGAGGAATTAACACTAACAGAGTAGTGTGACTTTCTGCTTCTATCAATACCTCTTTAGTCTGGGCAGGTGATTGGAGATTTTGTGCAAGAGGAGTGGTCATTGGTGTAGGGGGTGAGCAGATTCCCAATATTCATCATTGACAAGAGGCGTTGTGTTCCCAATGTCCACTTCCTCATCAATTTCTTCAACACCAGCCTCTTCAGCAGTAACTAAGGCTGGGGCGATGATACCTGTGGGGTTGAGGCAATGTCTTCAACCACAATTTCTTCATCAATCTGCTTTGTGGAAGTAGTAGAATGAGTGTCTTCATCTTCATCTTCATCTTCCTCATGAATAACATACTCCTCTCCAAAAGGTACAATCTCATAAGATGGCACCGAGTAAATGAGAGTTGCATAAATTAGAGCTGTTGAGGAACTAGTATCGGTCCTCAATTTCTTGGGAGCTGAGGATTCTGTGGAAGTTGATGACTTCCTCTTCTTAGTTGCTTCCTTCTCCACAACCTTGGTTTTCTTGACTTCTGATGTAGAAGGAAGAGTGATGTGCTTCATCTTTGAGGTTTTTGTAGGAGGATCAGAAGGTGAAGGTGGGACAGTTTCTTTAGGCATGACTGATGCAATCGTCCTATTAGGTTCTTGACGCACAACAGATTTTTCATCTAGCCGTGACTGTTCTTCAGGTGCAACATGAGGAGTTGCCCTAGCAGTTTCTTCAGCAGGCTGAGAAAATGATCCAACCTGAGGATTTTCAGTAGCAACCCTTGAGTTATGATCTTTGATAGCATCATTGGCTACCTTGTTGAATCTGACTTTTGATCCTTTCCAGTCAGTGTCATACCGGTTCTGCCCTTCATTGAGGCATCTGATTTCAAATTGAACCGTGACGAGTTGTTCACGAGTCATAGTCATCACATTGTTCTTTAGAAACAGTTCCTTTCTGCGCTTCTCCTTTTTGCTTTCTGAGCCTTTTCATGTTTCCATTTCACTTCAGCGATGAAATGGCTGAGGACATGACTTGCTCCAATAGGCAAATTTAGTGAAGAAAGTGGAGTGTCTGGATCCTGGTGCCATATGTCAATGAAGTCTAGCACCGTTTTTGGGTCTATGATGAGGGGAATGGAGCTTCCTTTAGCTCTGATAGCCTTCATTTGCCTATCCTTGATGAGATCATCTAGTTCTTCTTCATCAGCTTCATCCCTCAGATCCTAAGGGAATATGGAAGAAAACATGCTTCTGGTGAGGACTAGGCCCCGTTCCTCGTCCTGCAGTGGACTTGATATTCAGTAGTGTGGGACTGCTTGAGGAATGTGCTTGGGCTGAGGAAGTTGTAGAAGCCCCTGAAGCAATTGACAGTCCAGCAGTTTGTTGAGCTGTTGCAAGATGAACAGGCATTGAGGACTTTTCTATTGAAGACTTTGTCCTCTTAGCCATTTTCTTCTTCATGGCCTTCTTTGGAGCCATTCCAGAGGCAGAGGCCTTAGCAGTAGCAGCAGCTGCAACAGCAGCAGAGTCTTCTTTGAATTTTTTTACTACTTCTTTAGTATCCTTAGCCAATTTGGTTTGACGTTTTGCCCATTCTTTAGAAAAGTCCTCACCTCTCCTGATGCTCCAGGGATCAACTTCTTGTCTTTCAGCTAGTGGAGGTCTTGGGCAAGCAGGATTAACAGCGAATTTCTTCATGTACTTGGGAGTAACATATTTGTATTTGAATTTTCCTCTTCTCCTTGGTTTCCTTGCCATATTTTTCTTCATCAGGCGTGCAACAATCAGCATAGATTTCCTCAGGGATTTCAAAAGCAGTATTACGGTCAACCTTCTTCCCTCCTTTATGAGGTCTTATCCCATAAGCCATTTTCTTCACTTGAGGAATATGAACTTTTGAAGATTCTGAAGATGTATGCAAATTTCTTCGAGGAACACTGCAAATGAGTTAAGTTGATGAGAACCTAGTGATTTATCAGTAGACATTTTGTACCTGTGAATGGAGTATAGGTGTTTGAAGAGGTCATATGCATTCGCAAAAGGTTTCCAAACATTAACAAATTTGAGGAATTTAGCCATAGATGTATTGAAGAATTTCACTATGTGTTCTTGACGGTTCCAGAGTAGTGCAGACTCAAAAATCCGCACAGTTGAGGAATCTTTTGAAGAAAATCATGACTTAGAGAAATAGATCAAGAGAAAGAAGTTTTTAGGTGTTCCTATGGATGAACAATTGAAGAAAGAACACCTTTCGAAGACTTTGAGGAAATTGTATGGATCAAATGTTGTAATAAAATCATATTTTATTTACCACTGATTAAGAACACAACGAATGGAGAGTAAGAGTAGTGAAGTTCGTCGGTCCAGATCTCTCACACCCTAGCATGGCGGACGGAGTTAGCTACAACATCAGGGGAGTAAATATTTCCGCGACCGATGCAAGTACGACGGCGAGTAGGTTGACGCAGTAAAGCTCTCCCTCTCCGATGACGATGAAGTTAGCGGCAGCGCTAGGTCTAACCTTGAGCGAGGAAGGAAGGTCGATCAGAGTAAATGAGACAGTGAAAGGGGTGTTGCGGTATGTATAACGACAACGAAAACCGAATGCCCAAAGATTTTGGACATCCATGCCCCTGACCCTTGCTATCTTATCGATGCATGGCACCCACGTACTGAGTAGTGGAGATAGTGGGGGATCATGGGTTATCTAGGCAGAATCGGAATCGGTTTGAGCGGCAACTCCCGAATATTAAAGTCAAAAATTTAATGTTTTGTTAACAAATTCTACAGCTGACAAGGACATAGTGAAGACTTTGAATGGGTTTCAAATAGAACGCATATGAAGAACTTGTGAATAGCCTGGAAAATCAACTTGAAGAATTAGCAATAAGTAAATGTAGTTGAGGACAATGAAAACTCACTATATATATAATCAATGAAGAACACCAACTGTACAGTTTGAAGAATTTGAAAATTTGAGGAATTTGCAAACTTGAGGAATTTGAAAAATGACGAAAAACTCAACTTTGAAGAATTTCAACTTATGATTGGTGGCATGACCCACTGTATAAGAATGATAATTTCAAACACCGCGTACAATTGTCGTAGGGTTCTAAGAATCAAATTATTCATTAATTTCTTCACACTTAGAGGGTTATTCTTCATTAATCGAATAAAAACGTTACTTCGAGTGTTGCACATCTAAGTCATCAATTTTGCATAAGGGTTAGGATATGTGTCCTTTCAAAGAACATTTGAAGATTCTAAGATATTTAGCTCACACCGCAACTTGCAAAATCTTTTCTCATCCAAGGGCTTAGTGAAGATGTCAGTCAGTTGTGCTTCAGCGTTCACGTGGTCGATGGAGATGTCGCCCTTCAATACATGATCTCAAAGCAAATGATGAAGAATCTGGATGTGCTTGGTCTTGAAATCCTGAACTGGGTTGTGAGCAATCTTCATAGTGCTCTCGTTGTCATAGTAGAGAGGCACATTCTTCACTTTGATGTCGTAGTCCTTGAGGGTTTGCTTCATCCACAACAACTGAGTGCAACATGAACCAGCAGCAATGTACTCAGCTTCAACATTAGATATTGACATGCAATTCTGCTTCTTCGAGGACCAACAAACTAAGGATTATCCGAGGATATTGTTGGGAGACGTAGTAGTAAATCAAAATTTTCTACGCGTTCACCAAGATCTATCTATGGAGAAACCAGCAACGAGAAGGAATAGATTGCATCTTCGTACCTTTGAAGGTTGCTAAGCAGAAGCGTTACAAGAACGCGGTTGGTGGAGTCGTACTCGAAGTGATTCAGAATGCGATGGACTCCGATCTTAGTGCTGAACAACGGCGCCTCCGCGTTCAACACACGTGCAGCCCGGTGACGTCTCCTATGCCTTTATCCAGCAAGGAGGGAGGAGAGGTTGAGGGAGAGCTCCGGAAGCATGACGGCGTGGTGATGGTGGAGCTGCATGGTCTCCGGCAGGGCTTCGCCAAGCACTACGAAGAACGAGGAGAAGGAGAAGTAGGACTGCACCGAGAGGGAGAGGGAGTCGTGTCTCAAACAGCCCCAAGGGCACCTCTATATATATAGGAGGAGGAGGAGGGAGGGCTGCGCCCTAGGTTTTCCACCCTAGGGTGGTGCGGTAGCCACCAGATCTGATCTGGTGTGGCGGCGAGAGGGAGAGAGGGGTGGTCGGGGCCCTAGGTGGGCCTTAGGCCCATCTGAGCCTAGGATTTGCCCCTCTCTTCCCTTGCTGCGCCTTGGGCCCTTGTGGGGGCACACCAGCCCACCTAGGGGCTGGTTCCCTCCCACGTGTGGCCCATTAAGCCCTCTAGGGCCGGTGACCCCACTTGGTGGACCCTCAGAACCCTTCCGGTGGTCCCGGTACGTTACCGGTGATGCCCGAAACATTTCCGGTAACCAAAACCTCACTTCCTATATATCAATATTTGTCTCCGGACCATTCCGGAACTCGTCGTGACGTTCGGGATCTCATCTGGGACTCCGAACAACCTTCGGTAACCATGTCCACTATTTCCCTATAACCCTAGCGTCATCGATCCTTAAGTCTGTAGAGCCTACGGGTTTGGGAGACACGTAGACATGACCGAGACACCTCTCCGGTCAATAACCAACAGCGGGATCTGGATTACGATGTTGGCTCCCACATGCTCCATGATGATCTCATCAGATGAACCATGATGTCAGGGATTCAATCAATCCCGTATATAATTCCCTTTGTTTATCGGTATGATACTTGCCCAAGATTCGATCGTCGGTATCCCTATACCTTGTTCAATCTCATTACCGGGAAGTCTCTTTACTCATTTCGCAACACATCATCCCATGGCTAACTCCTTAGTCACATTGAGCTCATTATGATGATGTCTTACTGAGTGGGCCCAGAGATACCTCTCCCTCATACGGAGTGACAAATCCCAGTCTCGATTCGTGCCAACCCAACAGACACTTTCGGAGATACCTGTAGTGCACCTTTATAGCCACCCAATTACGTTGTGACATTTGGCACACCCAAAGCATTCCTACGGTATCCGGGAGCTGCACAATCTCATGGTCTAAGGAAATGATACTTGACATTGGAAAAGCTTTAGCAGACAAACTAAACGATCTTGTGCTACTCTTAGGATTGGGTCTTGTCCATCACATCATTCTCCTAATGATGTGATCCCGTTATCAACGACATCCAATGTCCATGGTCAAGAAACTGTGACCATCTATTGATCAACGAGCTAGCCAACTAGAGGGTCACTAGGGACACATTATGGTCTATGTATTCACACATGCATTACGGTTTCCGGTTAAGACAATTATAGCATGAACAATAGACAATTATAATGAACAAGGAAATACAATAATAACCATTTTATTATTGCCTCTAGGGAATATTTCCAATAGTCTCCCACTTGCACTAGAGTCAATAATCTAGTTACGTTGTGATGAATCGAACACCCATAGCATTCTGGTGTTGATCATGTTTTGCTCGTGAGAGAGGTTTAGTCAACGGATCTATGACATTCAGATCCGTATGCACTTTACAAATATCTATATCTCCCTCCTGAATGTAATCACGGATGGAGTTGAAGCGGCGCTTGATGTGTCTTGTCTTCTTATAAAACCTGGGCTCCTTCGCAAGGGCAATAGCTCCAGTGTTGTCACAAAATAGAGTCATCGGGCACCGACGCACTTGGAATTACTCCTAGGTCGGTGATGAACTCCTTCATCTAGACTCCTTCCTATGCTGCTTCAGAAGTAGCTATGTACTCCGCTTCACATGTAGATGCCTCCATGACGCTTTGTTGGCTGCTGCACCTGCTGACTGCCCCTTAATTCAAAATGTACACGTATCCAGTTTGCGACTTAGAGTCGCCCAGATCTGTGTTGAAGCTAGCATCGATGTAACCCTTTACGACGAGCTCTTCGACACCTCCATATACGAGAAACATGTCCTTTGTCCTTTTTAGGTACTCCAGGATATTCTTGACTGCTGTCCAGTGTTCCGCTTCGGGATCACTTTGGTACCTCCCTACCAAACTTATGGCAAGGTTCACATCAGGTCTGGTACACGGCATGGCATCGTAATAGAGCCTATGGCTGAAGCATAGGGGATGACACTCATCTCTTCTCTATCCTTTGTCATGGTCGGGCATTGAGCCATACTCTGTAACACAGGCAAGAACCCCTTCTTGGACTGATCCATATTGAACTTCTTCAATATCTTGTCAAGGTATGAGCTTTGTGAAAGACCTATGAGGCGTCTTGATCTATCTCTATAGATCTTGATGCCTAATATGTAAGCCTCTTCTCCAAGGTCCTTCATTGAAAAACATTTATTCAAGTAGGCCTTTACACTTTCCGAAAGTTCTATATCATTTCGCATTATCAGTATGTCATCCACATATAATATGAGAAATGCTACAGAGCTCCCACTCACTTTCTTGTAAATACAGGGTTCTCCATAAACCTGTACAAACCCAAACGCTTTAATCACCTCATTAAAGTGAATGTTCCAACTCTGAGATGCTTGCACCAGCCCATAAATGGAGCGTTGGAGCTTGCATACTTTGTTAGCATCTTTAGGATCGACAAAACCTTCTGGCTACATCATATATAGTTCTTCCTTAAGGAAGCCATTAAGGAATGCCGTTTTGACATCCATTTGCCAGATCTCATAATCATAAAATGTGGCAATTGCTAACATGATTCAGACAAACTTCGGCATCGCTACGGGTGAGAAAGTCTCATCACAGTCAACTCCTTGAACTTGTCGATAACCCTTAGCGACAAGCCGAGCCTTATAGACGGTCACATTACCATCCGTGTCAATCTTCTTCTTAAAGATCCATTTATTTTCAATGGCTCGCTTATCATCAGGCAAGTCCACCAAAGTCCATAATTTGTTCTCATACATGGATCCTATCTCGGATTTCATGGCTTCAAGCCATTTGTTGGAATCCGGGCCTGCCATCGCTTCTTCATAGTTTGAAGGTTCACTATTGTCCAACAACATGATCTCCAGGACAGGGTTGCCTTAACACTCTGGTGCGAAACGTGTCCTAGTGGTCCTTCGACGTTCAATAGTAACTTGATCTAAAGTTTCATGATCATCATCATTAACTTCCTCTCCAGCCGGTGCAGGCTCCACGGAAACAACTTCCTGTGTTGCGCTACTCTTCGGTTCGAGTGGAGGTAAAATTGCCTCATCAAGTTCTATTTTCCTCCCACTTACTTCTTTCGAGAGAAACTCTTTCTTGAGAAAGGATCCATTCTTGGCAACAAAGACTTTGCCTTCGGATCTGAGGTAGAAGGTATACCCAATAGTCTCTTTGGGATATCCTATGAAGACGCACTTTTCCGCTTTGGATTCGAGCTTCTCAGGTTGACGTTTCTTCACATAAGCATCGCATCCCCAAACTTTTAGAAACGATAGCTTAGGTTTCTTTCCAAACCATAATTCATACGGTGTCGTCTCAACGGACTTTGACGGTGCCTTATTTAAAGTGAATGCGGCAGTCTCTAATGCATATCCCCAAAATAATAGCGGTAAGTCGGTAAGAGATATCATAGATAGCACCATATCCAATAGAGTGCAATTACGACATTCAGACACACCATTTCGCTGAGGTGTGACAGGCGGCATGAGTTGTGAAACGATTCCACATTTCCTTAGGTGCGTGCCAAACTCGTGACTTAAATATTCTCCGCCACGATCAAATCGTAGGCACTTTATTTTCCTATCACGTTGATTCTCTACCTCACTCTGAAATACCTTGAACCTTTCAAAGGTTTCAGACATGTGTTTCATTAAGTAGACATACCCATAACTGCTCAAGTCATCAATAAGGGTGGGAACATAACGGTAGCCACCGCTAGCCTCGACGCTCATTGGACCGCATACATCGGTATGTATTATTTCCAACAAGTTAGTTGCTCGCTCCATTGTTTTGGACAACGGAGTCTTGTTCACTTGCCCATGAGGCATGGTTCGCACGTGTCAAATGATTCAAAATCAAGAGACTCCAAAAGTCCATCAGCATGGAGCTTCTTCCTGCATTTGACACCAATATGACCAAGGCGGCAGTGCCACATGTAAGTGGGACTATCGTTATCAACCTTACACTTTTTGGTACTTACACTATGGACATGTGTAACATCACTTTCGAGATTCATCGAAAATAAACCATTGACCAGCGGGGCATGACGATAAAACGTTTCTCTCATATAAATAGAACAACCATTATTCTTAGATTTAAATGAGTAGCCATCTCGCATCAAGCGAGATCCAGATACAATGTTCATGCTCAAAGATGGTACTAAATAACAATTATTAAGGTTTAAAACTAATCCCGAAGGTAGATGTAGAGGTGGCGTGCCGACGGCGATCACATCGACCTTGGAACCATTCCCGACGCACATCGTCACCTCGTCCTTTGCCAGCCTCCGCTTTCCGCAGCTCCTGCTTGGAGTTACTAATGTGAGCAACTGCACCGGTATCAAATACCCAGGATCTACTACGAGCATTGGTTAGGTACACATCAATAACAAGTATATCACATATACCTTTAATGTTGTCGGCCTTCTTATCCGCTAAGTACTTGGGGTAGTTCCGCTTCCAGTGACCGGTACCCTTGCAATAAAAGCACTTAGTCTCACGCGTGGGTCCATTCTTGTTATTCTTCCCGGCAACTTGCTTACCAGGCGCGGCAACAGCTTTGCTGTCCTTCTTGAAGTTCTTATTACCCTTGCCTTTCTTGAAACTAGTGGTCTTATTCACCATCAACAGTTGATGCTCCTTTTTGATCTCGACGTCCGCTGATTTCAGCATCGAGTACAACTCAGAAATGGACTTCTCCATACCCTGCATGTTGTAGTTCGTCACAAAGCTCTTGTAGCTAGGTCGGAGCGACTAGAGGATTCTGTCAATAACCGAGTCATCCGGGAGATTAACTCCCAGCTGAGTCAAGCGGTTGTGCAACCCAGACATTTTGAGTATGTGCTCACTGACAGAACTATTTTCCTCCATCTTACAGCTGAAGAACTTGTTGGAGACGTCATATCCCTCGACCCGGGCATGAGCTTGGAAAACCATTTTCAGCTCTTGGAACATCTCATATGCTCCGTGTTGCTCAAAATGCTTTTGGAGCCCCGGTTCTAAACTGTAAAGCATGCCGCACTAAACAAGGGAGTAATCATCGCAGCGTGATTGCCAAGCGTTCGTAATGTCTTGGTCCGCTGGGAAAATGGGTGGGTCACCTAGTGGTGCATCAAGGACATACAATCTCTTGGAAGCTATGAGGATGATCCTCAAGCTACGGACCCAGTCCACATAGTTGCTTCCATCATCTTTCTGCTTGGTTATCTCTAGGAACGCGTTGAAGTTGAGGGTGACATTAGCATTGGCCATTGGATCTACAATATAGATTGTAAAGACAATTTAAGAATAATTTCATGATAACTAAGTTCACATAATCAAATTATTTAATGAACTCCCACTTAGATAGACATCTCTCTAGTCATCCAAGTGATACATGATCCATGTCAACTAGCCCGTGTCCGATCATCATGTGAGACGGACTAGTCATCCATGGTAAAGATCTCCATGTTGATCATATCTTCTATATGACTCATGTTCGACCTTTCGGTCTTCCGTGTTCCGAGGCCATGTATGTACATGCTAGGCTCGTCAAGTCAACCTAAGTGTTTCGCGTGTGTAAATCTGGCTTACACCCGTTGTATGCGAACGTTAGAACCTATCACACCCGATCATCATGTGGTGCTTCGAAACAATGATCCTTAGCAACGGTGCACAGTTAGGGTGAACACCTTTCTTGAAATTTTATTGAGAGATCATCTTATTTACTACTGTTGTTCTAAGCAAATAAGATGTAAACATGATAAACATCACATGCAATCAATATAGTGACATGATATGGCCAATATCATCTTGCTCCTTTGATCTTCATCTTCGGGGCACCATGATCATCACTATCACCGGCACGACACCATGATCTCCATCATCTTGTCTTCATAAACTTGTCTTGCCAACTATTACTTCTACTACTATGGCTAACATTTAGCAATAAAGTAAAGTAATTACATGGCGTTTATGATTGAGACGCAGGTCATACAATAAAATAAGACAACTCCTATGGCTCCTGTCGGTTGTCATACTCATCGACATGCAAGTCGTGAATCCTACTACAAGAACATGATCAATCTCATACATCACAATGCATCACATCACATTCTTTTGGCCATATCACATCACAAGGCATATGCTGCAAAACCGAGTTAGACGTCCTCTAATTTGTAGTTGCAAGTTTTTACGTGGCTGTTATAGGTTTTAGCAAGAACGTTTCTTACCTATGCCAAAACCACAACGTGATATGCCAATTGCTATTTACCCTTCCTAAGGACCCTTTTCATCGAATCGAATCCGACTAAGGTGGGAGAGACGACACCCGCTAGCCACCTTATGCAACAAGTGCATGTCAGACGGTGGAACCGGTCTCACATAAGCATACGTGTGAAGTTGGTATGGGCCACTTCATCCCACAATACCGCCGAATCAAGATAAGACTAGTAGTGGTAAGCAAATTAACAAGGTCGACGCCCACAACAACTTTGTGTTCTACTCGTGCATAGATTCTACGCATAGACCTAGCTCATGATGCCACTGTTGGGAGACGTAGTAGTAAATTAAAATTTTCTATGCATTCGCCATGATCTATCTATGGAGAAACTAGCAACGAGAAGGGAGAGATTGTATCTTCATACCTTTGAAGATTGCTAAGCGGAAGTGTTACAAGAAAGCGGTTGGAAGAGTCGTACTCATAGCGATTCAGATCGCGGTGGACTCCGATCTTGGCACCGAACAACGGCGCCTCCGCGTTCAACACACGTGCAGCCCGGTGATGTCTCCTATGCCTTGATTCAGCAAGGAGGGAGGAGAGGTTGAGGGAGAGCTCCGGTAGCACGACAGCTTGGTGACGGTGGAGCTGCGTGGTCTCGGGCAGGGCTTCGGCAAGCACTACGGAGAACGAGGAGAAGGAGAAGTAGGGCTGCGCCAAGAGGGAGAGAGAGTCATGTCTCAAACAGCCCCAAGGGCACCACAATATATAGGAGGAGGAGGAGGGAGGTCTGCGCCCTAGGGTTTTCACCCTAGGGTGGTGCGGCAGCCACCAGATCTGATCTGGTGCGGCGGCGAGAGGGAGAGAGGGGTGGTCGGGGCCCTAGGTCGGCCTTAGGCCCATCTGAGCCTAGGGTTTGCCCCCTCTCTTCCCTTGCTGCGCCTTGCGCCCTTGTGTAGGGTGCACCAGCCCACCTAGGGTCTGGTTCCCTCCCACTTGTGGCCCATGAAGCCCTCTGGGGCAGGTGTCCCCACTTGGTGGACCCCCGGAACCCTTCCGGTGGTCCCGGTACGTTATCGGTGACGCCCGAAACATTTTCGGTAATCAAAACCTCATTTCCTATATATCAATCTATGTCTCCGGACCATTCCGGAACTCCTCGTGATGTCCGAGATCTCATCTGGGAATCCGAACAACCTTCGGTAACCACGCCAACTATTTCCCTATAACCCTAGCATCATCGAACCTTAAGTGTGTAGACCCTATGGGTTAAGGAGACACGTAGAGATGACCGAGACAACTCTCCGATCAATAACGAACAACGGGATCTAGATACCCATGTTGGCTCCCACATGCTCCACGATGATCTCATCGGATGAACCACGATGTCTGGGATTCAATCAATCCTGTATACAATTCCCTTTGTCTACCGGTATGATACTTGCCCGAGATTCGATCGTCGGTATCCCTATACCTTGTTCAATCTCGTTACCGGTAAGTGTCTTTACTCGTTCCGCAACATATCATCCCATGGCTAACCCCTTAGTCACATTGAGCTCATTATGATGATGTCTTAACGAGTGAGCCTAGAGATACCTCTCCGTCATACGGAGTGACAAATCCCAGTCTCGATTCGTGCCAACCCAACAGACACTTTCGGAGATACCCGTAGTGCACCTTTATAGCCACCCAGTTATGTTGTGACATTTGGCACACTCAAAGCATTCCTACGGTATCCGGGAGTTGCACAATCTCATGGTCTAAGGAAATGATACTTGACATTGGAAAAGCTTTAGTAGACGAACTACACGATCTTGTGCTATGCTTAGGATTGGGTCTTCTCCATCACATCATTCTCCTAATTATGTGATCCCGTTATCAATGACATCCAATGTCCATGGTCATGAGACTGTGACCATCTATTGATCAACGAGCTAGCCAACTAGAGGCTCACTAGGGACACATTGTGGTCTATGTAATCACACATGCATTACGGTTTCCGGTTAACACAATTATAGCACGAACAATAGACAATTATCATGAACAAGGAAATACAATAATAACCATTTTATTATTGCCTCTAGGGCATATTTCCAATAGATATGACATGTGCCTGAGGTTGACTTGCGATCCACTCGATCACCAGCATAGTTAGAGTCAGAGTATCCAATGAGGTGAAGATTTGAGCCCTTGGGATACCATAATCCAAGCGTTGGTGTGTGAGCTAAGTATCGAAGAATATGTTTCATGGCGTTATGGTGTGATTCCTTCGGTGTCGCTTGGAATCGAGCAAACATGCAAACACTAAGCATAATGTCTAGCATAGATGCACATAGATACAATAAAGAGCTAATCATGGAGCGATATACCTTCTGATTGAAATCTTTACCATTTTCGTCAGTGCACAGGTGGCCCTTAGTAGGCATAGGTATTTTGACACCTTTGTAGTCTTGCATGCCGAATTTCTTCAGGACATGCTTGAGGTATTTCTCCTGAGAGATGAAGATGCCATTGCGCTCCTAACGAATTTGAAGACCTGAGAAGAATTTCAACTCCCCCATCATAGACATCTAATATTCTTCACTCATCATATAGGCAAATTAGTCATTGTAATGTTTGTCTAAACAGACAAATATAATGTCTTCTACATACATTTGGCACAAAAATAATTCATTACCATAGGATTTTGTGTAAAGAGTTGGGTTGAGTGAACCGGGTTTGAAGCATTTCTTCATGAGGAATTCTTTCAGAGAGTCATACCACGCCCCAGGGGCCTTCTTGAAGCCACAGAGGGCCTTCTTGAGTCTGAAGACTTTGCCAGGATACTTAGGGTCTTCAAAACCTGGGGTTGAGACACATATACTTCTTCCTCAAGCTTACTATTGAAGAATGCACTTTTCACATCCATTTTATATAAGATGATATTGTGATGGTTAGCATAAGCGCAATCATTATGTGAATAACTTCAAGACTAGAAAAAGGTGGAAAAGTTTCATCAAAGTCAATTCCCTCAACCTGTGTGTAGCCCTAAGCTACAAGACGGGCCTTATGCCTCACCACTTGGCCATTTTCGTCTTGCTTGTTGTGGTAGATCCACTTGGTACTTATGATGTTGTGCTTGCGAGGATCTGGCCACTTGACAAGTTCCCACACATTGTTGAGATTGAATTGATGCATTTCCTCTTGCATAGTTTGAATCCACTCAGACTCCTTAAGTGCTTCATCAACTTTGGTGGTATAACAGCTAGAAATGACAAACGGTTTTCAGCAAGGTAATTTCTACAAGCAAGAGTGCACTTTTCACATCCATTTCTAGAAACAAAAGCAAAGTGCCTATAACAGCTAGAAAAATGTGAAGCTTTTGAGTGAGTGAGGGGACCTGGTGCATTGATGTCATTGATGACCCAGAAGTGTAGCGGGTCAATCGCAGTCCTTCGATAAGTAAGAGTGTGGAACCCAATGAGGAGCAGAAGGAAATGACAAACGGTTTTCAGCAAGGTAATTTCTACAAGCACTGGAATTGCAGGTAAGAGGTAGTTTGAAAAAATAGCAAGATAATTGGTAACGAGCAAGTAACGATAATGGTAAATAAAGTGCCGCAAGGTAGCCCAATCCTTTTGTGGCAAAGGATAGGCCAAAACGATCTCTTATAATAAGCAAAGCGCTCTTGAGGGTACACAGGAATTTCATCTAGTCACTTTCATCACGTTGGTTTGATTCGTGTTTGCTACTTTGATAATTTCATAGATGGATGGACCGGAGCTTGGATGTTGTTCTTACTTGAACAACCTCCCACTTATGATTAACCCCCTCGCAAGCATCCGCAACTACGAGAAAAGTACTAAGATAAAATCTAACCATAGCATTAAACATGTGGATCCAAATCAGCTCCTTACGAAGTAGCACATAAACTAGGGTTTAAGATTTTGTCACTCTAGCAACCCATCATCTAATAACTACTCCACAATGCATTTCGTTAGGCCCAAGGATGGTGAAGTGTCATTGTAAGGGCATTCTCTTACCCTAGTGTTTTGGTGATGATGATAGCTCACCATGATCTAATCGTGTGTCAAGTTATACAAGTATTGTGTGGGGGACACAAGACGGTTAGTTGGTCCATCCAAACGGAAAAGATCGAAGAGGTGTTCCCTACGTGTTTATTCTCTTTGGCCATAATGATCGCGTACTATTAAGAGGGAATCCACATTGGAAGGTCTTGGGTGAATCAGTTCTCTCGCACATACTTTTACACCCAACTCATTCCTCCAAATCATAAGAGAGGCCCCTCTTTCCTTCCATTCTTGCCAGTTTTCATTGTCCCGATGTGATGCACCACTCGCTCTAAGCTTCCAGTTTGACCACCACCTCAAGGGTGATACCCTGGAGGTGTGCCACTGAGAAGTCTCCAACGGTTGTACTGCTGCCCCCAAGCGGTTGTATCGCCCAATGTTGGGTGACCCAGGGTGGCAGCTCTGGGCGGTTGAACCGGCCCATCACCAGGCTACAACCGGACTTGGTCTTGTTGAGCTCCACTTGTTGGGTGGACCTGGACCATTTGTACCTGTATCTTCATATAGCCCGGTACTACCGGAGTCCCGAGCGGTTGTACCGCTTAGGACTTTGCCTAGTCCAGAGCTCCGGCCGGGCAGCTGCATCCGGGCCACCTTTCTATTGTGGTTCGGTGGTAGGGAGGTAGTAGACTGGTTATACCGCCAGTTTCATATAGCCCGGTACTACTGGGGTCCCGAGCGGTTGTACGGCTTAGGACTTTGCTTGGTCCAAGGCTCTAGGCGGGCTGCTGCATCTGGGCCACCTTTCTATTGTGGTCCGGGGGTAGGGCGGTAGTAGGCCGGTTGTACCGGTCATACCGATACTGGTTGTACCGCACGCAACCCCGTTTGTATAGCTTCCATGCATTTCTAGGTGTAACGGTTGAAAAGGGGGGGTCCTATATAAGGAGGTGGTTCTTCCACCTCTATCTTATCTCTCACCTTTCTCTATCTCTCCACCATTGATGCCCACTGAGCTTTCTTGCCCGATCGCTCTCTAGCCACCCAAACTTGTTGTCTGGCTAGGGATTGAAGGAGGAGATCTAGATCTACAGTTCTACCAAAGAAAAAATGATTCACCCATACTTTCTTATGTGGATTTTGTTACTCTTGGGTGTTTGATCACCCTAGACGGAAGAGGTCACCTCGAAGCCATATTCCATTTTGGCTAAGCTTCATGGCTTCATTGGGAGCCTCCAATTAAGTTGTAGAGAGAGCCCTACGCTTGTCTGTAAAGGTTTGGTTGCCGCCTTCAAGGGCACCACTAGAGGAATCATGGAATCTCGCATTGTGTGAGGGTGTGACGAGAATACGGTGGCGCTAGTGGCTTCTCGGTGAGCATTGTGCCTCCACACCGCTCTAACGGAGACGTATTTCCCTTTATCGAGAAGGAACTCCGGTAACACATCCTCGTCTCCATTGTTCCCACATGTGGTTACTTCTTACCTTTACTTTGTGCAAGCTATTTGTATTGTATATCTCCTTGCTTGTATTTTTATTATGGTTAGCATCATATAGCTTGCTCACCTAGTTGCATATCTAGACAACCTTTATGTTGCTAAGCCTTACTTGTTAAAGAAATATTAAAAAGTGTTAGTTGCCTATTCACCCTCCTCTAGGCAATCGCATTGATCCTTGCAATTGGTATGAGAGCAACGTCTCTTTATTAAGGGTTTCACCACCCAAAGAGTATGGTTGGCGACGGGGAGCGATTGGGAGAACTTCCCGATGCTGTGGGTGTGGACACGGTCTCAACATTTGAATGAGGCTATGTCATCGCTTAAATCCTCCATGATGAGCAAGGTCAAATCCATGTTTAAAGAATTCCTTGATACTCCTAAACTTTCCACAGATGCGGTGCAAGTGGCTAATCCCACTAACTCGACATTGGATGTCAACTCCGGTAAGGAGGGGGCTAGTGCTGATAAGGATAATCGTTCTCAAGGAATTAATGGGTTGGGGACCTTGGCCTCAGTTCCCCCTCCCTTAGTCTATGGAGGACCGGTGCACCCACCTCATATAGTTCATCTTTGTCCTCCGCCTAAACTTGTTAAGAATGACTTTGCTAATTGGATTTTTCGTATCAAGTCTCGTTTGGATCACAGCCCAATTCAACTCATGCGAGTCATTGAAGAAGGATACTGTCCTTGTGCCACCGATTCCCAAACTCAGACAGACCCATGCCAAACCCTAGCCATTCCGTGCAACAGATTCCACTTCGGTGCCACCGAGTTTGGGATGCCAACTTCCTTTTACCTTGATTGACAAAATCGTTCCCATCGAGTTTGTTGGATCAACGTCACCGAGTTGCGCAATCTGACCGTTGGTCACCTAATCGGTACAACCGAGATTTATATATCAGTGTCACCGAGATTCAAATGTTGTCACATTTTGGTCACTTTGGTACCACCGGGATTCACACATCGGTGTCACTGAGTTGGTCACTTAAGGTGTAACGGTTGGATTTTCTGAGATGCCTATATATACCCCTCGACCACCACCTACTCACAAGAGAAGCACTCAAACAAAATCCCCAATTATCCTATCGCATTTTCTGAGACAGAGCCACCTACTCAAATGTTGAGATCATGTCATTCCATTTCAATCATATGAATCTTGATCTCTAGCCTCCCCAAGTTGCTTTCCACCAAATCAATCTCTTCCACCAAAGCCAAATCTATGAGAGAGTGATTGAGTGTTGAGGAGTCTATTATCTTAAAGCACAAGAGGAAGGAGTTCATCGACATTATTGGGCCTATTACCTTCTTGAGGGTGGTCCCTCCTAGATTGGTTAGGTGTCACTTGGAAGCCTCCGACTTCATGTTGTGGATTGAACCAAAAAGTTTGTAAGGGCAAAGAGATCACCTACTTCGTGAACATCTACCCATTGTGAGGTTAGTCCTTCATGGACAGAAGCCGTTATGGAATAGTCAAGGTTGCTACTTTGTGGACCCTTATGGGTGGAGCCCTCCGTGGACTCTTGTGACCGCTACCCTCCACGGGTTGAAGACTCCATAAATGTGTACGTACAATAGCACCACCTATCGTAACCACGGGAACAATCTTTGTGTCCTTCATGCGTTTGATCTTCCTATCTCAACTCCTTACTTCCTTTTGCAATATCTTTACTTTGCGCTGCTATACTTGATGACTTGCATCTGTAGGGTATGCTAGACTTGCTATAATTGCTATAATCTGCCAATACTTAATTTTGGATATTGTGTAGATTTTAAATTCCTTCTAGTAGTCTATTCACCCCCCTCTAGACAAAATCTTCTAGTGATCCTACAATTTGTATCAGAGCATTGGTCTCCATTGCTTCGGTTTCATCACCATGGAGGAATATTGGTGTGTCTAGTGTGGAAAGTTTGAGTTGTAGAGTGCCCATTCTTGATGAAGAATACTATAGTCAATGGAAGAATGATATGATTTATCTATTTGACAAATTCCATTTGAGGAAACATATTGAGAATCCCTATGTGTTCCCATTGATGAATTGCATCCCACACACAAAGAGGAAATTGACATGATTGGTAACCTTAGAACTATCAATCTTATTGTTAGAGGTTTACCAAGATTTGTGCTTTCTCAATTGAAGAACTTTGCATGTTCTTACACTTTGTGGAATGATTTGGAGAAAAGATATCCAAATCTTTCATTAAGTAATCTTGATGAAATTCTTCATAAAACTGTTGCTTTTCACAAAATGAAGCTAAGTGATCCAAACTTTCATAAATGCCTATTTGAGCTTCGTGATCTTATGCGTGCTAAAGGAGATGTCAAAACTATCAACAACGTTATTATTGAAACCATTCACATTCATAAACTTGAACATTGTCACCATTACGATACTAACAAGTCTCTTCGTTTCTATGATGAGGAGATTCTACAAAATGATGACAATGAAGAACATGGCTACTATGATGAAGATGAGTTGTTCGACATTGATCATGAGAAGATCATGAAGAATCTAAGTCTTATGGCAAACTTCAAGGATTACATGTCCGGTGGAAAAGAGTGGATTCTCGACAATGGATGCACTAACACATGAATGGAGATAAAGACATGTTCCAAGAGATCATGCCTAATCAAGGTCCTCGGAGGTACGTGACCTTTGGAGACAACTCTAAGGGGAAGGTACTTGTGATAAAGGCGAAGTTGTCCCTGTCTTTCGATGAGATGGTGGCTATCGTTTTTGGTGGAGTAGACTTTGACGATCCGACTACGAACGTGTGATGACGCCGTGCCTTAGCAATCGCTAAACCAACTCCGAGAGGTTATTGACCACGCCGGAGCACGATCAACCTGACCACGAGGGTCTGTTTCCTGCAGGCAAACGAAGAACAAGCAAGAAACTAAGATTGCAATCTGGATATTGCGAATATGAGAGGAAAACTTTATTGATGAAGTGGGGTTCTGTGACGCCTTTGTCTGGTCGTGGAACACAAACGAAGAACGCGAAGTTGCTGCTAGGGCAAACTTGTAATCTAAACAAAACCCACCCTAAAACGAAGCCCTAAGGGCTGTATATATGGGGGAATAGAAGGGAATTTCGTGGCCCCTTGGAGGAGGGGTCCGAAACCGACCCTAAGTCAGTTTCCCCATATATACGGACTCTAAAAACAGCCTAAAATATGGTATTTCGAAATTACATGGGCCTGGCCCAAAAATAAGGTGGCGCAGCACCTATATTAGCCTATGGACGAATTTTATAAAGTGTCATCATGCATATTTCGTCCAAGGCTTCCCGCTCCCATTATGGTGGCTTCAATGTGCGAAAATCATCACTGGAAGCTCCATTGTTCTTCCCCGCACGCGCACCTTCTCCTCCATGCTTGATCCCGCTCCAATGGTCATCCTTCTTATCCATGCTAGGTCCTTCATTCATAAGTAAAACAAAAGTATCCAATTTAGGCAGCATCATATGTTCATGAATATTAGAAGGATTTCCAAGAAACGAAAGTACCTGGTAATTCAATTGACGTGCGCGAGCTCTAGTAATTGGTCCTGTATGTATAGCAGTCGGGGTGGGTGTAACATTAGTAGGGATGTCCTCATCAACTTGGCCTTGGTAAGGTGACCATATCTCATGATAGCTCTATTCGAAATGTGATGCTTGTTGAATCCCTAGGCTATAATCTTGTTTCCGCATCTAGACTAGCAGACTTCAGTTTCAATGTGCTATTTACTAAAGTAGATTGCCTAGTGTTTCGTCATCATAATCATAAAATTGTATTTACCAATATTTGTAGAGCTGATCTATACATTATTGATTTCACTAAAAAGGTTTTCTATGGCGTAGAGGACTAGGACCTGTGGGCATGCGCAATCTAGATAAGCTTATGAAGGGCGATCACATTCTTGGTGTTAAAGATGTTATCTTCCACAACGATAGGCTTTGTAGTGCTTGTCAAGCAAGAAAGCAAGTAGGTGCAAATCATCCGGTCAAAAACATTATGACCACTAGAAGACCACTCGAGTTAGTTGATATGGATCTTTTTGGTCCCAATGCTTACAAGAGCCCTGGTGGAAACTCTTATGGTCTAGTTATAGTTGATGATTTTTCTAGATTTACGTAGGTATTCTTTCCTGATGATAAGTCGCGGGTACAAAACATCTCTAAGAACTTTGCACGCAAGCGCAAAATCAATTTGAAGAGAAGATCAAGAAGGTTCGAATCGATAACGAATCGGAGTTCAAGAACACCCATGTGGCTACCTTTCATGACGAAGTGGGTATTTCACATGAATTCTCAGCTATGTACACGCCTCAACGAAATGGAGTTGTTGAGAGGAAGAACTGAACCGTCATTGAGATGGAAAGAATGATGCTTGACGAATACAAGACGCCAAGACACTTTTGGGCAGAAGCCGTGGAAACAACATGTAATGCCATAAACCGACTCTACTTGCCCAAGCTTCTTGGTAAACAGTCATACTGTCTCCCCACCGGTAACAAACCCCAAGTTGGATACTTTCGGGTATTCGGCTCTAAGTGTTACATTCTTGATAAGCATCGTCGTGCTAAATTTTCTCCCAAATCTCATGATGGTTTCCTACTGGGTTATGGATCGAACTCTAACACCTACCATGTCTACAACAACTTCACTCGAAAAGTTGAAGAGACAGTAGATGTGAAGTTTCATGAATCTTATGGTTCGCAAGTCGAACAATTGCCAAAACAATGTAGGTGATAAAGATCCTTTGGAAGATATCCAAGATTTTCCCATCGCCAAGATTCGTCCCATGGAGGTGAAGGATAGTACTTCATCAACCCAAGTGGAAGCTCCTACTTCGGATCAAGGCTACCGACAAAACGACATGGACGAATCCACAAGTGGTACACGACAAGATGAAGGTGAGGAGCAAGTAGATCATGAAGATCCACCACAACCTCCTTCACCACCACCTCAATGAGATGACCATTTCGGCTACAATGAAGATGAAGGGGGTGATGAAGAAGCAGCTCCACCATCGAACAAGCCAAAGCTACCCCAAGTTCGAGCAGAAGTGACCAAGAACCATCCCCTAAACCAAATCTTTGGAGATACACAGACAGGGAGGATCACTCGCTCTAAAAATCACCTAGCTAACTTTTGTGAGCATTATTATTTCATCTCTAGCATTGAACCCTTTAATGTTAAACAATCTCTTGAAGACGCGGATTGGGTGAATGCTATACACGAAGATATTCACAACTTCAAGAGGAACGAAGTGTGGACACTCGTGGAGAAGCCTATGGACAAGAAAAACATCATCGATACAATATGGGTGTTTCAGAACAAGCAAGATGAAGATAGTCAAGTTGTATGCAACAAGGCTCGTCTCATAGCCCAACGATATACGCAAGTCGAAGGTATGGACTACGGTGAGACCTTTGCCCCGTTGCTAGACTAGAAGCTATTCGAATTCTTCTTGATTATGCCAATCACCATGACATCACTCTTTACCAAATGGATATTAAAAGTGACTTTTTAAATGGAGAAATAGAGGAGGAAGTCTATGTTAAACAACCTCCCGGATTTTTAAATCCTAAGGAACCTGACCATGTTTACAAACTTCGACAAGCTTTATATGGTCTTAAGAAAGCTCCTCGTGCTTGGTATAAATGCCTAACGAAGTTCCTCATTGAATAAGGTTTTGAAATTGGTAAAATTGACGCAACCTTATTCACAAAGAGAGTTAATGGTGAATTATTTTTGTGCAAAATTTATGTGGATGATATTATCTTTGGATCTACTAACCCACAATTTAATGAGAAATTTGGAAGGTTGATGTCAGAGAAGTATGAGATGTCTATGATGTGTGAGCTGAAATTTGTCCTTGATCTACAAATCAAGAAACGAGAGAACGTACATGCATCTCTCAAACTAAGTACACCAAGGACTTCATCAAGAAGTTCAACATGCAAGAGTGCAAAGGTATGAAAACTCCTATGCCGACCAGCGGACACGACGATCTCACTAAGGAGGGTGAAACGATTGATCAAAAGGTTTATCGATCAATGATTGGTTCATTGCTATATCTATGTGCCTCATGTCCCGATATTATGCTTAGTGTGTGCATGTGTGCCCAATATGAAGCTGCACCTAAAGAATGTCATCTTAAGGTTGTGAAACACATTGTGAGATACTTGATACATACACCAAACTTTGGCATTTAGTATCCCAAGGGATCCTCTTTTAATCTTGTTGGCTACTCCGAATCGGAATATGCCGGTGACAAGGTTGATAGAAAATACACCTCGGGTACATGTCAATTTCTTGGTATATCTCTTGTGTCTTGGTTCTCCAAGAAACAAAACACGGTATCTCTATCTATCGCCAAAGCTAAATATATTGCTGCTAGATCATGTTGTGTGCAATTTTTATGGAGGACACAAATGCTTAAGGATTATGGAATGCATGTGAAAAAATTGCCACTACTTTGTGACAATGAGAGTGATATTAAGATTTTTCAAAATCCTATGCAACATCCTCGAACCAAGCATATTCAAGTTCGACATCATTTCATTCGTGATTATGTTGCCAAAGGAGATATTAATCTTAAGCATGATCGTGACAACAAGCATTTGGCCGATATCATTACTAAGCCATGACACACTCCAACGTATCTATAATTTATGAAGTTTTCATGCCATGTTTACAATAATTCTATATGATTTTGGTATGATTTTATTAGAACTACCATGGTATTGTTTTTGTGCAGAAATAAAAGTTCTTGGAATGAGCTGAAAATTTACGGAGATTTTTTTGGAAAATATAAAAATTACTGGAGCAAAAAGATACCGGAGAGGAGTCCCGACGCAACCACAAGCCACCAGGGCACCCCCTAGGGCGCGCCCCTGGCTTGTGGGACCCTCGGGAGTCCCCGTGTTGTGATTCCAATGCCAAGTACTCCTACAAATCTAGCAACCCCTAGAAACAAACCTAGATCGGTAGTTCCACCGCATCAAGCCTCCGTAGCCACGAAAAACCAATTGGGAGCCCGTTCCGGCACCCTACCGGAGGGGGAAACCATTACCGGAGGCCATCTTCATCATCTCGGCGGTCTCCTTGACAAGGAGGGAGTAGTTCACCCTCGGGGCTGAGGGTATGTACCAGTAGCTATGTGTTTGATCTCTCTCTCATGTTCTTGTGATGACACGATCTTGATGTACCGCAAGCTTTATGGATATAGATGAATCATATGGAGTTTTCCCCTCTCTATCTTCTTGTGATGAATTGAGTTTTCCCTTTGTAGTTTTCTTATCGGATTGAGTCTTTAAAGAATTTGAGAACACTTAATGTATGTCTTGCGATGGGATATCTGTGCTGACAATGGGATGTTCTATTGATCCACTTGATGTATGTTTTGGTGATCAACATGCGGCTTCTGTGACCTTGGGAATCTATGCGTAGGGTCTGGCACATGTTTTCGTCTTGACTCTGTGGTAGAAACTTTGGGGAACTCTATGAAGTTCTTTGTGTTGGATTGAACATTATGATTCTGAAATTGTGTGACGCATATCGTATAATCAAGTCCATGAGTACTCGTGGTCACATTGGAGTATCTAGGTGACATTAGGATTTTGGTTGATGTGTATCTTTAATGTGTTATTTTCGTACGAACTCTAGGACTGTTCATGACACTTATAGGGATAGCTCATAAGATTGATCAGGAAAGATAACTTTGCGGTTGTTTCGTACCCTGCAATAATTTCTTGGTTTGTTCTCCGCTATTTGTGACTTTGGAGTGAACTGTTTGTCGCACGTGAGGGATTTACATATGATTCAACTATGTTAGTATTGTTGAGATAACTTGCACTAGTGAAAGTATGAACCCTAGGCCTTGTTTCTAAGCATTGCATTACCATCTGTGCTTACTTTTATGGTTAGTAACCTTGCTGTTTTTATATTTTCAGACTACAAATACCTATATCTACCATCCATATTACACTTGTATCACCATCTCTTCGCCAAACTAGTGCACCTGTACAATTTACCATTGTATTGGGTGTGTTGGGGACACAATAGACTCTATGTTATTTGGTTGCAGGGTTGTTTGAGAGAGACCATCTTCATCCTATGCCTCCCACGGTTTGATAAACCTTAGGTCATCCACTTGAGGGAAATTTTCTACTGTTGTACAAAACTCTGCGCTTGGAGGCCCAACACGAGTCTACAAGAAGAAGGTTGCGTAGTAGACATGAAGCTCTTTTCTGGCGCCGTTGCCGGGGAGGTGAGTGCTTGAAGGTATATCTTTAGATCTTGCAATTGAATCTTTTAGTTTCTTGTTTTATCACTAGTTTAGTCTATAAAAGAAAACTACAAAAAATATATGGAATCAAGGTTTCCTCATATGCTTCATCTTTTTAATGTCTTTCGTGAAAATGATGGAAAGCGAAATTGTGCTCAAGTGTTAGAATAAGTTATTCAAATGTTTGTCACTAAATCTTTGAGTGATGAGCATGATTTCAATGTCGTTGGTATTAATTCTTTGAATATCCATAGAACTAATGATGATTGTACTAGTCATGATAAAGATATTTCTTATAAGCATGTCAATTTTGGTGGAGTGCATAGAGTTTGTGAAGACATGCCTAAAAGGGAAGATAGATTTTGTAAGAGGCATAAGTATTTACAAACTAAATGGTTGGAAGAGAGGCTATATGTTTGTGCTAAAAGACTTAATATTTCTCTCCGTCCTTGTGAACTTTGCAATGAAAGTGGTCATTTTAATGTCCAATGTGAATTATTTCATGATCGAATTGTGTCCAAAAATTGTGATAACCCCATTACCCTTTAGCATCATAATGTACTTAGTCTATTTTTAGGTATGAAGAAATGAAACATAAAAATAAGGATGTTCCAGCTTGGGTTCTCATGAAAATGATTGATTGTGATCTAAATGAAATCTATATGTATTGCGTGGTAAATTTATTGAGAATCCTTATATTGCCAATTATTTAAAGACAACAAAACAAATAGAAGATGAAGAGAATACTAATGAAGGGGAAGACGTTTCCCAGTATCCTCCTATTTTTTCTTATGATGAATCAGGTAACAAGGAGGAGCTTTTTATTCAACCAACCTCTTCAAAAAGAAGCTTGGAGGAATTAAATAAACCCACACATAATGTGGTGAAGAAGAAGATAACAAATAAAAGTAAAGGCAAAGAGGTATCTCTCCCAAATAATGTTGCTCCCATTATTGATAGGCCTCATGAGAATGAATCACAAATACTTGTGGAAGATGATATACTGGAGGATGATTTTGTTATGCCTATTGCTTGTTGTGATAATTATGATTGGGAACATAATTATACTTCTTATAATCTTGAAAATATTTAAGGCACCAACTTGGAGGATGATTATAATAATTGCTACACTATTGGTTCTATTCATTGTTGGAAATATGCCCTAGATGTAATAATAAATTAGTTATTATCATATTTCCTTGTTTATGATAATTGTTTATTATCCATGCTATAATTGTATTGATTGGAAACACATTACATGTGTGGATAAGTAGACAACACTTTGTCCCTAGTATGCCTCTAGTAGACTAGCTCGTTGATCAAAGATGGTCAATATTTCCTAGCCATTGACATGAGATGTCATTTGATAACGGGATCACATCATTAGGAGAATGATGTGATGGACAAGACCCAAACTACAAGCATAGCATATGATCGTGTCAGTTTGTTGCTACAGTTTTTTGCATGTCAAGTATATGTTCCTATGACCATGAGATCATGCAACTCATTGACATCGGAGGAGTACCTTGTGTGTATCAAATGTCGCAACGTAACTGGGTGACTATAAAGGTGCTCTATAGGTATCTCCAAGGGTGTCTATTGAGTTGGCATGGATCAAGACTGGGATTTGTTACTCCGTGTGACGGAGAGGTATCTCAGGGCCCACTCGGTAATACAACATCACAACAAGCCTTGCAAGGAATGTGACTAAGTGTTAGTCACAGGATCTTGTATTAGAGACTTGCCGATAACGAGGTTGAACTAGGTATGGAGATACCGACGATCGAATCTCGGGCAACTAACATACCGAAGAACAAAGGGAACATCATACGGGATTAACTGAATCCTTGACATAGAGGTTCGACTGATAAAGATCTTCGTACAATATGTAGGAACCAATAGGGGCATCCAGGTCCTGCTATTGGTTATTGGCCGTAGAGGTGTCTCGGTCATGTCTACATAGTTCTCGAACCCGCAGGGTCTGCAGACTTAAGGTTCGGTGACATTTTGGTAGTATAGAGTTATGCATGGTGGTGACCGAAGGTTGTTCGGAGTGCTGGACGAGATCCCGAACGTCACAAGGAGCTCCGGAATGGTCCAGAGGTAAAGATTGATATATAGGAAGTCCTATTTTGGTCACCGGAAAAGTTTCGGGCTCATCGGTAGTGTATCGGGAGTGTCGGTAGTGTACCGGGAGACCATCGGGAGGAGTATTTCGACCCAAGAGGCTACATGTCATGTGGGAGGATGAATACCATCCCTTAATGGTCTGGTGGAAGTATCACACAAGGCCCATGCGCCTGGGAAGAAAAGCCCAAAAGGAAAAAAGGTGGAAAAAGGCAAAAAGGGCTAAATTATGGAGGAGTCCTAATCCTACTAGGAGTGGAGGAGGAGGACTCCTCCCTCCTGGTTCGGCCGACCCAAGGGCTGCCTCCTTGGGAGGCAATCCTCCTCCTACTCTCCTCCTATATATACTAGAGGGTTTTAGGGTTTTGGCACAAGATTTTTAGCCACGTGCTACCCGTTCCTCTAGTGCATAGTTGCTCCTCAAGATCGGATTTCTGCAGTGCTTAGGCGAAGCCCTGCCGGAATAGCTCCACCACCATTGCCGGAGCGCCGTCGCACTGCCAGAGAACTCTTCTAACTCTCCGCTCCCTCTTGCTCGATCAAGAAGGCGGAGATCGTCATTGAGGTGTGCGTGTGCTGAACACGGAGGTGCCGTCCGTTCGGCGCTAGATCGGAAGGACCGTGATCAAGATCGCGAGACGGATCGCGATGAGATCACGGGATGGATCGTGATGAGATTGCGGGACGGATCGTGATGAGTTCGCGGGACGGATCGTGATTGGATCGCGGGACAGATCATGATGAGATCGCGGGACGCACGGCGATTTGGATCGCGAAGATGTTCGACTACACCAACCGTGTTTCTTAACGCTTCCCGCTTAGCGATCTACAAGGGTATGTAGATCCACTCTCCCCCTCCTAGATGCTCATCACCATGGATAGATCTTGCGTGTGCGTAGGAAATTTTTTGTTTCCCATGCAACATTCCCCAACAATGGTATCAGAGCTAGGTTTATGTGTAGATGAGATCTCGAGTAGAACACAAAGAGTTTGTGGGCGTTGATGCTTAGATTGCTTCCTCCCTTGGTCGTGTTTTGATTCAGCGGTATTGTGATATGAAGCGGCCTAGACCAACATTACTCGTACGCTTACAAGAGACCGGTTCCGTCGATTGACGTGTAACTTCGTTGCACAAAGATGGCTGGCGGGTGCTTGTTTCTCCTACTTTAGTTGGATCGGATTCGACTAAGGCGGTCCTTGAGAAGGTTGAAAAGCAACTTATGTATCACCGTTGTGGTTTATGCATAGGTGAGAATTGTTCTTACTAGATACCCGTAGCAGCCACGTAAAACATGCAACAACAATTAGAGGACGTCTAACTTGTTTTTGCAAGGTATGTTGTGATGTGATTTGGCCAATTACATGATGTGATATATGTGATGTATGAGATGATCATGTGATGTATAGATTGTCACGACTTGCATGTCGTTGAGTACGGCAACCGGCAGGAGCCATAGGGTTGTCTTTAATTATTGTATGACCTGCTTGTCAATCATTAAGCGCTATGTATTGCTTTACTTTATCGCTAAACGGTAGCAATAGTAGTAGAAGCATGTTGGGCGCGTCAACCCCGATGGCGACACGTTGATGGAGATCAAGATCATGGAGATCATGGTATCATGCCAGTGACGATGGAGATCATGCCGCTGCTTTCAAGATGGAGATCAAAAGCACAAGTTCATGGCCATATCATGTCACTTATGATTTGCATGTGATGTTAATCCTTTTATACACCTTGTTTTGCTTAGGACGACGGTAGCATTATAAGGTGATCCCTCACTTAAATTTCAAGATGAATTGTGTTCTCCCCGAATGTGCACCATTGCGAAATTTCGTCGTGTTGAGACACCACGTGATGATCGGGTGTGATAGACTCTACGTTCACATACAACGGGTGCAAGCCAGTGTTGCACATGCAGAACACTCGGGTTAAACTTGACGAGCCTACCATGTACAGACATGGCCTCGGAACACAAGAGACCAAAAGGTCAAACATGAGTCATATAGTAGATATGATCAACATGATGATGTTCACCATTGAAACCACCTCAACTCACGTGATGATCAGACTTGAGTTGGTGAATTTGGATCATGTATCACTCGAATGACTGGAGGGATGTCAATTTGAGTGGGAGTTCTTAAGTAATATGATTATTTGAACTCATTATCATGAACATAGTCGGTAGTGCCTTTGCAAACTGTGTTGTAGATTACTAGCTCACGCTGTAGCTCCCTTGAATTTTTATATGTTCCTAGAGAAATAGAGTTGAAACATGATGGTAGCAATATTGCGGACTGGCTCCATGATCTAAGGATTGTCCTCATTGCTGCACAGAAGGCTTATGTCCTTAATGCACCGCTCGGTGCGCCAACCCCTCTAGCGTTGTTTGTAGATGTTGTGAACATCTGACAGGCACATTCTGATAACTACTTGATAGTTTAGTGCATCATGCATTACAGCTTAGAATTGAGGCTCCGAAACGTTTTGAACGTCATGGAACATATGAGATGTTCTAAGAGCTGAAATTAGGATCTCAGGCTCGTGCCCGTGCTGCGAGATATGAGATCTCCAACAAGATTCTTTGCATGTAAGATGAAGGAGAATAGCTCAATCATTGAGCATGTGCTCAGATTGTCTGGGTGCTACAATTGCTTGAATCGAGTGGGAGTTGATCTTCCAGATAAGATAGTGATTTATATTGTTCTCCAAGTCACTGTAACTAAGCTACTAGAACTTGGTGATGAACTATAAACGCCAGGGATAGAAATAATGATCCCTGAGCTGTTCACGATGTTTGACACCGCGAAGGTAGAAATCAAGAAGGAGCATCAAGTGTTGATGGTTAGTAAAACACTAGTTTCGAGAAGGGCAATGGCAAGGAGGGAAACTTCATTGATAGCAAGTCAGTTGCTGCTCCAGTGAAGTAACCCAAAGTTGAACCCAACCCCGAGACTAAGTGCTTCAATTATGAGGAGAGCGGTCGCTGAAGCGTAACAACCCTAGATACTTGGTAGATATGAAGGCTGGCAACGTCGACAGAAGTATATTTGATATACGTGTTATCGATGTGTACCTTGCTAGTACTCCTAGTAACACCTGGGTATTGGATACCGGTTCGGTTGCTAAATGTTAGTAACTCGAAATAAAAGCTACGGGATAAACGGAGAACTAGCTAAGGGTGAGGTGACGATGTGTGTTGGAAATGTTTCGAAGGTTGATGTGATCAACATAGCACGCTCTCTCTACCTTCGAGATTAGTGACGAACCTAAATAAATGTTATTTGGTGTTTTGCATTGAGCATGAACATGATTAGATTGTGTTTATTGCAACACGGTTATTCATTTAAGTTACAGAATAATGGTTATTCTGTTTACATGAATAATACCTTCAATGGTCATGCACCTAGTGAGAATGGTTTGTTGAATCTTGATTGTAGTAATACACATGTTCATAACATTGATGCCAAAAGATACAAAGTTAATAATGATAGTACCACATACTTGTGGCATTGCCGCTGAATGTCATGTTGGTATAAAACGCATGAAGAAACTCCATGCTGATGGATCTTTGGAATCATTCGATTTTGAATCGATTGAGACATGCGAACCATGCCACTTGGGCAAGATGACTAAGGACCCTGTTTTCCGGTTTGATGGAGCGAGCAAGTGATTTATTAGAAATGATACATGTTGATGTATGCAATCCAATAAGTCTTGTAGCGTGTGGTGGATATCGTTATTTTCCTACCTTCACTGATGATTTGAGTAGATATAGTGTATATTTACTTAATGAAACACAAGTCTGAATCGTTTGAAAAGTTCAAGCAAATTCAGAGTGAAGTTTAAGATCATCGTGACAAGAAGATAAAAATGTCTGCGATATGATCGTGGAGGTGAATACCTGAGTTACGAGTTTGGCATACAACTTTAGACAATGTGAAAGTTGTTTCACAGCTCACGCCACCTGGACCACCAGAATGTGATGGTGTGTCCGAACGTCATAGTCATGCTCTATTGGATATGGTGCGTGCTATGATGTCTCTTATCGTTTTGCTACTATAGTTTTGGGGTTATGCATTAAAGACAACTACATTCACTTTAGATAGGGCACCATCTAAATCCGTTGAGATGACACCATGTGAATTATGGTTTGATAGAAACTTAAGCTGTCATTTGTTAATGTTTGGGGCTGCGACGCTTGTGTGGAAAATGTTTTCACCTAATGAGCTCGAACCCAAAGCGGACAAATGCATCTTCAAAGAACACCCTAAGAACAGTTGGGTAAACCTTCTATCTCAGATCCAAGAATAAAGTGTTTGTTGCTAAAACTAGGTCCTTTCCCGAGAAAGAGTTTCTCTCGAAAGAATTGAGTGGGAGGAAGATATAACTTGATGAGGTTGTTGAACCTTTTTTCAACCAGAGAGTAGCGCAGCGCAGGACTTTGTTTCTGTGAAGCCTACGTTAGTTGAAGAGGAAGTTAATGATGCTGATCATGAAGCTTTGGTTCAAGTTACTATCGGACCTCGTAGGTCGACAAGGATGTGTATTGCTCCTGAGCGGTATGACAACCCTGTCTTGGAGGTCATGTTGTTGGACAATGATGAACCTACGAGCTGTGAAGAAGCGATGATGGGCCCAGATTCCGACAAATGGTTAGAGGTCAAGAAATCCGAGAAAGGGTCCATGTATGAAAACCAAGTATAGACTTTGGTAGACTTGCTCGTTCGACGGCAGGTCGTTGAGTACAAATGGATGTTTAAAATGAAGACCGATGCTCAAGGTAAATGTCACCATTTGTAAAGCTCGACTTGTTGCAAAGAAGTTTACGACAAGTTCAAGGAGTTGACTACGTTGAGACTTTCTCACTCGTAGCGATGCTAAAAGTCTGTTGGAATTATGTTAGCAGTTTCTGCATTTTTCAATTATGAAATCTCGCAGATGGATGTCAAAACATCGTTTCCTTAACAGTTTACTTGAGGAAAGGTTGTATGTGATACAACCAGAAGGTTTTGTCAGTCCTAAGGATGCTAAAAGGTGTGCGAGCTCCAGCAATCCATCTAAGGGCTAGAGCAAGCATCTCGAAGTTGGAATATACACTTTGATGAGGTGATCAAAGTTTTTGAGTCCATACAAAGTTTATGAGAAACTTGTATTTACAATAAAGTGAGTGGGAGCACTATAGAGTTTCTAGTAAGCATATGTGGTTGACATATTGTTGATCGGAAATGATGTAGAATTTTTGGAAAGCATAAACGGTTGTTTGAAAAGAGTTTTTCAAAGGAAGACCTAGATAAAGCTACCTAATTGTTGAGCATCAAGATCTATTGATATAGATCAAGATGCTTGATGAGACTTTCAATGAGTACATACCTTGCCAAGATTTTGAAAGAGTTCAAAATAGATCAGTCAGAGAAAGAGTTCTCACCTGATTTGTAAGGTATGAACTTGAGTAAGACTCAAAGCTCGAGAACGGCAGAAGAAAGAGAAAGGACGAATGTCGTCCCCTATGCTTAAGCCATAGGCTCTATATTATGCCATGCTATGTACCGCACCTCTGTGTGCCTTGCCATGAGTCTGTCAAGGGGTACAAGAGTGAT
The DNA here is from genome assembly GCA_022496015.1 of Hordeum marinum. NCBI lineage: Eukaryota > Viridiplantae > Streptophyta > Magnoliopsida > Poales > Poaceae > Hordeum > Hordeum marinum. The sequence continues at coordinate 306,315,014 of CM039678.1, read as the reverse complement.
CCAGGAGTGGATCACTGGACATCGGTCAAGATTATCCTTAGTAACTAAAGGACTAAGGAGATGTTTCTCGATTATGGAGGTGATAAAGAGTTCGTCATAAAGAGTTACGTCGATGCAAGCTTTAAACAAAAATCCGGATGACTCGTAGTAGCAATCTGGATACGTATAGTGGAGCAGCCATTTGGAATAGTACCAAGTGGAGTGTGGTAGCAGTGTTTACAGTTTGACATAGGGATTTGCAAAGCACACATGGATTTGAATGTGGCAGACCCGTTGACTATAAGACCTCTCTCACATGCAAAGCATGATCGAGCCCCAAAACTCATTGGGTGTTAGATTCATAACAATGCGAATCACATGGTGATGTGAACTAGATTACTAACTCTAGTGCAAGTGGGAGACTGTTGGAAATATGCCCTCGAGGCAATAATAAATTAGTTATTATCATATTTCCTTGTTCATGATAATTGTTTATTATCCATGCTATAATTGTATGGATCGGAAACACATTACATGTGTGGATAAGTAGACAACACTTTGTCCCTAGTATGCCTCTAGTAGACTAGCTCGTTGATCAAAGATGGTCAAGGTTTCCTAGCCATTGACATGAGATGTCATTTGATAACGGGATCACATCATTAGGAGAATGATGTGATGCACAAGACCCAAACTACAAGCGTAGCATATGATCGTGTCAGTTTGTTGCTACTGTTTTTTGCATGTCAAGTATATGTTCCTATGACCATGACATCATGCAACTCACTGACATCAGAGGAGTAACTTGTGTGTATCAAACGTCGCAACGTAACTGGGTGACTATAAAGGTGCTCTACAAGTATCTCCAAGGGTGTCTATTGAGTTGGCATGGATCAAGACTGGGATTTGTTACTCCATGTGACGGAGAGGTATCTCAGAGCCCACTCGGTAATACAACATCACAACAAGCCTTGCAAGCAATGTGACTAAGTGTTAGTCATAGGATCTTGTATTACGGAACGAGTAACGAGACTTGCCGGTAACGAGGTTGAACTAGATATGGAGATTAACTGAATCCTTGACATAGAGGTTCGACTGATAAAGATCTTCGTAGAATATGTAGGAACCAATATGGGAATCCAGGTCCCACTATTGGTTATTGACCGTAGAGGTGTCTCAGTCATGTCTACATAGTTCTTGAACCCGCAGGGTCTGCACACTTAAGGTTTGGTGATGTTTCGGTAGTATAGAGTTATGCATGGTGGTGAACGAAGGTTGTTCGGAGTCCCAGATGAGATCCCGGATGTCATGAGGAGCTCCGAAATGGTCCGGAGTAAAGATTGATATATAGGAAGTCCTATTTTGGTCGCCGGAAAAGTTTCGGGCTCATCGGTAGTGTACTCGGAGTGCCGGTAGTGTACCGGGAGACCATCAGGAGGGGTATTTCGACCAAAGAGGCTACATGGGCTATGGGAGGATGAATACCATCCCTTAACGGGGTTGTGGAAGTCCCGCACAAGGCCCATGCGGCTGAGAAGAAAATCCCAAAAGGAAAAAGGTGGAAAAAGGCAAAAAGGGCTAAATTAGGAAGGAGTCCTAATCCTACTAGGAGTGGAGGAGGAGGACTCCTCCCTCCTGGTTCGGCCGACCCAAGGGCTGCCTCCTTGGGATGCAAGCCTCCTCCTCCTCTCCTCCTATATATACTAGAGGGTTTTAGGGTTTTGGCACAAGATTTTTAGCCACGTGCTACCCGTTCCTCTAGTGCATAGTTTCTCCTCTAGATCGGATTTCTACAGTGCTTAGGAGAAGACCTGCTGGAATAGCTCCACCACCATCGCCGAAGCACCGTCGCACTGCCGGAGAACTCTTCTACCTCTCCGCTCCCTCTTGCTAGATCAAGAAGGCGGAGATCGTCATCGAGCTGTACGTGTGCTGAACGGGGAGGTGTCGTCCGTTCGGCGCTAGATCGGAAGGACCGTGATCAAGATCGCGAGACAGATCATGATGAGATCGCGGGACGGACCATGATGAGATAGTGGGACAGATCATGATGAGTTCACGGGACGGATCATGATTGGATCGCGGGACAGATTGTGATGAGATCGCGGGACGCACGACGATTTGGATCGCGAAGATGTTCGACTACACCAACCGCGTTTCTTAACGCTTCTCGCTTAGCGATCTACAAGGGTATGTAGATCCACTCTCCCCTTCGTAGATTCTCATCACCATGGATAGATCTTGCGTGTGCATAGGAATTTTTTTCCCATGCAACGTTCCCCAACATTCATACCATTAATGATGGGAGTGATTATGTTTATGATAAACAAAGCCACGAGCTTGGGGATGCTATGTTTGATGAAAATGACATGTTTGAGAATTTATTTGCTGAAATTAATGTTTGTCCCAAGCTTGGGGATGCTATGCTTAATTAAGATGATATTTTTTCCCTACTTTTAATGATCAAATTTTTAATAATGACTGCATGCCTCCTACTTATGATGATTATTGTGATGATACTTATGCGATGAAAAAGAGTGATGATTACTATTATGATACTTGTCATAATTATGAATATCCTTGTACTGAATATTACTCTTTTAGTGTGGAACCAATTTTTAGTATTCATTTCTGTTATAATACTCCCACTATTAGTCATGAGAAGAAATTTTCTTGTGTGGAGAGTAGTAAAATTTCTATGATTGTAGATCATGAAAAGAATGCTTTATGTGATGCGTATATTTTGTAATTACTTCATAATTCTACTGAAAATTATTATGAGGGAGGAACATATGCTTGTAGGAATTGCAATAATATCAAGTTTCCTCTCCATGTGTTCAAGGTTTTTAAGTTACACTTGTTTTGCCTTCCTATGCTAGTTGATTCTTGCTCCCATAAATTGTTTGCTCACAAAATCCCTATGCATAGGAAGTGGGTTAGACTTAAATGTTCTTTTCATGATATTCATGATGCTCTTTTGCATGTTTCAATTATTATTCATATACGAACATAATTGAAATCATCATGCCTAGCTAAAAGGCATTAAAAAAAGCGCTTGTTGAGAGACGACCCAACACTTTTAACTTTTGTTTTTATGTGTTAACATGATTAAGATATTGTATTAATCATGTTTTGTGTCTTTTATTTCAATAAAGTGACAAGTAAAGCCTTTGGGATAGTGTGGATACTTGCTTATTTGATTCTGTGCAAAAATAGAAAGTTTTGCGTCCAATATATGAATTATATGATTTTACTGGAGAGTAAAAATCTGAAATTTTTTACACGACATTTATATGCAAATTATGAGATATTTCCTAATTTTTCAGAATTTTTAGAGTCATGGAAGTTTGGTGATCATTCAGATCTTTATAGATTGTTCTGTTTTTGACACATTCCGTTTTACATGCATAGTTCGCTTGTTTCAAGTGTTCCTATTGCTTATATTGAGTAATATAAATTGTGGGAATGATGGAATACATTATGTATCATGTGTGAATAATTATGAATCTTGTCTTGACAGTACCTAAGTGAATGTTCTATCTTTATTACAGTAACCCTTCTCACGAAGTTCCGTTAAGTTTTGTGTGATTTAAGTTTTCAAGTTTTGGGTGAGACACCGATATGATTAAAATAAAGAGTGACAAGAACCTAATATTGTGGATTCCCAAGGCACCCCCAATGTAGTATTCAAGGAAGACTCAATCTTCTAAGCTTGGGGATGCCTTGGAAGGCATCACCTCTTTCGTCTTCAACACTATCGGTATATCTTACTTGGAGCTATATTTTTATTCGGCACATAATATAAGTTTTTCTTGGAGAGTAATTTTATTTTGTTGTTATCTTTCAGGTGTTACTTATAATCTTGTTTTTCAACAAATGTTCCACTAATTGCCTTTAGGATGCTTGAATTGCATGTTTGATGTTTGCTGTGTAAAAACAGAAACTTCTGCTGTAGTGTTTGAATTTTCATATTTTACTGGAACTTGGGAAGTTTATGAAAATTTTACACAGTATTTTATAATAAATTATTTAGCACTAACTAAATTTTCATAATTGTTTTAGTTACATAAGTACACTTGTTTAATAGATTGCTACAGACTGGTCTGTTTGGACAGATTGCTGTCATAGTTTTGTTATCTACTTATCCTATGGTTTCCATAACCTATATTGGTAGATATAAATGGTGGAAATTATAGTAAATAGTAGATAATATTTTAAAATTATTGTGAAATTTTCTTGGCAGTACATAAAGTGTTGATTTATTCTTATGTGTACTAACCTATCTCACGAGTTCTTTTCGAGTTTTGTGTGGATGAAGTTATTGAGAATAGGTGAAACCATGATATGAGAGGATTGAACAAGATAGAAAAGCTCAATCTTGGGGATTCCCAAGGAACCCCAAGTAAATATTTCAAGAATTCTCGAGCATCTAAGCTTGGGGATGCTACACATCCCACCTCTCTTCGTCAACTATCGGTTAGCCTATGTTGAGCATAAATTTTTATTCTTTCACACGATGCATCCTATTCGTGGAGTGCTATTCTTATTTTGCTTGCTATTTAAGTCAAATACTCAGATCTGAAAATCTTTATTGAGAGTGATAGAGAGAAATTCCGCACATAGCTACTTAATTGTTTGACTACTCATTGATCTTCACTTATATGTTTTGGAGTAGCTTTGTCATTTACTCCCGTGCTTCACTTATATCCTATTAGTAAATGGTTGAATGAATTGAATATCATAAATTTGAATTTATAAAAAAATTATATGCTTATCCCATGGGTAGTAATGACTTCACATATAAGAAGTATAGGTGGTAAAATTTATTTAAAGTTAGCAATCACCACATTGGTCACATGAACAATTCATGAAAGAATATTGAAGGAAGATAGATTTCACATATAAATATACTATCTTGGACATCTTCCATGGTTGTGAGCCCCATTAATTATTTTAAAACTTGAGCAAATTATTTGAAGTTGGACAAGGAAGATAACGTAATGAGTTATGCTTGGGTATATTTGTATAGAAGTTATATTGTTATGGATCCTCCAACATGTTGTGCTTGCTTCCACCTCATACTAGCCAAAACTTCCACACCAAGTAGAAATACTACTTGTGCATCCAAACACCCGTAAACCCAATGTTGTTCCATATGTGTCCACCATACCTACCTATATGCGGAATTTACCTGCTGCTCCAAGTAAATTTGCATGTGCCAAACTCTAAACCTTGAAATAATATTCTGTTTTGTATGCCCGAATCACTCATATAGTGACTAGGGGCTGTCAGTATCTTCCATGCTAGGTGGGTTATTCTCACAATATGTGTTGATTCACTATCAATCACGAGAAAGTGGCTGGTATTTAGGATGCCCAATTCCATGCTCAAAAATCAAATCAAAATATAATGAAACAAAACTCTCCCAGGATTGTTGTTTGTATGGACTGCACCCATGGATTCGTCTCGCCATGGATTGTGATTGATTGGTGGAGGCGGAGTAAAAACTTTACCATTCTGTTTGGGAACTGCCTATAATGTATCTATCATGGAAGATACCGAGAAATCTCTGTTGTTATGTTGACAATGAAAGCATACTGCTCAAAATTATTATTCATCTTTGTTTTAAAAGCTCGAGCTCTGGCACCTCTGCAAATCAATGCTTCCCTCTGCGAAGGGCCTATCTTTTACTTTCTAGTACTTACCTTTATACAAGAGTCATGGTGATCTTCACCACTTCCTATATTTCGCCTATTTCTCTTGGCAAGCATCATGTGGTGGGGAAAGATCCAAGCATATATGGCCATTCAAATATATTTGGTCGTGAATTATTATTGTTGACAATTATCTATATGATAAATAATTTGGGAGGCAAAACTTTAAGCCCCTATCTTACTATGTGTTAGACGGATTCTTTTTGCTCTAAAAATATCCTCTGAGAGTTAGAAATCATGGAAGACTATATGATTGTTGAGTATGTGGAATTTTCTATATCAAAACTCTAACATAGACCCTTCCTGAAAATAAGATGAATTGCAATTGTTTGGTGATTGAGAGCATAGTTTGTTAGTTTTCAACAAATTTTATGGTCTAGACTTTAACATGTGAATAGCTTGTTACTTCATCATGAGAAGTTTTATGAGATGAGCTACTATTTATGATATATAATGATGCTAGAAAAAATGTTTGGAACTATCATTAATCAAATTTATGCACTATTCTAGCATTCACACTTCATAAATTATTTATTTTATCATTTACCTACTTGAGGACGAGTAGGAATTAAGCTTGGGGATGCTGATACGTCTCCAATATATCTATAGTTTATGAAGTATTCATGCCGTGTTTACAATAATTCTATATGATTTTGGTCTGATTTTATTAGAACTAACCCGACCTGACACTGTTTTCAGCAGAACTACCATGGTGTCGTTTTTTGTGTAGAAATAAAAGTTCTTGGATTGGGCTGAAAATTTACGGAGAATATTTTTGGAAAATATAAAAAATACTGGAGCTAAAAGATATCGGAGAGAAGTCCCGAGACAGCCACAAGCCAGCAGGGCGTCCCCCCTAGGACGCGCCCTTGGCTTGTGGGCCCCTCAGGAGTCCCCTTGATGTGATTCCAACGCCAAGTACTCCTACAAATCCAGTAACCCCCAGAAAGAAACCTAGATCGGGAGTTCCGCCACCGCAAGCCCCTCTAGCCACGAAAAACCAATCAGGAGCGCATTCCGGCACCCTGTCGGAGGGGTAAACCATCACCAGAGGCCATATTCATCATCCTGGCAGTCTCCATGATGAGGAGGGAGTAGTTCACCCTCGGGGCTGAGGGTATGTACCAGTAGCTATGTGTTTGATCTCTCTCTCTCTCTTGTGTTCTTGAGATGACACGATCTTGATGTACCACGAGCTTTATTGATATAGATGAATCATATGGAGTTTTCCCCTCCCTATCTTCTTGTGATGTATTGAGTTTTCCCTTTGAAGTTTTCTTATCGGATTGAGTATTTATAGGATTTGAGAAGACTTGTTGTATGTCTTGCAATGGGATATCTGTGGTGACAATGGGATGCTCTATTGATCCACTTGATGTATGTTTTGGTGATCAACTTGCGGGTTCCGTCACCTTGGGAATCTATGCATAGGGGTTAGGACATGTTTTCGTCTTGACTCTCCGATAGAAACTTTGGGGCGCTCTTTGAAGTTCTTTGTGTTGGATTGAACATTATGAATCTGAAATTGTGTGATGCATATTGTATAATCAAGCCCATGGGTACTCATAGTGACATTATGGTTTTGGTTGATGTGTATCTTAAGGTGTTATTTTAGTACGAACTCTAGGGCTATTCCTGACACTCATAGGGATAGCTCATAAGATTGATCAGAAAAGATAACTTTGAGGTGGTTTTGTACCCTAAAATAATTTCTTTGTTTGTTCTCCGCTATTTGTGACTTTGGAGTGAACTCTTTGTCCCATGTGAGGGATTTACATATGATTCAACTATGTTAGTATTGTTGAGATAACTTGCACTAATGGAAGTATGAACCCTAGGCCTTGCTTCTAAGCATTGCAATATCGTTTGTGCTCACTTTTATCATTAGTTACCTTGCCATTTTTATATTTTCAGATTACAAAAACCTATATCTACCATCCATATTACACTTGTATCATCATCTCTTTGCCGAACTAGTGCGCCTATACAATTTACCATTGTATTGTGTGTGTTGGGGACTCAAGAGACTCTTTGTTATTTGGTTGCAGGGTTGTTTGAGAGAGACCATCTTCATCCTACGCCTCCCACGGATTGATAAACCTTAGGCCATCCACTTGAGGGAAATTTGCTACTTTCCTACAAAACTCTGCGCTTGGAGGCCCAACACGAGTCTACAACAAGAAGGTTGCATAGTAGACATCAAGTCACTTGATGAAAAAGTGTTTTGTCACTTGAGGAGTGAGTTGAACATCATTGATGCTTCAAACTTGAGCTAAGATCACTCGGATGCATGCAAGGGGATGACCTTACTTAATCACTCCATGCTATTTTACAATGAATATCATGTATCTTGGAATTCTATGCTCCCTTGTCTTGCATCTAACCCTTTTGTTGGTACTTGGAAGAACAATACTCCACAAGATTGCCAACCACTCATATCTCAAGAAATCTTGTCATGACAAAGTATTCACAACCTCTCTTTGATGATGAAAGGAAGAAGACAACAAAATATATCCTTGACACATATTTCTCAATTGCTAACTCCCAATTGGTATCAAGTCATTTCGATATATCAAGTTCTTCCTTGCGTGACTAACCTTTGTAGGTGAAAAAGTGAGCGAAAAAAGGATCGCTCCCAACTCAAGATGAACTTCATCAACTTCGAGCATCCTCATTAAGTTCGCCTACAAGCTACATCATCAACATCACTCAAAGGTATGTCCTCATATCCTTCATAAATCTTTACTCCAAGACATGAGCTAAAGCAACTCAAGTGCTATGACAACATTAAAATGCTTAATCAAAAAATGGTAACCCCATTTTGAGCTAAACGATGAGTATGACCTATGATAAAGTATTCTTGCTTGGCTCCTAAGTTAATATACTCTAATATAGGTGACCTAGTCACCTCCCATCATCTAGTTAAGAATCTTGTTTGGTTCATTCTCTATTTTGCAAGATTTCTTTGAACCACTCAAATCTTCTCTAGTTGATATCTCTTTGTAAAGTCCTTTGCATTTACTTTTTAAAACCTTTTGACACTTTGTTACAAATTTCCAAATAAATTTGCAAGTCACTCAAACATTACCAAGTTTCTGTTTTAGCCTCGGAGCCTCCGATCCAAATCACTTGGTTCTACAGATTCACCAGATGAGCTGCATAACGACATATCGGTACCACCGACCTCTATGTCTCGGAGTAACGGATTTATTATCTTTTCGGTCTGTGTTCATGTTAGTAAATCTTTGTTGCCTTAGTAATTCCTTTGTTATATTTTGAATTCTTCGACGATCCCTTCATTCAAAAAAGGGGGAGAAATCAATTCAGGGATCCCTAACTCAAAGGAGGAGAAGTCCTACAAACTCTCAGTTTAGCCAAAGGGAGAGAAATTACTTCCAATGATTCACTCACTTTTCTAATATTATCTATAATTTTCACATTCTTTGAACCTACATTCCATGACCCTTGGTCTGAAGGATCCCTTCTTAATCAATGATCCCTGTATCTGACCCTAAGTATGACCTTTTTGGAAATTAATGCCAAAGGGGGAGAAATACCAAAGCTTCAAAGCTAAAAGGGGAGATACATTCTGATGCAAAGGGGGAGATATAATCAAGGGGGAGAGAAGAATACCAAAGTAGGGGGAGAAAATATGTTTGGGAGAAAATATGTTTATTTCAGTTGACTACTCATGTTAGAATTTTCTCACCTTATCTACATGCTAAGATTCAGGGGGATAGGATGATCTACTACTTTCATATCTAGGGGAGAAAGCTCTAAATTATCTTGGAGACATATCAATCTTAAGGAATACTATCCTCTTTATGGTCTCCATATCTTGGTACTTTTTGAGTTCTATTGCTTTTGATTGGTAGAATACTCTTGTGTTTTCTAACATTATTTTCTCAAGTGTATATCTACTACTAGAATGCTCAAGAACTCATGGTAAGTATATGCATCATGTCTTTGATCAAGATAATTTCTTGCTTCTTGCACATATTGTTTGCAAGAGTGAAAGTCTTGAACAAGGATACTCCTCATTCATATACATTTGATGCATATAGCCAATGTACACATGACTCATTATATCCCTTCTACTACATGTGTGTCCATGCATTCCAAGCAACTATCCTTTCAAGGGGTTGCACACATTTAGGGGGACCAAATCTAAGTCATGTGTCCCTCAAAGTCTTCACTATAAACATGCATATCTTTATTTGAAGCTTTGGTTGTATGTTGTCATCAATTAGCAAAAAGGGGGAGATTGAAAGCAGAATGTGCTCCCTTGGTGTTTTTGATAATTCATGACAATATACATTGTCTCCTGGACTAATACTTTCATCTAGTGTATTTCAAATAAAGTCCATAGAGAGAGATGGTTGGAACAAAGGACTGTGGAGAACATACCCATGAAGAAGAAGGAGAAGGAATAGCATTGGCAAATCTTGAAGCGAGAGGACTTTACATTTTACTTTGTGAGAAATCACTTTGACTCCATAGGGAAGCCAATGCTATTAAAAGGGAGTAATGTACTGTTGGTGAACAAAATGCTCCACGTTCACAAATGATAGTCACCAAAGGCACCCACAAGCTCTTCCACAAAAGTCTGTCCAAAGCCAAATATCCAAAATCGGTGCAACAAACAATTCCCACTTGGTGCCACCGATTCCCAAACTCAGACAGCCCCAAGCCAAACCCTAGCCATTCGATGCAACCAATTCCACTTCGGTGCCATCGAGTTTGGGTTGCCAACTTTCTATTACCTCGATTCACAAAATCGGTCCCATCGAGTTTGTTGGACCGGCGTCACCGAGTTGTGCAATCTGACTGTTGGTCACCTAATCGGTACAATCGAGATTTGTATATCGGTGTCACCAAGATTCAAGAGTTCTCACCTTTTGGTCACTTTAGTACCACCGAGATTCACACATCGGTGTCACTGAGTTGGTCACTTAAGGTGTAACAGTTGGATGTTTGGATATTCCTATATATACCCCTCCACCACCACCTACTCGCAAGACAAGCACTCAGAATAGATCCCCACTTATCCTATCAGATTTTCTGAGAGAGAGCCACCTACTCATGTGTTCAAATCATGCCATTCCATTTCAACCATATGAATCTTGATCTCTAGCCTCCCCAAGTTGCTTTCCACCAAATCAATCTCTTCCACCAAACTGAAATCTATGAGAGAGTGATTGAGTGTTGAGGAGTCTATTATCTTGAAGCACAAGAGCAAGGAGTTCATTGACATTATCGAGCTTATTACCTTTTGGAGGGTGGTGCCTCCTAGATTGGTTAGGTGTTGCTTGGGAGCCTCCTACTTCATGTTGTGGAGTGAACCAAGAAGTTTTGAAGGGAAAGGAGATCGCGTACTTTGTGAAGATTTACACGTATTGAGGCCAGTCCTTCGGGGATGGAAGCCGTTATGGAATAGTCAAGGTTGCTACTTCATGGACCCTTATGGGTGCAGACCTCCGTGGACTCTCGTGACCGCTACCCTCCTTGGGTTGAAGACTCCATAAACGTGGATGTACGATAGCACCACCTATCGGAACCACGGGAAAAATCTTAGTGTCCTTCATGCGTTTGATCTTCCTATCTCAACTCCTTACTTCCTTGTGCAATGTCTTTACTTTCCGCTGCTATACTTGATAACTTGCATGTGTAGGGTGTGCTAGACTTGCTATAATTGCTAACATCTTCCAATACTTAACCTTGGTTATTCTGTAGATTTTAAATTCCTGCTAGTAGTCTATTCACCCCCTCTAGACATACTCTTCTAGTGATCCCACAAGTTCCTATCGAAGACCTACCTCACCTGCGTTCCTTCACTATTGCTAAAGAGTGTTGGGAACACATTGTCACCATGTACAAGAGCAGATCAAGCATTCAACAGTCAAACCATTAGGTTGTGCTTGATTAGTCACATGAGTTTTTAATCATAGAAGATGACGAACCGCGTGAGCTTTATAGGAGGGTGACTACTCTTGCCGTTGCCCTCTGAGATCATGGCAGCAAGGATGTGGATGACACCTGGGTCAAGCATAAGTTTCTGAAGGCCATCATGCCCTACAACAAGGCCATGTCCGCCGTCATTCCCCAAAGACCGGACTTTCACACCTTGTCCTCTAACAATGTGTTGGATGAATTTATTGCAATGAACATCTTGAACACGACCACAGACAATGCTCTTGATCGCATGCAACGGGCAAAGAAATCATCTCCCAACCTTGCCTTGAAGGCCAAGGTGAGTCAATAGGAAGAAGAAGAAGAAGAAGAGGGTTGCCCCGAGGATACCAAATATGCTTACCATGAGCATATGGCTCTAGCGTCTAGGCAATTTTGGGGCAACAAGAGAAACACAAGGCCTAACTTCTCCAAGAACAACTCAAGCGGGTCAAAGGGCAAGCAACATGTGAGGACTTGCTACAACTATGGTAATGTGAGTCACTTTGTGGTGGATTGTCCATATGATAAGAGGGAAGACAATGGTGGCAAGCTCATCCGCAAAGATAATGCCAAGTCTTTCTCCAACAAGACCAACTTTGCCAAGAAGACTCCTCACATAGTGTTGGTGGCTCAAGAAGAGTATGCCTCTGATGATGATGTTGATGACGAAGACACAAGTGGTGAAGGAATGGCAATGGCATCTGTGGAAATTGCATCCTCTATGCCAACAAAGGTGTCACTCTTCGATGCCCCCAACGAGAACCACATCGCTAGGTGCCTCATGGCAAAAGGTATCAACAAGGAGTTTTCTTCCGGAGGAGTCTCATGGTTGCTAGATAGTGGAGAAACAAATCATATGACCAGAATCAAGGATTTGGTTGTGGACGTTCGAACCGATAAATCCGTGGCCACTCAAGTCTCCTTTGGTGATGACACAATCTCAAAGGTATTGGGTCTTGGCAAGGTGGTTGTGTCTCCGACCATAACCATTGAAATGTCATGCTTGTCGAGATCCTTGCATACAATTTACTTTTTGTTCGTCAACTTGCACTAATGGGTTTTAGTACTTTCTTTGGCATTGACACTATGACCCTTTTGTGGAGAAAGACTCTTGAAGTAGCATTTGTGGGGCATGTCAAAAGCGGTCTCTATGTTGTTAACTTCTTGGAGTGACCCACTAAGATCGCGACATGCCTAATGGCTAAAGTTGATGTGGGGTGGCTTTGGCATCACCGACTAGCCCATGTCAATATGAGATCTTTGCAAAGACTCCTCAAAGGGGATCACATTATTGGACTAACAAATGCGAGTTTTTCTTGAGATCATGCGTGCAGTGCTTGTATCGAAGGAAAGCTACATGAAAGGGCTCATTGTCCTACCACTACGATTTACTAAAAAAGGACCCTAGAGCTCCTTCACATGGACCTCTTTGGTCCTCCATCTTTTGACAGCCTTGGAGGGAGAAAGTATTGCTTGGTGATTGTTTATGATTACTCAAGATACACATGGGTATTTTTCTTCAAGAAGAAGAGTGAGACCCAACAGACCGTCATCAACTTTGCAAATGAAGTCCAACGTCAACATGAAGCAAAGATCCTGATGATTAGAAGTGACAACGACACTAAGTTCAAGAACTACACCCTCACTTATGAGGGGTTAAAACGCCAATACTCCACTCCTTACACCCCTCAAAAAAATGGTGTTGCGGAGAGAAAGAACCGACGATTGATGGATGAGGCAATAACCATGATGGCATATTTTAAATCACCTTACAACTTCTAGGCCAAAGCAATCAACACCGCGTGTCGTGCATCAAATCGGCTCTATCTCCGTAAAGACTTGAACAAGACTCCTTATGATATTCTTACTGGGAACAAGCCCAACCTCAGGTACTTCCGGGTGTTCGATTGTAAGTTTTCATTCTCAATAAAGGTGTTCGTTTGTCAAAATTTGAATCTAGAGCTCATGAGGGCATATTTGTTGGTTATGCTGCAAACTCTTATGCTTACCGTGTCCTCAACAAGTCCACGGGACTCATTAGGAGATGAGTAACGTGGAGTTTGATGAAAATAATGGCTCCCAAGTGGAGCAAAGTGGTCTTTGTTATGTAGGTGATGAAATTCCTCCCCAAGCCATAAGAAGAATGGGAGTGGGATACTTCCTACCCGTTGAGGAACCCCTTATAGCTGAGGGAGAAGGACAATGTTCCACTCAAGTGGAACCATCACCAACACACGACCCACACGCTTCCGAAGAACAAAGTGAAGGCCCTCAACCCCGTGATCAAGATCAACTTAATGATGATGATTCTTCATCACATGATGCTCGAGATCTTGCTCACTCCCTCGTGCAAGCTCAAGATCAAGATGAAGCTCTACACCAAGATCAAGCTCAAGATCAAGGTCAAGATAAAGATCAAGATCATACTCAAGATCAAGAGCAAGCCGGTGCTAGTACCGAAGCTCGTCAAGCTAGCAAGCCTCAACTCTCCATGGAGCAAATTCTTGAAAGATGAGCTGCCAAGATTTCTTCCAAACTAAGAGTCAAGCAACAGCTCTTAAAGAACATTTATGGAAGCTTGAAGAGAGGAGTAACCACTCATCGCCAATTAACAAACTTTTGTTCACGTCATGCATTTGTTTCTTGCTTTGAACCCCTCAAGGTACAAGATGTGCTTGAAGATGAGGAATGGCTTGAAGCCATGCATGAAGGAATCAACAACTTCGAGCGCAACAAGGTGTGGCGATTGGTGCCAAGGCCAAAGGAGAAGCATAATGTCATCGCAACCAAATGGATCTTTAAGGAAAAGCAAGATGCACAAGGTATCATCATCCGTAGCAAGGCAAGACTGGTGGCTCAAGGCTACTCCTAAGTCGAGGGTATCGACTACGGTGAAACCTTTCCCCCTGTTGCTCGCCTTGAATCTATTCACATGTTGCTTTCTTATGCCTATCATCATGATTTCATATTATATAAAGTGGATGTGAAGAGTGTTTTCCTTAATGGTCCACTTAAGGATTTGGTATATGTCAAGCAACCCCTAGGGTTTGAAGATCCCAAGTTCCCCAATCATGTATATGTTCTTGATAAGGCACTCTACGTCCTTAAATAGGCCCCACATGTGTGGTATGAGCACCTTACCGAGGTGTTGCAAGATCGTGGGTTTGAAATTGGCAAAATCAATCCCACTCTTTTTACTAAGAGGGTTAACGGGAACTTGTTCTTACGCCAACTATATGTAGATGATATTATCTTTGGTTTTTCTAACAAAGCCTTTAATGATCAGTTAGCCATACTAATGACCAAAGAGTTTGAGATGTCTATGATGGGAGAGTTGAAGTATTTCCTTGGATTCAAAGTCAAGCAACGAAGCCAAGGAACCTTCATCAACCAAGCTAAATACACTCAAGACATGCTCGAGAGGTTCAAGATGGATGAGCTCAATCCTCCCAAGGCCAACACTCGTATCCAACTCAAATGCCAACTTGACAGTGATCCCAATGGTAAAGATGTGGATCGGAAGGTATATTGCTCCATGATTGGATCTTTCTTTATCGTTGTGCATCAAGATGGGATATCATGTGGAGTGTGGGAATTTGGGCACGATTTCAATCCGCACCTAAGGAGAGTCACTATATGGATGTCAAGCGAATCTTTTGATATTTTGCTCATACCCCAAACTATGGCTTATGGTATCCCAAGGGTGCTTCATTTGATCTCATTGGATATACTGATTCAGATTGGGCGGGAGACCGTGTGGAAAGGAAGTCCACTTCTGGAGGCTGCCAATTTCTTGGTCGTTCTTTGGTAAGTTGGTCTTCAAAGAAACAAAATTGTGTTTCTCTCTCGTCCATCGAGGCCAAGTATGTAGCTGCCACAAGTTGTTGTGCTCACATTCTTTGGATGAGGCAAACCGTAAAGGATTATGGCGTCAACTGTGACAAAATGCCAGTTTACTGCGACAATGAAAGCACAATCAAGATCGCCAACAACCTAGTTCAACACTGCAAGACAAAGCATAATGATATTCGTCATCACTTCATCCGCGATAACATCAAGTGAGGAGACATTGATCTTATTCATCCCTATACTAAGGAACAACTTGCAAATATCTTCACTAAGCCATTGGATGAAGCAAGATTTCGCGAGTTAAGGCATCAGCTAAATATCATCGGTTTGAGCAATGTGGCTTGACTTAGTGCACACCCCACCACACTCATCATCATGTTTTGTTTAGGTGTAAGCATGGACATAGGGGGAGTCTAGATCTCTCAATGAACTATCCCTCCTCCTACTACGCATAAATTGATCAAGTCTTTTACATTAGTCATTTTTTTATGATACTTGTGCTTCAAATACGAGCTTTGGTCATGGGCCCAAGGTTCAAATCTTTGCGGTGCCATACCAATTGACTGAAACATAGATGGCCTCGTCCACCGCCCCCTTTGAACTTCTTTTTGTCTTAAGTTTTTTTTATGTTTTTGGGTCCTAGGTGTGGGCATTTTCCATGGTATTTCTATTTGCGTTTTGTTTTCTTCCAACCATGGAGGTTTCCCCATCATACTCATATGCCTCTTTCTCTATCCCATGCTTTTCTCATCTCAGAACCTATCTTTTCCAACTATAAACATTGATATCTTGGTGGTGGTGCCTATTGAGGGAGTCCGGGATTAAGGGGTCCACGAACTGTCGGACTATTTCTTATGGCCCGGACTCATGGGCTGCACGCTCAGGATTGGACTGATCGAAGGCCCCCATCGCCAGGGAGGAGACCTCAGGAGCCGTGGAGTGTCTTTCAAGTTTAAGATAGTAGAATAAGCATGGTTTTCCCCTCCGGTGGGCAACCGGCTATGTGTAACCCTAGGGACCCCTGGCATCTATATAAGCCAAAGGGTTTTAGATTGTAAGGCAAAGATACTCATCTAGGGTTTTAGCTATTTGATCTCCAGGTAGATCAACCCTGTAACCTCAACACACATCAATATAATCAAGCTGGACGTAGGGCTTTACCTCCATAGGAGGGACCAAACCTGGGTAAACATCATCTCCTTCATCCCCTATTACCATCGATTCTTGACTCATAGCTCGGGACCCCCTACCCGAGATCCGCCCGTTTTGACACCGACATTGGTGATTTCATTGAGAGTTCCACTGTGATCGCCAAAGGAATCGATGGCTCGCCTTATAATAAGCAATGAAATCTACAGCAAGGATGTATCTGTCCCCGGTCAGATCTTCGTAGGCGACAACATCCTATCACGTGCTAATCCGACTGGCCATCTTGGCCATATCAGAAGTTTCTTCGCTGGTCAAGAAGTCATATTCGAAACCCTAGAGTTCGTCGCTGATTCATAGGAAAACTTGTTTTGATGGAACCCTCACGTCTCATGGAGGAGCCCGCGGATCCCGACGTCTTGATGCCAGGAGCATCGGGCCCCACCTCTAAGGTGGCCTCTACCCTCGGGCTGTCTAGAACTCCTAACCTAGTCGATGTGCCGCCGCGGCCAAACATAATCTAGATTTGCCAGCGAGCGACCCTGGAACCACGACGCTGCGGATCAACCCCATGCGCTTCGGCGACACGTGCCCCACTAACGTCTCGTCCCTAAATGAGTTACTTGATCAGATTCAAACCATGGGCATGTTCGACGACCATACCCCAGACTATGACCGGACCGGGCTTAAACCCGACGATAGGGAGATTCGCACCCCCTCGATCACTCACTTAGTCGCTACCGTCGAGTGTCCGGCTGGAGGATCGTCCTCCCAACAACCGGAATTAAACACGATTTAAATCCCGGTTTCCGATCATCCAGATCGCTCTGGAAATAGTTTGGGATTGTTCCCCGGTCTAGCATGCAACTCGAACCCCACAGAGAAGGGTCCTATAGACAATACGAACTCCAATTCCCCCGCGCCGATCCCCATGATTCCGGACTCACATCGTGGCACTGAACCAAAAAATTTCCCACCCACCACCCAAGTCGAGTATTCAAGCATTGCAGGAGTGTCGAAGTCCTCGGAGCCGGTTCATCATTTTTGGGCTAGACTCCTCCTTGTTAGAGATAAAGTACCAGGCTCTAGTAACAAGGAGATAATGGCAACCATCTATCGCAATTTTCATGATGAAGGGATCCTCAACGCTCTATCCCATCGACACATTCATGACTTCACCAAGCTATCAGACCTGGTACAATAATACGGTGCCATGGAGAGAACCTGGCAAGCCAAATGGCTACTTTCGGAACCAGTCTTTGCCGAATACCCTAGAGGAGATCAAAAAAAGCGTATACCTCCGAAGCGGTTGGCCGAACACGAACCTGCCGAAAAAAGAAATAGACCCCCCACGGGAGTCAGAACTGTCCTTAACGGACTATTGGAGAAGCCATGCCCTATACATTCTGTCTTGCTGAACACTAGCCCGACTCACAACCTCGGAGCATGCTGGGTCGTCAGGCGGGTCACAAAAAGTGGAGAGGCCATCCTCGAGGCACTACCTCCGAACAGGTATTTGATAACACCACCAGAATACAACGCTGAAGTCCTCACGATCTATGAAACATTTCCCTCTAGGAATAGGAGGAAAAGAGCTCTTAGAGAACTCGAACAGGTCTACCATGTGGCGACAAAAATTTCATGGGCAGACATACCCATCACCTTTGGAGAAACTGACCAACCAACTGCCCACCCCGGTCGAACACCAGCTTCACTGGTCCTAAACCCCATCGTCGATGGTTTCAGGTTACAAAGGGTGCTAATGGATGGCGGCAGTGGTTTAAACCTCATCTACGAGGACACCCTGGAAAAAATGCAGTTTGACCGATCTCGCATCAAACATAGTAACACAACCTTCTGCGGGATTATCCCTGGGAAACAAGCACGTTTTTCCGGACGCATCACCCTGGACGTGGTGTTTGGCACACCCGAAAACTACCGATCCAAAGAACTTCTCTTCCATATCGTGCCATTCCCCAATGGCTACCATGCCCTGTTGGGACGGGACGCCTTCACAAAATTCTAGGCTATACAACATTACGGGTATATGAAGCTAAAGATGCCAGGCCCAAACGGGGTAATCACAATCACTAGTGACCCAAATATAGCCCTTCGAGCTGAGAACAAAATAGCAACGCTCGCCCTCGAGGGACTAGCCAAGACCTTTGTTGTAGAGGAATTGACCGCACTCCGGACAAAAGTGGACAAGGATGATGTGATCCTTAGTAAAAGGCCCAAACCCACATCCTTTAAACCTACAGAAGAAATTGTTAAATTTCAGGTACACCCAACGAACCCCAATAAAACAACGTCCATCGGAGCTTAGCTAGAGCCTATGTTGGACGAGGCACTGTGAGCATTCTTACAAGAAAACTTGGACATTTTTGCCTCACATCCTTCTGATATGCCAGCAATCCCACAGCGGCTAGCAGAACACAGTTTGAACATAATCGCAGGCTTCAAGCCCATCAAACAGACTCTACGCCGCTTTTCCGAGCCCTAATGACAAGCTATGGACGAAGAACTAGCCAAATTGCTAGAGGCCGGATTCATATGATAAATCAAGCACCCCGAATGGTTGGCAAACCTGGTGATGGTACCAAAGAAAGTTAAATCCTAGCGGTTATGTGTCGACCTTAAAGACCTTAATAAGGCCTACCCTAAAGACCCTTTCCCCTTACCACACATGGACCAGATTATTGACACCACAGCCGGACACGACTAGTTGTGCTTCCTCGATGCTTATTCCGGATACCATGAGATCAAAATGCAAGAATCTGATCAATCTGCAACTGCATTCATCACACCCTACGGGTCATTCTCCTTCAACACAATGCCTTTCGAGCTAGAAAACGCAAGGGCTACATACCAGCGCATGATTCAGACATGTCTCAAGAAACAGGTCGGTAAAACAGTCGAGGCATACGTGGACGACGTGGTCATCAAAAGCAAACACGCCAGCTAGTTAGTTGACGACCTAAGGCAAACCTTTGCTAGCCTACGTGAGTATGATATACGACTCAATCTATAGAAATGTGTCTTCATAGTTCCCGCTGGTAAACTACTCGGATTCATTGTTTCCCATAGAGGAATAGAAGCCAATCCGGCTAAGATATGTCCCCCATTAGAACTTGCGATTTCTATAGAGCTAAAGCATGTCCAAAAGTTGGCGGGTTGCATGGTGGCATTAAGTCGCTCTATTTCCCGCCTTGGTGAAAAGGATTTACCACTCTACAGGTTGCTAAAATGGACCAACAATTTCGAGTGGACCGATGAAGTAGTGGTTGCGTTAGAGGAAATCAAAACACTGTTGGCAAGCAACCCCTTACTCACAGCACCAGGCGTCGGTGAACCATTATTATTGTACATATTGGCCACCAATCAAGTGGTTAGCACATTGCTCGTCGTCAAACAAAAGGAGGAGGGTCACATGTTTCGGATACAGAAGTCGGTCTAGTATGTGTTAGAAGTGCTAACGCAATGCAAGTCCGGATACCCGCATTACCAGAAGATAGCCTATACAGTGTTTATGGCATCACGGATTCTCGGACACTACTAAATCATTGGTGGCCCTATAAATGAACTAGGCGACTAAATCATTAGCGTCTCCATAATGGACAAATGCCTTCAGCTCACGAGGTCATGGCAGTAATCGCACCATGGACCGAGCCCTTCCTCGTGTACCTTATTTGCCAAGAACTCCTTGACGATCAGACAGAGGCGAAATGCATAATTCTGCGATCCAAGGCTTATAATGTCCACGAGGGTGAGTTATACAAGAAAAGCACCACCGGAATACTCCAACGATGCATATCTGAGGAAGAAGGAAGGCATCTTTTGGCCGAAGACCACGCAAGGATGGGCGGCCACCACGCCGCAGCAAGGGTCTTACTAAGAAAGGCCTTTCAAGGTTGTTTCTTCTGGCCCACCGCTCGAGAGGACGCCCAGACACTTGTCCAGCATTGCCTGGGATGTCAACTATTTGCAAATCAAATCCACATGCACGCAACAGCTCTTTGGACTATTCCGATTACATGGCCTTTTGCGGTCTGGGGGTTGGATATGGCCTGACCACTTAAAAGGGGGGGACCAAGAAGAATAAATATGTACTGGTCATGGTTGACAAGTTCACCAAATGGATCGAAGCAAAACCTGTAAATAAGCCAAGTCCGAACCAGTAGTCGACTTTATATCCGGCATGGTACACCGTTACGGTGTCCCGTGTAGTATAATAACGGACAATGGATCCAATTTGAACGCCCAAGAGGTAAAGGACTGGTGCGCAAACATGGGCATCAAGCTCGATTATGCATCGGTGTATCACCCGCAGACCAACGGACAAGTCGAACGGGCCAATGGCCTCATCATGAGTGGTATTAAACCAACATTGGTCCGGACTCTTCATGAATCCGACTACCTTGGGTTGAGGAGATTGACTCTGTTATGTGGGGTTTGCGTACCACCCTGTATCGATCAACGGGATACACACCATTCTTTATGGTCTATGGGGCAGAAGCGATCCTTTCCTGTGATATTATTCACTATGCTCCAACGGTGCGCTTGTATGAAGAAAAGGAGGCGAGTTAGATCGGCAGGATGACTTGGACGCCTTAGAAGGAGTGCACGACATAGCTTGGGCTCGCTCTACTTTTTATCAACAGCAAGCCCGGTGTTACTAGAGTAGGGAGGTCAGGGTAAAGGCAAATAATGTGGGCGAACTCATCTTACGACTCCCAAAGAAGCAAAAGCATAAGCTCAACCCCAAGTGGGAGGGGCCCTTCGTAATTGACGAAGTACTCACAGGAGGGGCTTATCATCTTTGCAACCCGCCAGATAACTGCCTCGAACCAAACCCATGGAACGCACTCGTCTTCGGCGCTTTTACGGCTACACTGGTGTCATCAAACTCTTTACCTTCCTTTTCCTTTTCTCCCTTTCCTTTCTTACTTCTTTCCCTTCCACCTTGATTTTGCTTGTTCGGATTTATTTTCCCAAGTCGATGTTCGGCTAAACCGAGCTCATGCTATGTTTTTCGGCATACATCCTCAAATGTTAAACCCGAACAAAACACCTAGGGGCTTCTTCTCAAAGCCGGTGATTATATATTTTAAGCATCTATTCACATTTATTGTGTATGCATGTTTCCCTTGTCGGTTTTTAAGCCATTATATGCATCAATTAGAAATAAGATTTTCGCCAAGCTAGGTTGCCTCGCTCCTGTGTTTACCCTCTACGTTCCCGATTGTTCGGCTAGAGGGTAAAGGGAGCACCTCTGTGATTGTTACGACCGGATCACCCGGATACGTACCTCAGATGAGTGAAGCCAAAAGCTAGATATCTTGACAATTGGTCGGCTACGACAGAAGCAACAAATAAAAATTATGGTTGTTATCACCATTACTTGGGCTTCCTTTCTCAAGAAAGCCATTAGTCGCACACTAGCATTATACGGCCTTACTATCTAATATTTATGTAGCAGCCCGAGGGAAGGTACCGATACAGGTACTATTTTCTTTGGAAGATGTTTCTTATGCTAAGAAGTAATATAACATATCTCCCTATGCATTTTTTGTCTGTTCGCACCAAATGGCCGGATTGCCTGGTTCCACGAAAGAATTCCCTCTTACCGAAGGATATTTGATAAGGAACACTCCCAAGCTCTTAGCAAGGGAGGTCGAAGCCGATGGCCGGTTAAGACAAAGTTTACAGCACAAATGGAGCAATTTTTGATTTAAAGTACATAGTTACATAAAATCACACATATGGCTGCTAGTCAAGATTGTCTATTAAGGCATTCAGGGTGCAATCTTCTTGCGACACACGAGTGGCGGGTATCATTTGGTCGTACAACAAATGAAACGACACTTCTCGCCCATCCGGACCTACCGGCCCAACCCGAGCCATATGCTCGGGGTTAAGACCAGTATAACAGATCTTGATCATCGCCCACGCCTCTCATGCTCCCTCTCGACAGACCAATGTTTTCCATAGCGTGAAACAACAACGAGCTCCGTGGAACCGATCAGCCAGTTCAGCCATCCCCTCTTGAGGGTTCTCTGCAGGCCATATTGCTTTCATCATGCTCCTCATAGCCTTCCGATCCCTCTCATGTACGGCGGACAGTTCCTTCAGAAGGTTTCCCGGGTAGGATCCGATCTCTTCTTCGGGCTGCCCGGTTAGGAGACCTATACATGAGATGAGGCATGTCCATTACACTTCATGTATTAGAGGTACCCATCAACGTTATAATCACACTTACCGAACATGTCCCTCTATGATTTTTGGTTCTCTTGGGTTTGAGCCAATTGATTTTTTAAATTCTCAATTTCTTCGGCCTACTGCTAGTTTTCAGCCTGGAGACGTTTCTTCTCCTCAAGATTTCGTTGCGACTAAAGGCAGCTGGCCTCATACTGGGACTCGGCGTACCTCTGGGATTCTCGGGTCGCGTCTAATATTTTTGCAACTTCCATATAGACTCAGCTACTACAAAGTACCCTGGCATCAGCACGGGACTATATACTAAGATTGGCAAAATGGACATACTCACCATGCACCTCCTGGGTAAAATTATTCACTTGTTAAAGTTCGGTCTTCACGGCTTGCACCTGCTTTTGTCTCGCCTCCAGGTCATCGGCCAATTGTTCATTCTACTGCCTTGAAGCCTATATCATCAATAAAACAATATGTGGATCCTTAACTCAACCGTCCCGACCAATTCAAGGCACGGGGGCTACTAGGTTAATATGTGTGTCCGGATTATTAAAACCAATCACTCACCTCCAGACTAGAAGATATCAGTTTCACGGCTTCCCCAAGCCCAACTCGCGAAGCTCCGATGTACGCATCTACCAAACATAGAGCATTAAGCTCTTGTCCGGAAAACGCTTGGTAGCGTAGGGCTTCTTGTCACCGCCGATGGTTCATCACACTCTCTACCTTGGAGTTAGTGACTGATACTGCGTCCGCGGAATCTTTAGGGGCCTGATTGGCTACAGGGGCCTCCACATCAGGTTCAACATGAGTAGAAGACCTCGATTCATGAGTGTTGCCAGGCACCCCGACAACATTCCGACATGAAATCTTCTATGAAATCTTCTGTGAAATCGTACATGAAATCTTGATGGTTGTACTCATTTCCTGAGTATTTCGACATGAAATCTTGTGTGAAATAGTATCGATCATGATAACAATAGATTAAGCGGTTGAATGAAGTACCTTTTGGTTGAACGAGTGGTTGGGGACGTCCCCACGGTTGGCTCACATGAATGATTCCTGTTGGTGTTCGGTCCGGGCATTGTTGCCGTAGTCGACGTTTGTCGCATGGACCGACGATGCTTGGGAGCAGAAACCGGCACATTCGGGACGACGGAGGTCTCTTGCATTTTATGGGAAGAATTTTTCTTTTTGCCTGCAGTAGGGGAACGGAGTGATCCGGTGTGATCGGCTATGATAGCCACCATTGAACCATCAAGTCTCTTTTGGTAAAAGACCGCATCTTCATGCTCGATTGACAGTTCCAGGTCGTGATGGAATCCTGGATCATTATCATCATCAGAGTAGTTCTCTCGTTGAGGCGCTGGACAATTGATTGTCTTGACAAAGCACCTCTAGCTTTGTTCGCACACATTGAAAGCTTCGGTCAAATGGGACAAGTGAAAAACCCGAACTCAGATTCCAAAGTCGAAAGGCTTACACATTTTATGGGGTTATAACCCGAGTATCCCTCCTTAACTGTAGCCGAACAAAGTCTTCTTCTTCCCCTTTGAACAGGTCGGCAAGTGCGGCCGCCATTGCCACTTGATTGGCAAGGCCCAGCCGTCGGTAACTAGTGGTGTCACTTGTTCCATTGTAATGCCACAAAGGGTGTATCCTTTGCTGAAGGGGTTGAACGCATCGGGTGATGGCGGAAGCCATCACGTCAATAATGGTCAGCTTGTGATGAGCTAGCAGCCTTACTTGGGCAGCCAGGCGTTGCACTTCGTCACCTTCATCTTGGGATGAACACTTGGGATGCTAGTTATACCTTTTCCTTAAAGGGGCGTCGGAGTATTCAGTCAAACCCCTCCGAGCTGGATCGAGTAGGGGAACGTCATCAATATAGAACCACTCGAAGGACCATTCTTCGGACTCCTTCTCTGGAGTCCGCACTGGATACCCCATCCCGGCTATACGACATACTTCGGCTCCTCCGACTTCCCGAATTATCTCACCGCAGGACGAGACAGAAGTACACCCTCCATAATCCAAAGTGGGCCTCGCAGCCCAAAAACATCTCGCAAAGAGCAACAAAGCCCGAGATGTGCAGAATAGACCCGGGGGTAAGTTGTTGGAGCTAAATCCCGTAGAATTCCAGTAATTCCCTCAAGAAGGGATGACTGGGGAGCCCTATGCACCACAAGAGGAAAGGCACAAAGCATACCCACTCTCCCGTGTGAGGATTAGGGAAGTTCTCTACGAAGGCCTTGTTACCAAATGAAGTTCATCCGGCGTGGCTAGCCGCCAGATCCGAGGGGGGGAGATAACCTTGGGTCTCGAGGTCGCACAGCCGAAGGAGGGATACAGAGCAACTTGCCCAATCCCTGGGTAGGGTGCTGTCAGTACGCGAGGAAGATCTAGGGACACGCACCATGTTTTTAGGTGATCTCTCGTTTGAAGCTTTTTCTGATGGGGAAGAAGAGAAAGGGGTAGCCCAGACCATGATTCAGCCTATTTAAATGGGTGGTGCCTCCCTTGTGGGAAGGGCAGTCTTGTAAAAAGCTGATGGGCCGCCCATATCCCCTCGGAGCACAAGGATCAAGGGATGTCGAAGTTACTACAATGGGTCCCACAAGTTCTCAATGATCGAGAGTTCATCAATGAAGGGATGGTTGCCGAACAAGAAGGGATAGAGGGACTCACCTCACAAGCCGAAGACTTTGGTGCGCGAGATTGTCCGTATAATATACCTGGGCATTGGAGGCTATTCCGGAGGCTACTAAGGGAGTCCGGGATTAAGGGGTCCTCGGACTGCCGGCCTATTTCTTATGGGCCATACTCATGGGCCGCACGCTCAGGACTGGACTGATCGAAGGCCTCGTTGCCAGGAAGGAGACCTCAGGAGCCGGGGCGTGTATTTCAAGTTCAAGATAGTAGAGTAGGCATGTTTTTCCCTCTGGTGGGCAACCGACTATGTGTAGCCCTAGGGACCCCTGGCGTCTATATGAGCCAGAGGGTTTTAGATTGTAAGGCGGAGAAACTCATTTAGGGTTGTAGCTATTCGATCTTGAGGTAGATCAACCCTGTAACCTCTATACACATCAATATAATCGAGCAGGACATAGGGGTTTACCTCCATAGGAGGGCCCGAACCTGGGTAAACATCGTCTCCTTCGTCCCCTGTTACCATCGATTCTAGACTCACAGCTCGGTACCCCCTACCCGAGATCCGCTAGTTTTGACACCGACACCTATGGCCGGGCGGTACAACCGGTGTGAAAAGCAGATCCACTGCTAATCCTCTAGTTGTTCCAACCCAGCGGTACAACCGGGAGTGCGAGCAGTTCAACCACTAATCCCCAAGTACTGTACCTAGACCGGTACAACCTCTCTTCAGAGCGGTACAACCGGTCACGCATCCAGTACTTATACTCGGAGGGCCGGGCCGAAGGGTATTAAGTTTTCCCCTTTGTGGCCAACTCCTTCCTGGTGCCCTAGCTGCCGGCCGCCAGCACCACTGTCCCAGAGTGCCTCTGGCGCCCTAGATCCGTCTACTCCTATCAGATCTGCTCCGTGGAGGCCCTTCCTTCCCCCGATGTCCTCCCATGGATGCTGGTAATGCCCAATTCCTCCTTGTTCTTGGATTTCCTTTGAATCCACCATTGTTAGGGCATTGCTTGATTCCCGCATTTTCTAGTCAAAACTATTGAGGGGATGAGATCTGATATTATATTGTCAATTAGATGTGATGCTTAAAGACCTCAAACAGGGGTGTTTTTCTCAGATCCGTATCCACTGGTTTCCCAGCAGCGGTACAACCACTCTAATTATCGGTACAACCGCTTGGGTATCCGGTTCAACCAGACTCCTTGATTCCTGCCCCATGTTTCTTGTTTCTTACATTTGCACCTAATTTACTCCTACTTTTGCGTGCAATCCTCTCATATTTTCTGGGTTTCTCTTCTGTGTTCCTCGTGTACATGTCTATAGGTGGTTCTAGCTATTGTTCTACTCCTCAGAAGAAGTCCAATAAATGTGCTCGCAGGTGCAAGACTGTTGAAGAGTCCAACACTGAGGAAGTTGTGATCCCCACCAATCCCACTCGCCATGAAAAGTCTTTGGATGCCAAGAAGAAAACTACGAAGCCAGTGCACGCCTGGAAGCATGTTGACTAGGAATGGGTTCGGTTTCAAAATCCTTATGAGGTCCCCGTTGCTCCCGGATGGACCACTCCTCAGTTCTGGAATGAGCTACAATTGCGGATTGTGCACGAGCTCTATGACCATCACAAGAACAAGTTTACCAAACAATGGACTATTGACATTGAGTATTGGAGGAACAACATGGATTACTTTGGAGAGGCGTTAGCACCGTGTGAGAGTTTGACTTGATCAAGCTCATGACTATCAACTGTCCCTTTGGTGTGCAGTTCATTCACCAGTTTTATGTCACTGTTCACTTTGGAACTAATGAGGCTCGTACCCTTTCCTTCATGTGTCGTCATGAGGCTCGTACCCTTTCCTTTTGCAATGCACTTGGTTATGATGATACCTGCCTCATTGGGAATGGGGACATCCGTCCTCATGATCGGGTTACTCCTCTGGATAAGGTATATTTAGTCCCCTTGTACATTCCCGGGCGTGTGGTTCCTGGAGCCACTAAGAACTTGGAGTCTGATATTTTGCACCGTGTTTTCCGGGATGTTCTTCTGCCCAAGGTTGGAAAGTAAGATTTCATGGATACTTTGCTTATCTGCTTGTTGCCATGAAGAAGAAAGTTGGCTCTGGGGCCACGTTTGATGCCTCCAAATGGATGTGGGAGTGGATGTACTCCACGGTCTTGTACATGAAAGTTCCCACCTATGCACCTTTCATCATGTGTTTCCTCAACTCTGTGTGGGCAGTTCCTAGGCCTGGAGAGCCTCTCTCTTCCCTAGACAACCTCATTAAGCATGAGATCAAGCAACTCCAAAAGAAGAAGCATCTTGCACCTCTCTTCACAGCTGACAACCCTGAGGTTGTCTTTGCTACTTCTAGTGATATTGATTTTGAGCTTCCTTCCGGCGCCAAGCCATCTTGGGTCTCCAAGCTCGCTGACAAGTTAAAGAAGACCTTCTGCCTCTAGACTCATGTTAAGAAGAAGCTCTATGAAGCCCATGTCAACGAGAAGCTTGCCAGACGTAGACGGATTCAGATTATGCGGGCTCTCCATCTTAAGGCTGACAGTGGTTCTAAGAAGTCCATCACTCCTAAGGGGCAGTGGATCTATGCACATAGCACTTGGACTGATGATGAGACCCCGGGTCAGCCTGCTCCCTCCTCCTCTGCTGCTGCTACTGATGATGATGATGATGGTGGTGGTGGTGGTGATGATGGGGCTGGATCTGATGATGATGATTCTGAGCAGTATG
This sequence comes from Hordeum marinum, assembly GCA_022496015.1. Lineage (NCBI taxonomy): Eukaryota > Viridiplantae > Streptophyta > Magnoliopsida > Poales > Poaceae > Hordeum > Hordeum marinum. The sequence continues at coordinate 306,286,772 of CM039678.1, read as the reverse complement.
ACACCAATGAGGAGATATACTAAGTTATGGGCGTTAGCATTACTCTTTTCCTTTTTGGCGTCTTGATGGCAAAGGGGTAGAAAGTTACATTATGAAGAGATTTGCATGGGTGTTGTGTGATTGTCTGTTGCTTTCTCTGTTGCGTCTTTTAGTTGAACTCTTATTTGCTCTTAGTCGGTTATGAACAACCTATAATGTGTGTTGACTATTTGCGTTTTAGTAGAGTATTACTCGTACCCTTTCCATTAAGCTCTACTTATTATCTCATTCAATTTCTCCTTAATGTTTCATATTCTATATTTACCCATTGGTTCGTCTATAAAATCAAGGGGGAGTTTCAATTGTAGCACCAGTCTCATCTATTGCACTCATTAAGGGGGAGCTCTACTTTTATTTTATAGATCACCAATGCAAATCGTGTTGTTTCCATCATCCACCAAAAAGGGGAGATTGTAAGGGCATTCTTTTACCCTAGTGTTTTCGCGATGATGACAACTCGCTATGATCTAACCGCGTGTCAAGTTATACAGGTATTGTGTGTGGGACACAAGACGGTTAGGTGGTTCCTCCAAACGGAAAAGATCGACAGTGTTCCACACGTGTTTATTCTCTTTGGTCATATGTATCCCGTACTATTAAGAGGGAATACATATTGGAAGGTCTTGGGTGAATCAGTTCTCTCGCACATCCTTTTACACCGAACTCATTCCTCCACATCATAGAGAGAGGCCCCTCTTTTCTTCCATGCTTGCAAGTTGTCTCTGTCCCGACCTGATGCACCGTTCGCTCTAAGGTTCCGATTTGACCACCACTTCAAGGGTGATACCCTGGAGGTGCGGCCATTGAGAAGTCCCCAGCGGGTGTACTTCTGCCCCTGGGCAGTTGTACCTCCCAATGCTGGGTGACCCATGGTGGCAGCTCTGGGTGATTGAACCAGCCCAACACCGGGCTACAACTGGACTTGGTCCTGTTGAGCTCCTGTTGTTGGGCGGATCTGGACCGGTTGTACCTCTATGTTCATATAATCCGGTACTACCAAGGTCCCGAGCGGTTCTACCACTTAGGACTTTGCTTGGTCCAGGGATGTGGTCCGGCTGCTGCGTCTGGGCCACCTTTCTGTTGTGGTCCAGTGGTAGGCCGGTAGTAGTCCTGTTGTACCGCTATTTTCCTATAGTCCGTACTATCGGGGTCCCAAGCGGTTGTACCGCTTAGGACTTTTCCTGGACCAGGGCTCTGGCCGGGCTGCTGCATCCGCGCCACCTTTCTGTTGTGGTCCGATGGTAGAGAGGTAGTAGGCCGGTTATACCAGTCATACCGGTTGTACTGCATGCAACACCGGTTGTACCACTGCCATGCATTTCTGGTTGTAACGGTTGAAAGGGGGGTCCTATATAAGGAGGTGGTTCTTCCACCTCTATGTTATATCTAACCTCTCTCTCTCCACCATTGATGCCCATTGAGCTTTCTTACCTGATCTCTCTGTCTCTCTAGCCACCCAAACTTGTTGTCTTGCTAGGGATTGAAGGAGGAGATCTAGATCTACACTTCCACCAAAGGAAAATTGATTCACCCATAATTTCTTGTGTGGATTTTGTTACTCTTGGGTGTTTGAGCACCCTAGACGGAAGAGGTCACCTTGAAGCCATATTCCATTGTGGTGTAGCTTCATGATTTCATTGGGAGCCTCCATTTAAGTTGTGGAGAGAGCCCCAACCTTGTTTGTAAAGGTCCAATTGCCGCCTTCAAGGGCACCACTAGTGGAATCACAGTATCTCGCATTGTGTGAGGGCATGAGGAGAATATGGTGCCCTAGTGGCTTCTTGGGGAGAATTGTGCCTCCACACTTCTCTAACGAAGACGTACTTCCCTTTACCGCAAAGGAACTCCGGTAACACATCCTCATCTCCATTGGTCCTACGTGTGGTTACTTCTTACCTTTACTTTGTGCAAGTTATTTGTATCGTTTATCTCCTTGCTTGTATTGTTATTATAGTTAGCATCATATAGGTTGCTCACCTACTTGCATATCTAGACAACCTTTATGTTGCTAAGCCTTACTTGTTAAAGACATATTAAAAAGCGTTAGTTGCCTATTCACCCCCCCCCCCCTCTAGTCAACCATATTGATCCTTTCAGTCATGTAGTCGACGTTCACATGACACTACTAAGGGAATCACAACATACATATCACAAAATACCGAAGACATATCAAATTCACATGATTACTTGCAACATTACTTCTCCCATGACCTCAAAAACAATGGTAACTACTCACAAATAATATTCATGCTCAAGATCAGAGGGGTATTAAATAGCATAATGGATCTGAACATATAATCTTTCACCAAACAAACCATATAGTAATCAACTACGTAATGTAATCAATACTACTAGTCACCCACATGTGCCAATCTGAGGTTCCGGTACAAAGATTGAACACAAGAGATGAACTAGGGTTTGAGAGGAGATGGTGATGTTGAAGATGCTGATGAATAATGGCATCCCAAAGATGAGAGGGTTGTTGGTGATGACGATGGCTTCAATTTCCCCCTCCGGGAGGGAAGTTCCCCCAACGGAATCGCTTTGCCGGAGGGCAAAAGTGCTCCTGTCCAAGTTCCACCTCGATATGGCGGCATTCTGTCCCGAAAGTCCTCTCCTTATTTTTTCTAGGTCAAAACACTTTAAATACCAGAAGATGGGCACCAGAGGTTGTCTGTGCTGAGCCCAACCCACCAGGGCGTGCCTGGGGGTCTAGCGCACCCTGATTTCTTGTGCTCACCAGGTGGCCCCCCTCCGGTAGTTATTTGCTCTAGTATTTTTTATATATTGCAAAATAATTCTCTGGAAAGTTTCAGCTCAATTGAAGATGTGCACAATAGGTATCTCTGATATGCTTTTTCAGGTCCAGAATTTGAGCTGGTGGCATTCTCCCTCTTTGTGCAAACCTTGCATATTACAAGGGAAAAGGCATTAGAATTACTCCATAAAGCATTATTAAGCATAAAACATTGTAAATAACAATAGGAAATCATGATGCAAAAAGGACATATCAACTTCCCCAAGCTTAGAACTCGCTTGTCCTCAAGTGAAAGTCGATATCGAAAAACATGCCCACATGGTTTGAGAGAGAGGTGTCAATAAAAGCAAAATACAGACATAGTAGCATCATGCTTATTATCATAGCAGGAACAAATCTTTATCATAAAACTTTTACTCTATAACATTATCATATAATTTCTTATGAACAAGTAACAATTCATCCCAACATAGAAGTAAGCATAAACCTTATTGGAAACCAACAAACTATGTTCTCAGTCAACTTTGCAACTACAATTCATCATATTTTCAGGAAGAGTATTGTGTCAGAGCCTTTTGGCAAGTCCACATACTCAACCATCATTTAATCTTCAATGACTTCTAACACTCACAACATGCCAATGAGCAAAAAGTTTCAACCAGACACATAGAAAGATAGGGGCTTATAGTTTTGCCTCCCAACGTATTCACCTCAAGGGTGATGTCAACAATAATAACTCATTCTCACTCATATCCAATAGGATATATGTGCTAAGGTCTTTCATCACCACATGATACTTGCAAAAAAGAGAAAAATAAAAAGGAATAGGGAAGAATACTTTGACTCTTGCATAAAGTAAATACATAAAAGTAAAAGATAGGCCCTTCGTAGAGGGAAGCAGATATTGTCATGCGCTTTTTAGTTTGTATACCAAATCCCTTAATACAAAAGAACATCATGTTCTATTGCCCCCTGTGATAGCAACCATTATTATGCAGTCCATCACTTTTATTACTTTGCCATCACAAGTTCGTACAACGCTCAATTTTCTCTTACACTAATTGATCAAACACATTTATAAGCAATATTTATTGCCTTAGTGCACCGATGACAATTTACTTGAAGGATTTTATTCAATCCATAGGTAGGTATGGTGGACACTCAAAACATGAGTTTGGGTTTGGGGTTTTTGGATGCACAAGTAGTATCTCTACTTAGTGCGGAATTTTTGGCTAGCAAAGATATTTAGCAAGCACCATGTGACACCCTGTGTTTGTATCACCTTGATATGTTTGGATTTATAAAAAATTGGAGCCAACTAAAACTTTTTCAAAGTGCTTTCGCTTGTTTGCAATGATGTCTGCTTGCTTGATGATTGTGTTATATGGCACTCCTAGATTCTATTCCACTTCATATTCATATTCCTTATCCCAAACCTCTTGCCCAATGATCATGCCATGTGAATAGTGCCCAAAACTATTTTTATCAAATTTTGTTTTAACCAAAAATGATTTATTCAAAATAGGTTTTCAAAACCCCCTGAAATGAGGTTTGCACTGCAAGTCCTCAAATTGGGTGGATTCTTCTTCCCCAAACACTTTATTTCAAACCTACTATATATAAGACTTTTCAAGACCACCAAATATTAATTTTAAAGATTATTCTTATATTTTATTGAAAGGCTTTTTCTTAAGACCAAAAATGGTTTTTCTTAGGGGAAAATTATTTAAATGCTTTGAAAATATTTGAGAAAATTTAGGGAAACTCAGTGGACATATATTTTCCATATATATGAGTTTCAACACAAGGGGATGTTCAAATCATGGGCAAACCCCCTCAAAACCCCTTCTGTTAAAATCAAGCTTTTGAAATATTTCTATAAGAAGTATTCTCTATAAATTCCAGGAAAATTCCTGCAAGTCAACACCATCATAGGAGATGATCTTGCAAAGTTTCATCTCAATCCAAGCTGATTTGGTTCATCAAGCCATCCCAAAACCCTTCTTGTCCATATTCAAATTTGAGCAACTTTGCATTATGAAGTCTCTCCCCTTGGCCTTAAACTTTGTGGGCATTCTCTAATGACCAAATAGTGATGCCACACAAAGTAGTGCATCAAGGGTAAAAGCCTAGCATCACTAGATCTACAGAAACCTGATTTTGTTAGTTTCTAGGGTTTACCAAGTTTCCATTGTCAACTTTTCCCCATTGGGCTCAAACTTGGTGAATCATCTCATCTTTACCAAGCATTTGACCCTGGTAAATATCTCAGCAAGTTGGTAGATTATTCTTTCCCAAAACCTTATCAAACACCTTCTGGTAAAATAGTAAAAGCAATATTTCCACCCCTTCCTCTTTTACCCTTGCCCCCAAACTTTTACCACAACCCCTCTGGGTTACTAGCAACCTCTAGTAACTCTTCTTGGCCAAGACTCCATATGTAAGTGGGGTAAAACCCTCATTTTACCCCCTAGACAGTAGTTTCTCTCCCCTTTCTCTCAGCCTTCCTTCTCTGCTAAGGAATCCCAGGGCATCCAAGGCTACTTTCCTCTATTATATACCCTCCTCTATCCCCTAGGCATAGGCGGCCACGCAGAAGACGTCGTTGGCATGTCGTGGCATGCCAAACGCGCGCTTTGGAGCATGCTATAGTGTTGACAGGCATTGTAGCCGTTGGCCACTGCATGGCCCCGACCACCTCGGGCTCCCCCCTCTCGCCACTTGGCTGGCCTCGGCGTCCAGGACATGCCGACCGGTCGGCCCCCTCCTCTCTCCTCCTACTCCCTTCTCCCGAGCGTGCCGAGCGCCGCCCGGCTTGGCCAACCCTGCACGCGCTCCCTTCCCTCTCTCTCCCTTGCTCCCGCTCGTCGTGGACCAGTCCCAGGAACACTCCCGAGCAGTCCCGCAAGCCCCCTCTCCCTATGGCCTCGGCCAAGTCCTCTCCGGCGCACGGCTCGTCGATGGACCCATGCCCCAGCTATAAAAGAGCCTCCCGGACCCCTCTCTCCCCTCTGGTGCCTCTCTCCTCTCCCCAGCAAACTCCCTGAGCCCCCCACAGAGCCCTCGATGCCTCTGTGCTTGGGAATGACCTGAGGACCGCCGTGGCCATCTCACCGTCGATCTCCGGGTATGGAGCCCCTTCGGCCCTCCTCTCTCTTCGGTTGGTCCTCCCTCGACATTCTAACATGTTTCCCCCTTCTCCCCATCTTCTTTGCATCCTGAAACGGCCCCGACGATCACCTCCCGAAGCCTCCTTCGCCGTTGGTGCTCGTCGCCGGCGACTCCGGCCACCTTCGACTTCCCTTCGACCTCCCCTGGAACGGCGACTCCTCCCCAAGCCCATTCCAGCCATCGCTCGCTGTCGCCGTGCCCCGTGCTTCCGCCGGTGAGCCTCTCCCCTCTCTTCCCCGAGGTGGGAGAAGGATCCAATAGGCGGGACCCACCTGTCGGCCTCTCTCTTCCTCTCTCGCGCTCTCCCCCCCCTCGTGGTTGTTGACGACTGGGCCCCCCACGTCAGGTTTGAACCTGGCCGCATGCGAGGCCTGCTGGCTGGCCAGCTGGACTAGCCCAGCCACTGGCCGCCTCTGGCCTAGGTCCCCCGTGGCCTTTTTCTTTTCTTTTTCTGTGGGATTCAAAATCCCACAGAGCCCAGTAAAAATCATATGACAATATTTTTTGCACCTTAATTCCTAGAATATTCCCTAGAATTTATTAGTGCCATTTGTAAAAATGTTTGAAAACATTTTATGTACTGTTTTAATTTAAAAAACCCTAGTTGGCATTATCTACCTCTGTTTAATAGTTTTTAAAAATGTTTTCCATCACAAAATACTAAACAAACATTTTTGCTATAGTCTCTCGTATTTATCAGAGTAGGGTAGCATTTTTGATAGTGGCTTGTGTGCTCTAATTTGTGTGATGCTTATTTTTATCGTTATTTTATCACGATGATAGATTGCACTATTGACGAGGAAGTTGGACCCGAAGACTTCGAAGACCCCGGAGACTTTGTTGAGCCAGGCAAGCAGCCCTTTGACCATGTCAGGAAACCATTTTCATTGCATGGCATATAGCACTTTAATTTTGTCATATTTGATCATGTGGAGTAGGGACCCCTCCGGTGGGTTGCTTCCAATACTCTTGTCGTTGACAGTTGCATCGTGCATGACCCTACCACCTTATGAGGGTTATGTGGGTTGGTGTAGATAGGATGCTAGTAGATGCTACGCAAGTGGGATGGGACTTATGCATCATGATGGAAAGAAAGAGATGATTTTAAAGACTTTCCGAAAACCCCATCGGGTGCCACTAATGCCCGAGGGAGATGATTGGGTGACCAGTTGAGAAAGAAGTGGTGTGCCGGAACAAGATGAGGATGTGTTTTCAAAAACGGAGGTTTTAAGATTTGTTGACTGTCCCCACCTTACATGCGCAACCATGATACCCCTTATGGGACGGGGCTTTGTTGATTACCTTGGTGGGTACTGGCAAGGATCCCGCATTACTAGTGGCGGGAGTGGCGTGGTCACTCTCGATATGGCGTCGCACCGGTTTGTACGATCATGCGTTGTCTTCACAGGCACCGAGCACACCGTTGGTCCCCTCATGGATGGCACAATTTAGAGCGAGGCTCGTGTGATGTACATCGTGAGGGCTGGGTACCAATCGAGTGGACTCTTTGTTTAGTATCACTAGGGGAAAGGCATTGTTTGGGGCATATCTCGGGTATGTTATATACCACGAGTCATGGATGACACGGAAGTTCCCTGAGTCTTGTGGGTAAAGTGTGCAACCTCTACAGAGTGTAAAACTATTTGAATAGTCGTGTCCACGGTCAAGGACAGTTGGGTTGTGCTGCTTATGCCACGTCCGGATGTTTTCATGAAATTTGGTGTTAGTATGGACGTGATGGTGACAAAGAGGTCACATGAGCTAAGTCCGATGACTTAGCATGGGAATTGAACTAAGTACGATGACTTAGTGTGATGAATGAACATGATGTGTTCAACCCCTACTTATGATGATGTATGTAACTTGTTCATATGGATATCTGCTAATTGTTGATGCATGCCTACTAGTTACTTGATCATGTCATTTGCACTCAAAATTAGCTTTCCGCAAAATTACCTACTTACTGCTATATCATGCATCATTGTTACCTTGTTCCGCAATTTGGGTTGCTTGCGAGTACATTCAAAGTACTCATTAGCTTGCCACTGGTTATTTAATTGGCCAGGCATGGAAGAACAAGAGTACGTTGAAGAGTTCGTTGATGACGAACATGCGAACTAGGACGCTTCCCAGTCAGAATGCCTGTAGGTTAAGGCAGATGGCATGGGTTCACGCTTTCGATCAAGATTTCCGCTGCTTGTTATGTTTAAGTGTTTGGCCCGTGTGACCCTATCAATGTAACACTAGACCTTCATGGTCTTTATTTGTGTAAGATGCTAAATGTTGATGTAAGACTCTTGTTATTCAGCTTATGTGTGTTCAGTGAGCATTGATATCTAGGATCACTATACACGTGCATTAGATGATCACGACTTATGAGTCGGGGTCCCCACACACCACATGTTGAAGGATCTATGACAATATAACTTCTATGTGAATATTAACCAACATAAATGATTACGTTGTCTTCCTTGTCCAACGTCAACAATTTTGGCATATAATATTTAATGGGGGCTCACAATTATAAAAGATGTCCAAGATAGTGTATTTGCATGTGAATCTTCTCTTCCCTAATTAATTCTTTCATGAGTTGCATCATTTCCCAATGCTATGTTTATCAATCTCCAATAAGTTTTACCACTTATACTTTTCCTTATGTGATGTCATCACTCACCATAAGATTAGTATATGATCCTTTTCATTTATTTTCTTTTTCTTATGATTGCAACAAGAAAGCAACGAAGAAAGAGCTCAAACTAAACTTTATTATGTAACTCTCACTTGATTACCTAGATAGATAGATCACGAAACTAGCACTCGAAAATAGATACTAACATTTTTATTCAACTAAATAACGAAAAAGCTAAGGATCGAAATAAAAAATAAAAGTAAAGAAGTGATGGTGATACAATACCGGGGCATCTCCCCCAAGCTTGGCTCAAGCCAAGGGGAGTGCCCATACCCATGTACTCAAGTCTCCTTTGGTGGCAAAGATGATGAAGATGGTGGTGATGAAGGGTCACACTTCATCCTCAATAGGTACTCTAATTTACAGATGACGCTCCGAAGGGTGATGCTGTGCTCCTCTAGCAAAATATTTGCACAAGGGAGAAATTTTTTCTTAACATGAAGCACTTAGAAGGTCCTAAAAGCTTCAATTTCAGTAGGGGTGAGGTGATAATAATATGGTAGGAGGATATCTTCTTCCTCCTCCTCTTCTGTTGGCATGGATTGCCCTTCTTCTTGATCTTGATCCCTCATAGCTTCCTTGCCCTCATTGTTAACTACTTTTGGCTCCTCTCTCTTCTGCTCCATCTTAATCAACCAAGCATCTACTTCTATGTTATTGGAGGAGGAAGAAGACATGATTCCTGGCTTGATAGATCTGCTAGGAAAACATCACGAAACAAGAACAGAGAATAGTTCCGTGATGCAGTGGTCAAAACAATCTGGATATATATAGAGAATTTTTATTCTTGGGAAACAAGCATATGGAAGGAAAACAGAGTTAGGAAGGTTCCCGAGCAGGGCACAACCCACCAAGGCATGCTAGGGGGGCAGGCGCGCCCTGGTGTATCGTGCTCACCTGGGTTGCTTTCCTGTTTATTTCTTATTTTCCTAATTTTTCTAATATTCCAAAACTGACAGAAAATATTTTTGCAGATTTTTTGGAGTCCGTTTACTTACCGTATAACGTACCTCTTCCTTTTCACGATTCTGGAGTGTTCTGGAAGGTTTCTCTTATATGTTCCCCCGGTGTCATGGTTTGGATAACATTGCTTTCAACATTCATAGACGTACCTGAGATATAATGTTTACTTATTTGTCCGTTGACCACCTTCGGGTTAGTACCTTTGGCATTAATAATCTTGATAGCTCCAGAGCGATAAACCTCTTTGATAATGTATGGTCCTTCCCATTCGGAAAGAAGTTTTCCTACAAAAAAACTAAACGAGAGTTCTACAAAAGAACATATTCTCCAACTTTGAATTCCCTCTTTTGGATTCTTTTGTCATGCCATCTTTTAACATTTTCTTTGAATAGTTTGGCATTTTCATAAGCTTGGGTCCTCCATTCATCTAGTGAGCAAATATCAAATAACCTCTATTCACAGGCAAGTTTGAAGTCATAGTTGAGTTATTTAATTGCCAAAAATGATTTATGTTCTAACTCTAGAGGAAAGTGACAAGCTTTACCATATACCATTTTGTATGGAGACATGCCCATAGGATTTTTATAAGCTGTTCTATAGGCCCAAAGTGCATCGTCTAGTTTCTTAGACCAATTCTTTCGGGAACACTTGACAGGTTTTTGTAATATTATTTTTAATTCTCTATTGCTAAGTTCAACTTGACCACTAGATTGGGGATGATAGGGTGATGCAATTCTATGGTTAACATCATATTTAGAAAGCATTTTACGAAAAGCACCATGTATAAGGTGTGACCACCATCAATGATTAAATATCTGGGAACTCCAAACCTTGGGAACATAACGTGTTCAAGCATTTTAATGGAGGTGTTATGATCAACACTACTAGTTGGAAAAGCTTCTACCCACTTAGTAACATAATCAACAACAACCAAACTATGAGTATACCCATTAGAGGAAGAAGCGGTCCCATATAATCAAATCCCCAAACATCAAATGGTAGGCATTTCCTGACGCTTACCGATATTACCAATTCTTTGACATTCATTACAAGATAAGAAAAAATTGTGGGCATCCTTGAAGAGAGTAGGCCGAAAAAACCAGATTGCAATATCTTCTGAGCAGTTCTATCTCCCGCATGATGTACTCCATAAGCTTCAGAATAACATTTCCATAGGATTTGTTCCTGTTCATGCTCAGGTACACAACGTCTAATAATACCATCTACTCCTTCTTTATAAAGATGTGGGTCATTCCAAAAGTAATGTCTTAAATCATAGAAGATTTTTTTCTTTTTTGGTATGTGAAACTAGGTGGTATATATTTAGCAACAATGTAGTTAGCATAATCAGCATACCAAGGAGTATTTTGTGAAACATTTATCGAAGCTAACTGTTCATCGGGGAAACTATCATCAATAGGTAGTGGCTCATCAAGAATATTTTCTAACCTAGACAAGTTATCAGCTATGGGATTCTCAGCTCCTTTCCTATCAGTGATATGTAAATTAAATTCTTGAAGTAAGAGAACCCACCTAATTAGTCTAGGTTTATAGCAGCATGATCACTGTGAACAATAACTTTGGAATCAATGATGCCAAATCTTAATTTATCACAAGCAAACACAACTGCTAAAAATTCTTTTTTAGTAGAATAATTTCTTTTGGCACTATTTAGAGTTTTGCTAGCATAATGGATAACATTTAATTTCTTATCAACTCTTTGTCCTAGAATAACACCAACAACATAATCACTACCTTCACACATAATTTCAAAAGGCAAGTTCCAATGAGGTGGTTGAGCAATAGGTGCAGAAGTTAAAGCTTTCTTAAGAGTTTCAAAGGCTTCTTCACAATCATCATAAAAAACAAATGTGATATCATTTTGTAAAAGATTAGTAAGATGCCTAGAAATTTTGGAGACGTCCTTAATGAACCTCCTATAGAAACCAGGATGACCAAGGAAACTTCGAATACCTTTAATATCTTTGGGACATGGCATTTTCTCAATCGCATCAACTTTAGCTTGATCTACCACAATACCTCGTTTAGGGATTCTATGCCCCAAGACAGTGTCTTCATTAACCATAAAGTGGCACTTCTCCCAATTCAAGACGAGATTAGTTTGTTCACATCTGTGCAAAACTCGATCAAGGTTGCTTAAGCAATCATCCAAAGAAGTTCCCTAAATAGAAAAATCATCCATGAAAACCTCCACAACCTTTTCACAAAAATCAAAGAATATAGCAGTCATACATCTTTGAAAGGTAGCAAGTGCACTGCATAAACCAAAAGGCATACTTCTATAAGCATAGGTTTCAAAAGGACCAGTAAAGGTGGTTTTCTCTTGATTAGATTGTGACACACGTATTTGAGAAAAGAGATTTTTATTTCTGTGGCCTTGGTTCCTTAGCTCTACTCATTCATCCCCATGCTCTTAACTTTTGCTCACTTTCCCCACTCCCTTGTCCGAAACCCTCAGAATAGGTTACAACGGACGTTGTTGTCAGGTCAATGCCTCTGACCGTTAACTCTGACGAGTGGTACCGGTTTTGGTGGACTGTTGGGTCGAAGCACGCCACTCCCTCCATCCCATTTTGCAAGCGTATTTCAGAGACACCTGCCACGTCGGCTGACGACATGGCCCCACACGGACTCGTCCGGAAACCCGATGGTCTGATGGGCGTCTTGACCGTCGGCACGGTGTGAAAACCGCATGGTGCCGCTTCGAAACGCCGCCCAAGGCAATTCCCTGGCAATTTAAGCCGGCCGCCATCCCCAGCCCTTGTACATCCTACTCCTTCCTTCACCCCACCACCGCCCGAGCCCATACGCCTCCTCTCGCACTTCCTTCGCTGTCAGGTTGGTCCAGCATGTCATCACCACGTACGCGCAGCTCACTCCAGAGCGGCGCTTGCAAATCGAGGCGGAAATGAAGGCTCGTCGTGCCGCCCGCATTGTTGTGGATCTCCCTCCAGATTCGCCATAGATGGAGGAGGAGGAGGAGGAGCAGGAGGAGGAGCATAAGCTAGCGCCCACGGAGGAGGACGGCTCGGAGGAGGAGGTGGAGGTCGCCATCGACCAGCCGGAGGAGATGGCGGAGGAGCAGGCCATCCTGGATTCCATCCGGGATGAGGCCGAGGTGGAGGCCAACCGTCGGCTCATCCGGTAGAGGAAGACGGAGGCCGACGCCATGTTCGATGAGCTGGAGGCAGAGATAGAGGCAGAGGATGCGGCAACGGAGCAGCCGTAGGCGCCATAGCGGGCGGAGCCGCAACAGACGGCCATTTATCCACCGGAGGGCACGGAGATCATCGACATCTCCGATGAAGAGTAGATAGGTTTTATTATGTAGGAGTATGTAGGTTTTACATCGTGCATGCTTTTGTATGATTTTTTCCTTTCTGAATATGAGATATCCGGTTGTGTAATGATGTTCTCAATCTAATATGAACCATGGTGATGTTGAAAAAGAAGGAAAAGAAAAAATAAACAAATGGTGCAATACCTCAATAATGGGGTCAAATGTGAACTGGCTTGTTTTCACACCCACTGAGGCGTCTGGAGTGTACACACGTGGGAGGAGGAAGAAGAAAAAAAAGAAGCTAATCACACAAAGAGACAATATTTGAATAGTTTGTCGCCATTTTGCATGATAAAAATAACTTTGGCCCTTATAAATTTGGTCATTTTGCATTTGTATTGAACAAAAATAACTAAATTTTCTAGGCAATGTCAATTCTTGTGTAATTTCAAACGACGCAAAAAAAACAGAGCCAACACGTTCGCTAAAAACAGAGCAGACAATGCAAAAAAGAGATGCAATTCGATGGCCCAACCAGAGCTTGCTTGCCTTTTGGGCCTAATAACTACTTTTTCGTGGAGTCAATGGTGGCTGAGGACCCGAGCACAACCACTAGGATCGCCTCTCGCGGATCGCCCCACGTTCAAACAATGCGGAGCCGTCCATATGATCAGACGGCTGACGTTCGGAGCTAGGGTTAGGAGGGGTTTTGAGTTGGTCAACGGGGTTTCCATGGCTTTGACTCAGAATAACTAATTTAAAAAAATCAAAAAAATATGAAACCTTCACTGTTCGTCATTTTATAAGATACACTAACTACAAAAAATACTAAACTTGGTATACGAACATTTCAAAAAAACCTAGTTGGCACGATCGAGGTCAAATGAGCACCATTAATTAAAAATTCAAAAACATATAAAACCTGCGCATAATGTTGTCTTATGTGACATGTTACCGACCAAAAATCATAAACTTGGTCTATGGTCATTTTCATGAAAAAACCTTCACACATATAAGCTATCACGTACAACACTTCATAGAGTTCAAGGGGAGGAGGTAGGGTTACTGATACGTCTCCAATGTATCTACTTTTCCAAACTCTTTTGCTCTTGTTTTGGACTCTAATTTGCATGATTTGAATGGAACTAACCCGGACTGACGTTGTTTTGAGCAGAATTGCCTTGGTGTTATTTTTGTGCAAAAATAAAAGTTCTCGGGTCGTCCTGAAAATTTACGGAGAATATTTTTGGAATTAATAAAAAATATGAGCACAAGAATTAACCATAGGGGAGCCACCAGCAGGCCACAAGCCTGCTAGCCGCGGCCACCCCCCTGGCCGTGCCGGGCAGGCTTGTGGGCCCCTCGTGGCTCCTTCGACCTCCTCTCCAGCTCCATAAAACCCTATTTGTCGAGGAAAAAATATGAGAGAAGAGTTCATCGCGTTTCACGATACGGAGCCACCACCATCGCCAATTCTTCCTCGCGAGACCAGATCTGGAGTCTGTTTTGGGCTACGGAGAGGGGAGGTCAACGCCTTCGTCATCACCAACCATCCTTCATCGCCAATTCCATGATGCTCCCCACCGTTTGTGAGCAATCTCATCGTAGGATTGCTGGACGGTGATGGGTTGGATGAGATTTATCATGTAATCGAGTTAGTTTGGTTAGGGTTTGATCCCTAGTATCCACTATGTTCTAAGATTGATGTTGTTATGACTTTGCTATGTTTAATGCTTGTCACTAGGGCTTGAGTGCCATGATTTCAGATCTGAACCTATTATGTTTTCATGAATATATGTGTGTTCTTGATCCTATCTTGCAAGTTGTAGACACCTATTATGAGTTATGATCCGCATCCCCTAGGGTGACAATAACTGGGATTCTTTCTGGTGATTACCGTAGTTTGAGGAGTTCATGTATTCAGTAAGTGCTAATGTTTTGGTCCTGTTCTCTATTAAAAGGAGGCCTTAATATCCCTTAGTTTCCAATAGGACCCCGTTACCACGGGAGGGTAGGACAAAAGATATCATGCAAGTTCTTTTCCATAAGCACGTATGATTACATATGGAATACATGCCTACATTACACTGATGAATTGGAGCTAGTTCTGTGTCACCCTATGTTATAACTGTTGCATGATGAATGCCATCCGACATAATTATCCATCACTGATCCATTACCTATGAGCTTTCCATATATTGATCTTCGCTCGGTTACTTTTATGTTGCTACGGTTACAAACACTACGAACTGCTACTATCACTTTGGCACTGTTACCGTTACTTCCATATTTCTTTGCTACTGAATACTTTGCTGCAGATATTAAGTCTTTCAGGTGTGGTTGAATTGACAACTCAGCTTCTAATACTCAAGAATATTCTTTGGCTCCCCTCGTGTCGAATCAATAAATTTGGGTTGAATACTCTACCCTCGAAAACTGTTGCGATCCCCTATACTTGTGGGTTATCAAGACCTTCTTCTGGTGCCGTTGTCGGGGAGCATAGCTCTATTGTCTGAGTCACTTGGGATATATATCTGTTGATCACTATGAAGAATCTGAAAGATCCAAAAACCAAGGTCTATCCCTCTACTATGAGGGGAGGGGAGGAACTGCCATCTAGCTCTGCACATGATTCACCTTCCGTTATGAGTAAGTTTGCGACACCACCACCTGCTAGTAATTCTATATGTCGCAAGTAATTGATGATGCTACTTCTGCTATGCATGATGCTTATGATAATACTTTGTTTGATGATACTATGCCACTGGGTGAATTTCTTGATGAACAAATTGCTAGAGCTAATGCTGAAACTGATAATATTTCCGAATCTCGTGAAATTATTGAAACTGAACACTATGATTCACCTCCTAGACTAAATCTCCCAGATATGAATTGCCTGATATACCTGAGGGTTATATTATGGAAGGAGAGGTAGCTAGGGACTTTCTTGCTTGTCAGGATAGAGATTATGTGGAAGGAAAAATCTTTGAATGCTAGAATGCAATATGATCCTAAGTTTGCTACTTCACCTAGCTTTGTTACTGATAAGGATTATGAATTCTCTGTCGATCCTGAGTTAATTACTTTGGTTGAATCTGATCCTTTCCATGTTTATTAATTTGAAACTGTTGTGGCACACCTTACCAAACTGAATGATATAGCCACCCTATTTACTCATGAGGAAAGAATTCGCTATTACTATATTCTTAAGTTATTTCCTTTCTCATTAAAGGGTGATGCTAAGAAATGGTTTAATTCTCTTGCTCCTGGTTGTGTGCATAGTCCCCAATACATGGTTTATTACTTCTCTGAAAAATATTTTCCTGCCCATAAGAAACACGCTGCCTTGCAGGAGATATTTAACTTTGTGCAAATTGAAGAAGAGAGTCTCCCACAAGCTTGGGGTAGGCTTCTCCAATTACTTAATGCTTTGCCTGATCATCTTCTCAAGAAAAATGAAATACTTGATATCTTTTATAATGTACTAACCGATGCTTCTAGGGACTACTTAGATAGTTGTACTGGTTGTGTTTTCAGGGAACGAACTGTTGAACAAGCTGAATTACTATTGAATAATATATTGAGCAATGATAATGATTGGACTATTCCCGAACCACATTTCTCGCGTTCAACCTTTTGTAGGTTGCATCATGGCATGAACTTCTTAAGTCTTTCTTGTGGTACATGTTTCCTTTCTCAAAGCGTCTCAATGATGATGTCATATTGCTAGTTGTGATGTCTTTGATGTTCGTGTAGTGGGATTTCATTTATGTACAATAAGAAAATATTAGGATATGTGCTATGCTTTCAAGCAAAGACTTTATTGGTATATTTATGAATTCCTTTTGGATATCTTGTTCATTTCTTATTGTAACTATTTTGTGTGTACATCATTCTTGTGGATATATCATCATGATTGTCCTCTACCTAGAATCTTATACACATGAGAGAAGTTACATGTCTAGTTGATATCCTCTTTTCTTTCACATCCACCGTTGCTCCTTGGTGGTTTCGTGAAAGGATTTCTCTTGAGTGAGGATCTTATATCCTTGCATCTTGATGCACTCTTTGGTGGTGAAGATTATTTCCCTCATGCTTGTCTTCACGAGGGTTTTGCGATCTCGATTGGTATCCCTCCTCTTGACAAGGCTATTATTTCCTATCATCACCAGGGTTTGTCACAAGCTTTGGATTTTAATTTTCCTATTAGTAAGCTTTTGAACCCTTTTGCTAGTGGTTTGTGTGTGGGAACGATATGGCTTGCACTATGTGTCTCATTTCATCAAGACTATGTTGATGCTTAATGCTCATCCTTATACTAGTCTTCTCACATATTTTTTCATGACTCACACACATCTCTTTGGTTGAGCATATTCGTAAGATTGCCTCTTTTCACATGTTGCTCAACCATATGTCTAGTGCAAGTACTATGCTCATTGTCTTATCTACTTGCTTGCACTTGTTGTGTGTTTATATTGATTTTGGGGGAGTCATGATCCTATTTTTTGCACTTGTATTCAAATACAAAAATTCTAATTTGTGCACAAATCATGGGGAGCTCCTCTAGTTTGTTTATAAACACTCTTTTGCCCATATCATAATATCCTTTATTCATGTGGCTGGTAGGAGCATGTGATTGATTGTTCCAATTGGTATATTTTGATTGCTTGCTTCACTCCGATGTATGTCTTTGTTCTATACGATCCTTTTTGCAATCTTTGGGTTCTCAATATAGTTTGTATTCCTCCAACTACTTATCATTGGATATGTGTATTTCTTTGCACACGTGTTTTGATAAATACAAAAAAATTGGAGGAACACCTATTATATTGGCTTTCTAAACTTTTCGTCCATTTTGGCAATCGATTCCAATGGGGGAGAAGTTTAGAGAGTTTAGTTCGGAAATCTTAGAGAGTTTTTCTTTTGTTGCTTAAGCATTTGCATCTCACATCCATGCATTGCTTTGCATTTATGTGTCCTTGGTTGTGCTTATTTACTTATATAAACTCTCTTGAAAGTGGTTGTCATCAATTACCAAAATGGGGGAGATTGTAAGAGCACATTTATCGATGTGTGGTTTTGGTAATTGATGACAATCCCAATGGACTAATGGTTGCCTTGAGTTATATTCGGAGGATTTGTCTGTAGGTACTTCTTGAAGTCCATCTATTGGTTTCAAGGAGTTTATATGGTGACCAAGGTGATATTCAAGGTTTATCCAAAGATTGGTCATGTGGGAGTTGAGATTATTGCAAGCATGTCTTGAAGAACAAGATTGTGAAAGCATTCATGTTTACCTTCAAGACATCATCTTTATGAAGAGAGAAGATAAGATACAAGGTTGATCAAGACTAAGTCAAAAAGTGAATCAAGTTGATCAACACACAAAGCACACAAGATGTATCGAGAGGGATCAAGTGATCCCATGGTGTGGTAATCATTGTATATTATGCTTTGTGTACTAACCCATGGTCTACGTGAGAGTTCTTTGTGGGGTTAGGTATATTTCCATGGGCTGGCATCAAGAGGCAGATCCCATACATCCAATGGAAGATGACATCAAGTAGAGATCGTCATCAAGGTTGTAATGTGCAAGCTCAAGTCAAGCATCATGGAGAGATCATGCTTGAGGCTTGTCATTCACTGTTGTGACAATGGACTTGTGAAGATTTGCCGAAGAGTGGCTCACCCATAGTGGAGCATGGGGGAGCAATCAACTAGTCTTGATCAAGTCGGCGCAATCAAGAAAGGTGGTCCATCTTGAGGAAGTCAACATCATCATCATCTAGCTCAAGTGGACTATGCGCAAGGCAAAGGTTTGACCTTGATAGGGTTTTCTATTTTACCGGTCTCATGGTAGTAGTTGGGAGACCGGGTTATAGGATCGATTGTCATACTATCAAAGGGGGCTCTCAAGTGAGTAGCTTATTCGTATCGTTCGTTGAGAGCTCAAACCATTGCATTCTTGGCAGCATCATATTTCTTGGTTCTTGGTTGGCTTTTCTCTATGTGGTTTCTTGAGCTTGTGGTTATTTTCGTGACAAGCTCTAGTACATCAAAAACGGATTTCATATGCTTCTTATATTGCGTTTTCGGTGTTGGAGGTTTTACCGGTCTTATGCGAGGAAGGGTTCTCACCATTTTCTTATGGTTCTTTTCTCATTTGCTTCTTATTGATATTTCTATTAGTATTGTGTTAGACCATGTCGTTATCTTTCCAACAAACTTGGTTTCGTTGAATTCAGAGTCCGTTTCCAGAAGTTGTGGCAGTTTTGGTGTTTTTAAAAGGCTGCAACGGTACTACCGCGGCTACTACCGCTTGGAGCAGATGTAATTTTTTACTACCGCTCCAAAGCGGTACTACCGTGGCTACTTCCGCTCCGGACTAAAATCTTGTGCTAAGACCAGCGGTGGTAGGCACCAATGTATTTTTTAGTACCGCTTGCAAGCAGAAGTACTGCTACCCTTAGGGGTCGTACCGCTATCCTTAGCGGTAGTACCGTGAGGACGAGCAATAGTGCCGCTCCGGCGGTTCTACTAGCCTTTTGTCTCCTCGCTGTTGTTTTTCAAGAGGGCTTCCACCACCCTACCGGTAGTAGTGCTCCCATGAGGGATAGTACAGCTCTGTGCGGGCTATGAGCATAACAGTTGGATTTTTTTGCCACCTATAAAAGGGGGTCTTCTTCCCCATTGAACCTTATCCTTTGAGCTCGTGTTCTTCCCCATTGTTGACCTTCTTCGAGCTTGCTAACTCTCAATCCCTCTAGTTATTCTTGCTAGTTCTTGAGGGAAAAGAGAGAGGAGATCTAGATCCACATTTCCACTAATCACTTTCTCCTCTAAGTGAGGGAACCCCTTGGATCTAGATCTTGGAGTTCTTCGTGTTCTTATTCGTTCGTCCTCTCATTTTCCTCCTTAGCATTAGATGCTTTGCTGGGATTTGGGAGAGAAGGACTTGGGCACTCCGTGTGCCCTTTCCATTGCATTTGGTGCATAGGTTTGAGTTCTCCATGGCTGTTGTGTTCGCAATCACCGTTGGATTAGAACCTTGCCATTTGGTACGCCTCACTATAGTGAGCAGGAAAAATGATTCTCTTCATCCCCCGCTCTCGGTGTCGATATTATCATCAACTTAACCGACAGGTTATAACTCTATCATGCCTTGTTGATGTCATTGGATAAAGGATTGCCCATCTAGAACTCTCGACACCTTGAAGGACAAGAAGGAATTGGCATGATTACGAAGACGACACAAAACCCATCAATGACAGCCATGAGGAACCACCTTCGTTATCAACTCACTAGACGCGAAGCTGTCAAGGACTTTTTAGGCACAACCTGGATCATTTCGACAAACAACAACCAGATATATAGCGACACCTAAAGAAAACCCAGATGACCGAGTGGACTCCTCTCCAAGACACGAAACAAGCACGACTACTGAGTCCAAGGGCCCCTAGGGTAGGATAGGTCATGTGTCCCCTATGCGAAGTCGAGTTCATATGATGGTTCAAATGGAACCATGATGTGTGTTGCTTGTTTTGCTTGTTTGTAATTTGGCGTAAGTCACACTTTTTCCCTATGCAACAAGTGCGCAACTATATCACCTACCTTACCTTGATGTTTGTGTTTAGCCTTTTCGACACTTGCTTGATTGCACTCGCACTATACCACCCCCTTAGGCACTCTCCTTTGTGCTACTTTCCCTGTTCCCCCTCTCGCCAACTGAAGACCGGCAAGACAAGATGCACCAAGGATCCGCCTCGTTGGACAGCTAGCGTTGAAGACTTTGACTACAACACACTCAACCAGATGCAACCCCATAGAGCTATAATTTTCCCTCAAGATTGGAAACCCCTCCCTAGCCCAACCTAGACCTCACAAGCTCCCACAGCTCAAACCTATGATCACATGTTTAATACACGAATTTACCAGACAACCTGATGAGCATCAATAGCCCCTACTTAGCACTGGGTTCGTTATGGGACTAGTGATCATACTGAACAAACACCTTTCATCCTTAAGCTATCA
Source organism: Hordeum marinum (assembly GCA_022496015.1). Taxonomy (NCBI): domain Eukaryota; kingdom Viridiplantae; phylum Streptophyta; class Magnoliopsida; order Poales; family Poaceae; genus Hordeum; species Hordeum marinum. Next base: position 306,265,820 of record CM039678.1, on the reverse strand, counting down.
CTTCACCTAATGATGCCATGGGATAGATAATCTTGAGGATAAATGATTACTAGACTAATCATTTGACGACGCTAGAGTAGATATCTTGAGGAAGTGGTTGAGACACCGTTTGGTGGATTACGAGACTCTATGTTGGTAGACAAGCTTGGTGGATCAAGATTGATAGAGTGGCATAACTTACTTTTCCCTTGACCAAATTGGATTAGTAGGACAAATATGATCATAAGCTAAAATTCCTGGTGGATTAATGACTTGACTTTGGCAAGTAATGATTGATAGTGGATTGATGGTGATATGATAGTGACTAGAGTAACTAGTAGGGAATTCTTACTAGATGTAAACCTTGGATTTAAATAGGTGATTCTAATAGGTGCTCTAGATCAATTAAACCACATGGTTCGGAGTAATTTGGATTTAGTCCAATGAGCTTGATCATGATACCATGTTTCTCGATGGATGATAAGTACATGTAATCGGATGATGTTAGGAATAATTTAGGGATCTATATAAGCTCGACCTTAGAGTTTAGTTAGACATGAGATTGGAAGTTCATGATAATAGTCCTTGCAATGCTATGTGGATTATATGAACTTGAGGAGATTATGTTGGACTGATCGATGCTGGATTTGTAGCAGCAATGGATCATGTAATAGTGGATGATATTCGTGGATCGATTAAGTTAGATTTGTAAGAAGGAAACAAGATCTTCGATGGGTAGTGTCATGATCAAGCTTAGTGGCTAGTAAATTATCCCAAGGATTTTTATATAGGGATATATGTGATTTAGCTAAAGTATACATATGAGATTTTTGGTATAGTCCTTCTCTCAAAACCTTGGAGATATGAGTATCATGGATAATATTGGAGTTGACTTATACGAGATGATACCTTCAATGATATAGGGTGATTTTGTTTGGAGTAATAGGCAATATCATCTAAGAACTGTGCTCGAGGATAAGATGGTAGACGTTCACTCACATCCCAATCTCCTTGTAACCCCGAAGCTTTACGGAACCATGACACGGTCGGAGTATGACCATAGGTTCTGGCTCTAAGTCATTAGACTATGCTCAATACTCCACCTCGACAACCACCAATCCTACTCGTAAGGAAGGTGGATATGAAGAACTAGATTAAGTTGGACCACAAACCCATAGACAAGTGACCACTCGGAACAAACGACTGCCTCTCTCACACATCCCATGAGCAATGTGTTTATGTGGTATTTGGAGAAATATGTTGTTATCCTCACGGATGACATACTTATTTACCCAATGAGAGGGAGGAACACCTTAGTCCTATTCGGACAAGCCCTAGGAACACCTATTACCATGCCTCTCGAGTATAAGGTCTCACCTTGAAGGAGTTGGACTCCGCAAAGCACCCTCCCTATAGAAGAATACTTTCTTGCCCAAGCAAGATGAAGAACCACTACAATTGCAAAGCCACGACAACAATGAAGAAGAAGAATCAAAAGAAGTCTGCCACCATTACTCTCCCGGCTACATCAACTAGACTATATCAAGAAGCACCGACATTCGATCCCGATGAAGCCCTTGGACATCAAGAGGGTTAAAGATCCCCTTGCTTTAAGTAAGTCACCTATTAGTTCTTAACTAGGATGGGACTAAGAAGTTGAAGACACCCCTCACTCCACCACCTTGAAGGTGCACGATGAACATGATGTCCCTACTCCCTTCAGATGCCTCGAATCGAGTGGACGACTGTCATGACTTTGTTACCAGCCCCTTTAATCTAGGACGTAAACGCTGACTCTATCATGGTAAACCACCAGTCAAAGGTAATTCACCCGCTTTCCAAGCGTCGGACCGTGGGGACTAAATGACTGTTCTATACTTCTGGATAGTCAGCTTACTTAGAACCCCTCAAAACCTTCCCAAATGGTATGACCCGTTTTGACACCAAGTCTTTACGCTTATTCTTAAGGACGAGGTTCGGCCCAAACCTTTGCCATAATGGCTACAAAGAGACCAGAAGACCGAACACTCAAAGAACCGCCAGAAAAGTGCATCCGTGACGACGAAGACAAATGGTCGATGATGAATGAAAAACATATTTGGGCAACTCACTCAAGGAGAAAATCTTGACAAGAAGCCTACACCGACAAACTTCGACCTCATTATTGAGGACCACAAGCACCGGAAGATCAACTGTTCCAACAAAGTCGATGATTCCCTGTCACCAGGAAACTACGCCAAGATCTTGACCTGTGTAGACTAAATAGATACATCTAGACGTCACTAACCTGCATGTAGACACATTATCTTGGCCACGTACTCCGACTTTGGAATACACATGAAAGCCAGGCCCTTGCGAGAACCTTGTACACCAAACCCTTAACCATTAGGCAAGCCTAGCATATTGCAAGAACCCCGTTCACCCTTAGACGAAGTCAACGATGCACTCGAAGACATATCATCAGGCACTTCAAGATCCAAAAGGACAACCACGCCGAAGCATAAGCAACATGGAACGTGAAGACTACCTCACCTGTGAATTTCCACACCTTTTTCTATGGCTAGCCTAGGAATCTCGGGGACGAGATTCTTGTAAGGGGGGTAGGTGGGTGTGTTTTTCCTCATGACTAATTTAACATGACTCAAAAATTAGGGTCAATTAAAAAAAATTGAGTCCTTATGAATATTTTACTCGTGTGCTACTTGCTTGCTTGTTTGATTGCTTGCTGGTGCTCTATATTCATAAAACTCCCTCCTACTATCAAAACTCTTTTCCTTGATCTAAACTCTTGTCCAATGATCATACCATGTTTATAGGACCTAAACCTATTTTGTCAAAATTTATTGTGACCCAAAAGGATTTATTCAAATTAGGTTTTCAAAAAACCCCGAATTGAGGTTTGTACTACATGTCCTCAAATTGTGTGGAATATTTTTCCCCAAAGGATTTATTTGGAACCTACTATATATATAACTTCCCAAAACCACAAAATATTATCTTTAAAGATTATTTTCTTATTTTATTTAAAGGATTTTTATTATGGCCAGAAGTGGTCTTTTATTAGGAAAAATTATTTTTATGCTTTCAAAATATTTGATAAAATTTAGGAAAAATCACTGCACATATATTGTCCATATATGAGAGTTTAAGCACACTGTCATGTTCAAAATATTGGACAAAACCCTTTGAAACCATTTCTACCTATTTCAAGCATTTTAAATGTTTCCATAATAAATATTCTCAAAAAACTCCAGTAAAATTCTAGCATGTCACATATGAAATATGTGATGACTTGCAAAGTTTCATATCAATCCCAATTGATTTGATACACCAAAATACTCCAAAACCCTCTCTGTCCAGATCCAAATTTGAGCAACTCTACATTGCCAACCGTCTCCAATTATGCTCAAACTTTGTGGACATGTTCTAATCTTGTAATAATGTATCCACACATAGTGGTGAATCAAGGAGAACAGATCCACTTGTCCAAATCCCTCCAAACCCCTCTTTGCTGATTCTAGAGTTGGGAATTGTTGCATTGTCAAGTTTCTCTATTTGATCCCAAACTTTTTGGGCATGCTCTAATACCCAAAGAATGCCACCACACAAAGTGATGCATTAAGGGGAATAGAATTTCATGGGTAGATCAATAGAAATCAGTTTCTGCCCATTTCTAGGGTTTGCCAAAGTTACATTGGCAACTTTCCTCAACAAATCTCAAACTTGGTGGTAAACCTTATTTTTAACCACCCTTTGTCCCTGTTAAATATTTAGGAAAGTAGGATTCATTTACTCGGCCAAATCATCATCAAAAACCTTCTGGTCATTTCAAAAAGTCAATGTTTTCACCCTCTAACTTATTCTCCTTGACTCTAAATTCTTACCATGGTACCTCCTAGTGCCCATTCACCTCCAGTAAGCTCTGCACGACCTTAGCCCAATTATTGGTGGGGTAAAACCTCGCATTTCCTCTCTGGACAACAGGGTTGCCAGCTCTTTTTACCTCTCCTCTTGCTTCTACCCCACCCTCCTCTACCAGAGCATCCTAGGAGCATCCTTGCATCCCCCAAGAGCAAGTGGACAAGGTGGGAACTCCTAGATCACGTGCTATAGTGCGCTCCGGCACTGTAGCTGCCCCCCAATCCGCGCCCTAAGACGGCCTCAGTGTCCGGGACACGCCTCCTTGTCGGGTCCCTCCTTCCTCTCTCTCCGACAATACCAATCGCGTGTACCCTACGCCGCCCATGTCCACCACTCCCTGCCTGTGCCCCTCGCCTGCCTCGACTCCTCCCTGCTCTCCCTCTTGCTCTCCAGCACCCTGCACTACTCCTACGTGCACCATAGAGCAACTATAGCCCCTCTCTGTGGCCGCCAAAGTCGTGCCCGCGGGGGGTCGCGAGCCTTGTCCAAAAGCCCACGACATGACTATAAAAGGCCCCCGAGCCTCTCTGACTAGCTTCTCCGCCTATAAGAGCCCTCAATCGAGCTCCGGGACGCCCGTTCCTCCTTCCCCCGCCCTCTATGCTCGAGTGCGAGAAGGAGCTCCGCCATCGTGACCCACCATCGACCCGGCGATGCATGACTCCTCCAACCTCCATTTCTTACCCCTTAGCTCCCCCAACACCACAGGAACCTAACCCCTCACTTCAGATCCTCCATCCCGTACCGTAAACGTCAGATTCACCATGGCTGCCACCGTTCTCCGCCGCGGCCAATGCCCTGCCCAACTCGGAGCCCCTCGATGACCATGTCCAGCACGAAGAGGGCTGCCTCGGCCCCATGAGCACGTCGGTAGACCAGGCGACTCGATCGGTGGTAGGAGTCGTCGTCAATCGCCGTTAGGATTTGCTCCATCTCCTATTCCATGCGAAAGGGCACGGGAGGAAGGAGACGAACCCTCCAAGCGGGTCCCGCGTGTCGGTTTGTCAACGGGACCGAGCCACTAACAAGTGAGCCTCTCCCATTTTAAGTGGAAGCGGGCTGGATTGGGAGCCGCCTTCGCTCGGGGAATACGTATTCCTTGATTGCACCTTCGATGCCGCCTCTAAGCCGCCCGGCCAAGCCACTAGGTCGACCCATTTACTATGTTGCGCCCAGTGCGCAGTTTGGCCCCTTGGTAAAATTATTTTCCTTTTTCTTTTCTAGTAGCACTATATAATCCATAATAAATGCATTATGTCTCCAAATTTGGTGATTCAAAATCCTAGGTATTCCTCAAATTATTTCATGTCCAAATATGTGCATTGCACACTTTTCCTTCAAAATTTTATGTATAGTTCAAACTCAAATTTGAATTTGAACTAGCAAATGTCCCACTGATAAAATCCCTAGAAAATTAATTATAGCTCCAAATGGAGTTATTAAAATTCCTAGGTGCGTCTAAATCATGTCTTAGGAGGTGAACATTTTTCCTTACACTTATTCTGCTATACAACTATTGGGCCATTTCTTCATGTATGATCCACTTTGAAAATCCCTAGTAAAATCATGCCGACTCCAAATCCAGTGAAACTAATTCCTAAATGTTTCTAAAATAATGCCTTGTGTGTTGGGTCCATCCACCCATTTCTATAAAAATATTTCCTGTGTACGTCTTATAGGATCATCATTTCCTTCATTTCCACCATTCAAAACTCCCCCTTGACCCACATCCACCAAAAATTCCTTGGTTATTTTTCTCATGACCAGGGGTGTCCAAGAAAAATTAAACTCCTATTTATAGAGAACTTTATTTCTCTACTTGTTGTGTTGCTTATTGTGGTTGTTTCCGACAAAAGTTCAAGAAGTAGATGAAGTGCTTGGTGTGGACGAGAAGCGTGTGAAGACCTCGAAGAGTTTGCTGAACCAGGAAAGCAACCCTTTGACCATGTTAAGAAACTTTTCTTGCATGTCATATACACTTGTTGTTTCGATGGATTGATCATGTTGATGTGGTGACCACTTTGGTGGGATGCCATCGATACTTTCTCGTTGATACTTGCAGCATGCATGACCCTACCTCCTAATAAGGGTTATGCGGGTGGGCGTAGATAGGATGCTTAGTAGATGCTATGCAAATGGGATCGGTCATTTGCATGGTGATGGAAACAAAATGATTTGAAAGACTTTTTGAAAACCCCGTCGGGTGCCACTAATGCCCGAGGGAGATGATGATGAGTTGGGTAACCACTTGAGAAAGAAGTGGTGTACCGGAACAAGTGAGTGTGTGTGTTTTCGAAAATGGATTAGATTTAAGATTTGTCGACTGTCCCAACCTTACATCACTCTACCCCTATATGGGACGGGACTTTGTTGATTACTATGGTTGGTGCTAGCAGAGAGCCCGCATTACTAGTTGCGGGAGTGAAGTGGTCACTCTCGAGACGTGGTCGTACCGGAATGGGCGATCATGTGTTGTCTTTATAGGCACCGGGCGCACCGTTGCGTGCCCTCATGGATGATACGTGTGATGTACATCATGAGGGATCGCACCAACGAGTGGAATCTTTGTTTAATATCACCATGGGAAAGGCATTTTTTGGGTGCTTACCTCAGGTATGTAATATACCGCGAGTCATGGATGACACGGAAGTTCCTCGAGTCTTATGGGTAAAGCATGCAACCTCTGCAAAGTGTAAAGCTATTCGAATAGCCGAGTCCATGATCAAGGACATTTGGGTGGTGCTGCTTAAACTACGTCCATATGTTTCACAAAACCCGGTTTGGGTGGCAAAGAGATACTTGAGCTAAATTGGAAGACTTAATGAAATGATTGAACATGTGATGTTCAACCCCTTGCTTATGATGATATCTATAACATGTTCATATGGATATCTTCCAACTGTTGATGCATGCTTACAAAAGTTAGTTGATCATGTCACTATACTCAAAATTAGCTTTCTGTAAAATTACCTACTTAGTGCTATATCATACTCTGTTGAACCTTGTTCCAAACCTGGGTTGCTTGCGAGTGCATTCAAAGTACTCATTGGCTTGCCACTGGTTATTTTATTGGACAGACATGAAAGATCGGGTTATGATGAAGATTACCTTGGTGACGAACATGCGAGCTAGGACGCTTCCCGGTCAGAATGTCTGTAGGGTTAAGGAATATGGCATGGGTTCATGCTATCATTGAAGATTTACGCTGCAATCAGATGAAGACTTGGCCATAAAGGCCATATTTGAATAATCCGGTATGTAATGGATGTAAGACTCTTGTTATTCAGTTTTTGTGTGTTTAGTGAGCATTGATCTTTAGGATCACTGTGTACGTACATTCGATGATCACCACACCCTAGAATTTAGGAGGCATGTCCCATCCTACTGCCTGCCACCACTCCTCCTGTCTTGTCTCCCTCGAGATCCCAAGCAGACCAACCATGGCCTCCACCTTGCCTTGCGCAGCTAGCCAACCAGCGGCACCCTTGCGCAGTGTCTGAGCAGATCCCCTGCACCCAACTAGACGGGTCTAGTGCTAGTAGCTCCCTGCGTCCGCGCGTCACAGAGACGGCCGCCCGAGACCTCGCTCCGTCAGATCCATCCCATCCTCCCAGAGTCCAGCCGTCGGACAAGCCATCACTGGAGCCACCCATGCTGACCTCACATCCCTTCCCTTCCTCCCCTATTCGTTGTCTTCTCTATCTCATCCCCCTTTTTATTATCTGCTACATGGAGCCATGGCGCCACCAGATCGCTGCCAGACCAAGCCAGCCACCGGCGCCCTCACTTCTCCACCCTCGTCCGTCCAGCCCCGTCATCCTGCTACTCCTGCCTGCCGAGCCCCACTATCGGTCGCTGCCATCTTCAAGCTCATGCTCGAACATGAGCAGGACGAAGTTGTTGCCTCCTCCCAACGCGCCCGAGCAGGAGGTCAAGCACCTCACCTCCAGCCGCACCCCGCGGTGAAGCCCCGCTCCTCCCCATCTCTCTATCATGTTCGATTCTGTCGCGGTACCTGCTGTCTTCCATCACGCCCAAGGCCTCTGTCACCATGGACTGCCATGGCATGAGGCAAGCTCGGCCTTTGCCTTATGGCACACGAGCACACATACTCCTAGCTGCACCCATGCGCACCTCCTACATGCACACTGTGGCCGTGGCTGAGCACCATATCTGCAAGACCCGGCCATGTCATTTGTTCTTGAAATCTATCAGTTCCGTCGCGTGACTGGGTCTCACACACTTATTTTGAATATCGAACAGGACACATAGCAGGAACGCAGTGGCGAGCTCCTTAGCTCTTCACCCAGTAGATGTAGGGATCGACTCCCAGCTTGCCACAATTCTTTTGCCTAGTATTTTTTTTATTCTAGCATATACGAACTAATACTATTTTATAGATTTGACCCTCAAGTTCATGCATTTAATAACTCTCAAACCGTGCATCGCATGTAAAAGCTTTATATATGAAAAATGCTTAGACTTTCGTATAGAATCATACCACAATTCTTTTTCCTAGTATTTATTGTTTTATTTATTCTAGCGTACACGAACTAATACTATTTTATAGATTTGACCCTCAAGTTCATGCATTTAATAACTCTCAAACCGTGCATCGTATGTAAAAACTTTATATATGAAAAATGCTTAGATTTTCGTATAGAATCATAATATCTCACTTTCATCCAGGTTAAAATGTTTAACTTGTTATTTTCATGTAATTTGCATAAACGCCATGTTAAAACGTTTTATTCGATACCTAAATGTTTTATATATGTAACTTGCCTGGAAAAATATGTAGAATCTCATGGCACACTTTATTTTGCTGTTTAACAAATGTAAAATATGCTTAGTAAAGATCTATACCAAATTCATAATTTGCATATGAGGTTTTTTTGAAAATGCTATATGTTACTTGTGGCCTCATTTAAAATGCGTAATTGATGTAGTTGTTCATGCTTCACCTCTTGCCATGATAAACAACATTTAAAATGATTGTTTAGTTAAACACCATTAACCACATTTCTCATAATATGGAGAGTTATTATTTTGTTATATGTATGTTCTCCTTCTCCATTTAAAATTGCTTAATTCCTTCTTCACCGTATGCCATGACCATCCATGTTAAACAACATTAAATATTGATGAGTACCTAAACGAGAGTGAACTAAATAGTTCGAACGTGAAGTTTCGTCAATATGCAACCCGTTGCATATTGAACTTCACTTAATGTGTAGTACTTGATTGTTATGTCGTGCCATGTCTTGCATAATTAAACTAGACATGCATCATATTTTTTGTGCATCATGTCATGCATATGTTGTAGTGTTTATCATGTGTTGATTGTTGTTTTCGGATTGCTTCTTCTCGATAGAGTTCCAAAAGCGTTCAGAGTGTGAGGATTCATTCGATTACGTCCCGTTCGTCTACTTCACAGATTCTTTCCTCTTCCAAGAATGATCTCAGGCAAGATGAACATTTACCTGGTTACCACTACTATCATTTCCATGCTAGTTGTCTTGCTTCTATCATTATGTTACATTACCTACGACTTGTATGTCAAGCCTTCCAATACTGCCATGATAAGCCTCTAACCCCTCCACATCCCAACAAACCATTGTTTGGCTATGTTACCGCTTGCTCAACCCCTCTTATAGCATTTCTAGCTGCAGGTGCAATGGCTTCCATGCGACAACTTGGACATTTTGTTATATCACAATATTATTGTCATTTAATTTAATGCACATATATACTTGGTAAAAGGTGGAAGGCTTGGCCTTTTGCTCGGTCCTCTATTCCACTTTTGTCGCCCCAATTACTTGTGTATCGGTGTTATGTTCCATATTGAGCGCTCCTAACATGCTCGGGGTTGTTGTGGGGACCCCTTGATTTTCGTTTTGGGACAAAACTCTTCTGGCAAGGCCCAACATTGGTATTATATTTGCCTAATAACTAATAAACCTGCGTAGACAGTAATTAACCCGAGGGTCTTTAATCAACAACCCGGGCCAGTGCTCCTCATGAGTGTTGGTCCAACCTGTCAACCACCGGTGGCCACCAGGGGCAACTCTGCGATTGGCCTACCGGAAGTTTGGATAATTTGTCGTGTCCTTAGAATGAGATACACGACTCCTATCGGGATTGTTGACACGCCGGGCGGCCTTGTTGGATTTGTTTACCTTTCTCGAACATCTTATGCGTGGGATTTCGAGGACACTTCAGGCTATCTCGAGGTTGATATTTTCCAACGGGATTCCACAAATACTATGGGTTATCCTGCGGTTGAGGAATTCCAACGCAGCTTGTGGTTAGCTTGTGATGGATGAGTTGGACCACCCCTGCAGGGTTAAATCTTTTTGAGAATCCATGACCGTGGTTACCTGGCAACTTGGAAACTTTGTTTAACACCTGGTCATATTAAACTTAAATTAAACTCAAATAAAATAAAGTCTATTAGAGGCATACTAGGGACCCGGTGTTGTCTATGTACCTACACATCTATTTGAGTTTCTAGTCAATACAATTATAACATGGATAATAAACGATTATCATGAACAAGGAAATATAATAATAACCACTTTATTATTACCTCTAGGGCATATTTCCAACACCACAAGTGTAGGGGGGTCAATCATAGTCCTTTTGATAAGTAAGAGTGATGAACCCAATGAGGAACAAAAGTAAATGACAAGCGGTTTTCAGCAAGGTAATTTCTGCAACCGCTGAAATTGTAGGTATCTGGTTGTTTGATAGCAAGATAATTGGTAACGAGCAAGTAACAGTAATGGTAGACAGGTAGCCCAATCCTTTTGTGGCAAAGGATAGGTCAAAACGATCTCTTATAATAATGAAAGCGTTCTTGAGGGTACATGGGAATTCCATCTAGTCACTTTCATCATGTTGGTTTGATTCGTGTTCGTTGCTTAGATAATTTGATATGTGCGTGGACTGTTGCTTGGGTGTTGTTATTACTTGAACAATCTCCCACTTATGATTAACCCCCTCGCATGAATCTGCAACTACGAGAAAAGTATTAAGATAAAATCTAATCATATCATTAAACATGTGGATCCAAATAAGCCCCTTACGAAGTTGCGCATAAACTAGGGTTTAATCTTCTGTCACTCTAGCAACCAATCATCTAATAACTACTCCACAATGCATTCCCTTAGGCCCAAGGATCGTGAAGTGTCATTTAGCCGACGTTCACATGACACCACTAAGGGAATCACAACATACATATTATCAAAATATCGAACACATATCAAATTCACGTGATTACTTGCAACGTGACTTCTCCCGTGACCTCAAGAACAAAGGTAACTACTCACAAATAATATTCATGCTCAAGATCAGAGGGTATTAAATAGCATAATGGATCTGAACAAATAATCTTCAACTAAAGAAACCATATAGTAATAACCTACGTAATGTAATCAATACTACTAGTCACCCGCATGTACCAATCTGAAGTTTTGGTACAAAGATTGAACACAAGATATGAACTAGGGTTTGAGAGGAGATGGTATTGTTGAAGATGTTGATTAAGAATGGCCTCCCAAAGATGAGAGGGTTGTTGGTGATGATGATGGCTTCGATTTCCCCCTCCGGGAGGGAAGTTCCTCCGGCGGAATCGCCCCGCCAGAGGGCAAAAGTGCTCCTACCCAAGTTCCGCCTTGAGACGGCCGCATCCCGTCCCAAAAGTCCTTCCTTATTTTTTATAGCTCAAAACACCTTAAATACCAGAAGATGGGCACCGGAGGTGGGCCGGGCTGAGCACAACCCACCAGGGCGTGCCTGGGGAGCCGGCGCGCCCTGGTGTCTTGTGCTCACTAGGTGGTCGCGCTCTGCTAGTTATTTGCTCCAGTATTTTTTATATATTCCAAAATAATTCCCTGGAAAGTTTCGGCTCAATTGAAGATGTGCAGAATAGGTATCTTTGATATGCCTTTTTAGTTCCAGAATTCTAGCTGTCGGCATTCCCCCTCTTTGTGCAAACCTTGCATATTATGATAGAAAAGGATTTTTATTACTCCATAAAGCATTATTATGCACAAAACATTATAAATAATAATAGGAAATCATGACGCAAAATGGACGTATCAGTCGTCGAGGATTTTGTTAGTCTGCACTTCATTTGCCACTCTTGGTTCGGCAGGTTGCCGACTTTGACAAGGCTGAGGATTTTCTTCAGCACAATTTTCCATAGGTGTATCAGTAGGAATGTCTTCATTGATTAGTATGACTTCCTGATCATGTAGCGGTTCTTCAGTGGGTATGATATCTTCAGTTACCTTCAACTTGATTGATTCCTCAGGAGGCATTTTATCTAACACAGGAGGCAGGTGCTCTCTCCACGAGTCGTTAGTTTCATTGAACCACACATCTATAGTTTCAACAACCTTGTTGTAGTAGGTGTTGAAGACTCTATAGGTGTGCGACTCCTTTTCGTAACCAAGCATAAAATCTTCATGTGCTTTCGATGCAAATTTAGAACTGTGGTGAGGATTCCTAATCCAGCATTTAGCATCGAAGACTTTGAAATAACTCACATTGGGTTTCTTGTCAGTTATGAGTTCATATGATGTCTTCTTCAGGAATTTGTGAAGATATACCTTGTTGATGATGTGGAAGGCAGTATTGATTGCGTCAAGCCAAAAGAGGTGAGGAGTCTTGTATTCCTAAAGCATAGTGCGAGCCATCTCAACAAGAGTCTTGTTCTTGCGTTCCACGACGCCATTCTGCAGAGGAGTATATGGTGCAGATAGATCATGAGTAATACCAAGTTCATCAAGATATTCATCAAGACCAGTGTTCTTGAACTTAGTCCCATTATCACTCCTGACATGCTTGATCTTGACACCGATGTTCGTTGAGGCCCTTAAAGCAAATTGTCTGAAATCATCCTGCACCTCATATTTATACAAGATAATATGCACCAAAGTGTAATGAGAGAAGCCATCAACAATGAGAAAGCCATACAAGCATGCAATATTGGTTAGTGTGGCATAATGAGTGGGGCTAAAGAGGTCCATGTGAAGCAATTCAAAGGGTCAAGTGATGGTCATGATTGTCTTTGAAGGATGCTTGGATCTAGTCATCTTTCTAGCTCACAATCACCACAGAGATGGTGCTTGAGGAATTTGACACCTTCAATGCCTATGACGTGCTTTTTCTTCACAAGCATGTGCAAGTTCCTCCTGTCGGCATGTCTAAGTCGTCGATGCCACAACCAGCCTTCTGAAGCTTTTGCAAGTAGACACCTAACAGGCTGAGGACCTATAGAGAAATCAACATTGTACAAGTATCCTCTCCTAAAGCCTTCGAAGACTTTGGATCTGTCAGATTCCTTGACAACAACATGACGATATGTTCCAAAGATGACAACCATATCAAGATCACAAAGTATTGAGACAGACATGAGGTTGAATCTGAGGGTTTCGACAAGCATCACCTTATCCATGTGTCGGTCCTTTGATATAGCAACCTTACCTAGACGACTAGATCCAATACCTTGCTTTTTTCCTTTGTCAGCGTAGGTGATATGCTTCAGATGAGATGGAGCTAGTGGTATGCTCATCAATAGATTGTTATCACCAGCCATGTGATTGGTGCATCCACTGTCGAGTACCCACTCAATATCTTTAGGCGTTTCATCCTGCAGATGAATTAGTACAGCTTACGAATGCATATGTTTCAGAGTGAAGAATATGACATCAAATTCACCAGGTAGAATTTCATCACACAACATAGTAAGTAAAGTAGTGTGATGACGTGAGAAATGAGGAATTCATTTATGTATGATTAGCTTGCCTCCTTTAAAGCATTTCCTCAGGTCTCCATAAAATTCATCACACATTCAAGTTCTCCTCAAGACCTGACCCTGCATATGAGATTAGTTCAGTTTCTTCACCACCCACATCTGAAGGGGTAGCAAAGATTTCATCATTCTATGAGATCCATATGACAAGGGCGGCATTGAAGCTAGTGCACTTTGTTTCACAGGAGAGGTGTTAGAGTACTCATATGAATAAGCATAGAAATTCTTCGAGGACTTGTCAACATAATGATTTGAAGAATAATGCACATATTCATAACTCTTAGATTTCCCCTGCGAAATAGATGTGTTAGCACGAGAATGATATGAATTTTGACCATTTGAGGAACTTGGTTCAAAATAAGATTTTGGTCCATATGAGGAATTTTATCAGGGGTTCCTTTTCTTCATGGGTGGTGTCATGAGGACATTCACCTGAAGACTTTCCAAGAAGCTCTTGGGAACCCAGATTTTCCTCGTAGGGGAACCGTTCCTGCAGTTAGTTCCAACATATCTAGCAAATACTTCACCATTCTGATTTTTGAATAGCTTATAGTTGAAGTCAAATGACTCATCAGAGGAATATGATGTTTCACAAGTAAAGCCAGATAAAGTGGATGGATCTACATGAGTCCCTTTTGCAGCAACCCATGACGTTTTGGGATACTGCTCGGGTTTCCAGTAGGATCCATCACCATTAGGTTTCCTCTCAAATGCAATACCCTCTTTCGTAGGCAAAACTTAGTTGCTTCTTTTACAAACAAGTGAAACCAACATAACTTAGAGGTTGCAAAGAGATGGAGAATGAAACGAGGAACAAGCAAGAATTCAAAAGAAATTTGGGCAGCACTTTGGTAGGATAGAGAATAAAAACTTGATAAGGTGGAAGAACTTGAAAAGTTGAACATAATTTGGAAAGAGGACAACACACTCCGGTTAGATGGATAAGCAAGGAAAGAACATGATGTTCATGGAATGAGATGATGATTCGAAGAGAGGAAAGAATAGAAGCTAGATCGATGGAAATTAAGAACAGATAAGGAAATGATAACTTGCACCACAATTGAATTTGAAAGGCATCCTTACAAAGAAGGATTGAACATAATCGTTGAAAGATCAACAACAAAAGAATAGGCTTGTTGTGGGCATATGGAAACCATCTCAAAATTATGAGGTGACAACCGACCACTAACGAAAAGAAAGAAAGATTACTTGGGAGCAATGACAGATACAAAACTTCTTTCACTGAGAGTATGCATTGAGAACTTGGATCAACGACAATCACCATACTAGCAACATTCCCTAGAAAACTCTTTAGGTGAAATCCAATCCAAGATAACTCAAAGGAGGAAAAAGATGGGTATAATAATCTCATTCTCGATAAATTCTAATCGAGACTCCTCATGAATCAGTAAAGTTATAAAAGCATATAAATAGATAAAGAAGGAGGGATTGCACATTGAAATGCAAGATAAAGAATACTTGAGGTACTACGACAAGAATCTTCAAGAAAACTTCGAGAAAGAATTGCATCCTTAAAGAGCCACCATGAAGAACGTCTTGGAGAACACTGGGATGAAAGGATGATAGAAAAGAATTGAAGGTTGAAAAGAATAAGATTATGAGCTTGAAAATATTTTGATGGAACTTCGCACACATATACTTGAGAAAACTAGGAACAGAAAAGAAAAGGATGAACAACTTCGAATTAAGAATTTGATGTCATGCACAACTCCGGAAGAAGGGTCAAAATCATCTTGATGAAACATGAATAAGAATTATGTTGTCCTTATCCTTCAAAAAATTAAATTGGTGACAAGCAATGGATTTAGCATACCACTTATTCTTATTGAAAAAGATTAAAGAGAGATATTGCACACTTGAAGACGTCTTCAAAGAAAAACATGTAAGAATTCTCAAACAAATGAGGAAACTACGGATGAACGGAATGCATGAAATGAGAACGAAGATATCACGATCCACCTACAGAAATATTGAATGAAGCACCAGCAAAATTGAGAGACAAACGAAGAGACAACAAATGAGAAGAATTTGAGAATGAAAGCTAAGAACGAGGAAATCCTCTGAAATGATGGCCTTCGGTGGATCGAGAAATGAACACAAGACTGAAATGCTCCGGATAGATATGGGAGGAATTTCTCATGACCGAAAACAATTTGAGAGGATAGCACGAAGCTGAAATCATTAATCTCAAACAGATAAAGATTTAAGAGACACTCTTCATGGGTCTTCAATACTGAGAATGATGACGAGAAATCACAAGATGAATTGCCTAGACACTCCGGAATAATGAACAAAGAAAGGTTGAAGCAGCGATGAAAAAGATTTATAAGCGATCTTGGAGAAGGAATACGACCGATGAAATCATTCTTATGTCATATTTGAAAAGAACTTGAGATCTCTGAAAAAGATTAGAAGAGTCAGATAAGATCCTAGGAACAAAAAACCTGTGGGTTATGGGCCAACTTAAAAGAAACCACCGTTGAAACAACTGCTTAGGAAGAGAGATTGCACATGTACAAATTTAAAACTTGATGTGGTGAGAACCCACAAAACAATTTAAGAGGATATGAATGGAAAAGAAAGTCTTCTGAGATATCTTTCCAGTCTGGATAGGACAACGATAGATGACAAATAAAAAAGGGATGCTTGGATAAGAACTTCGATCATGAAAAACATTTAACAAATGAAAAGTATATGATGAACAGCAAGAGGTGAAATTGAATTCACCGGAGAAGAAAACAGGAACGAAGAATGATGAAGACTGCACCTAAGCATCTTCACAATGAATCACCGGAAAGAATATGAAAGAAAAGATAGATGAAGCATCAATGAAAGGGAAGTCACTTGGATGATAATTTAATCATTGAAGAAAAGGGCGGGAGGGTGGGGAAAAAAGAAAACTTAGATCGGCGAAAAGAACTCTGGAAAGAAATATGAGGATTGATCTTGCGAATATCGGAGAGGATTGAATTATCTTGAACAGAAGCATGCCAGTTGAAAAGAATCGACATGAAAAATTGACTGAGCAAAAGGATTAGCACTCCCATAGAAATATGAGAACACTACTTAGCAAAGATATGAAATCACCACTTGACACTAAAGCAACTCGAATTACCATACTCCAACAAAAAAGGATGAAGCTTACAAATTAAGCCGCAACAAATACATAACCCATTATGCATTTGCTGGAAGGATAATCCTAGGTAACTACTTTAATTCCCACCTAAGAACTCCTGAAATCTTTCTTGGTTATGCTATCAGGTTGCTGATCCAGGAACCTACTCAATGTAATCAGCTGTAAAACCACACCTACAACTCTCAACACATATGCGAGAAGTTGCGCAAGCTCGTCTACCTCAAACATTCAAAAAACAACGATACTAGGCCTGGTAGATCATCCGAGCTATCTCCATGAGTACTGGGGAAAAGTCATTGCACTATTTGCCACCAAGCAAAGTATTGAAGCATTTCGAACATCCTTTTCCTGAGATACAAAGGAAACTAAATGATAATGATGTGTCGAGAAGCCCCTGGAGCTCTACTCCTTGGATATTAGGTAACAAGTACAGAGTTTCGTCACATCGACATCATAGAGGTTCCAAAATACTCGCGTGATCCTAAAAAATGAGTGAGAAGAGGGGTAGAATTAAAATTCCTACGTCAGGATTCCTCACAAGAACATAGAACAGGAGTAAAAAGAATCCTACTATCTGATATATAACTAGACTCAACTCGGCCAAGTTAGATCAATCGAGGGGGCTCCTAGGTCGGTACTACTCTGATACCAACTTCTTACGCCCAAGAAGCGGTCCTATCCTTATTTTGGCTCGAGGGCCTCGATAGGGAAGAAGCGCATCTCGTCATTTTGCAAGAATGGATATCGTTACAAGTACATGTAAAGAGGAGATGAAAATATGGAATTGGATTACACTCGCCACAAGGTAAATCATGGTCACATCAATACAACAACATATTCAATCACCATACATAAGAGCAGCGTGTGCCTACAGACAAAATCAAATGATAAAAGAAACATCCATCCTTGCTATCCCAAGCTGCCAGCTTATAACCCATCCTATCACTACTACAGAATGGTCCAAACACGACACATCAATCATAGACCTAACTGTGTGCGATGCATGAATCGCAAACGGTATAGTGCAAGCTCCGTCGCTAATGGCATGAACTATGTGCGAAGGTGGATCCATCAAATATGATTCAGGAAGTAGTTGCGTGTGCGATCTACAATAGACTGTTTGTTTTTATGAACCATTTGTGATTAGAGAAGATAACAGATATGGTTACAAAAACTACATACATGTGCGAAGTACGGCATACAGTTCACTCGGATAAACTGTGTGTGCTAATATAGCAAAACACAAACGACTCGGCATAACACGATGTGTGTGATATACAACAAACAGGTGAGTAATGAGAATCGTGTGCGAACACAAGAAATAACATACAAGATTCATACTCACAAGTTGTGTGTGTTGTGGGCAAATGGTTGCTGCCAAATAATTGTCATGGATGGATGAAATCATTACAGACGCTATGTTGGGAAGTGCCGTTTGCCTATATTAATATTGCAGACGTTTTATTATTTTGATCGTGTGCCTCCGCATCAGTCTTTCCTCCTCTCTCACGTCTTATCACCGTGTTGCCGTCCGAGTATTCCAGTGCACGCTTCGGAACCGCTTTTGGGTTTTGACCACGCGCCCACTCGATGATCCCGTTCCCGCTCAGAACCACGCAGGTTCCCGCATGCAAAACTATGCTACGGCTCTAGCTTACGACCATGCTCTATGAAATCCCCAATGCTTGCCGGTTTGCCATATAAACCCTCACGGCCAGCGACTCCACATTGCCTTCATCCCCCTCCCCATAGCATGTCTAGTTTGCTTCTCTCCCCCAATCACCAATGGCATCCGTCGTTCGTCGTCGCCCAGCCACTCCGCCAGAGGACATCTCCAGCTGGGAGGCTTCACCGCGTCGGCGTGGCAGTCCTCTGAAGCGTGTAGTGCATGTTGCGTCCTTGTGGGTGTGCGCATGCCACCAACTACACACTCCATCACCGCTACCCGATGGCAGCTACTGTCGGTGGCCACCGTGGCCGCCACCACACCGACCGCCATCGGGGCCGCCTCCCCACCATCAACCATCTTCGCCACGACCCCGCCATCAGGCTGCAGGATCATAAACCACGTCGACACAAAGGCTCGAATGCGGGAGGTGGAGTCCGCCAAAGGCATGCCACCGGGCTTCTGCGTCGCAACCCTTACACGCTACATCTACTTCCTAGAGAAGGAGGTGGAGTGCCAGGTCGCGCACGTGAAGAAGCTCACCAATGCCATGGTTGGAGGAGAAGCCGCAGCGGCGGTACAGAATGTGGAGATCTACGAAGTGTCCCGTAGCTTCGAGGAGGGGCGTCTTGAGCATTGGAGGGCAGCACTGGCAGGCAACGAACACGTCTCCACCAACTCGTCGGCAGGCTCCTCCTCCACTTGCTCTTACTGAGCGCGCTTGATTCTACTGGAAGTAGTACAAAGCACCTCTGTAGTACTAGTATTTAGGGCCTATTTTGTTCAGTTCATCTAACTATTGATATGGTTGAACTGTAGCATGTACTTTAATTAGCTATTATATAGTTGAACTAGCTAATTCAGTACGTGGTTGGCAACAACTGGGGAAAAGTTGGTTCGGTTCAGCTGTCGAGTTGAATTGTCTTGTATAAAGATCAATGCTTAATGTATGAATGAAATCCATGTTTAAAGTGAATTTTAGTTGCAAAATCACACACTAATTGTGATTTTTTTGCAGTACTTGACAAATGCCAGTGCTACAATGTTGACAGATGCCAATGTTACTAGATCGACAAATGCCAATGTTTCCGACTTGACACATGGCAATTTACCCAGTATGATAGATACAAATCTTCCCGGATTGTCTGTACTAGGCACACGAATCATATTCGAGAAACGTTTGCAATGACGCATTGGACCAATCCTTCGCGCCAATATTTTGACTTGGCTTAAGGGCGAAGGAAAGATAGTTGTCAATCTTCAAACGAGTATTCAACTTGAATCGTTTGTGATGTGTGTTCATTCAGATAAAACTATGATGATTTTTGTTTGCTACGTGAATTCAGAGATAAATACTTAGTTCATCAAACCATTGATTTCATCTAGTCAAGCTTTCACTTTACATTCATACAATCGAGATACAATATAAAGAAAACTAGTTGCGGCGACGGTAGCAGTCTCTTGCGGCAGCGTTCTCATGCTCCGGGGCATAGTTGTACAGTTCTTCAACCCAAATGAGAATGTTATGGACTTCACAATCAAAGATCCGGTCGTCGCGCGATCGACGGGCGCGGGATCGGGGGTCGGTGACTAGCAGAGCTACGAGAAAGCCGTTGACGGTGACGGCCCAATCCGTTGAGGGGCCGTGACGGGTGGAGGCCCACGCACGGGCATAGGCGCGGTGGGTGTGTAGGCGTGCGCAAGGGATCGGGCGTCGTCGATGTGGGCACGCGCACTGGGACTACCGTGCCGTGTGCAAGGGCGTGCACGATCACGGGGGTAGGAGGAGGCGTTGGCGCTTGCACGTACACGAGCTCACGGGGGTCGGCGGGGACCTCCCTGACGCCCGCGGTTTCCAGTGCTGCGATGATGCTGGGTGACCAGCCTGTCAATGCCAAGGGGATTGTGGATGGCGCGGGAGCGGTGATGGTTGATGGCGAGTGCATCGGGGCAGCATACGCTGCGGCATGCGGCTCTTCCAGGGCCATGTCCATGGCGTCCCATTCGTATTTATGTTCTATCTCTTCTCGCTCGGTGTCAAGTTCACCAAACCGGAAGACTAGTGGCATATGATCCTTCTACACCATGGCGTAGGTCGCCATGGAGGTCTGAAGATGGAGGGGAATGTGAGGCGGAGATATATGAAGGAATGTGAGTGAGTGGGTAGTAGAGCCGCCTATTAAACAACGGCTTGGGCACCATTAATGGACTTGTTGGAAGCGAGGAGGGCGGATATGTAGGTGAAAGCGCTCGATTCCCAGTGAGTCTATGGCGTACTGCCTGCACGCCTCCCGGCGAGCCTACGCGGAGGATGCTAGCTCGCACACCTGCTGTCAACTCAAGCAGCTACTCACATGAAACCTCCTAAGCCCTAGCCAATAAAAGAGTGCGACGCTTGGCATCATGTAAAGGGCAGTAGAATGCCAACAGTTTGAAAATAATGAACCATTTGCATGGAAACATAACAATTCTTTGTTCCAAAAAGCTTTTGTTTGCTATTAATGACACGAAAAGTACCACCGCATATTTGTGCTATATAATGACGCCATGCCAAATTTCTTGAATTTTGTGTGAGTTCAAGATTTACTATAATTTAACTAATATTCTCAATTTTGGCTCTAAAACAAATTATATATCTAAAAACGAGTCTCAGATAGGAAAACAAAATGCTATGATGCCTTTATGTGCCATGTTCATGAAACCATGCCAAGTTTCATGAATCTCATGACGAGTTTTTGGTTTACATGATTTAAAACCCTAATTCTCAATGTTTCTCTGGCCGAGCCAAGACCCCGAGATGTTTGAAATTCAATCATATGTCTTGCATGGGACGTAAATATGCATGCACACTAATATTGTTTTCAACCCATTTTCATGCACCAGACCTTCTGATTGTAGTTCGGATTTGAATTATGCATGTTAAATAATACATAGAAAAGTCAGTTAATGTATACAAAGGCCAAACGAACCATTTATATTTTCATATTTTGGCACGGTATATGTTGCCTATCAAAGTAGTTCAGGACGAGAAGATGCAATGGATGTCGATTCGCCCACATAAGGTGACACATTCCATATCGTAGCAAAAAAGCTTCACGTGATAATTAATCTTTGGTTTGTGCATGGTTTGTGCCAAAACTTTTCCCAATTTGGACATTATTTTACAAGGGCACATATGAGCCATGCATGTTATGACACCATGCCAAGTTTCATGAATTTTCTGACTAGTTTTTGATTGACACATGATTTAAAACCCATGTTTCTCGGTGTTTGTATGGCTGAGCCAGGACCGCGAGATGTTTCAAATTCATTCCCATATATTGCATGGGGTCCTAAAGATGCAACTACACCTATACGGTTTTCAACCCATTTTGATGCACCGTACCTTGTGAATGTAGTTCAATTTGAATTATGCATGTTAAATAATGCATATAAAAGTCAATTAATGTATAAAAGCCGAAACGAACCATGTATAATTTCATATTTTGGAACAACACCCATTTTGGTATATGTTGCCTCTAGAAATATATAGTTCAAGACGAGAAGAGGCAGCGAATGTCGATTCGTTCACATAAGGTGATGCGTTCCTTATCAAAACCCCAAAAGCTAGCTTCCCGTGAGTAGCTAAGGTTTGTAAGGGCTTGTGCCAAAACTTGTCCCAAATCGGATAATTTATCATGAGGGCACATATGAGCCATGCCATGACACCATGAAAAGTTTCCTAATTTTCGGACGAGTTTTTGATTCATACATTAATATAAAACCAAGTTTCTCAATGTATGTGGCCGATTCAAGACCTCGAGATGTTTGAAATCCATTCCCATGTCTTACATGGGGCCCAAAGTAGCCATGGACACTTATATGAATTTTCAACCCATTTTGATGCATCGGACCTTGTGATTTTAGTTCAAATTTTAATTATCCACATTGTATGCCTAGAGAACTCAATTAACGTATGAAAATGAGAAAACAACCCTGAATAATTCCCTATTTTTGCAAGACACTCTTATTGGTGCGAGTTGCCTCTAACAAAAGTTCATGGCGAGTAGATGAGCGGATGCCGTTTTGCCTACATAAGGTGACGTTTTCCTTATCAGGACCTCAATGACTGAAGTGAGAAGCTATGCTTTGTAAGGGACTTGTGGCTAAAGTTGTCCCATGTTGGACAATTTTTTTACCATGGCACATATGTGCCATATCATGACAACATTCCAAGTTATTAGAATTTCTGACGCATTTTGTATTTACAGTAATTTAAAAACCAAGTTTCTCAACATTTGTGCCCGAGCCAAGATGCCGAGATGTTTGAAGTTCATTCCCATTTATTGCCCGTGACCTAAAGATGAAGCCATGGACACTAATATGATTTTTCATCCGATTTTGATGCACGGACATTGGGACGATAGTTCAGTTTGGAATTATACACATTAAATATCTAGAAAACTTATTTAGTTTATAAAAATGCCAAACATACCCTGAGTAATTCCATATTTTAGCACAACACAGCTATTGGTCAGTGTTCACTGCACATATATCTTATTGCAATCCAAACACCGTCCTTTGTCGAATTAACCTCATTTTTTGTTTTAACAACATTTTGAAAGTTAAGTCTTTCACAAACAGTTGACGTTCATGAATCGTGTGTGATGCAGTACAAAATATCTTGGGCCAATCCACGTAATGCATGGCTTAGGCCAGAAGCTTTGTCGTCTGCAGTACACCACTGGGATGTTTACCGCACTGACCCCTCAAACCATTTTACTTTTCAATAGTCGCCGATGAAAGATGGGGACGTGGATCCCCGTAGTGAGGGAAACTTCGGCAACCGACCCCGGCCCGAGCGCGATCGCATGAGCCATGAGCGTGCTCTTAACATGCTTGAACACGGCTGCTACCTCCGACAGAGCGGCTGCAGCAACCGAAAGGGCAGCAGCTACAGCTGAGAGGGCGGCAACAACAACCGCGACGGGAATAGCAAATGGCGAGAATGGCACATCAACCGCCCATCTCGCGCCGGTCGCAGTACAATCACATCTGCCTTCTTTGACTCCAGTCGACGAGCCACCTCCGTTGAATTGGTAATCATTGAGTGTGCTCTAGCAGGCGTCCGTTCATCGGCGGCCTACCTAGCCAAGATTGTGGCCGTACATACCCGGAGCAAGGCATCTCATTCCCGGCTCATGGTAGTCTTATCCAAAGAGATGGTGCACGAAGACTACGAGATGTTGGAGTATGTGGCGATGGATGTCCTTTCCCGGAGTTTGTTGAGCAGGAGTTGGTCATCTAGGAGGTGGCGGAGATCGACGAATGCCAGGCTGAATATTAGTCTATGTCTAGAGCGATGGTGTTTTGTTAGAGTAATATTTAAGTCAATTAACTAATGTTTATTAGTTGCTCAATTAAGTAAGTGCACACAGTGCTGTAGGCTCTTTTGTGTAGTACTCAAATTTGCAAGTGTTGTTAAACTAAGCAATGACCAATGTAACGAGGGAAATTCGGTCCAAAATTTGCCGCCATATCCCCATTTTCTCTTCCATCTGGACATGAATTGCAAGTACCATGTGCAATGTAGTATCCGATATCTTACGCCAGAAGCTTGGAGACCAAAATATCCATGTTCAGTCTCATCACACACAGGATAAACTATAGGATACGTTTGTGTTGTTGAATATCGCACACATCTATGGTAAAGGTACCATGTCAGATGTGATTGTGCGCGCTACTTTTTTGCCGCATCGAACGAAATTTTGGGCTGCCACGTAAATATCTACCTCCCCCTCCCCTCGTACAAACCAAAAGCCACATTTCACATTCTCCCTCCGCCCCCTACATTTCCTAAGTTCATACCTTCCCTGCTTGCTTGCAGCGCTGCCTCCAAGCCCGCGACGCTCCTTCCTGTTGCTCGGCCTCATCAATCTAGTCATAGTCACGTAATCCAATCCTTCCCACATACCCCACCCCCCTCCACCCTCTCCTCCTCCATTCCACATGGCCCGCCGCCGACGCGACACGTTCCACCAAAATCACTGGCCCACCCCCCACATAATCGCCGCCGAAAGACATGGTGCACGCAATATAGCCAGGATCTCAAGGAGCACCTGGAAGCGGAGAAGCAAATCGTGACCGCATGCGCGGATGAGGCCGCGATGGCTACCATGTGTTCTAACCCCCGGATCTTGGAGCATCATGTAGACGTCGAGGCCAGCGTCGACGCCTCATGCGCGGACGCCGCCATGCAGTTGGCTGCTTTGAATAACAACTCGTTGTGTTTTCTCCAGGGCTCCGTTGTTGCCTTCGACAACGACTCTGAGTTGTTTTCCCAACGTGCCTGTGGTTTCCTCAACTCGCTAGCAGGCAGGTTGGTGCCCGGACAGGGTGAGGCAACTCACCACTACGAGGAGGGCACCAATGATGTGGAGGCCCCACCCTCGTCCAAGCCCAGCGTTATCGATATCTCCAACGATGAGGAATATCTTGTTTTTAAAGCTTAATTACTAACGGCCTATGTTCAGCTAGCTATGCATGTTACACATGTTTGTTTTACCTGCTACATGTGCTGCTCCTGCCTCTCATTAAGAAACTCTAGTTAAATATGCAATTTAACGCTACTATTCAATCTTACCTTCTTCTACTATTGTGCAATGTGATGCTCATTTAACTGTTTGGTTCGGTTGTTTTGGTGATCATCTGCAAGGTGATGTTCAATTATTGTTGGTACAATTTTGTTTTGTTATGCACGTGAACCTACAATTTCTATATTTCATAGTTCTTAGCACGCTTGGCTTTTCCATGTGGCTTGAATTCATATGTTGGATATGCAATGCATTTATCTTTCATTCACAGATTTTAGTAATCAATATCAATTCTTAAACACATTACAGGGGGAACAATGGGAGACACTAAGGTTTACCATCAAGGTTTGCACTCTCATGATAATTTGGCTAATAACACATTATTGTGCAATTGCAGGAAACATTCTAATATTTCGGTTTATAACAATAATTTGGTCTTGCACATGTAGGTCCTGCCGTAAGAGGTTTAGACCCACTGTTCGACCCATATGCATGTGGGGAAATGATGTGTTCATGAATGTCAGTCAAATCAAGAAACTCAAAAATATTGTTAAGAAACTTGTGATGAAAAACAACTAGTTGTTTGTCTGCACAATGAAGAAGACATCAATGAACTATAGGACGGTACTATCTCTTTGACCTTTCTTTTCTCCCTTTGTGTGATCTCAATTTTTAGAAACGGAATTTAAGCATATCTTCGTTTCCAATCCTTTCCAAAGAAGTTCATCGATGAGTACGTCACAAACCACCTGTATGGTCAAGAGGAGAGGAAGGTATTCATACAACACCAACGGTATAATCTTAAAGTCTTTGTCAAGAGGATGAAGGATGGATGGGCAACCATCCACATGCAGTGGCATAAAGTTGCAAGAACCTTCGACATCAGTGAAGGCTCAATATTTGCCTTCTGTTTCAGCAGTTTTCTAGACGAGATTCATCTGTCTATTTACGTATATGATGCTATTTTCCAAAGGTTTTAGATGTTGCATGTGAAACTCAGTCGTGTCGTGTAATTGGGTAGCTAGGTAGTATATGCCTATATGATGTTGTACTCTGATGTATTTCAATTATGAAATCTCAGTTGCCGTAATACGAAATGAAATATATTGTGTGCTTGATATGAAGTGTCAATTTGTTTACTTGCTAGATTATAAACAATAGAGCAATTAACCTGTTTATTGGGGTTTCATATTGCAAACGGTTTGTCATAGAACAACTTCAGCGATGTTCTCAACAAACCCACACGCTTGCTTGAAATTTGGCTTGTTGGATCAGTGAAAAATCACACACCATTTCCGGGCGCAAACTGTGTGTCCTAGAAAACTCATTTGCAAAAAAATTCACACAAAATGTGTGTGTGATGGACAACCCTATGCCAAACAGTTTCTTCTAGGAACTGTACGTGATGGCCACCACTAACACAAATGATGTTAAGTAGAAAATGGTGTGTGATGTACAATACAGACAGAAACTTATGTTTGCAATTCACTGTGTGGGATGGTATGCACATCTCGCACGATTTCTCCTAAATAACTGATTGTGATAGTCCTTCCAATTGCACACGACATAATTTTGCCTATTGTGTGTGACCAGGAGCAGGCATCGCCAATGGGTTTTTCATGTCGTGTGCGATAGCCCCGTATCACCCGTACATGCAAGGCGACGGTTTGAGACTATGTCATGGGAAGGGGTTAAAAACTGTCTGTATAGCAGGCACCTGCACTAGTGTATGATCGATGAAGAAGACGAACTCCAAATCAAATAAGCATAGCTCTCATGTCGAATCATCACATTACCTGCAGCTGCAACTGTTGTAGCAATCTATGACCCACAAGGACTCAACAATCTCATTTCCAAGGGTATCAAGACTAGCAAAGCTTAATCGGAAGGTATGGATAATTGGTGAGGCTCCAGCAAGCACTAAGCATTTTATTTGAGTGTCTTACTTAAGAGTACAAGAATAAGAAGGGTTACCTATGCATAAACGAACGTGAACTAGTGATGATAACCAAGTGATCCTGAACACCTACTTACGAGTCAAACATAACCCCATTGTGCTCTCTCTCGGTTCAAAACTCACGAGTAGAGACAATCACAGTTAGACACACAGTTGGTGTATTTTAATTGAGTTTACTTCAATTTTTCTATGCCCTTCTGTAAAAAATATTCAAATTTGCCACATAACCATGGGCTCGGCTTCACGAAAAGATTTAACTCTGCAAGGGTGCTCCAAGTCATCCATCACAAACTAGCCATAAGCTACCTGGTAAACCTCAACCACGAGATAGCCCGTAGTATCCTTATAATTCCGATGGAAAATCTCAACCTAGAGATAGCCCAAAGTAACCTCGAAATCCCGTGCACAAGACTTTCAAGAAAGGTAAAACAAATCCAAAGGACCATCATACGTGTCGACGAACTCGATAGGAGCCGCGTATCACGTTCTCACGACATGACCGGATGAGCACAACGTATAGTGCCCTAATAGAAATCACCCGAGTTGCACCGGGTTGGTCCCGCACACGACTCTAGTTTGGACCAATACCCATGAGGGGGCACTGGACCAAGGGTTTGTTTAATTATCCGCGGGTGCCGACGGGCCCCTATACAATTTTATTAGTTATTAGGCAAATGTAGTACCATTTTTGGGTCTTGCCAGAAGAGTTTTATCCCAAAACAAAAATCAAGTGGTCTCCATAACAACCCCAAGCATGTTAGGAGCGCTCAATATGAAACATAACACCGGTACACAAGTAACTAGGACGACAAAGGTGGAACAAAACATCGAGCAAAAGGCCAAGTCTTCCACCTTTTACGAAGTATATATGTGCATTAAATTAAATAGCAATAATATTTTGATATCACAAGATATCCATGTTGTCACATGAAAATAACCTACACCTGCAACAAGCAACACTATAAGAAGGTCTGAGAAAGCGGTAACCTAACCAAACAATGGTTTGCTGAGATGTGGAGGGGATTAGAGGCTTTTCATGGCAATGTTGGGAGGCTTGATATACAAGTGGTAGGTAACGAGACAGAGCGATAGAAGCGAGACAGGTAGCATGTCAATGATAGTAGTGGTATCTAGAGAAATGATCATCTTGCCTGAGATCCCGCTTGAAAGAAGAACGAATCCGTGAAGTAGATGAACGGGTATAGTCGAACGAATTATTACACTCCAAATGGTTTCGGAACTCTATCGAGAAGAAGCAATCCGGAAACAAACAAATGACACGGGGTAAACACCACAACATATTAACGACATGATGCGTAAACAAATATGATGCATGTCCATTTAATTTTGCATGGCATGGATGGATGCAACAAACAAATATTACACATTAAGTGAAGTTCAATATGCAACGAGTTGCATATTGACAATACTCCACATTCAAATATTTAGTTCATATTCTTTATTTACTCGACAAGATTAAATGTTGTTAACCATGGCATGACGTGAAGTATAAACAAACTACATCATCTAAGCATTTTAAATGTGGCCGGAAGCAACATATAACATTTTCAAAATGACCTCATATGCATATTATGAATTTGGTTCAGATCTGTCCTAACACAGTATTATATTTATTAAACATGAAAACAAAGTTGACCATATGATTCTACATGTTTTTCTAGCCAAGTTACATATGAAGATCATTTAATTTGGAGCTACAATTATTTAGATATGAGACAAACAGTTTTAACAAGGCGTTTTGTGCAAAATGATGCACACACCAATTTTAAATATTTTAAACATGAATGAAAGTAACATATTATTAATCTACACAGAATTCTGAACATTTTTATATTTAAATCATTTTAATCCGATGCATGGATGTATCGTTATGAGCAACGCAAAATAAAGTCATTTTTCTAAAATCATGAAATGCACTGGATAATTGACAAATTTGCGGAGACTAGAAAAAAAATGATTGGGTCGGATTGTAGCACCTTGTAGTGGCCTATGAGAATTTGGCCCAAGTGCTGAGTGTGTACGTGGGAAATAAAAACATGGCAATGTGTCCATGCGCGCAGAAAACAAACAATCAAAGCTAAGTTACATATGATTCTACATGTTTTTCTAGCCAAGTTACATATGAAGATCATTTAATTTGGAGCTACAATTATTTAGATATGAGACAAACCGTTTTAACAAGGCGTTTTGTGCAAAATGATGCACACACCAATTTTAAATATTTTTAAACATGAATGAAAGTAACATATTATTAATCTACACAGAATTCTGAACATTTTTATATTTAAATCATTTTAATCCGATGCATGGATGTATCGTTATGAGCAACGCAAAATAAAGTCATTTTTCTAAAATCATGAAATGCACTGGATAATTGACAAATTTGCAGAGACTAGAAAAAAAATGATTGGGTCGGATTGTAGCACCTTGTAGTGGCCTATGAGGATTTGGCCCAAGTGCTGAGTGTGTACGTGGGAAATAAAAACATGACAATGTGTCCATGCGCGCAGAAAACAAACAATCAAAGCTATTGCGGCGTCTGGGACTCGAACACAGGATCATTAGCAAGAAGTTTGGCTGCGCTAGCCAACTCGACGACCAGTGTGCTTGCGCATAATCTTAGTGGTAACCTAAATTCTTCCTGTATGACAGATCTAGGAAAAGAAACAGAGTTTCAGATCAGAAGGAAACTGCTTACAGCAGAAGGCACAAGGCCGGCGGCAGTGAATAAGCTGGGAACGGGAGAGGGAGGTTGGCGCCGGAGACGAGGGCCTCGGGAACGACCAGCAATGGGGTCTCCTCACCATAGAAAGGGCAATGTTGGAGGTCGGGACGGTACATGCTATGGTAACGGCTTCTTCCTGTCCATGGCGCACACACAGTGAGAGAGAGAGAGAGAGAGAGAAGTCAGAGGAGAGGAGAAGGATAAGAGTAGGAGGAAGGACAACTAGGGGAAGGAAAAGGGCGCGAGTAGGGGCCTGGATGAAGCTCCTGTAGGGTGTTGTCCATGGTCACGGTGACCTCCCTGTAACAGAGAAGCAAGATGGATAGAGGGAGATGTGAGGGAGAGGGAGAAACGTGAAGAAAAATTAAACATGGGAGGGATGAAGGTGAGGGACCAGGCTAGCATGGTGGTGCGGATGCGCCCGGACGGCAAGATGGGGCTCCTGTGGGGTGCCTGGACGAAGAGGCGGACATGAGCTGGCGCTCGTGCTCGGGGATCGAGGAGCTCGGACGTGCGCTTGCATCTGCGAGGAGATGGACACGTCTAGCGATCTAGTTGCCAGGGACGAACTGCTCATGATCCCCTCGGGGTCGAGGAGAGGAGGTAGCCTCATGCACCAGCGGTCTAGGAGGCTGCACGGGGATTGGGCACGAGGGGAAATCGAGGAGGACACCAGATGGGTGGATCTGGAGGGATCCCGGGGATGGAGGAGGCTTGTCGATGCATTTTGGTTGGTCTGGTAAGAAAAATGAGGTCGGATGACGGTGGTGACTCAAAGAATGAGGGGACAGACGAAGAGTAATCCGTACAATTTAGGATAGCCACATATATATATTATGTGCGTTAGAAGGAAAAGATTTAGACATTTGAGGAGGGGTTAGCTGAGCTAGTGAGATATGTAAGGGAGTTGGAATAAGAAGAGAGGAAAGTGTGAGGCCCGTGAAAGAGTTCTTAAAACACCGAAACATCCGTTAATTTAACCGATGATGGTGCTGCTATAGTTGTTCGTTGGTGCATCAAACGACCTCCGAATGCGGTAAAATTTGGTAGGCAGTCTACCTACTCTAGACCAAGACCGCACGCCAGCTTTCAACCCATTCGTAGAAAGTTTTAAACACACTTTTGAAAACAATATTTTATCGATGTCGTGGGCGCGTGCGTGTGTACTTAGTCTCGAAACGATCAACGACACGAACCAAAAGAATAGGCAACTACGAACGGATGCAAGTTTTAAAAAATGACGACAACGAAGTGCCCATGAAATGTGAATGATGCAATGATGAATGCGACAACCCACTAAATCACATGCCGATGACGAAATAAAACGGGAATTTTCTGGGGCGTCGGTCTCGTTTTGTTACAAGTTTCTTCACCACTTCATGGTCAGTGATGTCAGTGGCACCAAGTGCTTGAAGCTCGTTGGAGATATCAGTGATACGATCAAAAGTTTGCTGAACAATTTCGTTGTCGAGTCTTTTGAAGCGGTTGAAGAGATTGCGAAGAACATCAACTCGAGAGTAACGTTGAGCGAAAACACATTTGCTGACTTTGGACAGCCTATCCGATATAGGCTTTATAGATTCCAAAGCACTTACTCTGCCATACTGTCCTTTTCTCAGATGGCCGCATATGATATTCTTCGCTTGAGAGTCAAGTTGCTTGAATCCCTTCACATCAGCAACAGAGATAGTTGTGGTGATGAAGGGAACACATTTTTCCACAATGTACCATAGATCGTTGTCAATTGCCTCAAGATGCATGTGCATCTTGTTCTTCGGTAGGGGTAGTCCATCCCATCGAAGGTAGGACACCCGACAGAAACCTTGATCATACCTGCAGTCGACATAACTAGATCTCCAGGTGGTTAAACCAAAATCACACAAAGAAGGGTGTACCTTGCTCTGATACCAATTGAAAGTGCGTTATATCGATGAGAGGGGGGTGAATAGGCGTTTTTTAAAAATTCATCACTAAGGAATTACTTGTTGAGAAATTTGCTAAGTAATGAACTACTTGCAACGGAATAAGTACTCAAGTGCATGCAAAAAAGTGCAGTAGCATAGTCATCATGACGAAATGAAGATGCACATATCACAGGTAGCGTGAATCAGGATAAGCAAGTGAAGAATAAGGTGACTAAAGAATTTGGGATGAGGAAATTGAGAAAGTCTCCGGTCAAAGTCTTCAAATAATAACGATCAATTTCATCAACAAGTATTCAAGGAAATGAGAGAGTTGAGGAAATAGAACCAGGAGCCCGGTGAAGACAGTGATTTGATGACCCAGTTCCAATTGTTGCGACAGTCGTACATCTGGTTTGGAGCGGCTTGGTATTTAAACCAAAGGACACACAGTCCCAGTACACATAGTCCTTACAGTATTCTTCTTGAGCTAAGGTCACACATACCTCGCCCAACACTCGTGGTAAGTCCTCAGGGAAGACTTCCAAACCCTCACAAACTCGGTCACCCAGCGATCCACAATTTCCTCTTGGATGCTCTATACCATGATGCCTAACCGTTTGGAAGATACACAGTCTTCAAAGGTAACAAGCATCGGTTCCACATAGGAACAATATCTTCACTGATGCTAAATCACTTTGGGTTTTGGTTGTTTTGGTTGTTTTGGGTTTTTCCTCACTGATGATTGTCTCTCAATGTCTTCGATGATGCGTTGCTCTCAAATGAAACATGTCAAGTTCTCTCTCGGAGCAGCCAACCAACTAGTTTTTTTGGGGGCAGCTATTCATAGCCAGGGTGCAACCCGACATGATAAGACATAAATGCCCCCCAATGATATGACCATTATGTGGATACAATATCTGGACAGCTGGCACAAAGCACATCCACGGTCGGAATTTGAACTACCAAATTCCTCAGGGCTTATCATATTCCTCACAGTAGGCAGTTCGCACCGGTGAACTCCTAACTCTTTAGTTAGACCAATTTCCTCAATGACCAGAAGAACATCGACTCTGTCACAGAAGAACTTGACTGAACTGCAAGAGATTTCCAAAGGCTTCACTCCAAGCATTGGGTATGTTGAGGCTTTTGAGACGAGGATCACTTGGAAGTTCTTTCATAGTTTTCCCTTGACCCCCTTTAACAGTACGGTGTTCCTATGACCCACAAGTAAGGAAATGAAACAATAAAAGCTAAGTCTTGATGCTTCAAAGTCCTCACATAAATTACTTCATGGACACACCGTTTTCTCCATTATCAAAGTCTTCAAGAAAACTTCAAAGTCTTCAACTATAGACATACATTTTTCAGGGTCGACATTCTTCGAATATATCAAACTCCTCATCAACTTATAGAACTTGTGTATACTCACAAACACATTCGTCCCTTAACCTATAAATCTTCAATACACCAAAAACACTAAGGGGTACTAGATGCACTAATAGTCACATAGATGGTGGGGAATATATAAAGCCCCTTCTTCCTCCTCCAACCCACACTCTTTAAGCCTTGTGAGAAGCCACCATTTAAAAACCTCCATTTGCTCAATTATATGTATTCCTCTAGCAAGATGCTTTAATTCTTTTGTGATTGAGAGAGAAAGGGTCGATCTATAACTTGACGAAACGGATTCGTGTTCCTGCTTAATTCTGCATGGGATCCTAGGCAACTAGAGGTTCCTCTGGAATCTTCCATGTGTGTAGTGTCACTAGTAAAAATAGGGCGTTGGTTGAGGCTATGATAAGGGCAATAATCCCTGTTCACTTACGAACCTGGACTAAAGGGACTATCAGTCCCGGTTTGTGAGGCCAGGGCACCGGCAGGGCCTCGGAGGTTAATGGTCCTCGTTTTTCTGACACTTTTGGTCCGGTTCCAGGCATGAACCGGGACCAATGGGCCTTGTGCCTGGACTAGCACCTTTAGTCCCGGTTGGTAGCTGGAACCGGGACCAAAAGTCTATCTTTTGTCCCAGTTCTGGCCACCAACCGGGACTAAAGATATAAGCCTATATATACCCCCGCCCCTGCCCACTCACTCTGTTTTTTTGGACGATGGCGTGTGGGTGTGTGTTGCTCTAGCTCTCACCTCCTATGCATATGAGGTGTTCGATGAAATGCCCGAGCCACACTTAAGCTTTCTCCTCTCCAAGCTCGACCTCCAAGCTCCATTTTCCTCAAGATTTATCTAGGTTTGGCGGTCCGTCCTGTCCCATCCCCGTCCTCACCTCCGTCGATCGCCCATGCCGATCTCGTCGCCGGCACCACCGTGGTGAGACTTCATAAACTATAGATACGTTGGAGACGTATCAGCATCCCCAAGCTTAATTCCTGCTCGTCCTCGTGTAGGTAAATGATAAAAGAAATAATTTATGAAGTGTGAATGCTAGCATAGTGCATACATTTGATCAATGCAATCTGCTTTATTGTGGCAAGAATGTTCAGATCCATAAGACTCGAAACAAAAGTTTAATATTGACATAAAAATAGTAATATGTCAAGCATACTAACAAAAAAATTGTGTCTCTTGAAAATAACATGGCAAAAGAAACCTATCCCTAGAAAATCATATGGTCTGGCTATGCTCCATCTTCCCCACACAAAGTATTTATATCATGCACAACCCCGATGACAAGTCAAGTAATTGTTTCACACCTTTTATGTTCTCAAACCTTTTCAACTCTCACGCAATACATGAGCGTGAGCAATGGATATAGCACTATAGGTGGAGGTTGTGAAGAAAAGGAGAAGATAGTCCCACATCAACTAGGCGTATCAACGGGCTATGGAGATGCCCATTAATAGATATCAATGTGAGTGAGTAGGGATTGTCATGCAATGGATGCATTAGAGCTAGAAGTGTATGAAATCTCAAAAAGAAACTAAGTGGTGTGCATCCAACTCGCTTGCCCACGAAGACCTAGGGTAATTTGAGGAAGCCCATCATTGGAATATACAAGGCAAGTTGTATGAAAAATTCCCACTAGTATATGAAAGTGACAATATAGGAGACTCTCTATATGAAAAACATGGTGCTACTCTGAAGCACAAGTGTGGTAAATGATAGTAGCATTTCCCCTTCTCTCTTTTCTCTCATTTTTTTATTTCCCATTTTTCTTTTGTTTTCTTTTTTTGGTGGGCATATTTGGCCTCTTTTTTTATTTGGGCTTCTCTGGCCACTTTTATTTTTTGTAAAGTCCGGAGACACATCCCAACTTGTGAAGGAATCTTAGCTTCCATCATCCTTTCCTCACGTGGGACAATGATCTAATAATCATGATCATCACAATTTTATTTACTCACAACTCAGGAATTACAACTCGATACTTAGAACAAAATATGACTCTATATGAATGCCTCCGGTGGTGTACTGGGATGTGCAATGAGTCAAGAGTGACATGTATAAAGAATACGAAAGGTGGCTTTGCCACAAATACGATGTCAAGTACATGATCATGGAAAGCAATATGACAATGATGATGCGTGTCATAAACGGAATGGTAGAAGTTGCATCGAAATATATCTCGGAATGGCTATGGAAATGCCATAATAGGTAGGTATGGTGGATGTTTTGAGGAAGGGTATATGGTGGGTTTAATGCACCGGCGAAAGTTCTGCGGTACTAGAGAGGCTAGCAAAGGTGGAAGGGTGAGAGTGCTTATAATCCATGGAATCACATTAGTCATAAAGAACTCACATACTTATTGCAAAAGTATATAAGTTATCGAAGCAAAGTATTAGACGCATGCTCCCAGGGGAGAGATTGATAAGAGTTAACCATCGAGCACTCCCAACCCTCATACAAAACCCTCATACAAAGGATGAAAATTAATAAACAAATCATGCTCCGACTTCGTTACATAACGGTTCACCATACGTGCATGATACGGGAATCACAAACCTTTAACACAAGTATTTCTACAAATTCACAATTACTCACTAGCATGATTCTAATATCATCATCTTTATATCACAAAACTTTATGCAAGGAATCAAACTTCTCATAGTAATCAATGACCTTTATATGAAAGTTTTTATTATATCCCTCTAGGATGCCCATTATATTAGGACTAAGTTCATAACCTAAACCAATTACCATGCTATTTAGAGACTCCCAAAATAATATAAGTGAAGAATGAGAGCTCAACAATTTCTATAAAATGAAACCACCTCCGTGCTCTACAAATATATAAGTGAAGCACTAGAGCAAAAGACAAACTACTCCAAAAAGATATAAGTGAAGATCAATGAGTAGTCAAACAATCTAGTAGCCATGTGAGGACTCTCTCTATATAAATAAATATTTTCGGATCTGATTATTTTATTTAATCAGCAAATTAAACAAAAATAGCACTCCAAGAATAGCACATATCATGTGAACGGATAAAAATTTAGGCTCAACATATGCTAACCGATAGTTGACGAAGAGAGGTGGGATGCGTAGCATCCCCAAGCTTAGATGCTTGAGACTTCTTGAAATATTTACTTGGTGTGACTTGGGAATCCCCAAGCTTGAGGTTTTTTATCTCGTTCAATCCTCTCATATCATGGTTTCACCTATTCGCAAAAACTTCATCCACACAAAACTCGAAAAGAACTCGTGAGATAGGTTAGTACACATAATAATAAATTAACTCTTCATGTACTGCCAAGACAAGTTTCACAATAATTTTCAAACATTAGGTACTATATACTATCATTTCCACAATTTATATCTACCAATATAGACTATGAAAATTATAGGATAAGTAGATAACAAAACTATGACAACAATCTATCCAATCGGAACAGTCTGTAGCAATTCATGAAAATAGTGTACTTATGCAACTCATTCAATTCTGAAAATTTAGAACATGCTAAGGTATTTATAATAAAACCCCTTGTAAAAATTTCAAAAACTTTACACGTTCCATTAAAATGTGAAAATTCAAACACTGCAACAGAAGTTTCTGTTTTTACCCAGCACATATCAAAAAATGCAATGCAAACATCCTAAGGCAATTCTTGGAAATTTTATTGACAAAAATATTATAAATAACACCTAATATAGAAAAATAAAAGTAAATGACGCTCCAATCAAAACTCATATTATGTACGAATAAAAATATAGCTCCATGTGAGATATACCGATAGTGTTGAAGACGAAAGAGGGGATGCCTTCTTGGGCATCCCAAGCTTTGACTCTTGAGTCTTCCTTGAACATTACATTGGGGGTGCCTTGGGAATCCCCAAGATTAGTTTCTTATCACTCGTTATTCTCCTCATATCGGTGTCTCACCCAAAACTTGAAAACTTCAATCACACAAAACTTAATGGAACTTTGTGAGAAGGGTTAGTGTAATAAAAGATAAATCATTCACTTAGGTACTGTCAAGACAAGATTCATAATTATTTCCACATGATAACTACTGTATTCCATCATTCCCACAATTTATATTACTCAATATAAGCTATAGGAACACTTGAAACAAGCAAACGATGCATGCAAAACGGAATCTATCAAACACAAAACAGTCTTTAAAGATCTGAATGATCACCATAATTCCCTGACTGTAAAAATTCTGAAAAATTAGGAAAACTCAAGTAATTTGCATATAAATGTTTTGTAAAAATTCAGAATGTTTTGAGGCTCTAGTAAAATCAGATAATTCATATATTGGAGGTAAAATTTTCTGTTTTTGCACAGAATAGAACAAGCAAGTATCCACACTATCCCAAAGGCTTTACTTGGCACTTTATTGAAATAAAAGACACAAAAAATGATTACTACAGTATCTTAATCATGTGAACACATAAAAATAGAAGGTAAAAGTGTTGGGTTGTTTCCCAACAAGTGCTTTTCTTTAATACCTTTTAGCTAGGCATGATGATTTCAATGATGCTCACATAGGAATAGTATTTGAAACATGCAAAAGAGCATCATGAATCTCATGAAAAACACATTTATGACTAACCCACTTCCTATGCATAGGGATTTTGTGAGACAACAATTTATGGGAACAAGAATCATCTAGCATAGGAAGGCAAAACAAGCATAGCTTCAAAACTTTCAACACATAGAGAGGAAACTTGATTTTATTGCAATTACTACAATCATATATTCCTCCCTCATAATAATTTTCAGTAGCATCATGAAGGAATTCCACAATATAACCAGCACATAAAGAATTCTTTTCATGATCTACAACCATAGAAATTTTGTCACTCTCCCCATAAGCAATTTTATTTTCATTCATAATAGTGGGAGCAAACTCAACAAAATAACTACCATGAGATACTTGATTGACATAACCACATTCAATATTAAAATCATGATGACAAGTTTCATCGTTACTATCACTCTTTATAGCATACATGTCATCGTCATAATCATAATATATAGGAGGCATGGCATAATCATAATAAATTTGCTCATCAAAACTTGGGGGACTAAAAATATCATCTTCATCAAACATAGCATCCCTAAGCTTGTGGCTTGGCATATCATTAACATCATGAATATTCAGAGAATTTATACTAACAACATTGCAGTCATGCTCATCACTCAAAGATTTAGTGCCAAACATTTTAATAACTTCTTCTTATAACACTTGAGCACAACCTTTCCATCATTTCCACGAAAGACATTAAAAAGATGAAGCATATGAAGCAACCTCAATTCCATTTTTGTTGTAGTTTTATTTTATAAAACCAAACTAGTGAAAAACAAGAAACTAAAAGATTTAATTGCAATATCTAAAGATATACCTTCAAGCACTCACCTCCTTGGCAACAGCGCTAGAAAAGAGCTTGATGTCTACTACACAACCTTATTCTTGTAGACTCGTGTTGGGCCTCCAAGCGCAGAGTTTTGTAAGACAGTGGCAATTTTCCCTCAAGTGGATGACCTAAGGTTTATCAATCCATGGTACGTGTAGGATGAAGATGCTCTCTCTCAAACAACCCTGCAACCAAATAACAAAGAGTCTCTTGTGTCCCCAACACACCGAATACAATGGTAAATTGTATAGGTGCACTAGCTCGGCGAAGAGATGGTGATTCAGGTGTAATATGGATGTTAGATATAGGTTTTTGTCATCTGAAAATATAAAAACAAAAAGGTAGCAAGTAACAAAAGTGAGCAAAAATAGTACTGCAATGCTTGAAAACAAGGCCTAGGGTTCATACTTTCACGAGTGCAAGTTCTCTCAACAATACTAACATAGTTGAATCATATATAAATACCTCTCGTGCGACAAAGAGTTCACTCCAAAGTCAAAAATAGCGGAGAACTAACGAAGAAATTATTGTAGGGTACGAAACCACCTCAAAGTTATGTTTTCTGATCAATCTTATGAGCTATCCCTATAAGTGTCACGAACAGCCCTAAGTTCGTACTAAAATAACACCTTATGATACACATCAACCAAAACCCTAATGCCACCTAGATACTCCAATGTCACCACAAGTACCCATGGGCTTGATTATACGATATGCATCACACAATTTTAGATTCGTGATGTTCAATCCAACACAAAGAACCTCAAAGATTACCCCAAAGTTTCTACCGGAGATTCAAGACGAAAACATGTGCCAACCCCTATGCAGAGATTCCCAAGGTCACTGTCGATGCACTAGAGTTTTCTGAGCCATCTAGTGCCCCTTTACTCGGGCACGGGCCATAGTAGCTGCCCCGGCAGCAAGGCCCATCAAAGACTTGTCGAGCACCAGCACATAGGACTCAAGACTACCGGCAAGAACTTGCCGGGAGGGCTGTTGAGCCTCCAGGCGAAGCAAGGCCCCTGGCAAGACAAGGTACTACAAGGCAAGGCCCCGGCAAGCACTACCAGCACATAGGCCAGGTGTCGAGTCACCTGGACGCGTGTTGCAGCGTCAACGTTGGAGGGAGCTAAGCGGCGCCGATGGGAAGGGGCCCCGTCCCGTCCCACTGACGTACTGAGGCGCCTGACGGTGCATTGAGTGCTCTTGTCCTACTGCGTCAGTGTTAGGTACGGTAGCACTGTAGCAATGTGCATCTTGTGTGCACACTATATGCCACTGTTGGGATCCCTTTAGGTATAAAAGGAGGCCCATGGCATTACAGAGAAGGGAGGATAGACAATCAGACAGTTGGGCAGTTAGACAACTAGGGGTTATCAAGGTCACATAGCAGCCGTTCATGGGGATCCTGTAGCTAGAACCCTAGAACACGATCAATATAACCAAGCAGGAGTAGGGTTTTACGCACACGTGCGGCCCGAACCTAGGTAAAAACTCCCCGTGCGCTGCTTACCAGACTGGCTCTTTGCGCGAGCCCGCCCCCTGACGAACCAAAAGGGATCCCCATGATCCCATATGTGTTTGTTCCCACAACATCTTTGGCGCGCTAGGTAGGGGGCGCGTGAGTGGTGCGAACCCGTTCCAGTAACGCCATGGCCCCAAAGAAGAAGGGCCTGACAGCAGTTGGCCCATTCGCGTCTGCCGTCACTGCATCTGCATGGACAGGAGACGGCATAGACGCGGGTGGAGGAGGAGGACGTGGAGGTTTGGAACTTCCGCAACACTCCGGTGACCAAGACCAAGCAAGTGGTGACGCTCGCCGCGGAGACGCCCATGGTAACGGTGGGAACCCCCGCGCCCCTGGGCCTTAGGACGGAGCGGTATCACCTGCGGGTGGTATGGCGAACTCCCAGGGCAGAAGAGTATCTTCCAAGGCACCCACGCCGACGCCTACGTCGCGACCTTCTCAGGACGCGCTTGGAGAGCCACGCCACGGCACCCGCAATTTTCAACGTCCCCACGAAAAAGCTCATGCGCATCATTCCCAAGATATGCGAGACCAGCATGCTCACCAGCATGCAAGCGGGAGTGGCATGCCGACGCGGGACCGCGGCGGTGCTCCTTCTAACACGGTTAGGGGGTCAGAGCACCTTGTCTACCTCCCGCCATTCACTCCAACCATGTCGGAGGAAGCGATGGCGCGAGCGCAACTACTCCTAAACTTCCCTCCTGTTGCGGAGAAGCTCGAAGAATGGAGAGCCACCATTCAGAGCCTCCTCAGCCTCATGGATAAGCTTTGGCCCACAGGGCCGCCTCGGACCAATGGTGAAGCGCCCGGAGTCGGCGCGACCTCGGCGCACTCTCCTCCGTGACAGCATCGCCGGTCATCGACCCAACAGACCGACGCCTATGATAGTTACTCAACGACGTTGTCTGACCCATGGACAGACCGCGATCAGCATCATGTTCTTTGGGAACGTGGCAAGGAAGACGCCCGAACCGCGATCGAGCGATGACGGGAAGCGCGCCTCCACTCAGACAGGCGTGCAGGGCCCACTGTAGACAGGTCCGCGCCGGGCTACCCTGTCAGACTACCTTACCAGGTGGGATGTCCAGCGTTTACCCATGAGCTGCGGCAAGTCCAGTGGCCCAACTCCCGCACGTTCAAACCAGAAGTCTTGGAGAAGTATGATGGCAAGACCCATCCGTTAGAGTTCCTGAGCGTCTAGACCATTGCAGTGCAGGCTGCCGGGGGCCGCGACG
This sequence comes from Hordeum marinum, assembly GCA_022496015.1. Taxonomy (NCBI): domain Eukaryota; kingdom Viridiplantae; phylum Streptophyta; class Magnoliopsida; order Poales; family Poaceae; genus Hordeum; species Hordeum marinum. Next base: position 306,224,523 of record CM039678.1, on the reverse strand, counting down.
ACAAGATATTGGCCAACTACTTCCCGTTGGTGCTTAAGCCCAACCCCAGGTCATGGCTGATGCACTTGCCGGAGGGGTACATCTCTCCCTGGGCGGACCTGTGTCACGAGTTTGTTGGTGCCTTCACCGGAGGATATCAAGCTCCTTGCCAGGAGAGCGGTCTGCACATCATCCCCTAGAAGGAAGGCGAAACTCTGCGCAAGTACATCCAGAGGTTCAGCCGCATTCACCACAACATCCCAGACTTTCACCCTACCATTGTTATCAGCGCATTCCATCAAAACGTGCACAACCGCAGGATGCGGGAAGAGCTGGCGATGAACAGAGTCAGGGACATCGCCAAGCTTTATGCTTTGGCAGACAAGTGCACTCGGGCTGAAGAAGGAAGAAGACTCCCCGACGAAGATGTTGGCATAGAGGTCGCCTCTGAAGATGAGGATAATGATGTCCCGGCAAAGAAGGGCCGATGACGGAACAAGAAGCGCAAGGGCAAGACCATGCTTGCCGTCGAGGCGTCCGGAAACCCCGGCACCGCCAAGAAAGGTAGGGTCAATGACCCCTGCAATGATGTTGCTGGGTGCGCCTCCTACCATGCCCTGGTGGCTGCCAGCAAGCCAAAAAACTCCTCCAAGCAGTATTGCAAGATCCGTCGCACCAATGGCCACAACCTCGAAGACTGCCGGCAAGTTGGGAAGCTTGCCAACAAGCAGAGGGCCGAATATGAGAGGCGAGACAAGGAGAACGATCAGGATGGTGCTGAGGGGTCCGACAAGAAGCATGTTGACCGAGGAGGTCGCCGCAGCAAGGCCAAGCAACAAAAGGACCGACCCGCCTGTAGCCGTGACAAGCAAGAAGAGGATGATGATGCCGAAGACAACAACGAATCTAGTGAGAATGAGTTTGAGAAGGCTACAGAGATGATGTGCATAGAGGAAGGCACCTCGTCACACTCCTCTCACCGCCAACTCAAACAGTGGGTGCGCAAGGTTAACACGACAAAGCCTCTATCGGTACCCAGAAACCTATGAAATGGTCCAACACTCCTATCATTTTCGATGCCGAGGACCACCCGGATCGCGTAACTGCGGTAGGATGCTTGACGTTGTTGGTTTCGCCAATAATCCACAACCTCAAGGTGATGAAGATGCTAATCGAGAATGGGGCTAGCCTGAACCTGATCTCACTCGGTGTCATCCAAAGGCTGCAAATTCCTGATGAAGATCTCGAGCCGACAGGTGCCTTCCAAGGGGTCAACTCAGGAAGAACTTAGCAAAGGGCAAGATCATGCTTTCGGTGACGTTCGACAACGATATCAACTTTGACGTTGCCGAGATCTCGTTGCCATACAATAGCTTTCTCGGCCGTCCGACACTGGCCAAGTTCATGGCAGCCACCCACTTCGCTTACAATGTGCCGAAGATGCCTAGACCAATGAGCGTCATTACCATCAACTCCAACAAGAAAAGCCCACTTATCTATGCCAACCAACTCTACCGGGGCGCAATTGCAGCACCTATCACCAAGGCACTTTCTCCTGCCGCTGAAGCCCCCATGGGGAAGAAGACCGACAAGACCTCTGGCGCACAGTCCCGCAAGCGCAACTCTTTGGGGTGTTGCACTACTATTGACGATGTGCCAGAGAGCTCCACCGGCAAGAGCAAAAAATCCAAGGCTGCCCCTCCAGAGACCAAAAAGGTGCCCGCCAAAGAGGATTGCACGGGGGGAACTTTCACCAAAAGTTCCACCCTTGACGACAAATAGGAAAGCACGCTCAACGCCTTCCTATGGGCGAATATCGATGTGTTTGCCTAGCAACCATTTGATATCCCGGTGTTCCCAGGACGGTGATTGAGCACCACCTTGCCGTCTGCCCACACGCGCGGCCCGTCAAGCAGAAGGTCCGGAAGCAAGCTTTGGAGCGGCAACAATTTATTGCCGAGGAGCTCAAGAAACTAGAGGCAGCTGGCTTGATTACAGGAGTGTTCCATCCGACATGGTTGGCCAACCCAGTTGTAGTGCGCAAGGCAAATGGTAAATGGAGGTTGTGCATTGATTTTACAGACATTAACAAAGCCTGCCCCAAGGATCCTTTTCCCTTGCCGCGCATCGACCAGATTGTGGACTCCACCGCCGTTGCGATCTGTTGTATTTCCTTGATGCCTATTCCAGTTATCATCAGATTTTTATGGCCAAGGAAGATGAAGAGAAGACCGCGTTTATCACCCCATGTGGTACGTACTGCTTTTAGAGTATGCCTTTCGGGTTGAAAAGCGCTGGTTCTACCTTTGAAAGAGAAGTCCAGATTGGTTTTGAGCCCCAACTACATAGAAATATGGAGGCTTATATGGACGACATAGTGGTCAAAAACAAGGATAAGGCCACGCTCATATCAGACCTAGAAGAAACATTTGAAAATCTGTGCAAGATCAACATGAAGCTCAACCTCGAGAAATGTGTGTTCGGCGTCCCATCCGGCAAGCTTCTAGGGTTCTTTGTGTCTCAACGAGGAATCAAAGAAAATCCCGACAAGATCAAAGCAATTGAGAAAATTGAGGCACCAAGACGAGTCAAGGACGTGCGACGCCTTGCCGGCTGTGTTGCTGCTCTGAGTAGGTTCATCTCAAAATCTGCTGAGCGCACCCTGCCCTTTTTCAAAATCTTGAAGAAGGCAAGTCCAATGAAATGGACTCCGAAAGCGGAGGCGGCGCTGTAGGATTTGAAGAAGTACCTTTCCTCTCCGCCAGTCCTAGTCGCGCCAAAACCACAAGAGTCGTTGCTGCTGTACCTGGCGGGAACGAATCAAGTGGTGAGTGCTGCACTAGTGGCTGAAAGAGAAGTTGACGAAGAAGCAGCAACAACGGTAGGGACGCCAAGCGACGAGCCAGGATATTCCCCGGCAAGGTCTTGTGCTGGCAAAGAAGGATCTGCGCAGTTGAAAGAGATAGTCCAGAAGAAGAAAGTGGTGCAGCGACCAGTCTATTTTGTCAGCTCCTTGTCGTAGGGGGCTACATCAAGGTATTTCGGCATGCAAAAATTTCTTTTTGGCCTTCTTATGGCCTCGAGGAAGCTGCACCATTACTTCCAAGCACATGAGATCACCATTGTCATCCGCTTCCCGCTACAGCGGATATTGCGAAACCCAGAGGCTCCCGGCAGGATTATGGAGTGGGCCCTGGAACTATAAGCTTTGGTATTAAGTTTGAAAGCACTTCGACCATTTAGAGCAGGGCCTTGGCGGAGTTCATTGCATAATGGACCCCAACGCCCGATGAAGAGATTCCAGAGTCAACTCTCCCCGGCAAGGAGACTGATCGAGAATGGATCATGTATTTTGATGGAGCTTTCTCGCTGCAAGGCGCTGGTGCCGGAGTGCTGCTTGTCGCACCCACCGGAGAGCACATCAGATATGTGGTCTAGATGCACTTTCCCCGGGAGAGATCAATGAACAACACTTGTGAGTACGAAGGGCTGCTTGCCGGTCTCAGGATCACGACGGACCTTGGGATCAAGAAACTTATTGTCAGGGGTGATTCTCAACTTGTCGTCAGGCAAGTGAAGAAGGATTACCAGAGTCCATTGATGGAAGCTTACATAGATGAAGTGATGAAGTTGGAAGATCGTTTTGACGGCGTGCAAATGGAGCACGTTCCACGTGCTGAGAACAATGTTGCCGATGGCCTGTCAAAATGTGTTGCCCATAAGTTACCTGTGGAACTAGGAACTTTCATGCTCCAACTAACTCAACCCTCTGTGACACCATCAACTGGACAAGAGAAGAGAAGAAAGTTAAGTTCCGGTAAGTATTTCTCGGCAGAGCTCCCCGAAGCCGCCGGCAAGAAGGTTGCCAGAGGGAACGACAAGCTTGTCGGTGAGCACTATGTTGTGGCAGGGCCCCCGGCTCTTGTCATAGATGCATACACTCCCACCAGGCTTGCCGGCGCGCAGCAAACTCCGGCAGGCCCTCAGGCCCTTGAAGTCGAGGCAAATGCTGCCCTAGTAGAGGATACACCTTTAGTCCTTGTTGTTGAGCCCTAGTCTCTAACATGGGCTCAACACATTTTCCATTCCTTCAAACAGGAGAGCTCCCCGAGGAACAAGAGGAAGCAGAGAAAGTAGCCCGTCGGCCTCTTATGTACCAGCTCATAGACAATGTCCTGTACAGAAAGAGATTGATTGGCGTAAAACTCAAGTGCATTTCTCGAGAGGATGGACTGGAGCTGTTGGGAAAGATACACGGAGGCATATGTGGCTCCCACATAGGATCAAGAGCACTTGCAGGAAAGGCATTCCGGCAAGGTTTCTTTTGGCCCACTGCCCTCCACGATGCAACGACATTGGTAACCAAGTGTGAAGCATGCCAGTTTCATTCAAATAAATTACATCAGCCAGGACAAGCACTTCAAATGATCCCTCTCTCCTTTTCATTCTGGGTCTGGGGGCTCGACATTCAGGGCCCTTTCCCCGCGCTACCGGGGGCTTTGAGTACTTGTACATCGCGATCGACAAGTTCACAAAATGGCCAGAAGTGGAAGTGGTGAGAAAGGTGATAGAACAATCAGCCATCAAGTTCTTCAAAGGACTAGTCTACCGCTTTGGTGTTCCCAACAGGATCATCACTGATAATAGCACGCAGTTCACGAGCCGCACCTTCATGCAATATGTCCAAGACCTTGGCAATATAATCTATTTTGCTTTCGTTGCCCACCCAAGGAGCAACGGCCAAGTGGAAAGGGCTAATGCTGAAGTGTTGCGAGGCCTCAAGACAAGAACTTTCGACAGGCTGCACAAGTGTGGAAGGCACTGGATTGATGAGTTACCGATGGTTCTTTGGTCAATCAGGATGACACCAAATTGAGCTACCGGCCAGACACCCTTCTCCCTTGTCTATGAGGCGAAGGCAGTTCTCCCCATGGAACTCATATATGGGTCTCCTCGAGTGCTCACTTATGATGAGTTGTAGCAAGAGCAGTTGCGGCAAGACGACGCAACGCTACTTGAGGAAGACTGTCTTCAGGCTGCAGTGAGAGCTGCACGCTACCAGCAAGCTTTTCGCTAGTACCATAGCCGCAAGGTCAATGCCAGAAGTCTTGAGGAAGGCAACCTTGTTCTTCAGTGAGTTCAGTCTGCCAAGAATCCAAACAAGTTGATGCGAAGTGGGAAGGCCCTTATTGGGTAGTATGAGTCACTAGGCCTGGTGCAGTCCGCCTGAAGACTGAGGATGGTGTTCTGGTGAGAAACTCCTGGAATATCGAACATCTTCAAAAGTTCTACCCATGAGGCGTGGTTGTCGGGACAGCCCTGGCAACCACCTTTTGTACAAGTCTTGCCGCTGAAGCATGTAATCCTTGGTAAAAAGCCAGGCTCAGGCCCCATGCGTAGTTAAATAAAGATAAGTATTTCGCAACCTTGGATGATTCTCATGTTTGTTTACGTACATGTTTATCTAAAGCGTTGCACTATACTTAATCCGGGTAAGGGCTAACGGACCGCCAAGGTTCCATACCCATATCTTCTCTTCTTTCTTGTTGTAAAGGACAGAAGAACACCTCGTGTGCAGCTTTGCCAGGGGGGATGGGTGTATGGATACCTATGAGCGACGTCCCAAAAGAACCTTGTCAGAAGGAGAAAGGCAACAAAAAGATAAGTTGTGAAAACCCCATGTGAATCCTTGCTGTAAAGTTATTTTCCTTGAGCAATTTCGACTTCTATATGGAAAACCTACACGCGCGGGAACCTTGCCGCGACTGGATGCACCCTCACTGCGTTCGGGACCCCTCAACGACTGAAGTGGCTTCGCCCGCGCTCCTTCTTTCATTTCGAGTCCGCTCGACGATCCAAGTGACAGAGCTCGCGCCCTTATCCCGTTTTCGAGTAAGGCTGACGCCTTGAACGGCCGTTCCAAGGACGCCAAGGTATCTTGCCGGAAGTGGCACCGCCAGCAGGCTGCTAAGGACCCATTCCTCAAAGCTCTTGCGGTAGGTCTACACATGCCGTCAAGAATCTTACAGAAAGGTCATAGGGAAAATTCCATACACAGAAATAGTCTAACAAGGAAGATAATACGCATTCATTCAAAATAGGGTGAAATTTATATAAGATATCTCTTTTCCTCTAAGAACATGTCGGGACCCCGATCCTAAGTCATATGAATCCAGACCGTAACATATCACATCACTTTGCGGCCTCACGCACGGTAAACTCCACGGCTGCAGCCTTACCTTAGCCGGAACCGTTTGCGTCTTTTGGCTCACGTATGTGAACAAGTCAGTGGCAATCAAACGACAGAGAACCTGGGCTGACATGACTAGTCATAGAACCCAAGTGGCACATCCATATGGAAACATGCATACGTAAGCCGACAATGCAGGTGTCGGCCTCAAGCGTGTGTAGACGAGTCATAGCAAGCTACAAGGACTCCATTACGCCGTGGGACATAAATGTCATCACTACACATGGACGAATCATAGCAGGCTACAGGGACTCCATTACACTGCGAGACATTTCCCCGAAGGGACAGACACAACAGCAAAGAAGGATACATGCCGGTTAATCAATGTGTCCGGAGCAGTAGCAAGCTACCAAGGCTCGGTGGAAGCACAAAGAGGCAGTTTCCCGTAAAGAGTACTACTAAAGGCACATGAGTAGGTGTCAGATCCCATACATACTGTTGCACGTCATACATACGCACGACATGTCCGATATGCATAGATACAACTATGGCATCACAACATAACCATACATCAACACAACTTTTATTTAAGAGGCTCAGACGAGCCTTGCATAATATGTTCTTACAGGTAGGGGTCACATGACCCGACACTCAAGTCATACAAGCAAGTTCATACAAACCAAGCAAAGGCATAAAACTGTTTGAGTACAGATAGTTGAAAGGGTAAAAAGGCACATGGCCTGACTATCTACAGCCCGCCACAGGGCATAAGGTCGTAGCTGGGACACCAGCTATTCGGCATCGTCAACATCTAGATAGAACCCACCTGATGGGCCCTGAGTCTCATCTGCAATATTTATTAAGCAAACGTGAGTACAAACATACTCAACAAGTCTTTAAAGCAGACCTAGACTAATTATGCTCATGTATCAACAAGGGGAGTGGTGGAGTTTAAGCAGCAATGCCAGCTTTGACTCATGGCTAACCTATGCTAAACAATTTTAACTCTTTGGTTAAATTTTAGATATCGCACACGAGTCCTCTAACTCCACAACAATACACCACCATGGATATTTTTATGAGTATCCATTAATTTATCTATGAACAACATTAGTTCTCCAAGTAGTCCATATCCGAGGACACGGCTATTCGAATAGTTTCATACCCTGCAGGGGTGTACTTCTTCACACACACTCTCGCCACTTATCGCTGTGTGCTCATAAAACCATGCACCTCGGCAACCTTCAAGTGGAAGCCCAACGAGGGAGTCGGCCACGACCATCAATCACACAAGACCTCTAGTCCGGGCTATCGCCTATTTGAGACTGAACCCGCACGGAAGTCCGGCCGAAGTTTCCGCTACGACCCCAAACGATGTGCACAGGGTTCCCAAGCCCACCATCCGGGTGAACCTTGGTACACATGGCCATTGTCTACCGCGTCGTAACCCACCCCTAGGGTCAGCGCTATGCACGGCCTCCAGCATGCTATACACACTAGAAACTACTTGCAACTCCTGGACCAAGGACTAAGTGACTAATAAGTCGAGAGGGATCAAGTTACCGGAACCCAATGTGTGGTAGTAGCTAGTCTTGGATCACAAACACAGAACTCAGTTCCTAAGAACGGTCCCAATGAGACAACCCGTTATGTACTCCTTCATAGCCTCTCATCGCTACCTTTATCAAATCGGTTTCATCATAAGCTTATCACATCAGAACAACATTGTTTCACTCCAGTTCATCACCCAGATGAATCAGACCTGACACAACTCTAAGCATAGCAGGCAAAGCAAGCAAAGCACATCATGGCACAAGCATCTACCAGGTATGCTAGGTTGCAAGGTTTGCTATTTATTGTGACAATGACAGGTCATGCAAAGGAATGGGTTCATCTACCGTGTATGACATACAAGTGAATGTTTGTCCTAATGCAATAAATATGATGCATGATCATGACATGGCAACATGAATGGATGAGCTAATGCAACTATTATTCGAGTTTGATGGAGTGGATTTGAATATAGGTTCAAAGTCATTCTCCATTTCATATTCCATATATCGACCTATTACTAAATGTTAATGTTCACCTACATAGGTTGCTCTAACACACATGATAACAACACCATTGGATTCATTGGATTTTTTTGATAAAGTTTCACATATAAATTATTTCAATCTGAGTTATAGATTAATTTCTATGAATTTTCTAAGTTTTAACTATTTTCTGGAATTAATTTAAATCAGAAATTCCTTTACTGCATCAGCACTGCGTCAGCAATGCGTTACCAGTCGGCTGACAGAGCCAGATCAAACCTGATAGGGTGGGGCCCTCGTGTCAGCGTGAGGGGCTAATTCCCTGCGCTGACTAGAGGTTTGACCCTATGCGGGGCCACATGTCATCGGCTAACGACTTAATTAGCTGGGCTGGTTAGCACTAACCGACCGGCCATGTCGGCGCCCACCGAAGCGGGGCCGACGGCGACCAAACCCGCGGCGGAGGACCGCCGGAGTTGGTCAAACCGTGCTAGGGGGCACGGATTCGCACGTCGAAGTCGCTAGGAGGGAGCCCGTGCTCGACCGCGTCGTGTGGGGCTGGTCTGGGGGGTCGACATCGCCGGAGGGCTCACGGGCTCGGGGACGACCGGCAGCCGGCAAATCGACGACGGGGAGAGGCGGCCGGAGTCGGGGAAGACAGTGACGGGAGGGCTTTGAGGAACTCCCGGAGGCTTCTGGCTCCACTGGGAGGTCGAGGGGTTCACGGCGGAGCTCGGAGGCGGCTCGGACAGGCGATGTAGCTGCAGTGGCCGCGGTTCAGCGGGCGGCAGCGACGAAGGTGCTTGGGCAGAGGAGAGGGGAGAGCGCCGGGAATGAGGGGGAGAGAGCGGCGGGAGGCGCCATGGAATGCCTAGGCGAGGCCAACAGCAAGCAGGCAGGGAGGAGGTGGTTGGGCGCGTGGCCACGACTGGCTGTGGTGGAGGCACGTAGGTGCTTCTCCTCCTGGCAGGAGGAAGAAGACGCTGCTACCCCCGATGGGCTGGGCCTCTTCTTCACATGTAAGGCCCAGGTGGGTTTTCTGCTTTCCCCCTTTTTATTTGTTTCCTATTCTTCTGACATTAGTTTTATTTTATTTTCAGGCACAATTGCTAAGTAATAAATATCCCAAATATTTTATAGCATTAAGTTTGAATATTTCAAACTTGTATAAAAAGTTTCAGGATATTTTGAAATCTGAAATAATGATAATGCTTTATTTAGCATTTTCAGAAGCTTTATTATTTATTTTTGAAATGCTATAATTGTTCAACCATTTTAAATGACCCCTTGTATAATCATGTCCACATTTATCAGACATAGGGGACATTTTAGATGGGCATTTGGGATTTGTTGATTTTTCACAATCATTAGGTTGCTTTGATTCAAATAAATTATTTGGGGTTTCTTTTGATCCCCATTTCAAGTTGATGCAAAAATTGAAATATGATGCACACACATGATGTCCTAATTAGGCTAGCTAGGGATGTGACAACTCACCCCCACTCAAAAGAATCTCGTCCCGAGATTTTGAAGTCGTCGGGAAGAGCGCGGGGTACTCTAGTTGAAGACGATCTTCTCTTTCCCATGTGGCCTCCTTTTCTGAATGGTGTGACCACTGAACCTTGAGAAACTTGATGTTCCGATGCTGAGTGGCACGCTCAGGTTGATCAATAATACGAACAGGGTATTCTCGATATGTATGGTTATCTTGGAGATCAAGCGCTTCACGGTCTACTTCACGGACAGGGTCCGAGAAGCAACATGTCACATCCCTAGATAGTTGGCATAGGACAGCATGTGTGTGTGCATCATATACCATTATTTTTGCATCAACATGAAATGGGGACTAAAGGAAACCCCAAACCCTCATTTGAATCAAACCAATTCAAAGTTTGTGAAAATTCAACAAATCCAAAATGCCCATCTAAAATGTCCCCTATGTCTGATAAATATGGACATGATTATAGAAAGGGTCATTTAAAATATTTGAACCACTATAGCAATTTAAAAATAAATGATAAAGCTTCTGAAAATATCAAATAAAGCATTATCATAATCATGCAATTTATTTAAAAAAACAGCCGAGCCCACAGATAGACACATGCTGGTCCCCGGATGACCAGAACCATGTTATGTCGCCGGGAGCACGTGGATTCGAACCCAAGACCCCTTGGTTCTATGCGCGCATCGACTCCAGCCCGTCTAGCAATGACTTCTGACAAAAATTGAGTTGGACTGAGTTTTTAACAACTGCAGAAAAGCTCGAGCTTTAGCCATGGCATCATGGATATTCTGGCCGGCGAGAGGAGCAAGCAGCAACGGTTGAGCAAGCTCCAGAGCACCGGGGACCGTGCGGAAAGAGGAGTGGGCGGTTCCTCACCTTGCTGGGCTAGCATGTTGGTCCAAGGGGAGGCAAGGATCGGTCAACGCAGTTGTCAGCTCATGTCCATGGTGGGAGACAGATATAGAGTCAAAGAGGGAGGAAGGAGAGATAGTAGGGGCGCGGGACATGGAGCTGGACCTGTGGCTCCGGTGCTCACGGAAGAAGGCCCTTACAGGGCTACGGGCGCGCTGGACCTCGGCATCCACGGCGGCTGCACTTCTCCTGAAGAAAGAGATGACAGAGAGAGCTTTCAGAGAGGGAAAAACAAAGGAAGGGAGCAGGGAGAGATGGCGGGATTTGGAGATTCTACCGGCAGCATGGAGGAGCTCCAGCAAGGCTCGACATGCTGGCCGTACGGCGACGGGAAAGACCATGGCGTCGAGCTTCAGTGGCGGAGGATTTTGCTGGAGACGACAAAGGGTAAGAAGGGGGTCATCCAAGAGGCGATCCCGGCTTGAGATTTCTTGCGCGGGGTCGCGCCCGATGAAGATGAGGGCCGACGGTGAAGCGAACACCAACGGCTTGCGCTCTGCTTGGCTCCATAGGCCATGGCGGACGCGACGACAGGGACGCACATGATCCTTACCTAGAGCGGCAAAAGAGGGAGGGGAATGGGGGAATGGGTAGAGGAGACCCCTAGGGCACCGGGGCATGTTTATAGGGGGGGCTAGGGTGGCTCCCGGCCGTCAAATCATCGACAAATGCCGACGTGGAGCTTCGGATGAACTACCGTACAGATGAAGAAGAAGAACAGAGGCTGATCGTCCACGGTGGGCTTGGTGGGCTGATTTCAAAAGGTAAGAGGTTTGGGTAGGCTTCTCTCTCTATTTATTTCCTTGACCATTTATATAAAAGAAATATTGAGGAAAATGTACAAAGGGTTAGGAGTGTAATTCAGGAGATAACAAAATATCTTTGGAGACCCTGGAATATGCCCAGTTTAATAAAATATATTTGGATATTTTTGAAAGATAAAATCAGATGATTTTGGACATGTCTCAATTTGTTTTCATCTGAATATCAACTAAAAGTTGATGCAAAAAGGACTGAATAACATGAGATAATGTCCTACACATATCTATGATTTATGAACATTTTTGAATAAGTTTTCTGAGAAGTAAAAACCCAAATGTGTTGAATATTTTCAATATGTTTGACTTTGGAAACCCATTTAAAAGAAGTTTGAATGAGCTAAAACTTAATAGGGTGGTTGAAATGATATAAGTGATTGATGGGGAAGGTTTGAGCAAGAATTGAAGAAGTGAAAATGCAAATCAAAATAAATAAAAGAATGGGGAACGAAAGGAGATTGCACTTTGGGTCTAGAAACTTTGGTGCAAAACTTGATAGAAATGAGCATTCGGTCTTAGAAGGATCATCCATTGAAGTAGGAGGAGAAGCAAGAAATTGAAAAAGGAAAAAAATTCAAAAACACAATATAATGGAGATGATGCATGATGCAAAATAAAATAAACAAACTTCCAAGCATTCAAACAAGAACATAACGCGAAATAAATGAGGTCTTGGTCTTGGGCTGTTACTACTCTCCCACACTACACGAGGATCTCGTCTCGAGATCTAAGAATGAGAAGGGGAAGAGCAAGAGCAAGAGGTAAACTTAGTTGCTTCTCTGACAAACGAGTGAAACCAATGATCATTGAAGATTTCAGTGAGATGAAGGATGACACAGAGAACAAGGACGAATTCACAAGAAATTTGGGCAGCACTTCGGTAGAAAAGACATGCAAAATTTGATATGATGGAAAGATATTGAAAGAGAGACACCAAACTCCAGTTGGATTAGATTCAAAACTTCATAAGACGAAAGGATCATGAAAAGATTTCACAGCACTCCAGCTAATGGACAAGCAAGGGAAGAACATAATCTTAATCAACCTAGATGTGAGTTGAAAAGAGAAACACCACAATGCCTTCGGAACAAAAGAATAGAAGGTAGATCTTTGGAGAGAAGAGAACGGAGAAGAAAATGACAACTTCTACCACCATTCAATTTGAAAAGCATGGTTGAACGGAGTTGATGGAGAATCGAAAACAAAAAGAATAGCTTGTTATGGCCTTATGAAAAACATCTCAAAATTATGAGGTGACAATGTGCCACAACAGAAAGAATTGATTGCTTGAGAGCAACAAGATATGCAAAACTTCCTTCGCCAAGAGGTGGAGGAGACACGTGAATCATTTATAACACCATGATAGCAACAATCCTTAAGATATGACTTAGGTGAAATCCCATCCAAGATAACTCCGAGAAGACATGATGGGTTTACTTATCTCATACTCGACAGTTTTCCTTTGAGACTCCTCATAATAAAGAATTTAATAATGCCATCTCAAAAGACAATGGAGAAGGAATTGAACTTAGAAATCCAAGATAAGGAACACTTGAGCACCTCCAACAAGAATCTTGAAGAACACTTCGAGAAGAATTACATCCTTAACAAGCCACCATGAGGACCTCTTGGAGAACACCAGAATGAAAGGATGATAGAAAAGAAGTGAAGGTTGCAAAAGAACAAGATTGATGCCTTGCCATTATTTAGGTGAAGCTTCACGATGAGATATTTGAGAAAAGTTGGAACTCCGGAAAATAAAAGATGAAAACTTGGAACCAAGATTTTTAAATGATGAAAAACTTCATAAGAGGATTGAAATCACCTTGATGAAAAGAATAAGAATTATGTTATGCTTATCCTTCATCAAGTTAAATTGATGACAAGCAACAGATTTGACATACCACTTATTCTTTTGGAAAAGATAGGAAAGATAGATAGAGCACAACTTGAAGAGGTCTTGAACGATACACCGGTGAGAATTCACAAATGAATGAGGATCCCATGAGTGAATGGAGATACATGAGAACGAATAGATCATGATCCACTTAGCATAAAGTTTCAACAAGGCACCGGAGTAATAGAGACATGAGCAAAGGGCCAATAATTTTTCGAAGAATTTGAGAATGAAAGCTGAAAGGTGAGAACGAAGAAATCTTCTGAAATGATGGCCTTCGGAGGATCAAGAAACGAAAACAACTCTAACATGCTCGAATAGATATAGGAGGAATTACTCATGATCAAAACAATTTGAGAGGATAGCAAGAAGCTGAAACCACGATTCTTCAAGAAAATGTAACAAGATTTAAGAGAAGCTCTCTTTCAGTCTTCAACGTCGAGAGTGATGGCGAGAAACAACACCATGAATTATCGAGGTACTCGGAACAATGAATAAGGAAAGGTTGAGCCAATGATGAAACTAATACGATGTGATCTTGGAGAAGGAATATGACTGATGAAAATCATTCTTGCGTGATATTTAAAAAGAACTTGAGAGCGTCTCCAAACAAGATTAGAAGAGCCAGCTAAGATCCTTGGGAAAAACCTATGGGTTATGGGCCCACTAAAAAGAATCCACCGTTGAAACGATTGCTTAGAAAGGAAGATTTCATCGGTACAAATTGAAAACTTGATGAGATGAGAACCTCAAAATAATTTGAAAGGATTGAAGGAAAACATGAATCTTCTGATATATCTTCAACACTCCGGATAGAATAGAGAGAGATAACAACCAAGAGAGGCTTGGATAAGAATTTCCAACATGGGAATGCATTGGCCAGCTTACGAAGGATATGACGAACACTGAAAGGTTGAATTGAATCCACTGGGAAGTAAACAAATGAACAATGGTGAACTACTAACTTGAAGCTCCTGAGCATCTTCACATGAATCACCGGATACAATACGGAAGAAGAAATATCAAAAGCGTCACATGAATAGAAAGGCACTTGGATGATGATTTAATCATTGACGAAAGAGGGCAGGAGGGTGGGGAAAATAAAGACAACTTAGGACGAATGAAAAGAACTCCGAAAAGAAACATGACGATTGAGTTTGCAAATGTTGGAGATGATTGAATATCTTGAAGAGGAGTGCACCGATTGAAAAGAATTGATATGATAACTTAATTGAGCACAAGAATTATCCACAGAAATATGAGAACACTACTTTGGAAAGATATGGGATCACCACTTGACATCGAAGCAACTCGAATTACCATATTTAAAAACATAACAAAGGATGAGACTTACGAAACAAGCCAGAACAAATACATACCCGTTATGCACTTGTTGGAAATATAATCCAAGGTACCTACTTGAATTCCCACCTAAGAACTCCCAAAACTTTCTAGTTATGCAATCAGGTGTTGGGGATACAGGGTGGCAAAATATCTCACACAACTAACAAGCCCTACACTCCAACTGTATCATACGTCAACAATAACCAAGAAAACCTCAGAAATCATGTACCTCAGACCTTCAAAAAACATCCGATATACTAGTTGTGGCAATACAACTGATCGCTCTCCCCACTACTGGGTGGCCCCAATTACTCTCACCACAAAGAGTATAGAAGTGTTTTCGATGTCGGCGGCCTTTGGTATTCCGGAACTGCAACGATCCAAATGTGATGAAAACACCTCGGAGCTCAACTCCCCGGGACACTTCCACAACCCCTAAATGCCAGGAGGCACCAAGATATCGGAACGATCCCAACAATACCCGCATGATCCTAAAAAAATTGAGTGGAAAAGAGAAGAGGAGTAGAATTAAAAATTCCTAAGTCGAATACCTCACTAGAGTATAGAAGAGGAGTAAAAGAAACCTACTCTTCGATATATAACTAGACTCAAAATAGTTTTTCACTAGACTTGACTCGGCCAAGTTTTGATCAATCAAGGGGGCTCCTAGGTCGGAACAGGCTCTCATACCAACTTGTCACGCCCAACATGTGATCCTATCCTTATTTTGGCACGACGGCCTCGATAGGGATAGAAGCGCATCTCGTCGTTTTGCAAGAATGGATATCATTACAAGTACATTTACAGAAGAGATGAGTATATGGAATTGGCTTACACTCGCCACAAGGTAAAACAATATCACATCAATTCAACAACATATTCAAACATCATACAAAAGAGCAGGGTCCAACTACGGACAAAATCAAACGACAAAATGACATCCATCCTTGCTATCCCAGGTTGCCTCCTGGAACCCATCCTAGACCGATGAAGAAGAAGAACTCCAAATCAAAACAAGCATCATGCTCACGTAAAAACATCACAGTACCTATACCTACAACTGTTGTTGTAGTAATCTGTGAGCCATAGGGACTCAGCAATCTCCTTTCCAAGAGTATCAAGACTATTAAAGCTTAATGGGTGGAATATGGTTAAGTGGTGAGGCTGCAGCAAGCAACTCAGCATTTATTTGAGTGGCTAACTTACGAATACAGAAAGTAAAGTATGGTGGTCTATGCATAATGGACGTGAACTAGAATGATCACTAAGTGATCCTGAACACGTACTTACGTCAAACATGACCCCACCATGTTCTCTCACGAGAAGAGACAGTCATGGTTACGCACATAGTTGTTGAACTTTATTTGACTTTACTTCAAGTTTATTGTGACCGGGTGTTAAACAAAGTTTCCAAGTTGCCACATAACCGAGGGCACGGTTTTCCGAAAGATTTAACCGTGCAGGGGTGCTTCAACTAGCCCATCACAAAGTAACCACACGCCGCGTTGGAATTCCTCAACTGTGGAATCACCCGTAGTATTTGTGGAATCCCGATCAAAAATCTCAACTTCGAGATAGCCCGAAGTGTCATCAAAATCGCACGCGCAAGATGTTCGAGAAAGGTAAAAACAATTCCAGCAATGCTGCCCGACGTGCTGACAA
Organism: Hordeum marinum; assembly: GCA_022496015.1. Classification (NCBI taxonomy): domain Eukaryota; kingdom Viridiplantae; phylum Streptophyta; class Magnoliopsida; order Poales; family Poaceae; genus Hordeum; species Hordeum marinum. The sequence continues at coordinate 306,208,181 of CM039678.1, read as the reverse complement.
TCCCGATAGGAGCCGCATATCTCAATCTCAGGGCACAAGCGGATGAGCACAACATACAGTGGTCTATAGAAATCACCCGTGTTGCCCCGGGTTGGCCCCGCACATGATTCTGTTTAGGACCTGCACCATCAGCATTGGCCTTCCCTGTCTTATGTTGAATTAATCCACGAGGGGGCGGCCCTCTATGCATTAATAAGGTGATCAGTATTATTATGTTGGGCAAATGTAGTACCAAAGTTGGGCCTTGCTAGACAAGTTTTATCCTAAAACGAAAATCAAGGGGGTCCCCATAACAACCTCGAGCATTTTAGGAGCACTCAATTATGGAACATAACACCGGTTCACAAGTAACTAGGACAGCAAGAGTGGAACAAAACACCGAGCAAAAGGCCAAGCCTTCCACCATTTACCAAGTATATATGTGCATTAAATTAAATAGCAATAATATTGCGATAACAAAAGAATGTCCATGTTGACACATGGAAGCAATTGCACCTGCAGCAAGGAACGCTATAATAAGGGATGAGCAAGCGGTAACAAAGCGAAACAATGGTTTGCAGGGAGGTGGAGGGTTAGAGTCTTACCATGGCAATGTTGGGAGACTTGTCAAACAAGTGGTAGGTAGCATGCCATAGCGATAGAAAAATGACAAAATTAGCATCGCAATGATAGTAGTGGTATCCAGGGAAATGTGTCATCTTGCCTGAGATCCCTCTTGGAAGAAGAACGAATCCGTGAAGAAGACGGACCAATGTAGTCGAACAAATCCTCACACTTCGAACGCTTTTGAAACTCTATCAAGAAGAAGCAATCCGGAAAAAACAATCAACACGCGATTCACCACAACATATTCATGAAATGATGCACAAATAAATATGATGCATGTTCGGTTAAAATATGCAAGGCATGGCAAAGCACAACAATCAACCCCTACGCATTAAGTGCAGCTCAATATGCAACGAGTTGCATATTGACGAAACTCCACATTTGAATTACTTAGTTCATTCCTGTTTAGGTACACAAAAATGTTAAATATTATTAAACATGGCAAGAGGTGAAGCATATTTAAACTACACTATCTAGGCATCTTAAATGAGGTTGGAGACAACTTATAGCATTTCCAATACTACCTCATATGCATATTGTAATAGTGGTCCAGATCTGTCCTAACACAATTTTAGATTTATTAAATAGCAAAATAAATTTCATCATGTGATTCTACACATTTTTATAGTCAAGTTACATATGTGGATCATTAAAATCGGAGCTACGGTTAATTAGTTATGAAATAAATCTTTTTTACATGGCATTAATGGAAATTACGTGAAAACAGCAAAATATTTTTATCATGGATGAAAGTTGGATATTCTGAAACTACACAAAATTCTAATCATTCTACATGTATAAATTATTTTAATACGATGTACGGTTATTTAGTTATGGGAAATTCAAAATGATGACATTGATAATCATGCAATTTATTTGACAAAAGAAAACAGACCACACATAGACACAGGTTGGTCTAGCCAGTGCCTATGACAGTGGGGCCAGAAGGGGGGTCAGCGGGTCAACATGGACTGGCCAACGGGGTTCGCTGGGACCCAGATGTCATGCACATAAGAAAAAGAAATGGGAGAACCTGGGACTCGATCCTTGGCCTCCTAGATGGATGCATGCCCGGATGACCAGTGGGCTACGGTGGAACTAGGGGCACATGGGATTCGAACCCCAGACACCTTGGTTCTATGCGCGCATCGACAACCAGCTCAGCTAGCAACGACTTTGGCAGAAATTGCATTGGACTGAGTTTTTAACAACTGCAGAAAAGCTCGAGCTTTAGCCATGGCATCACGGATATTCTCGCCGGCGAGAGGAGCAAGCGGCTACGGTTGAGCAAGCTCCAGAGCGTTAGGGGCTTGCAGAAAGAGGAGGGGGCGGTTCCTCACCTTACTTGGCTAGCATGGTGGTCTAAGGGGACGCAAGGGGCGGTCAACACAACTGTCAGCTCCTGTCCATGGTGGGAGATAGAGATAGAGTCAGAGAGGGAGAGAATTAGAGGAGGAAGGAGAGATAGCAGGGGCGTGGGACATGGAGCTGGACATGCGGCTCCGGTGCTCACGGACGAAGGCCCTTGCAGGGCTACGAGTGCGCTGGACCTCGGCGTCCATGGCGGCTGCAATTTTCCTGAAGAAAGGGATGACAGAGAGAGATTTTAGAGAGGGAAAAACAAAGGAAGGGAAGGAGGGTGAGATGGCGGGTGTTGGGGAACGTTGCATGGAAAACAAAAAAATTTCCTACGCACACGAAGATCTATCCATGGTGATGAGCATCTACGAGAGGGATAGTGGATCTACATACCCTTGTAGATCGCTAAGCGGGAAGCGTTAAGAAACGCGGTTGGTGTAGCCGAACGGCTTCGCGATCCAAATCGCCGTGCGTCCCGCGATCCAATCACGATCCGTCCCGCGATCCAATCACAATCCGTCCCGCGATCCGATCATGATCCGTCCCACGAACTTGATCACGATCTGTCTCGCGAACTTGATCACGATCCTTCCGATCTAGTACCGAACGGACGGCACCTCCGCGTTCAGTACACGTACAGCTTGATGACGATCTCCACCGTCTTGATCCAGCAAGAAGGAGTGGAGAGGAAGAAGAGTTCTTCGGCAGCCTGACGGTGCTCCGGTGATGGTGATGGAGCAATTCCGACAGGGCTTCGCCTAAGCACTGCAGAAAACCAATCTAGAGGAGAAACTATGCACTGGAGGAACGGGTAGCACGTGGCTGAAAAACTTGTGCAAAAACCCTCAATACCACCGGTATATATAGGAAGAGAGGAGGAGAGGAGGCAGCTTGGCCTCCAAGCCTCCTAGGCTTCGGCCGAACTAGGACATGAGGAGTCCACCTCCTCCACTCCTAGTAGGATTAGGATTCATCCTTTTTTTTCCTTTTTTCCTTTTTTCCTTTTTTCCTTTTTCCTTTTGGGTTTACTTCTTCGCACGTAGAATCAGCTACCACGCTTTGCTTGGAACTGCACCAGCTTACCGCTCCCCCATTAAGAATAAATACGTATCCGGTTTGCGACGTAGAGTCGTCCGGATCAGTGTCAAAGCTTGCATCGACGTAACCCTTTACGACGAGCTCTTCATCACCTCCATAAATGAGAAACATTTCCTTAGTCCTTTTCTGGTACTTAAGGATATTCTTGACCGCTTGCCAGTGCTCCAATCCAGGATCACTTTGAAACCTTCTAGCCATACTTATGGCAAGGCTGACATCGGGTCTTGTGCACAGCATTGCATACATGATAGAGCCTATGGCTGAAGCATAGGGGATGACACACATCTTTTCTCTATCTTCTACAGTTACTAGGCATTGAGTCTTACTCAACTTCACACCTTGTAATACAGGCAAGAACCCCTTCTTGGACAGTTCCATTTTGAACTTCTTCAAAACTTTATCAAGGTATGTGCTCTGTGAAAGTGCTATTAAGCGTCTCGATCTATCTCTATAGATCTTAATGCCTAATATGAAAGTAGCTTCTCCTAGGTCCTTCATTGAAAAACTCTTGTTCAAATATTCCTTCACACTTTCCAGCATTTCTATATTGTTTCCAATCAGCAATATGTCATCCACATATAATACTAGAAACGCTATAGAGCTCCCACTCACTTTCTTGTAAATACAAGCTTCTCCGTAAACTTGTATAAACTCAAACGCTTGATCACCTCATCAAAGCGCTTATTCCAACTCCGAGATGCTTGCACCAGTCCATAAATGGATCGCTGGAGTTTGCAAACTTTGTCAGCATTATCTGGATCGACAAAACCTTTGGGTTGCATCATATACAACTCTTCCTCAAGGAAACCGTTGAGGAACGCTCTTTTTACATCCATCTGCCAAATTTCATAGTCGAAATAGGCAGCTATTGCTAACATGATTCTGACACACTTAAGCATCGCTACGAGTGAGAAAGTCTCATCGTAGTCAACTCCTTGAACTTGTGAAAAACCCTTTGCCACAAGTCGAGCTTTATAGACAGTGACATTACCGTCCGTGTCTGTCTTCTTCTTAAAGATCCATTTTTCTGAAAGGCCTTTCGCCCTTCAGGTAATACTTCCAAAGTCCATACTTTGTTTTCATACATGGATCCCATCTCAGATTTCATGGCCTCTAACCATTTGTCGAAATCCGGGCCCATCACTGCTCCTCCATAGCTCGTAGGTTCATTGTTGTCCAACAACATGACCTCCAAGACAGGGTTGCCGTACCACTCAGGGGTGCTACGCGGCCTTGTCGACCTACGAGGTTCAATAGTTGCTTGATCCGAAGCTTCATGATCATCATCATTAACTTCCTCTTCTACCGTCGTAGGTTCCACAGAAACATCTTTCTGCACTGTGCTACTTTATGGTTGAAGTAAAGGTTCAATAACCTCATCAAGCTCTATTTTCCTCCCACTCAATTCTTTCGAGAGAAACTCTTTCTCAAGAAATGTTCCGTTTTTAGCGACAAACACTTTGCCTTCGGATCTGAGATAGAAGGTATAGCCGACTGTCTCTTTCGGGTATCCTATGAAGACGCATTTCTCTGCTTTGGGTTCCAGCTTTTCAGGCTGAAGCTTTTTGACATAAGCATCACATCCCCAAACTTTAAGAAACGACAACTTTGGCTTCTTGCCAAACCACAGTTCATATGGCGTCGTCTCAACGGATTTTGATGGTGCCCTATTTAAAGTGAATGCAGCTGTCTCTAATGCATAACCCCAAAACGATAGTGGCAAATCAGCAAGAGACATCATAGAACGCACCATATCTAATAAGGTTCGATTACGACGTTCGGACACACCATTACGCTGTGGTGTTCTGGGCGGTGTCAACTGTGAAACAATTCCACACTGTCTTAAGTGACTGCCAAACTCATAACTCAGATATTCACCTCCTCGATCAGATCGCAGGAACATAATCCTCTTGTTACGATGATTCTCAACTTGACTCTGAAATTGCTTGAACTTTTCAAACGTTTCAGACTTGTGTTTCATTAAGTAAATATACCCATATCTACTTAAGTCATCAGTGAAGGTGAGAAAATAACGATATCCACCACGCGCTGTAACATTCATTGGACCGCACACATCAGTGTGTATGATTTCCAATAAGTCACTCGCCCGTTCCATTGTTCCAGAGAATGGCGTTTTAGTCATCTTGCCCATGAGGCATGGTTCACATGTGTCAAGTGATTCAAAATCAAGTGACTCCAAAAGTCCATCAGCATGGAGCTTCCTCATGCGTTTTACACCAATATGACCTAAACGCCAGTGCCACAAGAAAGTGGTACTATCATTATCAATTCTACATCTTTTGGCATCAATGTTATGAACATGTGTGTCATTACTATCAAGATTCAATATGAATAAACCCCTAACATTGGGTGCATGACCATAAAAGATATTACTCCTATAAATAGAACAACCTTTATTCCCTGATTTAAATGAGTAACCGTCTCGCAATAAAAAAGATCCAAATATAATGTTCATGCTTAACGCAGGCACTAAATAACAATTATTCAGGTTCATCACTAATCCGGATGGTAATCGAAGAGAGAGCGTGCCAATGGTGATCACATCAACCTTGGAACCATTTCCCATGCGCATCGTCACTTCGTCCTTTGCCAGCCTTCGTTTATTCCATAATTCCTGCTTTGAGTTGCAAATGTGAGCAACCGAACCGGTATCAAATACCCAGGCACTACTACGAGAGCCAGTAAGGTACACATCAATAACATGTATATCATATATACCTTGTTTGTCGTTGGCCGCCTTCTTGTCAGCCAGGTACTTGGGACAGTTCCGCTTCCGGTGACTAGTTCCTTTGCAATGAAAGCACTCAGTTTCTGGCTTGGGTCCATGCTTGGGCTTCTTTGCAGGAGTAGCAACTGCTTTGCCATCCTTCTTGGTTTTACCCTTCTTGCCCTTGACTTTGCCATTTTTCTTGAAACTAGTGGTTTTATTGACCATCAACACTTGATGTTCTTTCTGGATTTCAGACTCAGCTACTTTTAGCATCACAAACAGCTCGGCGACTGACTTGTTCATCCCGTGCATGTTATAGTTCATCACAAAGCTCTTGTAACTAGGTGGCAGTGATTGAAGAACTCTGTCAGTGATCGCCTCTGGCGGAAGGGCAATTCTCAACTCCGCTTGATGAGTTGAATACCCAGACATTCTGAGTATATGTTCACTGATAGACCCGTTCTCCTCCATCTTGCAAGCATAGAACTTATCGGAGGTTTCATACCTCTCGATCCGGCCGTTCTTCTGAAAGATAAACTTCAACTCCTGGAACATCTCATTTGCTCCATGACGTTCAATACGTCTTTGAAGTCCCGGTTATAAGCCATACAATATTGCACACTAAACTATTGAGTAATCTCTAGTACGCACCTCCCAAGCGTTCTTAACGTCTTCGGAGGTCATGTCTTCTGGTTGGTCACCAAGCGGTGCATCAAGGACATATGATTTCTGGGAAGCCATGAGGATAATCCTCAGATTACGGGCCCAGTCAACAAAGTTACTTCCATCATCTTTTCGTTTAGCTTTCTCTAGGAACGCATTAAAATTCAGGGGTGCTACTGTGCGAGCCATTGATCTACAACATAAATATGCAAAGTTCATTTAGACTATTGTTCAAGATAATGAGTTTAGTTAATCAAATTACTAAAGCTCCCACTCAAATTGACATCCCTCAGGTCATCTGAGTGTCACATGATCCAAATCCACCAAGTCAAGTCCGATCATCACGTGAGTTGAGGTGGCTTCAATGGTGAACATCATTATGTTGATCATATCTACTATATGACTCATGTTCGACCTTTCGGTCTCTTGTGTTCTGAGGCCATGTCTGTACATCTTGGCTCGTCAAGTTTAACCCGAATGTTCTGCGTGTGCAACACTGGCTTGCACCCATTGTATGTGAACGTAGAGTCTATCAGACCCGATCATCACGTGGTGTCTCAACACGACAAACTTTTGCAACGGTGCACACTCGGGGAGAACACAATTTTATCTTGAAATTTAAGTGAGGGATCACCTTATAATGCTACCGCCATACTAAGCATAACAAGGTGCATAAAAGGATTAACATCACATGCAATTCATAAGTGACATGATATGGCCATGAACTTGTGCTTTAGATCTCCATCTTGAAAGCACCGGCATGATCTTCATCGTCACCGGCACGACACCATGATCTCCATCATCTTGATCTCCATCAACGTGTCGCCATCGAGGTTGTCACGCCCTACAAGCTTCTACTACTATTGGTACCATTTAGTGATAAAGTAAAGCATTACATAGCGCTTAATGATTGACACGCAGGTCATACAATAATTAAAGACAACCCTATGGCTCCTGCCGGTTGCCGTACTCATCGACATGCAAGTCGTGAAATTCTATACATCACATGATCATCTCATACATCACATATATCACATCTTGTAATTGGTCATATCATATCACAACATACCCTGCAAAAACAAGTTAGATGTCCTCTAATTGTTGTTGCATGTTTTATGTGGCTGCTACGGGTTTCTAGCAAGAACGATTCTCACCTACGCATAAACCACAACGGTGATACATAATTTGCTTTTCAACCTTCTCAAGGACCGCCTTTGTCGAATCCGATCCAACTAATGTTAGAGAAACTGCCACCCGCAAGCCATCTAGGCAACAAGTTACGTCGAGGGAACCGGTCTCTCGTAAGCGTATGAGTAATGTTGGTCCGGGCTGCTTCATCTCACAATACCGCTGAACCAAAATCCGACCAAGGGAGGAATCAATCTAAGCATCAACGCCCACAAACCTTTTGTGTTCTACTCGAGGTCTCATCTACACATAGACCTAGCTCATGATGCCACTGTTGGGGAACGTTGCATGGGAAACAAAAAATTTACTACGCACACGAAGATCTATCAATGGTGATGAGCATCTATGAGAGGGAGAGTGGATCTACATACCCTTGTAGATCGCTAAGCGGGAAGCTTTAAGAAACACAGTTGGTGTAGTCGAACGTCTTCGCGATCCAAATTGCCATGCGTCCCACGGTCCAATCACGATCCGTCCCGCGATCCAATCACGATCTGTCCCGCGATCCGATCACGATCCGTCCCATGAACTTGATCACGATCCATCTCACGAACTTGATTACGATCCTTCCGATCTAGTACCGAACGGACGACACCTCCGCGTTCAGCACACGTACAGCTTGATGATGATCTCCACCGTCTTGATCCAGCAAGAAGGAGTGAAGAGGAAGAAGAGTTCTTCGGCAGCCTGACGGCGCTCCGGTGATGGTGGTGGAGCAATTCCGGCAGGGCTTCGCCTCAGCACTCCAGAAAACCAATCTAGAGGAGAAACTATGCACTGGAGGAACGGGTAGCACGTGGCTGAAAAACTTGTGCAAAAACCCTCAATACCACCAGTATATATAGGAGGAGAGGAGGAGAGGAGGCAGCTTGGCCTCCAAGCCTCCTAGGCTTCGGCCGAACTAGGAGAGGAGGAGTCCACCTCCTCCACTCCTAGTAGGATTAGGATTCATCCTTTTTTTTTTCCTTTTTGCCTTTTTCCACCTTTTTCCTTTTGGGTTTTCTTCTCCAGCTACATGGGCCTTGTGTGGGAGTTTCCACCAGCCCACTAAGGGCTGATATTCACTCTCCCACATCCCATGAAGCCTCTTGGGTCGAAATACCCCTCTCGGAGGTCTCCCGGTATACTACCGGCACTCCTGGTACACTACCGATAAGCCTGGAACTTTTCCTGTGACCAAAACAGGACTTCCTATATATGAATCTTTACATCCGAACCATTCTAGAGCTCCTCGTGACGTACAGGATCTCATCTGGGACTCCGAACAAACTTTGGTCACCAACATACATAACTCTATACTACCGAAACATCACCAAACTTAAGTGTGCAGACCCTACGGGTTCAAGAACTATGTAGACATGACCGAGACACCTCTACGGTCAATAACCAATGGCGGGACCTGGATGTACACATTGGTTCCTACATATTCTACGAAGATCTTTATCGGTCGAACCTCTATGTCAAAGATTCAGTTAATCCTGTATGATGTTCCCTTTGTTCTTCGGTATGTTACTTGCCCGAGATTCGATCGTCGGTATCTCCATACCTGGCAAGTCTCTTTACTCGTTCCATTATACAAGATCCCATGACCAACACTTATTCACATTTCTTGCAAGGCTTATTGTGATGTTGTATTACCGAGTGGGCCCTGAGATACCTCTCCGTCACACGGAGTAACAAATCCCAGTCTTGATCCATGCCAACTCAACAGACACCCTCGGAGACACCTGTAGAGCACCTTTATAGTCACCCAGTTACATTGCGACGTTTGATACACACAAGGTACTCCTCCGATATCTGTGAGTTGCATGATCTCATGGTCATAGGAATATATACTTGACATGCAGAAAACAGTAGCAACAAACTGACATGATCATAAGCTACGTTTGTAGTTTGGGTCTTGTCCATCACATCATTCTCCTAATGATGTGATCCCGTTATCAAATGACATCTCATGTCCATGGCTAGGAAACCTTAACCATCTTTCAATCAATGAGCTAGTTCACTAGAGGTATACTAGGGACATTGTGTTTGTCTATGTATCCACACATGTATCCATGTTTCCAATTAATACAATTATAGCAGGGATAATAAAAGATTATCATGAACAAGGAAATACAATAATAAACACTTATTTATTGCCTCTAGGGCATATTTCCAAAAGCGGGATTTGGAGATTCTACCCGCGACATGGAGGAGCTCCGGCAAGGTTCGACGTGCTGGCCGAACGGCGACGAGGAAGACCATGGCGTCGAGCTTTAGCGGCGGAGGCTGTTGCGGGAGATGACAAAGGGTAAGCAGGGGGTCATCAGTGAGGCAATATCGGCTTGAGATTTCTTGCACGGGGTCGCACCCGATGAAGAAGAGGGCTGACGGTGAAGCGAACACCAACGACTCGCGACGACAGGGACGCACAGGATCCTTACCTGGAGCGGCGAAAGAGGGAGGGGAATGGGGGAATGGGTAGAGGAGACCCCTAGGGCATGAAGGCATGTTTATAGGGGGGGCTAGGGTGGCTCCCGGCCGTCAAATCATCGACAAATGCCGACGTGGAACTTCAGATGAACTACCGTACAGATGAAGAAGAAGAACAGAGGTTGATCGTCCACGGTGGGCTTGGTGGGCTGATTTCAAAAGGTAAGAGGTTTAGGTGGGCTTCTCTCTCTGTTTATTTCCTTGACCATTTCTATAAAACAAATATTGAGGAAAATGTACAAAGGGTTAGGAGTGGAATTCAGGGGATAGTAAAATATCTTTGGAGACAGTGGAATATGCCCAATTTAATAAAATATATTTGGATATTTTGAAAGATAAAATTTCAGATGATTTTGGACATGTCTCAACCTATTTTCATCTTAATATCAACTAAAAGTTGATGCAACAAGGACTGAATAACGTGTGATAAGGTCCTACACAGATCTGTGATTTATGAACATTTTTGAAGAAGTTTTCTGAGAAGTAAAAAACCAAACATGTTGAATATTTTCAATATGTTTAACTTTGGAAACCCATTTAAAAGAAGTTTGAATGAGCTGAAATGTTAGAGGGTGGCTGGAATGATATAGGCGATCTATGGGGAAGGTTTGAGAAAGAATTGAAGAAGTGAAAATACAACTCAAAATAAATAAAAGAATAGGGAACAAAAGGAGATTGCACTTTGGGTCTAGAAACTTTGGTGCAAAACTTGATAGAAATGAGCATGAGGTCTTAGAAGGATCAACCATTGAAGTAGAAGGAGGAGAGGCAAGAACTTGAACAAGGAAAAAAATCAAAAATACAATATAATGGAGATGATGCATGATGCAAAATGAAATAAACAAACAATCAAGCATTCAAACAAGAACGTAAAACAAAATAAATGAGGTCTTGTTCTTGGGATGTTATAGTTCACTAATAAATATGGGATTGACTCTGAGATAGTAGCTTCTTTTTGTGAATCGTTTGCTACTCAAGTTGATCTCCCTAAGGAGAAGTGGTTTAAATATCATCCACCTATTGAAAAATCATTAGAGGAGCCTATTGAAGTTAAAGAAGAAACAATTGTTTGTCATGTTGATCCAGTTGTACCCACTGCTTATATCGAGAAACCACCTTTTCATTTGAGGATTAAGGAACGTGCTAAAGCTACAACCATGTTAAAGAAAAGTTATGTTAGGACACCTAAGCCTTCTGAACAAATAATGTTGGGCCTAATATTGTTCTGGTTAAAGATCTCCTAGTTCATAATGTTGATGGTCAAGTTATTTACTTCGGTGATGAAGCTGCTAGAATTGCAAAACCTGCTAGAAAGGTTTAGGATGAGTTAGACAAAGCCAAACCAGTTGTTCGAATGCCTGTTATTTCCGTTAAAATTGGAGATCATTGTTATCATGGGTTCTATGACATGGGTACTACTGTTATTGTTATACCTTTTACCTTATATCAAGAAATTATGAATGACATAGCGCCCTTTGAGACTGAAGATATTGATGTCACTATTAAACTTGCAAACAGAGACACTATTTCACCACTTGGGGTTGTTAGAGATGTTGAACTTGTGTGGAAAAACTAAGTACCCTACTGATTTCTTGGTACTTGGTTCAGAACAAGATAGCTTTTGTCCATTATATTTGGTAGACCTTTCTTGAATACTGTTAATGCTGAAATTAATTGTGTTATTGAGAAAGTCAAAGTGAGCTTTGATGATGTGGCTCATGAATTTAATTTCTCTAAATTTAGTAGACAACCACATGAGAAAGAATTACCTAGTAAGGATGAAATAATTGGTCTTGTTTCTATTGCCATGCCTCCTACTGATCCACTAGAACAATATTTGCTTGACTATGAGAATAATATGCATATCAATGAAAGAAATGAGATAGATGATATATTCCATAGGGAAACACCTATTTTTAGACACAACTTGCTTGTTGATATTTTAGAGGATCCTCATCCACCCAAGGAAGATCCTGTGTTTGATCGAAAGAAATTACCTGATACTTTGAACTATGCTTACCTTGATGAAAACAAGATATATCATGTTGTTATTAGTGCTATCATTTTAGAGCATGAAGAAAAGATATTACTTAAAACTCTGAAGAGCAGAGGGCTGCTATTGGATATACTCTTGATGATCTTAAGGGCATTAGTCCCAACCTATGTACACATAAAATTAATATGGAACCAGATGCTAAACCTGTCATTGATCGTCGATGTCGCTTAAATCCTAAGATGAAGGGAGTGGTAAGAACTGAAATACTAAAGCTTCTGGAGGCAGGTCTAGTTTATCATATTGCTGATAGTAGATGGATAAGTCTTGTTCACTATGTTCATAAGAAAGGAGATATAACTGTTGTTCCTAATGATAATAATGAACTTATCCCACAAAGAATCATAACTGGTTAGAGGATGGTAATTGATTTCAGGAAATTAAACAAAGCTATTAGCAAAGATCATTACCCCTTAACTTTTATTGATCAAATGTTAGAAAGATTATCTAAGCACACAAACTTTTGTTTTCTTGATGGATATTCTGGTTTCTCTCAATTACCTGTGTCAAAATAAGACCAAGAGAAAACCACTTTCACATGCCCTTTTGGAACTTATGCTTATATACGTATGCCTTTTGGTTTATTCGATGCACCTGTTGCCTTTCAAAGATGTACGACTGCTATATTCTCCGATTTTTTATGAAAAGATTGTTGAGGTTTTCATGGATGATTTTTTTACGGGACTTCTTTTGATGATTGCTGGAACAACCTTGATCGTGTTTTGCAGAAATGTGAAAAAACCAATCTTGTCTTGAATTGGGAGAGGTGTGACTTTATGGTGAATGAAGGTATAGTACTTGGGCATAAAATCTATGAATGAGGCACTGAGGTTGAAAAAACTAAAGTTGATGCAATAGAGAAAATGCCATGTCCTAAATATATTCAAGGTATAAGAAGTTTTCTTGGCCATGTTGGTTTCTACAGGCATTTTATTAAAGATTTCTCAAAGAACTCTAGGTCATTAACGAATCTTCTTAAAAAATATATTCCATTTGTTTCTTATGATGATTGTGTAGAAGCCTTTCAAATACTTAAGAAAGCCTTAATTTCAGCACCTATTGTTCACCCACCTGTCGTGGGAACGAACACCTATGGGGTCATGGGGATCCCTTTTGGTTCGGCAGGGGGCGGGCTCGCACAAAGAGCCGGTCTGGTAAGCAGCGCACGGCTAGTTTTAACCCAGGTTCGGACCGCATGGGTGCGTAAAATCCTACTCCTGGTTGGTTATATTGATCGTGTCCTAGGGTTCTATCTACAGGAGCACCATGAATGACTGCTACGTTAGCTTGGTATCCTCCAGTTGTCTAACTGTCTGGTTGTCCGGTTGTCTAACTGCCCCACTGTCTGATTGTCTAACCTTCTAGCCTTTTACTGTCAAACCTCTTACTGTCCAACCCCCTCTCTGTAATGCCCTGGGCCTCCTTTTATACCTAAAGGGGATCCCAATAGTGGCGTACAGTGTGCACACGGGATGCACAGTGCTACAGTGCTATCGTACCTAACTCTGACGGAGTAGGACAAGAGCATTCAATGCACCGTCAAGCGCTTCGGTCCGTCACTGGGACGGGACATGGGCCCATCCCATTGGCGCCTCTTAGCTCCCTCCGACATCGACACCGCTACACGTGTCCAGGTGAATCGACACTTGGCCTGTGTGCTGGTGGTGCTTGCCGGGGCCTTGCCTTACGAGGACCTTGCCTTGCCGAGGGCCTTGCTTTGCCTAGAGGCTCTACAGCCCTCTCGGCAAGGTCTTTGCCGGTAGTCTTGAGCCTTTTCTGCTGGTGCTTGACAAATCTTTGCTGGGCCTTGCCGCCGGGGCACCTACTACTACCCATGCACGAGTAAAGGGGCACTGGATGGCCCAAAAACTCTAGTGCACCGACAGGAGCCCCCGGGCCTGGGCCATACACGTTGTGAGGTGTTGTTGGGTTAGGCCCAACTAGTGCACGGGCACCTGTGGCAGGGCCTTGCAGTTGTGATCGTTGCGCTTGCTACGCTTCCCCATGATGCCCATTCAACGCGGGTAGTGGAATACGTGTGCGGCGCGGTCGCCGAGTTTTCAATTACTGTGTCAGGTCTTTTCCGCCATGCGCGCCGCATGCATAGCGGGGGGCTAGCAATGGGCGCCCGTGATGTGAAGTCCCCGAGAAAAGTCAGTAACTGCGGCGCCATGGATTGGGGCAACGGGGCGGTTGCTATTTGCCCCATGATCGAGGGCGCCGTTATTGGAGGATGTGGGAGGCGTCCTTTGGAGTGGGGGAGATCCAGGCCCCGCGCTTCCTCCTATAAATTGGGGACAGTGGGGGCGGAGCTCATCCATCCTTCTTCTACCCTTCAAGTGCAAAACTCCCCAGTCCGCCTCCCCCCTCATCTTCTTAATCTTCAGGTAGCGCCCGCCCTTCGCCATGTACAAGGGGCGAGGGCGAGGAGGAGCTCTTGTCGGGGTCATGCCGCCGCTTTAGGCGCACAGGCGGAGGGAGGCTCGAGTTCGCATGGTGGAGGAGGCGCGAGGGGCCATGGCCGCCACAGAGGCAGAGGTCAGGGGAGGCGAAGCGTTGCTCCATACCCTCCTCCAACGTCAGGCATCTCCATCGAAGAGGCCCAAGCCAAGGGGACGACACCGGACTTTGTCCTCGAGCTGGGCGGTCCCCTTCGGAGCCATCTGTGCCTCCCACGCCTCTTCGCTAGGGCGATGGAGGGCGACGAGCTGCCTTTCCTGTGGCTGCGGGTTTTAGGATGTTGTATTGGTGCGACGCGGGTGGATGTTAAGTACCCAACGCGCCGCGTCATGTTCCTCAGGCATGGTTGGAAGACCTTCGCCCATGCCCACAATCTCCAGGTGGGGCACGTTCTTCGTTTTAAAATGACCGAGGCCAATATGCTCTCCATCAAGATTTATGGGAGCTCTGGCATCCGCCTCAGCTGCTGCGAAGAGAGCACGAGCAGTGGCGAGAGCCTGTCCTCCGGCGAGAGTGACGGGGAGGACAGCGGCAAAGACAGCGGTGATGAGCCCGGTCTTCGAGCAGTCAATTCGGAGCCCGAAGATTTGAGCTCGGACTGACCGTCGTTCATGCCATCATTGCCAGCCTCATGCCTCTCCCCCTTCCGGCAAGATGTCCTTGTCGGGTGCTTCAGTACCGGGTAAACCCTAAACCCCAGTCCCGGGCGTTGCCTCATCTTCCAGTTGGGTCTTCTGGCAGGCCCGTGGACTTTGGCTTCTGGGGTCCATCCCCCTTTCCGCCTGCTCTGGCCCTCTCCTCCATGCAATGCTTGCCCAGGAGGGGCCAGGTTCTTACCTGACCCTCTGGTAGCCTTGCTCGTCCGTGCAGTGCTGGTCCAGAGGGTTCAGGCCGGGCTTCTGCCGGAGGCCTCTCACCATCTTTTTATTCTTGTAATCTGTCCCTCCTCTCTATCTTTTTCTTTTGTAACCTCCCCCTAGGGGAGAAAGTCAAATAAAGATGTTCTTAGAGTAAAAGCGATATCTTATGTAAACTTCACCGTATCTGAAAAATTGTATGTTACCTTCCTTGTTAAACTGTTTATGTGTATGGAATTTTCCCTACGCCCTTTCTGGAAGAATCTCGTCGGCGTGTGTAGCCCTACCGCAAGCGATTTGAGGAACGGGTCCTTAGAAGCCTGCGGGTGGTGCCGCTGCCGTCAAGATACCTTGGCGTCCTTGGCGCGGTCGTTCAAGGCATCGACCTTACTCAAAAACGGGATAAGGCCTCGAGCGTTGTCACTTGGATCGTTGAGCAGACTCAAAACGAAACAAGGAGCATGGGTGAAGCCACTTAAGCCGTTGAGCGGTCCCGAATGTAGTGGGGGCACATCCAATCGTGGCAAGGTTCCCGCATGTGCAGGTTTTCCATACATAAGTCGAAATTTCTCAAGGAAAATAACTTTATAGCAAGGATTCGTATGGGGTTTTCGCAACTTATCTTTTTGTTGCCTTTCTCCTTCCGGCAAGTTTTTTTTTGGGATGTCATTCATAGGTATCTGTACTCCCATCCCCCTGGCAAAGCTACACGCGAGGTGTCCTTTCGTCCTTTACAACAAGAAAGAAGAGAAAATATGGGTATGGAACCTTGGCGGTCCGTCAGCCCTTGCCGGGATTAAGTATAGTGCGACGCTTCAGATAGATATGTACGTAAACAAACATGAGAATCAACCAAGGTTGCGAAATACTTATCTTTATTTAACTACGCGTAGGGCCTGAGCCTGGATTTGTACCAAGGATTACATGCTTCAGCGACAAGACTTGTACAAAAGGTGGTTGCCGGCAACCACGTCTCATGGGTAGAACTTTCGAAGATGTTCGATATTCCAGGAGTTGCTCATCGGAACGCCATCCTCGGTCTCCAAGCGGACTGCATCGGGCCTAGTGACTCGTACTACCCGATAAGGCCTTCCCACTTTGGCGTCAACTTGTTTGGATTCTTGGTAGACAAAACTCGCCGAAGAACAAGGTCGCCTTCCTGAAGACTTCTGGCATTGACCATGCAGCTATGGTAGCGGCGAAAGCTTGCTGGTAGCGCGTAGCCCTCACAGTAGCCTGAAGACGGTCTTCCTCAAGGAGTGTTGCATCATCTTGCCGCAACTGCTCTTGCTCCAGCTCATCATAAGCGAGCACTCGAGGAGACCCATATATGAGTTCCATGGGGAGAACTGCCTCCGCCCCATAGACAAGGGAGAAGGGTGTCTGGCCGGTAGCTCGATTTGGTGTCGTTCTAATTGGCCAAAGAACCACCGGCAACTCATCAATCTAGTTCCTTCCGCACCTATGTAGCTTGTCGAAAGTTCTTGTCTTGAGGCCTCGCAACACTTCAGCATTAGCCCTTGCCGCTTGGCCATTGCTCCTTGAGTGGGCAACAGAGGCAAAACGGATCTTGCCGCCAAGGTCTTGGACGTACTACATGAAGGTGCGGCTTGTGAATTGTGTGTCGTTGTCAGTGATAATCCTGTTGGGAACACCAAAGCAATAGACTAGTCCTTTGAAGAACTTGACAGCTGATTGTGTTGTCACCTTTCTCACCGCTTCCACTTCTGGCCACTTTGTGAACTTGTCGATCGTGACGTACAAGTACTCAAAGCCCCCAATAGCATGGGGGAAAGGGCCCAGGATGTCGAGCCCCCAGACCGAGAATGGTGAGGAGAGAGGTATCATTTGAAGTGCTTGTGCTGGTTGATGTAGCATTTTTTAATGAAACTGGCATGCTTCACACTTGGTTACCAATGTCGTTGCATCCTGGAGGGCGGTGGGCCAAAAGAAGCCTTGCCGGAATGCTTTCCTGACAAGGGCTCTTGACCCTTGTCACGCCGAAGATGCGCACCTATCCTTTTAAGGCACGAGGGCCTCGCAAGGGATAGAGGCGCATCTTGCCGTTAGCAAGTATAATATCATCACAACATCCAAACTGAAAAAATGAGTATACAAGATTGGCTTACACTCGCCACATGCTAAATTACAATTCACTCAGAGTTCAAATCATCAAGATGAAGACAGGGTCCGCCTACGGACGAAATCAAACGATAAAAACAGATGCAAATGATACTATCTCGCTATCCCAAAGATCACGACCATGGTCCTCTACTCATCCGGGTAAGTCACATACATCCTGCCTCTTTCCTCATCATATTCCCACTGGAGCTGGGTAAGATCATCCTGTATGTACTCATCTGTACCTGTACCTGGGGGTTGTAGTAATCTGTGAGCCATAAGGACTCAGCAATCAAGCGCCCTGGTACTGAGACTATTCAAGCTTAAAGGTTGGTATGGGGTATGTGTTTAGTTTGCAGCAGCACTAACCATATATGGTGGCTAACTTACGCAACATGAAATAAATATGAGTGGCCTACGATGAATGATCGAATCGAGTATGGTCTCTATGAGATCCTGAACACTTACTTACGTCAATCATAACCCCACACATGATCTCTATCGAATCGAGTATGATCTCTATGAGATCCTGAACACTTACTTACGTCAATCATAACACACTTAGGTGATTCTCATGTTAAACAAAAATACCATGGCATACACTCTACACCACACACAGTCTACAAAGCACACACACATGCTTCATATGCCTAAGGGCATATGAGCACAAGCTCACTCATGACCATACCACCCAAGAGGGGGTGTTCATCCACACACTTACTCACATGGCCATATATGCATAAGCACATGGCACACACACACTCACTCTCACAAGTGCACTAGGCACAAAACTCACACACACACACACACACTCCCACAAACAAGCATGCATGTAAACTCTCACCACACTAGGTCATGCATATATGCACACTCTCATGCACATACAAACACATAGGGGTGTATCCATGAAGCACACACGCTCCCAACACACAAAAACATACACATGCACATATGCTCTCATGCATACACACATACATCTACACATGCATATGTACTCTTATGTACATACACATACACACACATATATAAGCACCACGCACACCACACACTACAGATCACAAACGAAAACAAAAAGAAAACCTACACTTGCTCAATGCTGCATATACACACATATAATGCAAGGAAGAAAAAGAAACAAAAAAAGGGGAGGTACTTGGGCTCGAACCCAAGACCTCCGGGGTCTTACCCCACGAACCAACCACTCTGTTATCGCTGCGTTTGCTAACAGAGGGGGCGCTTTGCCTATCTTAAGCACACACATGCACTAACTATCTGACGAACTGAACCGCACACACACTCTGACAGAGCAACGGCGTAGCACGAGGCTAGCTCCGGCCATCTCCGGCGAGGCGAGACACCGGCGGGGGTGTGGAATTTCCCTAGGAGTGGGAGGGACAAGGACCCGACGCGCAGGGAGCAAGAATGGAAGGGCAAAAAAATAGTACGCATACTGCATCTAAGGGCAGAGCACCGAGAGCGCGAATTTGACATGGACGAAACTACGTGTACATGAGGTTAACAACAAAGCGGGCGAGAGGAATGGAAGGAGGGGTATACCTCCACTACCTAGGACATGGATAGGAGGCGAGGGACACGACGGAGCGACGGCTGCGAGTCGAAGAACTCCGACACACTCCTGTTCCGAAACGTCGAGGAAGAAGATGCCGACGATGAGGGGGCTCCAGGTTTGATGGCGTCGCGTGCGTAGATGAAACGGACTTCAGGGACTCTGGGGCGTCAATCCTCGCCGTCGGGGAGGAAGAGGACGATGCAGAGGATCTACCCCTAGCACGTGCTCGAGCTCGACCGGAGCATGGCAGACAGGCGACAGCTATGGCGTGGGCTCTTACCTAAGCGGCAGCGCGAGGTGGGAGAGGGACTGAATGGGGCCTGGGATGCTAGGGCTAGGTTGGGGACACCTTATAAAGGGGCTAGGGTCGACGGACGGCCGTCAAATCACCGGAGTTGGCGACGTGGCTACTGTGGATGTGCTGCCATACAGAGGAGAAAGAACGTGCACGCTGGGAGGCCGGCTGGGCTGCGCTAGCGCTCGGCCTCGCTGCTGCTGGGCCAGGAGAGGCCTAGCTAGGGGACAACTCTCTCCCTCTCACAAAAAGGCTTTCTTTATTTTTTTAAACAACAGCAACACAAGCCAAAACGAGACAGCTGGAAAATGATCTTGTGAAAACAAAATAAATTGGGACTCACTAAATAATGCACTATTTAATAAAAATATTAAGTTAATTTTTGTAGGACAAATAATTTTAATTTCTTTTAAAATAACAGCTCCTGTTTTATTAAAGCACAAAAGCATACCACTCCAAACATCCAAAAGAACCACACTCTAAATTAAATATACATATAGGGCTACCTCTTGAACATTTTTAAGCATTTTAATTTGCAAGTTAATTCTGTTATGAAAATAACATGTGAATGAAAGGCATTAGGTTGGGTTTTTTGATGAAAGAAAGAGAGGGGAAGATGAAGGAGGTTGCACACATGAACTCCACCCACACTCAAATCACATCACAACACAAGTCACACTCCCATCCACCACACCGTTCAAGGACACATGAAAACAAGCAAGGCAAGATGAATGCTATGATGGATGAAATGATGCATGAATGCACAACCACACATGGATGACAAGTTGCAAAATATCAATAAGCTCATGACACAGGGTTCATACAATAGGTTACATGCCATAAAAGGCAGGGACAACACTTGGGCTGTCACAACCCTATGTGGAAGCCACATATGCCTCCATGTATCTCTGCCAACAGCTCTAGTCCATCTTCCTAGGAAATGCATTTGAGTTTCACACCATTCGATCTTTTCTGTATAGGATGTTGTCTACGAACTGGTACATATTAGACCGACAGGCTACTCTCTTTGCTTCTTCTTGTTCCTCGGGAAGTTCTCCTGCCTGAAGGAAATGGACGATGTGTTGCGCCCATGCCGGAGCCTGTGGCTCGACAACAAGGACTAAAGGCGTATCCTCTGTCAGGGTAGCATTTCCCTCGATGGCAAGGGCCTGAGGGCCTGCCGGATTCTGCTGCGCCCCGGCAGGCCTGGCAGGAGCATATGCTTCTATGGCAAGAGCCGTGGGCCCGGCCGGAGCATAGTACTCACCGACAAGCTTGCCATTCCCTGTGGCAATCTGCTCACCGGCGGCTTTGGGGAGCTCTGCCGAGAAATACTTGTCGGAACTTAACTTTCTTCTATTCTCTTGTCCAGTTGATGGTGTCACGAAGGGTTGAGTTAGTTGGAGCACGAAAGTTCCTGGTTCCACAGGTAACTTAAGGGCAGCACACTTTGACAAGCCATTGCCAATGCTGTTCACTCCATGTGGAACGTGCTCCATTTGTAGTGTTGGAAATATTCCCTAGAGGCAATAATAAATTAGTTATTATCATATTTCCTTGTTCATGATAATCGTTTATTATCCATGCTATAATTGTATTGATCGGAGACTTAGATGCATGTGTGGATACATAGACAAAACCATGTCCCTAGTATGCCTCTAATGGACTAGCTCGTTGATCAAAGATGGTAAAGGTTTCCTAGCCATGGACATGAGATGTCATTTGATAATGGTATCACATCATTAGGAGAATGGTGTGATGGACAAGACCCGAACTACAAACGTAGCATATGATTGTGTGAGTTTATTGCTACTGTTTTCTGCATGTCAAGTATATGTTCCTTTGACCATGAGATCATGCAAACCACGGACACCAGAGGAGTGCCTTGTGTGTATCAAACATCGCAACGTAGCTGGGTGACTATAAAGGTGCATTACAGGTATCTCCGAAGGTGTCTGTTGGGTTGGCATGGATCAAGACTGGGTTTTGTTACTCCGTGTGACGGAGAGGTATCTCAGGGCCCACTCGGTAATACAACATCACAATAAGCCTTGCAAGAAATGTGACTAAGTGTTAGACACGGGATCTTTTATTATAGAATGAGTAAAGAGACTTGCCGGTAACGAGGTTGAACTAGGTATACAGATACCGACGATCGAATATCGGGCAAGTAACATACCGAAGAATAAAGGGAAACATCATACGGGATTAACTGAATCCTTGACATAAAGGTTCGATCGATAAAGATCTTTGTAGAATATGTAGGAACCAATATGGGCATCCAGGTCCCACTATTGGTTATTGACCGTAGAGGTGTCTCGGTCATGTCTACATAGTTCTTGAACCCGCAGGGTCTGCACACTTAAGGTTTGGTGACATTTTGATAGTATAGAGTTATGCATGGTGGTGACCAAAGGTTGTTAGGAGTCCCTGATGAGATCCTGGACGTCACGAGGAGCTCCGAAATGGTCCGGAGGTAAATATTGACATATAGGAAGTCCTGTTTTGGTAGCCGGAAAAGTTTCGGGCTCATCGGTAGTGTACCGGGAGTGCCGGGAGTGTACCGAGGGACCATCGGGAGTGGTATTTTGACCCAAGAGGATATATGGGCTGTGGGAGAGTAAATACCAGCCCTTTGTGGGCTAGTGGTAGTCCCACACAAGGCCCATGTGGCTGGGAAGAAAAGCCCAAAAGGAAAAAGGTGGAAAAAGGCAAAAAAGGGCCAAATAAGGAAGGAGTCCTAATTCTACTAGGAGTGGAGGAGGAGGACTCCTCCCTCCTTGGTTTGGCCGACCCAAGGGCTGCCTCTTTGGAAGACAAGCCTCCTCCTCCTCTCCTCCTATATATACTAGAGGATTTTAGGGTTTTGGAACAAGATTTTCAGCCACGTGCCACCCGTTCCTCTAGTGCATAGCTTCTCCTCTAGATCGGTTTTCTGCAGTGCTTAGGCGAAGCCCTGCCAGAATAGATCCACCACCATCGCCGTAGTGCCGTCACGCTGCCGGAGAACTCTTCTACCTCTTCGCTCCCTCTTGCTGGATCAAGAAGGTGGAGATCGTCATCAAGCTGTACGTGTGCTGAACGCGGAGGTGCCGTCTGTTCGGCGCTAGATCGGAAGGACCGTGATCAAGATCGCGGGACGGATCGTGATGAGTTTGTGGGACGGTTCGTGATGAGATCGTGGCACGGATCGTGATGTGTTCGCGGGACGGATCGTGATTGGATCGCGAGACGGATCGTGATGAGATCGCGGGACACTCGGTGATTTGGATCGCGAAGACGTTCGACTACACCAACCGCGTTTCTTAACGCTTCCTGCTTAGCGATGTACAAGGGTACGTAGATCCACTCTCCCTCTAGTAGATGCTCATCACCATGGGTAGATCTGCGTGTGCATTGGAATTTTTTTGTTTCCCATGCGACGTTCCCCAACAGTGGCATCATGAGCTAGGTCTATGTGTAGATGAGATCTCAAGTAGAACACAAAGAGTTTGTGGGCGTTGATGCTTAGATTGCTTCCTCCCTTGGTCGTGTTTTGGTTCAGCGGTATTGTGGGATGAAGCGGCCTAGACCAACATTACTCGTACGCTTACAAGAGACCGGTTCCATCGACTGACGTGTAACTTCGTTGCACAAAGATGGCTGGTGGGTGTCTGTTTCTCCTACTTTAGTTGGATCGGATTCGACTAAGGCGGTCCTTGAGAAGGTTGAAAAGCAACTTATGTATCACCGTTGTGGTTTATGCGTAGGTGAGAATTGTTCTTGCTAGATACCCGTAGCAGCCACATAAAACATGCAACAACAATTAGAGGACGTCTAACTTGTTTTTGCAGGGTATGTTGTGATGTGATATGGCCAATTACATGATGTGATATATGTGATGTATGAGATGATCATGTGTTGTATAGAATATCACAACTTGCATGTCGATGAGTACGGCAACCGGCAGGAGCCATAGGGTTTTCTTTAATTATTGTATGACCTGCGTGTCAATCATTAAGCGCTATGTAATGCTTTACTTTATTGCTAAACGGTAGCAATAGTAGTAGAAGCATGGTGGGCGTGACAACTCCGATGGCGACACATTTATGGAGATCAAGATGATGGAGATCACGGTGTCGTGCCGGTGATGATGGAGATCATGCCGGTGCTTTCGAGATGGAGATGAAAAGCACAAGTTCATGGCCATATAAAGTCACTTAGGATTTGCATGTGATGTTAATCCTTTTATGCACCTTGTTTTGCTTAGGACGACAGTAGCATTATAAGGTGATCCCTCACTTAAATTTCAAGATGAATTGTGTTCTCCCTGAGTGTGCACCGTTGCGAAAGTTCGTCGTGTTGAGACACCACGTGATGATCGGGTGTGATAGACTCTACGTTCACATACAACGGGTGCAAGCGAGTGTTGCACATGCAGAACACTCGGGTTAAACTTGATGAGCCTAGCATGTACAGACATGGCCTCGGAACACAAGAGACCGAAAAGTCGAAGATGAGTCATATAGTAGATATGATCAACATGATGATGTTCACCATTGAAACCACCTCAACTCACGTGATGATCGGACTCGAGTTGGTGAATTTGGATCATGTATCACTCGAATGACTGGAGGGATGTCAATTTGAGTGGGAGTTCTTAAGTAATATGATTAATTGAACTCATTATGATGAACATAGTCAGTGGTGTCTTTGCAAACTATGTTGTAGATTACTAGCTCATGTTGTAGCTACCTTGAATTTTTATATGTTCCTAGAGAAATAGAGTTGAAAGATGATGGTAGCAATATTGCGGACTGGCTCCGTGATCTGAGGATTGTCCTCATTGCTGCACTGAAGGCTTATGTCCTTAATGCACCGCTCGGTGCGCCAACCCCTCTAGCGTTGTTTGTAGATGTTGTGAACATCTGACATGCATGTTCTGATAACTACTTGATAGTTTAGTGCGTCATGCATTACAGCTTAGAATTGAGGCGCTGAAACGTTTTGAACGTCATGGAACATATGAGTTGTTCTAAGAGCTGAAATTAGGATCTCAGGCTCATGCTCGTGTTGCGAGATATGAGATCTCCAACAAGATTCTTTGCCTGTAAGATGAAGGAGCATAACTCAATCATTGAGCATGTGCTCAGATTGTCTGGGTGCTACAATCGCTTGAATCGAGTGGGAGTTGATCTTCCAGATAAGATAGTGATTGATATTGTTCTCCAAGTCACTGTCACTAAGCTACTAGAACTTGGTGATGAACTATAAATGCCAGGGATAGAAATAATGATCCCTGAGCTGTTCGCGATGTTTGACACCACGAAGGTAGAAATCAAGAAGGAGCATCAAGTGTTGATGGTTAGTAAAACCACTTGTTTCGAGAAGGGCAAGGGCAAGGAGGGAAACTTCATGGATAGCAAGTCAGTTGTTGCTCCGGTGAAGCAACCCAAAGTTGAACCCAAACCCGAGACTAAGTGCTTCAATTATGAGGAGAGTGGTCGCTGAAGCGGAATAACCCTAGATACTTGGTAGATAAGAAGGCTGGCAACGTCGACAGAATTATATTTGATATACATGTTATTGATGTGTACTTTGCTAGTACTCCTAGTAGCACCTGGGTATTGGATACCGGTTCGGTTGCTAAATGTTAGTAACACGAAATAAAAGCTACGGAATAAACAGAGAACTAGCTAAGGGTGAGGTGACGATGTGTGTTGGAAATGTTTCCAAGGTTGATGTGATCAACATCACACGCTCTCTCTACCTTCGAGTTTAGTGACAAACCAAAATAAATGTTATTTGGTGTTTTGCGTTGAGCATGAACGTGATTGGATCGTGTTTATTGCAACACGGTTATTCATTTAAGTTAGAGAATAATGGTTATTCTATTTACATGAATAATACCTTCAATGGTCAAGCACCCAGTGAGAATGGTTTGTTGAATCTTGATCGTAGTAATACACATGTTCATAACATTGATGCCAAAAGATACAAAGTTAATAATAATAGTACCACATACTTGTGGCACTGCCGCTAAATGTCATATTGGTATAAAACGCATGAAGAAACTCCATGCTGATGGATCTTTGGACTCATTCGATTTCGAATCGGTTGAGACATGCGAACCATGCCTCTTGGTCAAGATGACTAAGGACCCCGTTTTCTGGTTTGATGGAGCGGGCAAGTGACTTATTGGAAATGATACATGTTGATGTATGCAATCCAATGAGTCTTATAGCATGTGGTGGATATCGTTATTTTCTTACCTTCATTGATGATTTGAGTAGATATAGTGTATATTTGCCTAATGAAACACAAGTCTGGATCGTTTGAAAGGTTCAAGCAAATTCAGAGTGAAGTTTAAGATCATCGTGACAAGAAGATAAAAATGTCTACGATATGATCGTCGAGATGAATATCTGATTTGCGAGTTTGGCATACAACTTTAGACAATGTGAAAATTGTTTCACAACTCACGCCACCTGGAACACCATAGTGTGATGGTGTGTCCGAACGTCATAGTCGTGCTCTATTGGATATGGTGCATGCTATGATGTCTCTTATCGTTTTGTTACTATAATTTTGGGGTTATGCATTAGAGACAACTACATTCACTTTAAATAGGGCACCATCTAAATCCGTTGAGATGACACCGTGTGAATTATGGTTTGATAGAAACCTAAGATGTCATTTCCTAATGTTTGGGGCTGCGACACTTGTGTGGAAAATGTTTTCACCTAATGAGCTCGAACCCAAAGCGGACAAATGCATCTTCATGGAATACCCTAAGAACAGTTGGGTAAACCTTCTATCTCAGATCCAAGCATAAAGTGTTTGTTGCTAAAACCGGGTCCTTTCTCGAGAAAGAGTTTCTCTCGAAAGAATTGAGTGGGAGGAAGATAGAACTTGATGAGGTTGTTGAACCTTTGTTCAACCAGAGAGTAGCGCAGCGCAGGAAGTTATTTTCTGTGAAGCCTACGTTAGTTGAAGAGGAAGTTAATGATGATGATCATGAAGTTTCGGATCAAGTTACTATCGAACCTCGTAGGTCGACAAGGATGTGTACTGCTCCTGAGCGGTACGACAACCCTGTCTTGGAGGTCATGTTGTTGGACAACGATGAACCTGCGAGCTATGGAGAAGTGATGATGGGCCCGGATTCCGACAAATGGTTACAGACCATAAAATCTGAGAAAGGATCCATGTATAAAAACCAAGTATAGACTTTGGTAGACTTGCTGGTTGGACGGCAGGTCGTTAAGTACAAATGGACCTTTAAGATGAAGACACACACTGATGGTGAATGTCACAATTTATAAAGCTCGACTTGTCGCAAAGATGTTTTGGCAAGTTCAAGGAGTTGACTATGATGACACACTGATGGTGAATGTCACAAACGGTTTACTTGAGGAAAGGTTGTATGTGATACAATCAGAAGGTTTTGTCAGTCCTAAGGATGCTAAAAGGTGTGCAAGCTTAAGTGATCCTTCTATGAACTGAAGCAAGCATCTCGGAGTTGGAATATGCACTTTGATGAGGTGATCAAAGTTTTTGAGTCTATACAAAGTTTATGAGAAACTTGTATTTACAATAAAGTGAGTGGGAGCACTACAGAGTTTCTGGTAAGCATATGTGGTTGACATATTGTTGATCGGAAATGATGTAGAATTTCTGGAAAGCATGAACGGTTGTTTGAAATGAGTTTTTCAAAGGAAGACCTGGATAAAGCTACCTAATTGTTGAGCATCAAGATCTACAGAGATAGATCAAGAAGCTTGATGAGACTTTTCAATAAGTACATACCTTGACAAAGTTTTTGAAAGAATTCAAAATGGATCAGTCAGAGAAAGAGTTCTCGTCTGATTTGTAAGGTGTGAAGTTGAGTAAGACTCAATGCCCAGTGACTGCAGAAAATAGAGAAAAGATGAGTGTCACCCCCTATACTTAAGCCATAGGATCTATCATGTATGCAATGCTGTGCATAAGGCCCGATGTCAGCCTTGCCATAAGTATGGCCGGAAGGTTTCAAAGTGATCTTGGAATGGAGCACTTGACAGCGGTCAAGATTATCCTTAGTAACTAAAAGACTAAGGAGATGTTTCTCAATTATGGAGGTGATAAAGAGTTCGCCGTAAAGAGTTATGTTGATGCAAGCTTTAACACCAATCTGGATGACTCGTAGTAGCAACCTAGATACGTATGGTGGAGCAACCATTTGGAATAGTACCAACTGGAGTGTGGTAGCAGTGTTTACGGTTTGACATAGAAATTTGCAAAGTACACACGGATCTGAATGTCGCAGACCCGTTGACTATAAGACCTCTCTCACATGCAAAGCATGATCAAGCCCCAGAACTCATTGGGTGTTAGATTCATAACAATGCGAATCACATGGTGATGTGAACTAGATTATTGACTCTAGTGCAAGTGGGAGACTGTTGGAAATATGCCCTAGAGGCAATAATAAATTAGTTATTATCAGATTTCCTTGTTCATGATAATCGTTTATTATCCATGCTATAATTGTATTGATCGAAGACTTAGATGCATGTGTGGACACATAGACAAAACCATGTCCCTAGTATGCCTCTAATAGACTAGCTCGTTGATCAAAGATGGTTAAGGTTTCCTGGCCATGGACATGAGATGTCATTTCATAACGGGATCACATCATTAGGAGAATGGTGTGATGGACAAGACCCAAACTACAAACGTATCATATGATCGTGTCAGTTTATTGCTACTATTTTCTGCATGTCAACTATATGTTCCTTTGACCATGAGATCATGCAACTCACGGACACCAGAGGAGTGCCTTCTGTGTATCAAACGTCGCAACGTAACTGGGTGACTATAAAGGTGCATTACAGGTATCTCCGAAGGTGTCTGTTGGGTTGGCATGGATCAACACTGGGATTTGTTACTCCCTGTGACGGAGAGGTATCTCAGGGCCCACTCGGTAATACAATATAACAATAAGACTTGCAAGCAATGTGACTAAGTGTTAGCCACGGGATCTTGTATTATGGAATGAGTAAAGAGACTTGCCGGTAACGAGGTTGAACTAGGTATACAGATACCGACGATCGAATCTCGGGCAAGTAACATATCGAAGAACAAAGGGAAACATCATACGGGATTAACTGAATCCTTGACATAAAGGTTCGACCGATAAAAATCTTCGTAGAATATGTAGGAACCAATATGGGCATCCAGGTCCCGCTATTGGTTTTTGACCGTAGAGGTGTCTCGGTCATGTCTACATAGCTCTCGAACCCGTAGGGTCTGCACACTTAAGGTTTGGTGACGTTTTGGTAGTATAGAGTTATGGATGGTGGTGACCGAAGGTTGTTCGGAGTGCCGGATGAGATCCCGGACGTCACGAGGAGCTCCGGAATGGTCCGTAGGTAAATATTTACATATAGGAAGTCCTGTTTTGGTCGCCGGAAAAGTTTTGGGCTCATCGGTAGTGTACCGGGAGTGCCGGTAGTGTACCAGGGGACCATCGGAAGGGGTATTTCGACCCAAGAGGCTATATGGGCTGTGGGAGAGTAAATACCAGCCCTTTGTGGGCTGGTGGAATTCCCACACAAGGCCCATGGGGCTGGGAAGAAAAGCTGATAAGGGAAAAGGTGGAAAAAGGCAAAAAAGGGCCAAATAAGGAAGGAGTCCTAACCCTACTAGGAGTGGATGAGGAGGACTCCTCCCTCCTTGGTTTGGCTGACCCAAGGGATGCTTCTTTGGCAGACAAGCCTCCTCCTCCTCTCCTACTATATATACTAGAGGATTTTAGGGTTTTGGAATAAGATTTTCAGGCACGTGCCACCCGTTCCTCTAGTGCATAGCTTCTCCTCTAGATCGGTTTTCTAAAGTGCTTAGGAGAAGCCCTACCGGAATAGATCCACCACCATCGCCGTAGAGCCGTCACGCTGCCAGAGAACTCTTCTACCTCTCCGCTCCCTCTTGCTAGATCAAGAAGGCGTAGATCATCATCAAGCTGTACGTGTGCTGAATGCGGAGGTGCCGTCCGTTCGGCGCTACATCGGAAGGACCGTGATCAAGATCGCGGGACGGATCGTGATGAGTTCGCGGGACGGATCGTGATGAGATCGCGGGACGGATCGTGATGAGTTTGCGGGACGGATTGTGATTGTATCGCAGGACGGATCGTGATCAGATCGTGGGAGACTCGACGATTTGGATCGTGCAGACGTTCGACTACACCAACCGCGTTTCTTAACGCTTCCCGCTTAGCGATGTACAAGGGTACGTAGATCCACTCTCCCTCTCGTAGATGCTCATCACCATGGATAGATCTCCGTGTGCGTAGGAATTTTTTTTGTTTCCCATGCGACGTTCCCCAACATGTAGGCCATCAAAATGTTCTTCCAACTTCCTCACTTCATCTACATAGGCTTCCATAAACAGGCTCTGGTAATCTTTGTTCACTTGTGTGACGACAAGTTGAGAATCACCCTTGACAATAAGTTTCTTGATTCCAAGCTCCGCAGCGATCCTGAGACCGGGTAGTAGCCTTTCGTACTCAGCATTGTTGTTCGTTGATCTCTCCCGGGGAAAGTGCATCTGTACCACATATCTGAGCTGCTCTCCGGTGGGTGCGACAAGCAGCACTCCGACACCAGCGCCTTGCAGCGAGAAAGCTCCATCAAAATACATGATCCATTCTCAGTCAGTCTCCTTGCCGGGGAGAGTTGACTCTGGAATCTCTCCATCAGACGTTGGGGTCCATTCTGCAATGAACTCCGCCAAGGCCCTGCTCTGAATGGTCGAAGTGCTTTCAAACTTAAGACCAAAGCTTGATAGTTCCAGGGCCCACTCCACAATCCTGCCGGTAGCTTCTGGGTTTCCCAAGATCCATTGTAGCGGGAAGCGGGTGACAACGGTGATCTCATGCTCTTGGAATTAGTGGCGCAGCTTCCTCGACCTCATAAGGAGGCCGAAGAGCAGTTTTTGCACGCCAGAATATCTGGATCTAGCCCCTTGTAACAAGGAGCTGATAAAATAGACTGGTCGCTGCACCACTTTCTTCTTCTGGACAATCTCTTTCAACTTTGCAGATCCTTCTTTGCCGGCACCAGACGCTACCAGAGACTGTCCTGGTTCGTCGCTCGGCGGTCCTGCCATTGTTGCCGCTTCTTCGTTAACTTCTCTTTCAGCCACCACTGCAGCACTCACCACTTGATTTGTTGTCGCCAGATACAGTAGCAATGGCTCTTGTGGTTTTGGTGCGACTAGGATTGGCAGAGAAGAAAGGTACTTCTTTAAATCTTGCAGCACCGCCTCCGCTTCCGGAGTCCATTTCATTGGACCTGCCTTCTTCAGGATTTTGAAAAAGGGAAGGAAACGCTTAGCAGATTTTGAGATGAACCTACTCAGAGTAGCAACACAGTCGGCAAGGCGTCGCACGTCCTTGACTCGTCTTGCTGCCTCAATTTGCTCAATTGCTTTGACTTGTCGGGATTTGCTTCGATTCCTCGTTGAGACACAAAGAACCCAAGAAGCCTGCTGGATGGGACGCCGAACACACATTTCTTGAGGTTGAGCTTCATGTTGATCTTGCGCAGATTTGCAAATGTTTCTTCTAGGTCTGATATGAGCATGGCCTTATCCTTGGTTTTGATCACTATGTCATCCATATAAGCCTTCATATTTCTATGTAGCTGGGGCTCAAAACCAATCTGGACTGCTCTTTCAAAGGTAGAACCAACACTTTTCAACCCGAAAGGCATACACAAAAAGCAGTACACACCACATGGTGTGATAAACGTGGTCTTCTCTTTGTATTCCTTGGCCATAAAAATCTGATGATAACCGGAATAGGCGTCAAGGAAAGATGACAGATCGCAACCGATGGTGGAGTCCAGAATCTAGTCGATGCGCGGCAAGGGAGAAGGATCCTTGGGGCAGGCTTTGTTGATGTCTGTAATGCACAACTTCCATTTACCTTTTGCCTTGCACACTACAACTAGGGTTGGCCAACCATGTCGGATGGAGTACTCCTCTAATCAAGCCATCTGCCTCTAGTTTCTTGATCTCCTCGGCAATAAATTGTTGCCGCTCGAAAGCTTGCTTCCGGACCTTCTACTTGACGGGCCGCGCGTGTGGGCAGACGTCAAGGTGGTGCTCAATCACCTTCCTAGGAAGACCAGGGATATCAGATGGTTGCCATGCAAACACATCGATATTCGCGTGCAGGAAGGCGACAAGCACGCTTTCCTATTTGTCGTCAAGGGTGCAACTTATGGTGAAAGTTCCCCCCATGCCATCCTCCTTGGCGGGCACCTTCTTGGTCTCTGGCAAGGCAGCCTTGGAATATTTGCTCTTGCCGATGGATCTCTCTGGCACGTCTTCAATAGTAGCACAACACCCTGAAGAGGTGTGCTTGCCGGACTATGTGCCAGAGTCCTTGTCGGTCTTCTTTTGGAGGGGGCCATGGCGATGATGAAGCTGGGGCATGGATTACCATAACGGGTTCGCACCACTCACGCGCCCCCCTACCTTGCGCGCCAAAGATCTCGTGTGGAACGAACACCTATGGGATCATGGGGATCCCTTTCGGTTTGGCAGGGGCGGGCTCGCACAAAGAGCCGGTCTGGTAAGCAGCGCACGGGGAGTTTTTACCCAGGTTTGGGCCGCACGGGTGCGTAAAACCCTACTCCTGCTTGGTTATATTGATCGTATTCTAGGGTTCTAGCTATAGGAGCGCCATGAACGGCTGCTACGTGAGCTTGGTAACCTCCAGTTGTCTAACTGTCGGGCTGTTCGGTTGTCTAACTGCCCCACTATCTGATTGTCTAACCTTCTAACCTTTTACTGTCCAACCTCTTACTGTCCAACCTTTTACTGTGCAACCCCCTCTCTGTAATGCCCTGGACCTCCTTTCATACCTAAAGGGGATCCCAACAGTGGTGTACAGTGTGCACATGGGATGCACAATGCTACAGTGCTATCGTACCTAACTCTGACGGAGTAGGACAAGAGCATCCAATGCACCGTCAGGCGCCTCAGTCTGTTAGTGGGACCGGACAGGGTCCCGTACGATCAGCGCTACTTAGCTCCCTCAAACGTCGATGCCGCGACACGTGTCCAGGTGAATTGACACCTGGCATGTGTGCTGGCGGTGCTTGCCGGGGCCTTGCCTTGCCGGGACCTTGACTTGCTGGGGGCCTTGCTTCACTTGGAGGCTCTACAGCCCTCCTAGCAATGTCTTGCCGGTAGTCTTGAGTCTTCTGTGCTAGTTCTTGACAAGTCTTTGTTGGGCCTTGCCGCCAGGGCGGCTACTACTGCCCGTGCATGAGTAAAGGGGCACTAGATGGCCCAAAAACACAAGTGCACCGACACCACCTGATTGGAATTTACCATTTGAAATTATGTGTGATGCTAGTGATTATGCTATTGGTGCTATTCTAGGGCAAAGAGTAGTCAAGAAATTGAATGTTATTCATTATGCTAGTAAAACTCTAGACAATGCCCAAAGAAATTATGGTACTACTGAGAAGAAATTTTTAGTAGTTGTCTTTGCATGTGATAAATTTATACCGTATATTGTTGATTCCAAAGTTACTATTCACACTGATCATACTGTTATTAAATACCTTATGGAAAATAAAGATGGTAAGCCTAGAATTATTAGGTAGGTGCTTTTACTTCAAGAATTTGACTTGCATATCGTTGATATGAAGGGGGTTGAAAAGTTTGTAACACATAATTTGTGTAGAATGGAATTGTTCTTGATGACCCACTTCCTATTGATGATAATTTTCTTGATGAGAAACTTGCTATTATAAATGCTTCCCATAGTACTCCTTGGTATGCTGATTATGCTAATTACATTGTTTCTAAATATATACCACCTAGATTCACCTATCAACAAAAGAAAATGTTCTTTTTTGATTTGAGACATTACTTTTGGGTTGACCCACATATTTATAAAGAACGAGTAGATGGTATTATTAAACGTTCTATACTTGATGACGAACAAAGACAGATCCTACGGTAGTGTCATTCGAGGCTTATTCAAGGGCACAATGCTGGTGACAGAACTGCACACAAGGTATTACAATCTGGTTTCTATCGGCCTAGTCTTTTCAAAGGTGATCATAAGTAAGTCATTTCTTATGATGAATGTCAATGAATTGGTAAAATTGGTAGACATCGGGATTTGCCTATGAATTATTCACTTGCTATTGAACCATTTGATGTTCGGGGTTTTGATTATATGGGACCTTTAACTTCCTCTAATGGGTATACTCATATTATAGTTGTTGTTGATTACATTACTAAGTGGGTAAAAGCTATTCCAACTTGTTCTATCAAAATGCTGAAAGATATTATTTTCCCGAGGTTTGGAGTCCCTACAGATTTAGTGACTAATGGTGGTTTACATTTCATTCATTGTGCTTTCCGTGTACTTCTAGCTAAATACGATGTTACCATAGGATTGCATCGCCTTATCACCCTCAGTCTAGTGTTCAAGTTGAATTGAGCAACCGAGAAATAAATTTTACCTCACAAAAGATCGTTAATAGATCTAGAAAGAATTGGTCTAAGAAACTTGATGATGCTTTATGGGCTTATAGAACCACTTATAAAAACCCTATGGGAATGTACCCTTATAAAATGTTCTATGGAAAAGTATGGCATCTGCCTTTTGAGTTAAAACATATAACTTATTGGGCAATTAAAGAACTTAACTATGATTTTAACATTTCTGATGAAAAGAGGTTATTTGATATGAGATCCTTAGATGAATGGCGAACATAAGCTTATGGAAATGCCAAGTTTTTTAAAGAAAAAGTTAAAACATGGCATGATAAGAGAATCCAAGAACGGGAATTCAATGTAGGAGACCTAGTTCTTTTGTACAATTCTCGTTTCATATTTTTTGTCGGTAAGCTTCTCTCCAAATGGGAAGGTTCTTATGTCCTTGAGGAGGTCTATCGCTCCGGTGTTGTCGAGATTAATAACTTCGAAGGAAAAAACCCGAGAGTGGTACATGGGCAAAGAATTAAACACTATATTTTAGGTAATCTCGTTAATGTTCAGACTGGTATTATTCAAGTAATGACACTAGACGAACACATAAGGGAAACCATCCATAACACTCTAGAAAGTTGAAAGGGATAGGCATGTGGTACGGTAAGTAAACCGACTCCAAAAATTCTTTTGTTGGTTTTGGTATTTTAGAAAAATTCCAACAATAATAACAAGTCAGGGGGACTCACGAGAGAGCCACAAGCCAATAAGGCGAGCCCACCCCCTCGGCACGCCCTGATAGCTTGTGGGACCCTCATGTGCCTCTCAGACTCCGTTTTATTCCTAGACATGTATTTTGACCTAGAAAAAATAATTATATATATACTCCTATCTATTTTGATCATCGCATTGCAAGTTTCTCCTCTGTTCTTTTTTCAAGTTGTTTCTCTGACAAATCTAGATCGCCATGACACCGTCTAGCTCCTCCAAGGACAAGTTCTATGATAAGGTAATTCACCCTACCTTCTGAAGGTGATAAAACACCCTCACACCATTGAGATGCGTGAGGGGGTGCTCCACGTACGCGATGTTCAATGGCCAAACATGGAGGGAAGCGAGATGGCTAGGCTTGTAGTGGTGGAGTAGGTGATCTTCAAGTGCCAAGGGATGGTTGAACGTGGTTTTAGTGCTAATCACTCTATGATCACGAAATTCATCCGGGAGAACAAGACTGACACTAGGAATGTGGGGGAGACTCTCTTCAAGCTTCAAGAGCATATCGAGCATGTCCAACCTCAAATCTATGACCTGCAAAATCAAATTTGTGAGTATGAATCCAGGTTTAAGAGGGTGAGCATCGCTGTTGATTTCAGGATTCCAGAGACTAGATCTTCTTTCTATGATGGGGATCCTATGCCATGGAATGTGGAGGACAAACCTACTAACTCATGACCACCATCACCCAAGAAGGACACCTGAGTATATGAGTATGGTCATCACCCTTAGCTTGTTCCAACCTTGGGGGGAGGCGCCCCAGTATCGTATCACCATCACTTCTACCATTACCATCTATTTTAGTTCAATCCTTAGTTATGTCGTGATTTAGTGAAATAAAATTTAAGTATTGTTTTGTTTAGAGTGTTTGCTTTGTGATCAGTGGCAGAGCTAGAATTTTTGTGGAGCCTGGGCAAGTTGAGCCTAAGTGTATAATCTAGAAATCGAAGACCGGTCATTCGGATCCGCAACATATATTATAGCACAAAACTTCGAAACCACAAATCCACATTAATAATTAAGTGAAAACAAAAACATAACACCGTGACAAAGTTTTATGGACCAAATAAAGGCAAGCTCGTCATGTGGCCAACAAAAGTAAAGCTATCCATACAAGGTGTCATTGTGCACTTTCTTCCACCATGGTCAAAAGCATCTCTCACTTGTTCATTTTTTTCCAGAAGTAAGACAAATAACTAACTTTTCATAGAGGAAAACTCGCCATGTTAAGGAAGTTCTAGAAGGCACTACAAGATAAAAATTGGCTTTGTAATCCAAATAAATTTTGCCATGAGATGTGAATATATTCAAAATAGATAGCATGCAAAAATAGAGACAGTAAGATGGAACATACCAACAATGCTCCAAAGAAAATCATGAGACAAATGCCCTTTCCACGACTTTATTATAGTAAATGCCCTTTCTTGGATAATGCTCAATATCATTTTGATTAAATTCATTGGCAATGTTAGGTGGTGACTATGCCTCAACTACTATATCTGGTTACACACCATTCACATTTTTGTGCTTCCTTTATTAACCAAAAATCTCTTCATCTCTGAAATTTAATGATTAAATTTGAAGTTAGTTGGTACACAAGTAAATAAGAAAATGACGTAGAATAAGAAAAAAAGTTCCTAGTACAGAACTACGCGCACCAACTACATGTATATTACATGGGAGCTCAACGTTGCTGTTGTTTTGACGTTATACTTGAGGTGGGTGTAGTTCAATCCCTATCCCTAATTCCCAGTGAGGATTTTTATATTACTAAAGGAATTGCAAAAGCGAAATGAAAGGAAGGAGGAGCTGAGGGACGACTAGCCTTGCCTGCGCATTCGACACCGGTTGTGCGCCTGGCCACCTAGGGCACTAGCCCAGCCGCTGATTGGGGCTCGCCGCATGAGAAACAAACATACATGGAGTAGGAGAGATTGATATGTCGATCCGTCATACGTAGTACTGGTTTTTTAGGCATGTACACAATACCAGTTGGTATGTATTCCCTCGCATCAATTGTTTAGGTGTGGGCTGTGAATCACTGAGAAAGAAAGGCCCAGATAGCTTTTTGCCGGGTAAAGTAGGGTATCGAAAGGTTGAGCCCACTATATTTTTGTTGATCGCTGCTGTCATGGAGTCAACAAGCCCGGGCAAGTGCCCATGATCGCTGGGCGGTGTCTCTGCCATTTTTTGTGATCTACCTATCCTTATAATCTAGTGTGAGAGTTATATAATAAAGATTAGTTTGATTTTGCTTGCTTTAATCTCATGCATCAATCATAGCAATGAAATTAAAGAAATAGAAAAATGTATGATAATACCATGGGGAGTAATGACTTAAAATAGAAGAAGTATGCTAGATACAAGTTGTTGGGAATAAAATAAATAGCATTAGTCATTGATGCAATATATGCAAGATTAGGATAGAGGAGAGGAGATTAACATACAGATATACTATCTTGGACGTCTTTTATGATTGTGAGCCCCCACCAAATATTATATAATTATCAAGTGTTGATGTTGGACATGGAAGACAACGTAATGATTATGTTTGTTTACACTCACTTAGAATTTATATTGTCATGGATCCTTTAACATGTGGTGCTTGGTTTAGATCTTTTGCTAACCTTTAAGATCCTTTGAGTAAGTTTTCATCAGTGCACAAAGCAAAAAAATGCTCTTAAATATGGATGATCTTTTATTGTAAGGGAAAATAAATTTTGGACGATCTTGTGATGGTGAAGAAATAAAAGCGACAAACTGCATAATAAAGGTTGCTATCATAAGGGGCAATATAAAGTGACGTTCCTTTACATTAAGAGTTTGCACATCCGAAACAAAAAGTGCATGGCAACCTCTGCTTCCCAAAGTGAAGGGCCTATATTTTACTTTCATGTATTTACTCCTACGCAAGAGTCAATAAATTTTATCCCTATTCCTATATATTCATTATTGTTGACATTATCCTTGAGGTGAATAAGTTGGGTGGCAAAACAATTAAGCCCCTATATTTCTATGTGTCTAGTGGAAACATGAGCTCCGAAATTATGCAATGAGTGTTAGCAATCATGGAAGACTAAATGATAGTTGAGTGTGTGAATTTGCTAATATGAAAGCTCTTACATAGATTCTCCTCTAAAATATGATGAATTATGATTGTCTTGATGACTAAGAACATAGTTTTGTTGATTGCCAATAAAGTTTACGCTTCATACTTCAATAATTGTGGATGGATTGTTACTTATTTATGAGAAGATATACGATGAAAAACGTGATGCTATGTTAATATTCATGATGCTTTCATGTATGTATTATATTTTCATCGACACCTCCCTCTCAAATCATGTGGTCATTATTATTGAGTTTGCTTTTGCTTGGGGACAAGCAAGGTCTAAGCTTGGGGGAGTTGATACGTCCATTGTGCATCATGATTTCTTATTGAT
Source organism: Hordeum marinum (assembly GCA_022496015.1). NCBI lineage: Eukaryota > Viridiplantae > Streptophyta > Magnoliopsida > Poales > Poaceae > Hordeum > Hordeum marinum. The sequence goes on along the minus strand of CM039678.1, from coordinate 306,170,007 downwards.
ATTTATGATATTCTTCTCGATTAGTCCACACTATGATACACTTCTTATGCCTTTTCTCACCGAACTTACAAGGTACATCACAAAGAGGGAAACTGTCGGAAACTGGAATTGAAAATAGGAAAAAGGGTGAAAATTCACTGGACTCCAAATGACCTAAAACTTCACATAGAATTCTTATGGAATATATTAGAATTATTTATCCAAAAATACACCAGGGGTCACCTGCTAGCCACAAGCCAATAGGGCGCACCCTGTTAGCGTGTGGGGCCCCAGTAGGTTTCCCGAGCCCCCTCTTCTCCTATAAGGTGTCATTTGACCTAGAAAAAATCAAGAAGATACGTTCAGGATGAAGCACTAGCATCTCGAGGCAGAAACCTAGGCGGAGGCCCTTTTGCTCTCTGGCAGAGAGATTTTGCCGGGGAAACTCTCCCCCCCCCCCGGGAGGGGGAGATCGCAACCATCGTCATCACCAATGCTTACTCCTTCATGGGAGGACCAATCTTCATAAACATATTCACCAACACCATCTCATCTCAAACCCTAGTCCATCTATTGTATTCAACATTTTCTCAAAACCTTAGATTGGTACCTATGGGTTACTAGTAGTGTTGATTACAACCCGTAGTTGATGCTTATTGGTTTACTTGGTGGAAGATATTATGTTCAGATCCTTGATCACCATTATTACACCTCTAATCTTGATGTGTATGTTGATATGTGACTTTTTACTTTTGTTCGTCAGGACATGGGAGAAGATTTCTTATAAGTAATCATATGAAGTTTGTATTCGTTCAATATTTTGATGATATGTATGTTGTGGCTTCTCTTCGTGGTGTCGTGTGAACGTTAACTACACAACACTTTACCATGTTATGGGCTTAAGGGAAGACATTGTGGAGTAATAAGTAGATGATGGTTTGCGAGAGTGAAAGAAGCTTAAACCCTAGTTTATGTGTTACGTCATAAGGGTTGATTTGGATCTACATGTTTCATGCTATGGTTAGATTTATCTTAATTCTTCTTTCGTAGTTGCGGATGCTTGCGAGAGGGGGTAATCATAGGTGGCCTAACTTTTCAAGTAAGAATAACACCTTAGCACCGGTCTACCCACATATCAAATTATCAAAGTAACGAACGTGAATCAACTCAACATGACGAACATGACTAGATAGAAATTCCTATGTGTCCTCGAGAGCGTTTCTTTATATAAGAGTACTTTCAGGCCAGTCCTTTGCTATAAAAAGGATTGGGCTATCTTGCTACACACTTGCAACTATTTTTACTTGTCACTTGTTATGAATTATCTTGCTATAAAACTATCTATCACTGTTACTCACAACACTTGGAGAGAATACTTTGCTGAAAACTGCTTTCCTTCTGCTCCTTGTTGGGTTCGACACTCTTACTTATCAAAAGGACTACGAGTGATACCCCATACTTGTGCGTCATCAGGCACTGATTTTTAGCGAATATATAACAGAAGGTTGGTCACTACTTTTCGGTTGTACCGAAGCGAATCTCGGGTGTACCGATTTGCTAGTGTTTGCCTTGGGTTCTGTCTAAGGAGAACTTGGTGTGGCCGTTAGGTGAAATGTTGGTGGGACTGACTTTGATCATTATGGTTTCGAACAAAATGTATTATGTAAGAAATGTTTAGGTTGTTGGTTGCAAATCTCTAAGCACATGGAGCAACGAGATCATCATGAATATCTCATCCCCTTTTAATAGTATTGGCTTTCCTATGGACCCAAAAGTTATTTCTTACATACAAAATGTAGAGTCTTGAATCTCTTGGCAATTGGTGTTCCTTGCATGTAGGGAATCCTCGTCATAGTTCTAGCCAGTCCATTCATTGAACTTCCCTGTAATATACTTGATAGGCTCATTAGTTCAATGGACTATATGTTGTTATGAATTACGAAAACCACCTCGAGAGAAGCCGTGCTTTTAGTCTCCCCCTTTTTGATAATTGATGATACATATAAATCAAAGCTTTGACAATAATAAAATCATTGCGTAGCATCGTTGCTTTGAGAAGTATGTGATAAGAAAGAATTCCCCCTAAATTTGTGTATTCTGTGTATTATTTTAAATTTGTGTTTGAATGCAAATGCACAATCGATTAGGATCATAGGGCACTCTTACATGTCACATACTCTTGTGGTGCACATATAGGATATGAATGGATAACAATGCACATAACACCAATAAACAGAGTGAATGGTCATAATATGAATATCACAAAGGATAGGAAATAGTAGCATCAATCACAATGCGTATGATCAAACATGACAAAGTTTAAGACGAGGAAAAGATAGGCCAAAAGTTTTGAAAGATAAGAAAAGCAACAAAAAGCAACTCTCTCTCTCTCTCGAAGCCCTATGATCTATACAATTTTTCCCCCTTTGGCAACAAATTACCAAAAATCTCAAAAGTATAGAGATAGACATCACTTTGGCTTGGATCTCCTCCATGGGGCAACGAAGATGCTTCGGTGTCCATGGAAGGAGTCGAATTGAGAGCATCGGCGATTGCTTCTGCAAAATTTGTATGAGTTGCTGGAGTGGACATTGGAGGTGCTAAAGGATGCACGGTAGATGATGCAGCAGGTGCAAACACTAAAGGACTCATCTATGGGGCAGCCACAACAACAGATCTAGCTGAGTCCTGATCTCATTGTGGACAGAAACTATGGGGCTGTCATCATCATGTGATCTTCGCATGGGCACAAAATTTACCTCTTGCTTCAAAGTGTTTACCGTGATCGTCAGCTCAGTCACCTTGTTGTCAAGATCATGGATTTTTTTCTCCACAATCCTCTCTAGGCTCTTTCGGTTCAACGGTAGCTCAATAATGTTCTTATCCATACTCTGGGTAGCACTAACAAGATAGGCCAACTAATCATTCTTCATCTTTAGGACTGGATGACTAGAGTCTCTTGCTGCATATGCCTGGGCCTCTGCCTCAATAGTTGCATGTGCAGTAGATGAAGTGGGATGAGATTGGTCCATCACCACAACATTATCTTGAAACTCTAGCTAGAGGGGCAGGTGTGGTCTATCAAGTAGATATAGGCTCTTTCCAACTTTGGAATTGATGAGCATCTCAATATGTGGAACATACCCACAAGATCTCTTCTGATATGCAGCAGTCCTCTTGATGGTCTCAACTATAAGATCAATCACCCTGATCCTGGTGGTACTGTCAATGTGCTGTAGCATGTTAATAGAATAGTCACGGATCATATTATCATCTCCTTATTTGGGCATCAATGTGTGCCTCAAGATTGTGTTGGAGGTAGTCAATCCTGCTTGCAAAAAGTAGACAGAGCCAAATTTGTGAGTCTTCACATACTCCTTTGGAATTGGGTTGTACATGCTGGCCATGGAGTTGTGGTTCATCTTGGACTCTGAGTACGCATCCAAGTCTCTCTCCTACACCTTGGGGACTCCTAAGATGGTAGCCCACTCTTCAATAGTTGACTGGTATCTGGTGCCTTCTATCATCCACACTATCCTGCCCTCTGGATAGAAATGAGGAGTGGAGTAAAATTGCAGGATGAGTTTCTGATTCCATCCACTCATTTCCTTACCAATGAACTCATCAATGTCCATCATTCTGAAGCTCTCCTAGACATGGGGGAAGTAGTCCTCAATGGACTTGATGTACTTCCAATCAACATATCTCATGTCACTCACAACTGGATTCTTGTCAAGCAAGATTTTCTCACAAAAATCCTGTTGCTCCTTAGTATAAAAGCAAGTGTCAACATTAGTTCTCCTCCTGACACTATATGGATCACTTGCTCTCCATTTCCTCGACCCTCAGTCCCCCTCTCCTGCATGTTCTCAGCAGCTGGATGATCATCACTATGACCAGGAAGCTGGGAGTTAATTGCATAACACTACCACACTTCAGCACACTGTAACGAATTAGTACCAATAGTCGTTTTTTGCATGTCAGTACCAACTCTAAGACTAAGTGTTGCAAAACGGTCTAAACCACCGTATGACACCGTAATTGACGCTATATCTGACCAGCGAGGCCTGCCTGTCAGGTGACAGGTGGCATATGTTTTCATAGAAAGACCCCTAGCATTATATGTAATCATGCACATGCCCTTTGCGGAAACATTAAAAAGGCCGCACGGTGAGGATTCAAACCGGTGGCCTCCCACTCGATCATGCATTACCCTGCCACTACACGAGCTACGTTGAGTTGACCACAGAAGGATACTCAGGGTTTGTAGCATATTAAACTTAAATAAATAAAACAAAACAGAAAAATGACGATGCGCCGGGCTTCAGACCTGCGTCAGCGACGTATAACGTTTGCATGCTAACCAATTTCTTTTACTCCCTCCATCCCATAATGTAAGACGTTTTTTCACACTATACAAATCTCCCTCCGTCTCTAGGTTTTTAAGATCTTCATTATTCTTCGGGTTTTAATGTTTTTCATTATTTTACATTTCTTTTGTCCATAATTTACAATGCAATATTTTTTAGTAAAAACACAATGACCATTTATGTATAATTTTTTACATTGCAAATGGGTCCTGCCCCACGTTATTTTTTTCAAAGATTGTCGCACGTTTAGTAATACAATAATTTGAAGGTATTTTATCCAAATTGTACAACATTATTGTATTGCTTGAGGGTATTTTATACATTTTCCATCAAATCTACTATGTGAGGTACAACAACGTGGCAGTGGGCCCATGTGGGTCTCAATTGTCAGTGGCACGGAAGAAACAACTCGAAACTAAAAATATTTGGTGCCAAGCGGGTTTCAAACCCTGGACCTGCTGGTCTTAGGTTTTTGACGCGACCAACACACCACAGGTAGCTAGCTATTCTAGATTAGAAAGGCTTATTAGTGTACTGGTGTCACTACCCCAAAAACAAGATGGGCTCACTAGGCCGTGGTTGGACAGTGCTGCGGCCTATGCGATGTTGGTCATCTACCTCGAGAAGATCGAGGACGAGGTATAGGGGCGGCGGAGTTTGAGTCCAACGGTGGTGCCTGTTCGGCCACCGGCAACCACGCCACCGTGATGCCCTCAGCCCTCCACCAGATCTAGGTGACGCCCACACTGCCACCACTTCACCCACCCTTGAGCCCCCACCAGCGTCGCTGATCACCATCGTCCTGGCGAGCCAGAGAAGTGGAGAGGAAAGGAAGGAGACGAGAGAGGGGCACCGGTGCTCCGGCAAGACAGTGATGGGGCTCCGGCAAGTCCGGCGAGCAACGATGGGGCTTTGACGAGGGGAAGCTGACGGGGCTCCGGTGAGTGGAGGCCGGCATGGCTTTAGTACATTTATAACAAAGCGGTTTTTTCCAAGAAATATCGACCTGACAGTCGGGCCTCGTAGGTCAGATATATTGTCAATGCGTGTTTATATGTGGTTTAGACCGTTTTACAAGACTCAGCTTTAGAGTTGGTACTGACATGCAAAAAAATGACTATTGGTATCAATTCGTGATGACGTGCCGAAGTGTGGTAGTGTTATGCAATTAACTCTGAAGGTGGGGCATGGGCTTCCTCAACACAGCTACATCATCATCATCATCATCCGGGGTTGGTGCAACATCTCTATCAATTGATCCCTTGTTCTTCTCTGCATCTGGAATGTCTCTGGTGGTCTTCTTGGTCTTGGGGGCTTGTTTAGCTTTGGTGCTTGGCTTGTTAGGCATAGCATCTGCCATGAGTTTTCTTTGCTTAGAAGGAGGAGGGTTTGCAGCAGGTACCTCCTCCTCTTCCTCTTCATCATCCTCACATGGGCCCTTGAACATGAAGGTTGGCCTCCCAACCACATGAATAGTCCTCTTCCCAACTCTCTTTTGTATTACCTTCTTTTCCAAGGACTTGGTCCTAGTTGAGCTTCCTGGGTTCTCTAAAGATGTAGACATCCCTCTCTTTGCAACAATAGACTCTGGAACTTTCATTGCCACCACTCTTTCTTTCCTCTCATGTTGTTTCTTAGAAGTGAGCTCTTTAGGAACAAATTCCTCATCCTCCTCATCCAAATTTTTCTGCTTGCTTGCCTTGGTGGCGGCATTAAGCAAGCCATGTGAGATAGGGGTTCCTAGATACTCAGAACTTCCCTTAGGACTAGTGCCTTCATGCAAGTCAACACTTGGTTCTGTGTACTAGTTCTAACTATCATTTGATCCTGACATGATGAACTTTGACCCTACGAATTACATATGGGGGAGTGGAAAAGATGATCATCACAACATTCAGAAACTTTTGCAAATTTGAACTCAAGTTTTAAGTTTTAGGTTTTCACAATATACAATCTGGTTCTGGCGACTTTTAGATTTCAGAAATTCTGAGGCAATAACAGAAACTTGGTCACACATTTTCAGTTTCACCAAGGTGTGATTCGGTCTATCCGAAGCAGCTCACAGAAATCGTAAATCCCATTTTGCTCACGCCGATAGAAACATTTTGATTTCACTGGGAAGTCCTTGTGTTGTGGCTGAAACCACATCGCTGGCTATAACATCCCAAATCTTGGAATGTTATAATAAATATTAGAATGAGTGTTTGTTTGCTTGAGTGATTGATTTGAGTGAAATTTGAAACTTTTTGAAAACTTTTGAATGAGAGGGAATAAAATGACTTTCCCCTTTGTGTTTGATTTCAGATTCAATTCCATTTCAAATCAGTGAGAGAAGATAACATGACTTCTTCATAAACAAGGAATTTGAAAAGTATATTTGAAAATCTCTGAATTATTCTTTTTGGAATTCATTTCATATTTGGTTCCATTTTAAATTTTGAAAGAGTTCAAATACCCTTGACAAGATTTTGAGAGGAGTAACATGACACTCCACACCAGGGTTATTTTTGTGAAGGGGGTTATTTGAAAATTATTTGCAAAAGGAATTAAAAGCCATTTAGGCATTTTCTGAAAATAAATTTTTTAGAGTATTTATTTTGGCCGTGGAAAAATGTTCATCTTATTGCATTTATTTCCCTGATCATAAAGGTATATAAGTCATTATTTTTTGGAAATGTTTTGATTGCCCAAAATATAGTCTCCTTTTCTATAAATTAATAAAAGGAAACAAATTTCAAAAATTAGGAAAACCACCGTGGCCCACCTACCGAATCTGGCCCGATTCGGACCCAGATCAGATCTGAATCTCCTTCGGAACAGCCACCGACGCCGCTCACCCTCTCCCCCTCTCTCTGACATGCGGCGCCCGACCGGCCGACCAAATCGCCCCGCGATCACCTTCCTTCCTTGACCCCCCCTCCTTCCATACCTCACCGAAGCAAGATTGGAGCACCCCGGATCTTCCTCCCCTTGCCATCTGGAGCACCCCTGACCCTCCTATAAAAGCCCCCGACGTCCCTGCACCATGTTCCACCCCACCGCCCCGGTCCCCTCGCGAGAGCGCCCGAACCACCTCGCCGGAGTTCGAGCTCAAACCGAAGCTCCCCGACCTCATAGCTGTTGCCCCCGACGCTCCATCGCCTCGCCGTCACCACCAACGGCCGCCGGAGGTCTGCCGCCGTCGCTGGACCACTCGGACACCGTCCTCGACCACCGGAGCGCCGCCGCCGAGCACCATCGAGCCGCCGGCCGCCATCGACATCGCTGGAGCCCAACACCGACAATGGTGAGCACCCTCTCCCCCTCTCCACTCCGTTGGATCTGGATCCAACGATCCAGATTTGATAACTTAAGCACCCGAAAACGTTTTTTACGTTGTGAACGTTCGTTGTTTTACTTATCGCACGCACAACAACTACCAACCAGAACATGCCACGTAGCCCCCACTGTTCGCTAGTAACAGTTTTTCTTTTTTCTGTTTTTAGTTTAAAACCAAATTATGTTCTGTATTTATTTTCCTTATAACTTTTATGTTTTTAATTGTTTTAATATGATTCTTTTTGCCTCATGTCACAAATTTTATGTAGTTTCTGTAGATATCAAGTTTGAGAATATTTGAGTAATTGAAATTTGAATTCAAACAGATTTAATTAAAATCTTATTTTTTGGATATCTTGAGTTTAAAAATAGATTTTTAGTTGATTCCTTTTGCTACTTGTCATTAGTGACTTTTTTTAATTGTAGGTAGAATTTGAGATTTTTTTAGAATATTTTGAGTTAGTATTTTTAACAAACAGATTCTGTTTTAGTTCTTTTTAGGTTTATTCCTATTTCCTTTATTTTAAATTGTTTTAATTTATTTTCTTTTATATTAGTTGATAGATTTTATAAAGTTTTCTATTAGATAACAGTAGCCCTTCAAACAAATATTATTTTATTAGTTGATTGCATGAAAATCAATTCTAGTTCAATTATAACTTGCAATTTGATTTTCATTGCTAGTTTGATCTACTATTTGAAAATAGTTTCCACAAATCGTTTTATAAGTTTGATTTTCTGTTAATCTAAGTTTAGACCAGAAACAATTTGTATTATAGTTGAGATTGTTTGTGTTTTAAGCCAAGGATGACCTTGTTTTATATCAAAAGAAGAATTTTTATAAAAGCTTTTGAATTAGTTCTTTTTGCAAAATAAAGATTTATGAGAAAATACTTTCTGTTAATTATTTGTTTTAAAATTTGTTTTCTTTTATTATCTTAGTGTTTTCTTGCTGGTATGTTCTAGTAGTTAAAAACTTATGTTAGTGAGTTGTGTCATAGTTCTAGTTGTTCTTCAAAAGTGATTCTTGTTAATAGTAAAAATACTTTCCAAAAACACTATTTTTGGATTTTACTTTGTTAGTGTTTTGTTGCCTTTTGAAAATTAAATCATTTGTAGGGGAAAATCACTTTTGGTTGATTTGATGAAATTTTGTTGATTTTAACTTTTGTCTTAAGTATTTCCTTCATCACAACCCTTTGGTGTTTACTCTTGTGTTATTCTTGTGTGTTAGAATTGATTGCTAGTATGATTGATTATATGAATGCAATGTTTGACTATATAGATTTCCCTCAGAGAGTGACGAATAGTTCTATCAAGTAAATTTCTGAGAGCGATTCTATCTTCATCAACCTTACCAGGCAAGTCACTTTGATCATGTTTACCCATGTTTTTATTGCATTAGTTCTACCATCTCCCCATTTGCATGCAAAGTAGGTAATTTGGAAATTTGGTTACTTGATGTAGTATCTTGTGGTAGGCACGCCTCAACCCTTTGACACTTTGGCCCCGGGAAACATTGATTTCATTTTGCTATGCTATTAGTAGACGGGGTTGGTTGTGTGATTCATGAGAGTTGTGAGATAATAATTACAAGACCTACATGATGATCAAGACTTCAAGACTCCAAGTTTTCAACATACCTCTGGTTGGATGATGGTTGAACGACGCCCTAGAGAAGCCAGTGGTTAGCCTAGGTGTTTCTGGAGAAGTGCCAGTATTCACGCGGGAAGGTCCACCCAGGAACAAAGAGATGGATGGATGCTTCAAGACCCAAGGCTTACCTGCACAGCCACAAGCCATTATGGGCTCTGGCTTGGTTGGATATTGTGGTGACCCTAGACAGGCGGTGCTACGAGATGTAGAAGAATGGTAGGAAAGGATGGGCACCAACAGAGTCTCAGAGGAACCCCTTAGAAGACCATGTTTTGATCATCTGTTCCTCAAAGACCCTGAAGTGCCAGGAATCCAATGGAGGCGATCAAATCTTGTGGGGAACGTGTGCAAAACTCTGCAGAGTACTCAAACCTAATCGATTAGATGTTTCCACGGCCATGGACAACTTGAGACAAAGGAACTAAAACTATCTGGAATTCTCAACACAAAGAATTATAATGATGTGGGTATTAATGACAACTTGGGTATGAGAATTGGTTGGTGGAACCATCTCATTAATCAACCAACATCGTAGTAATAACTTCTGTTTTGCCCTCTCTTGTTGTAGGAAAAAATTGCTTTACGCAAAACCTTGAACTTATAGCCCCACCTGCCATATATACATATAGTATAGATGATTATTGTTCACCCCCTCTTTTGTGACTTCCTGGCATATTCAAAATGCTGACATACACGGCTGCAACGTCTCATGTTGCAGATAATCTTCTTTGACAAGTAAGAGTATGATTCAGGGTTACGGTCTACACTCAACCTACCGTTGGTGTTTATAGGGACTCCGCTCCCGTTGACTGTTTCCGCCGAGATTTTAAGGTATATATCAGTTTTACGTTAATTACATGTGATTGCACTTTGATATATACATTGATGTACTATGTGCCAGCATACTAATCCGGGGATGGTACAGAACACACAGAGGCTTGACCTTTCTAGGTCGGGTCGCTATAGAAATGGTATCAGAGCACATGTTGACTGTAGGACGTGACCCTAGAAACTGGAAAGCCCTTAGGAAACGATTTCTCGAAAAACTTTGTTTTCAAAAGACCCTTTACTTCTCATCTTATTTGAGCTTTATCAAATGATCTCTCTTACCTCAAATAGTTAGAAAATACCCTTTCCCCTTTGACCACACTAAGGATCAACTGAGAGCACTTCGAGAAGGACAAGACATTGAAACTATTGATGGCCACTTCAAAGTAAAGAGGATTTCATCATGCATTAGAAGAATTTAAGCTACACGAGTTGAAGACTATGAAGACCCGAAGAATTCAAAGACCCTAAAGAATTACAAGATTTATATGACCCCTAGAAGACCAAACCCCTATTGTATAATCACGTTAGACACGATGATTTGTGAGCTATCATTTATGTTTTTTTTCTCGACAGCCACAAATAAAATCTATTTTCAAAACCATTTTTTGTATTGTGTGTATCCCCTCCTTTCTCTCTCTTGTATCTCATCCAAACCCTTTGACCCAATAGATGGTGAATGAAGCTAGACTTGTATTCTCTGGACCAATAACCCAGCTAGAGGCTGAGATATGGATTCAAAACATGGAGAATAGCTTCACGAGCAACTCGATTGCAAAGAAGTATGAGGTTCAATACGCTCTTCAGTACCTTACCCAAAGTGCTGCGATTTGGTGGAGAATGCATCATGCCATACAAGGATTTAATGGAGTAGAAACTTGGGAAGAATTCAAGAAGACTATGTTAAGATCCCGTCTCATTCAGGAGCATTGTGTTAACCCGATGAAGAAGGTTTGTGCATGCAAGATCTGTGGAGAAGAAGGACATATCTCACAGGATTGTCCGAAGGAATATCTAGAAGAATTCCCAACAGAAATGTTTGGGTATGATCCTCAGGAAATAGAAGCTATGATCTATACGCAAGGGTCTAGGAAGAAGAGCAAACGTATAAGGAAGAGACAAGCCCCTGAACAGAGGAACGTGAGTCATATCAAATGTTTCAAGTGTAAGGATATGGGCCACTACGCCAATAAGTGCCTAGGAAAGGAACCAAGAACCCAAGGAGCAAACACGAACATCAAGAAGCCCCGAGACTTGTCAGAAATCATCTATTTTCGTTGCAAGGACGCAGGACATTATGCTAGTAAATGTCCAAAGGAGAACAAAGCTAGAATGAAGTAGTTAATTTTGAAGATGGCAATATATGTAACATGGAACACTATTGTTTTCATGAGATCATGGAGTTAAATTTTGTAATAGAAGTCCCTGAGATTGTAATAACTTCATGAAATTTATTGTGTCATGATTTTTTTGGTATATATGAGTTTTACTCTATGAACAAAGATCTCCAACCATTTTCGAGGATATGAGAAAATACGGTCTATGAAGGCATATGTGCATTTCATTTTAAGTCTGGTAGTAATTGGTAAAACCACATGATACATAGAATAAGAAAGTGACATATTGCCAAGGAGTCTAGATCAAATGAAAACAGTTAAAGGTAATGTTGTACCATATCAAACTATGTGGATGACAACATTTGTGACAAAGTACTTTTGAAGTTGGAATATTGGGAAAAGGAATGATTGTGATGAAACAATACCCAAGTTTAAACAGACCAATGGAAAGGAAAATGAATTCCACAGAGTGGAATCCAGACAATAATAAGTCTGTGATTTGTTACCTCAAGGGTATGATGGAGTGAACTGAAGGAAATGCTGGAATATGAAACAATAGTAAACCCAAGGGTGAGATGAAGTTGTTCAAGTATTCAAGTGAGCCCACAACTCACAGACCCCAGGATGTTAAGGATCATGTACTACCTTTATGAAGAAAAAAACTTGGGATAAGCTATTACTATTCTGCAAACGTTTTCCTTAGGAGTATCTGAAAGCCTGAGAGATGTGAAGAAACGATAGATGTTTTTGCTTGGCTTGCAGAATAAATGGATTTATCCGAACTTCGTTTGTTGACAAGATTTTTTTTTCTGCAATGCTTGTGAGGAAGCCCAAGTGCTAGAATATGAGATTCACTAAACCTTATACAAGGCAACGATTTGAGTGCGACATGGCTTGGCCACCATGACGACTTACTCTTATCATTCTCTTGCTATTCGTAATGGTAAATCTGAGTGACTTGCCCATAGTAAAGAGACGACGTTCTTTGAAACTTTTGAGTAAGCCTTAGAATGGTATGATGAAAACCCCTTGTACATGTCCGTTGTTGCCAGACGTAGGAAATTTACGGTGAGGAATGAAGCCAAGACCCATTTCACTACTGGATAACCACAAATGGTAGACCACCATGAGATTTTCGATAAGTTATTTAGACTGATCACGAGACTTGTTAGATGAGAAGATCTAGTAACGAAAGAACAGTGTATTGACCAAGGGAACACTGGATTCTGGAGGAAACATTATGATTATAACGGAAGACATAACCAAAGAAGTTACTGTGACGAATGTGAGGAGACAAATATTACCAAGGACCCCACATGATTGTCGTAATATTAAGGGACGAGTAACTCTCATTTTAAGTGTGGTAGCCCGCACATTTCCAGGTCAATGGATTTTTCTAGAAGACCCCCAAACCCTAACTTTTTCTTTCTAGCCTCTTCGAATCTCGAGGACGAGATTCATTTTAAGTGTGGTAGGTTTGTAACATCCCAAATCTTGGAATGTTATAATAAATATTAGAATGATTGTTTGTTTGCTTGAGGGATTGAATTGAGTGAAATTTGAAACTTTTTGAAAACTTTTGAATGAGAGGGAATAAAATGACTTTCCCCTTTGTGTTTGATTTCAAATTCAATTCCATTTCAAATCAGTGAGAGAAGATAACATGACTTCTTCATAAACAAGGAATTTGAAAAGTAGATTTGAAAATCTCTGAATTATTATTTTTGGAATTCATTTCATATTTGGTTCCATTTTAAATTTTGAAAGAGTTCAAATACCCTTGACAAGATTTTGAGAGGAGTAACATGACACTCCACACCAGGGTTATTTTTGTGAAGGGGGTTATTTGAAAATTATTTGCAAAAGGAATTAAAAGCCATTTAGGCATTTTCTGAAAATAGTTTTTTTACAGTATTTATTTTGGCCGTGGAAAAATGTTCATCTTGTTGCATTTATTTCCCTGATCATTTAGGTATATAAAACTTTATTTTCGGAAATATTTTGATTGCCAAAAATATAGTTTCCTTCTCTGTAAATTAATAAAAGGAAACAAATTTCAAAAATTAGGAAAACCACCGTGGCCCACCTACCGAATCTGGCCCGATCCGGATCCAGATCGGATCTGAACCTCCTTTGGATCAGCCACCGATGTTGCTCACCCTCTCCCTCTCTCTTTGACGCGCGACGCCCCACTGCCCGACCAAACCGCTCCGCAGTCACCTTCCTTCCCCGACCCCCCTCCTTCCATACCTCGCCGGAGCAAGATTGGAGCGCCCCGGATCTTCCTCCCCTTGCCATCTGGAGCACCCCTGACCCCTCCTATAAAAGCCCCCGACGTCCCCGCACCCCGTTGCACCCCACACGCCCCGATCCCCTCGCGACAGTGCCCGAACCACCTCGCCAGAGTTCGAGCTCAAACCGAAGCTCCCCGAGCTCATGGCCGTCGTGCCCGATGCTCCATCGCCTCGCCATCACCACCAATGGATGCCGGAGGTCCGCCGCCGTCGACTGGAACACTCAGACGCCGTCCCCAACCACCGGAGCACCGCCCCCGAGCACCATCGAGACGCCGGCCGCCGTCGACCTCGCTGGAGCCCGACACCCATAGCGGTGAGCACCCTCTCCCCCTCTCCACTCCATTGGATCTGGATCCAACGATCTAGATTTGATAACTTAAGCACCCAAAAACTTATTTTACTTTGTGAACGTTCCTTGTTTTACCTGTCGCACGCACAACCACGACCAACTAGAACATGCCATGTAGCCCCCATTGTTCGCTAGTTAACAATTTTTCTTTTTCTATTTTTAGTTTAAAACGAGATTCTGTTCTGTTTTTATTTTCCTTATAACTTTTATGTTTTTAGTTGTTTTAATATGATTCTTTTTGCATCATGTCAAAAATTTTATGTAGTTTTGTAGATATCAAGTTTGACTATATTTGAGTAACTTAAATTTGAATTCCAACAGATTTGATTAAAATCTTATTTTCTAGATATCTTGAGTTTTAAATAGATTTTTAGTTCATTCCTTTTGCTACTTGTCACTAGTGACTTTATTTAACAGTAGGTAGAATTTTAGATTTTTTAGTATATTTTGAGTTAGTATTTTTAACAAAACAAATTCTGTTTTAGTTCTTTTTAGGTTTATTTCTATTTCCTTTGTTTTAAATTATTTTATTTTATTTTATTTTATATTAGTTGATAGATTTTATAAAGTTTTCTGTTAGATAACAGTAGCCCTTCAAACAAATATTATTTTATTAGTTGATTGCATGAAAATCAATTCTAGTTCAATTATAACTTGCAATTTGATTTTCATTGCTAGTTTGATCTACTATTTGAAAATAGTTTCCACAAATCGTTTTATAAGTTTGATTTTCTATTAATCTAAGTTTTGACCAGAAGCAATTTGTATTATAGTTGAGATTGTTTGTGTTTTAAGCCAAGGATGACCTTGTTTTATATCGAAAGAAGAATTTTTATAAAAGCTTTTGAATTAGTTCTTTTTGCAAAATAAAGATTTATGAGAAAATACTTTCTGTTAATTATTTGTTTTAAGTTTTGTTTTCTTTTATTATCTTAGTGTTTTCTTGCTGGTATGTTCTAGTAGTTAAAAACTTATGTTGTTAGTGAGTTGTGTCATAGTTCTAGTTGTTCTTCAAAAGTGATTCTTTTTAATAGTAAAAATACTTTCCCAAAACACTGTTGTTGGATTTTAAATTGTTAGTGTTTTGTTGCCTTTTAAAAATAAAATCATTTGTAGGGGAAAACCACTTTTGGCTGATTTGATGAAATTTTGTTGATTTTAACTTTTGTCTTAAGAATTTGCTTCATCACAACCCTTTGGTGTTTACTCTTGTGTTATTCTTGTGTGTTAGAATTTATTGCTAGTATGATTGCTTATATGAATGCAATGTTTGACTATATAGATTTCCCTCGGAGAGTGAAGAATAGTTCTATCAAGTAAATTTCTGGGAGCGATTCTATCTTCATCAACCTTACCAGGCAAGTCATTTTGATCATGTTTACCCATGTTTTTATTGCATTAGTTCTACCATCTCCCCATTTGCATGCAAAGTACGTAATTTGGAAATTTGGTTACTTGATGTAGTATCATGTGGTAGGCACCCCTCAACCCTTTGACACTTTGGCCCTAGGAAATGTTGATTTAATTTTGCTATGCTGTTAGTAGACGGGGTTGGTTGTGTGATTCATGAGAGTTGTGAGATAATAATTACAAGACCTACATGATGATCAAGACTTCAAGACTCCAAAGTTTTCAACATACCTCTGGGTGGATGATGGTTGAACGGCGCCCTAGGGAAGCCAGTGGTTAGCCTAGGTGTTGCTGGAGAAATGCCAGTATTCACGCGGAAAGGTCCACCCAGGAACAAAGAGATGGATGGATGCTTCAAGACCCAAGGCTTACCTGCACAGCCACAAGCCATTATGGGCTCTGGCTTGGTTGGATATTGTGGTGACCCTGGACAAGCGGTGCTACAAGATGTAGAAGAACGGTAGGAAAGGATGGGCACCGACAAAGTCTCAGAGGAACCCCTTAGAAGACCATGTTTTGATCATCCGTTCCTCAAACACCGTGAAGTGCGAGGAATCCAACGGAGGCGATCAAATCTTGTGGGGAATGTGTGCAAAACTCTGCAGAGTACTCAAACCTAATCGATTAGCCATGTCCACGGTCATGGACAACTTGAGCCAAAGGAACTAAAACTATCTGGAATTCTCAACACAAAGAATTATAATGATGTGGGTATTAATGAAAACTTGGGTATGAGAATTGGTTGGTGGAACCATCTCATTAATCAACCAACATCATAGTAATAACTTCTGTTTTGCCCTCTCTTGTTGTAGGGAAAATTTGCTTTACGCAAAACTTGAACTTATAGCCCCACCTGCCATATATACATAAAGTATAGATGCTTATTGTTGACCCCCTCTTTTGTGACTTGCCGGCATATTCAAAATGCTAACCTACACGGCTGCAACGTCTCATGTTGCAAATACTCTTCTTCGATGAGTAAGAGTATGATTCAGGTTTACGGTCTACACTCAACCTGTCGTTGGTGTTTATTGGGACTCCACTCCCGTTGACTGTTTCCGCTGAGATTTTAAGGTATATATCAGTTTTATGTTAATTACATGTGATTGCACTTTGATATATACATTGATTTACTGTGTGTGCCAGTATACTGATCCAGGGATGGCTCAAAACACATAGAGTCTTGACCTTTCCAGGTCGGTTCGCTACACTGGCACCGAAATGTTTCGACACGGTTACTTCTAGATTACTTATCACACAGACCTATGATACGTATCCAATGTATCGATAATTTATGAAGTATTCATACCATATTTACCCATGTTTACAATAATTTTATATGGTTTTGTTGCACTTTATAAGATTTAATTAAAACTAACCCAGACTTACGCTATTTTCAGTAGAATTGCGATGTTGTTGTTTTTGGGCAGAAAAAAAAGTTCCCGGAATGGCCCGAAACTTTTTGACAATTTTTCTGGAGCAAATAAGAAATAGAGGAGCAAAGAACCACCGGAGGGGGCCACCAGGTGAACTGACGTGGCTTGAGACTGAGTTGGTATTTCCCCAAAGAGGAAGGGATGATGTAGCACAACGACGGTAAGTATTTCCCTCAGTTATGAAACCAAGGTATCAATCTATAGAGGAATATCAAGCACCTACGTAAACAACACCTGCACACAAATAACAAATACTTGCAACCCGATGCGAAAGAGAGGTTGTCTAGCTCCCAACGGTAAAAGGATAGATTAGGTAGTGATAGTTTTGGCAAATAGATCTCGCAAGAACACAAAATAAAATAGGTAAACAAAAAGTGAAGCAAGGTATTTTTGTGTTTTTTGGATTAATAGATTTGGAAAAAAACGACAAAATAGTAGATCGAAAAGCAATATGTTGGAAAAGTAGACCCATGGGTCGTAGGTTTCACTAGTGGGTTCTCTCATGAGTATAGCACACGGTGGATGAACATATTACTATTGGGCAATTGATAGAAGATCAAATTATCATGAAGATATCCATGCAATGATCATTATATAGGCATCATGTCCAAGACAAGTAGACCGAAACGGTGACATGATCTAGACAAGATCTACTGATGTAGGAATAGTCCCCATCTTGTTATCCTTGATGGCAACAACGCAAGCGTGCCTTGCTGCCCCTTCTGTCACTCAGAAAGAACACCGCAAGATCGAACCCATCACAAAGCACCTCTTCCCATGGCAAGAAAAATTGACCTAGTTGGCCTAACTAAACCAAAGATTCGAAGAGAAATACGAGGCTATAAGTAATCATGCAAATAAGAGATTAGAGAAGACTCAAATCATATTCATGTATAGAAACTGATCATGAACTCAAAATTCATCGGATCCCAACAAACGCACTACAAAAGTCATTACATCAAATAGATCTCCAAGATACCATTGTATTGAGAATCATAAGAGATAGAGGAAGCCATCTAGATACTGCCTACGGACCCGTAGATCTATGGTGGACTACTCACGCATCATCGGAGAGGCACCTATGATGAAGATGAACCCCTCCATGATGTTGTTAGATTGGATCTCGAGGTTCTAGAACTTGCAGCGGCTAGAATTGTGTTTCCTCGACTCCTCTAGGGTTTTCTGAATATTTGAGAATTTATAGAGGCAAGAGTCGGTGGAGGGGGGGGTCCCGAGATGGGCACCACCCACCAGGTCACGCTAGGGACCTCTAGCGCGCCGGTGTTCCACACCTCGGCCCTCTTCTATGGCACTTCTCCGGCCCATCTGGTGTATTCTAGTCTAAAAAATTTCTCCAAAAAATTTCACGGTGTTTGGGCTTCTTTTGGTACTGAATTTCTATGAAGTAAAAAGCAAGCAAAAACAACAACTGACACTTTGGCACTATGTCAATAGGTTAGTCCGAAAAAATGTTATATAGTTGCTATAAAATGATTGTAAAACATCCAAGATTGATAATATAACAGCATGGAACAAGCAAAAAGTATGGATACGTTGCAGACGTAGCATGAACCCAAGTCACCAGGGCGCTTCAAGGGGGTGGCCGCGCCCTCATAGCCTAGGTACACCCCGTGGCTCCGTTTAGTGAGATTCCAAAGCTGAAAAATCCTATAAATTCAGAAACCCTGAGAAATAAAACTAGAACATACGCTCCACCAGCGCAAGCCTCTATACCAAGGAAATATCATTTGAATCACTGTCCCGACACACTGTCAAAGGGGTCAATCGTCACCAGTGGCCATCTTCATCCTCCCGGTGGTCTCCATGATGAGCAGGGAGTAGTTTACCCTCGGGGCTCAGGGTACGTAACAGTAGCTATGTGTCTGATCTCTCTCTCCCCTCTCTATCTCTCTCTCTATCTCTCTCGTGTTCTTAAGATGGCACGATCTTGATCTATCATGATCTTTGTTAATATAGTTGGATCATATGGTTATGTTCATTTGCTATCTTGATGTGATGAATTGAATCTTTGCCTTTGAGATTTCATTATGTTGGATTGGATATTGGATTTGAGATCACTTGATGTATGTCTTGCATGTGGATACCCTGGTGACAATGGGGTGTTCTATTGATTCACTTGATATATATTTTGGCACTCGACTTGCGGATTTCCGAGGTGACATTGGGGTAATCTAGGCATAGAGGTTGATGCTTGTTTTCATCGGACCTTCTCCGATAGAAATCTTGGGGTACTCTTTGAAGTTATTTTGCATGGATTGAATATGATGAATCTAATTTTTTATGCATATCATATAACTTACTTAGGGATACTTGTGGTGACAGTGAAGTATCTAGGTGACAATACAATTAATTGATGCATATCATATGGTTTTATTTTAGTACGAACTCTAGGGTGGTTTTTGACACTTAGGAATAGCTCGGTAAATTGACCGGAAAGGATAAATTTGAGGTGGTTCTACTATGTACAACAATTTAATCTTATGTTCTCCGCTAGATATGAACATTGGAGCGATTCTCTGTCGCATGTTGAGGGATGATCATATGATTCTATTATGTTAGCATTATTGAGAGATTGCACTAGTGAAAGTATGAACCACATGCCTTATCTGCAAGCATTAATATACCATTTTTCTTGTTGTTTACCACTTCCTACCTTGCTGTTTTTGTATTTTCATATTACAAAAACCTATTTCTACTATCTGTATTGCACTTGTATCACCATATATTCTACGAATTAGTGCACCTATACAATTTGCCATTGTATTGGGTGTGTTTGGTACAGAAGAGGTGTTGTTAGAGAGATATCATCTTTATCCTACACCTCCCATGGATTGATAAACCTTAGGTCATACACTTGAGGATAAATTGCTACTGTGCTATAAAATTCTACGCTTGGAAGCCCAACATAGTCTACAAGAATAAAGTTGTGCGGTAGACATGAAGCTCTTTTCTCGCGCCGTTACCATGGAGGTGAGTGCTTGAAGGTATATCTTTAGATCTTGCAATTGCATCTTTTGATTTCTTATTTATAACTAGTTTAGTTTGTGATTTTTTTAACAAAAAATGGAATTTAGGTTGTCTCATATGCTTCTTCTTTATAATGTCTTTCGTGAAAATGATGGTTCAAAAAATTGTGCTCAAATGTTAGAGGAAGAGTTTAACAAAATGTTTAATGCGAGTTCCCTGAATGATGAGCATGATTGCAATGTTGCTAGTATGGATTCTCTGAATATCCATGATGCTAATGATATGCAAATTCGTAAGCTTGGGGATTCTATTTTTGGTGAATATGATAGTTTTAGTCCCCCAAGTTTTGATGAGAAAATATGTTATATGTTGATAACATGCCTCCTATCTATGATGATTATGATGATGAAATGTATGATATAAATAACAATGATAACCATGAAACTAGTTATCATGATTTTAATGTTCAAATCAATCAAGTATCTCATGATAGTTATTTTGTTGAGTTTTCTCCCACTACTATTAATGGAAAGAAATTTGCTTCTATGGAGGGTAATAAATTTTCTATGCTTATGATCATGAATAGAATGCTTTATGTGATAGTTATATTGTTGAATTCCTTCTTGATGCTACTGAAAAAATTATTATGAGGGAGGATCATATGCTTATACATATCTAAATATCAAATTTCCTATCTATATGTTGAAAGTTTCGAAGTTATACTTGTTTTGCCTTCCTATGCTAGTTGATTCTTGCTCCCATAAATTGTTTACTCACAAAATCCCTATGCATAGGAAGTGGGTCAGGCTTAAATGTGCTTGTCATATGCTTCATGATGCTCCCTTTGTGTTTTCAATTCTATACTTTCATGTGAGCATCATTGAAATCATCATGCCTAGCTAAAAGGCTTTAAAGAAAAGCGCTTGTTGGGAGAGAACCCAACATTTACATTTTTTGTTTTTGTGTGTTCACATGATTAAGCTGTTGTAGCAATCATGTTCTATTTCTTTTATTTCCATAATGTGCCAAGTAAATCCTTTGGAATAGTGTGGACACTTGTCGATTTCATTTTGTGCTAAAACAGATATTTTTGCCTCCGATACAGATTTTCTTTGATTTAATGGAGCGCCAAAACATTCTGAATTTTTTACATTGTATTGCTATGCATAGTTTGCGTCGTTGGAAACGAGCACCTATGGGATCGGAGGAACCCCTTTCGGTTTGACGGGGGAGAAGGCTCACACAAAGAGCAGGTCTGATGAACAGCACGCAGGGGATCTTTACCCAGGTTCGGGCCGCACAGATGCGTAAAACCCTACTCCTGCTTGGTTGTATTGAGAGTGTTATTAGGGTTCTTGCTATAGGGGCGCTATGAGTAGCTACCACGCGTGTGAGCTAGAAGGTCCAAAGAATCTAAGGACCAAAAGCCCAAAAGTCGAAAAGTACTCTACTGTATCGCCCTGGGCCTCCTTTTATACTCTAAAAGGGATCCCAACAGTGGTGTACAGTGTGTGCACGGGGTGTATAGAGCTACAACACTATCATACCTAACACTAACGGAGTAGGATAGGCGCATTAAATGCACCGTCAGGCATCTCTGTCCGCATGCAGGACGGGACAGGAGCCCGTCCCGTCGGCGCCACTTACCCCTTCCAACATCGACGCTGCGACATGCATCCAGGCGGATTGACACCTGGCCTGTGCGTTGGAGGGGTCTTGTCGGGGCTTCGCCTTATTAGGGCCTTGTATTGCTTTGAAGTTCAATAGCCCTTCCGACAAGGTCTTGTCGGCGGTCTTGATTCTTCTATGTTTGTAGATGGTAACTTCCTGCTAGGCCTCATTGCCAGGGTGGCTACTACTACCCGTGCGCGAGTAAGGGGCACTAGAGAGCCCAAAACTCTAGTGCATCGACAGGACCCCCGGGCCTAGGCCGCACACGTCGCGAGGCGTTGTTGGGCCAGGCCCAAACAGTGCACGGGCATGCATGACAGGGCCTTGTGGTTGTGATCATTGCGCCCGCAACACTTCCTCATGATGTCCATTGAATGTGGGACGTGGGATACGTGCATGGCGCAGCCGTCAAATTTTCAATTACTGTGTCAGGTCATTTCCACCACATGCACCGCATGCATAGCGGGGAACCAGCAATGGGCGCCCATGACTTAGTCCATGGGAAAAGCACTAACCGCAGTGCCATGGATTGGAGCAATGGGGCGGTTGTTGTTCGTCGCGTGATCGAGGGCACCGCTATTGGAGGAGGTGGGCAGCGACCCTTGGAGCGGGGGAGAGCTAGACCCCGTGCTTCTCCCTATAAATTGGGGGATAGCGAGGGCGATGGTCATCCATCCTCCCTCCCTTCTCCGAGTGAGAACCCCCATAGCTTGTCCTTGCATGTTTCCCCGGTCTTCGAGCGGCATCCTCCCCTAGCCATGAATAGGGGGCGAGCGTGGCTACCGTCCTCAGCTCCAAGGAGGAGCTCTCATCGGGATCATGCCACTACTTCAGCCACAGAGGCGGAGGGAGGCCTGAGTGCGCGTGGTGGAAGGGGCGTGAGGGGTCATGGTCGTCATGGAGGCCGAGGTTGGGGGAGGCGGAGCGCTGACCCTCCTCCACCTCCGACGTTGGGCCTCTTACTTGAGGAGACCTACGCCAAGGGGATGGTGCTAGAGTTCATCCTTGAACTGGTCGGTCCCGTCCGGAGCCATCTGCGCCTCCCTCTCCCTTTCGCTAGGGCGATGGAGGCCGATGAGCCACCCGTCCTGTGGTTGCAGGCACATGGTTGTTGCAATAGCGCGACGCGAGTGGATGTTGAGTACCCGGCGAGTCACATCATGTTCCTTAGGCGTGGCTGGAAGACCTTCGCCCACGCCCACAACCTCAAGGAAGGGCACGTCCTTCGTTTTAAACTGACGAAGGCCAATCTGCTCTCCATCAAGATTTATGGGCGCTCAGGCATCCGTCTCACCTATTGCGAAGAGAGATCGAGCGGCACCGAAAGCTCCTCCTCGAACGAGAGTGATGAGGAGGACAGCGGCGAATACAACGACAATGAGTTTGGTCTTCGGGCGGACATGTCGAAGCCCGACGACTCGATCTCGGACTGAATGCCGGCCGCACTATCACCACCAGCCTCACGCCTCTCCCCCTCCCGGCAGGATGACCTTGCTGAGGGCCTTAGTCTCGGGCGCTACCTCATCTTCCAGCTAGATATTCCGGCAGGCTTGTGGACTTTGGCTTCTAGGGTCCATCCCCCTTTTCGCCCACGCTGGCCTTCTCCTCCGTGCAATGCTAGTCCAGGAGGGGCCAGGTTCTTGCCTGACCATCTGGCAGTCCTGGTCCTCCGCACAGTGCTGGTCCAGAGGGGGCAGGCCAGGCTTCTGCCGGGGGCCTCTTGCCATCTTTTCTTCTTGTAATCTGCCTCCCCTTTCCATCATTTTCTTCTTGTAATCTCCCCTAGGGGAGAAAGTCAAATAAAGATGTACTTGGGAAAAAGCGATATCTCATGTAAATTTCACCCTATTTTGAATGAATGTGCATTATCTTCCTTGTTGGGCTGTTTCGATGCATGGAATTTTCCTTATGCCTTCTCGGAAGAATCTTGTCAGCGTGCGTAGCCCTACTGCGAGTGCTTCAAGGAACGGGTCCTTAGCAGCCTGCTGGCGGTGCCACTACTGGCAAGATACCTTGGCGTCCTTGGTACAGCCGTTCAAGGTGTTGTTCGCACGCAAAACGGAATAAAGGCGCGAGCGCTGTCACTTGAGTCCTTGAGCGGACTCGAAACGAATCAGGGAGCGCGGGCGTGACCACTTAAGCCATTGAGAGGTCCCGAACATAGTGAGGGCGCAGCCAATCGCGGCAAGGTTCCCATGCGTGTAGGTTTTCCATAAAAAAGTTGAAATCTCCCAAGGAAAATAACTCCACAGCAAGAATTCTCTTGGGGTTTTGCAACTTATATTTTCATTGTCGTACTCCCTTCGGCAAGTTTTTTTTAGGACGTCGCTCACAGGTATCCATACCACTATTTCCCCCCGGCAAAGCTGCACGCGAGGTGACCTTCTGTCCTTTGAGAAAAAGAAAGAAGAGAAAATATGGATATGGAACCTTGGCGGTCCGTTTGCCCTTGCCGGGATTAAGTGTAATGCAGCACTTCAGATAAACATGCACACAAGTAAACATGAGAATCGAGCAAGATTGCAGAACACTTATCTTTATTGAACTATGCACAGGGTCTGAGCCTGGCTTTGTACCAAGGATTACATGCTTCAGCGAAAAGACTTGTACAAAAGGTGGTTGCCGGCAGGCCCGGCAAATGTGCCTTATGGGTAGAACTTGCGAAGATGTTCAATATTCCAGTAGTTGATCACTGGGATGCCATCTTCGGTCTCCAGGCGGACTGCGCCTGGCCTGGTGACTCATACTACCCATTAAGGGCCTTCCCACTTCGGTGTCAACTTGTTGGAATTCTTGGCGTACTTAACTCTCTGAAGAACAAGGTTGCTTTCCTCAAGACTTCTAGCATTAACCATGTGGCTATGTTAGCAGCGCAAAGCTTGCTGGTAGCGTGCAGCTCTCATAGCAGCCTGAAGAAGGTCTTCCTCAAGGAGCGTCGCGTCATCTTGTCGCAACTGCTCTTGCTCGAGCTCATCATAAGTGAGCACTCAAGGTGACCCGTATATGACTTCTGTGGGGGGAACTACCTCCACCCCATAGATGAGGGAGAAGGGTGTTTGGCTGGTAGCTCGATTTGGTGTTGTTCCGATTGACCAAAGAGCCACCGGCAACTCATCAATCTAGTGCCTTCCACACTTGTGCAGCCTCTTGGAAGTTCTCGTCTTGAGGCCTCGCAACACTTCAGCATTAGCCCTTTCCACTTGGCCGTTGCTACTCGGGTGGGCAACGGAAGCAAAACAAATTTTGTTGCCAAGGTCTTGGACATACTGCATGAAGGCGCGGCTCGTTAATTGTGTGCCATTGTCAATGATGATTCTGTTAGAACACCAAAGCGGCAGACTAGTCCTTTGAAGAACTTGACTGCTGACTGTGTTGTCACCTTTCTCACTGCTTCCACTTCCAGCCACTTCGTGAACTTGTCGATTGCAACGTACAAGTACTCAAAGCCCCCGGTAGCGCGGGGAAAGGGGCCCAAGATGTCAAGCCCCCAGACCGAAAAATGGCCAGGAGAGAAGGATCATTTGAAGGGCTTGAGCTGGTTGATGTAATTTCTTCGAATGAAACTAGCATGCTTAACACTTGGTTACTAATGTCGTTGCATCCTGGAGGGCAGTGGGCCAAAAGAAACCTTGCCAGAATGCCTTTCCGACAAGTGCTTTCGATCCTATGTGGGAGCCACATATGCCTCCATGTATCTCTGCCAACAGCTCCCGTCCATCTTCCCGGGAAATGCATTTGAGTTTCATGCCATTCGGTCCCTTTCTGTATAGGACGTTGTCTACAAACTAGTACATATGAGACCGGCGGGCTACTTTCTCTGCTTCTTCTTGTTCCTTGGGGAGCTCTCCTATTTGAAGGAATTGGACGATGTGATGCGCCCATGCTGGAGCCTGAGGCTCGACAACAAGGACTAAAGGCATATCCTCTGCCGGAGTAGCATTTCCCTCAACACCAAGGGTCCAACGAGCCGCTAGATCCTGCTAGACACCGGCAAGCCTGGCAAGAGCGTGTGCTTCCATGGCAAGAGCCGAGGCCCTGTCGGATCACAACACCCACCGACAAGCCTGCCGTTGTCCTTGGCAACCTTCTCGCTGGCGGCTTCCGGGAGTTCAGTCGGGAAATACTTGTCGGAGCTTAACTTCCTTCTCTTCTCTTGCCCAGTTGATAGTGTCACGGAGGGTTGAGTTAGTCGGAGCACGAAAGTTCCTGGTTCCACAGGCAACTTAAGGGCAACACACTTTGACAGGCCATCGGCAATGCTAGTCTCTACACGTGGAACGTGCTCCATTTGGAGGCCGTCAAAACATTCTTCCAACTTCCTCACTTGAGCCACATAAGCTTCCATCAACAGGCTCTGGTAATCTTTGTTCACTTGCCTAACAGCAAGTTGAGAATCACCCCTGATAATAAGTTTCTTGACCCCAAGGTTTGCCGCAATCCTGAGACCAACAAGCAGTCCTTCGTACTCAGCAGTGTTGTTCATTGATCTCTCCCGGGGAAAGTGCATCTGGACCACATATCTGAGATGCTCTATGGTGGGTGCAACAAGCAGCACTCCGACACCGGCGCCTTGTAGCGAGAAAGCTCTATCAAAATACATGATCCATTCTTGACCGGTTTCCTTACCGGGGAGAGTTGACTCTAGAACTTCTTCATCGGGCGTCGGGGTCCACTCTACAATGAACTCCACCAAGGCCCTGCTATGAATGGTCGAATAGCTTTCAAACTTGAGACCAAAGCTTGATAGTTCCAAACCCCACTCCATAATCCTGCTGGTAGCTTATGGGTTCCGCAAGATCTACTGTAGCGGGAAGCGGGTGACAACGGTGATCTCATGTGCTTGGAAGTAATGGCGCGGCTCCCTCGAGGCCATAAGAAGACCGAAGAGCAACCTTTGCACGCCAGAATATCTTGACCTAGCCCCCTGCAATAAGGAGCTAACAAATTAGACCGTTGCTGCACCACCTTCTTCTTCTGGATTGTCTCCTTTAACTATCCAGATCCTTCTTTGTCGGCACCACACCCTGCCGGGGAATGTCCTGGCCCGTCGCTTGGCGGCCCTGCCGTTATCGCTACTTCCTCATCAACTTCACATTCAGCCACTAGCACAACACTCACCACTTGATTTGTTACCGCCAAATATAGCAGCAACGACTCTTGTGGTTTTGGCATGAATAGGACTGGCGGACAGGAGAGGCACTTCTTCAAATCCTGCAGCGCTGCCTCCGCTTCCGGTGTCCATTTCACTGGACCTGCCTTCTTCAAGATTTTGAAAAAGGGTAGGGCGTGCTCTGTAGATTTTGAAATGAACCTTCTCAGAGCATCAACACAACCGGCAAGACGGCGCACATCTTTGACTCATCTTGGTAGATCAATTTGCTCAATCGCTTTGATCTTGTCGGGATTTGCTTCGATTCCTCGTTGAGATACAAAGAACCCAAGAAGCTTGTTGGATGGGACGCCAAACACACACTTCTCAAGGTTGAGCTTCATGTTGATCTTGCCCAGGTTGGAAAATGTTTCTTGTAGGTCTGATATGAGCGTAGCCTTGTCCTTGGTTTTGACCACTATGTCATCCATATAAGCCTCCATATTTCTATGTAGCTGGGGCTCAAAACCAATCTAGACCGCTCTTGCAAATGTAGAACTAGCACTTTTCAACCCAAAAGGCATACACAAAAAGCAATACGTACCACATTGGGTGATAAATGCGGTCTTCTCCTCGTCTTCCTTGGCCATGAAAATCTGATGATAACCGGAATAGGCGTCAAGGAAAGACAACAAGTCACAACCGGCGATGGAGTCTACAATCTGGTCGATGCACAGCAAGGGAAAAGGATCTTTGGGTCAGGATTGTTGATGTCTGTGAAATCAATGCTCAACCTCCATTTCCCATTCTCCTTGCGCACTACGACTAGATTGGCCAACCATGTTGGATGGAGTACTCCTCTGATTAAGCCAGCCACTTCTAGTTTCTTAATATCTTCAGCAATAAACTGTTGCCGTTCCAAAGCTTGCTTCTGTACCTTCTGCTTGACGGGCCGCATGTGTGGGCAGACGGCAAGGTGGTCCTCAATCACCTCCCTGGGAACACCGGTGATATCAGATGGTTGCCATGCAAACACATAGACATTCGCCCGCAGGAAGGCGACGAGTGCGGTTTCCTATTTGTCGTCAAGGGTGGAACTTATGGTGAAATTTCCCCCCGTGCCATCCTCCTTGGAGGGCGCCTTCTTGGTCTCTGGTGGAGTAGCCTTGGAATTTTTGCTCTTTCCGGTGGAGCTCTTTGGCATATCGTCAATGGAAGCGCAACACTCCGACGAGGTGCGCTTGCCAGAATGTGCACCAGAGGCCTTGCCGGTCTTCTTCCCCCCGGGAGCTTGATATGTCTCCAACGTATCTATAATTTATGAAGTATTCATGCCATATTTACAATAATTCTATAAGATTTTGGTATGATTTTATTAGAACTAACCTGGACTGACGTTGTTTTCAGCAGAACTACCCTTGTGTTGTTTTCGTGCAGAAATAAAAGTTCTCGGAATGAGCTGAAATTTTTTGGAGAATATTTTTGGAAAATATAAAAAATACTGGAGTGAAGAGTCATTGGAGAGGAAGACCGAGGAAGCCACAAGTCACAGGGGTGCGCCCACCCCCTACATCGCGCCCCCTGGCTTGTGACTTCCTTGTGGACCCCCTGAACTTGTTTCCGCCACCACAAACTCTTATAAATACAGAAACCTTACCTAAGGACACCACATGGGAGGACCCCCTGAATGAACGCTAATGCTCAGAGTTCAATCGACGTAAGTTCCATGGAAATCCCAAATATCATTCAGAGGATTTGATGCACTAACTCAAGGTCTACAGTAATACCTCCTTCCACCACTCAAAACCCCGATCCATTCGGGAGCTAATGATGAGGATATCTACCTAGGGTAGGGTCCTAGGCAAGGCCCATATACCTTACGTAAGGACACCACATGGGAGGACTTGAAGATCAAGCATGAACTTCAGAGTGGATCCCTGGAGACGTTCAAAGTCACTCGACAGTAATCCACTCGGAGATTCCTGCTCTCACTCGGCAGTCGTGTGTCACTCGGAAGACCTCACTTTCACTCGACGCCAGAAGACCAGGAGCCATCATCAAGAGCCCAACGGACAAACGTTGGTTCAATGGTCATTCGTAGCTTTTATTACGTACGTTACCTATAACGGCGGACTTTAAAACCCATGACTAGGCCCTTAGATGCGGGATAATTATGAGGGGGAGCAAACTCTATATAAGCCGCCCCTCCCCTCCTGCACAAGGGTTCGGAACCAGTGTAATCTCAACATTCCACACAATGTAAAGCTCCCGAGCACTGAGACATAGGGCTATTACCTCCACGAGAGGGGCCTGAACTCATACATCCGTGTGTACATCCTCACCATAGCTAGGACTCTGCCCTCTCCCTTCATACCCCTACCATCTACTGTCAGGGTCATTCCCACGACACCTCCCCTGGCTCAAAATCAAATTTCTGATCCGACTAGTGTCAAGACTGGTGAGGACTTTCCTCATATATGGGAGAAACAGCAAGCCAAGCTGGCGAGGAAAGCCAAAGAAGTAGTGAAGAAATTCAATGAACATTCTGCTGTTGCTGCCTCTGCTGGAGCCTCTGCAAGTGCTCCGAAGAAATCAATGATGAAGAAATCTGCTGTGAAGTCAACTTGTTCAACCTCAAAGTCATCACAGAAGATTCTTCAAGCCCAAAGGCCTTAACTTTCAAAGGCCCCAGACGCTGGTATTGTTGCTGCTCAGTCTTCTGCTACTGCTGCAAAGTCCTCAACTCATGTGCACCTTGCATCATGTGAGAGCACGGATGGATTCACAAAAGTTCCAAAGATCTCAGCAAGCCTCTCTACTACAGCAAAGTCTTCAACAAGCCCAACTATGTTGAAACTGAAGAAAACTGCTGGACGAGGTCAAAGAAATCTTCAACAAGCAAGGCTGTGGTAACCATACCCTCAGGGTCTGATAATGATGATGATGAAGCTGATGACGAAGAATTGGAAGAAATCATCAGACAAAGTCAGCACAAGGCTACAATAGCCTAAGGCAGCTTTGCTCCTCTCATGCTGGATGCCAAGATGATCCTCAACTTCATTGATATATGGCATGAAGATCCAAACACCTCACTTTCTTCATTGAACCTGCCTCTTGGTGTGGATCATGTCCTCACCCACTTCATCTCTGAAGAAAAATGGAAAAGAGAACAAGCTCAAAGAGATAAGAGGAACAGGGCTCGGAAAGAAAAATTTCTGAGGGATAACGTGATGAACTTGGCCCCAACTCGACTCATCACAGTTAAGTCTGAAATTCGCACACTCTGTGAGGATCAAGATAGGTATGATGCTGAATGGAAAGGCACCAATGTGAGATTCGTCAAGGCTGCTCAAGCTGCTATGAAGGACCACAACACAAGGGTTGCAGCTCGATCACAACTACAAAATCCTCAGGCTGATGAAATTCCTCAGGCTGCTGATGAAACTGCTCAACCTGATGAAACTGCTCAGCCTAATGTGACTACTGATGAAAATGCTTCTGCACCAGAAGCGATAGCCAGCACTGCTAAAGAAATTAAGACCGCTGATGACCATGCCAGGACAACTTCCACTATTGTGCCTGAAGAAACTGAAAAGCCAGCTGAAGATTTTACTGCACCTCAAGAACCTGAACCCACCAGGGCGACTACATCAGTCGTGCCTGAAGAAATTCCAACTGCAGAGGAAAAGACTCTAAGGAGAAAAGCATCAGATTCAAAATCCTCTGTTGTGAAGAAGTTGAAGACTATGACAAGTTCTTCAACCGGACCCATTGATGCTACACCAATCTCCTCTGCACCTACCAATGAACTTGTACCATTTGGGGTTGACTATGTCATCCTAGATGAAGAAGATGAAGATCATTCTGCTACTTCAACAGAGCATATTGATGAAGAAATTGAAGTTGAAGACATTGCTTCACCTCCAAAGGTATCATCGCCCCAGCCTCAATTCAGTGCTGAAGAGGCTGGTGTTGAAGAAATTGATGAGGATGTAGACATTGGCAATACAACTCCTGTCATCAATGATGAATATTAGGATTCAGCACACCCAAATTCACCAATGACTACTCCTCTGACACAGATTCCTTAGTCGCCTGCTCAGACTGAAGAAATTCATGAAGAATCTGCTGACCTGACCGCCCAAGTCACTAAAGAAATTCCAGCTGCAACAGCTGATCACTTTGCTGCTCCACCAGCAATTGAGGAACTAGCTCTACAAATTGTTCAGTCTAAACAAGTTCCTCCTATGCCAAAAGGAATCAAGGGCCGCTTCAAGCCAAACCTTCACCGAAGCCCATAATGCCATTCAAAGGCTCAACACGCCCCAAATTCCTCAAGAGCAATTTCTTCAATGAGCGCATGTTCTTCATAGGTCCAAATCCTTATGACTTAGCAAGGGTCGGTCGTAGCAGATTCTGGACTGCCTCATAGCTGAACTACTATGCATCCGTCTTGTTTGAGAAGAAGAAAGTCTTCGAGCACCACCAGATTCCTCATGCTGGCATGGAAACACTTCCATCGTTCACACCGGTGCTCCAAGTTCTTCACGATGCAGGCATTCTTTCTTTCTGTGTCGACATCTACGACTGGAATGAAGAACTCATCCTTTAGTTCTATGACACACTGCATATCAGTGGAAATGCTTCAGACATCAACTCCTGGGTTTTGGACTGGATGACAGGATCAACTCACTTCACTGCTCAACCATCTGAATTGATTCAGTGTGTACCAGTTCCAATTCCCTCAAATGAAGCTCGCAGACTGTTTGATGAACCTGCACTTCTGAATCAGCTGATGCAAGTACTGATGAAGCCATTGGCCCCTGGAAAGCCTCAACAGAAAACCTTCTTGTGAATGACTTGCTATATGTGTCCAGAACTGTCTACCGCATACTCACAAATACTCTGTGTCCTCAGAAGGGCCATGATTTAGAGGAAGAAGAAGTGGAGGGAGTCATGAAGAATATGCTCTTCAACATCATTCATGGAATTCCCATCGACTTCCACGATTTCTTCATGAGGACATTGGCCAATGTTGCTCTAACCCCATTCGAACAGAAGCCTTATACACCTTGGATCATGAAATTCATCAGGGCAAAGTCCTCAGTTCCCTTTAAGGCTGATTTCCAGAACCACTTTGGCTTCCTGCCTTCGATTGAAGTCATCAAGAGCACAATTGACTCTGTGGAAGGAAAAGGCAAGGCTGTCATTGGTGAGGGCACTCGTCCATTGGATGGACAGTTTCGCAAATCTGCTTCCTTCTCCACCAATGATGACACTGCCACTCAGGACTCAAAAGCAAAGGCCTCAGCTCAAAAGCCTCAAGAGTCTGCCCCACGTGTGATGACTGACCATGAACTTCTAATAAGTCTTCATCAGAAAGTCGATCGCAATCACAAGTGGGTAATGCGTCAACATGGTTACATTGTGCAAAACATGAGTATGACCCAGAACTCTATGAAGAGGAATCACTACTATGCACATGAAACTTCAAGCACACTTGGGCTATACTGTCTCACCTCACAACTCCTGACGAACTAAACGACCTGGACTTTGAGGAACATCCTGACTGGGCTCGTCGACCACAAAAGAAATTCAAGAAGGTTCAAGTTCCTCTAATGGTCACAAGTTCATATTCTTCATCTCGTTAGCGCGATGAAGATGAAGACATTTACGACACTGCGGAAGGCCCTGCATCAAAAAACGATCCCAACAATGCTAACGCTCCTCCTTCACCAACAAGATGTAATTCTTCAAGGGGCACTAGTCCTCATTTTTCGTCCCTTTTGGTCTTTCATGAAAAAGGGGGAGAAAATTTGAGTTAGTCTTCAAGCGGGTCTCTATATATATGGGCTATTTTTGTTTAAGTTACAACTCTCACTCTTTTGAAGCTTTTGTTGATCGAGTTGTAAACTTAAGTCCTATGGTGGTCTACTCTTTGAACTATTTTCTCGCATGCTTTTTTCCTGAAGCACCTTAATGCACGCATGCTAAAATTCGTCAAACAACATTTTCATCATGCATTTCAAATTCTTCATATTATATGTTCAAATACGTGTATGAATTACAAGATATAGGGGGAGTTCTCCATGTTTTAACCTGTCATGTGCATTTGCAGTCCAGAGAAAATTCCTCAAATATGCACATCTTCAGGGGGAGTTCTTCTAGATCTTGCAATCAAATTCCTCAAACTCAGTAATTACACTTCATATTATTATCCCCGTTGAAAACTTAACTTCTTTGTCATTAATCACCAAAAAGGGGGAGATTGTTAGTGCATCTAGTGCCCCTTAGTGATTTTGGTGTATTGAAGACTTATAGGTTAAGGTACTAATGTGTTTGTGAATGTACACATGCTCTATAAGTCAATGAGGAGTTTGATATATTCGGAGATTATCGACCCCTAAAAATGTATGTCTTCAACTGAAGACTTTCGTGAAGACTTTGATGAAGACTTTGCTGAAGACTTTGGTATTCCCTGAACACTTTGAGAATGAAGAAGTTGGTGTGACCTTGAAGATATGAATGAGGACTATGAAGCGTGAAGACTTTTGTTTTCGTAGTTTCATTTCCTTTATTTTGAGTCATAGGAAACACCGTACTGTTAAAAGGGGTCGAGGAAATACTAAGGAAAATTGGCAACTGATGCTCAACTCCAAAATCCTCAACCTTTTCAATCCTTCGAGCGAAGCCTTTGGAAATCTCATACAGCTCAGTCAAATTCTAGAGTGATAGAGATGAAGTTCTTCTGGCCTCTGATGAAATTGAACTGACTCAGGAGTTAGGATTTCGCCAGTGCGAATTGCCTACAAGTGAGGAACATGATATGTCTGAGGAATCTCATAGTTCGAAAATCCAACCGTTGCTGTGCTTAGCACCAGCTATCCCCAATCACAAATATCCACATAACGGTCATATCATTGGGGGCATTTATGTCATATCATGTCAGGTGGCACCCTGGCTATAAATAGCCATCCCCCACAACCACTAGTTGGTTGGCTGCTCCGAGGGAGAACTGACACTTGTCATTTGAGAGCAACCCATCCTCTGAGGACTTTGAGAGAAAATCATCAGTGAGGAAAAACCCACAACCAAACCACCAAACCCATAGTGATTGAGCATCACTGAACAAATTCCTGTGTGGAACTGATGGTGTTACCTTTGAGGACTGTGTATCCTCCAGACGGTTAGGCGTCATGGTCTAGTGCTCCTACAGTCAATTGGGGATCACGAAGTGATCTTGGTCTAGAGCATCCATCAGTAAATTGTGGATCGCCGGGTGACCAGTTTGTGAGGGTTTTGGAAGTCTACCCTGAAGACTTACCACGAGTGTTGGGTGAGGACTGTGTGACCTTAGAGCTCAAGGAGAATATGGTAAGGACTGTGTGTCCTAGGACTTTGTGTCCTCTGGGTTAAATACCAGGCCGCTCCAAACCAGACGTACGACTGTCACAACAGTTGGAACTAGGTCATCAAACCATTGTCTTCATCGAGCTACCTGGTTCTATTTCCTCAAACCCTCTATTCTTCATATAGTTGTTGGTGAAATTGATAGTTACTGTTTGAAGAATTCGACTGAAGACTTTCAGTTTTTCCTCAGTTCAAATTCTTCAAGTTACCTTGTTCCTCACCTGCTTATCCTCTATCACGCTACTTGTAATATGTGCATGTTTCATTTCATCATGATGACTAAGCTGTTGCTATGTTCCTCATGCACTTGAGTACTTATTATGTTGTTAGTTATTCATCACATTTCAAATTCCTCAAGTTGAAATTCCTCAAGTGATGAATTTGTAAAAATAGCCTATTCACTCCCCCTCTAGTCGATATAACGCACTTTCAATCCCAACGCCCTCTATGACAAGGAGGGAGTAGTTCACCCTCGGGGCTGAGGGTATGTACTAGTCGCTATGTGTTTGATTTGCCCCAGTAGGGGTGACTGGAACCCTCCCAAGTCTCTCTCTCTATCTCGTGTTCTTGAGATGGCACGATCTTGATGTACCATGAGCTTTATTGATATAGATTGAATCATATGGAGTTTTCCCCTCTCTATCTTCTTGTGATGAATTGAGTTTTCGCTTTGAAGTTTTCTTATCAGATTGAGTCTTTAGGGATTTGAGAAACCTTGATGTATGTCTTGCGACAGGATATCCGTGGTGACAATGGGATGTTCTATTGATCCACTTGATGTATGTTTTTGGTGATCAACTTGCAGGTTCCATGACCTTGAGAATCTATGCATAAGGGTTGGCACACGTTTTTGTCTTGACTTTCTGGTAGAAACTTTGGGGCACTCTTTGAAGTTCTTTGTGTTAGATTGAACATGATGAATCTGAAATTTTGTGATGCATATCATATAATCAAGCCCATGGGTACTTGTGGTGACATTGGAGTATCTAGGTGTCATTAGGGTTTTGGTTGATGTGTATCTTAAGGTGTTATTTTAGTATGAAGTCTAGGGCTGTTTGTGACACTTATAGGGATAGCTCATAAGTTGATTAGAAAAGATAACTTTGACGTGGTTTCGTACCCTCCAATAATTTCTTTGTGAGTTCCCTGCTATTTGTGACTTTGGAGTGAACTCCTTGTTGCACGAGAGGTATTCACATATGATTCAACTATGTTAGTATTGTTGAGAGAAATTGCACTAGTGAAAGTATGGACCCTAGGCCTTGTTTCCAAGCATTTATACAACATTTTGCTCGCCGTTTACTATTTTTTACCTTGCTATTTTGATATTGTCAGATTACAAAAAACTATATCGACCATCCATATTGCACTTGTATCACCATCTCTTCACCGAACTAGTGCACCTATACAATTTACCATTGTATTGGGTGTGTTAGGGACACAAGAGACTCTTTGCTATTTGATTGGAGGGTTGTTTGAGAGAGACCATCTTCATCCTACACCTCCCGCATATTGATAAACCTTAGGTCATCCACTTGAGGGAAAATTGCCATTGTCCTACAAAAGTCTGCGCTTGGAGGCCCAACACGAGTCTACAAGAAGAAGGTTGTGTAGTAGACATCAAACTCTTTTCTGGCACCGTTGTCGGGGAGGTGAGTGCTTGAAGGTATATATTTAGATCTTGCAATTTAATCTTTTAGTTTCTTGTTTTTCACTAGTTTGGTTTTATAAAAGAAAACTACAAAAAATTGGCATTGAGGTTGCCTCATATGCTTCATCTTTTTAAAGTCTTTCGTGAAAATGATGGGAAGGAAAATTGTGCTCAAGTGTTAGAAGAAGAACTTATTAAAATGTTTGGCACTAAATATTTGAGTGATGAGAATGATTTCAATATTGTTATTATGAATTCTCTGAATATTTATGATGCTAATGATATGCAAAGCCACAAGCTTGGGGATGCTATGTTTGATGAACAAGATATTTTTTGTCCCCCAAGTTTTGATGAGCAAAAAAATTATGATGATAGCATGCCTCCTATATATGATGATTATTGTGACGACACGTATGCTATAAATAGTGATGGTAACCATGAAACTTGTTAACATGATTTTAATATTCAATGTGGCCATGTCAATCAAGTATCTCATGATAATTATTTTGTTGAGTTTGCTCCCACTATTATGAATGAGAAGAAAATTGCTTATGAGGAGAGTGACAAATTTGTATGCTTGTGCATCATCAAAATAATTATTTATGTTCTGGTTATATTTTTAAATTCCTTCATGATGCTACTAAAAATTATTATGAGGGAGGAACATATGCTTGTAGGAATTACAATAATATCAAGTTTCCTCTCTATGTGTTCAAAGTTTTGAAGTTATGCTTATTTTGCCTTCCTATGCTAGATGATTCTTATTCCCATAAATTGTTTGCTCACAAAATACCTATGCATAGGAAGTGGGTTATACTTAAATGTGCTTGTCATGAGATTCATGATGCTCTTTTGCGTGTTTCAATTACTATTCCTATGTGAGCATCATTGAAATCATCATGCCTAGCTAAAATGCATTAAAGAAAAGCGCTTGTTGGGAGACAACCCAACAATTTTTGTCTTTTATTCCAATAAAGTTCCAAGTAAAGCCTTTGGGTTAGTGTTGATACTTGCTTGTTTGATTCTGTGCAAAAGCAAAAAGTTTTGCGTCCAGTATATGAATTATCTGATTTTAATGGGGCATCAAAAATTATTAAATTTTACACAAAGTTTATATGAAAATTCCTTGAGTTTTCCTTTTTTTTAGAATTTTTAGAGTCAGGGAAGTATGATGATCATTCAGATCTTTACAAACTGTTCTGTTTTTGACAGATTCTCTTTTGCATGCATAGTTGGCTTGTTTCAAGTGTTCCTATAGCTTATATTGAGTAATATATATTGTGGGAATGATGGAATACAGTAGGTATTATGTTAGAACAATTATGAATCTTGTGTTAACAGTACCTAAGTGAATGATCTATCTTTATTACACTAACCCTTCTCATAAAGTTCTGTTAAGTTTTGTGTGATTGAAGTTTTCAAGTTTTGGGTGAGACACTGATATAAGGAGAATAAGGAGTGACAAGAACCTAAGCTTGGGTATTATTAAGGGACCCCCAAGGTAATATCCAAGGAAGACTCAAGCGCCTAAGCTTGGGGATGCCCCGGAAGGCATCCCCTCTTTCGTCTTCAACACTATCGGTATATCTTACTTGGAGCTATATTTTTATTCGTCACATAATATGAGTTTTTCTTGGATCATCATTTTATTTTGATTTCATATGTTAGTTGTTATTTATAATCTTGTTTTTCAGTAAAAATTTCCAAGAATTTCCTTAGGATGCTCGCATTGCATGTTTTGATGAGTGCTGTGTAAAAACAGAAACTTTGGCTGTAGTGTTTCAATTTTCCTATTTTACTGGAACATGGAAAGTTTCTGAAATTTTTACACAGTGTTGTCATATAAATTTTATAGCATGTCCTAAGTACACTGTTTTCATAAATTGCTATAGACTATTCTGTTTGGGCAGATTGCTGTCATAGTTTTGTTATCTACTTATCCTATAGTTTCCATAGCCTATATTGGTAGATATAAATTGTGGAAACGGTAGTATACAGTAGAAAATGTTTGAAAATTATTATGCAACTTGTCTTGTCAGTACATGAAGTGTTGATTTATTTTTATGTGTACTAACCTATCTCACGAGTTCTTTTCAAGTTTTGTGTGGAAGATGTTTTCGAGAATAGGTGAAACCGGGATATGAGAGGATTGAACAAGATACAAAAGATCAAGCTTGGAGTTTCCCAAGGCACCCCAAGTAAATATTTCAATAACTCTAAAGCATATAAGCTTGGGGATGCTACACATCACACATCTCTTCATCAACAATTTTCGGTTAGCATATGTTGAGCCTATATTTTTATTCGTTCACATGACATGTGCTATTCTTGGAGTGTTATTTTTTTTGCTTGATGTTTGAATAAAATACTCAGATCTTAAAATATTTATTGATAGATAGAGAGAAAGTGCTCACATGGCTACTTAATTGTTTGACTACTCATTGATCTTCACTTATATGTTTTGGGGTAGTTTTGTCTTTTGCTCTAATGCTTCACTTATATCTTTGTAGATCATGGCAATGGTTTCATTTTATAGAAATTGTTGAACTCTCATTCTTCAATTATATTATTTTGAGAGTCTCTAAAACAGCGTGGTAATTTGCTTAGGTTATGAATAGTCCTAATATAATGGGCAGCGTAGAGGGATATTATAAAAACTTTCATATGAAGTGCATTGAATACTATGAGAAATTTGATTCCTTGCATAAAGTTTTGAGATATGAATATGGTGATATTAAAGTCATGCTAGTGAGTAGTTGTGAATTGGAAGACATACTTGTGTTGAAGTTTGTGATTCCCGTAGCATGCATGTAGGGTGAACTGTTATGTAACAAAATCAGAGCATGATTTGTTTATTGATTGTCATCCTTTGTGTGAGGGTCGGGAGCATGCAATGGTTAACTCCTACCAACCTCTCCCCAAGGAGCATGCGTTTAATACTGTGCTTCGATACCTAATAGACTTTTGCAATAAGTATGTGAGTTCTTTATGATTAATGTGAGTCCATGGATTATACTCACTCTCACCCTTCACCTTTGTTGGCCTCTCTAGTACCGTGCAAATTTCGCCGGTGCGATAACCCACCATATATTCTTCCTCAAAACAGCCACCATACCTACCTATTATGGCATTTCGATAGCAATTCTGAGATATATTGCCATGCAACTTCCATCGTTCCGTTTATGACATGCATCGTCATTGTCATATTGCTTTGCATGATTGTAAGATAGCTAGCATGATGTTTTCATGGCTTCTCCATTTTTTATGCCATTTGCTATGCTAGATAATTTCACATCCCGGTACACCGTCGGAGGCATTCATATAGAGTCATATTTTGAGTATCGAGATGTAATTCTTGAGTTGTAAGTAAATAAAAGTGTGATGATCATCATTATTAGAGCATTGTCCCATGTGAGGAAAGGATGATAGAATTTAGGATTCCCTCACAAGTTTGGATGAGTCTCCAGACTTTACAAAAAAATAAAAGAGGCCAGAGAAGCCCAAATAAAAAAAAGAGGCCAAAGATGCCCACCAAAAAAATGAAAAAGGGGAAATAAAAAATAAAATGATGAGAGAAAGGAGAGAAGGTGAAATGCTACTATCCTTTACCACACTTGTGCTTCAGAGTAGCACCATGTTTTTCATATAGAGAGTCTCCTATATTGTCACTTTCATATACTAGTGGGAATTTTTCATTATAGAACTTGGCTTGTATATTCCAATGATGGGCTTCCTCAAATTGTTCTAGGTGTTCGTGAGCAAGCGAGTTGGATGCACACCCACTTAGTTTATTTTTGAGCTTTCATACACTTCTAGCTCTAGTGCATCTGTTGCATGGCAATCCCTACTCACTAACATTGATATCTATTAATGGTCATCTCCATAGATCGTTGATGTGCCTAGTTGATCTATGACTATCTTCTCCTTTTCTTCACAACTTCCACCATATTCTATTCCACCTATAGTGCTATATCCATGGCTCACGCTCATGTATTGTGTAAGAGTTGAAAAGGTTTGAGAACATAAAAGGCGTGAAACAATTGCTTGACTTGTTATCGGGGTTGTGCATGATATAAATACTTTTTGTGGGGAAGATGGAGCATAGCCAGACCATATGATTTTGTAGGGATGACTTTCTTTTGCCATGTTATTTTGAAGAGACACAATTGCTTTGTTAGAATGCTTGAAATATTATTGTTTTTATGTCAATATTAAGCTTTTGTTTTGAGTCTTATGGACAGAAAATTCTTGCCACAATAAGAAGATTGCATTGATAAATATGTTAGGCAACATTCACACTTCATAAATTATTTCTTTTATCATTTACCTACTCGAGGTCGAGCAGGAATTAAGCTTGGGGATGCTGATACGTCTCCAATGTATCTATAATTTATGAAGTATTCATGCCATGTTTACAATAATTCTGTATGATTTTGGTATGATTTTATTAGAGCTAACCCGGACTGACGTTGTTTTTAGCAGAACTACCGTGGTGTTGTTTTTGTGCAGAAATAAAAGTTCTCGGAATGAGATGAAAATTTACTGAGAATATTTTTGGAAAATATAAAAAATACTAGAGTGAAGAGTCATTGAAGAGGAAGGCCAAGGAAGCCACAAGCCACAGGGGTGCCCACCTCCCTAGGGTGCACCCCCTGGCTTGTGACTTCCTCGTGCTCCCCTTGGACTTGTTTCCGCCGCCACAAACTCTTATAAATACAAAAATTCCCGAAAGGAAACCTAGATTGGGAGTTCAGCCGCTGCAAGCCTCCAGAGCCACGAAAAACCATCGGGAGCCTGTTCCGGCACCCTACCAGAGGGAGAAACCATCATCCGAGGCCATCTTCATCATACTATCGTCCTCCATGACGAGGAGGGAGTAGTTCACCCTCGGGGCTGAGGGTATGTACCAGTCGTTATGTGTTTGATCTCTCTCTCTCTCCCTCTCTCTCTCATGTTCTTGAGATAGCACGATCTTGATGTATCGTGAGCTTTATTGATATATATTGAATCATATGGAGTTTTCCCCTCTCTATCTTCTTGTGATGAATTGAGTTTTCCCTTTGAATTTTTCTTAACGGGTTGAGTCTTTAGGGATTTGAGAACACTTGATGTATGTCTTGCGATGGGATATTCGTGGGGACAATGGGACATTCTATTGATCCACTTGATGTATGTTTTGGTGATCAACTTGCGGGTTCCATGACCTTAGGAATCAATGCATAAGGGTTGGCACACGTTTCTGTCTTGACTTTCCGGTAGAAACTTTGGGGCACTCTTTGAAGTTCTTTGTGTTGGATTGAACATGATGAATCCAAAATTATGTGATGCATATCGTATAATCAAGCCCATGGGTAGTTGTGGAGACATTGGAGTATCTACGTGACATTAGGGTTTTGGTTGATGTTTATCTTAAGGTGTTATTTTCGAATGACTCTAGGGCTATTCGTGACACTTATAGGGATAGCTCATAAGATTGATCAGAAAAGATAACTTTGAGTTGGTTTCGTACCCTACAATAATTTCTTTGTTAGTTCTCCTCTATTTTTGACTTTGGAGTGAACTCTTTGTCGCACGAGAAGTAT
The DNA here is from genome assembly GCA_022496015.1 of Hordeum marinum. Classification (NCBI taxonomy): domain Eukaryota; kingdom Viridiplantae; phylum Streptophyta; class Magnoliopsida; order Poales; family Poaceae; genus Hordeum; species Hordeum marinum. Next base: position 306,128,636 of record CM039678.1, on the reverse strand, counting down.
TTACATATGATTCAACTATGTTAGTATTGTTGAGAGAAACGACACTTGTGAAAGTATGGACCCTAGGTATTGTTTCCAAGCATTTATACAACATTTTGCTTGCCGTTTACTATTTGTTACCTTGCTTTTTTTATATTTTTATATTATAAAAAACTATATCTACCATCCATATTGCACTTGTATCACCATATCTTCGCCGAACTAGTGCACCTATACAATTTACCATTGTATTGGGTGTGTTGGGGACCCAAGAGACTCTTTGCTATTTGATTACAGGGTTGTTTGAGAGAGACCATCTTCATCCTACACCTCCGCGGATTGATAAACCTTAGGTCATTCACTTGAGAGAAAATTGTCATTGTCCTACAAAACTTTGCACTTGGAGGCCCAACATGAGTCTACAAGAAGAAGGTTGTGTAGTAGACATCAGAGCTTCAACGACAGGAGCATGTGCCTTGGCGGTAGGTGCTGCGACTCCACCCCGGTAGAGTTATCAGCACAGATAAGTGCGCTTTTCTTGTCGGAGTTGATAGTGATGATGCTCATCGGCCCGGGCATCTTCAGCATGTTATAAGCAAAGTGGGTGGCCCCCATGAACTTGCCCAGTGCTGGGCGATCAAGAATGCCATTCTACGGCAACGAGATCTTGGCGATGTCAAAAGTGATCTTCTCCGTTCTGAAATTGATATCACTACCAAACGTCACCGGTAGCATGACCTTACCCTTCGGCTGAGTTCTTCCCGAATTGACCCCTTGGAAAGCGCCTGTCGGCTCGAGATCCTCATCAGGAATTTGCAGCCTCTGGATGACATCAGGCGAGATCAGGTTTAGACTGGCCCCACTGTCAACTAGCATCTTTGTCACCTTGAGGTTGCGGATTGTCAGAGAAAGCAACAATGATAGGTAACCGCCTATAGTTATGCGATCAGGGCGATCCTTGGTGTCGAAGATGATAGGAGTGTTAGACCACTTCAGAGGCCTCTGGGCACCGATAGAGGGCTTCGCCCCATTAACCTCGCATGCCCACTGTTTAAGTTGGCAGTGGGAGGAATGCGATGAGGCACTTCTCTCTGTGCACACCATCTTGTAGCCTTTGGAACTCATGCTCGCTGGACTCATCATCCTCTTCGACATCATCATCGTGTCCCTCTTGCTTGTCGCGGCCATGGGCGGGCCGGTCTTTTTGTTGCTTGGGCTTGTCACGGCGACCTCCTCGGCGAACACACTTCTTGCCGGACCTCTCAGCACCATCCTGGCCTTTCTCCTTGTCTCACCTCTCGTACTCGGATTTCTACTCCTCGACAAGCTGCTCAACTTGCCGGTAGTCTTGGAAATCATGGCCTTTGGTGCGATGGATCTTGCAATACTGCTTGCCGGAGCCTTCTAGATTGTCGGCAGCCACCATGGCATGGCAGGAGGCTCACCCGGCAACATCGTCGCCGGGGCCATCTGTTGGAAATATGCCCTAGAGGCAATAACAAATTAGTTATCATCATATTTCCTCGTTCATGATAATTTTTTATTATCCATGCTAGAATTGTTTTGATCGGAAACTCAGATACATGTGTGGATACATAGACAACACCATGTCCCTAGTATGCCTCTAGTTGACTAGATCATTGATCAAAGATGGTTAAGGTTTCCTATCCATGGACATGAGATGTCATTCGATACCGGGATCACATCATTAGGAGATTGATGTGATGGACAAGACCCAACTATAAACGTAGCATATGATCATGTCAAGTATCTGTTCCTATGACCATGAGATCATGCAACTGACTGACACTGGAGGTGTGCCTTGTGCGTATCAAATGTCGCAACGTAACTGGGTGACTATAAAGGTGCTCTACAGGTATCTCCGAGGGTGTCTGTTTGGTTGGCATGGATCAAGACTGGGATTTGTTACTCCGTGTGACGGAGAGGTATCTCAGGGCCCACTCGGTAATACAACATCACAAAAGTCTTGCAAGCAATGTGACTAAGTGTTAGCCACAGGATCTTGTATTACGGAACGAGTAATGAGACTTGCCGGTAACGAGGTTGAACTAGGTATACAGATACTAACGATCGGATCCCAGGCAAGTAACATACCTAAGAACAAAGGGAACAACATGCGGGATTAACTGAATCCTTGACATAGAGGTTCAACTGATAAAGATCTTCGTAGAATATGTAGGAACCAATATGGGCATCTAGGTCCCGCTATTGGTTATTGACCGTAGAGGTGTCTCGGTCATGTCTACATGGTTCTCGAACCCGCAGGGTCTGCACACTTAAGGTTCGGTGACATTTCAGTAGTATAGAGTTATGTATGGTGGTGACCGAAGGTTGTTTGGAGTCCCGAATGAGATCTCGGATGTCACGAGGAGCTCCGAAATGGTCCGGAGGTAAAGATTGATATATAGGAAGTCCTGTTTTGGTTGCCGGAAAAGTTTCGGGATCATCGGTAGTGTACCGAGAGAGCCGGGAAGGTATCGAGGGACCATCGGGAGGGGTGTCTCGACCCAAGAGGCTACATGGGCTGCGGGAGGAGGTAAAACAGCCCTTGGTGGGCTGGCTGAAGCCTCCTCTAAGGGCCCATGTGGCTGGAGTGGATTGGGAAGGAAAAAACACAAAGGTGGAGAGGTGGAAAGAGTTTCCAAGTGGAAAGGAGGAATCCTACTCCTAATAGGATTGGAGTAGGACTCCACCGCCTCCAATTTCGGCCAGGTTTGAGGCTGCCTCCTCCCCTCCCTCCCTCCTATATATACTAGAGGATTTAGAGGGGAAATCTAACCCTAATTGCCACGTGCTGCCCTCTTCTTCCTCTAGATTTGTTTCTCCTCTAGATTAGTTCTGCGGTGCTTAGGCGAAGCCCTACAGGATTAGTTCCACCACCATCGCCGCAACACCGTCGCACTGCTGAAGAACTCATCTACCTCTCTGCTCCCTCTTGCTAGATCAAGAAGGAGGAGATCGTCATCAAACTGTACGTGTGCTGAACGTGGAGGTGTCGTCCATTCAGCGCTAGATCGGCAGGACCGTTATCAAGATCGTGAGACGATTCGTGATTGGATCGCGGGATGGATCATGATGAGATCGTAGGACGGATCGTGATTGGATCGCAGGATGGATCATGATGGGATCACGGGATGGTCGGTGATTTGGATCGTGAAGATGTTCGACTACATCAACCGCGTTTCTTAACGCTTCTCGCTTAGCGATCTACAAGGGTATGTAGATCCACTTTCCCTCTCGTAGATGCTCATCACCATGGATAGATCTTGCGTGTACGCAGGAGATTCTTTGTTTCCATGCAACGCTCCCCAACAGTGGCATCATGAGCTAGGTCTATGTGTAGATGAGATCTCGAGTAAGAACACAAAGAGTTTGTGGGTGTTGATGCTTAGATTGCTTCCTCCCTTGGTCGTGTTTTGGTTAAGCGGTATTGTGGGATGAAGCGGCCTGGACCAACCTTACTTGTATGCTTACGAGAGACCAGTTCCATCGACTGATGTGTAACTTCATTACACAAAGATGGCTGGCGGGTGTCTGTTTCTCCTACTTTAGTTGGATCGGATTCAACAAAGGTGGCCCATGAAAAGGTTAAAAGCAATTTATGTATCACCATTGTGGTTTTACATAGGTGAGAATTGTTCTTGCTAGATACCCGTAGCAGCCACGTAAAACTTGCAACAACAGTTAGAAGATGTCTAACTTGTTTTTGTAGGGTATGTTGTGATGTGATATGGCCAATTACATGATGAGATATATGTGATGTATGAGATAATCATGTTTTGTATACAATATCATGACTTGCATGTCGATGAGTACGACAACTGGCAGGAGTCATAGCGTTGTCTTTAATTATTGTATGACCTGCATGTCAATCATTAAGAGCTATGTAATGCTTTACTTTATCGCTAAACTGTTGCAATAGTAGTAGAAGTATGGTGGGCGCGACAACCCCGATGGCGACACATTGATGGAGATGAAGATGATGGAGATCATGGTGTCATGCCGGTGACGATGGAGATCATGCCGATGCTTTAAGGATGGAGATCAAAAGCACAAGTTCATGGCCATATCATGTCACTTATGATTTGCATGTGATGGTAATCCTTTTATGAACCTTGTTTTGCTTAGGATGACGGTAGCATTATAAGGTGATCCCTCACTTAAATTTCAAGATAAATTCTGTTCTCCCCGAGTGTGCACCATTGTGAAAGTTCGTCATGTTGAGGCACCACGTGATGATCGGGTGTGGTAGACTCTACGTTCACATACAATGGGTGCAAGCGAGTGTTGCACATGCAGAACACTCGGGTTAAACTTGATGAGCCTAGCATGTACAGACATGGCTTCAGAACACAAAAGACCGAAAGGTCGAACATGAGTCATATAGTAGATATGATCAACATGATGATGTTCACCATTGAAACCACCTCAACTCACGTGATGATCGGACTTGAGTTGGTGAATTTGGATCATGCATCACTCGAAGGACCAAAGGGATGTCAATTTGCATGGGAGTTCTTAGGTAATATGATTAGTTGAACTCATTATCATGAACATAGTCAAAATGTCTTTGCAAATTATGTTGTAGATTACTAGCTCATGTTGTAGCTCCCTTGAGTTTTTATACGTTCCTAGAGAAATAGAATTGAAAGATGATGGTAGCAATATTGCGGACTAGTTCCGCGATTTGAGGATTGTCCTCATTACTAAACAGAAGGCTTATGTCCTTAATGCACCGCTCGGTGCGCCACCCCCTATAGCGTCGTCTATAGATGTTGTGAACATCTAACAAGCACGTTCCGATGACTACTTGATAGTTCAGTGCGTCACGCAATACGGCTTAGAATTGTGGCTCCAAAATGTTTTGAACATCATGGAACATATGAGATGTTCTAAGAGCTGAAATTGGGATCTCAAGCTCGTGCCTGTGTTGTGAGATATGAGATCTCCAACAAGATTCTTTGCATGCAAGATGAAAGAGAATAGCTCAATCATTAAGCATGTGCTCAGATTGTGTGGGTGCTGTAATCGCTTGAATCGAGTGGGAGTTGATCTTCCAGATAAGTTAGTGATTGATATAGTTCTTCAAGTCACTGTCACTAAGCTACTAGAACTTGGTGATGAACTATAAAATGCCAGGGATGGAAATGATGATCCCTGAGCTATTCACGATGTTTGACACCGCGAAGGTAGAAATCAAGAAGGAGCATCAAGTGTTGATGGTTAGTAAAACCACTAGTTTCAAGAAGGGCAAGGGCAAGGAGGGAAACTTCATGGATGGCAAGTCAGTTGCTGCTCCGGTGAAGCAACCCAAAGTTGAACCCAAACTCGAGACTAAGTGCTTCTATTATGAGGAGAGTGGTCGCTGAAGCGGAACAACCCTGGATACTTGGTAGATAAGAAGGCTGGCAACGTTGACAGAAGTATGTTTGATATATGTGTTATTGATGTGTACCTTGCTAGTACTCCTAGTAGCACCTGGGTATTGGATACTAGTTCGGTTGCTAAATGTTAGTGACTCAAAATAAAAGCTACAGAATAAACGGAGACTAGCTAAGTGTGAGGTGACGATGTGTTGGAAATGTTTCCAAGGTTGATATGATCAACATCGATGCTCTCTCTACCTTCGAGATAAGTGACAAACCTAAATAAATGCTAATTGGTGTTTGCGTTAAGCATGAACATGATTGGATCATGTTTATTGCAACATGGTTATTCATTTAAGTTAGAGAATAATGGTTATTCTGTTTACATGAAAAATACCTTCAATGGTCATGCACCCAGTGAGAATGGTTTGTTGAGTCTTGATCGTAGTAATACACATGTTCATAACATTGATGCCAAAAGATACAAAGTTAATAATGATAGTACCACATACTTGTGGCACTGCCGCTAAATGTTATATTGTTCTAAATCGCATGAAGAAACTCCATGTTGATGGATCTTTGAACTCATTTGGTTTCGAATCGGTTGAGACATGCGGACCATGCCTCTTGGGCAAGATGGCTACAGACTCCGTTTTCAGTATGATGGAACGGGCTAGTAACTTGTTGGAAATGATACATATTGATGTATACGGTCCAATGAGTGTTGTAGCATGCGGTGGATATCGTTATTTTCTTACCTACACTGATGATTTGAGTAGATATAGTGTATATTTACTTAATGAAACACAAGTCTGAAGCGTTTGAAAAGTTCAAGCAGAATCAGAGTGAAGTTTGAGATCATCGTGACGAGAAGATAAAATGTCTACGATATGATCGTGGAGGTGAATGTCTGAGTTACGGGTTTGGTATAAAACTTAAGACAATGTGAAAGTTGTTTCACAACTCACGCCACTTGGAACACCATAGTGTGATGGTGTGTCCGTACGTCGCAGTCGTGCTCTATTGGATATGGTGCGAATTATGATGTCTATTATCATTTTGCCACTATCATTTTGGGGTTATGCATTAGAGACAACCACATTCACTTTCAATAGGGCACCATCTAAATCCGTTGACATGACACCATATGGTTTGGAAGAAACCTAAGTTGTCATTTCTTAATGTGCTTATGTGAAAAAGGTTTTCACCTAATGAGCTCGAACCCAAAGAAGACAAATGCATCTTGATGGAATACCCTAAGAACAGTTGGGTAAACCTTCTATCTCAGATCCAAGCATAAAGTGTTTATTGCTAAAACTGGGTCCTGTCTCAAGAAAAAGTTTCTCTCGAAAGAATTGAGTGGGAGGAAGATAGAACTTGATGTGGTTGTTGAACCTTTGTTTCAACCAGAGAGTAGTGCAGCGCAGAAAGTTGTTTCTGTGCAGCCTATGTTAGTTGAAGAGGAAGTTAATGATGATGCTCCTGAAGCTTCAGATCAAGTTACTATCAAACCTCGTAGGTCGACAAGGATGCATACTACTCCCGAGTGGCACGGCAACCCTGTCTTGGAGGTCATGTTCTTGGCCAACGATGAACCTACGAGCTATGGAGAAGCGATGATGAGCCCGGATTACGACAAATGGTTGGAGGCCATGAAATCCGAGAAAGTATCCATGTATGAAAACCAAGTATAGACTTTGGTAGACTTGCTCGTTGGACGGCAGTTCGTCGAGTACAAATGGACCTTTAAGATGAAGACAAATGTTGATGGTAAATGTCACCATTTATAAAGCTCGACTTGTCGCAAAGAAGTTTCCGCCAAGTTCAAGGAGTTGACTACAATGAGACTTTCTCACTCGTAGTGCTGCTAAAGTCTGTTGGAATTATGTTAGCAGTTGCTGCGTTTTTCAAATATGAAATATGGCAGATGGATGTCAAAACATCGTTTCCTTCCTTGAGGAAAGGTTGTATGAGATACAACCAGAAGGTTTTGTCAGTCCTAAGAATGCTAAAAGGTGTGCAAGCTTCGGTGATCCTTATATAGACTGAAGCAAGCATCTCGGAGTTGGAATATACGCTTTGATGAGGTGATCAAAGTTTTTGAGTTTATACAAAGTTTATGAGAAACTTGTATTTACATAAAGTGAGTGTGAGCACTATGGAATTTTTGATAAGCATGTGTGGTTGACATATTATTGATCGAAAATCCTGTAGGATTTCTGGAAAGCATAAACGGTTGTTTGAAAAGAGCTTTTCAAAGGAAGACCTGGATAAAGCTACCTAATTGTTGAGCATCAAGATATATAGAGATAGATCAAGATGCTTGATGAGACTTTCAATGAGTACATACCTTGACAAGATTTTGAAAGAGTTCAAAATGGATCAGTTAGAGAAAGAGTTCTTACCTGATTTGTAAGGTGTGAAGTTGAGTAAGACTCAAAGCTCGACCATGGCAGAAGAAAGAGAAAGGACGAAGGTCGTCCCCTATGCTTTAGCCATAGGCTCTCTATAGTATGCCATGCTATGTACCGCACCTATGTGTGCCTTGCCATGAGTCCGACAAGGGGTACAAGAGTGATCCAGGAGTGGATCACTGGACAACGGTCAAGATTATCCTTAGTAACTAAAAGACTAAGGAAATGCTTCTCAATTATGCAGGTGATAAAGAGTTACGTCGATGCAAGCTTTAACACCAATACGGATGACTTTTAGTATCAATCCGGATACGTATAGTGGAGCAACCATTTGGAATAGCTCCAAGTGGAGTATGGTAGGAGTGTCTACAGTATGCCATAGAGATTTGCAAAGTACACACGGATCTGAATGTCGTAGACCCGTTGACTAAAAGACCTCCCTCACATGCAAAGCATGATCGAGCTCGAGAACTCATTGGGTGTTAGATTCACAACAATGAGAATCGCATGGTGATGTGAACTAGATTATTGACTCTACTGCAAGTGCAAGACTGTTCGAAATATGCCCTAGAGGCAATAATAAATTAGTTATTATCATATTTCCTTGTTCATGATAATCGTTTATTATCCATGCTAGAATTGTATTGATCGGAAACTCAGATACATGTGTGGATACATAGACAACACCATGTCCCTAGTATGCCTCTAATTGACTAGCTCATTGATCAAAGATGGTTAAGGTTTCCTATCCATGGACATGAGATGTCATTCAATAACGGTATCACTCATTAGGAGAATGATGTGATGGACAAGACCCAACTATAACGTGGCATATGATCGTGTCAGTTTATTGCTACTATTTTCTGCATGTCAAGTATCTGTTCCTATGACCATGAGATCATGCAACTGACTGACACCGGAGGTGTGCCTTGTGTGTATCAAATGTCGCAACGTAACTGGGTGACTATAAAGGTGCTCGATAGGTATCTCCGAGGGTGTCTGTTGGGTTGGCATGGATCAAGACTGTGATTTGTTACTCCGTGTGACGGAGAGGTATCTCAGGGCCCACTTGGTAATACAACGTCACAATAAGCCTTGCAAGCAATGTGACTAAGTGTTAGCCATGGGATCTTGTATTACGGAACGAGTAAAGAGAATTGCCGGTAACGAGGTTGAACTAGGTATACATATACCGACGATCGTATCTTAGGCAAGTAACATACCGAGGAACAAAGGGAACAACATACGAGATTAACTGAATCCTTGACATAGAGGTTCAACCGATAAAGATCTCCATAGAATATGTATGAACCAATATGGGCATCCAGGTCCCGCTATTGGTTATTGACCATAGAGGTGTCTCGGTCATGTCTACATGGTTCTCGAACCCGCAGGGTCTGCACACTTAAGGTTCGATGACGTTTTAGTAGTATAGAGTTATGTATGGTGGTGACCAAAGGTTGTTCGGAGTACCAGAGGAGATCCCGGATGTCAAGTGGAGCTCCATAATGGTCCGGAGGTAAAGATTGATATATATGAAGTCCTGTTTTGGTCGCCGGAAAAGTTTCGGGCTCATCGGTAGTGTACCGGGAGTGCTGGGAGGGTACCAAGGGACCATCGGGAGGGGTGTCTCGACCCAAGAGGCTACATGGGCTGTGGGAGGAGGTAAAAGAGCCCCTGGTGGGCTGGCCGAATCCTCCTCTAAGGGCCCATGCGGCTGGAGTGGATTGGGAAGGAAAAACACAAAGGTGGAGAGGTGTAAAGACTTTCCAAGTGGAAAGGAGGAATTCTACTCCTAATGGGATTGGAGTAGGACTTCTCCACCTCCAATTTCAGCCAGGGTTGAGGCTGCCTCCTCCCCTCCCTCCCTCCTATATATACTAGAGGAGTTAGAGGGGAAAGCTAACCCTAATTGCCACGTGTTGCCCTCTTCTTCCTCTAGATTTGTTTCTCGTCTAGATTAGTTCTGCTGTGCTTAGGAGAAGCTCTGCAGGATTAGTTCCACCACCATCACCGCAACGCCGTCATGCTTCCAGACTCATATACCTCTCCGCTCCCTCTTGTTGGATCAAGAAGGCAGAGATCGTCATCAAGTTGTACGTGTGTTGAACGCGGAGGTGCCGTCCGTTCAGCGCTAGATCGGAAGGACCATGATCAAGATCGCGAGATGATTGATGATTGGATCACAGGACGGATCATGATGAGATCACAGGACGGATCGTGATTGGATCGCAAGACGGATCGTGATGGATCATGGGACGCTCGGCGATGTCGATCGCAAAGACGTTCGACTACATCAACCGCGTTTCTTAACGCTTCCCGCTTTGCTATCTACAAGGGTATGTAGATCCACTCTCCCTCTCGTAGATGCTCATCACCATGGATAGATCTTGCGTGTACATACGAAATTTTTTGTTTGCCATGCAATGTTCCCCAACACCATCAACCTTGACCTTCTTGGCGGCGCCAGGGTTGCCGGATCCCTCGACGGCAAGTACAGTCTTGCCCTTGTGCTTCTTGTTTCGTCGCCGGCCCTTCTTTGCCGGGGTAGCGGTGTCTTCATCTTCAGAGTCAACCCCTGTGCTAACGTCTTCGTCAGGGAGTCTCCTCCCTTCTTCAGCCCGAGCACACTTATCCGCCAAAGCATAAAGCTCGGCGACGTCCCTGACTCTGGTCATCGCCAGCTCTTCCCTCATCCTGCAGTTGCGCACGTTCTGATGGAACGCATTGATAACGGAGACAGGATGAACGTCTGGTATGTTGTGGTGCATGTGGATGAACCTTTGGATGTCCTTGCGTAAAGTTTGGCCCTCCTTCTGAGGGATGATGTGTAGATCACTTTCCTAGCCAGCAGCTTGATGACCTCCTGTGAAGGCGCATACAAACTCGTGGCACAGGTCTACCTAGGAGGCGATGGACCCTTCTGGCAAGTGCATCAACAAGACCTGACGTTGGGCTTAAGCACCAACAGGAAGTAGTTGGCGAGTATCTTGTCGTCGCAACCCCCAGCACCATGCACCAATGGTGTAGAGGCTTAGGAATTGATGGATGAGTCTTGCCGTCATACTTCTCTGGGACGTCTGGCTTGAATGTGCGGGAGTTTGGCCACTGGACTTGGCACAGCTCACGGGTAAATGCCGAAAAACCCACCTTGTAAGGTAGGCTGATAGGATACCGTGGCACAGACTTGTCTACAGTTGGCCTCACGCGCCTATCAGACTAGAGGCGCGCTTCCCGCCGCCACTCAATTGCAGTTCGAGTGTCTTCCTTGCCACGTTCTCGAAGGACTTGACGCTGATCTCGGTGTGTCCGTGGGTCAGACGACGCTGTTGAGTAACCATCATAAGGGTCGGTCTGTTGAGTCGGTGACCGGCGTTGCTGCTGTGGAGGAGAGTGCGCCAAAGTCGCTCCACCTCCGGTCATGTCACCACTGGCGCAATCCGGCTCGGTGGACCGAAACTTATCTGCATGGCTGAGGAGGCTCTGATGGTTGCTCTCCATTCTTCGAGCTTCTCCGCAGCAGGAGGGAAGTTTAGGAGTAGCTGCGCCCGCGCCATCGCTTCCTCCGACGTTGTCGGCAGCGAACAGCATGAGGAACACGAGGTGTTGTGACTCCTAACCATGTTAGAAGGAGCACCACCACGGTCCCATAACTGCACGCCACTCCCACTAGCATGATGGCGAGCATGCTGGTCCCACGCACCTTGGGATGTTGATAACTACGAGCGCCGTGGTGTGGCTCTTCGCGCGCGTCCTCGGAAGGTCATGGCGTAGGCATTGGCGTGGGTGCCCTGGAAGATACCCTTCCACCCCGGGAGTTCGCCGTACCACCCACGGATGGCACCATTCCGTCCTAAGACCCGGGGGTGTGGAGGTTCCCGCTGCCGCCATGGGCATCTCCGCGGCGAGCGTTGCCGCTTGCTTGGCCTTGATCACCAGAGCGTCAAAAAAGTTCCGACTCCTCCTCCTCCACTTGCGTCTACTCCATCCCCTGTCTACGTAGAAATAGGGACGGAGGATGTGGATGGGTTAACAGCTGTTAGGCCCTTCTTCTTGGGGGCCATGGCGATGATGAGTATGAAGAAACTAGTGCGGTGATCACCAGAATGGGTTTGCATGTCCTAGTCCCCCTACCTGGCATGCCAAAGATGTCGTTGGAAACGAGAACCTATGGGATCGGAGGGACCCCTTTTGGTTCGGTGGGGGAGAAGGCTCGCACAAAGAGCTAGTCTAATGAACAGCACGTGGGGGATCTTTACCCAGGTTCGGGCCGCATGGATGCGTAAAACCCTACTCCTGCTTGGTTGTATTGAGAGTGTTCTTAGGGTTCTTGCTATAGGGGCGCTATGAGCAGATGCCACGTGTGTGAGCTAGAAGGTCCAAAGATTCCAAGGACCAAAAGTCCAAAAGTCGAAAAGTCCTCTACCATATCACCCTAGTCCTCCTTTTATACTCTGATGGTATCCCAATAGTGGCGTACAATGCGTACACGGGGTGTACAAAGCTACATCACTATCATACCTAACACTGACGGAGTACGACAAGCACATTTAATGCACCGTCATGCATCTATGTCCCCATGTGGGACAGGACAGGAGCCCGTCCCATCGGCACCGCTTAACCCCCTCCAACGTCGATGCCGCGACACGCGTCCAGGCGGATCGACACCTGGCCTGTGCGCTATCGGGGCCTTGCCGGGGCTTCGCCTTGCCGGGGCCTCGCCTTGCCGGGGCTTCGCCTTGTCGGGGCCTCGCCTTGCCGGGGCCTTGTCTTGCATGGGGGTTCAATAGCCCTTTCGGCAAGGTCTTTCCGGCGGTCTTTATTCTTCTATGTTTGTACCTGGTAAGTTCCTACTGGGCCTCGTTGCCAGGGTGGCTAATACTGCCCATGCACGAGTAAGGGGCACTGGAGATCCCAAAACTCTAGTGGACCGACAGTTTGCTTGTTTATTGTTCCCATAGCTTATATTTTGTGACATAAATCATGGGAATGATAGAATATAGCAGGCACTATGTCAGAAGAATTATAAATCTGTCTTGATAGTACCCAAGTGATTGATCTATATTTATTATACTAACCCATCTCACAAAGTTCCATTGAGTTTTTGTGATTGAAATTTTCAAGTTTTGGGTGAGATGCCGATATGAGGAGAATAAGAAGTGGAAAGACCCTAAGCTTCGGAATGACCAAGGTACCCCAAGGTAATATTCAAGGAAGACTCAAGCACCCGGGCTTGGGGATGCCCCAGGAGGCATCCCCTCTTTCGTCTTCGACACTATCGGTATATCTTACTTGGAGCTATATTTTTAATCATCACATAATATGTGTTTTTCTTGGAGCATCGTTTATTTTGTTCTTCTTTGTATATGTTGTTTATAATCATGTTTTTCAATAAAATTTCCAAGATTTTCCTTTAGGATTCTTGAATTTCATGATTGATGTGTGTTGTATAAAAAATAATATTTTGCTGTAGTGTTTGAGTTTTCATATTTTACTGGAACATGTAAAGTTTATTAAAAAAATAAACAGTATTTTCATACACATTATTTATCATGTCCTAAGTTTTTGTAATTGTTGGATGTACAAAAGTAAATTGTTTGAATAAATTTCTATAGGTTGTCCTGTTTAGATAGATTACTATCATAGTTTTGTTATCTACTTCTCCTATAGTTTTCATGACTTATATTGGTAGATATAAATTGTGGAAATGGTGGTATACATTAGATAATGTTTGACAATTAGTATTTAACTTGTCTTGGAAATACATAAATTGTTGATTTATTCTTATGTGCACTAACCTATCTCACAAGTTATTTTCAAGTTTTGTGTGGATGAAGTTTTTGGGGCCTAGGTAAAACCACGATATGAGAGGAATTAATGAGACATAAGAGATCAAGCTTGGGCATGCCCAATGATCCCCAAGCAAATATTCCAATAAGTCCCAAGCATCTAAGCTTGGGGATGCTACGCATCAACTATCGGTTGGCCTATGTTGAGCTTAAGTTTTTATTCGTTCACATGATATGTGCTATTCTTGGAGTGTATATTTTTTTCTATTTGAATAAAATACTCAGATATGAAAATATTTATTCAGAGAGATCCTCACATAGCCAATTGATTGTTTGACTACTCATTGATGTTCACCTATATCTTTTTGAGAGTAGTTTGATGTTCACTCTTGTGCTTCACTTATATCCTAAGAGAAAATGTTGAATGAATTGAATGTCATAAATATGAAAACATGTATTCTTTATATACATGTCCCATGGGAAGTAATGACTTCACATACAAGAAGTATACGTGGTAAATTTTATTAGAAGTTAACAAACATAATATTGGTCACATGAACAATTCATGAAAGAATATTGAAGGAAGAGAGATTTAAAATATAAATATATTATCTTGGACATATTCTATGATTGTGATCCCCCATTAATTATTTTCAAATTTGATCAAGTAGTTGATGTTGTACAAGGAAGACAACATAATGGTTAACTATGTTTGTTTATATTCACATAGAAGTTATATTGGCATGGTCCTCTAACATGTGGTGCTTTCTTAGGATCTTTTGGTAGCCTAAAATTCATACTAAGTAGAGGTACTACTTCTGCATCCTAAATAACTTAAACCAAATTTCTTGCCATGAGAGTCCCCCATAGCTACCTATGGATTGAATAAGATCCTTCAAGTAAGTTGTCATTGGTGAAAAAAAGCAATAAAAATTTCTCCTAAATATGTATGATCTTTTATTGGAAGAGAAAATAAGCTTTGTACGAACTTGTGATGGTGAACAAATAAAATCGACGGACTTCGTAATAAAGGTTGCTAGCACAAGGGGCAATATAAAGTGATGTACCTTTCCATTAAGAGCTTGCACGTCCAAAAATATATAAAAAATGCATGACAACCTCTACTTCCCTCTATGAAGGCCGTATCTTTTATTTTTTTTGTATTTTCTTTTTTGCATTTACTTTTATACAAGACTCAATAATGTTCATCCCTATTCCAATCGATTAATTCTTTAGTTAGCAAGCATCATGATTTATTATTGTTGACATTATCCCTGGGGTAAATAAGTTGGGAGGCAAAAGATTAAGCCCCCATGTTCCTATGTGTTTGATTGAAACTGTCTGTTCCAAAAATATGCTTTGAGTGTCAGCGATCATGGAAGACTAAATGATAGTTGTGTATGTGGAATTTGCTAAATAAAAACTCTTACATATACCCTTCCTAGATATAAGATGAATTGTAATTGTGTGATGACTGAAAACATAGATTGTTAGTTTTCGGGAAAGTTTATGGTCTATACTTTATCATGTGCATAGCTTACTACTTGATCATGAGAACTTGTATGAGAAATGAGCTATTGTTTATGATATATATAACAATGCGAGAAAAGGTTATTGAAATTATCATTTATAAACTTTTACGCTATGCTAGGATTCACACTTCATATTTTTTTATCATTTACCTACTTGAGGACGAGTAGGAATTAAGCTTGGGGATGCTGATACGTCTCCACCGTATCGATAATTTATGAAGTAGTCATGCCATATTTACCCATGTTTGTAATACTTTTATATGGTTTTGATCCACTTTATATGATTTAATTAGAACTAACCCGAGATAACTTTGTTTCAGCAGAATTACCGTGGTGTTGAAAAATCCTATAAATACACAAACCCTCAGAAATAAACCTAGAACTTCGCTCCACCACCGCAAGCCTCTGTACGGAGAAATACCATCCAGATCCCTATTCGGGCACTCTGTCGGAGGGGTCAATCATCACCGGAGGCCATCTTTATCATCCCGGCGGTCTCTGTGATGAGGAGGGAGTAGTTCACCCTCGGTACTGTGGGTATGTACCAATAGCTATGTGTTTGCTCTCTCTCTCTGTGTCTCTCTCTTTCTCTCTCTCTCTCGTGTTCTTGAGATGGCACAATCTTTATGTATCACCAACTTTTTTAATATACTTGGATCATATGGTGGTCTTCCCTTGCTATCTTGATGTGATGAATTGAATCTTTCCCTTTGAGATTTCATTATGTTGGATTGAATATTGGATTTGAGCTCACTTGATTTATGTCTTGCATGTGGATACCCATGATGACAATGGGGTGTTCCATTGATTCACTTGATATATGTTTTGGCAATCAACTTGCAGATTCCCAAGGTGACATTTGGGTAATATAGGCATAGAGGTTGATGTACATTTTCATCCTACCTTCTCTGATAGATACCTTGGGGTACTCCTTGAAGTTCTTTTGCATGGATTGAATATGTTGAATCTAAAATTGTTCGATGCATGTTGTATAATTGACCCACAGATACTTGTGGTGACGTTGAAGTATCTAGGTGACACTAGAGTTGATTGATGCGTATCATATGGTGTTATTTTAGTACAAACTCTAGGGTTGTTTGTGACACTAATAGGAATAGCTAAATAGATTAATTAGAAAAGATAACTTTTAGCTGGTTCTACTACCTACAACAATTTCATCTTATGTTCCGTGCTAGATATGAAGTTGGGAGTGATTCTTTGTCGAACGTTGTGGGATGATCATATGATTCTATTATGTTAGTATTGTGGAGAGATTGCAATAGTGAAAATATGAACCACATGCCTTATTTCCAAGCATTAATATATAGTTTTTCTCACTGTTTACCACTTGCTACCTTGATGTGATTTATTTTTTCATATTAAATAAACCTATTTCTACTATCTATATTGCACTTGTATCACCATCTCTTCACCGAACTAGTGCACCTATACAATTTGCCATTGCATTGGCTGTGTTGGCACACAAGAGATTTCTTGTATTTGATTTTAGGAGTTTTTGAGAAAGACCATCATAATCCTACACCTCCCATGAATTGATAGTCCTTAGGTCATCCACTTGAGGGAAAATTGTTACTGCCTACAAAACTCTGCGCCTGGAGGCCCAACAGAGTCTACAAGAATAAAGTTATGTAGAAGACATAATCCAACCCTAAACTTTTTCATTTGAGTGGGTAGAATCGTGCTAACTATGGCCAGAAAATAGGCTAAACATATTGCGCATGAAATAGATTTAGAGTGTGGTAGGGATGAAGGATTAACCTAACTTGGTGGATCCTTTCTACTGCAACAATGACGGGGACAAATGACATTGACGGCGACGGATTTCGAAGGCGATGGCGCGCTGGAGACAATGGAGAACGTCCGGGGACAGGGGCGGCAACAGCAGTTGGGTGCGGGAGTTGAGCGTTTGAAAGAATTTTCAAAGACCCGATGCGCCGATATATAAATACCCATCTGATGTCGATGACATGAAGAAAGAAAAATTGGTTCCACCGAGATGCATTGTAGCGACCTGACCTGGAAAGGTCAAGCCTCTGTGTGTTCTATGCCATCCCTGGATCAGTATGCTGGCACACATAGTACATCAATGTATATATCAAAGTGCAATCACATGTAATAACGTAAAACTGATATATACCTTAAAATCTCAGCAGAAACAGTCAATGGGAGTGGAGTCCAATAAACACCAACGGCAGGTTGAGTGGAGACCGTAACCCTGAATCATACTCTTACTCGTCGAAGAAGAGTATCTGCAACATGAGATGTTGCAGCCGTGTAGGTTAGTACACTGAATGTACTGGCAAGATCACCATAGTAGAATAGAAGATAAAAACTATTCTATATGCAGTAAGGATTTGTGGCTCTGTGTCTGAGTTTTTGCATAAAAGCTGATTTTATTTCTCTTCCTACAACAAAGGAATATCAGGAATTTTCACTATAGAGTTACCTAACATGACATGGTTCCGCCAACCGATGTCTTAATGCCCACAAGTATCATAAGTTGCCTACAATTAATTATCAGTCCAGTGTTGAGAGTTCAAAGATAGATCCAAGTCTAGAGGCTCAATTGTCTGTAATCGGGGACACGACAAGTCGATTAGGCTTAACTCTGTACTGTGTTGTGTACTTTACCCACAAGATTCGTTCCCTCCTGGTAAGTCCTCGCACTGTCGGGTGTTTGAGAACAGGATGAACGAAACATGGTCTTTCAGAGTGTTTCCCTAACTACTGTCAGTGCCCAGCCATTCGTAACGTCGACTACATCTCGTAGCACTGCCCAGCTAGAGTCACAACAAAGATTAACCAAGCCAGACCCATAATGACTTGTGGCTACATAGGTAAGCTTCCGGGCATGAAGTATTCATCCGTCTCTTCGCGTCTGGGTGAAGCTTTCTGCAAAATGTCATGGCGCTTCTCCATGCATCCCGGCCATCCACTGGTTACTCCAGGGATGCCCAATCAACCATCCTTCACACAGTAGTGTGTATTGTAAACTTGTTTCTCGAGTCTCGAAGTCTTGAGGTCTTGAAGATGCCGGACTTGTAGATGCCTTCATGAAGTTGTCGTCTTGACGTAGAGTCCTCCTTCTCACACCACTCACGAACACTCATACCAGACCCCGTCTACTTTAGCATAGCATTAAAATAACTAACGTTCCCAGGGCTTTAGTAACAAGTGGTGGGTTCCTACCTCATGCATTATACTTGACTACAAGAATTTTCAATAACACTACTAGAGGGATTTTTTGAATGATATCACCACATGCAATAAAACATAGGTATGAAATAGATGGTCAAAGTGAACTTGCCTGTATTGTTGATGAAGAATATTATCGCTCTTAGAAATAACTTGATAGACTATTCATCACTCTCCAATGAAAAGCTATATAATCAAACATTGCATTCATATAAGCAATCATACTAACAATCAATACTAATAATCAAAAGCAACACAAAACTAAAAGCACAAGTTTGTGATGAAGGAAATACTTACGACAAAACTCAACACAACAAAACTTCAGCAATACAACTAAGGTTGGTTTTCTCCACAAGTAAATCCTATTTTCAAAAGTAAAAACACAAAAAAAAACAAAGTAAATATAACAAAAGTATTTTAGTAAATATTTTACTTAGCCAAAAAGAATTACTTTTGAAGAACAACTAAGGACTAAGAAAGTAATACTGTAAACAACATAGATTTTTGCCTAATAAACCTAACAATAAAATCAATTTGGAAGTTATGATTTAACTTGAATTGATTTCATGCAACCAATTAATAAAATGACCTAAAATAACTTGGTTGAAATAAGATTGCTAACTAATAGAAAACAAAGTAGAATTTTTTCAATTAATAAAAAAAATTAATAGATTAAACAAATTTAAAACAAAAGAAGTAGAAATAAACCTAAAAGAACTAAAACAGAATCTGTTTTGTTAAAATTACTAATTTAAAATA
Source organism: Hordeum marinum (assembly GCA_022496015.1). Lineage (NCBI taxonomy): Eukaryota > Viridiplantae > Streptophyta > Magnoliopsida > Poales > Poaceae > Hordeum > Hordeum marinum. The sequence continues at coordinate 306,109,560 of CM039678.1, read as the reverse complement.
TTCCAAAAATTCTAAAATTTTACCTACTGGTAAACAACATCACTAGTGACCAGTAGAAAAAAGAATTAACTCAAAATAAATGTTTTAAACTCAAGATATTCAAAAAATAAGATTTGAATCAAATCTGTTTGAATTCACTTTTAAATTATTCAAATATGGTCAACTTGATATCTACAGAAACTAGATAAAATTTGTGACACAATGCAAAAATAATCAAATTAAAACAACTAAAAAATAAAAGATATAAAGGAAACAAAAACAGAACTATTTCTGTAATTGAAATTAAAACAGAAAAAGAAAAACGTTTCTAAGCGGACAGGGGGTACACGTGGCGCTATTCTATTGGACGAGGGGTGTGCGCGAGGGTGCTAGCGAGCGGACGACCGAAGCAAAGTGGATACCGGTTCGTTGTTTTAAAATTTCTAATCTAGTCCGTTGACACTAGATCCGATGGCTACGGAGGGGGGATGGCTTACGAAGGAGTGGGTCGGGGTCTCCGGCGAAGTCGACGACGGCCAAGGGTCGGAGATGGTCGGAGACGGCGTTGCGGTGGTCGCGGGCGGCGTCCGAGTGCTCCAAACGGTGGCGGCGAGTCTCCGACGTTCGTAGGTGGTGTCAGAGGGGAGTGGGGGTGGAGGGGGCGACGGCCACGATCTCTGGTGGCTTCGGTTGGGAGTCGAGCTCTGGCGAGGTGGTGTGGTGGTGTTCTGGCAAGGGAAGGGGTGTTCGGGGGTGGAATGGGGCGCGGAGGGAGGAGGGGCTCTTATAGGCGCTGCGGACGCTCGGGAAACGGCAAGGGGAGTGAGATCCAGCGCGGATGGATCGCCGGCGAGGTAAGGAGAGGAAGGAAAGAGATGACCGTGGGGATCGCGCGGTCAGTCGGTGGGGCCACGGTCAGAGAGAGAGAGGGAGAGGGCGCTGCGTCGGTGGCCGGTTTAGAGCGATTTCGGGGTGGAGTTAAGTCATGTGGGCCGGCCGGTTTTAATTAAAACGTTAATTCCTTTCCTTTTTCTAATTTTCAGATAATTGAAATCTCATTAAGGCATTCAAAACATTTCCAACAATTGAAGATATATATATCAAATTGATTAGGGGAATAAATGCTATTTAATGATCATTTTTCCACGGCCAAAATGAATACTTTAAAAAGAATTATTTTCAGAAAATGCCTAAATTGATTTTAAATTCTTTTGCAATAAATTTTCAAATAACCCCCTGGGTTTTATGGTTCAAATACTTCACAAAATAACCCTGGTGTGGAGTGTCATGTTACTCCTCTCAAGATCTTGTCAAGGGTATTTGAATTCTTTCAAATTTAAAATGGAACCAAATATGAAATGAATTCCATATCAAAAAAATTCAAATGCTTTCAAATTCACTCTTCAAATCTTTTTATATTGAAGAAGTCATGTCATCTTCTCTCACTGATTTGAAATGTAAGAATTTGAATTCCAAAAGCATATGGGAAAGTCATGTCATTCCCTCTCATTCAAAAGGTTTCAAAAAGTTTCAAATTTTTCACTCAATCAAACAAACAATCATTCTAATATTTATTATAACATTCCAAAATTAGGGATGTTACAAACCTACCACACTTAAAATGAATCTCGTCCTCGAGATTCGAAAGGGATAGAAAGACAAGGTTAGGGTTTGGGGTCTTCTAACAAATCCATTGTCCTAGAAGGTGTGGGGTCTACCACACTTAAAATGAGAGTTACTGGTCCTTCAAAATCATGACAGTCCTTTGGGTGCATATGTCTCTCCACATACTTTACGATAGCTCCTTAGGTGATGCTCTTCCATTTAAACCAAAAATCTTGTGTTCTCATAACAAAGAGGTATTTCCTCCGATACTGGGTCTTCTTAACTGACAGGTCTCGTGATCATTTCTAAGTAACTTATCGAGATCTCATGGTGGTCTACCATTTGTGGGTATCCTGCAGTGAAAATGGGTCTTGGCTTCATTCCTCACCGTGAAATTCCTACGTGTGACAGCAACTGCCATGTACAAGGGTTTTACATCATACCATTTTAAGGCTTAAACAAAAGCTTCAAAGAACGTCGTCTCTTTACTATGGGTAAGTCACTCAGATTTACCATTCCGAATAGCAAGAGAAATGATAAGAGTAAGTCGTCATGGTGATCAATCCATGTCGCACTGAAATCATTTCCTTGTATAAGGTTCAGTGAATCTCGTATTCTAACACTTGGGCTTCCTCACAAGCGTTGCAGAAATTTCTCTTATCAACGAACAAAGTTCGGATAAATCCATTGATTCTGCAAGCTAAGCAAACATCTATCGTTCCTTCACAACTTTCAGGTTGTCGTATACTCCTAAGAAAACATTTGCTGATCCAATCACACCTTCTTGCTTCATGATCTTGGGGTAACCTTCATGAAACTATGATATCCATCCTTGATACACGTTCTATCCCTTGAGTATGTTTTCCTTTCCATTGTTCTATTTACCAATAGAGGTTTTGGTTCATCATATTCAAATCCAAGGTATACTATTTCAGGTATTGCCATCCACATAGCTGGTTATGTTTCCACATTCTCTTCACCTGTATTCACTTATCCAAACTCCTTAACAAGAATGGTACTTTCTTGATTCATTGGTCCCTGTGGTTACTACCACACTTAAAATGAAATGTACACATGCCTGCATAGACTATATTTTCACATATCCTCGAAAATGGTCAGAGATCTTTGTTGATAGAGTAACAACTCATATAATATAACATAGGAGAATCATGACACCATAAATTCCATTGACTCAGGAATTTATTACAAACTCTGAGACTTCCGTTACATAATAATCTCATGAAAACAAGAGTGCTTCATGATATAGTTATTGCCATCTTAACTACTCCATTCTAGCTTTCTTCTCATATTCAGTCCTTTGTCACATCCTCAATCACTTCTTAAAACTCCTAAAAGTACTTTATTACAAATGCCGCCATCCACTAGGTTTGGCATGGTCCAGCATCACTCCCAACTTTATTCATTTATCCCTCCTTGGAGATATTTTAGTACCACTGGAACTTTTTGATGTGCTCCTTGAAATCATCCATATTTTGCTTGATCAGGGTGGACATGAGCTTCATCTCCATCATCTCTATATGCACCTCATGCAGGTATTCCTGAGTATGACAGAGTCTGGCTTCAAGTATTTCTCCAATCCGACGTAATGGCTTCCATAGCAGTATCACGAACAACGTCAAAGAAAGTTGCTCGTGGTACCCGAGATATGTAAACGTATTGTTCGATAGTCTTTGGGCAAACTCCTTTCACACGGTGGAGGTGTACCTCCACATACCAGAGTTCCACTCCATTTTCCATGAATGGGTAGCCCTTGTAGACTGCATCTCCTTCAAGATGGATGTGTTTCATCATATCCTTCAGGATCCTTGGGTAATCATGATCACTAGTCAGGGTCATGGTCATCTCTGGGCCCTTGAGGAAAGACTCATAAAGGGTGGTCATCTATAGGTGTCAGAAAAAGGTACTCAGAATAACATATGTTTCTTCTGGTGTAATCATTCCTTATCATCCAAACCAAGCTTCTATCCCATTTACCATATTCTATTATATCCTTGTACTTTAGCAAAATCCCAGTTTATGCATCAACAACTCTTTTTCATCCATGTTTTGAATCCATACTTCTACCTCCAGCTGGGTCATTTGTCCAGAGAATTCAAGTCCAGCTTCATTCACCATCTATTGGGTCTAAGGTTTTGGGTTGAGATACGAGAGAGAGCACAATACAAACAATGGTTTTAAAATAGATTTTTTTTGTGGCTATCAAAACAAAATACACACAAATGATAACTCACAAATCATCGTATCTAACGTAAGTATACAACAGGGGTTTGGTCTTCTAGGGGCATAATATCTTGGAAATTCTTCATGGTCCTAAATTTCTTCAGGTATGTATAGTCTTCAATCTTTTTGTAGATCTTTCCATAATGGTGAAGGGACAAGGGTATTATCTAACTAGTTGATAAAACTCAGAAGGGGTGAGAAGTAAAAGTTTTTTTTGAGAATAAGGTTTGAGAGATATCCTGTCCTATGGGGTTTCCAGTTGTCTAGTGTCACGTCCTACAGTCAACATGTGCTCTGATACCATTTCTGTAGCGACCCGACCTGGAAAGGTCAAGCCTCTGTGTGTTTTGTGCCATCCCTGGATCAATATGCTGGCACACACAGTACATCAATGTATATATCAAAGTGCAATCACATGTAATAACGTCAAACTGATATATACCTTAAAATCTCAGCGGAAACAGTCAACGGGAGTGGAGTCCCAATAAACACCAACGGCAGGTTGAGTGTAGACCGTAACCCTGAATCGTACTCTTACTCGTCGAAGAAGAGTATCTACAGCATGAGACGTTGCAGCCGTGTAGGTCAATACATTGAATGTACCGGCAAGATCACCATAGTAGAACAGAAGATAAAAACTATGCTATATGCAGTAAGGATTTATGGCTCTGTGTCTGAGTTTTTGCATAAAAGCTGATTTTATTTCTTTTCCTACAACAAAGGAATATCAAGAATTTTCACTACAGAGTTAGCTAACATGACATGGTTCCGCCAACCGATGTCTTAATGCCCACTAGTATCATAAGTTGCCCACAATAAATTATCAGTCCAGTGTTGAGAGTTCAGAGATAGATCCATGTCTAGAGGCTCAAATTGTCCGTAACCGGGGACACGGCTAATCGATTAGGTTTAACTCGGCAGAGTGTTGTATACTTTACCCAAAAGATTCGTTCCCTCCTGGTAAGTCCTCGCACTGTCGGGTGTTTGAGAACAGGATGAATGAAACATGGTCTTTTAGAGTGTTTCCCTGACTACTGTCAGTGCCCATCCATTATTAACGTCGACTATATCTTGTAGCACTGCCCACCCAGAGTCACAACAAAGATCAACCAAGCCAGAGCCCATAATGACTTGTGGCTACATAGGTAAGCTTCCGGGCATGAAGTATTCATCCGTCTCTTTGAGTTTGGGTGAAGCTTTCCGCAAGATGTCATGGCGCTTCTCCATGCATCTCGGCCATCCACTGGTTACTCCAGGGATGCCCAATCAACCATCCTTCACCCAGTAGTGTGTATTGTACACTTGTTTCTCGAGTCTCGACGTCTTGAGGTCTTGAAGATGCAGTACTTGAAGATGCCTTCATGAAGTTGTCGTCTTGACGTAGAGTACTCCTTCTCCAACCACTCAAGAACACTCATACCAGACCCCGTCTACTTTAGCATAGCATTAAAATAACTAATGTTCCCGGGGCTTTAGTAACAAGTGGTGGGTTCCTACCTCATGCATTATACTTGACTACAAGAATTTTCAATAACACTACCGGAGGGATTTGTTGAATGATATCACTACATGCAATAAAACATAGGTATGAAATAGATGGTCAAAGTGAACTTGCATGTACTGTTGATGAAGAATAATATCGCTCTCAGAAATAACTTGATAGACTATTCGTCACTCTCCGATGAAAATCTATATAATCAAACATTGCATTCATATAAGCAATCATAGTAACAATCAATACTAACAATCAAAAGCAACACAAAAATAAAAGCACAAGGTTGTGATGAAGGAAATACTTAAGACAAAACTCAAAACAACAAAACTTCAGCAATACAACTAAGGTTGGTTTTCTCCACAACTAAATCCTATTTTCAAAAGTAAAAACACAAAACAAAAACAAAGTAAATACAACAAAAGTATTTTAATAAATATTTTACTTAGCCAAAAAGAATTACTTTTGAAGAACAACTAAGAACTAACAAAGTAATACTGTAAACAACATAGATTTTTGCCTAATAAACCTAACAATAAGAAAACAAATGAAATATTAAAATAACATAAAACAAAATATATAACACTAAGTTAACAGAAAGTATATTTTATAAAAAAAATTATTAAAGGTATTTTCAATTAGCAAATCAAACTAGCAATGAAATCAGTTTGCAAGTTATGATTTAACTTGAATGGATTTCATGCAACCAATTAATAAAATGACCTAAAATAACTTGGTTGAAATAATATTTCTAACTAATATAAAACAAAGTAGATTTTTTTCAATTAATAAAAAAATAAAAATAGATTAAACAAACTTAAAACAAAAGAAGTAGAAATAAACCTAAAAGAACTAAAACAGAATCTGTTTTGTTAAAAATACTAATTTAAATATTCTAAAAATTCTAAAAATTTACCTACTGATATATAACATCACTAGTGACCAGTATCAAAAAGAATCAACTCAAAATAAAATTTTAAACTCAAGATATTCAGAAAATAAGATTTGAATCAAATCTGTTTGAATTCAATTTTAGATTATTGAAATATGGTCAACTTGATATCTACAAAAACTAGATAAAATTTGTGATAGAATGCAGAAAGAATCAAACTAAAACAATTAAAACATAAAAAGATATAAAGAAAACAAATACAGAACTATTTCTGTAATTGAAATTAAAACAGAAAAAGAAAAACGTTTCTAAGCGGACACGGGGTACACGTGGCGCTATTCTATTGGACGAGGGGTGTGCGCGATGGTGCTAGCGAGCGGACGACCGAAGCGAAGTGGGTATCGGTTCGTTGTTTTAAAATTTCTAATCTAGTCCGTTGACACTAGATCCGACGGCTACGGAGGGGGGGATGGCTTACAAAGGAGGGGGTCGGGGTCTCCGGCGAAGTCGACGGCGCCCGAGGGTCGGAGATGGTTGGAGACGACTTTGCGGTGGTCGTGGCCGACGTCCGAGTGCTCCGAACGGTGGCGGCGAGTCTCCGGCGTTCGTAGGTGGCGTCGGAGGGGAGTGGGGTTGGAGGGTGTGACGACCACGAGCTCTAGTAGCTTCGGTTGGCAGCCGAGCTCCGGTGAGGTGGTGTGGTGGTGTTCTGGCGAGGGCAAGGGGTGTTCGGGGGTGGAATGGGGCGCTGAGGGAGCAGGGGCTCTTATAGGCGCTGCGGACACTCGGGAAACGGCAAGGGGAGTGAGATCCGGCGCGGATGGATCGCCGGCGAGGTAAGGGGGGGGGAGAAAAGAGACGACCGTGAGGATCACGTGGTCGGTCGGTGGGGCCCGCGATGAGAGAGAGAGGGAGAGGGCGCTGCGTCGGTGGCCGGTTCGGAGCGATTTCGGGGTGGAGTTAAGTCAGGTGGGCTGGCCGGTTTTAATTAAAACGTTAATTCCTTTCCTTTTTTCTAATTTCCAGAGAATTGAAATCTCATTAAGGCGTTCAAAACTTTTCCAACAATTGAAGTTATATATATCAAATTGATCAGGGAAATAAATGCTATTTAATGAACATTTTTCCATGGCCAAAATGAATACTTAAAAAAATTATTTTTAGAAAATGCCTAAATTGATTTTAAACTCCTTTGCAATAAATTTTCAAATAACCTCCTGGGTTTTAGGTTCAAATACTTCACAAAATAACCCTGTTGTGGAGTGTCATGTCACTCGTCTCAAGATCTTGTCAAGGGTATTTGAATTCTTTCAAATTTAAAATGGAACCAAATATGAAATGAATTCCATATCAGAAAATTTCAAATGCTTTCAAATTCACTCTTCAAATCTTTTTATATTGAAGAAGTCATGTCATCTTCTCTCACTGATTTGAAATGTAAGAATTTGAATTCCAAAAGCATATGGGAAAGTCATGTCATTCCCTCTCATTCAAAAGTTGTCAAAAAGTTTCAAATTTTTCACTCGATTTCAATCACTCAATCAAAAAAACAATCATTATAATATTTATTATAACATTCCAAAATTTGGGATGTTACATGCATAAATGTTAGTTGACAGAACAAATTGGTGCCATCAAAAATCCTTGATTGGTGGTACCGAGGTAGAAAACCTGATCAACCATAGTGAATCAGTGGAGCCGAGTTTGGAGGTTTTGGTCACACCGAAAAACACTTGGGGGTTTTTGGAAGTCGGTCCTTGTGAAATCGGTGGCTCAAAGTGCTCCTCACCTGGAGGATCTGAAAAGTGCTTGCTCAAATTTTGTGATGAAGCATGAATAGAATTTGAGACGAGAAAGAATAGATAGCTAGATGGGGTACTTAGGCATTCTTGTACATCCATTTGGCTGGAAAAATAAAAGCCAAAAATAGAACAACAATTGAGTGCCCTCGAATGAAGAAAAATATACATACCAACATGCTCATACAATAAGGTGTCAAATAGAATAGGTCAAACATGCGCAACCACTCTAGTATCTACCAAGCACTTTGGCGATGATGGAGTCATCTATATATGAGTATATTGACTTAAGTACCCAAGCAATAATGCTTGATCATAGGTCATACTAATCATTTAAGCACAGGTGGGGTTACCACTTCTACATAAAGATTTTAATGTGTTCACATCATTCGAGATGCTTTAGCTCAAGTCTTATAGCAAAGCCCCCCCCCCTTGATGTGATATCACCTTATATAGGGATGAACTAACCTTGGGTTTCGTCGTTGAAGACTTCATGTAGGTGTTGTAGTAGTGGATGCTCATTGTTGATTGAGACCATCTAGAGTTGGGCGCAATGCTTATTGTTTTATACTCTTCTCAAGTACATGAGTTAGTCCCACACAAGGAAAAAATACAGGGATATCTATGGACATGGAGTCAATTTCATATGATATAATGTCCATTGATGCATTAATTACTTTGTCCCTTGCCTACCAATGAGGGGTTTTGTTATTGCTTGAACAATTGCATAAAGTTGAAGTTGATTGCATTAGTTCTTGCCAAAATGAATGTGAGTGAAGTTTGTTGGCGGAGTCACGCCTCAAGAACTTCTCTAGTTCTTCTTATTGGTGACCCACATCCACTTCTTGGGGATCCTTGGAGTTGAAGTAGCAGTTGATGAAGTAGAGATAATAGTGGCCTTGGGAACACACTTGACCATGGCTTGAGATTCTTGTTTAAATGAGTCAATTTCCTATTGAAGCTTGTATTTGCCCTTGAGCATCTGGTCTTGTGGTGGTAGATTATCTTGAGCTTGTGTTCCCTTAGAAAGATTAGGATCATACTTCTCCTTTTGGGGAACAAACTTAGTTTTGTGGTATTGATCTTCTTATGATTCAACTCCATTAGCATTGAACTTTCATTCAAAACCAATACCTTTGTTCTTCCGATGCAATCCTTGCTTGCACACAATCTCCTCAAATTGCTTACTTCCGGGAAGACTCTTGTAGACACCTTTCTCTATAATTACTTTCCATAAATCATTTTCTTTCTCAAGTGTAACTTGGCTAAGAGAATCATTAGTGGAATCACTAGAAATACTAGAAGCAACATCTTTAGATTTAGCATTTTTATTATTGCTACTAGGTGAAGAACCTTTCCTGCCCTTGTTCCCAGTTTTCTTAGATTTGACTTGTATCACAAAAGTAGACAAGAGTAATCATTTGGCAAGATAAGAATAACTCTTCTTTCGAAGATCGTCATTTATAGCTTTAAGAAACTCATGCTCTTTCTCTAAATTTAGCTTCTCGAAGCGTAGCTTCTCATGTGTTCTTAGAAGCTCTCTATGATCTTCTTGAGTGGATTCATGAGCTTACTTAAGGGTCTTTAGTTTTTTGTTTAAGCACTCAATCTCCTTCTTATCATCATCACACGATTTATCTTGACTAGCATGAATATTACCAAGTTCATTTTGGCTAACATCACTAATTTTTTTAAAGCAAGTCATCATCTCCTAGTAAGTCATCCACATCACTATTAAAGTCAATATACTCAGGGTGTGATACCGTTGGGCCGAGAACCTCGTTAGTGGTATCGCTAAGGATTTCTCTATTGATGATCAAGGTGTGGTGTTCTTCCAGAACCGCTTGGTGGTTCCCAAGAGCCAACACCTTCGGCAGCTGATTCTTAGGGAGGCTCATGATTCCCCTATCACAATTCATCCTCGTAGTACCAAGATGTATCAGGACCTACGCCAAAGGTTCTGGTGGACTAGGATGAACAGAGAAATTGTTCAATTCATTGCTAACTGCGATGTTTGTCGTCGCGTGAAAGCAGAACATCAAAGGCCAGCTGGCACCCTTCAACCTTTAGCTATTCCTGAATGGAAATGGGATAAAGTCGGTATGGATTTCATTATCGGATTTCCCAGGACCGAGAGAGGGAGTAATGCTATCATTGTGGTCATTGACCACCTTTCCAAAGTGGCTCATTTTCTTCCTGTTTGGGAGAGTATAACTGGTAGCCAACTAGCGGAGTTATACGTTTCTCGAATAGTTTCTCTTCATGGTGTTCCATTGGACATTAACTCAGACCGCGGAAGTATCTTTACTTCCAGGTTTTGGGAAGTTTCCAAACCGCTATGGGGACTCATATATCCTTTAGCACTGCTTTCCACCCGCAATCAAGTGGTCAAGTTGAGCGACTCAATCAAATCCTCGAAGACATGCTCCGAGCTTGTGTTATATCCTTCGGAGTGAATTGGTAGAAATGTCTTCCATTTGCCGAATTTGCTTATAACAATAGTTATCTATCAAGCTTGGGCAAAGCCCCTTTTGAAGTTCTCTATAGACAAAGGTGCCGAACACCTCTTAACTGGTCAGAAACCGGAGAGAGGCAACTCTTTAGCCCGGATATGATCCAGGATGCAGAGGAGCAAGTTCACATTATTCGTGAAAAGTTGAAAACAGCCCAATCTCGTCAAAAGAGCCAATATGATCGTCATCATACGGCTATGACCTATGAAGTTGACGAGAAGGCTTATCTTCGGGTTACACCTCTGAAGGGTACCCATCGATTCGGTATCAAGGGCAAGTTGGCTCCCCATTACATTGGACCTTTTCACATTCTTGCTAAACAAGGAGAGGTTGCCTACCAATTCGAACGTCCTTAGCATCTTCCCAAGGTTCATGATGTCTTGCACGTCTCGCAACTCAGGCGTTGCTTCTCGGACCCTATCCGTGAAGTAGACCACGAAGCGCTTGATCTCCAAGATAACCTTACATATCGAGAATACCCTGTTCGTATTCTTGATCAAGCTGAGCATACCACTCGGCGTCAAAACATCAAGTTTCTCAAGGTTCAGTGGTCACACCATTCTGAAAAGGAGGCCACATGGGAAAGAGAAGATCGTCTTCGATTAGAGTACCCCGCGCTCTTCCCGACGACTTCAAAATCTTGGGACGAGATTCTTTTGAGTGGGGGTGAGTTGTCACATCCCTAGCTAGTTGTCTTAGGACAGCATGTGTGTGCATCATATTTCAATTCTTTTGCATAAATTTGAAATGGGGATCAAAAGAAAACCCAAACAATTCATTTGAATCAAACTAATTTAATGAATGTGAAAAACCAACAAATTCAAAATGCCCATCTAAAATGTCCCCTATGTCTGAAAAATATGGAGATGAATATATTAGGGGATATCATAAATATTTGAACATTTATAGCAATTTAAAAATAAATATTAAAGCTGCTGAAAATGCCAAATAAAGCATTATCATTATTTCAGATTTTAAAATATTCTAAAACTTTTTATAGAAGTTTGAAATATTCAAACTTAGTTCTATAAAATATTTGGGATATTTTGTAATTAGCAATTGTGCCTAAAAATAAATAAAACAAATGTCAGAAAAACGAAACAAAATTGGAAATGTAAAAAAAGGAAAGGAGGAGGCACCTAGGCCGCCCAGCTGGCCCAGGACCGTCGTCGTCCTCCTAGCGGTCAGGAGGATGAGCGTGTGCTCGCCGTGCGCTCGGGCCGGTGCTGCCACGCAGCATGCTGCGCGCCTACATCCCTTGCCGCGTCGGCGAGAGGATGAGGACGCCCCTGCCGTCCCCATCTCTCTCTCTCTCGCATTCGCCCCCTGCTTTCTTCCTCTCCTTTGCCCGCCATGGCCGCCGCCTTCTCGCCACCGTAGCTGCTGTCCCAGCCACTCCCCCTCGCTCCCGAGCCCCCACTTAGCTCCGCCGTGACGTGCCAGTCCTCTCCGCCGAAAGAATCAAGCCCGAAGGCCCCCCAGCGCCGACCTTGCCGCCTTGTTCCTCCTTGGTCATCGAAGACCGCCACCGACCGTGTGTCGCAATCAAGGCCTCCCCGAGCCCGCTCTCATCGCCGTTGCATCCGCTGTGAGCTCCTGCTCCTTCTCCCCCCTTTCCCCCTTCGCTAGCGCGTTCTAGCGCCGGATCCCCTCGGGTCCAAGAGCTCGTCACCACCGGCGAGGATGTGGCCGTCGCTGCAGCGGCGCAAGCTCGCACCTGAGCATGTAGTCGTGCTCAAGCTGATCCTAGGCAGCCTTAGGAGCCCTTAGGTGGCTCATTCGAGCTCCGGCTTGACAAGCCCGAGGTCGCCCGAGCTCCAGCAGCCGTCGTGCTCATCGCCGGCGCCGATTCCGGCCATCCCAGCCCCTGGGAGGTGTCGGGCTCGACGCGCACGAGCGAGTAGAGTAGATCGATGCCCTCCGCCGTCCTTTTGGTCGCCGGAGGAGGGAACCTGACCCCCTCCGCCGTCCCTAACGTTGCCGTCGGCTCAACGCCGGCGAGTCAAGTAGTTTGACCACCAGGGGTTTGACCCCTAGGTCACTGGCAAGTGGGGCCGGGCCGTGTTACTCAAAACTGGATTAATAATTTAATTAACTAAATTAATTAAGTTAATGGCCCACTGACCAGTGGGTCCAACCCTAAACTAATTAGTAATTAGTTAATTAATTAGCTCTGTTAGAGTCTGGGTCACTGACTAGTGGGCCCCACTGGTCAGGTTTGACCTGTCAACCTTCTGTTGACGAGCTGACGTCATGATGATGTCAGGCTGATGCAGTAATGAATTTTTTGAATTTAAATAATTCCAGAAACTATTTAAAACTTAGAAAATTCATAGAAATTAATCTATAACTCAGATAGAAATAATTTATATATGAAAATTTATCAGAAAAATCAAATGAATCCAATGGTGATGTTATAATGCATGTTAGAGCAACCTATGTAGATGAACATTGACATTTACTAATAGTTTAACTTGTAAAATATGAAATGGAGAATGATTTTGAACCTATATTCAAACTCACTTCAAATTAACTTGGACAATAGTTGCATTAGGTCATCCATACATGCTGCGATGTCATGATCATGCATCATATTGTTGCACTTGCATGTATTGATTGCTATTTATCTGCATTGCAGTAGGCCCTGCTTCTGAGGATACCTTCGAGTATTCCAACGAAGGAGAAAACCTTCCCGCTACCCAACAAGGATAGCAACCCCTTTGATCATTCCGATGACATCCCACTCTCTCGCTCCTGCTCTTGTTTATTGCATTAGGACAAACGTTCACTAGTCTGTCATACATGGTAGATGAACATATTCCTTTGCATGACCTGTCATTGTCACAGTAAATAGCTAAACCTTGCAACCTAGCATACCTGGTAGATGCTTGTGCCATGTTGTGCTTTTCTTACTTTGCCTACAGTGCTTGCTATACTTAGTGTTGTGTCAGGTCTGATTCATCTAGGTGATGAACTGGAGTGAAACAATGTTGTTCTGATGTGATAAGCTTATGATGAACCCGATTTGGTAAAGGTAGCGATGAGAGGCTATGTGGGAGTACATAGCGGGTTGTCTCATCGGGACCGTTTGCTGGAACTGAGTTCCGTGTTTGTGATCCAAGACTAGTTACTACCACATGCTGGGCCCTGAAATATGACCCCGCTCGACTTATCAATGGCTTAGTCCTTAGTCCAGGAGTTGCAAGTAGTTTCTGGTGTTTATAGCATGTTGGAGGCCGTGCGTACCACTGACCCTAGGGGTGGGTTACGATGCTATAGGCAGTGGAATGGTGTACCAAGGGTCACCCGAATGGTGGGCTTGGGAACCCTGAGCACATTATTTTGGGCCGTAGCGGAAACTTCGGCCGGACTTCCATGCGGGTTCAGTCTCAAATAGGCGATAGCCCAGACTAGAGGTCTTATGTGATTGACGGTCATGGCCGACTCCCTCGTTGGGCTTCCGCTTGAAGGTTGCCGAGCTGCATGGTTTTATGAGCACACAGTGATAAGTGGCGAGAGCATGTGTGAAGAAGTACACCCCTACAGGGTATGAAACTATTCGAATAGCCGCGTCCTTGGATATGGACTACTTGGAAAGCTTATGTTGTTCATAGATAATTAAATGGATACTCATAAAAATATCAAGACAACTGTGAGTTCCGTGGATGGCACTCTCCTAGGAGAGGGAAGTGAATCCATGGTGGTGTATTGTTATGGAGTTAGTGGACTCGTGTGCGATATCTAAAATCTCAAAGAGTTTAAATTGTATAGTGTAGGTTAGCCATGAGTCAAAGCTGGCATTGCTGCATAAACTCCACCACTCCCCTCGTTGATACATGAGCATGAATAGTCTAGGTCTGTCTTAAAGACTTGCTGAGTACGTTTGTACTCACGTTTGCTTAATAACTGTTGTAGATGAGACTCAGGACCCATCAGGTGGGTTCTTTCTAGATGTCAACGATGCCGAATAGCTGGTGTCCAAGCTATGACCTTATGCCCTATGGCGGGCTATAGATAGTCAGGCCATGTGCCTTTTTACCCTTTCATCTGTCTATACTCAGACAGCTTTATGCTTCCGCTTGGTTTGTATGAACTTGCTTGTATGACTTGAGTGTCGGGTCATGTGACCCCTACCTGTAAGAACATATTATGCAAGGCTCTTCTGAGCCTTTTAAATAAAAATTGTGTTGATGTATGGTTATGTTGTGATGCCATAGTTGTATCTATGCATATCGGGCATGTCATGCGTACGTGTGACGTGCGACGGTATGTATGGGATCCGACACCTAGTCGTGTGCCTTTAGTAGTACTCTTTACGGGAAACTGCCTCTTTGTGCTTCCATCGAGCCTTGGTAGCTTGCTACTGCTCCGGACACAATGATTGATCGGCATGTATCCTTGTTTGCTGCTGTGTTTGTCCCTTCGGGGAAATGTCTCGTAGTGTAATGGAGTCCCTGTAGCCTGCTATAACTCGTCTACGTGTAGTGATGACATTTATGTCCCATGGCGTAATGGAGTCCTTGTAGCTTGCTATGACTCGTCTACACATGCTTGAGACCGACACCTGCATTGCTGGGTTACGTATGCCTGTTTCCGTACGGATGTGCCACTTGGATTCTATGACTAGTCATGTCGGCCCGGGTTCTCCGTTGTTTGATTGCCAGCGACATGTTCACATACGTGAGACAAAAGACGCAAGCGATCCCAGCGAAGGTAAGGCTATAGCCGTGGAGCTTACCGTGCGTGAGGCCGCAAAGTGATGTGATATGTTAAAGTCTAGAATCATATGACTTAGGATCGGGGTCCCGACACTATCCCAGACTTCATAACTGAACCAGGGGTTTGTATCAACATACGACTACCCAGAGGTGTAGGTTTCATGCCACTCTCTAATGCAAACTTTTGGGTGACAAAAGAATGCGAAGCTCCCCAGTCAAACAGTACTGTTGCTGGGGTTGAGTTGATGAGGAACGTACCTAGTATGACGTCCGGGTCTTCCTAGGCTTCCTCTGCGGTGACGTGATTCACACGACCCTTGCCATTGTTGGGCTGGTTGCGGGGAGCGGGGTTCCTTGGGGGGGTGCTCCACGGCCTTGACCTTGGTTTGGCGCATTGGGGCGCGGTGCATCTGGCTTCTTGTTGGGGCAGAGCTTAGAGATGTGTCCAGACTAACCACATCCAAATCAAGTGACTTGCCCAGGGTTGTTGTTGAAGTTTCTGCCAGCGTTGTTGTTATTGGGGTTGTTGTAGGCTCGCCTGGGAATTGCATACTGTTGAGGCTGGTAGCTCCGACGAGGCGCAGGAGGTCTCGCCCGATGTGGCTGGTAGGTCGGCTTGGTTGGGGCTGGTTGCGAGGGGTGAGACTTTTGGTTGCTGGAGCTACCCTTGGTGATCATCTTGCGCTTGCGCGTGTCGTATATGGCATGACGCTTGTCTTCCAGCATGAGGGCCTTGTTCACCAGGTCGAAGAAGGTACGACAGTCGTAGACGATGAGCTGATACTGCATGGTCTGTTGAAGTCCTTCCATGAAGCGTTCCTTCTTGGCAGCTCCTGTGTTTACATCTTCACGTGCATACCTTGAAAGCAGGTTGAACTTTTGTAGGTACTCCTTAACATAACCACTTCCTTGCTTTAGCACTAGGAACTCTCTTTTCTTGATAGCCATGATCCAAAAAGGAATGTGGGCGATGTGGAATCCTTCCTTGAAGTCATTCGAAGTGCTCATATGCTCACCTTGCATGACCTCGAATGCATCCCACAAAGCTCGGGCAGTACCTCCGAGGCAGTGAGAGGCATAAAGCACCTTCTCATGTTCCTCATTGCAATTGACCAGGGAAAGGAGGTCCTCGATGGTGCGGATCCAGTCATTAGCATCCAATGGTTAAGCAGTCTCAGTGAAGGTTGGGGCCGAATTCCTCATGAATTCAGACAGAGTGGGGCGGCCATTGCCATTCCTGCCTTGCTGCTGGTTGTTCACAAGGGCCTGAGCTATCTACTGGATAGAAGCATTGTTGGCTTGGGATTCCTCCCGGAGAACATGGAGAAACTGAGCTATGGTCATGTTCTCCGGTGAGGTGGTGGCGGGGGAATGTCGCCTTGTGGCTGCTCCTGGTGTCCTCCACCATGAGCAGCCCCACCAGCTCCCTGTTGTTGGCTTGAGTTGTCGGCTTTAGGGTTGGTGAAGGAGCTGTTGCCGGTAGCAGTCACCATCCTGTTTGGAGTAGCCAAGTCAAACAACTGTGATAGATGAGAGGAAAAGCAACAATGGAAGAGCGCGCCTAAGGGGGTTGGTCGAGTGCAAGTGTGGTAAATCAAAGGTCGAGAGACCAACATATATTAAGATAGACGATGGAGTTGCTTACATGTTGCCTAAGGCAAAAGTGCGACTTGCATCGAAACACAAACAACAAAATAAACAGCAAGCACACACGGTTTCATATGAACCATTACACGGACTCAACTTCGCATGAGGGATACATGACTAATCCTACCCTAGGGGTTCTCGGACTCAGGTGGTGGAGTGCTCGGTCTCATAGTCACGCTCCTCTGGATCTTCCTCCTGTTCGTCATCTAAATGGGCGTCATTCCCGGTCGAAGGGGTTAGGGAACAAGGAGGTCCATCCCGGCGATGCTTTGCTTGCGGGTCGGTGAAGAGCTCACGGTACTACTTCGCACTCATGCGATGACGACGTGTGGGTGCATCACTAGCTGGGGGCACTCCTCCTCTGTAAGCGATAGTTCGTCGTCCCTTGGGGGCTCCATCCTTCTTGATCTTGTCTGGCTTCGTCTTGGCTTACCGAAGTAGCTCTCGGGTGTGGTGAAGTTCCTCACCGAGATTCACGGACTCCTTCATCAGGTTATGAACCAGACTATCGGCGGAGAGGCTGAACTAGGTCTGGAACCTGAGTGGCATGCCATCCTCCTTGGATGGGATCAAGGTCCAACTCTCGCCAAGATCATCCTTCCTTAAGGGAAGGTAGCAAGTAGGCAGCTCGTCAGCCATCTCTAGAATGATGTCTCGAAGGTGTAGGAGTGCCTTGCGTGCAGCTGTCTCGACTACAAGTATCATGGTCTCCATCCGTGGTCCTTCAAAGAACCAACTAGTTGGGGAGTCGTTTGCCTTCACGACCACATCCACGGGGTACTCCTTCATGACGGCATCGACCCACTGCTCGTGGTAGAGGAAAATGGGTGGTTGGAGAAATTGGCACTTCTCTAGGCTATCCCCAAGGAGTAAGGGAAAGCCGGATGTGAGGAAGGCTTCGGGTACGACGACCATGTACATAGGTTTGAAGGGCAGAGAGTTAGCAAAGTGTTGTGTGAAGAAAAGAAGGTGTACTTTTGAAAATAGTTTCATCTTGACTAACGTCCATGCTAACTAAGGGCTTCCTACAGTAAGGATGGCTCTGATGCCAGCTCTCTGGGGATCCCGACTCATAAGTCGTGATCACCGAATGCACGTGTACAGTGATCCCAAAGATCAATGCTAACTGAACACATAGAAGCTGAATAACAAGAGTCTTACATCCACATTTAGCGTCTTACACAAATAAAGACCATGAAGGCCTAGTCTTACATAGATAGGGCCACGAGGTCCAAACACTTAAGTAGAACAAGCAGCGGAAATCTTGATCGAAAGCGTGAACCCATGCCATCTGCCTTAAACCTACAGGCATTCTTACTGGGAAGCGTCCTAGGCCGCATGTTCGTCACCAACGAACTCTTCAACATACTCCTGTTCTTCCATGTCTGGCCAATTAAATAACCAGTGGCAAGCCAATGAGTACTTTGAGTGTACTTGCAAGCAATCCAAGTTGTGGAACAAGTAATAATGATGCATGATATAGCACCAATTTTGAATGCAACAACATGATCAAGTAACTAGGTAAGCATGCATCAATAGTTGGCAAATATCCATATGAACAAGTTACAGATATCATCATAAACAGGGGTTGAACATCTCATGTTCATTCATTATACTAATCATTGGACTTAGTCAATCATAGATAAGTCATCGCACTTAGTCAATGGTCAAGCTAAGTCATCAGACTTAGCTCGGGTAACCTATTTGTCACCAACACACACACTCACAGCAAGTTTGCGAAAACATCCGAATGTAGTTTAAGATGGACCTCCAACAGTCCATGACTGCGGACACAGCAATTCGAATAGTTTTACACTCGTTGGTGCCATCCCTCATGATATACATCACATGTATCATCCATGAGGGCATGCAACGGTGTGCATGGTGCCTGTAAAGATAGCGCTGGCCTTCCACTTCCAAGACGACCCTGTATCGAGAGTGACCACGCCACTCTTGCCACTAGTAACGCGAGCTTCTGTCCAGTACCCACCATAGTAATCAACAAAGCCCCGTCCCATAAGGGGTATCGTGGTTGCGCATGTGTGGTTGGAACAGTCAGCATACCTTAAATCTAATCCGTTTTCGAAAACACACACTCAGTTGCTCCGGTACACCACTTCTTTCTCAAGTGGTCACCCAACTTATCATCATCTCACTCGGGCATTAGTGGCACCCGACTGGTTTTTCGAAATGTCTTTGAAATCATTCCTCCTTTCCATCACTATGCATAAACCCGAACCCACTTGCGTAGCATCTACTAGCATCCTATCTACACCCACTTTCATAATCCTCATAAGGTGGTAGGGTCATGCACGATGCAAGTGTCAATGGTAAAAGTATCGGAGGCAACCCACCGAAGGGGGAGCACCCCATCATGATCAATCATCGAAACAACAAGTGATATATGTTATGCATGAAAAAGTTTCTTAACATGGTCAAAGGGCTGCTTGTCTGGCTCAACAAAGTCTTCGGGGTCTTCAAATTCTTCGGGTTCAACTCCCTCGTGAACAGCGCAATCTAGCGTCGCGAATAAAAGCGATAAAAATAAGCATCACACAAAAACATAGCACACAAAGCTAAATTGAAAATGCTACCCTACTCTGCTAAATACTAGAAGCTATACCAAAAATATTTGTCTAAGGTTTTGAAGTCAAAAAGGTTTTCAAAAATATTTAAAATAGGGGCTGATATTGCCAAATAGGGGTTTTAAAATAAAACGGTATATAAAAGATTTTCAAATATTTTTACAAGTGGCACTAATAAATTCTATGGAATAGTTCAAGATTTTTGGTGAAAGAATATTGGGCATTGGATTTATTTTCTTCCCTATGAAATTTTTGGAAGTCAGAGGAAAAAGAAAAAGATAAAAAGGTACTATGCCCTTTTGGGCCAGAACACCGTAACCAAACCAGCCCAAAGGGGGAACCGGCTGAGGGCGAGACACTGTGCGCGACAGGTTTATTTTAAAACCTGCCTGCGGGCCCTACTTGACAACGAGAGAGGGGGAGGGGGAGGGGATGACAGGTGGGCCCCACCTATCATCCTTCTCCTCACGATAAGGAGGAGGGGAGGCTCACTGGCAGGGTTCGAGGCCGTGGCGGCTCAAGTGGAGGGCACCAGTGTGCTCAGGGGCCTCCCACACGTCGGTGGGTGGCCAAGGGGGCCACTGGGGTAGAGGGAATCGCCGGTGAGGGAGAAACCCACACGGCGGCAAGGGTTTGGCTCGGGCTCGAGCTCCTTAGGATGGGGACGAGGGGGTTAGGCACTGGGAAGTGGCTGAGGGGAGGAGAGAGCGAGGGAGAGCAGCGGGAGCTCGGGGAGGGCTTTAAATAGCCGGGCGCCGGTTCACTGAGGGCATGGTCCGTCGGTGAGGACGGGGCCGTCGCCACGGGCTACATGAGGGGTTTGGGTCGTGTCTTGGGTGTTCGTGGGCGCGGTCCGCGTTCGCTGGTAGGAGAAGGGCGGCTAGGGGGTCCAAGGGCGTGCGCGTGCAAGCTCCCCCGTTGGCCGGCTCGGGCGGCGCCGTGCGCGGGCGAAGGGGGGCAACAGAGGAGGAGGGAGGAGGGGCCCGACCACCTTGCACCTTGCGAACATTGAGGGGCGTCTAGGGGCATGCTCCTGCATCCCGAGGCTGTCGGGTGGCTCGGGATGGGTGCAGCTACAGTGCGGGCATGCCCTATAGTGTGCTCCAGAGCATGCCTTTGGTATGTCGTGGCATGCCTGCGTGCTCTGGACGCGCCCCTGCATGTCCACATGCTCTTGGATGGTCTGGAGATGCTCTAGGAGCTAGGGGAGGCTAGGAGAGAAAGAACTGGGGTAGGGGAGAGTTAGAAAGGTAGATGCCAATGTTGTCCAGCATGAAAAATGGGGGTTTTACCCCACCTTCCAGTGGCTTATGGGCCTGAGATTTTTACTAGAGGTAGCTGGTAACCCAGAGGGGTTGTGGTAAAAAATTTATGGCAAGGGGAATAGTGAAAGGGGTGAAAATAGTGACTTTACTATTTCACCAAATGATGTTTGGGCAAGAAAATTTTACCCACTTACTAAGTTATTCAACAGGGTCAAATGTTAGGTGAAAATAGGCCTGAATACCAAGTTTGAGCTCAAGTGGGCAAAGTTGACAATGGAAACTTTGTGACCCTAGAAACTAACAGATTCAGGTTTCTCTAGATCTAGTTATGCTAAGCTTTTACCCTTGATGCACAACTTAGTGTAGCATCACTATTTGGTGATTAGAGCATCCACAAAGTTTGGGGTCAAGGGGAGAAACTTCACAATGTAAAGTTGTTCAAATTTGAATCTGGACAGGAAGGGTTTTGGGATGGTTTGATGAACCAAATCAACTTGGATTGAGCTGAAACTTTGCAAGATCATCACTCATGATAGTGTTGACCTTCTCGAATGTTCATGGAATTTATTGAGGATGTTTCTTATAGAAATATTTCAAAATATTTATTTGAACAGAAATGGTTTTGAGGGGTTTTGCCCATGATTTGAACATGCCCATGTGTTGAAACTCATATATATGGAAAATATATGTCCACTGAGTTTCTCTAAATTTTCTAAAATATTTTTAAAGCGTTTAAATAATTTTTCCCTATGAAAAACCATTTCTGGTCTTAAGAAAAAGCCTTTAAATAAAATATTAAAATAATCTCTAAAATTAATATTTGGTGGTTTTGGGAAGTCATGAATATAGTAGGTTTGAAATAAAGCCTTTGGGGGGAAAGGATCCACCCAATTTGAGGACTTGAAGTGCAAACCTCAATTCAGGGGTTTTTGAAGACCTAATTTGGATAAATCCTTTTTGATCAAAATAAAATTGGACAAAAATAGTTTTGGGCACTATTCACATGGCATGATCATTGGGCAAGAGGTTTGGGTCAAGGAAGATGAACATGAAGAGGGATAGAATCCAGGAGTGCCATATACTACAATCAACAAGCAAACACGCAACAATTCAAATAAACACAAGCATTGAAAAAGTCTTAATTGGCTCTAAATTTATAAATCCAACATGACAAGGTGATACAAACACAAGGTGTGACAGAGGGTACATAGGGTTTACACATGGTCGGTAACATGCCGAAGAGATAAACATGCCTATCTACGGTCGACGACTTGGAGGATACGTCATGGCTCCTTGGGCCTCCATCCTAGGGACGGTGATCCTGATCATCCAATGCTCACCTTGCGGCCCATACAGTTCGGCCATAAGCAATAGGTCGTCTATCCGAGGACCCCCTAATCCAAAACTCCCTCACTAACCCACAGCAGCGCCGGGGGCAAGCCAAGCACGTCCGTCGGTGATGGCCACAACATGACATTTAGGATGCATGCACAGGGCCTGGAGTCTTGTTGATAGGATCTCCTGTTGTAATTTGGTTGTAGATTCTGACGGAATCTTGGAGGGTCAATCTTGCTTGATCTCAAGGTCACTACCCAGCTCCTACAAATAGGAACCCAGATTAGCTTATACATATGACTTACCACCTCATCGAGATCATGAGGGATAAGTGGACATCTGAGGTCTTGGATAATGGGCATGCTAGAATTACTGTGGCGACGATCCGGCAAAGCAGCCTTAGTCTGAGGATAGACACGATGATGTGCCAGTGAACTATCAAGTTAGTAATCAAGGCTATTCTTATTCAAGCACACTGATGAGTTTTATTGGGAGAGATAATTTTCAATTGCCTCGCCCATTGCTCTCGGTCTGATTATGGCTCAATAGTATTATTGAGCCGGAACTTCCATTTCCCTTGTCCGTGATTGTGGTCTGTATAGAGAACGACAGAGGTTAGGGATTGTAGAACGCTGGGTATATTTCTCTTGCAATGTGGATGAGTGGAAGGGATATTACCCACACCATGAACGGTGCATGAAACTCCCAAGGATGCCATCTAATAAGTGTTTCATGTGCTCAGACGGGGAGTTCCTAGCTGTGGGCACTGAACTTTTGGTCTTTAGCAAGGAGATCTTTTCACATATTGTTCTTAGCTATAACATTCTGACCAACTTATGGTCAAGAGGTGTTCAAATGAATGCCCCCTAGATGTTTTTTTTGGATTGGTTAGTTTTGGAGAGAAGGCGGTTATAGCTGGTGGCATGGATTCTCATGGGAGTGTGCTTAGCTTTGCTGAGCTGTACGATTGTGAAACTAAAAGTTGGATTACACTCACGAGCATGAACATGCATAGTAGCAGTGACGGAGCCAATAGGGGAGAGCTGGGGCCATGGATCCCCCATGATGAACAAAATCATTCAATTAGCCCTATAAATTGGATGGATTTGCATAGTTGAGGTCTAAATTTTAATGTATGCCCCCTCCAATAATCATACATGTATCCTTGGCCACCCTCATATGAAGTTCCTGGCTCCGGCCCTGCGTAGGAGAATGTGTTCTACAGTCTTCATGGATGGCAAGTTTTATATTATTGGTGGAACGACCAGATATGTAGGTTGATATAGAAGATGTCAGAGTGGATCAATGGTTTAAACACACAAAAAAGGGCTACATGGGTGCTACTATGAAACTGGAAGTACATCTAGGCGGTCTTCCGACTATGTCTAATATTATCCGGCACCGGTGTCTGCATTCATTTGACAAAAATCACAGGATAATTATTCATTACGAAGATGGAATTATGCCGCGGATATGGAGCGCGCGCTAGAAACATTCTGCACCGGTGTTCATCCGAGTCGTGATGCACAGCCGACTCACACGTCCCTGCTGGCTTACAACGCCAAGGCCAACTCCCCCGTACATGCCGGCTTACAAACGCAGTGGTCGACTCCCGCATCCACACCAAGTTACCCCTCGCTATCTGGTCTACATCGACACACAGGTGTCGCGGCCGCCCGTATGAGCCACTGCCCAATGGACGCACGTGAGCTGCTGCCCCCCCGGTCCGGTCTACATCAACACCCGACGCCGCGACCGCCCGTATGAGCTGCCGCCCGATGGACGCGTGTGAGCTGCTGCCCCCGCTGTCCGGTCTTGAAAGCACAATGTGCTCCCTTGGTGGTTTTGTTAATTCATGACAACATACATTATCTCTTGGACTAATACTTTCATCTAGTGTATTTCAGAAAAAGTCCACACAGATAGATGGGTTGGCAAAAAGGAGTGTGGAGAGTATCCCCATGAATAAGAAGGAGAAGGAATAGCATTGGGACAAGCTTCAAGCAAGATGACTCTACATTTTACCTTTTGTGAGAAATCACTTTGAGTCCATAGGAAAGCCAATACTATCAAAAGGGGGTAAGGTTTTGTTCGTGAATGAAATGCTCATATGTGCACAACTGATAGTCACCACATGCACCCACAAGCTGTTCCACAAAAGTTTGTCCAAAGGCAAATATTCAAAATCGGTGCAACCAATACTTTCCACTCGATGCCACCGATTCTCAACCTTAGATAGACTCAGCCAAACGCTAGCATTTCGGTGCAACCGATTCCATTTTGGTGCACCGAGTTTGGGTCGCCAACTTCCTGTTACGCAACCTAACAAAATCGGTCCCACCTAGTTTTGTGAATCAGCGTCACCGAGTTTGGCAACCTAACCGTTGGTCACCTTATTGGTGCAACTAATTTGTATGTATCGGTCTCACCGAGATTCAAAAGTTGCTACCATTGAGGCAACTCGGTACCATCAAGATTTACACATCGGTGTCACCGAGTCTGACTTATTAGGTGTAACGGTTGTTTTTTGGAGGTGCCTATATATACCCCATCACCACCACTCACTTGAGTGAGAAGCACTCAGAACAGTTCAACACTCATACCTACTGATTTTTTGAGAGAGAGCCACCTACTCATGTGTTGAGATCATGCCATTCAATTTCTACCATATAAATCTTGATCTCTAGCCTCCCCAAGTTGCTTTCCACCCAATCAACCTCTTCCACAATAGCCAAATCTCTGAGAGAGTGATTGTTTGTTGAGGAGTCTATCATGTTGAAGCACAAGAGCAAGGAGTTCATCGACATTATCGACCCTATTACCTTTTGGAGGGTGGTGCCTCTTAGATTGGTTAGGTGTCGCTTGGGAGCTTCCTACTTCGTGTTGTGGAGTGAACCAAGAAGTTTGTAAGGGCAAGGAGATCGCCTACTTCGTGAAGATCCACCCCAAATTAGGCTAGTCATACATGGACGTAGGCCATCATTGTATAGTCAAGGTTGCTTCTTCATGGAACCCTCCATGGGCAGAGCCCTCCGTGGACTCACGTGACCGTTACCCTTTTTGGGTTGAAGACTCCATAAACGTGGATGTAGGATAGCACCACCTATCGGAACCACGGGAAAAATCTTTGTGTCCTCCATGCGTTTGATCTCTCTATCTCTACTCCTTACTTTCATGTGAAATGTCTCTACTTTCCGCTGCTATACTTGATGAATTGCATGTGTAGGGTGTTCTAGACTTGTTATATATGCTAAAACTGCCAACCCTTGAACTTATGCTTGTGGTAGTTTTAAATTCCTGCTAGTAGTCTATTCACCCCCCTCTAGACCTACACTTCTATTGATCCCGCAATTGGTATCAGAGCATTGGTTTCCATTGCTTCGGTTTCAGTACCATGAAGGGATATGGATGTGTCTAGTGTGGATAGTTGGAATTGTAGAGTTCCCATGCTTGATGGAGAGTACTATAGTTGATGGAAGAATGCCATGATTGATCTATTTGACAAATTCCATTTGAGAAAACATATTGAAAATCCCTATGTGCTCCCCATTGATGAATTGCATTCCACACACGAAGAGCAAATTATCCTGCATGGTAATCTTAGAACTGTCAATCTCATTGTAAGAGGCTTACCAAGATTCTTGCTTTTCTCAATTGAAGAACTTTGTATGTGCTTATACTTTGTGGACTCATTTGGAGAAACGAGATCCAAATCTCTCATTAGGTAATCTTGATGAAATTCTTCATAAAACTGTTGCTTTTTACAAAATGAAGCCTAGTGATCCAAACTTTGATAAATGCCTATTTGAGCTCCGTGATCTCATGCGTGCTAAAGGAGATGTCACTACTATAAACAATATTACCATTGAAGCCATCCACTTTCATAAACTTGAAAATTGTCATGGTTATGATTCTAACGAATATCTTGGTTTCTATGACAAGGACATTCCACCAAATGATGACAATGATGAATATGGCAACTACGATGAAGATGATTTGTTCGACATCGATAATGAAAAGATCATGAGGAATCTAAGTCTAATGGCAAACTTCAAGGAATACATGTCTGACGAAAAAGAGTGGATTCTCGACAGTGGATTCACGGATCACATGATTGGCGATAGATGCATGTTCCAAGAGATCGCGCCAAATCAAGGTCCTCGAAGGTACGTGACCTTTGGAGACAACTCTAAGGGTAAGGTACTTGGCCTTGGTAAGGTGGCCATATCTCATGATAGCTCCATTCAAAATGTGATGCTTGTTGAATCCCTTTGCTACAATCTTCTTTTTGTATCTAGACTAGCAGACTTCGGTTTCAATGTGCTATTTACTAAAGTAGATTGCCAAGTGTTTCGATTTGATAATCATAAAATTGTCTTTACCCGTATTCGTAGAGGTGATTTATACATTGTCAATTTCACTAAAAGGCCCAACCTCATACTTGTCTCATTGCTAAGTTGTCTTAAGGTTGTGTATGGTATACAAGGCTTGGACATGTAGGCATGCGCAATCTAGATAAGCTTATCAAGGGCGATCATATTCTTGGTAATGAAGATGTTATCTTTGACAAAGATAGACTTTGTAGCGCTTGTCAAGCAGCAAAGCAAGTAGGTGGAAGTCATCCATTCAAGAACATAATGACCACTATGAGACCACTTGAGTTACTTCATATGGATCTTTTTGGTCCCAATGCTTATAAGAGTCTCGGTGGAAACTCTTATGGACTAGTTGTAGTTGATGATTTTTATAGATTTACGTGGGTATTCCTTCTTGATGATAAGTCACAGGTACAAAATATCTTTAAGAACTTCGCACACAAAGCGCAAAATCAATTTGAAGTGAATATCAAGAAGGTTCAAAGCGATAACAGATCAGAGTTCTAGAACACCCATGTTGATACCTTTCTTAACGAAGAGGGTATCTCACATGAGTTCTCGGCTACGTACATGCCTCAACAAAATGGAGTTGTTGAGATAAAGAACCGAACCCTCATTGAGATGGCAAGAACGATGCTTGACGAATACAAGATGCCAAGGCACTTTTGGGCAGAAGCTGTGGAAACAACATGTCATGCCACAAACCGACTCTACTTGCACAAGCTTCTCGATAAAACGGCATACGAGCTTCTCACCGGTAAAAAAGCCCAAGTTGGATACTTTCTGGTATCCGGCTCTATGTGTTACATTCCTTACAAGCATCGCCATGCTAAATTTGCTCCGAAGTCTCATGAAGGTTTCCTACTTTGTTATGGATCGAACTCTCACACTTACCGTGTCTACAACAACTTCACTCGAAAAGTTGAAGAGACGGTAGATGTGAATTTTGACGAGTCGAATGGTTCGCAAGTCAAACAATTGACAAATGATGTAGGTGACAAAGATCCTTCAAAAGCTATCCAAGATTTGCCCATCGGCAAGATTCGTCCCATGGAGGTGAAGGAAGGCACTTCATCAACCCAATTGGAAGCTCCTACTTTGGATCAAGGCTACCGATGAAATGACATGGCATCCACAAGTGGTACACAACAAGATGAAGAGGAGGAGGATGTACATCATCAATATACACCACAACCTCCTTCACCACCACCTCAAGGAGATGACCACGCTGACAACAATGGAGATGAAGGAGATGAAGAAGAAGAAGAAGCTCCACCAACTAACAAGCCTAAGCTACCCCGAGTTCGAGCTCAAGTGACTAAGAACCATCGCCTAAACCAAATCTTTGGTGACATACAAACAGGGAGGATCACTTGCTCTAAAAATCTCTCTAACTTTTGTGAGCATTATTCTTCCATCTCTAGCATTGAACCCCTGAAGGTTGAACAAGCTCTTGAAGACACGGATTGGGTGAACTCTATGCATGAAGAGCTTCACAACTTCGAGAGGAACGAAGTGTGGACACTCGTGGAGAAGCCCAAGGACGAGCAAAACATTATCGACACAAAATGGGTATTTCGGAACAAACAAGATGAAGACGGTCAAGTCATTCGTAACAAGGCTTGCCTCGTAGCCCAAGGATATATGCAAGTCGAAGGTATGGACTAGGTGAGACCTATGCCCCCGTTGCTAGATTAGAAGCAATTCAAATTCTTCTCGCTTATGCTAATCACCATGATATCATGCTTTAACAAATGGATATCAAAAGTGCATTTTTAAATGGTGAGATTTAAGAAGAGGTCTATGTTAACCAACCACCTAGATTTGTAAATCCTAAGAAACCTGACCATGTTTACAAACTTCACAAAGCTTTACATGGTATTAAGCAAGCTCCTCATGCTTGGTATAAAGGCCTAACGAAGTTTCTCAGTGAAAAGGGTTTTGAAATTGGTAAAATTGACGCAACCTTATTCACAAAGAGAGTTAATGGTGAACTATTTGTGTGTCAAATTTTTGTGGATGATATTATCTTTGGATCTACTAACCCACATTTTAGTGAGAAGTTTGCAAGGTTGATGTCAGAGAAGTATGAGATGTCTATGATGTGTGAGCTGAAATTCTTTCTTGGTTTACAAATCAAGCAAACGAGAGAATGTACATTTATCTCTCAAAAAAAGTACACAAAGTACTTAATCAAGAAGTTCAACATGCAAGATTGCAAAGGTATGAAAACTCCCATGCCCACTAGGGGACACGATGATCTCACTAAGGAGGGTGAACTAGTTGATCAAAAGGTTTATTGATCAATGATTAGTCCATTGCTTAATCTATGTGCCTCCCATCCCGATATTATGCTTAGTGTCCTAGATATCAAGCTGCACCTAAAGAATGTCATCTTAAGGCTGTGAAATGCTTGTGAGATACTTGATACATACACCAAACTTTGGAATTTGGTATCCCAAGGGATCCTCTTTTAATCTTGTTGGCTACTCGACTTAGAGTATGCCGGTGACAAGGTTGATAGACAATCCACCTTAGGTATGTGTCAATTTCTTGGTAGATCTCTTGTGTCTTGGTCCTCCAAGAAAGAAAACTCGGTATTTCTATCTACTACCAAAGCTGAATATATGGCTGCTGGATCATGTTGTGTGCAATTATTATGGATGACATGAACACTTAAAGATTATTGAATTAATGTTAAAAATGTGCCATTACTTTGTGACAATGAATGTACTATTAAGATTGCTCATAATCATGTGCAACATTCTCGAACCAAACACATTTAAGTTCGACATCATTTCATTCGTGATCATGTTACCAAAGGAGATATTAATCTTAAGCATGTTCTTACTAACAAGCAATTTGACGACATCTTTACTAAGCCACTTGATGCAAATGTGTTTTGTCATTTGAGGAGTGAGTTGAACATCATTGATGCTTCAAACTTCAGCTAAGCTCGCTCGGATGCATGCAAGGGGATGAGCTTCATTGTCTATTCCATGCTAATATTACCTTGAATATTATATCTTGGAATTCTATGATCCCTTGTCTTGCGTCTAACCCTTTTGTAGGCACTTGGAAGAACAACACTCCACAAGATTGCCATCAACTCATATCTTAAGCAATCTTGTTATGACCAAGTATCGACAACCTCGCTTTGATGGTGATAGGAAGAAGACACCAAAACATATCCTTGACATATATCGCTCAATTGGTATCATGTCATTTGGATATATTATGTTCTTCCTTGTGTGACTAACCTTTGTAGGTGAAGACTGAACGAAAAACAACAAGGATTGCTCCCAACTCAAGATGACCTTCATCAACTTCGAGCATCCTCATCAAGTTCACCTACAAGCTACGTCAACAACATCAATCAACCGTATGTACTCATATCCTTGATATAGCTTTACTCCAAGTCATGAGATAAAGCAACTAAAGTGATATGAAGACATTAAAATGCTTAATCAAAAGATTGTAACCCTATTTTGAGCTTAACGATGAGTATGACCTATAATCAAGTATTCATGCTTGGCTCCTAAGTCAATATACTCTAATATAGGTGACCCAGTCACCACCCATCATCTAGTTAAGAATCTTGTTTGGTTCATTCTCTATTGCACAATTTCTTCGAACCATTCAAATATTTTCTAGTTTATACCTTTTGTAAATTATCTATATATTATGTGCAATTGGTATCCCTTATTTTCCATATCATTTGTTTTTCTTTCCTGATGGATTTTCATTTACAACTTTGTCTTTGGTTCGAATATTCATTTACCAAGTTTCTGTTTCATACCTCGGCGCCTCCGATCCAAAGGACTTGGTTCTACCAATTCTACAGATAAGCTGCACAACACCATATGGTACCACTGAGAACTTTTCCTCAGAGCCACCAACTTTCTATCATATTTTATTCTGTATTTGTATCTATAAATCTTTGTGTTCCTTCTGTGATTTCTCAATCCTTTGATGATTCCTTACATTAAAAAAATTATTATGAAGGGGGAGAAATAAATTCAAGGAACCCTAACTCAAAGGAGAAGAAGTTCAGCAAATTCTCAGTCTATTCTATGGGAGAGAACTTATTTTCAATGATTCCCTCATTGTTCTCATGATTTTCATATCCTAAGAGTCCTACTTTCAATGAGCCTTGTTCTCAAGGATTCCATCTTAATCTATGATCCATGTATCTAACCCTACGTCTAACCTTTTTGGAAATTAGTGCCAAAGGGGGAGAAATATACAAAGCTTCAAAGTTAAAAAGGGAGATACATGCTCATGCAAAGGGGGAGATATAATTTAGCGGAGAGAAGAATATCAAAAGTTTACACTTATATATAAACAAGGGGAGAATACCAAGGTAGGGTGAGAAAAATATGCTTTGGAGAAAGTCTGTTTATTGAAATTGATTTTCACATGTTAGAATTTTCTCACCCTATCCAATCCCAATATCCAAATGCTAAGATTCAGAGCGAGAGGGTGATCTACATTTTCATATCTCAGGGGAAGAAACTTCTGAATGATCTTGGAGATATATCAATCTTAAGGAATACTAACTTCTACATGTTCTCCATGTCTTGGTATTGTTGAGTTATATTGCTTTTGATTGGTAGAATACTCTTATGTTTCCTAACATTGTTTTCTCAAGTGTATTTCTACTGCTAGAATACTCAAGGACTCAAGGTAAGTATATGCATCATATTCTTGACCGAGATGATCTCTTGCTTCTTGGACATATTGTTTGCAAGAGTAAAGTCTTGATCAAGGATATACCCCGTTCATATTCATTTGATGCATATAGCCAAGATACACACGACTTATCATATCCCTTCTACTACATGTGTGTCCATGAATTCCAAAGCAACTATCCTTTAAACGGATTGCACACATTTAGGGGGAGCAAGTCTAAGTCACGTGCCTCTCAAAGTCGTCATTATATACATGCATATATTTATTTGAAGATTTGATTGTATGTTTTCATCAATTACCAAAAAGGGGGAGACTGAAAGCAAAATGTGCTACATTGGTGGTTTTGGTAATTCATGACATCATACATTATCTCTTGGACTAATACTGTGGGGACCCTGACTCATAAGTCGTGATCACCGAATGCACGTGTATAGTGATCCAAGAGGTCAATGCTCACTGAACACACAGAAGCTGAATAACAAGAGTCTTACATCCACATTTAGCGTCTTACACAAATAGAGACCATGAAGGTCTAGTCTTACATAGATAGGGCCACAAGGGCGAGACACTTAAATAGAACAAACAGCGGAAATCTTGATCGAAATCGTGAACCCATTGCCATCTGCCTTCACCTACATGCATTTTGACTGGGAAGCATCCTAGTTCGCATGTTCATCACCAATGAACTCTTCATCATACTCCTATTCTTCCATGCCTGGACAATTAAATAACCAGTGGCAAGCCAATGAGTACTTTAAATGTACTCGAAAGAAACCCAAGTTGTTGAACAAGGTAATATTGATGCATGGTATAGCACTAAGTAGCTAATCTGCGGAAAGATAATTTTTAATGCAGTGACATGATCAAATAACTAGGTAAGCATGCATCAACAGATGGCAGATATCCATGTGATCAAGTTACAGATATCATCATAAGCGGGGTTGAACGACTCATGTTCAATCATCACATCAAGTCTTCTGACTTGTCTCAAGTATCATATCTATGTTATCCACACACACTCACACACACACCAAGTTTGTGAAAACAACTGGACGTGGCATAAGTAGCACCACCCAACTGTTCTTGACCACGGACACGACTACTCAAATATCCTTTGGAACTCATAGCTTCTTGAAACTTCTTCCAGAATCTTAAGGTGAACTGGGTTTCTCGATCCGACACGATATCCTTTGGAACTCCGTGAAGACTTACGATGAGGTTGATGTAGAGGTTTGCAAGCTGGCTTCCATCATAGGTGGTCCTGACGGGAATGAAGTGGGCTACCTTGGTCAGCTGACTCAACCTTGGTAATCTAGTGATGAAGTCCATCCCAACTTTGTCCCACTTCCACTCAAGCACTTTGAGAGGTTGCAATAGTCCAGCGGCTCGCTGGTGCTCAGCCTTGACTCTCTGGCATATGTCACACTTAGCGACAAATGTGCCTATTTCTCATTTCATGCCATGCCACCAGAATCTTGCCTTGAGGTATTGATACATCTTGGTTCCTCCAGGATGAATGGAGTATGGAGTGTCATGAGCTTCTTGCAAGATCAAGTTCTTGAGCTCTTCCTTGTTGGGCGTGCAGATGCGATTCCCGAGCCATACAACTCCTTGTTCATCCATTGAGAACCCTGGGACCTTGTCTGCCTTGATCTTCCTCTTGATGCCTTCAATGCTCTTGTGTCCCTTTTGATCTTCCTTATCATCCATCAAGGTAGGCTTTTCTTCCAGGTTGGCGAGGAATCTGGGTGCAACCTGTTCCAAGGCAAATCTTTCAAGCTCTTCGTATAGGGCGGGTAGCCTTTCCTTAATCATCATTCAAGGAACAAGCCTTTTTTCTTAAGGCGTCTGCTACCACGTTGGCCTTGCCGGGGTGGTATTGAACATTGAGGTTGTAATCCTTGATCAACTCCAACCATCTTCGCTGCCTCATGTTCAATTCCCTCTAAGTTAAAATATACTTCAAACTCTTGTGGTCTGTGTATAACTCACATCGCTTCCCCGGAAGGTAGTGTCGCCACGTCTTCAAGGCATGAACCACGGCTGCCAACTCGAGATCATGAGTAGCATAGTTCTCTTCATGAGGTCGTAGATGTCTGGATAGATATGCTACAACTCTGCCTTCTTGCATCAGAACACCTCCAAGCCCGTTTCTTGATGCATCGCAATATATCACAAACTCCTTGTGAATATCGGGGGTGGCCAAAACTAGGGCTGTGGTCAATCTCTTCTTGAGCTCCTAGAAGCTTTCCTCGCATTTAGCTGTCCATTCGAACTTCTTGTCCTTCTTCAAAAGCTGGGTCATGGGTCGGGCAATGCTTTTGAACCCTTCCACGAACTTGCGGTAATATCCCGCGAATCCGAGGAAGCTCCTGACTTCGTTCACATTGGTTGGGGTTTGCCATTCAGTCACGGCTTCAATCTTAGGAGGATCCACTAATAATCCTTCTGCAGTCAACACATGACCCAAGAATCCAACTTCATGTAGCCAGAATTCACACTTGCTGAACTTGGCATAAAGCTGGTGCTCTCGGAGCTTATCTAGGACCAATCTTAAGTGTTGCTCGTGCTCTTCTTCAGACTTGGAGAAGACGAGTATTTCATCAATGAATACAACAACTAACTTGTCCACGTTCTCCATGAAGACTTTATTCATGAGGTACATGAAGTAGGCAGGGGCATTGGTTCACCTGAATGACATGACTGTGTACTCATACAGGTCATACCGGGTTACAAATGCCGTCTTTGGAATTTCTTGGGGTCTGATCTTCAGCTGATAGTACCCTGACCTGAGGTCGATCTTGGAGAACACCTTCGTTTCGTTCAACTGATCGAACAAGTCTTCAATCTTGGGGAGGGGGTACTTGTTCTTTATTGTAACCTCATCGAGAGAACGGTTGTCGACACAGAGCCTGATAGTTCCATCCCTCTTTGACACAAATAGAACAGGTGATCCCCAAGGAGAGGCACTTCGGCGAATGAATCCTTTTGTAAGCGGCTCTACTAGTTGCTTCTTCAATTCAGCCAACTCTTCAGTTCGCATCCTGTAGGCCTTCTTATAGATGGGCCTTGATCCGGGCATAAGCTCAATGATGAACTCAATGTCATGGTTAGTAGGCATTCCGGGCAGCTCATCAAGAAACACATCCGGGTATTCACATACCACCGGCACTTGATCCAACTCAATTCCCGATAGACAGTTAGCCTGAGGGGCTTCAGTGGAGGTAGGGTTGGGAACATACTTGACTTCGACTCCTTGGCTATTGGTCATGGTGATAATCCTCTTGCCACAATCTAACAAGCCTTGGTTCTTTGTCAACCAATTCATGCCAAGGATGACGTCCAAGCCTGGTGAATCCAGAACTATAAGGTTTGCTAGGAAGTCTACCCCATTGATGTTAATCTCCACTCCTTTACAACATATCCTAGACTTCATAACTGATCCCAGGGTTTGTATCAACATATGACTACCTAGAGGTGTAGGTTTCATGCCACTCTCTAATGCAAACTTTTGGGTAACAAAAGAATGCGAAGTTCCACAATCAAACAGTAATGTTGCTAGGGTTGAGTTGATGAGGAACGTACCCAGTATGACGTCCGGGTCTTCCTAGGCTTCCTCTGTGGTGACGTGATTCACACGACCCTTGCCATTGTTGGGCTGGTTGCGGGGAGCTGGGTTCCTTAGTGGTGCTCCACGGCCTTGACCTTGAGCTGGTGCATTGGGGCACGATGCATCTGGCTTCTTGTTGGGGCAAAGCTTAGAGATGTGTCCAGACTGACCACATCTAAAACAAGTGACTTGCCCAAGGTTGTTGTTGTAGTTCTTGCTGCTGTTGTTGTTATTGGGGATGTTGTTGTAAGCTGGCATGGGATTGTCATACCGCTGAGGCTGGTAGCTCGGACGAGGCGCAGGAGGTCTAGCCTGTTGTGGCTGAGAGGTTGGCTTTGCCGAGGCTGGCTGCCAGGGGCGAATGTTCTGGTCGATGGAGCTACCCTTGCTGATCATCTTGCGCTTGCATGTGTCGTCTATGGCACGATGCTTGTCTTCCAGCATGAGGGCCTTATTCACCAGGTCAAAGAAGGTACGACAGTCGCAAACGATGAGCTGATACTGCAGGGTCTGTTGAAGTCCTTCCCTGAAGCGTTCCTTCTTGGTAGCCTCTATGCTGACATCTTCAGGGTCATACCTTGATAGTAGGTTGAACTTCTACAGATACTCCTTGACAAACCCACTTCCTTGCTTCGGCGCTCAGAATTCTCTCTTCTTGATAGCCATGATCCCAGAAGGAATGTGGGCGGTGTGGAATCCTTCCTCGAAGTCATTCCAAGTGATCACACACTCACCTTGCATGGCCTTGAATCCATCCCACCAAGGTCGGGCGGTACCTCCGAGGTAGTGAGAGGCATAAAGCACCTTCTCACGGTCCTCATTGCTATTGACCAGTGCAAGGAGGTCCTTGATGGTACGGATCCAGTCATCAACATCCAAGGGTTCAGCAGTCTCGGTTAAGGTTGGGGGCGAATTCCTCATGAACTCTGACAGAGTGGAGTGGCCATTTCCGTTCCTGCCTTGCTGCTGGTTGTTCACAAGGGCCTGAGCCATCTGTTGAACAACAACATTGTTGGCTTGGCATTCCTCCCGTAGAACTTGGAGAAACTAAGCTATGGTCATGTTCTCTGATGGAGGTGGTGGCGGGGGAATGTCACCTTGTGGCTGCTCCTAGTGTCCTCCAGCTTGAGCAGCCCCACCAGCTCCCTGTTGTTGGCTTGAGTTGCCGGCTTCAGGATTGGCAAAGGAATTGTTGCGGGTAGCAGTCACCATCCTGTTTGGAGCAGCCAAGTCAAACAAATAGGATATATGAGAGGAAAAGCAACAATGGAAAAGCGTGCCTAAGGAGGTTGGTCGAGTGTAAGTGTGGTAAAACAAAGGTCGAAAGACCAACATATACTAAGATAGATGATGGGGTTGCTTACATGTTGCCTAAGGCAAAAGCGCGACTTGCATCAGAACACAAAGAACAAAACAATCAACAAGCGCAAATGGTTTCTTATGAACCATTACATGGACTCGACTACGCATGAGGGTACATGACTGATCCTACCCTAGGGGTTCTCGGACTCGGGTGGTGGAGTGCTCGGTCTCGTAGTCACGCTCCTCTGGGTCTTCCTCCTATTCCACATCCAAACGGGCACCATTCACGGTCGAAGGGGTTGGGGAGCGAGGAGGTCCATCCTGACGACGCTTTGCTGGCGGGTTGGTGAAGAGCTCACGGTACTCCTTCGCACTCATGTGATGTTGTCATGTGGGTGAATCTCTAGCTGGAGGTACTCCTCGTTGATAAGGGACAGCTCATCGTCCATCAGGGGCTCCATCCTTCTTGATCTTATCTGGCTTCGCCTTGGCTTGCCGGAGTAGCTCTCGGGTGTGGTGAAGTTCCTCATGGAGCTTCACGGACTCCTTCTTTAGGTTATGAACCAGACTATCGGCGGAGAGGCTGAAGTAGGTCTGGAACCAGAGTGGTGTGCCATCCTCCTTGGATGGAATCAGCATCCAACTTTCGCCAAGATCATCCTTTATGAAGGGCAAGTAGCGAGTAGATGGCTCATCAGCCATCTCTGGAATGATGTCTCGAAGTTGTAGGAGTGCCTTGCGTGCAGTTGACTCGACTGCGAGTATCATGGTCTCCATCCGTGGTCCTTCGAAGAACCAGCTAGTCGGGGAGTCGTTTGCCTTCAAGACCACATCCACGTGGTATTCCTTCGTGGTGGCATCGACCCAATGCTTATGGTAGAGAAAAATGGGTGGTTGGCGAAACTTGCACTTCTCCAGGCTATCCCCAAGGAGTAAGGGAATGCCGGATGTCAAGAAGGCTTCGAGTACGACGGCCATCTACAAAGGTTTGAAAGGAGGAGAGTCAGCAGAGTGTTGTGTGAAAAATAGAAGAGGTAAATAGTGCAGAATTCCTAAGTATAGGTGCTAGGTGTAGTTTTAAAAATGGTTTTATCCTGACTAACATCCATGCTAACTAAGGGCTTCCTACAGTCAGGATGGCTCTGATACTAGCTCTATGGGGACCCTGACACATAAGTCGCGATCACCGGATGCATGTGTCTAGTGATCCCAGAGATCAATGCTCACTAAACACACAGAAGCTGAATAATAAGAGTCTTACATCCACATTTAGCGTCTTACACAAATAGAGACCATGAAGGTCTAGTCTTACATAGATAGGGCCACAAGGGAAAAACACTTAAATAGAGCAAAGAAAGGAAATCTTGATCGAAATCGTGAACCCATTGCCATCTGCCTTAACCTACAGGCATTCTGACTAGGAAGCGTCCTAGTTTGCATGTTCGTCACCAACGAACTCTTCAACATACTCCTGTTCTTCCATGCTTGGCCAATTTAATAACCAGTGGCAAGCCAATGAGTACTTTGAATGTACTCGCAAGCAACCCAAGTTGTGGAACAAGGTAATATTGATGCATGATATTGCACTAAGTAGGTAATTTACAGAAAGCTAATTTTTAATGCACTGACATGATCAAGTAACTAGGTAAGCATGCATCAACAGATGGCGGATATCCATGTGATCAAGTTACAGATATCCTCATAAGCGGGGGTTGAACGACTCATGTTCAATCATCACATCTAGTCTTGTGACTTGTCTCATGTATCATCTCTATGTTATCCACACACACTCACACACACCAAGTTTGTGAAAACAACTGGACATGGCATAAGCAGCACCACCCAACTGTCCTTGACCGTGGACACAGCTACTCAAATATTTTTACGCTCTATAGAGGTTGCACACTTTACCCACAAGACTCAGGGAACTTCCGTGTCATCCATGACTGGCAGTATATAACATACCCAAGGTAAGCACCCTAACAATGCCTTTCCCATGGTGATACTAAACAAAGAGTCCACTGGTTGGTGCCATCCCTCATGGTGTACATCACACGTAACATCGATGAGGGCATGTAACAGTGTGCCCGGTGTCTGGAAAGATAACGCATGACCTTCCGCTTCCAGGATGACCCCGTCTCAAGAGTGACCACTTCACTCTTGCCACTAGTAATGCGGGTTGCCTGCTAGCACCAACCATAGTAATCAACAAAGCCCCGTCCCATAAGGGGTATCGTGGTTGTGCATGTAATGTTGGGATGGTCGACAAATCTTAAACCCTCCGTTTTCGAAAACACGCACTCATCTTCTCCGGTACACCACTTCTTTCTCAAGTGGTCACCCAACTCATCATTTCTCCCTCGGGCATTAGTGGCACCCGACGGGGTTTTCCAAAAGTCTTTGAAATCATCTCCACCTCTCCATCACTATGCATAAATCCCAAACCCACTTGCGTAGCATCTACTAGCATCCTATGTACACCCACCCGCATAACCCTCATAAGGTGGTAGGGTCATACACGATGCAAGTGTTAATGGCAAAAGTATCGGAAGAAACCCACCGAGGTGGTCACTGCTCCACATGCTCAAATACAACGAAATTAAAGTGCTATATGATATGCACTAAAATGGTTTCTTAACATGGTAAATGGGCTGCTTGCCTGGCTCAACAAAGTCTTCGGGGTCTTCGAAGTCTTCGGGTCCAACTTCCTCGTCAACAACGCAATCTATCATCGCGATAAATAGTGGTAAAATAAGCATCACACAAAAACAGAGCACACAAGCTAATATTAAAAATGCTACCCTACTATGATAAATACTAAAAACTATACTAAAAATATCCTCCTAAAGTTTTGGTATGAAAGAGGTTTTCAAAGCTATTTTTAACAGTGGCTAAAATGACAAAAAGGGCTTTTAAAATAAAATAGTATATAAAAGTTTTTAAAAAATTTATACAAAAGGCACTATTAAATTCTATGGAATATTCTAGGAATTTAGGAGGAACAAATATTGTCATTGTAATTAATTTCTGATCTGTGGAATTTTTGGAAAACAGAGGGAAAAAGAAAAAGGAAAAAGGCAATGTGCCTATTTGGGCCAAAAGCGTCGCCGAACCGGCCTAGGGCGAGCGGTGCGCATGATAGGTTTATTTTTAAACCTGCCCGCGGGCCCAACTTGGCAGCGAGAGAGGATGGGGCTGAGGGTATGATAGGTGGGCCCCACCTGTCATCCCTCTCCTCGTGACAGGGACGGAGGGGAGCTCACCAGCGGGGGCTCAGGCCACGGCGGCTCAGTGGAGGACACCGAAGCACTCAGGGGCTTCCCGCGCGTTGGTGGGTGGCCGAGGGGGTCGCCGACGGGGAGGGAATCGCCGGCGGGGAGAAACCTGCACGGCGGCGAGGGTTTCCGACTCGGGTTCGAGCTCTCGACCGGGGAAACGACGGGTTTTCGGCACGGGAGAGTGACTTGGGGGAGGGAGAGAGTGACAAGGGAGCAGGGGGAGCTTGGGGGAGGCTTTTTTATAAGCGGGCGCCAGGATACCATGGGTGTGGTGCGCCGGTGAGGACGGGGGTGTCGGCATGGGCCACGGGGGCAACCTGGGTCGTGTCTGCGGTGGTCGTGGACCCGATCCGCACCCGCGGGCAGGAGGGGGCGGCTAGGGGGGACTAGAGGTGCGCGCGTGCGAGCTCGGCCATTGGACCTCCCGGCCGGTGCCGTGCGCGGGCTAAGGAGGGCAGCACAGGAGGAGGGAGGAGGGGCCCGACCACCTGGCATCTTGCGGATCTCGAGGGGCGACCGAGGGACATGCTCCCACATCCCCAGGCTATCGGGTGGCTCGGGATGGGTGCAGCTATAGTGCGGGCATGCACTGTAGCGTGCTACAGAGCATGGCTTTGGCATGCCGTGGCATGCCTGCGTGCTCTGGACGTGCCCCTGCATGTCCATACGCTTTTGGATGTTCTGGGGATGCTCTAGGACCTAGGGGAGGCTAGGAGGAAAAGAAATGGGGTGGGGGAGAGGTAGAAATGATGCTGCCATGGTGAAACTGAGGGGTAATTGGGTTTTTTACCCCACTAACTCTTGACCTGAGGCCACACAAGATTTAATGGAGGTAGTTGGTAACCCTGAGAGGGTGTGGTAAAAATTTGGAGGCAAGGGAAAGAGTAGAGGTTGTGAAAATAAAAGTTTCTAGAATTGACCAAAAGGTGTTTGATGGATATTAGGGCAAGCAAATGGACTCTGCGTGCCATGAGATTTGACAGGATCAAATGTTGGTTGAAAATAGGCCTCATCACCGAGTTTGAGATGGTTTGTAGAAAGTTCACAATGTAACTTTGTGGAACCCTAGAAATCAACAAAATCTCATTTATGTATATATCTAGTCATGTTAAGCTAATACCCTTGATGCACCACTTAGTGTAGCATCACTATTTGGTGATTAGAACATGTCCACAAAGTTTGGGTTCAAGGGGAGAAACTTCACAATGTTAACTTGCTCAAATTTGAATCTGGACAGGGAGGGTTTTGCGATGGTTTGATGAACCAAATCAACTTGGGTTGAGATGAAAATTTGCACGATCATCACCTATGGTAGTGTTGACTTGCTAGAATTTTCATGGAATGTTTTGAGAATATTTCTTATAGCAATATTTCAAAAGCTTTATTTGGACAGAAACGGTTTAGAGGGGTTTTGCCCATGATTTGATCATGCCCATGTGTTAAAACTCATATATATGGAAAATATATGTCCACTGAGTTTCCCTAAATTTTCTCAAATATTTTGAAAGCATTTAAATAATTTTTCCCAATGAAAAACCATTTCTGGTCTTAATAAAAAGGCTTTAAATAAAATATAAAAATAATATTTAAAATTAATATTTGGTGGTTTTGGGAAGTCATATATATAGTATGTTTGAAATAAAGCCTTTGGGGACAAAGAATGCACCTAATTTGAGGATTTGCAGTGCAAACCTCATTTCATGGGTTTTTGAAAACCTAATTTGGATAAATCCTTTTTGGTCAAAATAAAATTGGATAAAATTAGTTTTGGGAACTATTCTCATGGCATGATCATTGGGCAAGAGGTTTGGGTTAAGGAAGATGAATATGAAGTGGGATAGAATCTAAGAGTGCCATATACCACAATCAACAAGCAAACAAGCAACAATTCAAATAATCACAAGCATTGGAAAAGTTTTAATTGGCTCCAAATTTTATAAACCCAAACATCACAAGGTGATACAAACATAGTGTGTGACAAATACTTTCATCTAGTGTATTTCAAATAAAGTCCACATAGAAAGATGGGTTGGCAAAAAGGGGTGTGGAGAGTATCCCCATGAAGAAGAAGGAGAAAGAATATCATTGGTCCAAGCTTCAAGAAAGAGGACTCTACATTTTACCTTTTGTGATAAATCACTTTGAGTCCATAGGAAAGCCAATACTATCAAAAGGGGGTAAGGTTTTGTTGGTGAACAAAATGCTCATATGTGCACAAGAGATTGTCACCTCATACACCCACAAGCTCTTCCACAGAAGTCTATCCAAAGCCAAATATTCAAACTTGGGGCAACCAACACTTTCCACTCGGTGCCGCCGATTCTCAACCTCAAACAGACTTAGCCAAACCCTAGCATTTCGGTCCAACCGATTCCATTTCGGTGCCACCGAGTTTGGGTTGCGAACTTCCTATTACGCAAGTTCACAAAATTAGTCCCACCGAGTTTTGTGAATCGGTGTCACCGAGTTTGGCAATATGACCGTTGGCCACCTTATCGGTGCAACTGATTTGTATGTATTGGTCTCACCGAGATTCAAAAGTTGCTACCTTTGAGGCAACTCGGTACCACCTATATTTACACATCGGTGTCACCAAATCTGACTTATTAGGTGTAATGGTTGGATTTACGGAGATGCCTATATGTACCCCTCCACCACCACTCACTAGAGTGAGAAGCACTCAGAACAGTTCCCCACTCATACCTACTGATTTTTTGAGAGAGAGCCACCTACTCATGTTGAGATAATGCCATTCCATTCCTACCATATGAATCTTGATCTCTAGCCTCCCCAATTTTCTTTCCACCCAATCAAGCTCTTCAACCATAGCCAAATCTGTAAGAGAGTGATTGTGTGTTGAGGAGTCTATCATCTTAAAGCACAAGTGCAAGGAGTTCATGGACATTATCGAGCCTATTACCTTTTGGAGGGTGGTGCCTCCTAGATTGGTTAGGTGTCTCTTGGGAGCATCCTAGTTCGTGTTGTGGAGTGAACCAATAAGTTTGTAAGGGCAAGGAGTTCGCCTACTTCGTGAAGATCTACCCCGAGTTAGGCTAGTCCTCCGTGGACGTAGGCCATCATGGTATAGTCAAGGTTGCTTCTTCTTGGAACCCTCCATGGGTTTAGCCCTCCGTGGACTCTCGCGACTATTACCCTCTATGGGTGGAAGACTCCATAAACGTGGACGTACGATAGCACCACATATTTGAACCACGGGAAAAATCTTTGTGTCCTTTATGCGTTTGATCTCTCTGTCTCTACTCCTTACTTTCATGTGCAATGTCTCTACTTTTCAGTGCTATACTTGATGACTTGTATGTTTAGGGTGTTCTACATTTGTTATATATGCTAAAACTACCAACCCTTGAAATTATGCTTGTGGTAGTTTTAAATTCCCGCTAGTAGTCTATCCAAGCCCCTCTAGACATACACTCCTAGCGATCTCGTAGATCTACATTAACACACCGGCGCTGGGGCTGCCCGTACGGGCCGCCGCCTAATGGATGCGTGCAAGAAGCTGCCCCCGTGGTTCGGTCCACATCAGCACACCGGTGCCACAGCCGCCCGTACGGGCCGCCACCCAATGAACATGCCCAAGTCGCTGCCCCCGTGGTCTGGTCTACATCAACACGCCGATGTCGCGCTTGCTCACTCAAGTTGTCCTAGGGACGCATGCTAGCGGCCCCCACGGCCCATCTCTCCAACAATGTTGGAGCAAAGGAAAAAATGGAATTCAGAACCATGTCTTCCACGACATCGCCAAAACAAGCACCAGCCTCAACTCACACCAGGTTGCTCAATGGATAGACAGATTGGCCTATTATCCCAGCGATACTATCTACTTCAACATATCAAAAGAAACATGAGAGCTTGTCATGAAGGAAATATCCCTGGAGAAGCTACAATTTGAGTTGGCCATTACTAAGCCATCCATTCAAAATCAGTGACAAAGAAAATGGCCTTGGAGAAGCCAGGAGAGCTGGACTACATGCGAATAACAAAGCATGAGTCAAGAAGCACATAAACTCAATTTGGCTACCACATGTGCCAAGGACATACGATAAGAATCACGAAGATGATCAACTCGCCACATCATATCCAGTTTCAATAAATTCCATCGTTTAGCCGTGAACTATATGCCTGCTTATGCGAGGGTCAACTTTGACGACTCTCAAGCCGCCTCCTCGAGTAGACTTATGACTCGGGGGCTGCACAAACATGACTCAGCAGATTCAACCGGGCTCAAAAATTCTAGAACCCCGGGTCATTGTAGGGAAGATACCGCGGTCCCAGGGGCTGCTGCCTTATTGGCAAAAAATTAAAAGTCACCCAAGAGGACTAGCTGCCACAATGTGTAGTTCAAACATGGGTGCCCTACCTTATGGAAAAAAATATAGGTTGCCAAAGAGGACCATCTGCCATGATGCACTGCTCAAACATAGGTATCCTGCCTTATTGGATCATCATATTATCATATTATGATCAATGGAATCAAGCTGGCTTATCTAGACCCCAGATGTTTTGCAAT
This sequence comes from Hordeum marinum, assembly GCA_022496015.1. Lineage (NCBI taxonomy): Eukaryota > Viridiplantae > Streptophyta > Magnoliopsida > Poales > Poaceae > Hordeum > Hordeum marinum. The sequence continues at coordinate 306,065,703 of CM039678.1, read as the reverse complement.
AGAATCATTGTCTCCTTAATCCTATTATGTGCTTTTCCATGATCATAGGTCACTTAGTGTCTTCCAACTCATTGATTTTAGCTTTCTCGCCCACTTGATCTGGCTCATCAACGCCACAAAATTGTTAAACATGTCAGTATGCTTGATGAGACTCCGATCAGGTGACTCCCTATACTCTCGACAAGTCAATCCATTGGCACCCTGAACTTATGAAGTTCAACACACTGGCTGAGTCATGTTAGAGCTAGCCTATAGAGAGCTAGGATAAACCATTGGTTATCACACCCGCTTCATTGAAGCAAGACTCGAGCCTCGAAATCCTGTATTTATGTTTTGCCTTGAAAACTAGCATTATTTCCATATACAAACATCATCATGCAATTCATCATTGCACAATTCATCATACATACATATCTATATTCATCGCGGAAATCCGTTCAACAAACCGGGTTACATCATAACCTTTGTAGGAACAAATAGATCTCTGATAGCCAAAATGGACAAATCTTCATCATGGTTTATCATAATCAGTATTAAATGATTGGGGGTTTTTCAAGCCAGCTCGGAATTATTAACTATTCTCGAAGTGCTGCCCTATCACATATAATGTTGGGTCATTTAGTTGACCGAGTCTTGGATTTTTTAACTTGTGCTCTGTAGTAAACTACAACACTTATGGATTTCTCAAACATATATTTGTCGGGTTGCACTGCAAGCACGAGCAGGGATTCATTTCAAGGACAAAGGCATTTATCGAGGATATTCATAAAGGACAACAAATTACCGGGTTACATTCAACCACGGTTAAGGATTCATTTTCAAGACACATCAATATCAGTTCAAGAGAACTTCTAAAATGCATTATGATGGGTTATATTACTCTTACATAGTCCCAAGTTGCTGCAGGCAGACGACCCGACACTTGGGGGCTAAATCATATGATGTTTTTCATTTCAAAGGAGAAGTGCATATAAGCCTCGAGTCGCTGTAGGTAAACAACCCGACACTTGGGGCTACACTACTCAGATCAAATTGTCTAAAGTCCCAAGTCGCTGCTCGCATGCAACCCGGCACTTGGGGGCTACAATATTCAACTATTCAAATAGATTATAAGGTCCAAATTGAAGACCCGTCCCATCACATACTGATGAGCTGGCCCATGGGGGCTACACATGTGAAATGCAAGACATTCATATTATAATTGGTGACTCAGATACCAACCCGGGTTTCTCCAAAGCTATCTACCTACAATATTCAAACCCAAGTTCAAAGTCCCAAGTTGTTGCATGCGAGACAACCCGACACTTGGGGGCTATACTAGCTGATGCTTTATAAAGTATAATACAATTAAATGTCATAGGCTTCTATAGGCAAGACAACCCGACCCTTGGGGGCTACATAGTGAAAGATATTGTTGCAGATCACCAAGTCATCGTGAATTGATAAACTTGGAGCTTGGGGGCTACAGGTTATATGGATATATCAAAAATAGAACAACACTTTCAAGATGTCAATTGTGAGCGAGACTGGTTTCACCTCATCATGGACCTGAAGCATTGAAAGACCGCCTCAGTGTCATCAAAAATCATGACCTGGCGTTATCAAAGATCATGACCCGACAGAGTCTATATAGGCAACCCGCCTTCACAACTTGGCAAGTTCCACATCCATAAATCACCAATGTTTTTATCCTAAGTTGAAATCCGCTACGTCTGATGACCCGGCAAGATCCCCACGTCCCATGAAGTGGTTTAACAATGGGAAAATTTCTATTCCGAGTGTTTTCATATATGCCAAAGTAACGGTAGCCACCTCAACTTCATATGGTTTTCTTATCTCCAGTATTTTCATCGAAGCCGAAGCAATGAAAGCCAGATCAACATTATGTGGATTTCTTATTCCCAAAATGTTCATCAAGCCAAAGCATTGGAGGTCGACTCAATAACATATGGGTGTTTTATTCCCAATATTTTTTATCGCAAAGAACACGGATCTACAAGATGATTGTTAAGCCGGCTAGTTAATATGAAGAAGAAATCCGGATTTGCAAGGAGCCACATCATTAAATTAAGCCGACCAGTGGAGCAATCCGGTCCCTTAAAATATTTTTAATTCTTACTTTAGGATCTTACCATAAATAAATTCAAGCTAACCTAGGGGCTACTGTCGAGGATATTACCCACGGTCTTACCTGGATACGAGTATGACCCGGCCCATCACGTGGCAGCTTAGACAATCACTTTGTTTACCAGGTCAACCTGAATGACAAGGCACAAGGCCCACTGTGCACCCCATGGAAGGCGTCTCAAGGAATAGGCCTCGAGGGCCGGATCACAGAGAAGGCCCAAGGAAAGGAAAGACTCCCCCACAAAGGAAACAAGACCCGGATTAGGATTAAAGAGAGACTAATCCTAGTCCCATTCCCAGCAGGACTCTACATGTAAACCTACCCATTGAACTTATATAAGGAGGGTTAAGGCACCCCAAGAGGGAGGAGTTCAAGTCATTAGAGATAGACATATTAGAAACCCTCGCAAGTAGAGGAGGTAGCAATTCCGCATCCTTGTAATCGAGATCATCATTATCATCAATGCACACAAAGAAGGACGTAGGCTTTTACCTCTATCGGAGGGGCCGAACCCGGGTAAACTTGCGTCTCATGGTTCCAACCAACCCTTTCAAGCCGCCACGTAATTGTGACAACCTCACACCTAAGTTCTCTCATGAGGACATCTTGTCGTGACAAAACCACGATAGCTGTCGTTGTGGCTCAAATTCCTCAAGCTGAAACAATCACTGTCCACAGGGAAATAGCTAATCGATTCAAGCCAAATCTTTAGCCCAAAGCTATTCAGCCATACAAAGGCACGAAGCAACCCAAATTCCTCAAGGAGAACTTATATGATGAGCATCATTTCTTCACGGGTGCAAATCCGTATGAATCTGAAAGGATTCGTCGCAAGAGGTTCTGGACTTCAACCCAGATTAACTTCTACGATGCTATACTATTTGATAAGGATAAAGTCTTCGAGCCCCGTCAAATTCCTCATGTAGATATGGAGTCTATTCCATGCTTCTCCTGAGTACTAAGTGTTCTTCATCAAGCTGATCTGCTGCCTTTTTGTGGTGATATCTGCGACTAGAATGAAGAACTCATTCTTTAGTTCTCAGCAACGCTGCACATCTTAGGTGATGTCCAAGATGTCAATAGATGGATACTTGACTGGATGACTCAAGACACACACTACGCTGCTACACCAACTGAATTACTTTGTGTGGTCCCAATTAGTATTCCTTCAAAGGGCGCAGGATGCATCTATGAAGAACCTGAGCTTCCAAATCATCTTATACAAGTACCGATGAAGCCTTTGGCACCTAGCCAAACACCTAGAACAACTTTTTTGGTGAAGGATTTGCTCTATGTGCCCAGGACAGTATCCTGAATCTTGACCAAAACCCTCAGCCCCATCAAATGTCACAATTTTGAAGAAGAAGAAGATGTGGTTGGAATCCTGTAGAATTTGTTATTCATTACCATTCATGGGATTCCCATAAATCTTCCTGATTTCTTCATGAGGACTTTAGCCAACATTGCTTTGTCATATGAACTGAAGCCATATGCTCCCTAGATCATGAAATTCATCACGGAAAGATCCTCAATTCCTTATCAAACTGATTTTCAGAATTATTTCAGTTTTCTGCCCCCGATTGAAGTCCTCAAGTACACATTTTCGTCAATAAAGGGAAAGGGCAAATTTGCCATTGATGAAGGATCTCGTCCTCTGGATGGCCAATTTTGTCAAGCTGCTTCATATTCAACAAATGATGACACAACACCCCAAGACTCTGTAGCAAAAGCTTCTGCACAAAATCCTCAAGAAAGTGCCCCAAGAGTGATGACTGACCGTGAACTTCTTCTCAGTCTTCATCAAAAGGTTGATCACAACCACAAATGTGTCAAGTGTCAGCTTTCCTCAATTCTTCGTGACATGACTATGACGCATAACTCTGTGAGGAAGAATTAGTACTATTTGCATGATGTCTTCAATCGCTCATGGCCCATTCTATATCATCTCTAGACTCATGAAGAACTTGCTGCGATGGACCTTCAGTAAGACTTTGACTGGGCATGTCAACCCAAGAAGAAATTCAAGAAAGTTCAAGTTCCTCAGCTTGTTACAAGCTCATTTTCTTCATCACGCTCAACACATGAAGCTAAGGACCTTGATGACACTGCTGAAGGCCCTTCCTCAACCAACAAACCCGACAACGTTCGCGCTCCTCCACCACCTTCAAGATGAATTTCTTCAAGGGCGTTAGTCCTCAATTTTCGTCCCTTTTGGTCACTTGATGACAAAGGGGATTTAAGTTAGTCTTAATGACGGTCTATCTATATGGGATGTTTTGTTTAAGTTACAACTCTCGTTCTTCTAATGTGTTTGCTGATTGAGCTCTAAACTTAAGTCTGATGGTGGTCTAACACTCTTAAACTGCTTTCTGCATACTTATTTGTTCAAGTTCTTCAATGCACGCATGCTGAATTTTGTCAAACACCGTTTTCCATCATGCATTTTGATTTCCTCATGTTATATATTAAATGCGTGTATGGATTCCAAGATATAAGGGGGTATGATTTTAACCAGCCATGTGCATTTGCAGTGTGAAGCAAAATTCCTCAAATATGCACATCTTCAGGGGGATTCCTTCTATATCTTCCAATCACCAAGAAGGGGAGATTGTTAGTGCATCTAGTGCCCCTTAGTGATTTTGGTGTATTGAAGACTTATAGCTTAAGGGACTAATGCATTTGTGAGTATACACAGGTTCTATAAGTCGGTGAGGAGTTTGATATACTTGAAGAAAATCGACCCCTAAAAATGCAAGTCTTTATTTGAAGATTTTGAAGATTTCTTGAAGACATTGATAATGAAGAAAATGGTGTGTCCATGAAGTAATTGACATGAGGACTTTGAAGCATGAAGATTTAGTTGTTATTGTTTAATTGCCTTTCTTCCGAGTCATATTAACACTGTGCTATTAAAGGGGGTCAAGGGAAAACTATGAAAGAGTTTCCAAGTGATGCTCATCTCAATAGCCTCAGCATACCCAATCCTTCGAGTGAAGCCTTCAGAAATCTCTAGCAGTTCAGTCCATTTCTTCAATGACAGAGACTATGTTCTTCTGGTCTCTGAGGAAATTGGTCTGACTGAAGGGTTAGGAGTTCACAAGTGCGAACTTCCTACCATGAGGAATATGATAAGCCCTAAGGAATTTGATAGTTCACATTCCGACCATGGTTGTGCTTTGCGCAAGCTGTCTAGATATTTTAGCCACATAATTTTCATATAATTTGGGGCATTTATGTCTTATCATGTCGGGTTGCACCCGGCTATAAATAGCCGCCCCATCAACCACTAGTTGGTTGGCTGCTCCGAGAGAGAACTTGACAAGTGTGATTTGAGAGCAACCCATCCTCAAGGACTTTGAGAGAAAATCATCAATGAGAAAAAAATCGAAAACAACCAAAATTAGAAGTGATTGAGCATCACTGAAGAGACTGTTCCTATGTGGAACCGATGCTTCTTACCTTTGAAGACTATGTATCTTCCAGACGGTTAGGTGTCATGGTGAAAGCACATATGCTCCCTTCGTGGTTTTGATAATTCATGACAACATACATTGTCTCTTGGTGTCATTGTTTTCTCACAACAGATGCCATGGGGTGGCTTATCGAGAGTGGTTGGGGCCAAAGGACGCCGGCGGGATCCGGTAACAGCATAGGATACAAGCGGTGCGCGACACACGGTGTACCCAGGTTCGGGGCCCTCTGTGGGAGGTAACAGCCCTAGTCCTGCTTGTCTGGTGAATCTTTCTAGAGGGATATAATGGTGCTCCTAGAGCTGTTGGCTAGAGGAGGAAGAAGGAGCTCGCTACCTCTCCTTGCCTCTCTACGTGAGTGTGGGTGAGTGTATGGGAATGGCGGACCCCCGTGCATGGCGAGGCTCTAGGGGTTTTTATAGGCCACCCCCTGGATTACAATATGCATACAAGGTACTGGGGACCCGGCTAGCAGCCTCTCTGGCCATCCTGCCCCCCTCGGTCAAGGAGTCTTGTCGCTGGTTGGGCTTGCCGGCTATAGGCTGCATGGTCCCATTGGGAGCTGGAGGGGGCCCGCCAGTAGGCCACCGCTACTGACATGTGCTTGTCATGCTGCGACATGGGTTGTCTTTTGTGGCGTCATCTTGTGGTAGCCGGCCGCGGTCAGCGAAACGGTCGACCGCACTATAGCCATGCGGGGCAGGTAGTGGAGTGGTTGAAGGCATGCAGGCACTCTCTCATGTGCCCGGTTGCCATCGAGCGGAGTCAGCGACACTGCTGCCTCCACTGTGGGCATGCGGATGATGACCCTTGGTATGGCGGGGTTCCTGTAGCCATGTGTGCCCTGGCAGGTGGTACTAGGGGCATTGCTGGCACGTCGCCCCGTCCCGTCTGCGTGCTGTGGGGCGTGGTGATGTGACGGGCGCTGACCCGCCAGCCGGACGGCCTGGTGGTCGCGCCCAGAACTAGCCGGCCCAATGTAGCCGGACTATGGGGGAAGACAACCCACCCCATAGTTGTTTTTGAAAAGTGAAGGTAATGTCCCGCTTGAGGCTACCCCGGGGTTACCCCCCGGTCAGTAATCCCCAATACAGGGGAAGTCCATCGGCTCAACGCGGCGGACCTCACTGGCTTGAACTCTGTGCCCTCGAGCCAGCGATGGACCCAAAGCCGGGCACTGCGCAGCCGGGGCTGCCGGTGTCGTAGCCGGCCAGCGATTCATGAGATGCCTTGGTATCTCTGAGGGACAAAAAGAACATGCCAACCATGAAGCGCCACGGGCTGCGACCTGACAGGCCACACGGAGGACAAGACCGGGCCGTGGGGCGGGGTCCGCTCGCCCGCGGCCTCGGCCCACGCGCGTGGATCTTCTGCTGCCAGGGCCGACGGTTGGGCTCCCCCACGCGCCATAATGACCCTCGGGGCGGGGCGGGGCAGTGGGGATCGTGCATGGCAGTCCCCTCCCACTAGCCCACACGGGGTTTAAATGGGAGGGGAGAGGAACGAACATGGGTGGTTCGCTCCCTCTGAGGGAGTCCTGGATTAAGGGGTCCCCGGGAGGCCGACCTATTTCTTATGGGATGGACTGCAAGGGTCGCTTGCCAAGCATTGGATCGATCGAAGGCCGTGTCTCCAGGAATGAACCTTCGGGAATCATGGCCTGTCCTCCATGTTTGATGTAGCGAATTGGCATGTTTATCCCTTCGACATGTAACTAAACCCTAGGTATCCTCGGCGTCTATCTAAGCCAGAGGGTTTGAGGTTGTAGGCAGAAAAACTCATCTAGGGTTTAGCTATTTGATCTCGAGGTAGATTGAATCTATAACCTATACATCATCAATTCAATCAAGTAGGACGTAGGGTATTACCTCCATAGGAGGGCCCAAACCTGGATAAACATCGTCTTCCTTGTCTCCTATTACCATTGATTCTTGTCTCACAGCTCGGAGCCCCCTACCCGAGATCCTCCGGTTTTGACACTATGTCACATCCCTAGCCAGATGTCATAGGACATCATGTGTGTGCATCATGTTTCAATTTTGCATCAACATGAAATGGGAATTAAAAGAAAACCCAAGCTCACATTGGAATCAAATTAATTAAAAGTTTGTGAAAACTCCACAAACTCAATATGCCAATACAAAATGTTCCCTATGTCTGATAAATATGGACATGAATATATCAGGGGCCATTTTAAATATTTGAACAATTATAGCAATTTAAAAATAAATAACAGAGCCTCTGAAAATGCCAAATAAAGCATTATCAATACTTTATATTTCAAAATATCCTGATACTTTTTATTGGAGTTTGAAATATTCAAACTTGATATTACAAAATATTTGGGATATTTTATCAAAACATTTGTACCTGAAAAAGAAAAAAGACAAATGACAGAAATAGAAAAACAGAAAGAAAAGAAATTAAAGAGGAAGAAGCCCGGGGGGAAGCGGCCCATTTGGCCCGTGCCAGTCATCCCTTTCCTCTCGCTAGGAGGATAGGGGTGTGCGCTTGCCGCACACGGGCACACGCTGGCCACCTCCTCCCTGCCTGGCTGCTGGCCTAGAGGGCTCGGAGAGCGCCAGCGCGAGGCCTCCTCGCCGTGGCCTCTTTCTCCTCTCCCTCTCCCACTTGCGAGCTCTCTCTCTCTGCCTGCCATGGCCGAGCTCATCGCCGCCATGCCGCCATAGTTCTAGCCACCCCCGCGCCCTTCTGAGCCCACCAACAGCCCCGCCGCGACCCCCCTTGTCCTCCCTGTAATGCTAGAAGATGCTGGGATCCCTCCACGACACGCCACCGCTATTTCTTCCCTGCTGGCCACCAGAGCTCCGCCTCGATGATTCGCCCCGTCCGGACCTCCCCCGACCTTGCCGTCGCCTCTGCTGGAACCGCGGTGAGCCGCTGGTGCTCCTCCCTCTCTCCCCATGCTTCCCCGTTACCTCTAGCAGTAGCCGGTCCTACCCAAGCCGCCTCCGCCGCCAAGCTCGACGTGGCCGTCGTCTCCGGCGACCCTGAGCCCCCTCTGCTGCTTCATTAGATGCGCGTGTGCGCGGGCTACCTTCTGGTACCCTCCGCATGCCAAATGGTCGCCGCATGCGCAACTCCGGCGAGTCGCCGCCATGTGTTTGTTCGCTGTCGGCCCCGCTACGGTGGGCGCCTATGTGGCCGGCCATCAGGGGCTAATCCCCCTGCTAATTAGGCCCCCAGCCACTGACCAGTGGGCCCCAGATGCGCGTCAAACCCTGGTCAGCGTGAGGATTAGGCCTGTGTCACGGACGTGCGGGCCCCGCACGTCAGGTTTGACCTGGCCTGGTCAGCTGACCTATTGACGCCATGATGATGTTAGGCTGATGTAATAAAAGGTATTTCTTGTTTTAAAATAATTCCAGAAAATGATTAAAACTTCGAAAATTCATATAAATTAATCTGTAACTCAGATGAAAAAAATTTATATATGAAAATTTATCAAAAAAATCCAATGAATCTAATGGTGCTATTATCATGCATGTTAGAGCAAGCTATGTACATGAACATTGACATTTACTAATAGGTTAATATATGGAATATGAAATGGAGATTTATTTTGAAACTATATTCAAACTCACTTCAAACTAACTTGGACAATAGTTGCACTAGCACATCCTTATATGCTACCATGTCATGATCATGCATCATATTGTTGCACTTGCGTGTATTGATTGTTATTTATCTGCACTGCGGTAGGCCCTACTTCCGAGGATACCCCCGAGTATTCCAATGATGGAGAGAACCTTTCCGCTACCCGGCAAGGCAAGCAACCCCCTTGATCATTCTGATAACATCCCACTCTCTCACTCCTCTTGTTTATTGCATTAGGACAAACGTTCACTTGTCTATCATACACGGTAGATAAACCTTTTCTTTTGCATGACCTGTCATTGTCACAGTAAATAGATAAACCTTGCAACCTAGCATACCTGGTAGATGCTTGTGGCATGATGTGCTTAGATTACTTTGCCTGCTATTCTTGCTATGCTTAGAGTTGTGTCAGGTCTGATTCATCTGGGTGATGAACTGGAGTGAAACAAAGTTGTTCTGATGTGATAAGCTTATGATGAACCCGAGTTGGTAAAGGTAGCAATGAGAGGCTATGTAGGAGTACATAGTGGGTTGTCTCATTAGGACTGTTCTTAGGAATTGATTTCCGTGTTTGTAATCCAAGACTAGTTACTACCACACGTTGGGATACTTAATTGACCCTATCGACTTATCAACCGCTTGGTCCTTAGTCCAGGAGTTCCAAGTAGTTTCTGGTGTTTATAGCTTGTTGGAGGCCGTGCGTAGCGCTGACCCTAGGGGTGGGTTACGACGCGGTAGGCAGTGGCATGGTGTACCAAGGGTCACTAGAATGGTGGGCTTGGGAACCCTACACACATCGTTTGGGGCCGTTGCGGAAACTTCGGCCGGACTTCCGTGCGGGTTCAGTCTCAAATAGGCGATAGCTTGGACTAGAGGTCTTATGTGATTGACGGTCGTGGCCGACTCCCTCGCTGGGCTTCCGCTTGAAGGTTGCCGAGGTGCCTGGTTTTATGAGCACACAATGATAAGTGGTGAGAGCGTGTGTGAAGAAGTACACCCCTACAGGGTATGATACTATTCGAATATCCGCATCCTTGGATATGGACTACTTGGATAACGTATGCTGTTCACAGATAATCAAATGGATACCCATAAAAATATCAAGACAAGTGTGAGTACCGTGGATGGCACTCTCCCAAGAGAGGGAAGTGAATCCATGGTGGTGTATTGTCATAGAGTTAGTGGACTCGTGTGTGATATCTAAAATTTAAACAAAGAGTTAAAATTGTGTAGTGTAGGTAAGCCATGAGTCAAAGATGGCATTGCTGCATAAACTCCACCACCCCCGTTTTTGATACATGAGCATGAATAGACTAGGTCAGTTTTAAAGACTTGCTGAGTATGTATGTACTCACATTTTCTTAATAAATGTTGTAGATGAGACCCAGGACCCATCAGGTGGGTTCTTTCTAGATGTCGACGATGTCGGATAGCTCGTGTCCCAGCTACGACCTTATGTCGTGTGGCGGGCTGTAGATAGTCAGGCCATGTGCCTTTTTACCCTTTCATCTGTCTATACTCAAATAGCTTTATGCTTTCGCTTGGTTTGTATGAACTATTTTGTATGACTTGAGTGTCGTTTCATGTGACCCCTATCTGTAAGAACATATTATGCAAGGATCGTCTGAGCCCCTTAAATAAAAGTTTTTGTATGGTTATGTTGTGATGCCATGGTTGTATCTATGCATATCAGGCATGTCGTGCGTACGTGTGACCTGCAATGGTATGTATGGGCTCCAACACCTAGTCGTGTGCCTTTAGTAGTACTATTTATGGGAAACTGCCTCTTTGTGCTTCCACCGAGCCATGGTAGCTTGCTACTGCTCCGGACACATTGATTGACTAGCATGTATCCTTCTTTGCTGTTGTGTCTGTCCCTTCGGGGAAATGTGTCACAGTGTAAGTCCCTGTAGCCTTCTACGACTCGTCTACGTGCAGTGATGGCATTTATGTCTCACGGCATAATGGAGTCCTTGTAGCTTGCTATGACTCGTCTACACACACTTGAAGCTGACACCTGCATTGCTAGATTATGTATGCCTATTTCCGTACGGATGTGCCACTTGGGTTCTATGACTAGTCATGTCGGCCCGGGTTCACTGTCGTTTGATTGCCAGCGACATGTTCACATACGTGAGCCAAAAGACACAAACGGTCCCGGCTAAGGTAAGGCTGCAGCCATGGAGCTTACCGTGCGTGAGGCCGCAAAGTGATGTGATATGTTACAGTCTGGATTCATATGACTTAGGATCGGGGTCTCGACACACCGACATTGGTGCTTTCATTGAGAGTTCCGTTGTGATCACCGAAGGTATCAATGGCTCACATCATCATCAATGAAGATGTCCACAACATGGGCACATTTGTCCCCGGACAGATCATTGCTTTTAGCAGTATTGCGATGCACGCTGACCTGACTGGCCCTCTAGGCTGGGTCAGGAGCTTCGCCCCTGATCAAGAGGTCAAATTCGGGAACCTAGTGTTCTACGTGCACTCTTGGGGCGATCTTTCGCTAACTGGGATCGTAGTCTCGCCTGCCACGCCCGAAGTCTCCGATGCATTAACCTCGGATCCTTCTTTTGGTCATGACTACAAGATATTCCCGGCAACAACCTGACTCTATGTCTGGTTCCGGCCATAGTGCAGGATGTCCGGATACTTGTTACTGCTTAACACTCCCCTAGCATGGACGTAACGGAGGTCAACTTCGAAAGCTCCGAGCAGGTTGACCCGATCGAGATCTCGATACTCAATGAGGCACTAGATCGGATCTCGTTGATGAATATTATCGATGACCCAACCCCGATCCATGCTCGGATTAGTCTCAGGGTGGGTCAGGACGAATTCGTAATCCCATCGACCACCCACTTGATAGCCACAGTCGAATATTAACCGACATGTTGGACTATGCCTCCAAGGAGGTAGAATACATGGATGAGGAGATTGTGCTCCCACCCCTGTTAACACCGGGCAATGGCCCTCCACCTCCACATATAATGTCTACATGTTGGACACTCGACCTGCTAATGGCGAGAACACGCCCAAAAATGATGGCGAAAATTCGGGCGAAGCGCCGTCAGGGTGCCGGAAACCGCATAAATGGTCCTCACAGTTGAGGAAGGATACGATACCGGTCTTTCAGACCAACCTAAGAGCTACCCACGCAGAGGGCTGCTGCTACAATTCGATGACGAGCTCACTGATACGCTGTCTCCTAAACATACCCCATATGATAAGCCAGACTGCCCCCCTCGAGGGCGCGAGAGGACGGCTGACTACACCGGTTATAGGCTGGCGATACCCCGAAGACGGGGCAAAGAGCCAATAGAGCCCGATGATAGGTTCGACTTGCGACATGACTTGGACCATAGGGCAGGTCGCAAAAGATCCATCTATAGATCCGGAGGGGACTCACCCGATAGACGGGACAAGTACCGGCCCTGGCTCGACCGCAACAATAGAGGCCGGGAGCAAAGTCGGGCCAGAACAGACGCCGTCACCGGTGTGACATAGCTCGGGTCAGAGGCGCTGCCTACCCGATGTGCTTCACGGACAAAGTGATGCAACATCAGTTCCCGGAGGGGTTTAAACCCGTAAACATAGAACAGTACGATGGGACAACTGACCCAACCGTATGGATTGAGGATATCCTCATCCACGTTCACATGGCACGAGGAGATGATCTCCACGCCATCAAATATCGACCCCTCAAACTTAAGGGGCCAGCTCAACACTGGTTGAATAGCCTCCCCGAAAACTCCATAGGATCCTTGGAAGACCTGGAGGATGCATTCCGATCTAACATCCAGGGCACCTATGTTCATCCGTTGGACTCCTCTGACTTGAGCAACATCGTCCTGAAGCCAGGAGAGTCTGTGCGGCAATTCTGGATCGGTTCTTGACCAAGAAAACCCAGATTGTCAACTACCCGGACGCCGAGGCAATAGCCTCCTTCCGACACAATATTCATGATGAATGGTTGGCCCGCTAGCTTGGCCAGGATAAACCTTGAACAATGTCCGCCCTTACATATGTCATGACCCGCTTTTGTGCAGGGGAGGACAACTGGCTCGCAAGACGAAGCCACAACCCCGAAGACCCTGGAACCTCCGAGGTTCGGGACGGAAACGCGAAAGCAAAGTGCAACAAGAATAAGCACTAGCACAACAATAGTGATGCCGATGACATGGATGTTAACGCCGGCTTCCGGAATTCCCGACCCGGGCAGCGAAAGAAGCCTCCTAAAGGCAACTGTGATGGACACACCCCGCTAGAGAAGATCATGGAAAGGCCCTGTCAAATCCACGACACTCAAGAGAAGCCCGCCAACCATAGCAACCGTAACTATTGGGTATTCAAACAGGTCAGCAAACTCACATCCGAGGACCAAGGCAAGAGCCCACACAACAAGGACGAGGATGAGCTCGGGTTCTGATTGGTGGCGGACAAAAGAAGTTTCCCCCAGAGGTGAAGATAGTAAATATGATATATGCCACCCATATACCTAAGAAGGAGAGGAAGTGCACCCTTCGGGAGGTCTATGCCGTAGAGCCTGTAGGCCCGAAGTATAACCGATGGTCAACATACCCAATCACCTTTGATTGACGTGATCATCCGACCTGTATCCGTCATGGAGGTTCGTCCGCCCTCGTCGTAGACCCCATTATAGACGGGTATCACCTCACTAAAGTCCTCATGGACGAAGGAAGTAGCCAAAATCTGATTTATTTCGATACGGTGAAAAGGATGGGTATAGATCTGTCACACCATGTGTTTGTATCACCTTGTTATGCTTGGATTTATAAAATTTGGAAACAATTAAAACTTTTTAGTGCTTGTGCTTGTTTGATTTGGTGATTGTTGATTGTTTGCTTGTTGTGTATGGCACTCTTAGATTCTATCCCTCTTCATATTCATCTTCCTTGACTTAAACTTCTTGCCCAATGATCATGCCATGTGAATAGTGCACAAAGCTATTTCCATCAAATTTTATTTTGACCAAAAAGGATTTATTCAGATTAGGTTTTCAAAAAACCCTAAAATGAGGTTTGCACTGCAAGTCCTCAAATTGGGTGGATCCTTCTTCCCGAGAGGCTTTACTTCCAACCTACTATATTTATAACTCCCCCAACCCACCAAATATTAATTTTAAAGTTTATCTTTATATTTTATTTAAAGGATTTTTCTTAAGACTAGAAATGGTTTTTAATAGGGAAAAATCATTTAAATGCTTTAAAAATAGTGGAGAAAATTTAGGGAAACTCGGAGGACATATATTTTCCATATATATATATGAGTCTCAACACATGGTCATGTTCAAATCATGGGCAAAACCCCTCAAAACCCTTTTTGTCCAAATCAAGCTTTTGGAATATTTATATGAGAAATATTCTCAATAAATTCCGGGAAAATTCTAGCAAGTCAACACTATCATAGGTGATGATCTTGCCAAGTTTCATCTCAATCCAAGTTCATTTGGTTCATCAAACTATTCCAAACCCCTTCTTGTCTAGATTCAAGTTTGAACAACTTTACATTGTGAAGTTTCTCCCCTTGACCCAAACTTTGTGGACATGTTCTAATCAAAAAATAATGATGCTACACTAAGTGGTGCATCAAGGGTATTAGCTTAACATGACTAGATCTACAGAAACCTAATTTTGTTACTTTCTAGGGTTCACAAAGTTTCTATTATCAACTTTGCTCATTTGAGTTCAAAGCTGGTGATCCATCTCATTTTTTCCCACCATTTGATCCTGTTAAATATCATAGTAAGTGAGTAAAGTTATCTTGCCCAAACATCCATCAAACACCTTCTGGTGAAATGGTAAAGTTACTATTTTCATGACCTCTACTCCTCCCCTTGCCTCCAAATTTTTACCACAGCTATCTAGTAATGCATTTCACCTCGAGTAATTTTTCTCTGGCCAAGACTCAATGGGAAAGTGGGGTAAAACCCTCATTTTACCTCCTGGACAGCAGTAAAAGGCCGCACCCAGGACACTGTTGGCATGCCATGGCATGCCAAACGCATGCTCCAGAGCGTGCTATAGTGTGCATCGCACTGTAGCTCCACCCAACCAGAGCCCCCGACAGCCTCGGGACCGCCAGCCTTGTCCCCTGAGATTCCCTCGATGTCCGCAAAGCGCCAGGAGGTCGGGCCCCTCCTCCCTCCTCCTCTGCTGCCCCCCTTCGCTCGCGCACTGCGCCGCCTGATCCGGCCAAAGGACGATCTCGCACCGCGGGCGCTAGAGCCCTTCCCCGCTCTTTCTCTCCCTTTCCCCTGGATGTGGACCACGCCCAGGAACACCCAGGACTACTCTCTCCCTCCCTTGCACCCTCCAGCGGGTGTTTCACCCTCGCCGGCGCACCGACGTGCGGTGGGCCGCTTCTCCCCTATAAAAAGGGCCTCCCCTAAGCCCCTCTCCTCTTCCCTAGTCGCCTTCCTTACCCATTTGATGCCCGGCCAAGCCCCAGCTCCTCTCCCTCCCTGTGTGCTCGGGATTGAGCCGAGCGCCGCCTCTTTAGCTGTCGGCTTTCGCGAGGTAACGAACCTCCTCTGCCCTTGTTTATCCCCGATCTGAAGACCCTGCTTCCTCCGGACCCATTTCCGTCCATTTCCGTCTCCATTTAATCCATAGGGAGACTGGAGCATCCCCTTCCCAAGGAGCCACCGCCGGACTTCCTCATCGCCGGCGAACGGGAGCCTCCAGACGTCCCTCTCCTCCACCACTCCACTGGTAGCGAGCCCCTAAGCACGACGGTGCCCTGTAGCCGCCGGTAAGCCCTCACTCCATTCCCTGGCCCGAGGAAGGTGATGACAAGCGGGCCCCGCTTGTCATCCTCCCAGGTCCCCTGCCTCCCTCTCTCTCGCTGACTAGCCTGGCCCACTAGTCAGGTTTGAAGCAGCGCATGCACGTGCCAGGCTTGTGCGGGTCGGCTCTGTCAGCTGGGCCGATTCGGCTAGCTGCTTTTGGCCCATTCTCCCGAGCCACTTTTCTTTTTCTTTTTCCCTGAAAACCCCAAAAATTACCCAGGACACATTATGTGTCCTATTGAGATAACTCCAACTCCACAAATCTTAAAATATTCCATAGAATTTATATGTGCCACTTGTAAAAATATTTGAAAACCTGTTTTGTTTTGTTTCAATTTAAAACCCCTATTTGGCATTGTTAGCCCCTGTTTTAAATAGTTTTGAAAACCTTTTTAACTTCAAAACCCTAGACAACTATTTTTATCATAGATTTTAGTATTTAACATAATAGGGTAGCATTTTGCTATTAGCTTTATGTGCTCTATTTTTGGGTGATGCTTATGTTTATCGCTATTTATCGCAACGATAGATTGCGCTGTAGACGAGGAAGTTGGACCCAAAGACTTCGAAGACCCCAAAGACCTTGTTGAGCCAAGCAAGCAGCCTTTTGACCATGTTAAGAAACTTTTTCATGCATGACATATAGCACTTGTTGTTTCGATGAATGATCATGATGTGGTGTTACCCTTTCGGGGGGATGCCTCCGATACTCTACCATTGATACTTGTATCGCGCATGACTTTACCATTAATACTTGCGGGTGGGTGTTGATAGGATGCTAGTAGATGCTACGCAAGTGGGGTGGGAACTATGCATCGTGATGGAGATGAGGCAAAGATTTCAAAGACTTTTCGAAAACCCGGTTGGGTGCCACTAATGCCCGAGGGAAATGATGATGAGTTGATGGGTGACCACTTGAGAAAGAAGTGGTGTGCCGGAAGAAGTTGAGGGTGTTATTTTGAAAACGGATTAGATTTAAGATTTGTCGACCGTCCTAACCTTACATGCGCAACCACGGTACCCCTTGTGGGATGGGGCTTTGTTGATTACCTTGGTGGGTGTTGGCAAGAGGCCCACATTACTAGTGGCGGGAGTGGCATGGTCACTCTCGATACGGGGTCGTGCCGGGATGGACGATCATGCACTGTCTTCACAGGCACCGGGCACACCATTGGTCTCTGCATGGATGATACGAGTGATGTACATCATGTGGGCTGGGTACCAATCGAGTGGACTCTTTGTTTTACATCGCCAGGGGGAAGACATTGTTCGGGAGCTTACCTTGGGTATGTTCTATAACGCGAGTCGTGGATGACACGGAAGTTCTCGGGTCTTGTGGGTACAGTGTGCAACCTCTGTAGAGTGTAAAACTATTCGAATAGCCGTGTCCACGATCAAGGACAGTTGGGTGGTGCTGCTTAGACTATGTCTAGATTTTTCGCAAACTTGGTGTGAGTGTATGGATAACACAGGGATGGTACTTGAGACAAGTCAGAAGACTTGATGTGCCGAATGAACATGAGACGTTCAACCCCTGCTGATGAAGATATCCCTAACTTGTTCATATGGATAGCCAACTATTAATGCATGCTCACTTAGTTACTTGACCATGTCATTTCATTAAAAATTAGCTTTCCACAAATTACCTGCTTAGTGCTATATCATGCATCATTATTACCTTGTTCCACAACTTGGGTTGCTTGCGACTACATTCAAAGTACTCATTGGCTTGCCACTGGTTATTTAATTGGCCAGGCATGGAAGAACAGGGGTATGGTGAAGAGTTCATTGGTGATGAACATGCGAACTAGGACGCTTCCCAGTCAGAATGCATGTAGGTTCAAGGCAGATGACATGGGTTCACGCTTTCGATCAAGATTTCCGCTGCTTGTTGAGTTTATGTATTTGACCCTTGTGGCCCTACCTTGGTAAGATTAGACATTCATGGTCTTTATTTGTGTAAGACGCTAAATGTGGATGTAAGACTCTTATTATTCAGCTTCTGTGTGTTTAGTGAGCATTGATCTCTGCGATCACTGTACACGTGCATTCGGTGACCACGACTTATGATTCGGGGTCCCCACAAGATCCGTCAAGGATCTAACCCAGCAACACTACCTTTAAAGGAGTGATCCCAGGTGTCGAAGCCCGGTGCACAGGCTCCATAAGCCTGGAAGTAGAGTTCGGCTCACCCGATAACTTCCGAAGCAAAGACTTGATCTTTGACATTGTGCCCTTCCGCAATGAATATCACACCCTGCTCGGCTATACAACATTCACTCGCTTTAACGCCATCCACAGTACACATACCTCAATCTCAAGATGCCTGGCCCCAATGGGGTCATCACCGTCAACGGCAACATAGAACGCTCCTACGAACTGAGGAACATGTGTTGGCCCTGGCGACCCAATTCCATCAGAGTGATGATCCGCAAATGCCAGCACCTGTCGTCAAGGCACGAAAGGTTGGGAAGCAAGCTCGACTTCAGCCCGAACTCTCAAAACCTTCTTCTCCCCGAAAATATGGACTTGTGCAGCCCTAGGACCAGCAAGTAAGTGCCAAGGAGGCACAACTTCGCGTTCAAAATTCTGTGGCGGTGATGGGGAAAAAGGGTAAGTGTTCAACTGAACCAAACTACTACCATCAATTGCCTTCGGACACACTGCAAGTACCATCAAGGTCCTGCTAAAGGCGTAAATCTAATCCACACTTCGGCGACTTCTCAAGACCTTGTTTGCAAGACATAGTTCAACGAGAAGAGGGAGAAAATAAAATATTCGGTATATTGCAACGCAACCGACTAATAGACCGGGGGCTCGAGTTTTAAAAAATCGCCTTATGCACAATTTTTATGTGTTCGGTGTCTTGGAATTCGCTTTATATGCATAGGTTCTGAACTACGTCTTGGGTTAATAGTTGGGTTGCCTAGCTCCTGTGCTTGCCCCTTCACGTTCTGCTAGTTCGGCTAAATGAGCAACGGAAGAACCTCTGCAATTGTGTTTCCGGCTAGCCTGGTCAAACACCTTAGAGGAGAAAGCCAAAAACTGACTGTCATGGTATGCGAGAACCGGTTTGCGCCCAGAATTGACGAGCTTCATCTCCTTCTCCTTGCGTAGCATAGAAATGATTTGCGTCCGCTACGCTCTTCTGGAGGTCGGAGCAGGCGCCTGAGGAACTCCACACCTGGGTAAGCAACTCAAACTTGCTATCCCTAAAGACACACTGCAATAAGTATGGCTTACCATCCATTATAATCTTCGCCTGGCGGACTTGCTGCTCAAAAAACCTCCTATCCACCCACTCCTTTTGGAGTTCGGTTGTAAGGGTGGATAGTTCGGCAGCCTGCTCCTTTCCTTTCTGCTCAAGGGCCTCGCACTTGTAGCCGACGTCCTTGAGCTCCTGTTGGATCTCCTCTACCCGAGCCTCGTGATTGTCGCTTGTGGCTCTTAAGGCTGAAAGTGTGGTGGCCGCTTGTTCGATAGCCGCCCTCTCGACCGCAGCCTCCTGCTTTGCATTATGTAGCTCGGCCTTGAGCTTCTCCACTTCCTTTGCCGAGCCTGTGTAAGTATCAAGAGTATGAATAATGCATCGACAGTATGATGACGAATTTTTTTGGATACTGAGTAAAGCTTACCTTGCGCCTCATCGAATCTATTGTTAAGAGCATCAAGCTCATCTTCGGAGCTTTTCAGCTCCTGATTCAACTTGTCTAGCTTGGCGGCATTCATAGCTGCCGCTGATGATGAAGCTTGTTAAAAACAAATCCCTACCAAGTTACATGGGTTCAAAACTTCCTGACCTGTAGTCCATACGATACAATGTCTAGTCCTTTATTACGGGCTGCTAAGACATTCCGAACATATATAGTCATAGTTCGGATAATATTCTATAATGGATCCCTAGGAGAGTTTTTTCAAACTCACCTAGGGCTCGGGGGCTGCCATGTACATAATGATAACACAAACAAATTAATATTTCACAAATGAAAGTGTTACGTGGCTCACTTGAAAGCCCGTCAGGAGACCATTGAAGGCCTCCTTCAGTCCGTTGTCGACGGACTGAATGCTCTTCAATACTGCACCAATAAGGGTGTGGTGCTCCTCAGAGATGGAGGCGCTCGATAGAGCCTCCCCCATAACTGGCCACCTGTTGGTCGGTGGTGCCGGTGGTGATCGGGTAACCCGATCACCAACCCGGGACTGGACCAGTGCCTCCGGAGCTGTGGCATGCTCCGGAGATGTCCTCAGACGGGACTAAACGTCGCCTCGTCTAGTTCCCATGGTGTCCAAGTGGGGCTCTTCCCCCTGGTTGTCGGTGGCCTAGGTGTTAGCCTGGACCATGAATTCGTCACCCCCACCGCTGGTGCCCGGCTTTGCAAGAGTCTGTTGGGATGACACCTCAGTGCCATCCTTCCCAGCGCCCGGAGGGGTGGGATGTGACGCAGTCCTGCTCTCCGCTAGCTTGGCGGCGGGGTCTCGCTATCCGAAACTTTTTCGGTGGGGAGAACGCGAAGTGGGCTGCAAAGTTAATAAGAGCTCACATTTTTATAACGTTTCAAACATATGGTTAATGATAAGTAAAGTCTTCAGACCCTTACCTTCGAGCTGGGGGCTTGGCCCTTAGGTTCCTTCGTGGAACCCTCTCGAAGTCATCGGACTCCGTATCCGAGTACGAATTGTCGTCGGACCGAATTACCTATGTCCAACACGCTTTCTTTGGGGAAGGAGGGGGTACCTCCTCTATGACATCCGACAACACCGCCCTCTTTGTTGCGATGGGGGAATCGCCTTCCCCCTCGTTGTCAAGCTCTTCCTCCTGGTCGGAGGAAGCATGGGTTTCCCCGGACACATTGTCCTGTAGGTCCCTTATATGCATGCCTTCTCGGCCTAGTTTCTTCTTCTTCTCCTTCTTTGTGGGCGCCTCATAAGGCGCCTGGACGACCATCTCCGACAAGAGCCTGGACCTGATGTCTTCGGGCTGAGGCTCCAGACTATCGACGCCCGTGGCCTTGCTCAGCCATTTCTACAAGAGCCATGGGAAGGATGTTCAGATTTTCCTTGGGAAAAATAAAGCCGATCAGACAAAATTGTGTTATACCTCAATAGGAGGCTTATCGGCGTGCAGACCTCGATCCTCCTCCTCGGCCGGCTAATCCTTCGACACCTTGAACAACGCCTTCCATAGCTTCTCCCGAGTAGTTTAGAAGAGCTGACGAATATTTGGCTAATCGTCAAGATGACAAGCCCACATGGGAGAACTCCGGGGCTCGTAGGGGAGGATACGCCACCGGAACATAATCTGGACCACATTGGCCAGCACGAAGTCGTTTCTGATCATGAGGCGATGCGTTTCTACAGATTTTCCACCTCCTTGTCCGATCCCCAATCGAGGCCCTTTCGGAGCCATAAAGTCAATCTGACAAGGGGACCGGATCTTAATTCGGCCGGAGCAGCTTGACCTTCCTCCCTTAGCTTGGTGATGTAGAACCACTCTTTATGCCATAGTTTGATGGTGTCGATGAAGGTGTCGGATGGCCATTGTACACGAGAGAGTTTGCTGATGATAGCACCGCTGCAGTTTGTGTGTTCACCTATGACACACTTCGGCTTGATATTAAATATCTTGAGCCAAAGTACGAAGTGTGGCTTGACTCGCAAGAAGGCCTCGCAGACGATGATGAAGGCTGATATGTGCATGAAGGAGTTCGGAGGGACGTCGTGGAAGTCAAGGCCGTAGAAGAACATTAACCCCCTAACGAAGGGATGAAGCGGAAAGCTCAGCCCCCGAGTGAAGTGGGTGATGAAGACCACCCTCTCGCCGGGCTTGGGAGTCGGGATGACCTGTCCCTTCTCCGGTGAGCAGTGGCCGGTGTTGGTGGTGAGGTAGCCGGCGGCCTTGAGGTCCCGGATGTCCTGGTCGGTGACCGTGGAAGCCTCCACTTGCCGTTGGATCCGGAACCCACCATGTATTGGCTCAAAGGAGGTGTGGTGGAAAACTTAGATCTGTGTTGTGGAAGCTTAAAAGGATGGGGAAGCAGAGGATGTGAATGGGGAGTGTGGTTAAGCCTTGGGGTTTTCATTCCCTTTTATAAGACTTATCGTTGTTTGGCCTCCCCTTGATGCGCCGTGAATCCCTCCACTTCCCGAGATGTGTGTGTCATTGCACGGACATGATTAAACATATCCCATGTAAAATGGGGCACGATCTGTGCATTGATGGATCATGCTGATGGAAACAACCTCGAACCGCGAATCGAGGTTTTGCAACTGGTTTGACGGTCGTGGTGGGCCGTGACCTTTCGTCAGAAAGGTCGTCAGGTGTCCCACCCTATGATTGTAGCACATTGATATGCTTGGGTTTATAAAATTTGGAGCCATCTAAAACTTTTTCAATGTGCTTGTGCTTGTTGACTATGTTGTTTGCTTGCTTGATGATTGTGCTGTGGCACTCCAAGATTCTATTCCACTTCATAGTCATCTTCCTTGACCCAAACCTCTTGCCCAATAATCATGCCATGTGAATAGCTCCCAAAAATATTTTTATCAAAAAAAATTCAACCAAAAATGATTTATTTAAATTAAGTTTCCAAAACCCCCTCAAATGAGGTTTGCACTTCAAATCCTCAAATTGGGTGGATTCTTCTTTTCCAAAGGCTTTACGTCACACCTACTATATATCGGACTTCCCAAAACCACAAAATATTATTTTTAAATATTATCTTTATATTTTAGTTAAAGGCTTTTTCTTAAGGCTAGAAATGGTTTTTCATAGGAAAAATATATTTAAATGCTTTAAAAATATTTGAAATGTTTTAGATAAACTCAGTGGACATACATTTTCCATATAGATGAGTTTCAACACAAGGGCATGACGAAACCATGGGAAAAACCCCTCAAACCCCTTTTTGTTCAATCAAACTTTTGGAATATTTCTATAAGAAATATTCTCAACAAATTCCAGGAAACTTCCAGCAAGTCAACACTATCATGAGTGATGATCTTGCAAAGTTTCATCTCAATCCAAGTTGGTTTGATTCATCAAACCATCCCAAAACCATTCATGTCCATAATCAAATTTGAGCAACTTTACATTGTGAAGTGTTCCCCCTTGGCCTCAAACTTTGTGGGCATGCTCTAATGGCCAAATAGTGATGATACACTAAGTGGTGCATCAAGGGTAAAAGCCTAGCATCGATGGATCTACAGAAATCTGATTCTACTAATTTCTAGGGTTCATCAAATCTCCATTGTCAAGTTTTTCCCCTTGGGCTCAAACTTGGTGAATCCTCTCATGCCAAAATCAATACCAAAAACCTTCTGGTGAAATGGTAAAACCAGCTTTTCACCCCTTTCTCTTTTCGCTTGCCCCCAAGACATTACCACACCTTCAAGCAATGCCCAAGCATCCCCTCTAAAAATTCCAAGTCATCAGACCACTATAAGGTGGGGTAAAACCCCCATTCCTCACCCTGGCAGAAACTTTTTCTATGTTCCCCTGCCCATTTCCTTTCTCCCCTAGCTCTCCCTAGCCTCAGGCCATCCAAGGGGCATCTCTGGGCCCTCCACAGGCTACTGGACAAAGTGGGGCACCCCAGAGCATGCAGTCCACGGCAATGCCGACCATACGCATGATCTGGAGCGCGCTACAGTGTGCTCCCACACTGTAGCTGCCACCCAATGGCCGACCCTGACCACCTTGGGCCTCCCTCGCGTGTCCCCTGAGGCGCCCTCGGTGCCCGTGACATGCTACGCTATCGGCTCCCTCCTCTCTTCTCTTCCTCCTCCCTCCTCCTGCGTGTGCCGAGCGCCCCCCGGCTCGGCCAACCCGTGACCTCACATGCACGCCCTCCTCTCTCTCCCATTGCTCCCGCTCGACGTAGACCAACCCCAGGAACGCCCCCAGGCTGTCCCGCAGGCCTCCTCTCCTTGTGGCCTCGGCCACGTCCTCCCCGGCAAATGGCCCGTCGATGGACTCACGCCCCCGCTATAAAAGGGCCTCCCGAGCCCTTCTCTCCCTCTCCTCGCCCCAGCAACCTCCCCGAGCCCCCTTGAGAGCCCCCGTCGCCTCTGTGCTCGGGATCGACCCGAGGATCCCCACGGCCACCTCACCGTCAATCTCCCGGGTATGGAGCCCCTCCGGCCTCTCTCTCCCTTCGGTTTCTCCTCCCTCATTAATCTAACACCGATTCCCCCTCGTCCCCGTCATATTTGCAGCCTGGAACGGCCCTGACGACCTCCTCCCGAAGCCACCTCCACCGCGGGTGCTCGCCGCCGGAAACTCCGGCCACCTCCGGCCTCCCTTCGACCTCGCCTGGAACGGCAACTCTTCCTCGAGCCCATTCCGACCATCGCCTGTCGTTGCCGTGCCACGTGCCACCGCAGGTGAGCAGCTCTCCTCCCTGTCCCGAGGTGGGAGAAGGACCCGACAGGTGGGTCCCACCTGTCAGCCTCTCTTTCCCCTTCGCGCGCTCTCTCTCCCCCCTAGTCGATGACGACCAGGCCCCACGCGTCAGGTTTGAACCTGACCACACGCCAGGCCGGTTGGCTGGCCAGCTGGGCCGGCCCAGCCTCTAGCCGCCTCTGGCCTAGGTCCCCATGGCTTTTCCTTTTCTTTTTCTGTGGACTTTGCAAAAATTCCATAGAACCCAAAAATAATTCCTATGACGATATTTCTTCCACCAAAAATCTGAGAATATTCCATAGAATTTATTAGTGCCATTTGTATAAATGTTTGAAAAACTTTTTAGTACTGTTTTTAATTAAAAATCTCTATTTGGCATTTCCTGCCTCTGTTCAATAGTTTTTAAAAATATTTTTCATAGTAACATATTAAACAAGCATTTTTAAGATAGTCCTTAGTATTTATCAGAATAGGTTAGCATTTTATTAGTAGCTTGAGTGCTCTGTTTTTGTGTGTTGATTATTTTTATCGTTATTTTATCGTGACTTCGAAGACCCCAGAGACTTTCTTGAGCCAGGCAAGCAGCCCTTTGACCATGATGAGAAACCATTTTCATTTCATGTCATATAGCACTTTACTTTCATCATAATTGATCATGTGATGTGGTGTTCCCCTTTCGGTGGGATGCCTCCGATACTTTTCCATTGACACTTGCATCATGCATGACCCTACCACCTTATGAGGGTTGTCTGGGTGGGTGTAGTTAGGATGGTAGTAGATGCTACGCAAGTGGGATCGCGATATATGCATAGTGATGGGAAGAAAGATATGATTTCAAAGACTTTTCGAAAACCCCGTCGGGTGCCACTAATGCCCAAGGGAGATGATGAGAAGATGGGTGACCACTTGAAAAAGAAGTGGTGTGCCAAAGCAAGTTGAGATTGTGTTTTCGAAAACGGATTAGATTTAAGACTTGTCAACCGTCCCAACCTTACATGCGCAACCACGATACCTGTTATGGGATGGGGATTTGTTGATTACATTGGTGGGTACTGGCAAGGAGCCCGCATTACTTGTGGCGGGAGTGGCGAGGTCACTCTCAATACGGGGTCGTACCGGTGTGTACGATCATGCGATGTCTTTACAGGCACCGGGCACACCGTTGGTCCCCTTAGGGATGGTACGATTAGAGCGAGGCTCGTGTGATGTACATCATGAGGGCTGGGTACCAATCGAGTGGACTCTTTGTTTAGTATCACTGGGGGAAAGGCATTGTTCGGGTGCCTACCTCGGGTATGTTATATCCAGTGAGTCATGGATGACACGGAAGTTCCCCGAGTCTTGTGGGTAAAGTGTGCAACCTCTGCAGAGTGTAAAACTATTCGAATAGCCATGTCCACGGTCAAGGACAGTTGGGTGGTGCTGCTTAGACTATGTCCGAATGTTTTCATGAAGACTTGGTGTGAGAATGGATGAGATGGTGACAAAGAGGTCACATGAACTAAGTCCGATGACTTAGCATGGTGAATGAACATGAGGTGTTTAACCCCAACTTAAGATGATATTTGTAACTTGTTCAAATGGATATTTGTTAACTGTTGATGCATGCTTACTAGATACTTGATCATGTCATTTGCATACAAAATTAGCTTTCCAAAAAATCGCCTAATTAAGTGATATATCATGGATCATTGTTACCTTGTTCCACAACTTGGGTTGCTTGTGAGTACATTCAAAGTACCCATTGGCTTGCCACTGGTTATTTAATTGGCCAGGCATGGGAGAACAAGAGTATGTTGAAGGGTTCGTTGGAGATGAACATGCGGACTAGGAAGCTTCCTAGTCAGAATGCCTGTAGGTTAAGGTAGATGGCATGGGTTCACGCTTTTGACCAACATTTCCGCTGCTTGTTCTATTTTAAGATATTGGCCCTCGTGGCCCTATCTATGTAAGACTAAGAACTCCATGGTCTTCATTTGTGTAAGACGTTAAATGTGGATGTAAAACTCTTGTTATTCAGGTTCTGTGTGTTTAGTGAGCATTGATCTCTAGGATCACTGTACATGTGCATTCGGTGATCACGTCTTATGAGTTAGGGTCCCCACAGAGCTAGTATCAGAGCCATCCTGAATGTAGGAAATCCTTAGTTAGCATGGACATTAGACAGGGTAAAAGTTGTTTTCAAAACTACACCTAGCATTGGAACTTAGGAATTCTGCTCTATTTACCTCTCCTATTCTTCACACAACACTTTGCTGACTCTCCTCCTTTCAAACTTTTATAGATGGTCGTCGTACCCGAAGCCTTCCTAACATCCGGCTTTCCCTTACTCCTTGGGGATAGCCTGGAGAAGTGCCAGTTTCGCCAACCACCCATTTCCTCTACCACGAGCACCGGGTCGATGCCGTCACGAAGGAGTACCACGTAGATGTGGTCGTGAAGGCAAACGACTCCCCAACCAATTGGTTCTTTGAAGGACCATGGATGGAGACCATCATGTTTGCCGTCGACACAACTGGACGCAAGGCACTGCTACACCTTCGGGACATCATTCCAGAGATGGCTGACGAGCCGGCTACTCGCTACCGTCCCTTCAGGAAGGAAGACTTTGGCGAGAGTTGGATGCTGATTCCGACCAAGGAAGACGGCACACCACTTAGCTTCCAGACCTACTTCAGCCTCTCCGCCGATAGCCTAGTTCATAACCTGATGAAGGAGTCCGTGAAGCTCCGTGAGGAACTTCACCACACTCGAGAGCTACTTCGACAAGCCAAGACGAAGCCAGACAAGATCAAGAAGGATGGAGCCCCTGAAGGACGGCAAGCTATCGCTTATAGAGGAGGAGTACCCCCAGCTGGTGATACACCCACACGTCATCGTCGCATGAGTGTGAAGGAGTACCGTGAGCTCTTCATCGACATGCCAACAAAGCGTCGTCAGGATGGACGTCCTCATTCCCCGACCCCTTCGTCCGGGAATGATGCCCGTTCAGATGATGAACAGGAGGAAGACCCACAGAAGCATGACTACGAGACCGAGCACTCGACCACCTGAGTCCGAGACCCCTAGGGTAGGATCAATCATGTATCCCTCATGCGAAGTCGAGTCCGTGTAATGGTTCATATGAAACCATGTGTGCTTGTTGTTTGTTTTGTTGTTTGTGTTCCGATGCAAGTCATGCTTTTTCCTTAAGCAACATGTAAGCAACACCATCGTCTATCTTAATATATGTTGGTCTTTCGACCTTTGTTTAACACACTTGCACTTGACCGACCCCCTTAGGCGCACTTTTCCATTGTTGCTTATCAATCCCAGTTGTTTGACTTGGCTGCTCCAAACAGGATGGTGACTGCTACCCGCAACCGCTCCTTCACCAACCCTGAAGCCGGCAACTCAAGCCAGCAACAGGGAGCTGGTGGGGCTGCTCACGCTAGAGGACACCAGGAGTAGCCACAAGGCAATATTCCCCCGCCACCACCTCCACCAGAGAACATGGCCATAGCTCAGTTTCCCCAAGTTCTTCGAGAAAAGCGCCAAGCCAACAATGCTGCTATCCAGCAAATGGCTCAGGCCCTCGTGAACAACCAGCAGCAAGGCAGGAACGACAATGGTCGCTCCATGTTGTCTGAGTTCATGAGGAACTCGCCCCCAACCTTCACCGAGGCTGTAGAACCACTGGATGCTGATGACTGGATCCGCACCATCGAGGACCTCCTTGCATTGGTCAATTGCAACGAGGTCCGTCAGAAGGTGCTTTATGCCTCTCACTGCCTCAGAGGTATCGCCCGAGCTTGGTGGGACGGATTCAAGGTCATGCAAGGAGAACGTGTGATCACATGGGATGACTCCAAGGAAGGATTCCGCGCCACCCACATTCCTTCTAGGATCATGGCTATCAAGAAGAGAGATTCCGAGCGCTGAAGCAAGGAAGTGGCTCTGTCAAGGAGTACCTGCGGAAGTTCAACCTGTTGTCAAGGTATGAACCTGAAGACATCCGCACAGAGGCTGCCAAGAAGGAACGCTTCATGGAAGGACTTCAACAGGTCCTACAGTATCAGCTCATCATCTGTGACTGTCGTACTTTCTTCGACTTGGTGAACAAGGCCCTCATGCTGGAAGACAAGCATCGTGCCATCAATGACACTCGCAAGCGCAAGATGATCAGCAAGGGTAGCCCCAGCAACCAGAAGCCTCGCCCCTGGCAGCCAGCCCCAGCCAAGCCAACCTATCAGCCACAGCAGGCTAGACCTCCTGCACCTCGTCCGAGCTACCAGCCTCAGCAGTATGCCAATCCCAGGCCAACCTACAACAACAACCCCAATAATATCAATGGTGGCAGAAACTTTAACAACAACCCTGGACAAGTCGCTTGCTTTGGATGTGGCCAGCCAGGACACATCTCTAGGCTATGTCCCAACAAGAAGCCAGATGCACCGTGCCCCAATGCGCCAACTCAAGGTCAAGCCCGTGGAGCACCACCAAGGAACCCCGCTCCCCGCAACCAGCCCAACAATGGCAAAGGTCGTGTGAATCACGTTACTGCAGAGGAAGCCCAGGAAGGCCCGGACGTCATGCTAGGTACGTTCCTCATCAACTCAACCCTAGCAACAATATTGTTTGATTGTGGAGCTTCGCATTCTTTTGTCACCCAAAAGTTTGCATTAGAGAGTGGCATGGAGCCTACACCCTTGGGTAGCCGTATGTTGATACAAACCCCTGGTTCAGTTATGAAGTCTAAGATAGGGTGTAAGGGAGTGAAGATTGACATCAACAGGGTAGACTTCCTAGCAGACCTTATAGTTCTAGATTCACATGACTTGGACGTCATCATTGGCATGAATTGGTTGACCAAGCACCAAGGCATGCTAGACTGTGCCAAGAGGATTGTCACCACGACCAATAGCCAAGGAGTGGAACTCAAGTATGTTCCCAACCCAGCCTCCACTCAAGCCCCTCAGGCTAACTGTCTATCGGGAGTTGAGTTGGATCAAGTGCCAGTGGTATGTGAATACCCGGATGTGTTTCCTAATGAGCTGCCTGGAATGCCTCCTGACCGCGACATTGAGTTCATCATTGAGCTTATGACCGGATCAAGGCCCATCTATAAGAAGGCCTACAGGATGGGATCCGAAGAGTTGGCTGAGTTGAAGAAGCAACTAGCTGAGCAGCTCAGAAAAGGATTTATTCGCCCTAGTGCCTCCCCTTGGGGATCACCTGTTTTATTCGTGTCAAAGAGGGACAGAACTATCAGACTCTGTGTCGATTAACGTTCCCTCAATGAAGTCACAATAAAGAACAAGTAACCACTCCCCAATATTGAAGACATGTTTGATCAGTTGAATGGAGCCAAGGTGTTCTCCAAGCTCGACCTCATGTATGGGTACTATCAGCTGAAGATTGGGCCCCAAGACATTCCGAAGACGGCATTCGTAACCCGGTATGGCCTGTATGAATACACGCTCATGTCATTCGGGTTAACTAATGCCCCTGCCTACTTCATGTACCTCATGAATAAGGTCTTCATGGAGTCCTTGGAGAAGTTCGTTGTTGTCTTCATCGATGACATACTCGTCTTCTCCAAGTCTGAAGAAGAACATGAGGAACACTTGTGATTGGTTCTAGAAAAGCTTTGAGAGCACCAGCTTTATGCCAAGTCCAGAAAGTGTGAATTCTTCCTGCATGAAGTTGGATTCTTGGGTCATGTGTTGACTGCAGAAGGATTGTTAGTAGATCCTTCCAAGATTGAAGTCGTGAATGAATGGCAAACCCCAACCATAGTAAAGGAAGTCAGGAGCTTCCTCGGACTCACGGGATATTACCGCAAGTTCGTGGAAGGGTTCTCAAGTATTGCCCGACCCGTGACTCAGCTTTTGAAGAAGGACAAGAAGTTCGAATGGACAGCCAAGTGCGAGGAAAGCTTCCAGGAGCTCAAGAAGAAATTAACCACAACCACAGTTTTGGCCACCCCTCATATTCACAAGGAGTTTGTGATTTATTGCGATGCATCAAGAACCGGGCTTGGAGGAGTTCTGATGCAAGAATGCAGGGTTGTAGCATATCTATCCAGGCAGCTACGTTCCCATGAAGAGAACTACACAACTCATGATCTCGAGTTAGCAGCCGTGGTTCATGCCTTGAAAACATGGTGACATTACCTTCTGGGGAAGCGATGTGAGATATTCACAGACCACAAGAGTTTGAAGTATATATTCACTCAAAGGGAATTGTACACGAGGCAACGAAGATGGTTGGAATTGATCAAGGATTACGACCTCAGCGTTTAGTACCACCCCGGAAAGGCCAATGTGGTAGCAGACGCCTTAAGCAGAAAGGCTTGTTCCTTAAATAATATGATTAAGGAAAGGCTACCCACCTTGTATGAAGAACTTGAAAGCTTTGGCCTGGAACTGGTTGCACCTGGATTCCTCACCAACCTCGAAGCAAAGCCTACCTTGATGGATGATATCAAGGAAGCCCAGAAGGGACATGAGAGCATTGAAAGCATCAAGAGGAAGATCAAGGCAGGCAAGGCCCCAGGGTTCTTAGTGGATGAACAAGGAGTTGTATGGTTCGGGAATCGCATTTGCGTACCCAACAAAGAGGAACTCAAGAACCTGATCTTGCAAGAAGCTCATGACACTCCCTACTCCATCCATCCTGGAGGGACCAAGATGTATCAAGACATCAAAACAAGATTCTGGTGGCATGGGATGAAACGAGATATAGGCACGTTTGTTGCTAAGTGTGACATATGCTAGAGGGTTAAAGCTGAGCATCAGCGACCCGCTGGACTCTTACAACCTCTCAAAGTGCCTGAATGGAAGTGGGATAAAGTGGGGATGGATTTCATCACCGGTTTACCAAGGTCAAACAAAGGACATGACTCCATTTGGGTCGTTGTTGATCACCTGACCAAGGTAGCCCACTTCATCCCCGTTAAAACCACCTATGATGGAAGCCAGCTCCCAAACCTCTACATCAACCGCACCGTGAGTCTTCACAGAGTTCCAAAGGAGACCGTGTCAGATCGAGGAACACAGTTCACCTCAAGGTTCTGGAAGATGTTTCAAGAAGCTATGGGAACCAAGCTCTCCTTCAGCACTGCTTTTCACCCCCAGACTCGCAGACAAACGGAATGAGTAAATAAGATGCTCGAAGATATGCTCCGCGCTTGTGTTTTGGCATGTGGAGCCAAGTGGGAAGATTTCCTACCATTCATCGAGTTCTCCTACAACAACAGCTATCAGTCAAGCCTTCAGATGGCACCATTTGAGGTGTTGTATGGACGCAAGTGCCATACACCCCTCAACTGGTTAGAGACAGGAGAAGGATTGGTTTTTCGACCAGACATCCTTCGCGAAGCCGAAGAGCAAGTTCAACTTGTCCGGGAACACCTGGAGGCTGCCAAATCAAGACATAAGAGTTGTGCCGACTTTCACCATCGAGATCTAAGCTTCAACAACGGAGATCACGTCTACCTCCGAGTCACGTCTCTCAAGGGGACTAAGTGTTTCCACATCAAAGGGAAGCTCGCACCCAGATACATCGGCCCCTTTAAGATCACCGCAAAACGAGGAGAAGTTGCCTATCAACTGGAGTTACCTCCCGAACTGTCAGATGTGCACAACGTCTTCCATGTGTCACAACTCCGGAAGTGTCTACAAGTTCCCAACTGCCCCGACCTCTACAAGGACATCAACCATCAAGCCGTCGATCTTCAGCCTGATCTCACCTATCGTGAGAGGCCAGTTCGCATTTTGGATGAAGCCGAGCACTGCACCCGAAGCCGCACCATCAAGTACTTCAAGGTCCAGTGGAGCAACCACACTGAAGCTGAAGCAACCTAGGAGCATGAAGATTATCTTAGATCGGAGTTCTCGTATCCTTTTAACACTTAGCCTAGGAATCTCGGGGATGAAATTCTTGTAAGGGTGGAAGATATGTCACACCATGTGATTGTAGCACATTGATATGTTTGGGTTTATAAAATTGGAGCCAACTAAAATATTTTCAAAGTGCTTGTGCTTGTTTGCTATGTTGTTTGCTTGCTTGATGATTGTGGTGTGGCACTCCTAGATTCTATTCCACTTCATATTCATCTTCCTTGACCCAAACCACTTGCCCAATAATCATGCCATGTGAATAGTGCCCAAAACTACATTTATCAATTTTTGTTTCAACCAAAAATGATTTATTTAAATTAAGTTTCCAAAACCCCCTCAAATGAGGTTTGCACTGCAAATCCTCAAATTGGGTGGGTTCTTCTTTTCCAAAGGCTTTACTTCAAACCTACTACATATGGGACTTCCCAAAACCACAAAATATTATTTTAATTATTATCTTTATATTTTGTTTAAAGGCTTTTTCTTAAGGCCAGAAAATGGTTTTTCATAGCAAAAAATTATTTAAATGCTTTAAAAATATTTGAGAAAATTTAGAGAAACTCAGTGGACATACATTTTCCATATATATGAGTTGCAACACAAGGGCATGATCAAACCATGGGCAAAACCCCTCAAAACCCTTTCTGTTCAAATCAAACTTTTGGAATATTTCTATAAGAAATATTCTCAAAAAATTCTAGGAAAATTCTAGTAAGTCAACACTATCATGGGTGATGATCTTGCAAAGTTTCATCCCAATCCAAGTTGGTTTGATTCATCAAACCATCCCAAAACCATTCATGTCCAGAATCAAATTTGAGCAACTTTACATTGTGAAGTGTTCCCCCTTGGACTAAAACTTTGTGGGCATGCTCTAATGGCCAAATAGTGATGATACACTAAGTAGTGCATCAAGGGTAAAAGCCTAGCATCAATGGATCTACAGAAATATGATTCTGCTAATTTCTAGGGTTCATCAAATCTCCATTGTCAACTTTTTCCCCTTGGGCTCAAACTTGGTGAATCCACTCATTTTTACCTAGCCTTTCACCCTGGTAAGTATCTCACTAAGGTGGTAAAGTTTGCTTGCCCAAATCACTACCAAACACCTTCTGGTGAAACGATAAAACCAGCTTTTTCACCCCTTTCTCTTTTACCCTTGCCCCCAAAACTTTACCACACCTTCAAACAATACCCAAGCACCCCCTTGTAAAAATCCCAAGTCATCAGACCACTGTAAGTTTGGGTAAAAACCCCATTCTTCACCCTGGCAGCAACTTTTTCTACCTTCCATTGTCCATTTCCTTTCCCCCCTAGCTCTCCCTAGGCTCAGGGCATCCAAGGGGCATCTCAAGGCCCTCTAGAGGCTACTGGACAAAGTGGGGCACCCCAAAGCACACAGGCCATGGCAATGCCGGCCATTCGCACACTCTAGGGCGTGCTTTAGTGCGCTCCCGCACTGTAGCCACCACCCAATGGACGGCCCCGACCACCTTGGGCCTCCCCCGCGTGTCCCCCGAGGCGCCATCAGCATCCATGACACACTACGCTGTCGGCCCCCTCCTCTCTCCTCCTCCTCCCTCCTCCTCCCTCCTCCCGCGTGTGTCGAGCGAAGCCTAGCTTGGCCAACTTGCGACCTCACACACGTGCCCTCCTCTCTCTCTCCCATTGCTCCCGATCGACGTAGACCAACCCCAGGAACGCCCCCATGCCGTCCCGCAAGCCCCCCTCTCCCTCTGGCCTCGGCCACATCCTCCCGGGCGCATGGCCCATCGGTGGACTCGCGCCCCCTCTATAAAAGGGCCTCCCGAGCCCTTCTCTCCCCTCTGATCTCCCTCTCCTCACCCCAGCAACCTCCCCGAGCCCCTCTGAGAGCCCCCGTCGCCTCTGTGCTCGGGATCGACCCGAGGATCGTCGTGGCCACCTCACCGTCGATCTCCGGGTATAGAGCCCTCCCACCTCTCTCTCCCTTCGGTTGCTCCTCCCTCATTAATCTAACATGATTCCCACTCGTCCCCGTCATCTTTGCAGCCTGGAACGGCCCCGACGACCTCCTCCCAAAGCCACCTCCGTCGCGGGTGCTCTCCACCGGCAACTCCGGCCACCTCCGGCCTCCCTTCGACCACCCCTGGAATGGCGACTCTTCCCCGAACCCATTCCCACCATCGCCCGCCGTCACCGTGCCCCATGCCGCCGCCGGTGAGCAGCTCCCCTTCCTGTCCCGAGGTGGGAGAAGGACCCGATAGGTGGGGCCCACCTATCGGCCTCTCTTTCCCTCTCCCCCGTGCTCTCTCTCTCCCCCCAAGTCGCTGCTGACCGGGCCCCGTGTGTCAGGTTTGAACCTGACCGCGCACGATGCCGACTGACTGGCCAGCTGGGCCAGCCTAGCCTCTAGCCGCCTCTGGCCCAGGTCCCTGTGGCTTTTCCTTTTATTTTTTTGTGGACTTTGCAAAAATCCCACGGAACCCAAAATAATTCCTATGACAATATTTCTTCCAACAAAAATCTTAGAATATTCCATAGAATTTATTAGTGCCATTTGTATAAATGTTTGAAAAACTTTTTAGTACTGTTTTTAAATGAAAATCCCTATTTGGCATTTCTTGCCTGTATTTAATAGTTTTTAAAAATATTTTTCATAGTAACATATTAAACAAACATTTTTAAGATAGTCCTTAGTATTTATCAGAATAGGTTAGCATTTTATTAGTAGCTTGAGTGCTCTATTTTTGTGTGTTGATTAATTTTATCGTTATTTTATCACGACGATAGATTGCGCTGTTGACGAAGAAGTTGGACCCAAAGACTTCGAAGACCCCAGAGACTTTGTTGAGCCAGTCAAGCAGGCCTTTGACCATGATGAGAAACCATTTTCATTGCATGTCATGTAGCACTTTACTTTCATCATAATTGATCATGTGATGTGGTTTTCCCCTTTCAGTGGGATGCCTCTGACACTTTTCCATTGACACTTGCATCATGCATGACCCTACCACCTTATGAGGGTTGTTTGGGTGGGTGTAGTTAGGATGCTTGTAGATGCTACGCAAGTGGGATCGGGATATATGCATAGTGATGGGAAGAAAGATATGATTTCAAAGACTTTTCGAAAACCCCGTCAAGTGCCACTAATGCACGAGGGAGATGATGAGAAGATGGGTGACCACTTGAGAAAGAAGTGGTGTGCCGGAGCAGGTTGAGATTGTGTTTTCGAAAACGGATTAGATTTAAGATTTGTCAACCATCCCAACCTTACATGCGCAACCACAATACCCGTTATGGGACAGGGCTTTGTTGATTACCTTGGTGGGTACTGGCAAGGAGCCCGCATTACTAGTGGCAGGAGTGGCAAGGTTACTGTCAATACAGGGTCGTACCGGTGTGTACGATCATGCACTGTCTTTATAGGCACCGGGCACACCGTTGGTCCCCTCAGGGATGGTACGATTAGAGCGAGGCTCGTGTGATGTACATCATGAGGGCTGGGTACCAATCGAGTGGACTCTTTGTTTAGTATCGCTGGGGCAAAGGCATTGTTCGGGTGCCTACCTCGGGTATGTTATATACTACGAGTCGTGGATGACACGCAAGTTCCCTGAGTCTTGTGGGTAAAGTGTGCAACCTCTGTAGATTGTAAAACTATTCGAATAGCCGTGTCCACGGTCAAGGCAGTTGGGTGGTGCTGCTTAGACTATGTCCGAATGTTTTCATAAAGACTTGGTGTGAGAATGTATGAGATGGTGACAAGAGGTCACATGAACTAAGTCCGATGACTTAGCATGGTGAATGAACACGAGGTGTTCAACCCCAACTTAAGATGATATCTGTAACTTGTTCAAATGGATATCTATTAATTGTTGATGCATGCTTACTAGATACTTGATAATGTCATTTGCATACAAAATTAGCTTTCCGCAAAATCAACTACTTAAGTGCTATATCATGCATCATAGTTACCTTGTTCCACAACTTGGGTTGCTTGCGAGTACATTCAAAGTACTCATTGGCTTGCCACTGGTTATTTAATTGGCCAGGCATGGGAGAACAGGAGTATGTTGAAGAGTTCGTTGGAGACAAACATGCGGACTAGGACGCTTCCCAGTCAGAATGCCTGTACGTTAAGGTAGATGGCATGGGTTCACGCTTTCGACCAAGATTTCTACCTCTTGTTCTATTTTAAGTGTTTGGCCCTCGTGGACCTATATATGTAAGACTAAGACCTCCATGGTCATCATTTTTGTAAGACGTTAAGTGTGGATGTAAGACTCTTGTTATTCAGCTTCTGTGTGTTCAGTGAGCATTGATATCTGGGATCACTGTACACGTGCATTCGGTGATCACGACTTATGAGTCGGGGTCCCCACATCAGGGGATGTTGCTTTACTCCTTGATGTTTGGCCTTCAGGGCCAGCCTATTCACGGTGTTCGAACGGGCCTCTAATCGGAAAAT
Source organism: Hordeum marinum (assembly GCA_022496015.1). NCBI lineage: Eukaryota > Viridiplantae > Streptophyta > Magnoliopsida > Poales > Poaceae > Hordeum > Hordeum marinum. Next base: position 306,028,936 of record CM039678.1, on the reverse strand, counting down.
TACATGTCATCAGAGGCCGAACTAAAGTCGGAGGGAGGAACTCACCTCGCAACCGAAGACTCTGATTACAAGAAGCGATTGAAGCTGAGACCCTTGGCGTTGGAGGCAAGTTCGGGGGCTACTGAGGGAGTCTTCGATTAAGGGGTCCTCGGGAGGCTGACCTGATTCTTATGGGCCGAGCTGTATGGGCCGCTTGCCGAGCATTTTATCGATCAAAGGCCCTGTCTACAGGAAAAAAGCTTCAGGAATCGGGGCTTGTCCTCCACGTTTGATGTAGCGAATAGGCATGTTTATCTCTTCGGCGTGTAACCGACCATGTGTAAACCCTAGGTATCCTCAGCATCTATATAAGCCGGAGGGTTTGAGGTTGTAGGCAGAACAACTCATCTAGGGTTTAGCTATTTGATCTTGAGATAGATCGACTCTGTAACCTATACATCATCAATACAATCAAGCAGGATGTAGGACATTACCTCCATAGGAGGGCCCAAACCTGGGTAAACATCATGTCCCTTGTCTCCTGTTACCATTGATTCTAGTCTCACACCTCGGGACCCCCTACTCGAGATCCGCCGATTTTGACACCGACACCGTTGCCCCCGCTCCTCGTCTTCCTTGCCCGTTCCCCTCCCTCACACAGAGAGAGAGACTTGCCCGCTTGACGCGCCGTCGCTCGTCGTTGATGTGCTCGCGACGCGCTAGTGCTCTCCTGCCCCGCCGCTGCGGACAAGCCACCACTGGGCAACATGGAGAGCCGAGGAGCCTGGGACGGCAACGATGTTGATGAGGCTTTCATCGAGAACTCTGCCACCACCGCAAGTTTCCACCAGTAGAGAACGTGGAGGCATGCATCGCCGGGGCAGAGAATGTGAGGCTCCGCGGCAGGGTGAATTTGTGTTTTATGTCGAGCACTTCGCCCACGGGCTCGGGCTGCCGGCCAGCACCTTCTTCTAGCGCTTTGCCATGCGTTTCGGACTGTAGCTGCACCACCTCAGTGCCAACACCATCTTGCAATTGGCGGCATTCGTCGCCTTGTGCGAGGGCTTCTTGGGGGTGGAGTTTGGCATCGACCTCTGGTGCCAGCTCTTCTTCCTGAAGAGGCAGAGGGTGAATACACGGCGACAGGGGGGAAGGACATGACCGCTTGCGGAGCCACCCTCATCCACCACCACATGGAAGGCGGCTTCCCACAACTCCTGCTGCAAGACTCTATCAAGAGCTGGCAGAAGGGGTTCTTCTATGTGAAGAACATGAAGCCGAACGAGGACTTCATCAACCTGCCGCGTTCGTCAACCAACCACGGAATGCGATGCTGAACTGGAGGACGCCTCTGCCCTAGCCGGCTGAGATGGCGAACTGGCTCTGCACCAAGCTGCTCATGATGACCGGGTCGGAGGGTCTCACTACCGTGGACTTGCTCGCCACTATTGTGGCTCGCCGGGTACAACCCCTGTAGCATCGGCTGCACCACATCTGCTAATTGGGCAGGCGGCACGACCCGTGCCGACTCTCCACGAAGGAGTTGAAGGCGGTGGAGGTGGCGAGGTGGGGGAACTCCATCTCGCTGCCAAGATGTGCGAAGATGGATTGCAATGGGGCAACACCCCATACATCCGGGACTGCCCGGCTCCCAGGGTACATGATGAGTCGTGCAACCTTTTCATTTTGTTTCGTTGCCGATGCATTCCCCCAAACCCGACGATGTGAGGGCCCCGCCACGTGTAGGTTTTTCCTGCGTTGCAGGAATATGGCGAGTCGGCGGCCGACGTGGCAGAGTCGGACCCCGAATAGGTCGAGAATGTTGGAAATATGCCCTAGAGGCAATAATAAACTGGTTATTATCATATTTCCTTGTTCATGATAAACGTCTATTATCCATGCTAGAATTGTATTGATCGGAAACTCAAATACATGGGTGGATACATAGACAACCTGATGTCCCTAGTGAGCCTCTACTAGACTAGCTCATTGATGAAAGATGGTCAAGGTTTCCTGACCATAGACATGAGTTTTCATTCGATAACGGGATCACATGATTGGGAGAATGATGTGATGGACAAGACCCAACTGTAAGCATCAAAGTTGATCATCTCAGTTTATTGCTACTACTTTATCCATGCCAAGTATTTGTTCCTACGACCATGAGATCACGCAACTCCCTGACACCAAAAAATGCCTTGTGTGTATCAAACGTCACAATGTAACTGGGTGTTTATAAAGGTGCTCTACAGGTATCTTTGAGGGTGTCTGTTGGGTTGGCGTGGATCGAGACTGGGATTTGTCACTCCATTGGAGAGGTATCTCCGGGCCCACTCGGTAATACAACATCACAAGAAGCTTGCAAGCAATGTGGCTAAGGAGTTAGTCATGGGATCTTGTATTATGGAATGAGTAAAGAGACTTTCCGGTAACGAGATTGAACTAGGTATGGAGATACCAATGATCGAATCTCAGGCAAGTAACATATCGAAGAACAAAGGGAACTACGTACAGGATTGTCTGAATCCTTGACATCGTGCTTCAATCGATAAAGATATCCATAGAGTATTAAGGAACCAATATGGGCATCCAGGTCCCGCTATTGGTTATTGACCATAGAGTTGTCTCGGTCATATCTACATTGTTCTCGAACTCGCGAGGTCTGCATACTTTACTCTTTTACCCTTGCCCCCAAAACTTTACCACACCTTCAAACAATACCCAAGCACCCCCTTGTAAAAATCCCAAGTCATCAGACCACTGTAAGTTTGGGTAAAAACCCCATTCTTCACCCTGGCAGCAACTTTTTCTACCTTCCATTGTCCATTTCCTTTCCCCCCTAGCTCTCCCTAGGCTCAGGGCATCCAAGGGGCATCTCAAGGCCCTCTAGAGGCTACTGGACAAAGTGGGGCACCCCAAAGCACACAGGCCATGGCAATGCCGGCCATTCGCACACTCTAGGGCGTGCTTTAGTGCGCTCCCGCACTGTAGCCACCACCCAATGGACGGCCCCGACCACCTTGGGCCTCCCCCGCGTGTCCCCCGAGGCGCCATCAGCATCCATGACACACTACGCTGTCGGCCCCCTCCTCTCTCCTCCTCCTCCCTCCTCCTCCCTCCTCCCGCGTGTGTCGAGCGAAGCCTAGCTTGGCCAACTTGCGACCTCACACACGTGCCCTCCTCTCTCTCTCCCATTGCTCCCGATCGACGTAGACCAACCCCAGGAACGCCCCCATGCCGTCCCGCAAGCCCCCCTCTCCCTCTGGCCTCGGCCACATCCTCCCGGGCGCATGGCCCATCGGTGGACTCGCGCCCCCTCTATAAAAGGGCCTCCCGAGCCCTTCTCTCCCCTCTGATCTCCCTCTCCTCACCCCAGCAACCTCCCCGAGCCCCTCTGAGAGCCCCCGTCGCCTCTGTGCTCGGGATCGACCCGAGGATCGTCGTGGCCACCTCACCGTCGATCTCCGGGTATAGAGCCCTCCCACCTCTCTCTCCCTTCGGTTGCTCCTCCCTCATTAATCTAACATGATTCCCACTCGTCCCCGTCATCTTTGCAGCCTGGAACGGCCCCGACGACCTCCTCCCAAAGCCACCTCCGTCGCGGGTGCTCTCCACCGGCAACTCCGGCCACCTCCGGCCTCCCTTCGACCACCCCTGGAATGGCGACTCTTCCCCGAACCCATTCCCACCATCGCCCGCCGTCATCGTGCCCCATGCCGCCGCCGGTGAGCAGCTCCCCTCCCTGTCCCGAGGTGGGAGAAGGACCCGATAGGTGGGGCCCACCTATCGGCCTCTCTTTCCCTCTCCCCCGTGCTCTCTCTCTCCCCCCAAGTCGCTGCTGACCGGGCCCCGTGTGTCAGGTTTGAACCTGACCGCGCACGATGCCGACTGACTGGCCAGCTGGGCCAGCCTAGCCTCTAGCCGCCTCTGGCCCAGGTCCCTGTGGCTTTTCCTTTTATTTTTTTGTGGACTTTGCAAAAATCCCACGGAACCCAAAATAATTCCTATGACAATATTTCTTCCAACAAAAATCTTAGAATATTCCATAGAATTTATTAGTGCCATTTGTATAAATGTTTGAAAAACTTTTTAGTACTGTTTTTAAATGAAAATCCCTATTTGGCATTTCTTGCCTGTATTTAATAGTTTTTAAAAATATTTTTCATAGTAACATATTAAACAAACATTTTTAAGATAGTCCTTAGTATTTATCAGAATAGGTTAGCATTTTATTAGTAGCTTGAGTGCTCTATTTTTGTGTGTTGATTAATTTTATCGTTATTTTATCACGACGATAGATTGCGCTGTTGACGAAGAAGTTGGACCCAAAGACTTCGAAGACCCCAGAGACTTTGTTGAGCCAGTCAAGCAGGCCTTTGACCATGATGAGAAACCATTTTCATTGCATGTCATGTAGCACTTTACTTTCATCATAATTGATCATGTGATGTGGTTTTCCCCTTTCAGTGGGATGCCTCTGACACTTTTCCATTGACACTTGCATCATGCATGACCCTACCACCTTATGAGGGTTGTTTGGGTGGGTGTAGTTAGGATGCTTGTAGATGCTACGCAAGTGGGATCGGGATATATGCATAGTGATGGGAAGAAAGATATGATTTCAAAGACTTTTCGAAAACCCCGTCAAGTGCCACTAATGCACGAGGGAGATGATGAGAAGATGGGTGACCACTTGAGAAAGAAGTGGTGTGCCGGAGCAGGTTGAGATTGTGTTTTCGAAAACGGATTAGATTTAAGATTTGTCAACCATCCCAACCTTACATGCGCAACCACAATACCCGTTATGGGACAGGGCTTTGTTGATTACCTTGGTGGGTACTGGCAAGGAGCCCGCATTACTAGTGGCAGGAGTGGCAAGGTTACTGTCAATACAGGGTCGTACCGGTGTGTACGATCATGCACTGTCTTTATAGGCACCGGGCACACCGTTGGTCCCCTCAGGGATGGTACGATTAGAGCGAGGCTCGTGTGATGTACATCATGAGGGCTGGGTACCAATCGAGTGGACTCTTTGTTTAGTATCGCTGGGGCAAAGGCATTGTTCGGGTGCCTACCTCGGGTATGTTATATACTACGAGTCGTGGATGACACGCAAGTTCCCTGAGTCTTGTGGGTAAAGTGTGCAACCTCTGTAGATTGTAAAACTATTCGAATAGCCGTGTCCACGGTCAAGGCAGTTGGGTGGTGCTGCTTAGACTATGTCCGAATGTTTTCATAAAGACTTGGTGTGAGAATGTATGAGATGGTGACAAGAGGTCACATGAACTAAGTCCGATGACTTAGCATGGTGAATGAACACGAGGTGTTCAACCCCAACTTAAGATGATATCTGTAACTTGTTCAAATGGATATCTATTAATTGTTGATGCATGCTTACTAGATACTTGATAATGTCATTTGCATACAAAATTAGCTTTCCGCAAAATCAACTACTTAAGTGCTATATCATGCATCATAGTTACCTTGTTCCACAACTTGGGTTGCTTGCGAGTACATTCAAAGTACTCATTGGCTTGCCACTGGTTATTTAATTGGCCAGGCATGGGAGAACAGGAGTATGTTGAAGAGTTCGTTGGAGACAAACATGCGGACTAGGACGCTTCCCAGTCAGAATGCCTGTACGTTAAGGTAGATGGCATGGGTTCACGCTTTCGACCAAGATTTCTACCTCTTGTTCTATTTTAAGTGTTTGGCCCTCGTGGACCTATATATGTAAGACTAAGACCTCCATGGTCATCATTTTTGTAAGACGTTAAGTGTGGATGTAAGACTCTTGTTATTCAGCTTCTGTGTGTTCAGTGAGCATTGATATCTGGGATCACTGTACACGTGCATTCGGTGATCACGACTTATGAGTCGGGGTCCCCACATCAGGGGATGTTGCTTTACTCCTTGATGTTTGGCCTTCAGGGCCAGCCTATTCACGGTGTTCGAACGGGCCTCTAATCGGAAAATTACATGTCATCAGAGGCCGAACTAAAGTCGGAGGGAGGAACTCACCTCGCAACCGAAGACTCTGATTACAAGAAGCGATTGAAGCTGAGACCCTTGGCGTTGGAGGCAAGTTCGGGGGCTACTGAGGGAGTCTTCGATTAAGGGGTCCTCGGGAGGCTGACCTGATTCTTATGGGCCGAGCTGTATGGGCCGCTTGCCGAGCATTTTATCGATCAAAGGCCCTGTCTACAGGAAAAAAGCTTCAGGAATCGGGGCTTGTCCTCCACGTTTGATGTAGCGAATAGGCATGTTTATCTCTTCGGCGTGTAACCGACCATGTGTAAACCCTAGGTATCCTCAGCATCTATATAAGCCGGAGGGTTTGAGGTTGTAGGCAGAACAACTCATCTAGGGTTTAGCTATTTGATCTTGAGATAGATCGACTCTGTAACCTATACATCATCAATACAATCAAGCAGGATGTAGGACATTACCTCCATAGGAGGGCCCAAACCTGGGTAAACATCATGTCCCTTGTCTCCTGTTACCATTGATTCTAGTCTCACACCTCGGGACCCCCTACTCGAGATCCGCCGATTTTGACACCGACACCGTTGCCCCCCGCTCCTCGTCTTCCTTGCCCGTTCCCCTCCCTCACACAGAGAGAGAGACTTGCCCGCTTGACGCGCCGTCGCTCGTCGTTGATGTGCTCGCGACGCGCTAGTGCTCTCCTGCCCCGCCGCTGCGGACAAGCCACCACTGGGCAACATGGAGAGCCGAGGAGCCTGGGACGGCAACGATGTTGATGAGGCTTTCATCGAGAACTCTGCCACCACCGCAAGTTTCCACCAGTAGAGAACGTGGAGGCATGCATCGCCGGGGCAGAGAATGTGAGGCTCCGCGGCAGGGTGAATTTGTGTTTTATGTCGAGCACTTCGCCCACGGGCTCGGGCTGCCGGCCAGCACCTTCTTCTAGCGCTTTGCCATGCGTTTCGGACTGTAGCTGCACCACCTCAGTGCCAACACCATCTTGCAATTGGCGGCATTCGTCGCCTTGTGCGAGGGCTTCTTGGGGGTGGAGTTTGGCATCGACCTCTGGTGCCAGCTCTTCTTCCTGAAGAGGCAGAGGGTGAATACACGGCGACAGGGGGGAAGGACATGACCGCTTGCGGAGCCACCCTCATCCACCACCACATGGAAGGCGGCTTCCCACAACTCCTGCTGCAAGACTCTATCAAGAGCTGGCAGAAGGGGTTCTTCTATGTGAAGAACATGAAGCCGAACGAGGACTTCATCAACCTGCCGCGTTCGTCAACCAACCACGGAATGCGATGCTGAACTGGAGGACGCCTCTGCCCTAGCCGGCTGAGATGGCGAACTGGCTCTGCACCAAGCTGCTCATGATGACCGGGTCGGAGGGTCTCACTACCGTGGACTTGCTCGCCACTATTGTGGCTCGCCGGGTACAACCCCTGTAGCATCGGCTGCACCACATCTGCTAATTGGGCAGGCGGCACGACCCGTGCCGACTCTCCACGAAGGAGTTGAAGGCGGTGGAGGTGGCGAGGTGGGGGAACTCCATCTCGCTGCCAAGATGTGCGAAGATGGATTGCAATGGGGCAACACCCCATACATCAGGGACTGCCCGGCTCCCAGGGTACATGATGAGTCGTGCAACCTTTTCATTTTGTTTCGTTGCCGATGCATTCCCCCAAACCCGACGATGTGAGGGCCCCGCCACGTGTAGGTTTTTCCTGCGTTGCAGGAATATGGCGAGTCGGCGGCCGACGTGGCAGAGTCGGACCCCGAATAGGTCGAGAATGTTGGAAATATGCCCTAGAGGCAATAATAAACTGGTTATTATCATATTTCCTTGTTCATGATAAACGTCTATTATCCATGCTAGAATTGTATTGATCGGAAACTCAAATACATGGGTGGATACATAGACAACCTGATGTCCCTAGTGAGCCTCTACTAGACTAGCTCATTGATGAAAGATGGTCAAGGTTTCCTGACCATAGACATGAGTTTTCATTCGATAACGGGATCACATGATTGGGAGAATGATGTGATGGACAAGACCCAACTGTAAGCATCAAAGTTGATCATCTCAGTTTATTGCTACTACTTTATCCATGCCAAGTATTTGTTCCTACGACCATGAGATCACGCAACTCCCTGACACCAAAAAATGCCTTGTGTGTATCAAACGTCACAATGTAACTGGGTGTTTATAAAGGTGCTCTACAGGTATCTTTGAGGGTGTCTGTTGGGTTGGCGTGGATCGAGACTGGGATTTGTCACTCCATTGGAGAGGTATCTCCGGGCCCACTCGGTAATACAACATCACAAGAAGCTTGCAAGCAATGTGGCTAAGGAGTTAGTCATGGGATCTTGTATTATGGAATGAGTAAAGAGACTTTCCGGTAACGAGATTGAACTAGGTATGGAGATACCAATGATCGAATCTCAGGCAAGTAACATATCGAAGAACAAAGGGAACTACGTACAGGATTGTCTGAATCCTTGACATCGTGCTTCAATCGATAAAGATATCCATAGAGTATTAAGGAACCAATATGGGCATCCAGGTCCCGCTATTGGTTATTGACCATAGAGTTGTCTCGGTCATATCTACATTGTTCTCGAACTCGCGAGGTCTGCATACTTTACGTTCGGTGATGATTTGGTATTGTTGAGTTATGTATTTTGGTGATCGAAGGTTGTTCAGAGTAGTAGATGAGATCCCGGACATCACTAGGAGCTACGGAATGTTCCAGAGGTAAATATTTATATATGGGAAGTCATATTTTGGCTATCGGAAAAGTTTCAGGTTTTTCCGGTATTGTACCGAGAAGCGACTAGAAGGTTCCGGAAACTTTCGGAAGTCCAGCAAGGGTTCCACAACGTCCCAAGGGTTTGCATGGGCTGAGGGGAGGCGCCCTGGCCTTATTGGGCCAAGCACACAAGTCCCTAAAGGCCCATGTAGCTTGGGAGAGGTGGAAAGTGCACCTGGTTTTGGAAAGGGAGGGAATTGGACTAGGAGTCCAACTCCTCCCCCTTGGCTGCGCCCTAGGGCTTGGAGGGGCTGATCTCCATGCCCCTCCACCTATATGTAGAGGGGAAGGGGCTCCCCAAGAGCACACATGAAGCCCTAGGTGCCCCTCTCTCTCCTTAGATTGTTTTCTCCCCCGTTAGCGGTTTCGGTAGCGCTAGGCGTAGCCCTGCCGGGACATCACCACCACCATCACTACCATGCCATCACATTTTCGGAGAACTCATCTACCTCTCCGACCCGGCTTGCTGGATCAAGAAGGCGAAGATGTCATTGATATGTATGTGTGATGAATGCGGAGGTGTCATCCGTTCGGAGCTAGATTGGGACGACTCATGATTGGTTCGTGGGACGGATTGCGATTTGGTTCCTGAAGACGTTCGACTACATCAACCATGTTTCTTAACGCTTCCCTCTTAGCGATCTACAAGGGTATGTAGATCCACTCTCCATCTCGTAGCTATTGATCTCCATAGATAGATCTTGGGTGTTCGTATGAATTTTTTATTTCCCATGCAATGTTCCCCAACAGTGGCATGATGAGCTAGGTCTATGCGTAGATAACATGCACGAATAGAACACAAAAGAGTTTGTGGGCATTGATGTTCAGATTTCTTACTTTCTTAGTCTTATCTTGATTCGGCGGTATTGTGGGATGAAGCGGCTCGGACCAACCTTACTCATCCACGTACAAGAGACCGGTGCCATCGACTGACATGCAACTTGTTGCATAAAGATGGTTGGTGGGTGTCAATCTCTTCCACTTTAGCTGAATCGGATTTAATAGAGGCGGTCCGTGTAGAAGATTAAATAGCAACTTGAATATCACCGTTGTGGCTTTGCGTAGGTAAGAACGGTTCTTCCTAGTTTCCCATAGCAGCCACGTTAAACTTGCAACAACAAAGTAGAGGACATCTAACTTGTTTTTGTAGGGCATGCTATGATGTGATATGGCCAGTGACATGACATGATATATGTGATGTATGAGATGATCATGTTTTGTACAGAATAATCACGACATGCATGTCGATGAGTACGGAAATTGGCAGGAGCCGTAGGGTTGTCTTTAATTATTGTATGACCTCCGAGTCAATCATTAAGCGCTATGTAATGCTTTACTTTATTTCTAAATGGTAGCAATAGTATTATATGCATGGTTGGCGCGACAACCCCGATGGCAACACAATAATGGAGATCGTGGTGTCATGCCGGTGACGATGGACATCATGTTGGTGCTTTGGAGATGGAGATCAAAGGCACAAGTTCATGGCCATATCATGTCACTTATGATTTGCATGTGATGTTAATCCTTTTTATGCATCTTATTTTTCTTAGCACGACAGTAGCATTATAAGGTGATCCCTCACTAAAATTTCCAGATAAAATTGTGTTCTCCCCGAGTGTGCACCATCAGGAAAGTTCGTCGTTTCGAAGCACCACGTGATGATCGGGTGGGATAAACTCCACGTTCATATACAACGGGTGCAAGAAAGTGTTGCACATGCGGAACACTCAGATTAAACTTGACGAGCTGATAGAGGCGAAGTTGTCCCTGTCTTTCGATGAGATGGTGGCTATCGTTTTTGGTGGAGTAGACTTTGACGATCCGACTACGAACGTGTGAGACGTCGCGCCTTAGCAATCGCTAAACCAACTCTGAGAGGTTATTGACCACGCCGGAGCACGATCAACCTGACCACGAGGGTCTATTTCCTGCACGCAAACGAAGAACAAGCAAGAAACTAAGATTGCAATCTGGATATTGTGAATATAAGAGGAAAGCTTTATTGATGAAGTGGGGTTCGGTGACGCCTTTGTCTGGTCGTGGAACACAAACGAAGAACGCGAAGTTGCTGCTATGGCAAACTTGTAATCTAAACAAAACCCAAACCTAAAACGAAGCCCTAAGGGCTGTATATATGGGGGAATAGAAGAGAATTTCGTGGCCCCTTGGAGGAGGGGTCCGAAACCGACCCTAAGTCAGTTTCCCCATACATACGGACTCTAAAAACAGCCTATAATATGGTATTTCGAAATTACATGGGCCTGGCCCAAAATTAAGGTGGCGCAGCACCTATATTAGCCTATGGACGAATTTTATAAAGTGGCATCATGCATATTTCGTCCAAAGCTTCCCACTCCCATTATGGTGGCTTCAATGTGCGAAAATCATCACTGGAAGCTCCATTGTTCTTCCCCGCACGCGCACCTTCTCCTCCATGCTTGATCCCGCTCCAATGGTCATCCTTCTTATCCATGATAGGTCCTTCATTCATAAGTAAAACAAAAGTATCTAATTTAGGCAGCATCATATGTTCATGAATATTAGAAGGATTTCCAAGAAACGAAAGTACCTGGTAATTCAATTGACGTGCGCGAGCTCTAGTAATTGGTCCTGTATGTATAGCAGTCGGGGTGGGTGTAACATTAGTAGGGATGTCCTCATCATCCTCCCCTTCTTGAACTGAAGTCGTCCTCGACAGAAGCTCATCTTCCTCACCCAAATAAGGCTTCAAATCTGCAATGTTAAAAGTGGGGCTAACCCCAAACTCTGCAGGCAGCTCAAGTTTATATGCATTATCATTTATTTTCTCTAACACCTTAAAAGGACCATCAGCACGGGGCATTAGCTTTGACTTGCGCAAATCAGGAAATCTATCCTTACGCAAATGTAACCAAACAAGATCACCAGGTGCAAAGACAACATGTTTTCTACCCTTATCTCCAGCAAGTTTGTATTTAGCATTCATACACTCAATGTTTTCCTTCGTTAACTCATGCATCTTTAATATCAATTCAGCACGTTCTTTAGCATCAAAATTAACCTTCTCCGAAGATGGAAGAGGCAACAAATCAATAGGTGCACGAGGTAAGAAACCATACACAACTTGAAAAGGGCACATCTTAGTGGTAGAATGTAGCGAACGATTATAAGCAAATTCAATATGAGGCAAGCATTCTTCCCACATTTTCAGGTTATTCTTCAAAACAGCCCTAAGCATAGTAGACAATGATCTATTGACTACTTCAGTTTGTCCATCAGTTTGGGGATGACATGTAGTACTAAAAAGTAGTTTAGTCCCCAACTTAGCCCATAAACATCTCCAAAAATGGCTAAGAAATTTAGCATCACGATCTGAAACAATTGTATTTGGTACACCATGCAATCGAATAATTTCACGAAAGAACAAATCAGCAACATGAGCAGCATCATCACTTTTATTACATGGTATAAAGTGTGCCATTTTGGAAAATCTATCCACGACAACAAATATGCTATCCCTCCCCTTCTTTGTTCGAGGTAAACCTAAAACAAAGTCCATAGATATATCCTCCCAAGGAACACTAGGTACAGGCAAAGGCATATATAAACCATGAGCATTGAGTCGTGACTTAGCTTTTTGACATGTAGTGCAGCGAGCAACAAAACGCTCAACATCCCGTCTCATCTTTGGCCAAAAGAAATGTGTAGAAAGTACGTCCTCCGTCTTCTTCACGCCAAAGTGTCCCATTAATCCTCCTCCGTGCGCCTCCTGTAACAACAAAAGACGAATGGAGCTAGCTGGAATGCATAGCTTGTTAGCACGGAATACAAATCCATCATTAATAACGAACTTGTTCCATGTTCTCCCTTCTTTACAATTCTGCAACACGTCTCTAAATTCAGCATCATGCACATATTGATCTTTGATGGTCTCCAAACCAAATATTTTAAAGTCAAGTTGTGAAAGCATAGTATAACGACGAGACAAAGCATCAGCAATAACATTGTCTTTACCCTTCTTGTGTTTAATGACATAAGGAAAAGTCTCAATGAATTCAACCCATTTAGCATGTCTACGGTTCAGTTTTTCTTGACTTTTAATATGTTTCAAAGATTCATGATCAGAATGTATAACAAATTCTTTGGGCCATAAATAATGTTGCCATGTTTCCAAAGTCCGAACAAGAGCATATAATTCCTTATCATAAGTAGAATAATTCAGACTAGGCCCACTTAATTTTTCAGAAAAGTACGCAACAGGTTTACCATCTTGTAATAACACACCTCCTAACCCAATACCACTAGCATCACATTCAAGCTCGAAAGTCTTATTAAAATCAGGAAGTTGGAGTAAAGGAGCATGTGTTAACTTATCTTTCAAGACCGTGAAGGCTTCTTCCTGTGCGGTACCCCAAGAAAAAGGCACGTCCTTCTTTGTAAGCTCATTGAGAGGCGCAGCAATGGTGCTGAAATCCCTGACAAAACGCCTATAGAAACCAGCGAGGCCAAGAAAACTCCTTACTTGTGTGACCGTTTTGGGCTGCGGCCAACTCTCAATAGCTGCAATCTTGGCTTTATCAACTTCAATTCCCTGTGGAGTAACAACATAGCCAAGAAAAGATACTCGGTCGGTGCAAAAGGTGCACTTCCCAAGGTTACCAAACAAACGGGCATCACGGAGCGCAGTAAAAACAGCACGTAAGTGTTCCAAATGTTCCTCCAAAGATCTACTAAAAATCAATATATCATCAAAATAGACTACCACAAATCGTCCAATGAAAGCACGTAAAACCTCGTTCATTAATCTCATGAAAGTGCTAGGTGCATTAGTTAACCCAAAAGGCATGACTAGCCACTCATATAATCCAAACTTAGTTTTAAATGCTGTTTTCCATTCATCTCCCAATTTCATACGAATTTGATGGTATCCACTACGCAAATCAACTTTGGAGAAAATTGTAGAGCCACTTAATTCATCAAGCATATCATCTAGTCTAGGAATAGGATGACGATAACGAATAGTAATATTATTAATGCCTCTACAATCCACACACATGCGCGATGTACCATCCTTTTTAGGCACTAGAATAATAGGAACAGCACAAGGACTAAGGGATTCACGTATATAACCTTTGTCAAGCAGCTCTTGTACTTGACGCATAATCTCCTTTGTCTCCTCTGGATTGGTACGGTAGGGCGCACGGTTGGGTAGGGATGCACCGGGAATTAAGTCAATCTGATGCTCAATCCCACGAATAGGCGGTAATCCCGGTGGCACGTCTTGTGGAAAGACGTCAGCGAACTCCTGCAAAATGTTAATGACAGCAGGAGGCAAAGAGGGAGGCATGTCCTCGAATGAAAATAATACCTCTTTGCATACAAAAGCATAGCAAACAGATGTAGCAACATCCAAATCATTAATATCAGATTTAGTAGCAAGTAAACATCCACTCTGCAATTTTATTTCGGATGCAACAGTAGATGATGGTTTATTATGCTTATGGCGTTGCTCAAATTCCTGTGCTACAATCTGATTTTCACTCTTATTTTTCTCCTGTTTTGCTTTACTAGCTCTAGCAATGTCATCTTTCATAATATGTTCGGGAGACATAGGAAGCAACGTGATATTATGATCCTTATGAACAAGAGTATACTGATTTGTCCTACCATGGTGTACAGAATTTTTATCAAACTGCCATGGTCTACCAAGTAAAACAGAACATGCTTGCATGGGTACCACATCACAATCCACATAATCAGAATATGTAGCAATGCTAAAATGCACACGAACAGTACGTGTTACCTTAACCTTGCCACTATTGTTGAACCATTGGATGTAATAAGGATGAGGATGTGGTCTGGTGGTTAGAGACAGCTTCTCCACCATCTCCATGCTAGCCAAGTTATTGCAACTCCCTCCATCGATGATGATGCGAATAGAACGCTCCTTCACAACTCCCTTTGTGTGGAACAAGTTGTGCCTCTGATTTTGCTCAGCCTGTGTAACCTGCACACTGAGAACACGTTGAGCAACTAAACTTTCATACCTGTCAGCGTAATCAGCAGCCATGTAGTGTGTTTCTGGTTCTGCATCGTCGCCATTGTGTTCTTCACTTGCAATGAGAGCCAAAGTCTCCTCATCATAATCACTAGCAGACGCATATCCACCATCCTCAGTAACAATCATGACACGCTTGGAAGGGCATTCTCTCGCAAAGTGACCTCCACCCTTGCAACGACGGCATATAACCTCATGTGTTTGCCCTGTGGATGCAATAGATGAAGAAGAGCTCGGTGCAGGCCCAGAAGGTGTGCTCTTGGTAGAGGGTGGAGGAGGAGCCTGTTTCCTGGTATCGCGGTTGGAGTTGGAGGTTGAAGTAGGTGGTGTTGCAGCAGGACGTGTGGAAGTAGAGGAGGTACGTGGCGTCCATGATGAAGTGCGACCTGCAGAAAAAGTAGTTCTCGCCATTGCCTGTCGATCCTGCACTTCACGTTCAGCTTTGCAAGCAAGATGAAATAAACGAGTGATAGTGTTATACTCCTTATACTCCAGAATAGTCTGAATCTCTCTACTCAATCCACCCATAAAACGTGCAAGCATAGCTTCATTCTCCTCAACAATACCACATCTAATCATACCAGTTTGTAATTCCTGATAATATTCTTCTACAGAATTTTTTCCTTGTCTTAAACGCTGCAAATTTTGAAGCAACTCACGTTGATAATAAGGTGGCACCCAACGATTACGCATAGCAGTTTTCAAAGCAGCCCAAGTAGTTGGAATATTAGCATGGTGTATTCTACAATGTTCTGACCACCAAACACAAGCAAAACTAGTGAATGAACAAACAGCAGCGGCAACACGTCTATCCTCGGGAAATTGTAAGCATGTAAAACGTTGTTCTGTTTCTAACTCCCATGTAAGATATATATCAGGAACATATCTACCCTCAAACGTCGGAATATTCAATTTAAGTTTAGGGAGATGGTCATGATCCCGTACCTGCGGGGGTGGTGCAGCCCTACCGTTACGGTTGTAGCCATGTGGTCGACCTGGTGCGTATGGTGGTGGTTGCCCCTGGGGCGGATCTGGAGCAACCTCTCCCTCATCATCGAAATCACCATCATAATCTTCAACCTGCTCAACGACAGTAGCCGCACGAGCCACCGAAGTAGCAGCAGTATCAACAGTACCAGGATGTTGGGCGTGGCCGAGAGGCACACGTCGCGCTCGTCGTTCAAAAGGAAGAGGAGCTGCCGCTGGTGGAGGTAGACGGGCAAGCACCTCATTGAACTTGGCGTCCATCTTGGTGTCGAATGTCTTCTCCAAACCATCTAGCTTCTCCATGGCCACTCCAAAGTTGTTCCCGAAGTCTTGTACCTGCTCAGCCATCATTTGCTGAAATTTATCATAGAGCGCTTTGTTGGTCATGCTCTCCCAGTCGATCTTCTCATCGTGTGATCCTGGCATGGTTAGCAGAAATAGGAAACACACAATATGAAACCTACAGACTACTGGGACGTGGTGGTGGTGGTGGTGTGGCACAAATCCTTTAAGCGAATCTCAATTTCTTACCAGTTCTTACCCAGTAGCAGGCGGTGATCGGCAACCGTTGTAGCCAAAACTCTCAAAGCTTGGATAGAGCGATTGCCAGGTGGTGTCAAGCACACGGCGTAGAAGTATGTGGAGCTGGGATGGCTTATAATATGGTAGCAAAAAGGGTCAACAATAATCAATTCAGAGATGCAAGGTTGAATAAACGCTCAACGACGGTACTGTGCTGGTCCTAGGCTAGACCGTGCTAGAGACGCGAGCCTAAAACACCAACAAAAGCACGACGATACACGTAATCAAGGGAAGAGCACACTCTGGTTTTTTTTTTTTTTGCGCCTCTTTTTTTTTTTTTGCGCCTCTTTTTTTTTTTTGCGCCTCTTTTTTTTTTTTTTTTTGCTCAGAAAAACACTATAATTGCGAGTGTCTCAAAACCCTTCCCAAGTCGTATAAGCAGGATAGACACGAAAAAAAATTTGAATTTTTTTTTTCTGGAGCGATGCGGGGGCTGCGACGACCAAAAAATTTCGACAAAACTCACTATGATAGCAAGTGTCTCAAAACGCTCCGGAGAACCTAAAATCAAGATAGGGAAAAAATATTTTCGGCCGAAATTTTTTTGGGCCAAAACGTGCTTTGCAAAGCGTGCCAGACTCTTTTTTTTCTTTTCCCGACACCTACACAGGTAGCAAAACGCGAATCCGAAATCAAAAAGATCTCGAAACTAAATTTAAAACGAGCTGGACTCGGATTGGTGGTGGTATATATGGACACCAATGGATAACTGGCAGCGGGGATGATGGTGGTGGTATATGGCGACTATGAAGACGATGCGTTGGCGGCGTGACAACTTGTGAATAGAACTCGAAACTCTAAAGAACTAGGCACTAAGACCAGCAACTCGACACGACGATGTAACCGCAAATTCAACAAAGCAAAATACTGAAAAGACTATGCAAAGGCACAGATTGGTTCGGATATGATGATCTAACCCTATTTTTTTTTTGTGGCTTTTTCGTGGACTAAAGGTATGAAGAACAGATGCGATCTAAACTACGAAAACTGGTAAAATCTCACCGAGCAACCTGGAAATCTGATACCACTTGATAGAGGCGAAGTTGTCCCTGTCTTTCGATGAGATGGTGGCTATCGTTTTTGGTGGAGTAGACTTTGACGATCCGACTACGAACGTGTGAGATGTCGCGCCTTAGCAATCGCTAAACCAACTCTGAGAGGTTATTGACCACGCCGGAGCACGATCAACCTGACCACGAGGGTCTATTTCCTGCACGCAAACGAAGAACAAGCAAGAAACTAAGATTGCAATCTGGATATTGCGAATATAAGAGGAAAGCTTTATTGATGAAGTGGGGTTCGGTGACGCCTTTGTCTGGTCGTGGAACACAAACGAAGAACGCGAAGTTGCTGCTATGGCGAACTTGTAATCTAAACAAAACCCAAACCTAAAACGAAGCCCTAAGGGCTGTATATATGGGGGAATAGAAGGGAATTTCGTGGCCCCTTGGAGGAGGGGTCCGAAACCGACCCTAAGTCAGTTTCCCCATACATACGGACTCTAAAAACAGCCTATAATATGGTATTTCGAAATTACATGGGCCTGGCCCAAAATTAAGGTGGCGCAGCACCTATATTAGCCTATGGACGAATTTTATAAAGTGGCATCATGCATATTTCGTCCAAAGCTTCCCACTCCCATTATGGTGGCTTCAATGTGCGAAAATCATCACTGGAAGCTCCATTGTTCTTCCCCGCGCGCGCACCTTCTCCTCCATGCTTGATCCCGCTCCAATGGTCATCCTTCTTATCCATGATAGGTCCTTCATTCATAAGTAAAACAAAAGTATCTAATTTAGGCAGCATCATATGTTCATGAATATTAGAAGGATTTCCAAGAAACGAAAGTACCTGGTAATTCAATTGACGTGCGCGAGCTCTAGTAATTGGTCCTGTATGTATAGCAGTCGGGGTGGGTGTAACATTAGTAGGGATGTCCTCATCACGAGCCTAGCATTTATAGACATGGCCTCAGGACACAAGAGACTGAAAGGTCGAACATGAGTCATATAGTAGATATGATCAACATGGAGATGCTCACCACTAAAACCACGTCATCTCACGAGATGATCGGACTTGGGTTGCTAGATTTGGATTATGTCACACTCGAGTGGGAGTTCATAGACAACCAAGGGTTCCACCACGTCCTAAGGTTTTGCATGGGCTGATGGGAGGTGCCCTGGCCTTATTGGGCTAGGCGCACAAGACCCTCAATGCCCATGTGGCTTGGGAGAGGTGGAAAGTCCACCTGGTTTTGGAAAGGGAGGGAATTGGACTAGGAGTCCAACTCCTTCCCCTTGGCTGCACCCTAGGGCTTGGAGGGGCTAATCTCCACGCCCCTCCACCTATATTTAGAGGGGCGGGGGCACCCCAAGAGCACACACAAAGCCTTTGGCGCCCCTTTCTCTCCCTATATCGTTTTCTCCTCCGTTCGCGGTTCCGGTAGCGCTAGGCATAGCCCTACTGGGACAGCACCACCGCCACGGCAGCCATGCCGTTGCTTTGTCTTAGAACTCATATACCTCTCCAACACTGCTTGCTGGATCAACAAGGCGGACACGTCATCAAGATGTATGTGTGCTGAATGTGGAGGTGTCGTCCATTCGGTGCTAGATCAGGACGGATCGTGATTGAATCGTTGGACGGATTGCTATTTGGATCGCAAAGACATTCGACTACATCAACTGTGTTTCGTAACGCTTCCCTCTTAGCAATCTACAAGGGTATGTAGATCCACTCTCCATCTTGTAGCTGCTGATTTCCATAGATATATCTTGGGTGTTCATAGGAATTTTTTTGTTTCCCATAGAACGTTCCCCAGCAAAGGATGTCGACAATGTGGAGTCGGACGACTCGAAGCGAGGCGGCATGTCGGGAGCTGGCGATGCAGAGACGGAGAAGACCGGCCTAGCCGGTGAGTTTCTCCCCCAGTCGCTATTACGGGACTGGTCTGATGACGATGCTGAGCCGGGGGAGATGCATGGTGCAGCGGCTCTGGAAGACCTTGAATCCTCGAGAGACAATGCTACCACGCCAAGGAAACGCGCCAGCCGAGCCGACCGCGAGCCGAGGCAGGAAGACACAGGCACGGTCGGTCGAGGGAAGTAGTCGGCTGGCCCCCGGCTGGTTCCCAAGCGAGCAGCTGGCGGGTAGCCAAGCGGCGGGCACGGAGGCGGCGGAAAGAGACTGCGGGTTGCCCAGCGTGTCCCGTTAGGCAGGTGGCCCCCCCAAAATCGAGTAAGTATTCTTCAGGTTTCTTTTGATATTTTTCCGGTCTTCTTCTTCTCATTCCGCCTTCCAGGGAGCCGCGCGCTTTGGGAAGGACGACCCCTTTGGGAGGCGCCGTGGGTGAGAGGTTGCGGAGGCGGCCCGCAAGGCCGCCGCTGAGGAGAGAGAGTGCGAGGCATGGCGGGACCAGAAGGCGGCCAAGAGGGAGCGGCTCGAGGAGGGGCGCCGCCCATGGGAGGAAGTGGCACGGAAGCAACCACCAAATGGGGCCCGCATGGAAGCGGTGGACCAGTCTCGGGACCCTTTTCCCCCAAGCAAGGAGAGGAGGTCCAAGAACGTGCACGGCCCCACTTGATGGGCGGAGGCCGACGAGTAGGCTGAGGAGAGGGCGCACATGGCTGCGAGTGCAGTGGAATCTGCCATGGAGGCGACCCCGAATCACAGCAGCACACCACCAGGGGCTAACGACATGCCGCCGGAGGGCAACAACGTGCCACCGGAGGTCGACGCCATGGTGCCCAAAGCCCCGGCTTTGAAGGCGGATGGGGGCGGTGCCGTCGGATGGGACGAGCTAGGAGTCAGGATCGCGACGCCAGAGGGAGCCACCGCCACTGGCTTGTCAACGGGGGTGGCTGGTTCATTTGCCGGGATGCCCGGAGCCACGCCGCCAGGAGGGGTAGGTCCCCTAGTTTATGCGGCATGGGGACCATATGGCCCTGACAGTAGGAATCAGTCGCAGGAGTCCTGGGCTGCTGCCGATGGCATGCCCAGGGGGGTGCGTCGACCATCCTTGGAGCCATGTTGGCCGCCCTCGTTGCTAAGTTCGCTGACTACCGCACCCAGGCAGCGATGGAGGCCCAAGCAACGAGGTGCCGCCTAATGAACCTCGAGAAGTCTATCGTGGTAAGGGCTCGGTGTCCCCATCTTTTTTGCTTTTCTTGCTTCTCTTTCGTCTTGCAACACCATTTCCGCCTAGGTTTCCTCCAATGGGGGCACGCTAGAGCACCCACTGGGTGTAGACCCTGACACTGGGATCGGTTGGAGAGCAACCGGGTCGAATCTTACCATGGTGCTCGTGTTTTTGATATTCGCAGGCCACCCACGACCGTTGGGTGACCGCGTACAACGCGTTGCTAGAACTATACTGGGAGGCCAAGAGCTGGTTGGCCGTCACGTCTATGGATCTGAAAGGTATTTTAGCCTTGTGAATTTTCAGTGGGGGCGCGCGATCACACCCACTGGGTGTAACCCCCAGGATTCAGTTCGGCTGCCCCCTAGGTGGGTTGAATCCTTTTCCTTGATTTGTTTCTGATGGGAGAGCCTTCATGTTGCGTAGCCACCCATGCTGAGACGGCCAGCCTCCACCGCCAGGTGGTACAACTTGGCGAGCAGTGGGACCTCCAATCTGCGAAGTGCGCCGGCTCCGCCAGGCGGCAGGCCGGGCGCAGGAGGAGAAGGATGAGCGCGAGGCGGCGCATTGCAGGGACTTGGAGGAGCAAGAGGCGACCCATCACCGGGAGCTAGAGCCCAAGGACGCCTCGCTGGCGAAGGCGGACAAGGATGCGCAGGCGGTGCAGGCCGAGCACGACCGCTGGGTCCAGGAATGGTCGGAGAGGGAGGCGGCATTGCAAGGGGGACTCCGTAGTTGGTGCCATTGCCGGTGATGATGCTGTGGGGGACTCCAGAGCGGACCGTGATGTCCTTGACAAACCGGATGGTCATGGGGCCATCCAGCTTCTTGATGGGCCTTGCCTCGATCCAGTTGGTGAACTTGTTAACGACTACCGACAGGTGTGTCATGCCGTCTCGAGCAGTCTTGAATAGCCCCACCATGTCGAGCCCCCAGATGGCAAAGGGCCACGAAAGGGGGGTGGCTTTGCGTGCTGAAGCATTGGCAGCCCTCGCACCTGTCGACCAGTTGCGTCGCCTCTTCAAGGGTAGTTGGCCAGTACAAGTCGTGGGAGAACGCCTTGTCCACCAAGGTTCTTGATGCGGCGTGGTTCCCGCACTCACCCTAGTGGATGTCTTAGAGGATCTCATGTCCGTTTTCTAGCTCGATGCAGCGCTAGAAAACACCGGTTGCGCCGTGCCGAACTAGCTCGTGGTTGATGATGGCGTAGGCAGGGGCCCGGCTGAAAGCAAATTTTCTCCCTTGGTGGCGTTGGTAATTAATATAAACATCTATATCATTGAACTAATATTTGCACTAAGCATATTTCAGGAAAAGTTCAATAATAGGTTGGCAAAAGGATTGTGGAGAAACCCCTAGATGCTAGGTTTTGGATTGACAAAAGCTTCAAGCAAAGAGGACTCTACATTTTACTTTGTGAGAAATCACTTTGAGTCCATAGGAAAAGCCAATACTATTAAAAGGGGGTAAGATCCCCACCTATCCCATCAGATTTTCTGAGAGAGAGCCACCTACTCATGTGTTGAGATCATGCCATTACAGTCCAACCATATGAATCTTGATCTCTAGCCTCCCCAAGTTTCTTCCCACCCAATAAATCTCTTCCACCAAAGCCAAATCTATGAGAGACTGATTGAGTGTTGAAGAATCTATCATCTTGAAGCACAAGAGCAAGGAGTTCATCGACACTATTTGGCCCATTACATCTTGGAGGGTGGTGCCTCCCAAATTGGTTAGGTGTCACTTGGGAGCCTCCTACTTCATGTTGTGGAGTGAACCAAGAAGTTTGTAAGAGCAAGGAGATCACATACTTCATGAAGATCTACCCTGAGTTAGGCTAGTCCTCCGTGGACGTATGCCATCATGGTATCAACATGGTTGCTTATTCGTGGAACCATCCGTGGGTAGAGCCCTCCATGGACTCTTGCGACTGTTACCCTTCGTGGGTTGAAGTCCCCATAAACGTGGACGTACAATAGCCCCACCTATCAGAACCACGGGAAAAATCATCGTTTCTCCAAATTGCGTTTGATCTTCCTACCCTTCCTTTACTACTCATGCTTGTTGTTACTTTTCACTGCTATACTCGTAGACATGCATGTGTAGGGTGTGCTTAAACTTGCTATGAATGCTAAAATCTACCAACACTCAAAATTGGGAAAAGGTAGAATTTTTATTTGGTCAAGTAGTCTAATCAGCCCCTCTAGACATAGTTTCGATCCTACAAGTCGTAAAAGATCTTTGGTCTCCATTGCATTGGTTTCACAACCTAGGATAGTATGGCGTCTAGCAAGGGAAATTATCAATTTAGAGGTCCATACTTTGATGGCATGACTTTTTCTAGTTGGAAGCACAAAATGAAATTGCATATTCTTGGTCATAACCCTACCATCCGGGCTGGTGTTCGTGTTGGATTTCAAGGTGAATTGTTTGCGGTTGGAAGGGAACCGGATCGTGAAGCAACTCTGGATGAATTGAAGATGTTGCAATACAATGCTCAAGCATGTGACATCTCTTCAACTGCCTATGCCCCAAAGAATTCAATAGAATCAACCGTCTTCTAAATGCAAAAGAGACTTGGGATACTTTGGTTTATACGTACGAAGGTACCAAATCCATGAGAGAATCCAAGTTTGATTTTGTTCAGAGTCATCTTGACAATTTCAAGATGAAGGATTGGGAAGGAGTCGCATAGATGTACTCTAGGCTAGCTCTCATCACCAATGAGATTGCCGGCTTAGGAAGCGAAGAAATGACCAACAAATTCATCATTGGGAAGATACTTGGAGCTTTGGATGAGAGATATGACACCGTGTGCACATTGATCCTAATGATGCCCAACTACAAAGATCTCAAGCCTACGAAAGTGATTGTAAGGATTCCTGCTCATGAGATGACACTCAAGGACAAGGAAGAGCTTCACAACAAGTCTAGTGGTGCTTACAAAGCCACAAGTGATGCTCCCATAACTTTAAGCGACAACCTTGTCACCAATGAATAGATAAGCCTCATGGTCAAGAAATTCAACAAGTTGTACAAGAATAGAGGCAAAGATCGAAGCTCCAACTCAAGATATGAAGAAAAGCGCTCCTCAAGTCGTGACCGAAACTGCTACAATTGTGGGAAGCCCGGACACTACTCCAATGGGTGCATGACTCCCTACAAAACAAAAGAAGTGTCACCAAGAAGACGAAGCTCAAGAGATGAGTCACCTCGAAGAGAGAGAAGGAGTAGAGATAATCATTATGAACGAAGATCCTCAAGGAGAAGTAGGGACTCGGATAAGAAGGACAAGTACACCAAGAGATACTCAAGAAGAATACATCAAGCTCATGTTGGTGAATGGGTTTTCGGCTCCGAATCCGATAACCACTCTGAGAGAAGCTACCACTCCAACTCCGACTATAGTCAAGATGAAGGTGTTGCCAGACTTGCACTAGTGGCAACCGACTCCTACGATATATTTGATTCACCAAATGAAGGGAGTGGAAGTTGCTTCATGGCTAAAATCCCCAAGGTATCACACCCCGAGTATCTTGATTTCAATAGTGATGAGGATGACTTGTTAGGAGATGATGAATTGATATTTGAAAAATCTATTAATGTTAGTTAAGATGAACTTATTAGTAATCATTCTAGTCAATATAAGTCGTGTGATGATGGTAAGTTTGAAATGGAACAACTAACTCAGGAACTAAACACTCTTAAGTTAGGTCACAAGTCTACTCTACAAGATCATAGAGAGCTTGAAAGGACACATGAGAAGCTCCGCTTCGAGAAGATCAATTTGGAGAAAGAGCATGATTTCCTTAAAGCTATCAATGGCGATCTTCGAAAGAATACTTCCTCTTATCTAGCCAAAACACTTCTCTTGTCTACATTCATTCAACAAGTTAAGTCTAAGCAAACTAGTAACAAAGGCAAGAAAGGTTCTTCAACTAGTAGCAATAAAAAACATAAATCCAATGATGTTGCTTCTAGTAGTTCTATTGATCCCACTAACACTTCTCTTAGCCAAGTTACACTTGAGCAAGAAAATGAACTTTTGAAAGGGATTATAGAGGAAGGTATCTACAAGAGTCTTGCCGGGTGTAAGCAATTTGAGGAAATTGTACGCAAGCACGGAGTATACCGGAAGAACCATGGCATTGGCTACTTCAACACTAATGGAATTGAATGGGAAGAAGGACAATACCCCAAGCCCAAGTTTGTTCCTCAAAGGGATAAGTATGAAAATACTCTTCCCACGGTAAAAAAAGCTCAAGATGACCTTCCACCACAAGACCACAAGCTCAAGGTCAAGAACAAGCTTGAAGAGGACATCAACTCATATGAAGATGAATCCCAAGCTTTGGTGAAGTTGGTTCCCAGGGCTACTTCAAGCTTGACTTATACAAGTGACACTTCAACACAAAGGACCCCATCAACTTGATGTGGGTCCCGAAGAAAAAGAACAAAAGAAGTTCTAGGGGTGTGACTCCGCCAATGAAATTCAGTCACATTCAGTATTGGCAAGAACTAGTTTCAATCAGCGTCAACATTATGCACTAGTTCAAGGAGTCACACATTCCCTCAAACGTTAGCAAGGTACAAGGTAATCAAAAAATCCATGGATATCATATCGTATGATTTGCACTCCATGGCCATAGATATCCTTGTATTTGTCTCTTATGTGTTGGGACTAACCCATCTAGGTGAGAAGACTAAGAAACAACAAGGATGCTCCGAACTCATTGTGATCTTCATCAACTTTGAGAATCCACCACTACATCGCCTACATGAAGTCTTCATCGACAAAACCCAAGGTTAGGTCATCCCTCTCAAGGGTGGATGTCACATCAAGGGAGAGCTTTACTCTAAGACTTGAGTTAAAGCATCTCAGAGTATGTGACAACATTAACAAGCTTTATGTAAAAGTGGTAACCCAACTCGTGCTTAAACGATGAGTATGACCTAGGATCAGGTATTCTTACCTAGATCCTAAGTCAATATACTCATATATAGATGATGTAGTCGTCGCCAAAATGCTTGATATATGCTAGTATGTATGTGCATGTTTGCCATGATTTTATTTGACATCTTATTGTGTGAGCATGTTGGTCTGCATTTCTTTATCCATTCGCGGACATCCAATTGTTGCTATTTGTACTTTGATTTTGTTTTTGCCAATTGGATGGACAAGAATGCCTAGGACCCTTCTCTAGCTATCTATGCTTTCTCATCACATACTCTATTCACGTTGCATCACAAAATGTGAACAAGTACTTTTCCATCTCTCTATGTGAGGAGCACTCGGAGTTCCGTATCGACAAAGTACTGACCATTAAAACTTCCCAAGTGCATCTCGGTGGAACCTATCCAAATTAGGTCTCACCAAATGCCTAGGGTTGATCTGGTTTTCACACTTGGTATCACCGATTCCATTTTCTCGGTTACACCGAGTGTCCCTGTCAGCTAACAGTTAAGGAACTCGGTGACACTGATAAATTATAATCAGCGTCATCAACAGCCATGGGTATATTAAAGAGGCGGACCTCACTTTAAAAATTTCTTTGTCAAACGTCATCCCCTCCAAAAACCCTAGCCGTCGAGCAAGACCCCTGGTCATCGCCTTCGTCTTCTCGGGCGCCTCCACCATTGGAAGTCCTCGTCGTCAACGAATTCCCCCCCCCCCCCATCGCTGCCAAGCGAGATCGTCACCAAGTTAAGGTACGATTTCATCCCCTCTTGCACTCCTCCCTTTGATTCTGACGCATTAGTATTTTTCCATCGATAAGACAAAGTTTGAGATCAATCTACCCACTAGAAATTCCATTAGAGTAGCGAACAAAAAAAATTAGGGTTTGCCATCCGCAACTTGAATCTCGGTAACACCGAAGCAAAAGAATCAGATTAACCGATTCCCTTTTTAGGTCAACTGAGAACAACCTCGTGAAATTGAGTGCCCATTTTTAGTCTCACCGAAAGTGGTGCCAAGTTTCTGTATACCAGGTTGTTTGTCTCGGTGGGTTCTAAAAGTCTGCATCGGTAGTACCGAAATTCACTTGGCAGAATGCAAATCTTGAGAAATTTTAGGTCAAATCTTTGATAAAACCTTTTGAAATTTTGTGATGACTCTATCTATCTTCTGCTCTGTATTCTTTTCACATGGTAAGGGATGTATGTATCAGAAGACAGTCAGAACAACCTCAAGGAGCTCAGTGTAGACACAGATCGAGGCACTAGTCCAGATAGGATCTCCTCTTCTTTTGAGGATGTTCCCTACTCATCAGACCTGCCCAAGGAAGCAACAAGGACTAGGAGGAAGCTCAACTCAGAGGAAGAAGACTCTGATTTTGGGCCAGATGTAGTTCTTGCCGAGGCTAAGCAGGACAAGGCTAAGAAGACTTCCAGGAAGCCTACAACAGAGGCTACCTCTTCCAAGAAGGTGGTCAGGAAGGAGTATGCCCCCTCACATACTATGAGAGCCCCTGAGAGTTCTAGGGGCACCATGACCATTGAGCCTCCAAAGAAATCCATGCCCAAGAAGGCTGGAGAGAAGAAGAAGAGCATAAAGAGGATAATTCATGTTACTAGCCGGCCTACCTCTATGTTTGAGGATCCAACAGAGGTTGATGCTGAGGAGGAGGAGGAAAAGCTAGCTGCAAAGGCTCCTCCCAAGAAGAAAAAGAAATTGATGTCACATGCTATGCTGAGTGAAGTAGCTCCCAAGGGCAATCCAGCTGGATCCAACAAGCCCTCTGCGCCCAAACCCAAGAGAACTACCAGAGATATCCCAGCTTCTAAGAAGGACAAGGGATCTTCATCCAGAGATCCAGAGCAGGATGCTATGTATGCGTTGATGAAGCTAAGGCCACACCTTCCAGAGCATAATACCAGCCACGTGCTAGCTGAGGACATGAAGAAGAGGAAGGACCAAGGACTGAGAGATTGGAGAGCTATTGATCCATATTCACAGAGGACGAAGACTGTTGTGGACTACAGGTTCTATACAAAGGAACATCAAGACTTCTATGAAATAATTTTGTTTGACAAGAGCCCTCCTATGAGTGACATGAGGTAGGTGGACTGGAAGTACATCAAGGACAATGAAGATTACTTCCCAAGTTTGTAAGACAACTTTTATTGCATTGGTCTGGATAAGTTTGTTGGCAAGGAGTTCACAGCCTAGAAGTATGAAATGATCATGCAATTCAACTCCACCGCTCATTTCTATGGAGATGGTAGAATTGTGTGGATGAGAGAAGGTGCCAGGAATGAATCCACGATTGATGAGTGGGCTGCCATTTTAGGAGTCCCAGAGGTGAAAGATGATGACATTGATGTGTACTCTGAGTCCAAGGCAAGACACAATGCCATGAAGAACATGTACAAGGAGATTCCTATTTCACATCTGAAGTCTCACAAGCTAGGATCTATTTATTTCCTACAGGCTGTCTACGCACGATCAACACTATCTTAAGGCACACCTTGTTACCCAAGTCTGGAGATGAGAAGATGTTCAGAGGGTACTCCATCAACATGCTGCTCCATCTAGATCAACATACTAAATTCAGAGTGATGAATTTGATTGTGGAGACTATGAAGAGGATTGTTATTGATCAGAAGCGCTCATGTAGCTATGCACCCTATATCCAGATGCTTATCAACTCTAAGTTGGACAAGCACATCTTTGTGCTTGATCGACCAAATTTGCCACTCTTACCGGAGCTCAAAGAAAACATTGTGGTGATTAACCCAGATCATCCCACATCAGCTGCAGCACAGGCACAAGGCAGGGGTAGCTAGAGACACTAGTGCTTAGTCGCCCATGACTAGGAGTGAGCAGATGCATCTACTCGTTAGCTCAATGTTCAGCATGCAGGAACCAAGAGAGCCTTGCGAGGATTGTTGGTAACCAGTTTCATAGTCTCAAGAACAAGGTGGATGGGATCATAGTGATAGTAAATGAGCTCAAGAAGGAAGTTGATGTAGTGCCTAGCCCTCACTCTACAAATGATGATGATGATGATGATGATGATGATAGTGCACCTCTCAAGACAGACACTCAGTTCACTACTTAGGCCAGGACTCTCACTGTGATAGCTCCATAGATGAGGCCTTCTTCATTAGCTCCAGCTACATCTACATCAGCCCCCACAGCTCCACCACTACCTCCAGTTGCTACACCAACTTCGTCCATGACCTCAGCAGAAGTCTTCGCCGATAGCGTTCTCTTGGCTCCAACTTAAGCTGTCGGAGGAGATCAGCCCCGGAAGAGCGTTTAGCTCTATACCTTTGAACTTTTTGGTAACTTGTTGCCAAAGGCGGAGAAGTTGTATAGATCATTAGGGATTCGATAGGGAGAGAGAGCGTTGATTTTTATTGCTTTTTCAAAACATTTGATATCTTTTGGTTTGGATGTGTTAAACTTTGTGGGTGTTTGATCATACATTTGATGTGTGTTGCTACTATTTTCCTATCTTCATGATGGTTATGAGATGATCATGCACTTTACTTCATTGTGTTGTGCTATGGTATTCATTCTTATTATTCTCGCACACCACCAAGATGTATCTGACATGGAAGAAGTTCCCCATGAACCGAATTGATTGTGCATTTACATTCAAGCGCAAATTCAAAATAATGCACAAATTTACGGGGAGATCTTGCTTATGACATACTTCTCAAAGCGTCGACTATATTCATTGATTATATCATATGTTGAAGCTTTGATCTATATGTTGTCATTAATTGCTAAAAATGGGGAGATTGAAAGCACATTTGCTCCCTTGGTGGTTTTGGTAATTAATAACAACATATTTATTGTTGAACTAATATTTCCACTAAGCATATTTCAGGAAAAGTTCAATGATAGGTTGGCAAAAGGATTGTGGAGAAACCCCTAGATGCAAGAATTTGGATTGGCAAAAGCTTCAAGCAAAGAGGACTCTACATTTTACTTTGTGAGAAATCACTTTGAGTCCATAGGAAAAGCCAATACTATTAAAAGGGGGTAAGGTACTGTTGGTGAACAAGATGCTCCATGTGCACAAGTGATAGACACCAAAAACACCCACAAACTCTCCCACAAATCTCTGTCCAAGATTTCATGAAAATCGGTGAAGCCAACATTTTAAATCGCTCCCACCGATTACGAGCCTCAGATAGAACCCTGCCAAACCCTAGCACATCGGTGCAACCGATCCCACTTCGGTGACACCAAGTTCAGCTTGCCAACTTTCTATTACCTCGATTCATAAAATCAGAAGCTCCGAGTTTTTGGATCGGCATCACTGAGATTTGTATTCTGACCGTTGGACACCTGATCGGAACCGCCAAGATTTCTATATCGGTCTTGCTGATATTCAAAAGTTGCTACCTTTGGAACAACTCAGTACCACCGAAATTCACACATTGGTGTCACCTAGTTGGTAACTTTAGGTGTAACGGTTGGATTTGTGGAGATGCCTATATATACCCCTCCACCATCACTCACTCGCAAGTGAAGCACTCAGAACAGATTGCTACCAATCCCATCAAATTTTCTAAGAGAGAGCTACCTACTCATGTGTTGGGATCATGCCATTCCATTCCAACCATATGAATCTTGACCTCTAGCCCCCCAAGTTGCTTTCCACCCAATTAATCTCTTCCACCAAAGCCAAATCTGTGAGAGAGTGATTGAGTGTTGAGGAGTCTATCATCTTGAAGCACAAGAGCAAGGAGTTCCTCGACACTATTGAGTCTATTACCTTTTGGAGGGTGGTGCCTCCTAGATTGGTTAGGTGTCACTTAGGAGCCTCCTACTTTGTATTGTGGAGTGAACCAAGAAGTTTGTAAGGGCAAGGAGATCGCCTACTTCGTGAAGATCAACCATGAGTTAGGCTAGTCCTCCGTGGACATAGGCCATCATGGTATAGACAAGGTTGCTCCTTCATGGAACCTTCCGTGGGTAGAGCCGTCCTATCGGCATTCTAGGAACGGGGGTACAAAGACCTCCCAAGCCGCGGCCCAGGGCACGGCCCACTTCAATAGACAGGAACTGCCATGTGTGGCCTCACTCAAGACAAGGGCCTCACGAGATCCCCTCCCTTGCGAGGAGGACAATGCAAAGACCCCCGGAAAGGAAGAGGCCTTCCCAGGTTGCCTACCAAGGGGCGGAGATCTCTATAAAGCACTCATCCTCGGGAGGGTAAGGATGATGCAAGATGGGCCAGGCGGGGCATTAGTGTCCAAAGAAGACAATTTCCTCTTTGGTGCAAAGGAGGCAAGGACGAACGCAGGTTCCCAAAGCACCCCCAAAGGTTTCCATTCCAGCACAACAAGACCAAGACCATGAGCTCGGCAGGACAGACATCATTGCTGAGCCTGCCACTGCATGACCACCGGCTACTTTGTCGGCGAAGACCACCTTTCGTCAGGATAAGGATGTACTCCTTGTCCCCCTTCGAATTTGGCCGTTGTGGAATCCCTTCCCACCATTGAAATAAGGGAAGAGGACCCGAGCCACTATAAATAGAAGGGAGGCCACTCTATAGAGGGGATGAGATCAAACACCACTCAAGCATCCTCACGAGGCTGCACAACATTGTACTAGTTCATCCACAAACCTCCTCGTGATGCAATCCACCAAAAGGTAGGAGTAGGGTTTTGCGCTTCACAACAGCCTGAACCTAGGTAAATCCTTGTGTGCTAGTCTACTTCCTGCGATTGAGTGAGCTCATCGGGCTAGGTCACCGCCGGTGAGCTTGAGGCTGGAGCTGGTGGGGATCTTCGCACACGCCCCTGAGTTCGAACCTCTTTGGGTTTTGCGGAGCCCGAAATCCGACACCTCTGTGGACTCTTGCGACCGTTACCCTCTGTGGGTTGAAGTCTCCATAAACATGGACGTATGGTAGCACCACCTATCGGAACCATGGGAAAAATCTTCGTGTCTCCAAATTGCGTTTGATCTTCCTACCCTTCCTTTAATAGTCATGGTTGTTGTTACTTTCCGCTCCTATACTCGTAGACATGCATGTGTAGGGTGTGCTTGAATTGCTATCAATGCTAAAATCTGCCAACACTTAAAATTGGGAAAAGGTAGAATTTTATTTGGTCAGGTAGTCTAATCACACCCCCTCTAGACATACTTTCGATCCTACACCAACGCTTGATTTGCTGGGCCATGGCCTTGTCTAGAGGAAGCTCTCCACGAAGGAGGAAGGCCAGGATGGGCTAGGGCCATGTGGGTGACGAGACGGATGCTGGCGCTAGCTCGAGCTGAGGACCATGAGCAGCCGGAGTCCCCAGGACCAAGCCGTCAGTCCCCGGGACCGAACCGTCAGCCCCCGGCATCGAGCCGTTAGACCTCGGGACCAAATTGTTAGTCCTCGGGTCTAGGGCCAAAGACGACGAGTCGACTGTCATCATGACGCTGATGGTGGTGGCGTCGGTCGCCGCGAATGCGGGACTTGCCAGAGGAGGCAATGCGGGGGGAGTGGGCGGAGTTCCCGTGCCGGAAGACGAGTCGGCAGGGTCCATGGGCACAAAGATAAATTCTGACTTGGTGGAAGGATTGATAGAGGGCTTGCGCAGCTAATCGAGGGAGACGCCGACTGGGATGGCTAGGCGGGTGGAGCTGTTTTTTTCCAAGGCGGCCGCCACCTCATTGTCCGCTCAGGGGACATGGTGGAACTCATAGCCCTCGAAGGAGCCAATGAGCTGCTGAACGAGGAAGTGATATCTGGCGATGTTGTTGTCCATGGTGTCCCATTCGCTAAAGACTTGTTGAACCACAAGGTCGCAGTCACCAAAGCACAATATGTGCCGGATGCCGATCTCTTTGGCGAGTCCGAGGCCATGGATGAGCGCCTCATACTTGGCCACATTGTTGGAGGTGGCGAAGTGGATCTAGAGCGCGTACTTGAGCTGGTCCCCTTTCGGGGACGAGAAGACGATGCCAGCTCCCAGGCCGGTCCGCATCTTCGAGCCATCAAAGTGCATGCACCAGTACATGGAGTCCGAAGGTGGCAGCATGAACTGGGTCTCGGCCCAATCGACGAGGAAGTCTGCCATCGTCTGTGACTTGATGGTCATGCGCTGCTTGTACTGGATCTCGTGGCCGGCCATTGTGATGGCCCATTTGGCGATTCGGCCGGTGGCATCCCGGCCACTCATGATCTCATCGAGCGGCGCCATGCTCACCATGGTGATGGTGTGCTCCTAGAAGTACTACTTGACCTTCTTGGTGGTGAAGTATATGACATAGCACATCTTCTGATAGTGGGAGTATTTTTGCTTGGAGGCGGGGAGGACCTCGCTGAGGTAGTAGACAGGGCACTGGACTGGAAGCACCCTATCTTCCTCCGGGCGCTCCACCACCACGACGATGCTGACGACGCCTGTGGTTGCCGCGATGTACGCAAGCAAGGGCTCCTTCTCAGCCAGTGCGGCTAAGACAAGCACACTGGAGAGGGCGCGTTTGAGGTCGTGGAACACCTCGTCCACCTGGTCGGTCCACTCAAACTTGGTTGTCTTCTTCATGAGCTGGTAGAGGGGCAAAGCATTCTCGCCCAGCCGGCTAACGAACCGGCTAAGCGAGGCAAGGCAGTCGGCGAACTTCTGAATGTCGCGGAGCCGGGTCGGCTTGGGCATGTTCTCGATGGTCTTGATCTTCTTTGGGTTGGCTTCGATGTCGTGAGCAGACAGGAAGAAACCAAGGAGCTAGCCGGCTGGTACGCCAAAGATGCACTTCTTTGGGTTGAGTCGGACCTTGTACTCGCGTAGGTTGGAGAAGGTCTCCCGGAGGTCGTCGAGGAGGCTGAAATGCTTCTTGGTTTTGATGACGATGTCGTCCACATAGACTTGGAGGTTCCTGCCAATCTGGGGTAGGAGGCACTTCTTCCTGCAGTGCTGGAAGGTAGCGCATGCATTCTTCCAGCCGATGACATGGTGATGTAGTATAGGCCCCGAAGGGGGTGATGAAGGAGGTCTTCAGCCAGTTGGCCGGGTCCAGCTTGATCTTGTGTTAGCCGGAGTAGGCGTCCAGGAAGGACAACAAGGCGAAAGGGTCCTTGGGATAGGCCTTGTTCATGCTGGTGTAGTCGATACACATGCGCAAAGTCTTGTTCTTCTTCAGCACCAGGAATGGGTTGGCCAACCAGTCCGGGTGGAAAAATTCCATGATGAAACCAGTTGCAAGCAGCCGGGCAGTTTCTTCTCCTATAGTATGTCGCTTCTCCTCAGAGAAATGGTGCATGGGTTGCTTGACCAGCTTCACATTTGGCCGCACATGAATTTTGTGCTCGGCGTACTTCCTCGGAACACCCGACATTTCTATGAAAGACCATGCAAAGATGTCCCAATTCTCAGGGAGGAAGTTGATGAGCTCGCCTTCCTATTTGCTGTTGAGGTTGGTGCCAATGGTGACGCACTGCTTGGGGTTGGTAAGGTCGAGCGACACTTTCTTGGTGTCCTTGGATGGCTGGAACATCGCCTCAATGGCCAGTTGGGATGGGGGAGACGGCACGGCCGACTGCTTGGCTGCTTGAGCCACAAGTCGGTCGAGCTATTGCCTCTCCTCCGCAATCACCAGAGCCTTGACTTGCCGGGTGCCGTCACATGCGCACTTGATAGACCCATTTTACATCATGCTTTTATATTGATATTTATTTCATTATGGGATGTTATTACACGTTATGGTATAATACTTATGCCTTTTCTCTCCTATTTTACAAGGTCTACATGAAGACGGAGAATGCTGGTAGCTGGAATTCTGGACTGGAAAAGGAGCAAATATGAGAGACCTATTCTGCACATACCCAAAAGTCCTAAAAATTTACGAAGAATTATTTTAGAATATATAAAAAATATTGGGCAAAACAAATACCATAGGGGGCCCACCAGGAGGTCACAAGCCTGCCAAGCGCGACCTACCCCCCTGGCCTTGCCTAGGTGGCTTGTGGGCCCCCTGGCAGGTCTCCAGTGCCCATCTTCTGCTATATGAAGGGTTTTGACCTGGAGAAATCATAAGAGTGCTTTCGGTACGAAGCGCCGCCGTCTCGAGAGGGAACTTGGGCAGAACCAATCTAGAGCTCCGACGAAGCTGTTTTGCTGGGGAAACTTCCCTCCCGGAGGGCAAAATTCAAGCCATAGTCCACCAATGATCCTCTCATCGAGAGTGGGTCAATCTCCATCAACATATTCACTAGAACCATCTCCTCTCCAAACCCTAGTTCATCTATTGTATCCGATCTTTGTCTCAAACCTCAGATTGGTACCCGTGGGTTGCTAGTAGTGTTGATTACTCCTTGTAGATGATGCTAGTTGGTTTACTTGGTGGCAGATCATATGTTTAGATCCTTTATGATAATTAATACACCTATGATTATGAACATGAACATGCTTTGTGAGTAGTTATGTTTGTTCTTGAGGACATGGGGTAAGTCTTGTTATAAGTAATCATGTGAATTTGGTATTCGTTCGATATTTTGATGAGATGTATGTTGTCTCTCCTCTAGTGGTGTTATGTGAATGTTAACTACATAACACTTCACCATTATTTGGTCCTAGTGGAAGGCATTGGGAAGTAATATGTAGATGATGGGTTGCTAGAGTGATAGAAGCTTAAACCCTAGTTTATGCGTTGCTTCGTAAGGGCCTGATTTGGATCCATATGTTTCATGCTATGGTTAGATTTATATTAATTCTTATTTCATAGTTGCGGATGCTTGCGAGAGAGGTTAATCATAAGTGGGACTTTTGTCCAAGTAAGGGTGGCACCCAAGCACCGGTCCACCCACATATCAAATTATCAAAGTAACGAACGCGAATCAAGTGAGCATGATGAAAACTAGCTTGACAAAAATTCACATGTGTCCTTGGGAGCGCTTCACTTTATATAAGAGTTTGTCCAGGCCTGTCATTTGCTACAAAAAGGATTGGGATACCTTGTTGCACCTTTGCTACACTTGTTACTTGTTACAAATTATCTTATCACAAAACTATCTATTACCGATAATTCCAATTCTTACAGAGAATACCTTACTGAAAACCGCTTGTCATTTACTTCTGCTCCTCGTTGGGTTCGACAATCTTACTTATCGAAAGGACTATGATAGGTCCCCTATACTTGTGGGTCATCAAGACTCTTTTCTAGCGTCGTTGCCGGGTAGTGAAGCATCTTTGCTAAGTGGAATCTGGTAACGAAAAAATCATATAGTATTATGAAATTTACTATCACTTGTTACGATGGAAAATAATCCTTTGAGGGGCTTGTTCGGGGTATCTTCACCTTGACCAGAAGCACACGGAGTTGTTCCTAAACCTACTGAAAATATTTATTATGAAATTCCTTCGGGTATCTAATCTATGTGGAGAAACTGCTGGCTAATCCTTATGCAGGAGATGGAACACTACATCCTGATTTGCATCTAATCTATGTGGATGAAGTCCGTGGATTATTTAAGCTTGCAGGTCTACCCGAGGATCACGTCAAGAACAAGGTCTTTCCTTTATCTTTTAAGGAGAAGGTATTGACATGGTATAGGCTATGTGATGATATTGGATCATGGAGCCACAACCGATTGAAAATGGAATTTCGTCAGAAGTCTTATCCTATGCATCTAGTTCATCGTGATCGTAATTATATCTATAACTTTTGACCTCGTGAAGGAGAAAGAATCGCTCAAGCTTGGGGGAGGCTTAAGTCAACTTTATATTCATGCCCCAATCATGAGCTCTCGAGAGAAATTATTATTTAGAATTTTTATGCTCGGCTTTCTCGTAATGATCAATCCATGCACAATACTTCTTGTATTGGCTCCTATATGAAGAAAGATATTGACTTCAAATGGGATTTATTGGAAATAATTAAACTTAACTCTGAAGATTGGGAACTCGATGAAGGTAAGGAGTCAGGTATGAACGTTAAGTTTGATTGTGTTAAATCCTTTGTAGACACTGATGTTTTTTCATGAATTTAGCACTAAATATGGACTTGAGTCCGAGATAGTATTTATGTGAATCTTTTGCTGCTCATGTTGATCCCCCTAGGGAGAAGTGGTTTAAATATCATCCTCCCGTTGAAGTGAAAGTAGTTGAACCTATTAAAGTTGAGGAAGAAATTGTTACTTATAATGTTGATCCTGTTATTCCTGCTGCTTATATTGAGAAACCACCTTTTCCTGTTAGAATAAAGGTACATGCTAAAGCTTCAACTGTGGTTCGTAAGAGCTATGTTTGAGCACCTACACCTCTTGAAAAAATTAAAGTTGAACCTAGTATTTCTATGATTAAAGATCGCTTGGTTGATAATATTGATGGGCATGTTATTCATTTCTGTGATGAAGCTGCTAGAATTGCTAGACCTGATGCTAAAGATAAATATAGACCTATTGTTGGCATGCATGTTGTTTCTGTTAAAATAGGAGATCACTGTTATCATGGCTTATGTGATGTGGGTGCTAGTGTGAGTGCAATTCCCTTTACCTTATATCAAGAAATACGAATGATATTGCACCAGCTGAGTTAGAGGAAATTGATGTTACCATTAAGCTTGCTAATAGAGATACTATAGCACGAGTTGTGATTGTTAGAGATGTTAAATTATTGTGTGGGCAAAGAAAATATCCTAATGATTTTCTTGTCCTTAGTTCCCCACAAGATGATTTTTGTCCCATTATATTTTCTCGACCTTTCTTGAATACTGCTAATGCCAGGATAGATTGCGAGAAAGAAATTGTTACTATAAGTTTTTGGGATGCGTCTCATGAGTTTAATTTCTCTAAATTTCGTAGACAACCCCATGATAAAGAGTTGCCTAGTAAGGATGAAATTATTGGTCTTGCTGGTATTGTTGTGCCTCCAATTGGCCCTTAGAATAATATTTGCTTGACCATGAAAACGATATGCATATGAATGAAAGGAATGAAATAGATAGGATTTTCTTTGATCTGCATCCTATTTTGAAACACAATTTTCCTATTGAAATACTTGGGGAGCCTCCTCCACCCAAGGGTGATCCTGTGTTTGAGCTGAAACAATTACCGGATACTGTGAAATATGCTTATCTTGATGAAAAGAACATATATCATGTTATTATTAGTGCTAACCTTTCAGAGCATGAAGAAATGAGATTATTGAAAATTCTAAAGAAGCACCATGCTGCTATTGGATATACTCTTGATGATCTTAAGGGCATCAGTCCCACTCTATGTCAGCATAAAATTAATATGGAACCCGATGCTAAAGCAGTTGTTGATCACCAACGATGGTTAAATCCTAGAATGAACGAATTGATAAGAAATGAAATATTAAAGCTTCTAGAGGCAGGTATAATTTATCATATTGCTGATAGTAGATGGATTAGTCTTGGTCATTGTGTCCCTAAGAAAGGAGGTATTACCGTAGTTCGTAATGATAAAAATGAATTGATCCCGAAAACAATTATTATAGGATATAAAATGGTAATTCGTTTTAGGAAATTAAATAAAGCTACTAGGAAAGATCATTACCCTCTACCTTTTATTGATCAGAAGCTAGAAAGACTATCCAAATACACACTTTTTTTTCTAGATGGTTATTCCAGCTTCTCTCAAATACCCGTGTCAACAGAGGACCAAGAGAAGACCACTTTTACTTGCAGTTTCGGTACCTTTGCTTATAGATGTATGTCTTTGGTTTATGCAATGCACCAGCTACCTTTCAAAGATGTATGGCTGCTATATTCTCTGATTTTTGTGAAAGGATTGTTGAGGTTTTCATGGATGATTTTTCCGTTTAAGGAACTTCTTTTGATGATTTTTTGAGCAACCTTGATCGAGTTTTGCAGAGATGCGAAGAAACTAATCTTTTCTTGAATTGGGAGAAGTGCCACTTTATGGTGAATGAAGGTATTTTCTTGGGACACAAAATCGTCGAGAGAGGTATTGAAGTTGATAAAGCTAAAGTTGATGCTATTGAAAAAATGTCATGTCATACGGATATCAGAGGTATAAGAAGTTTCCTTGGTCATGCTGGTTTCTATAGGAGGTTTAGTAAAGACTTCTATAAGATTTCTAGGCCTATAACTAATCTTTTGCAAAAATATGTTCCATTTGGTTTTTATGATGATTGTGTAGAAGGATTTGAAATTCTTGATAATGCCTTGATTTCTGCACCTGTTGTTCAACCACCTGTCTGGAACCTACCCTTTGAAATTATGTGTGATGCTAGTGATTATGCCATTGGTGCTGTTCTAGGCCAAAGAGTTGATAAGGAATTAAATTTTATCCATTATGCTAGTAAAACTCTAGACAGCGCTCAAAGAAACTATGCTACCACTGAAAAAGAATTTTTAACAGTTGTGTTTGTTTGTGATAAGTTCAGACCTTATATTGTTGACTCAAAAGTATCTGTTCACACTGATCATGCTGTTATTAAATATCTTATGGAAAAGAAAGATGCTAAGCCTAGACTTATTAGATGGGTTCTTCTGCTACAAGAATTTGATTTGCATATTATTTATAGAAAGGGTGCTGATAACCCCGTAGCGGATAACTTGTCTAGGTTAGAAAATGTCTTGATGAACCACTACCTATTGATGATAACTTTCCTGATGAACAATTAGTTATCATAAATGCTTCGCGTAATGCTCCATGGTATGTTGATTATGCTAATTATATTGTTGCTAAATTTATACCGCCTAGTTTCACATACCAACAAAAGAAAAGGTTCTTCTATGATTTAAGACATTACTTTGGGATGATCCACACCTTTATAAAGGATTATATGGTGTTATTAGACGTGTACCTAAGATGAACAGGAGCAGATCCTACACAAGTGTCATTCCAAGGCCTACGGAGGACACCACGCTGGAGATAGAACTACACACAAGGTATTACAATCAGGTTTTTATTGGCCTACTCTCTTCAAGGATGCTCGTAAGTTTGTCATGTCTTGTGATGAATGTCAAAGAATTGGCAATATTAATAGACTTCAGGAAATGCCTATGAATTACTCTCTTGTTATTTAACAATTTGATGTTTGGGGTTTTGATTATATGGGACCTTTTCCAAAGTCCAACGGGTATACTCATATTATAGTTGTTGTTGATTATGTTACTAAGTCGGTAGAAGTTATTCCAACTAGTAGTGCTGATCATAACACTTCTATTAAAATGCTCAAAGAAGTTAGATTTGGAGTCCCTAGATATTTAATGATTGATGGTGGTTCACACTTTATTCATGGTGCTTTCCATAAATTGCTTGCTAAATATGATGTTAATCATAGAATTGCATCTCCTTATCATCCTCAGTCTAGTGGTCAAGTAGAATTAACAAATAGAGAAATTAAATTGATTTTGCAAAAGACTGTTAATAGATCTAGAAATAATTGGTCTAAGAAACTTGACAACGCATTATGGTCTTATAAAATTGCTTACAAAAACCCTATGGGTATGTCTCCATATAAAATGGTTTATGGTAAAGAACGTCACTTACCTCTTGTACTAGAGCATAAAGCTTATTGGGGAATCAAAGAGCTCAATTAAGATTTCAAACTTGCTGGTGAGAAGAGGTTATTTGACATTAGCTCACTTGATGAATGACGAACTCGGGCCTATGAGAATGCCAAGTTTTTTAAAGAAAATGTTAAGAGATGGCGTGATAAAAGGATACAAAAGCGTGGATTCAATGTAGGTGACCATGTCTTGCTTTACAATTCTCGTTTAAGATTTTTTGCAAGAAAAGTTCTCTCTAAATAGGAAGGGCCTTACATTGTCGAGGAAGCATATCGTTCCGGTGCCATCAAGATCAACCACGCTGAAGGAACAAATCTGAAGGTGGTAAACGGGATAAGAATGAAACATTATATCTCAGGTACTCCCATAAATGTTGAAACCAATATTATCAATAACATAACTCCAGGGGAGTACATTAGGGAGACCTACAGGAACGTTTCAAACTCCGAAAAGGAATAGGTATGTGGTATGGTAAGCAAACCGACTCCAAAACTTTCCCAATAGCATTTTTTCTCAGTTTTGGAATATTTAATAAATTAGCAAAATTTAAAGCAGTCCGAAAAGTGCATGAGGAGGCGACAAGCCTACAGGGCGCGGCCTACCACCCTAGCCGCGCCCCTGTGGCTTGTAGCCACCCCGTGCACCCTCCGGACTCCGTTTTCTTGTAGGCCACTCCTTTAGGTTGGTAAAAATTAAATATAATCTCCCGAAGGTTTTGACCACCGTACCACAGAAAAATCCTCTGTTCGCGTTTTTTTGTTGTTTTTTTTGACAGATTTAGCTCGCCATGACGTTCCCAAGTGATCCGAAGGACAAGTTCTTCGAGAAGGTCATCAACCCCTATCTTACGAAGGTGCTGCGACACCCTCAAACCATTGAGATGCATGAGGGGGTGCTGCACATCCATGATGTTGAAGGGCCAGAGAAGACCGGAAGCGTGGAAACAAGGCTCGAAGCAATGGAGGAGGTCTTCAAGTGCCAAGGTATAGTGGAACGTGGACTCAATGCCAATCATATGATGATTGCGGAATTTACCCATACACACAAGTTGGACACCAAGGACATCGCGGAGCACAACCTCAAGCTTTACGATAAAATCGAGCATCTCCAAGCCTAGATCCATGAACTGCAAAACAAAAATTGTGAGTATGAATACATATTTAAGAGAATGACCTTGGATGTAGATTTGAGGATTCCGGAGACTCGTTCATATTTTTATGATATTGAGCTTGTGCCTTGGAAGACGGAGGACAAGCTTCCAACCTCATCAACAACTCCACCACCATCACCTCGGAAGAAGGATATCTAAACACATGGGTATGGGCACTCCGCTTGGCTTGTGCCAAGCTTGGGGGAGGTGCCCCGGTATCGTATCACCATCACATCCTTTACTTTTCTCATTTTTCCTAGTTCCATCCTTTTGGTTATATCTTGATCTTGTAGAATAAAGTTCTTAGTGTGGTCTAGTTTTGAGTTTTGCTTTATGTTCCCCTTATGTAAGTGAGTTCAAGAAGTTAATAATGAAAAGTAGTTTTGATATGGGGGCTTTGGTTGCTTGCTATGATCTTGAGAAAAATGAAAAAGGGGGTAATAAAAGGAGAATAGAATAATAGCAAAGTGTATATATGATGATCTTATGGGGAGTTATGACTTCGCATATACGAAGTATGTCGATTGTAATTTGTTGAGAGTTCACAAACATAGTGATTGGTCATTGGTGCAATTAAAAGGAAGTAATAAAGAAAGAGAGGTTCATATATAAATATATCATCTTGGACATCCTATATGATTGTGAGCACTCATTAAAATATTATATGCTAAGAAGTTGATTTGGACAAGGAAGACAACATAATGGGTTATGTTTGCTTATTTCCTAATAGAAGTTATATGGTTATAGATCCTCCTACATGTAGTGCTTGCTTCCACCTTGTACTAGCCAAAACATCCGCACCAAGTAGAGATACTACTTGTGCATCCAAACACCCTCAACCCAGTTTTTCCATGAGAGTCCACCATACCTACCTATGGATTGAGTAAGATCCTGTGGGGACCTTAACTCATAAGTCTTGATCACCGAATGCACATATATAGTGATCCCAGAGATCAATGCTCACTGAACACACAAAAGTTGAATAACAAGAGTCTTAAATTCTTACATACCGTCTTACACAAATAAAGACCATGAAGGTCAAGTCTTACATAGATATGGCCACGAGGGCCAAACACTTAAACATAACAAACATTAGAAATCTTCGTCAAAAAGCATGAACCCATGCCATCTGCCTTAAACCTACATGCATTCTGACTGGGAAGCATCCTAGTTCGCATGTTTGTCACAAACGAACTCTTCACCATACTCCTGCTCTTCCATGCCTGGCCAATAAAATAATCAGAGGCAAGCCAATGACTACTTTGAATGTACTCGCAAGCAACCCATGTTGGAACAAGGCAATAACAATGCATGATACATCACTAAGTAGGTAGTTTTTAGAAAGCTAATTTTGTATGCAATGACATGATCAAGTAACTTATGTAAGCATGCATCAACAGTTGGACGATAACCATATGAATAAGTTACAGATATCATCATAACCAGGGGGTTGAACATCTCATGTTCAGTCATCACGTCAAGTCACCTGACTTATCTCAAGTATCATCTCTGTGTCATCCACACACGCATACACACCAAGTTTAGTAAACATTTGGATGTATCACAAGATCAGTCATCCAACTATCCATGACCATGGACATGGCTATTCGAATAGTTTTACACTCTGCAGACGTTGCACACTTTACCCACAAGACTCGGGGAACTTCTATGTCATCCACGACTCACGGTATTTAACATACCCGAGGTAAGCACCCAAACATTGCTTTTCCCCTAGCGATACTAAACAAAGATTCCATTCGTTGGTGCCATCCATCATCATATACATCACACGTATCATCCATGAGGGCACGCAACGGTGTGCCCGGTGCCTGCGAAGTCACGGCATGATCATCCATTCTGGAACGACCCCGTATCGAGAGTGACAACCTCACTCCCGCCACTAGTAATGCGGGCTCTATGCTAGTACCCACCAAGGTAA
The DNA here is from genome assembly GCA_022496015.1 of Hordeum marinum. NCBI lineage: Eukaryota > Viridiplantae > Streptophyta > Magnoliopsida > Poales > Poaceae > Hordeum > Hordeum marinum. The sequence continues at coordinate 305,985,864 of CM039678.1, read as the reverse complement.
TCAACAAAGCCCCGTCCCATAAGGGGTACCATGGTCATACATGTAAGGTCTGAATAACGGTCGCAACTTACACCAATCCATTTTTGAAAACCACACACACTCACTTGCTCCGGTACACCACTTCTTTCTCAAGTGGTTACCTAACTCAACATCATCTCCCTTGGGGTTTTCGAAAAGTCTTTGAAAATACTTTGTTTCCATCACCATGCATATTACCATCCCACTTGTGTAGCAACTACTAGCATCCTAACTACTCCCACCTGCATAACCATCATAAGGAGGTAGGGTCATGCACGATGCAAGTATCAACAAGAAAGTATCGGAGGCATCCCAATGAAGAGGAATACCACATCATCATGATCAATACAACGAAATAAAGTTCTATATGCCATGAAATAAAAGCTTTCATAGTAATGGTCAAAGGGCTGCTTACCTGGCTCAACAAAGTCTTTGGGGTCTTCAAAGTCTTTGGGTCCAACTCTGTCGTCAACAACGCAATCTATCGTCGCGATAAATAAAGATAATAATAAGCATCACACAAAGATAGAGCACAAAAATCCAATACAAAAATACTACCCTACTCTGATAAATACTTAAAACTATTCTAAGAATATTTGTCTAATGTTTTGTTGTGAAAACCAAAAAGAAAAAGAAAAAGGCCTCAGAGCCAACTGGGCCAGAACAGACCCAGTTGGGCCGGCCTGCGGCTGATCCAGGCCTAGGCGAGCCGGGGCACATGCGCCGTCCGGGTTCAAACCCGACAGGCAGGCCCCAGGCGCCAGCCTCATAGACAGGGAGAGAGAGGAGAGGATGACAGGTGGGGGTCACCTATCATCTCCTTCCTCTCGACCAGAAGGAGGCGGTGCTCATCGGCGGTGAAGGAGGGCACGACGAGGGGAGATGAGGGCAGGGACGGACCTAGCATCGACCCGCCGTTCCTCTGGAGGTGGAGGGGAGGCCAGAGACACGCGGGTTCACTGGCAACGAGGAAGTACGACGGAGCCGCTTCAGGACGAGATCGCCGACGACGTTTCTCTACTAGAAATGGACGGGGAGGAAGGGGAAGAGGGTCACGGGGACCCTATGAACCTAGATAGAAGGGAAGGAGGACCAGAGTGGGCCGGTAACCCAAGATCGACGAAGCCCCAACGCGGCGGCACCTCGGTCGATCCCGAGCACTGGGGCTCTGGGTGGTCACTGGGGTGGTACAGGGGGAAGGAGGGAACTTAGGGGTGCCTTTTTAGAGGCAACCCACGGCCCACCAAGCTCGGGTGTGCCGGCGAGCTCGTGGCCTCCTAGGACTCGTCCACGACCAGGGGGTGAGAGAAGAGAGGAGAGCGCGTGTGCGTGTGAGGCTCGGGGTTGGCCGAACCAGGCAACGCTGGTCACGTGTGGGAGGAGGGAGAAGGAGGAGGAGAGAGGATGGGGCGACAGGGCTAGCGTGTCCTAGACGTTGAGGGGACCAAGTGGCAAGAGGGGGAGGCTCGAGGCCGCTGGGGCCATGCAGTGGGCGGTGGCTACAGTGCTTGTCGACACTGTAGCGCTCTCCAAAGCACGCGCATGGCATGCCAACGACATTCTGGGCATGGCCAACCCTGTCCAACGGGCCCAGGGAGGCATAAACAATGAGGAATTGGCATAGGATGCTCTGGAGAGTCAAGGGAGAAGGGGAGATAGAGATTCTTCCTGTCCAGAAGGTAAATTGGGGTTTTACCCCATCTACCAGAGGCTTTTGTACTTGGACTTTTTACTGGAGGTAGAAGGAGCATCCTAGGGATAGTGTTAAAAGTTTAAGACCAAGGGGAATAGGTTTGGGGGTGAAACATGGCTTTTACCAATCATGCAGAAGGTAAGTGGGGTTTGATCAAGTTTTTGGCTAGTAAGTGGGGTTTGCTGGCCATGGGATTTAACAGGATGAAATAGAAGGTAAAAACAGTGAGGACCACCAAGTTTGAGAGGATTTGAGAAAGTTGATAATGAAACCTTGTAAAACCCTAGAAATCAACATAATCTACTTTCTATAGATCTAGACATGCTAAACTAATCTCCTTGATGCACCACTTAGTGTAGCATCATCATTTGGGGATTAGAACATGTCCACAAAGTTTGGGGTCAAGGGAATAAACTTCACAATGTAAAGTTGTTCAAATTTGAATCTTGACAGGTGTGGATTTGGAATATTTTGATGAGGGAAACCAATTAGGATTGAGATGAAACATTGCAAGATCATCACCTATGACAATTTTGACCTTCTGGAATTTTCCTTGAACTTATTGAGAATATTTCTTATAGAGATATTTCAAAAGCTTGATTTGAGAAGAAAGGGTTTTGAGGGGGTTTTCCAAAGATTTTGAACATGACCATGTCGTGAAACACATTTATATGGAAAATATATGTCCACTTCGTTTCCCTAAATTTTCTCAAATATTTTCAAAGCATTAAAATAATTTTTCCCTATGAAAAACCATTTCTAGCCTTAAGAAAAAGAATTTAAATAAAATAGTAAAATAATCTTTAAAATTAATATCTGGTGGTTTTGGTAAGTAATATATATAGTAGGTTTCAAATAAAGCCTTTGGGGAAAAGGATCCACCCAATTTGAGGACTTGTAGTGCAAACCTCAACTCAGGGGGTTTTGAAAACCTTATTTGAATAAATCCTTTTTGGTCAAAATAAATTTTGATAAAAATAGTTTTGGGTACTATTCACATGGCATGATCATTGGGCCACAATTTGGATCAAGTAAGATGAATATGGAGAAGAGTAGAACCTAAGAGTGCCAAACATAACCAACCAAACAATTGTCCAAACAACAACTCAAGCAATCATGCACTCAAAAAGTTTTAATTGGCTCCAAATTTTGTAAATCCAAGCATAGCAAAGTGATACAAACACAGGTGTGACAGACCTACCCCCCTTACAAGAATCTCGTCCTCGAGATTCTTAGGCTAAGCGCTAACAAGATAAGGGAACTCAGATATAAGATAGTTTTCATGCTCCCAGTTTGCTTCAGCTTCAGTGTGGTTGCTCCATTGAACCTTGAAGTACTTGATGGTGCGGCTTCGGGTGCAATGTTCTGCTTAATCCAGAATACGGACTGGCCTCTCACGATAAGTGAGGTCTGGCTGAAGGTCCATGGCTTGATGGTCGATGTCCTTGTAGAGGTCGGGGCGGTTGGAAACTTGGAGACACTTCCAAAGTTGTGACACGTGGAACACGTTGTGCACCTCTCATAGCTCAGAAGGTAGCACTAGCTGGTAGGCAACTTCTCCTCGTCTGTCAGTGATCTTGCAAGGACCGATGAATCTTGGTGCAAGCTTTCCCTTGACATGGAAATGCCTAGTTCCTTTGAGAGGCGTGACACGGAGGTAAACATGGTCTCCAAAACGGAAACTCATGTCCCGACGGTGAGAGTCGGCATAGCTTTTCTACCTAGTCTTGGTGGTCTTGGGACACTCTCGGAGGATGTCTGGTCCAAAGACCAGTCCTTCTCCGGTTTCTGACCAGTTGAGGGGAGTACGACACTTGCGTCGATACAACACCTCAAATGGTGCCATCTGAAGGCTCGACTGATAGTTGTTGTTGTAGGAGAACTCAGCAAACGGCAGGCAATCTTCCCACTTGACTCCATATGCTAAAACACAAGCACGGAGCATATCTTCAAGTATCTGATTTACTCGTTCTGTCTGTCCATCGTTCTAGGGTGAAAAGCGGTGCTGAAGGAGAGCTTGGTTCTCAAGGCTTCTTGGAATCTATTCTAGAACCTTGAGGTGAAATGGGTGCCTCGGTCTGACACAATCTCCTTAGGAACTCCATGGAGGCTTAAAATCCGGTTGATGTAGAGGTTGGCCAATTGGTTCCCATTATAGGTGGTCTTGATAGGGATGAAGTGGGCTACTTTGGTCAGATGGTCGGCAATGACCCAAATGGAATCATGTCCCGTGCTTGACTTTGTCAATCTAGTGATTAAGTCCATCCCGAAATTGTCCCACTTCCATTCAGGCCCTTTGAGGGGTTGCAACAATCCAGCGCGTTGCTGATGCTCAACTTTGACTCTCTGGCATATGTCACACTTAGCAACAAACGTGCCTATTTCCCTCTTCATGCCATGTCACCAGAACCTTGCCTTGAGGTCTTGATACATCTTGGTTCCTCAAGGATGGATGGAATATAGAGTGTGATGAGCTTCTTGCAAGATCAAATTCTCGAGATCTTCTTTGTTGGGTACACAGATGCGGCTCCCGAACCATACAACTCCTTGTTCATCCACTGAGAATCTGAGGGCCTTGCCTGCCTTGATCTTCCTCTTGATGCCTTCAATGCTCTCGTGTCCCTTCTAAGCTTCCTTAATATCATTCATCAAGGTAGGCTTCGCTTCGAGGTTGGCGAGGAATCTAGGTGCAACTAGTTCCAAGACGAAGCTTTCAAGATCTTCATACAAGGCATGTAGCCTTTCCTTAATCATTGCATTCAAGGAACAAGCCTTTCTGCTTAAGGCATCTGCTACCACATTAGCCTTTCCGGGGTGGTATTGAACACTGAGGTCGTCGTCCTTGATCAACTCCAACCATCTTCGCTGCCTCATGTTCAATTCCCTTTGGGTGAGAATATACTTCAAACTCTTGTGGTATGTGTATATTACACATCACTTCTCCAGAAGGTAATGTCTCCATGTCTTTAAGGCATGAACCACGGCTGTCAACTCAAGGTCATGAGTAGCGTAGTTCTCTTCATGAGGACGTAGCTATCTGGATAGATATGCTACGACTCTGCCTTCTTGCATGAGAACACCTCCAAGCCCGGTTCTCGATGCGTCACAACATATCACAAACTCCTTGTGAATATCGAGGGTGGCCAAAACGGGGGTTGTGGTCAATCTCTTCTTGAGCTCCTGGAATCTTTCTTCACACTTTGGCACCCATTCGAACTTCTTGTCCTTCTTCAAAAGTTGGGTCATGGGTCGGGTAATGCTCGAGAATCCTTCCACGAACTTGCGGTAATATCCAGCGAGTCCGAGGAAGCTCCTAACTTCCTTCATGGTGGTTGGGGATTTCCATTCAGTCACGGCTTCAATCTTGGCAGGATCCACTGACAATCCTTCCGCAGTTAACACATGACCCAAGAATCCAACTTCATGCAGCCAAAATTCACACTTGCTGAACTTGGCATAAAGTTGGTGCTCTCGAAGCTTGTCTATGACCAATCTCAAGTGTTGCTCATGATGTTCTTCAAACATGGAGAAAACGACTATGTCATCAATGAAGACGACAACAAACTTGTCCAAGTACTCCATGAAGACGTTGTTCATGAGGTATATGAAGTAGGCAGGGGCATTGGTCAATCCAAATGACATGACCGTGTATTCATACAGGCCATACCAGGTTACAAACGCCGTCTTCGGAATGTCTTGGGGCCTGATGTTCCACTGGTAGTACCCAGACCTAAGGTCAATCTTGGAAAACACCTTAGCTCCATTCAGCTGATCAAACAGTCTTCAATCTTGGGGAGTGGGTACTTTTTCTTTATTGCGACTTCATTGAGAGAACGGTAATTGACACAGAGTCGGATAGTTCCATCCCTCTTTGACACAAATAGAACAGGAGATCCCTAAGGAGAAGCACTAGGGCGAATGTATCCTTTTCTGAGATGCTCTGCCAGTTGCTTCTTCAATTCAGCCAACTCTTCGGATCCCATCCTATAGGGCTTCTTATAGATGGGCCTTGACCCATGCATTAGTTCAATGATGAACTCAATGTCACGGTCAGGAGGCATCCTGGGCAGCTCATCGGGAAATACATCTGGGTATTCGCATACCACTGGCACTTGATCCAACTCAATTCTGAATAGACAGTTAGCCTAAGGGGCTTGAGTGGGGGCAGGGTTGAGAACATACTTGACTTCCACTCCTTGGCTATTGGTCATGGTAACAATCCTCTTGGCATAGTATAGCAAGCCTTTAACCAGTCCATGCCTAGGATCACATCCAAGCCTTCTAACTTTAGGATGATAAGGTCTGCTAGGAAATTAACCCCGTTGATGTTAATCTCAACTCCCTTACAACCTATCCTAGACTTCATAACTGATCCTGGGGTTTGTATCAACATAGGACTACCTATTGGTGTAGGATTCATGCCACTTTCTAGTGCAAACTTTTGTGTGAGCAAAGAATGCGAAGCTCCACAATCAAGCAATACTGTTGATGGGGTTGAGTTGACGAGGAATGTACCCAGTATGACGGCAGGGCCTTCCTGGGCTTCCTTAGTGGTGACGTGATTCACATGACCCTTGCCATTGTTGGGCTGGTTGCAGGGAGCAGGGTTCCTTGGTGGTGCTCCAAGACCTTGACCTTGGTTTGGCCCATTGGGGCACGGGGCATTTGGCGTCTTGTTGGGGAACAGCTTAGAGATGTGTCAGGGCTGACCACATCCAAAACAAGTGACTTGTCCAGGGTTGTTGTTGTAGTTCCTACCGCCGTTGTTGTTGTTAGGGTTGTTGTAAACCGGCATGGGATTGGCATACTGCTGAGGCTGGTAGCTCGGACGAGGCAGAGGAGGTCTAGCCTATTGTGGCTGATAAGTCGGTTGGCTGGGGCTGGCTGCGAAGGGTGAGGCTTCTGGTTGCTGGAACTACCCTTGCTTATCATCTTGCGCTTGCGAGTGTCGTCTATGGCATGACACTTGTCTTCCAGCATGAGGGCCTTGTTCACCTGGTTAAAGAAGGTTTAACAGTCACAGACGATGAGCTGATAATACAGGATCAATTGAATTCCTTCCATGAAGCATTCCTTCTTGGCAGCCTCCGTGTTGACATCTTCAGGTGCATACCTTGACAACAGGTTAACCTTCTGCTGGTACTCCTTGACAGAGCCACTTCCTTGCTTCAGCGCTCGGAATTCTCTATTATTGATAGCCATGATCCCAAAAGGAATGTGGGAAGTGCAGAATCCTTCCTTGAAGTCCTCCCAAGTGATCACACGATCGCCTTGATGACCTTCAATGCATCCCACCATGCTCTGGCGGTACCTGTGAGGCAGTGAGAGGGATAAAGCACCTTCTCACGATCCTCATTGCAATTGACCAGTGCAAGGAGGTCCTCGATGGTGCGGATCCAGTCGTCAACATCCCAGGGTTCAGTAGTCTCGATGAAGGTTGGGGACGAATTCCTCATGAAATCAGACAGAGTGGAGCGGCCACTGCCGTTCCTGCCTTGTTGCTGGTTGTTCACAAGGACTTGGGCCATCTGCTGAATAGCAGCAGTGTTGGCTTGGCGTTCCTCCTGAAGAACTTGGAGAAACTGAGCAGTGGTCATGTTCTCTTGTGGAGGTGGTGGCGGGGGAATGTCGCCTTGTCACTGCTCCTGGTGTCCTCCAGCTTGAGCAGTCCCACCAGCTCCCTGTTGGTGGATGGAGTTTCCGGCTTCAGGGTTGGTGAAGGGGCTGTTGCGGGTAGCGGTTACCATCCTGTTTGGAGCAGCCAAGTCAAACAACTAGGATAGATGAGAGGAAAAGCAACAATGGGAAAGCACGCCTAAGGTGGGTGGTCGAGTGCAAGTGTGGTAAAACAAGGGTCGAAGGACCAACACATATATTAACATAAGATAGATGATGGAGTCGCTTGCAGGTTGCCTAAGGCAAAACGTGACTCGCATCGGAATACAGACAGCAAAACAAACAAGCCCACGTGGTTTCATATGAACCATTACATGGACTCGACTTTGCTTGAGGGGTACATGACTGATCCTACCCTAGGGGTTCTCGGACTCAGGTGGTGGAGTGCTCTGCTTCCTGCCCAAGAGTAAGGAAGACTTGATTTCTTGCTGGGACTCCTTCTGGCGTGATGCCCATGCATGCCATACCCAAAATATGTGACGAAAATCCAGAGGTCGCTATTCGTCCTGGGTTCAAGATGTGAGTGGTTTGGCGGAGTATCTCTTGAAGGTGGTGAAGTTCCTCGCGAAGCTTCATAGATTCCTTAATCATGTTGTAAACCAGACTATTGGCAGAGAGGCTGAAGTAGGTCTGGAACCTGAGGGGTATGCCATCCTCTTTGGATGGTACTAGTGTCTGACTTTTGCCGATGTCGTCCTCTCTAGTGTGTAGGTAATGAGTAGCGGGCTCATCGGCCATCCCTGAAATGATTCCTCGAAGGTGGGTTAGTGCCTTCCATGCAGCTATCTCGACTGTGAGTGCAAGGGTCTCCATCTGTGGTCCTTTGAAGAACCAACTTGTTGGGGAGTCATTTCCTTTCACGAACACTTCAACGTGATACTCCTTCATGATGGCATCGACCCAATGCTCATGGTAGACAAAAATAGGAGGTTAGCGAAACTGGAACTTCTCTAGGCTATCTAAAGGAGTAGGGGAAAGCCGGATGCTAGAAGGGCTTGAGGTACAAGGGCCATCTACAAAGTCTTGAATGGAGGAGAGTCAGCAAGAGCTTGAAATAGACTAGAGGAGAGGTATAAAATTTGTTGCACCTAGCAACCAGGCACAATTTTGAAAAGGTTTTTATCCTAACTAACGTCCATGCTAACTAAGGGCTTACTACAATCAGAATGGCTCTAATACCAGCTCTGTGGGGACCTCGACTCATAAGTCGTGATCATCAAATGCACGTGTATAGTGATCTCAGAGATCAATGCTCACTGAACACAGAGAAGCTGAATAAAAAGAGTCTTACATCCTTACATACCGTCTTACACAAATAAAGACCATGAAGGTCAAGTCTTACATAGATAGGGCCACAAGGGCCAAACACTTAAACATATCAAACAGTGGAAATCTTGGTCGAAAAGCGTGAATCAATGCCATCTGCCTTAAACCTACAGGCATTCTGACTGGGAAGCGTCCTGGTTCGCATGTTCATCACCAAAAAACTCTTCACCATACTTCTGCTCTTCCATGCCTGGCCAATTAAATAACTAGTGGCAAGCCAATGAGTACTTTGAATGTACTCGCAAACAAACCATGTTGGAGCAATGCAATAACAATGCATGATACATCACTAAGTAGGTAGTTTGCAGAAAGCTAATTTTGTATGCAATGACATGATCAATTAACTTATGTAAGCATGCATCAACAGTTGGACGATATCCATATGAACAAGTTATATATATCATCATAACCAGGGGGTTGAACATCTCATGTTCAGTCATCACGTCAAGTCACCTGACTTATCTCAAGTATCATCTCTGTGTCATCCACACATGCACACACACCAATTTTACTAAAGATTTGGACGTAGCACAAGAGTGGTCATCCAACTGTCCTTGACCATTTCGAATAGTTTTACACTCTACAGAGGTTGCACACTTTACCCACAAGACTCGGGAACTTCCATGTCATCCAGGACTCGCGGTATTTAACATACCCGAGGTAAGCACCCAAACATTGCCTTTCCCCTAGCGATACTAAACAGAGAGTCCACTCGTTGGTGCCATCCCTCATGATATACATCACACGTATCATCCATGAGGGCCCGCAACGGTGTGCCCGATGCGTGTGAAGACAGCGCATGATCGTCCATTCCGGTACAATCCCGTATCGAGAGTAACCACGTCACTCCCACCACTAGTAATGCGGGCTCTATGCTAGTACCCACCAAGGAAATCAACAAAGCCCCATCCCATAAGGGGTATCATGGTCGTACATGTAAGGTTGGAATAACGGTTGCAACTTACACCAATCCGTTTTTGAAAACCACACACACTCACTTGCTCCGATACACTACTTCTTTCTCAAGTGGTTACCCAACTCATAATCATCTCCCTCGGGCATTAGTAGCACCTGACGGGGTTTTCTAAAAGTCTTTCAAAACACTTTGTTTCCATCACCATGCATATTCCCATCCCACTTGCGTAGCAACTACTAGCATCCTAACTACTCCCACCCGCATAACCCTCATAAGGAGGTAGGGTCATGCACAATGCAAGTATCAACAAGAAAGTATCGGAGGCATCCCACCGAAGGGGAATACCACATCATCATGATTAATACAACGAAATAAAGTGCTATATGCCATGTAATAAAAGTTGTCATAGTCATGGTCAAAGGGTTGCTTGGCTGGCTCAACAAAGTCTTCGGGGTCTTCAAAGTCTTCGGGACCAACTCCCTCGTCAACAACGCAATCTATCGTCGCGATAAATAACAGTAATAATAATTATCACACAAAGACAGAGCACAAAAATCCACTACAAAAATGCTACCCTACTCTGGTAAATATTAAAACCTATTCTAAGAATATTTGTCTAAGGTTTTGTTGTGAAAACCATTTTCAAAACTATTAAACAGAGGCAATAAAATATTAAAAACGAGGTTTTAAATAGAATCAATACATAAAATATTTTCAAATAAATTTACAAGTGGCACTTTAATTTCTACAGAATATTACAGGAATTATGGTGGAAAAATATTTGGAGTAGGAATTATATTTAATGTAGTAGAATTTTTGGAAACATGAGTAAATAGAAAAACAAAAAGGCCTCAGAGCCAACTGGGCCAGAACAAACCCAGTTGGGCCGGCCTGTGGCCGAGCCAAGCCTGGGCGAGTCGGGGCGTGCGTGTCATCTTGGTTCAAACCCGATAGACGGGCCCCAGGTGCCAGCCTCACACAGAGGGAGAGAGAGGAGAGGATGATAGGTGGGAGCCACCTGTCATCTCCTTCCTCTCGACAGGAAGGAGGCGGTGCTTAGTAGCGGCAAAGGAGGGAACAGCGAGGGGAGCTGAGGGCAGGGATAGACTCAGCGTTGACCCGCCATTCCTCTGGAGGTGGAGGGGAGGCCGGAGACACGTGAGTTCGCCGACGATGAGGAAGTACGGCGGAGTAGCTTCAGGAGGAGATCGCCGATGGAGTTTCTCTGCTTAAAATGGACGGGGAGGGAGGGTAAAAGGGTCAGGGGGCCCTATGAACCTAGAGAGAAGGGGAGGAGGACCGTAGCGGGCCGTTAACCTGAGATCGACGAAGCCCCGATGCGGCGGCGCCTCGGTCGATCCCGAGCACTGGGGTTCCCGGTGGTCACTGGGGTGGTACAAGGGGTTATTTCAGAGGGGAAGGGGCTCCAGAGTGAAGGAGGGAGCTTGGGGTGCCTTTTTATAGGCGACCCACGGTCCACCGAGCTCGGGTGCGCCACCGAGCTCGTGGCCGATGCCAGAGGACACGGGGGGAGGATCTAGTGTGCATGCGGTCCTCCTAGGACTCATCCACAAGCTGGGGAGAGATAGAAGAGAGGAGAGAGCGCGCGTGTGAGGCTTGTGGTTGGCCGAACCGGGCAGCGCTTGACACGCGCGGGAGGAGGGAGAAGGAGAATGAGAGAGGAGGGGGCGACAGGGCTAATGTGTCTTGGACGTCGAGGGGGGAAAGTGGCGTGAGGGGAGGCTCAAGGCCGCCGTAGCCATGCAGTGGGTGGTAGCTACAGTGCTTGTCGACACTAGCATGCTCTAGAGCACGTGTATGGCATGCCATGGCATGCCAACGGTGTTCTGGGCGCGACCAACCCTATCCAGTGGGTCGAGGGAGGCATAAACAACGAGGAAATGGCATAGGATGCTCTGGAGAATCAAGGGAGAAGGATAGAGAGAGATTCTTCCTGTCCAGATGGGTAAATTGGGGTTTTACCCCATCTACAAGAGGCTATTGGACTTGGACTTTTTACTGGAGGTAGAAGGAGCATCCTAGGGACAGTGGTAAAAGTTTGAGACCAAGGGAAATAGGTTTGGGGTGGTGAAACAGGGATTTTACCAATCATGCAGAAGGTGCTTGATCAAGGTTTGGACTAGTAAATGGGGTATGTTGGCCATGGGATTTAACAAGATGAAATAGAAGGTAAAAACAGTGAGGAAACCAAGTTTTAGAGGATTTGAGGAAAGTTGACAATGAAACCCTGTAAAACCCTAGAAATCAACAGAATCTGCTTTTTGTTGATCTAGACATGCTAAACTAATCTCCTTGATGCACCACTTAGTGTAGCATCATCATTTGGGTATTAGAATATGTCCACAAAGTTTGGGGTCAAGGGAAGAAACTTCACAATGTAAAGTTGTTCAAATTTGAATCTGGACAGGTGTGGATTTGAAATATTTAGATGAGGCAAAACAATTAGGATTGAGATAAAACACTGCAAGATCATCTCCTATGACAATTTTGACCTTCTGGAATTTTCTTGGAATTTATTGAGAATACTTCTTATAGAGATATTTCAAAAGCTTGATTTAAGCAGAAAGGGTTGTGAGGGGTTTTGCCCAAGATTTTGAACATGGCCATGTGGTGAAACTCATATATATGGAAAATATATGTCCACTGAGTTTCCATAAATGTTCTTAAATATTTCAAAGCAATGAAATAATTTTTCCTGACGAAAAACCATTTCTGGCCTTAAGAAAAAGACTTTAAATAAAATAGTAAAATAATCTTTAAAATTAATATCTGGTGGTTTTGGGAAGTAATATATATAGAAGATTTCAAGAAAGCCTTTGGGGAAAAAGGATCCACCCAATTTGAGGACTTGTAGTGCAAACCTCAACTCGGGGGGTTTTGAAAACCTTATTTGAATAAATCTTATTTGGTCAAAATAAATTTTGATAAAAATAGTTTTGGGTACTATTCACATGCCATGACCATTGGGTAAGAAGTTTGGATCAAGTAAGATGAATATGGAGAGGAGTAGAACCTAAGAGTGCTAAACATAATCAACCAAACAATCAACCAAACAACAATTCAAGCAAGCATGCACTCAAAAAGTTTTAATTGGCTCTAATTTTTGTAAATCCAAGCATAGCAAAGTGATACAAACACAGGGTGTGACAGATCCTTCAAGTAAGTTGTCATCGGTGCAAAAAGCAATAAGAATTGCTCCTAAATATGTATGATCTTTTATTGTAAGGGAAAATAAGCGTTGTACGAACTTGTGATAGTAAAGAAATAAAATGGACGGACTGCATAATAAAGGTTTCTATCACAAAGGGCAATATAATGCGGCGTTCCTTTGCATTAAGGGTTCGCACATCCAAAAACAAAAAGCGCATGACAACCTCTGCTTCCCTCTGCGAAGGGCCTATCAGTTACCTTTACTTCTTAAGTACTTACCTTTATGCAAGAGTCATGGTGATCTTCACCACTTCCTATATTTTGTATTTTTCACTTGGCAAGCATTATGTGTTGGGGAATGATCTAGATACATATACCCACTCGGATGTGGGTGATCATGAATTATTTTTGTTGACATTACCCTAGAGGTAACTAGTTGGGAGGCAAAACTATAAGCCCCTATCTTTCACTATGTCCAATTGAAGCTTTGACCTCATGAGAACCGCGTGAGTGTTAGCAATTATGAAAGACTAAAAGATGATTGAGTATGTGGATTTTCTTTACAAGCTCTTATACTGACTCTTTCTGATGTTATGATAAATTGCAAATTGCTTCAATGACTGAGAGCATAGTTTGTTGGTTCTCAATAAAGTTCTTGCTCATACTTTATCATGTGAATGAACTGTTACTCTATTATAAGAAATTATATATCAATAAGTATTGTTCTTATAAAGATGATCATGATGCCCTCATGTCTGTATTTCATTTTATCGACACCTCTATCCGTAAACTTGTGGACATATTTATCGATCTCGGCTTTCGCTTGAGGACAAGCGAGGTCGAAGCTTGGGGTAGTTGATACGCCCATTTTGCATCATGATTTTATATTGATATTTATTGGATTATGGGTTGTTATTCCACATTATGGTACAATACTTATGCCTTTTCTCTCCTATTTTACAAGGTTTACATGAAGAGGGAGAATGCTGGCAGCTAGAATTCTAGACTGGAAAAGGAGAAAATATGAGGACCTATTCTCCACAACTCCAAAAGTCCTGAAAAGTTACGGAGAATTATTTTAGAATATATTAAAAATATTGGGTGAAACAAATACCAGAGGGGACCCACCAGGAGGTCACGAGACTGCCAGGCGCGACCTACCCCCTTAGCCGCGCCTAGGTGGCTTATGGGCCCCCTGGCATGTCTCTGATACCCATCTTCTGCTATATGAAGGGTTTTGACCTGGAAAAAAAATCATAAGAGTGCTTTCGGGACGAAGCGCTGCTGTCTCGAGAGGGAACTTGTACAGAACCAATCTAGAGCTCCGGCGGAGCTGTTCTGTTGGGGAAACTTCCCCCCCCCCCCTGAGGGGGAAATTCAAGCCATAGTCATCACCAACGATCCTCTCATTGACAGGGGGTCAATCTCCATCAATATCTTCACCAGCACCATCTCCTCTCCAAATCCTAGTTCATCTCTTGTATCCGAACTTTGTCCCAAACCTCAGACAAGTACTTGCGGGTTGCTAGTAGTGTTGATTACTCCTTGTAGTTGATGCTAGTTGGTTTACTTGGTGGAAGATCATATGTTCAGATCCTTTATGATAATTAATACCCCTCTGATTATGCACATGACCATGCTTTGTGAGTATTTACATTTATTCCTGAGTACATGGGATAAGTCTTGTTATAAGTAATCATGTGAATTTGGTATTCGTTCGGTATTTTGATGAGATGTATGTTGTCTCTCCTCTAGTGGTGTTATGTGAACGTCAACTACATAACACTTCACCATTATTTGGGCCTAGGGGAAGGCATTGGGAAGTAATAAGTACATGATGGGTTGCTAGAGTGACAGAAGCTTCAACCCTAGTTTTTGTGTTGCTTCATAAGGGGCTGATTTGGATCCATTTGTTTCATGCTATGGTTAGATTTATCTTAATTCTTCATTCGTAGTGCAGATGCTTGCATGAAAGGTTAATCATATGTGGGAGGTTTGTCCAAGTAAGGGCAGCACCCAAGCACCGATCCACCCACATATCAAATTATCAAAGTAACGAACGTGAATCAAGTGAGCATGATGAAAACTAACTTGACAGAAATTCCCATGTGTCCTCGGGAGCGCTTCACTTTATATGAGAGTTTGTCCAGGCCTGTCCTTTGCTACAAAAAGGATGGGGCTACTGTGCTGCACCTTCGCTACACTTGTTACTTGTTACTCGTTACAAATTATCTTATCACAGAACTACCTGTTATTGATAATTTCATAGCTTGCAGAGAATACCTTACTGAAAACCGCTTGTCATTTCCTTGTGCTCCTCGTTGGGTTCGACACTCTTACTTATTGAAAGGACTATGATAGATCCCCTATACTTGTGGGTCATAAGTACTCCATCGACATCTTGTAGTCACCATCGACGGTGATGATGCCCTTCAGACTCGACATCTTGAGCTTGAGGTAGGCGTAGTGGGGCACCACCATGAACTTGACAAGCGCGGGCTGGCCCAGCAGCGCGTGGTAGCGACTGTCGAGGTCCACCACCTTGAACCACACCGGTTCGCCGTGGAAGTGGCTCTTGTTGGAGAAGAGGACGTCGAGTCGGATCTTGCCAATGTGGGAGCAAGACTGCCCGGGCACGATGCCGTGGAAGACCGCCGGCTCGGCTGCAGGTTCTTTTCTTTGAGCCCCATCTTGAGTAGGGTGTCACGATAGAGGATGTTGATGTTGATGCCCCCGTCGACCAGCACCCGCGGGAAGCGGCTGGTGAGCCTTTCAGAGGCGACGGTGGGATAGAGGATAAGGGCGTAGCTGCCTAGGTTCGGCACTACCGCCGGGTGGTCCGCCCGGTTCCAGGTGACCGGCTTCTCGGACCATTCTATGAACTATGGAACAAAGGGCATGGTGGCGTTCACCTCACGTAGGAGCTGGCACTGCACGTGCTTGTCTGTCACCTCGCTGGTGAAGACACCGTAGGCCCCGTCCTAGTGGGGGAACTGGTCGTGCATCCGTCTATCCTATGGGGCCGATACCGGAGCTGGAGCCGGAGCCGGCACTCGAGGCGGTGGAGGCGGGGGACCGAAAGGCCCTCGCCCCGGGCCATCCGCTGCTAGAAACTGCACTGCCTGAGCATGTGTGTGGTTGGCTTGGCTCCATTGTGCATCGAGCATCTGCTCGAAGGTGAGCTTGGCCTGCCAGCTAGCCTTGCCGGTACGCTGATGCTGGCTGGCGGCCTAGGCAGCCGGCTCCTCTTCTTTAATGGTGGCAACCTACCGGCTCCCATAGCAGGGATCTGACTTGTCGGTCTTTTGCTTGTTGTTTTGTTGTTGGCTATTATTGGCAGCCGGCTGTGGCGCGGCAGGAGGCGCGGTCGCCTTGCCGGGAGCAGTGACCTTGATCCACATCGCGGAGTCGGTTGTGGCATATTTGTCCACCTTGGCCATGAGTTTCGCCAGGGTGGCCGGCTCAGAGCACATGAGCTTGTGCTTGAGGACGGTACCATCTCGGCAACCCTTAGAGAAGTACTGGATGGCCTGCACCTCATGCACCCCTTCACTTGAGTTGTGGAGCTCGGTCCATCGTGTGAGGTAGTCGCGGAGGGACTCATCCAGCCCCTGGACGCACATGACCAGCTCGAGAGGGCGGGCGGGTCGCTTGTAGGTGTCAATGAAGTTACGGACAAACGCATCTTTCATGTTTTTTCAAGCATTGATGTTGTCGGTTGATAGGCTGTTGAGCGAGGTTTGGGCCGAGCCGATCGACATTAGGGGGACGTAACACACGACAACACGCTTGTTTCCCCTGGCGATGCCGACTTCGATGGTGAAGTCGATTAGCCAGTCCTCCGGCTTGGCGGTGTCATTGTACTTTGGGATGTCATGAGGGAGTGTGAAGCCGGTGGGGAACGGCTCCTCGTGGATCCGGGGGCCGAAGCACGTCGGACCAATTGGGCCCTCCTCCTCTAGGAGGGCCAACTGCGCCAGTCGGTTGATGCGAGTCCGAGTATCGTTCTCGATCCCGAGGACGCGCAGGCCGAGCTGGGCCACGAACTCGAGGCAAACCGACGAGGCGGCCGAGCGTGCACGCTCCCACCACGGATGCGGAGTGTGGTCGCAAGGGCATCGTCTGGCTTCCTTCGGCATAGCGCCGCGTCGGCTGGTGATGGCCGGTCGCTTGTTCCCGTGCTGGGAACACCCGTTGCGGGATCCACCGGCTCGTCGGTCGGAGCCACGATGGGAGGAAGCATGTTGGGACGGCGGGCACTAGCTTGCATTCGGCGGGTCATTCCCCTCGGGTGGGGGAATCTACAAGCCGGCGTTAGCCCGGTCAATCCATGCCTGCTGTGTGTTGGTAGTGGCGATGAGGTCTTGGATGTGCCACTCCCGTTGCACACGTTCCTTAGCCTCTAGGCCAGCCAGATCGGCGTGGGCCTCCTAGTCGGCCCTCAAGTTGGCCGCTAGCATGTCGTAGGTGGGCAGCCTGCCACCAAGGATTTCCGCGACAACACGGAGGCGGCTACGACTATCCCCGCGCCGGCTAGGCTCCTTGTCGGCAGGGGTGAGGCCATGGGTGGAGTTGTACTCGCGGTACGCGGACTCCATCCGGCGCTTAGCAGTGGCGAGGGAGGTAGCCTCTGCGAACAAAAGTTGGCGAGCCGCCTCGAGCTTGGCTGTAGCCGAGCTGAGTTGGTTAGCGGCGCAATGGGGGTGCTAAGGGCCCGAAGCAAGGAGCTAAGGGGGTCAGAAGTGCCAGGACCAGCAGATGCAGCAGCCGCCAGCGCTGCCGCCCTTGTGTGATCTGCTATGGCGTTCGCGTCCTCTTTCGCCCTGGCACGGCCGGTGCTCATGGAGGATCCGGCGAACATCACCTCCGCGCGGACACGGGCATCGTTAGCGTCGCACAAAGCAGTCATGACCATGACCGAGGGTGTGTCAAGGCAATCGAGCACCCCGCTCGGGTACTCTTCAGCAACTGGCTCATCGGTGAGGCGCAGCCTTTGAAAGCGCTCGGCAAGGTCGAAGATGTCGAGCAAGGCGTCGTTGCCATGAAGCTCGCAGGAGAGGTCGGCGGTGACGCCTACAGAGCTGGCGAGAACGAGGTTCCACGCCGTGGAAGCGAGCCTCATGGGAATGCTGATCCGTCTGGACGCAAGTGCGTGGTGGAGTTGGCGAAGGGTCCTGCCCGGAGCGTGACTCTAGTCGGTGCCGCGTACGACCCCATGGTATGCATCAACTGTCATCGTTTTCTCACAACATATGCCATAGGGTGGCTTATCGAGAGTGGTTGGGGTTGAAGGACGCCAGTGAGCTCTGGTAACGGGATCATGGACAAGCGGTGCACGACACATCGTGTACCTAGGTTTGGGGTCCTTCGTGGGAGGTAACAACCCTAGTCCTGCTTGTCTGGTTAAGGGATCAAGAGGGCTACAATGGTGCTCCTCGATTTGTTGCCTAGAGGAGGAAGAAGGAGCTCGCTAGCTCTCCTTGCCTCTTAACATCAGTGTGGGTGAGTGTATGGGAATGCTCGGCCCCCTGCATGGCGAGGCTCCAGGGGGTTTTATAGGACAAACCCCCGGATTACAATATTCATACAAGGTGATGAGGGGCAACTGGCAGCCTCTCTAGCGGGCCCGGGGCCCCCCGGTCGAGGAGTCTTGTCGCTGGTAGGGACCGCCGGCTGCAGGGTCCCATCGAGAGCCGGAGGGGAGCCCGCCAACAAGCCAGGCGCATGCTTGTCACACCACTGCACGGGTCGTTGATACGTCTCCAACATATCTATAATTTATGAAGTATTCATGCCATGTTTACAATAATTCTATATGATTTTGGTATTATTTTATTAGAACTAACGTGGACTGACGCTGCATTTAGCAGAACTACCGTGGTGTTGTTTTTGTGCAGAAATAAAAGTTCTCGAAATGAGCTGAAAATTTACTGAGAATATTTTTGGAAAATATTAAAATACTGGAGTGAAGAGCTGGGCCAGAAAGTTCCCGAGGATGCCACAAGCCTCAGGGGCGCGGCCACCCCTTGGCCACGGCCACCAGGCTTGTGGGCCCCTCGTGAGTCCACCGACCTCCCTCTCAGCTCTGTAAATCGTCAAATATTCCAGAACCCCAACGCAGAACCTAGATCGGGAGTTCTGTCGCTGCAAGTCTCCGGAGCCAAAAAAACCAATCAAGAGCCCTTTCCGGCACGCTATCGGAGGGGGAAACCATCACCGGAGGCCATCTTCATCATCCCAACGCTCTCCATGGTGAGGAGGGAGTAGATCACCCTCGGGGATGAGGGTATGTACCAGTAGCTATGTGTTTGATCTCTCTCTCTTGTATTCTTGAGATGGCACAATCTTGATATACATCGAGCTTTGTTGATATAGACTGAATCATATGGAGTTTTCCCCTCTCTATCTAGTTGTGAAGAATTGAGTTTTCCCTTTGAAGTTTACTTATCAGATTGAGTCTTTAAGGATTTGAGAACACTTGATGTATGTCTTGCAATGGGATATCTATGGTGACAATGGGATATTCTATTGATACACTTGATGTATGTTTTGGTCCTCAACTTGAGGGTTCCGTGACCTTGGGAATCTATGCATAGGGTTTGGCACACGTTCTTGTCTTGATGTTCCGGTAGAAACTTTGGTGCACTCCTTGAAGTTCTCTATGTTGGATTAAACATGATGAATCTGAAATTATGTGATGCATATCGTATAATCAAGCCCACGAGTACTTGTGGTGACATTGTAGTATCTAGGTGACATTAGGGTTTTGGTTGATGAGTGTCTTAAGGTGTTATCTTTGTATGAACGACTCTAGGGCTGTTCGTGACACTTATAGGGATAGCTCATAAGATTGATCATAAAAGATAACTTTGAGGTGGTTTCGTACCCTACAATAATTTTTTCGTTAGTTCTCCGCTATTTTTGACTTTGGAGTGAACTCTTTGTCGCACGAGGGGTATTTACATATGATTCAACTATGCCAATATTGTTGAGAGAAATTGCACTAGTGAAAGTATGGACCCTAGGCCTTGTTTCCAAGCATCTATACAACGTTTTGCTCGCCATTTAACATTTGTTAGCTTGCTGTTTTTATATTTTCAGATTACAAAAACCTATATCTACCATCCATATTACACTTGTATCACCATCTCTTCGCCGACCTAGTGCACCTATACAATTTTTCATTGTATTGGGTGTGTTGGAGACACAAGAGACTCTTTGCTATTTGATTGCAGGGTTGTTTGAGAGAGACCATATTCATCCTACACCACCCACGGATTGATAAACCTTAGGTCATCCACTTGAGGGAAAATTGCTACTGTCCTACAAAACTCTGCGCTTGCAGGCCCAACACGAGTCTACAAGAAGAAGGTTGTGTAGTAGACATCAAGCTCTTTTCTGGCGCCTTTGCCGGGGAGGTGAATGCTTGAAGTTATATCTTTAGATCTTCAATCAAATCTTTTAGTTTCTTGTTTTTCACAAGTTTGGTTTTATAAAAGATAATTACAAAAAACGGAATTGAGGTTGCCTCACATGCTTCATCTTTTTAATGTCTTTCGTGAAAATGATGGAAAGGAAAATTGTGCTCAAGTGTTAGAAGAAGAAGTTAATAAAATGTTTGGCACTAAATATTTGAGTGATGTGCATGATCGTGATATTGTTAGTATGAATTCTATGATTATTCATGATGCTAATGATATGCAAAGCCACAAGCTTGGTGATGCTATGTTTGAGGAAGATGATATTTTTAGCCCCCGAAGTTTTGATGAGCAAAACTATTATGATTATGACATGCCTCCTATATATGATGATTATTGTGATGACACGTATGCTATAAAGATCAATGGTAACCATGAAACTTGTCATCATGATTTTAATATTCAAAGTGGTTATGACAATCAAGTATCTCATGATAGTTATTTTGTTGAGTTTGCTCCCAGTATTACGAATGAGAAGAAAATTGCTTATGAGGAGAGTAGTAAAATTTCTATGCTTGTAGATCATGAAAAGAATGTTTTATGTGCTGGTCATATTGTGTTATTTCTTCATGATGCTACTGAAAATTATTATGAGGGAGGAACATATGCTTGTAGGAATTGCAATAACATCAAGTTTCCTCTCTATGTGTTCAAGGTTTTGAAGTTATGCTTGTTTTGCCTTCCTATGCAAGTTGATTCTTGTTCCCATAAATTGTTTGGTCACAAAATACCTATGCATAGGAAGTGAGTTAGACTTAAATGTGCTTGTAATGAGATTCATGATGCTCTTTCTCATGTTTCAATTACTATTCCTATGCGAGCATCATTGAAATCATCATGCCTAGCTAAAAGGCATTAAAGAAAAGCGCTTGTTCGGAGACAACCCAACACTTGTACGTCATGTTTTCATATGTTAAAATGATTAAGCTACTGTAGTAATACTGTTTTGTGTCTTTTATTTCAATAAAGTGCCAAGTAAAGCCTTTGGGATAGTGTGGATACTTGCTTGTTTGATTCTGTGCAAAAACAGAAAGTTTTGCGTCCAGTATATGAATTATTTGACTTTACTGGAGCGTCAAAAAATTCTGAAATTTTTAAAAAAACTGTATATGAAAATTCCTTGAGTAGTCCTAAGTTTTTCAGAATTTTAAGAGTCAGTGAAGTTTGGTCATCATTCAGATCTTTACATAATGTTTTGTTTTTGACAGATTTTGTTTTGCATGCATCGTTTGCTTGTTTCAAGTGTTCTATATTGAGTAATATAAATTGTGGGAATTATTTAATATAGTAGGTATCATGTGGGAAAAATTATGAATCTTTTCTTGAGAATACCTAAGTGAATGATCTATATTTACTACACTAACCCATCTCATGAAGTTCTGTCAAGTTTTGTATGATTGAAGTTTTCAAGTTTTGGGTGAGACACCGATAGGAGGAGAATAAGGAGTGAAAAGAAACTAAGATCGGGGATTGCGAAGGCACCCCCCAAGTAAATATCCAAGGAAGACTCAAGCGCCTAAGCTTGGGGATGGCCCGGAAGGCATCCCCTCTTTCTTCTTCAACACTATCGGTATATCTTACTTGGAGCTATATTTTTATTCGTCACACAATATGTGCTTTGCTTGGATCATCGTTATATTTTGTTACTTTACGTTAGGTGTTATTTATAATCTTGTTATTCAATAAAAAGTTCCAAGAATTGCCTTAGGATGCTTGCATTGCATGTTTTGATATATGTTGGGTAAAAACAGAAACTTATGTTGTTGTGTTTGAATTTTCATATTTTACTAGAACGTGGAAAGTTTCTGAAATTTTTACACAGTATGGTAATATAAATTTTATAGCATTTCCTAAATGTCCTTAAATTTTTGATTTACAGAAGTACATTGTTTTCATAAATTTCTACAAATTGTTCTGTTTAGATAGATTGCTGTCATAGTTTTGCTATCTACTTATCCTATAGTTTCCATAGCCTACATTGGTAGATATAAATCATGGAAATGATAGTATACAGTACCTAATGTTTGAAAATTATTATGCAACTTGTCTTGGAAGTACATAAAGAGTTGATTTATTATTATGTGTACTAACCTATCTCACGAGTTATTTTTGAGTTTTGTGTGGATGAAGTTTTTGAGAATAGGTGAAACCGTGGTATGAGAGGATTGAACGAGATACAAAATCTCAAGCTTGGGGATGCCCAAGGCACCCCAAGTAAATATTTCAAGAACTCTCAAGCATCTAATCTTGGGGATGCTACACATTCCACCTCTCTTCATCAACAATTATCGGTTAGCCCATGTTGAGCCTAAATTTTTATTCCTTCACATGATGCATGCTATTCTTGGAGTGTTATTTTCTATTTTGCTTGTTGTTTGAATAAAGTACTTAAGATCTGAAAATATTTATTGATGGAGAGAGAATCCTCACATAGCTACTCAATTGTTTGACTACTCATTAATCTTCACTTATATGTTTTGGAGTAGTTTTGTCATTTACTCTCGTGCTTCACTTATATCCTATGAGTAAATGGTTGAATGAATCGAATATCATAAATCTGAGATTATACATGTTTTATATCCTTATCCCATTGTGAGTAATGACTTCACATATAAGAAGTATAGGTGGTAAATTTATTGAAGATAGCAAACATCGCATTGGTCACTTGAAGCATTCATGAAAGAATATTGAAGGTAGAGAGATTTCACATATAAATATACTATCTTGGACTTCTTCTATTATTGTGAATACCCACTAATTATTTTCAAACTTGAGAAAATTAGTTGAAGTTGGACAAGGAAGACAACATAATGAGTTATGCTTGGGTATATTTGTATAGAAGTTATATTGTTATGGATCCTCCAACATGTGGTGCTTGCTTCCACCTCATATTAGCCAAAACTTCCGCACCAAGTAGAAATACTACTTGTGCATCTAAACACCCTTAAACCCAAAGTTTTTCCATATGAGTCCACCATACCTACCTATATGCGGCATTTACCTTCCATTCCAAGTAAATTTGCATGTGCCAAACTCTAAACCTTCAAATAATATTCTGTTTTGTATGCTCGCATCGCTCATATAGTAACTAGGGGTTGTTAGTATCTTCCATGCTAGGTGGGTTATTCTCACGATATTTGTTGATTCACTATCATTCACGAGAAAGTGGTTGGTAATAGGGATTCCAGTCCAGAAATCAAAGAAAAAATGCAAATAATTAAACAAAACTCCCCCAGGAATGTTGTTGGTATGGACAGTACCCGTGGATTCGGCTCGCCTTGGAGTGTGATTGATTAGTGGATGGGGAGCAAAAACTTTACCACTCTGTTTGGGAACCGCCTATAATGTATCTAGCATGGAAGGTATCGAGATCTCTCGGTTGTTATGGTGACAACGAAAGCATACCGCCCAAAGTTATTATTCATCTGTGCTTTAAAAGCTCGAGATCTGGCACCTCTACAAATCAAAGCTTCCCTCTAAGAAGGGCCTATATTTTTCTTTCTAGTACTTACCTTTATGCAAGAGTCATGGTGATCTTCACCACTTCCTATATTTTGCCTTTTTCTCTTGGCAAGCATCATGTGTTGGGGAAAGATCCAAGCATATATGGCCATTCAAATATATTTGATCATGAATTATTATTGTTGACAATTATCTATAAGATAAATAAGTTTGGAGGCAAAATTTTCAGCCCCTATCTTTCTGTGTGTTCGATGGTTGTTATTTGTTCTAAAAATATGCTTTGAGTGCTAGCAATCATGGAAGACTATATGATAGTTGAGTATGTGGAATTTGCTAAATCAATGCTCTTACATAGACCCTTCCTAAAAATAAGATGAAGTGCAATTGTTTGGTAACTAAAAGCATAGTTTGTTAGTCTATACTTTAAACATGTGGATAGCTTGTTATTTCATCATGACAACTTTTATGAGATGAGATATTGTTTATAATATATAATGATGCTAGAAAAAATTATTGGAATTACCATTGATCAAATTTATGCACTATGCTAGCATTCACACTTCATAAATCATTTCTTTTATCATTTACCTACTCGAGGACGAGCAAGAATTAAGCTTGGGGATGCTGATACGTATCCAACGTATCTATAATTTATGAAGTATTCATGCCATGTTTACAATAGTTCTATATGATTTTGGGATGATTTTATTAGAACAAACCCGGACTGACGTTGTTTTCAGCAGAACTACCGTGGAGTTGTTTTTTTGCAGAAATAAAAGTTCTCGAAATGAGCTGAAAATTTACGGAGAATATTTTTGGAAAATATAAAGCATACTGGAGCGAAGAGCTAGGCCAAAAGGTTACCGACGAGGCCACAAGCCTCAGGGGCGCGGCCACCAGGCTTGTGGGCCACTTGGGAGTCCACCGACCTCCCTCTCAGCTCTTTAAATCGTCAAATATTCCAGAAAGACCAATGCAAAACCTAGATCAGGAGTTCTGCCGCCGCAAGTCTCCACATCCACGAAAAACCAATCGGGGGCCCGTTCCGGCACCCTGCCAGAGGGGGAAACCATCAGCGAGGCCATCTTCATCATCCCAACGCTCTTCGTGACAAGGAGGGAGTAGTTCACCCTCGGGGCTGAGGGTATGTACCAGTAGCTATGTGTTTGATCTCTCTCTCTCTCTCGTGTTCTTGAGATGGCACGATCTTGATGTACCGCGAGCTTTGTTGATATAGATTGAATCACATGGAGCTTTCCCCTCTCTATCTAGTTGTCATGAATTGAGTTTTCCCTTTGAAGTTTACTTATCGGATTGAGTCTTTAAGGATTTGAGAACACTTGATGTATGTCTTGCGATGGGATATATGTAGTGACAATGGGATGATATATTGATACACTTGATGTATGTTTTGGTGATCAACTTGCGGGTTCTGTGACCTCAGGAATATATTAATAGGGGTTGGCACACGTTCTTTTGTTGATGTTCTGGTAGAAACTTTGGGGCACTCCTTGAAGTTCTCTATGTTGGATTGAACATGGTGAATATGAAATTATGTGATGCATATCGTATAATCAAGCCCATGGGTACTTGTGGTGACATTGGAGTATCTAGGTGACACTAGGGGTTTGGTTGATGTGTGTCTTAAGGTGTTATCTTTGTGCGAACTCTAGGGCTGTTCGTGACACTTATAGCGATAGCTCATAGGATTGATCAAAAAAGATAACTTTGAGGTGGTTTTGTACCCAACAATAATTTCTTCGTTTGTTCTCCGCTATTTTCGACTTTGGAGTGAACTCTTCGTCACACGAGAGGTATTTACATATGATTCAAATATGCCAATATTGTTGAGAGAAATTGCACTAGTGAAAGTATGGACCCTAGGCCTTGTTTCCAAGCATCTATACAGCGTTTTGTTCGCCGTTTAATATTTGTTACCTTGCTGTTTTTATATTTTCAGATTACAAAAACATATATCTACCATCCATATTACACTTGTATCACCATCTCTTTGCCGAACTAGTGCACCTATACAATTTATCATTGTATTGGGTGTGTTGGGGACACAAGAGACTCTTTGCTATTTGATTGCAGGGTTGTTTGAGAGAGACCATCTTCATCCTACACCTCCCACGGATTGATAAACCTTAGGTCATCCACTTGAGGGGAAATTGCTACTGTCCTACAAAACGCTGCACTTGGATGCCCAACATGAGTCTACAAGAAGAAGGTTGTGTAGTAGACATCAGTCGTCTTGTGTGGCGGCGTCTTGTGGTTGCTAGTCGTGGTCAGCGGCACGACCGGCCGCACTATAGCCATGCGGGGGCAGGTAGTGGAGTGGTCGGAGGTGTGCAGGCAATGTGTCGTCTGCCCGGTTGCCATCGGGCGGAGTCAGCGGCACTGCTACCTCCACTATGTCCATGCCGATGATGACCCTTGGTACGGCAGGGGTTACTCTAGCCATGCGTGCCCTAGCAGGTGGTACTAGGGGCACTACTAGCACGTTGCCCCATCCCGTCTGTGTCCTGTGGGATGTGGTGATGTAACGGGTGCTTACCCACCGGCTGGCGGGTCACCCGCGAGCTAGACGGCCCGGTGGCCACGCCCATAACTAGATGGCCCGGGGTAGCCGGCTTGGTAGAGCCGGACTATGGGGGGAGATGGCCTGCCCCATAGTTATTTTTGAAAAGCTAAGGCAAATGCCCGCTTGACGCTACCCCGGGGTTATCTCCCCGTCAGTTGGACTAATATCTCTATCTAGTTTATTTGAGGTTTAGTCCATAGATTGGGTTGGCTAAGAATTGTGAGGAGCATTCCCATGAAGAAGAAGAGGAAAGGAACGAATAGAATTGGGCGTGCTTTAAGCTACAAGACTCAACATTATACATTTTGTGAGAAATCACTTTTGAGTCCATAGGAAATCCAATACTATTAAAAGGGGATGAGGTATTTATGATGATCTGGTTGCTCAAGTACTTGGAGATTAGCCACTAAAAATACTTGCCCACTTTCCCACAAAAAACTTCTATCCAAAGCCAAAAGTAAAAATTCGGTGACACCAATATTTCCTATTCGGATCCATCAAGTTTTACGCTAGAGAGAAACCTAGCCAAACCCTAGCATCTCGGTACTACCAAGTTTCCATTTGGTGCAACCGAGAATCAGTGACCAACATTCTGGTTAGCCATTTTCATCGTACCATCGAGTTTTGTGAATTGGCCTCACCGAGATTTGGACGAACTTTATGCATAGCGATTTTCAAGAATTAGTACCAGCAAGTTTTAAGAATTGGTCTCACCGAGTTTTGAACCAAGTTTCTGGTTAGCCATTTTCAAGAATTGCTATCACCGAGTTTTGAGAATCGATCTCACCGAGTTATGGCAACTTTACTTCCTAGGACATCCTTATTGGTACCACCGAGATTTATATATCAGTCTCACCGAAAAGGCCAAAGTTGCCACATTTTGCACTAATTGGTGAAAACCGAGTTTCACTTCGGTCTCATCGAGTTGGGTAATAATGTTGTAGCGGTTGGATTTTTGGAGATGCCTATATATACTCCTCCACCACATCTCACTCGCAAGAGAAGAACTCAGAATACACACCCACTTGCCATATCCAATTTTCTGAGAGAACCACCTACCCTTCTGTTGAGGTCAAGATCATCCACTCCAACTAAATGGATCTTGATTTCTAGACTCCCCAAGTTTCTTTCCATCAATTCAATCTCATCTACCCATGCCAAATGTGTTAGAGAGTGGTTGAGTGTTGAGGAAGTATCTTTTGAAGCACAAGAGCAAGGAGTTCATCATACTACCACCTCTATTACCTTTTGGAGGGTGGTGCATCCTAGATTGGTTAGGTGTTGCTTGGGAGCCACCTTATTCGTGATTGTGGAATTGAACCAAGAAGTTTGTAAGGGAAAGGAGATGGCCTACTTCGTGAAGATCTACCCCGAGTAAGGCTAGTCCTCCGTGGACGTATGTAGGGTCACGAAAAGTGTATGTCTAGAGGGGGTGAATAGACTACAAGCAAAAATTTAAAACTACCTCAACCATAAGACAATATGTTGGTCTTTTTAGCATACATAATTAGTCTATGACACCGAACACATGCAAGTCATCAAGTATAGCAGCGGAAAGTAAAGACATTGCACATGGAAGTAAGGAGTAGAGATAGAGAGATCAAACGCATGAAGGACACAAGATTTTTCCCGTGGTTACGATAGGTGGTGCTATCGTACATCAACGTTTATGGAGTCTTGAACCCACGGAGGGTAATGACCGCCAGAGTTCATAGAGAGCTCCACCCATAAGGGTCCACAAAGTAGCAACCTTGACTATTCCATAACGTCTTCCATCCACGAAGGACTAGCCTCACTATGGGTAGATCTTCACGAAGTAGGCGATCTCCTTGCCCTTACAAACTTCTTGGTTCAACTCCACAACACGAAGTAGGAGGCTCCCAAGCGACACCTAACCAATCTAGGAGGCACCACCCTCAAAAAGGTAATAGACTCGGTAAGACGATGAACTCCTTGCCCTTGTGCTTCAAGATGATAGACTCCTCAACACACAATCACTCTCTCACGGATTTGGCTTGGTGGAAGAGATGGGATTTGTGTAAAGCAACTTGGGGAGGCTAGAAATCAAGATCCATATGGTTGGAGTGGAAGATCTTGACCTCAACACAAGGGTAGGTGGTTCTCTCTCAGCAAACTGGATGGGGCAAGTATGGAATAGTTCTGATTGCTTCTCTTTCGAGTAGCTGCTGGTGAAGGGGTATATATAGGCATCCCCAAAAATCCAACCATTACACACAAAATGACCAACTCGCTGACGCCGATGTGTTAATCTCGGTGGTACCGAAGTGACCAAAATGTGGCAACTTTCGAATCTCGGTGAGACCGATATAGGAATCTCGGTTGCACCGATAAGGTGACCAACAGTCAGATTGCCCAATCTTGGTGACGCCGATCCAACAATCTTGGTGGTACCGATATTGTGAATTTGCGTAACACAAAGTTGGCAACCCAAACTCGGAGGCACCGAAGTAGAATCGGTTTCACCGAAGTGGCTACGGTCTGGCTCAGTCTGTCTAGGTTCTGGAATCGGTGGCACAGAGTGGAATGTGTTGGTTGCACCGATTTTGAGTATTTGGCTTTGACAGACTTTTGTGGAAGAGCTTGTGGGTATTTGTGGTGACTATCACTTGTGCACGTATGAGCATTTTGTTCACCAATCAATACCTTACCCCCTTTTAATAGTATTGGCTTTTCTAAGGACTCAAAGTGATTTCTCACAAATTAAAATAAAGAGTCCTCTTGCTTGAATCTTGGCCAATCTATTGCCTCTCCTTCTTCTTCATGGGGATACTCTCCACACTCCTTTTTGCCAACCCATCTCTCTCTATGGACTTTATCTGAAATACACTAAATGAAAATATTAGTCCAAGAGATAATGTATGTTGTCATGAATTATCAAAACCACCAAGGGAACACATTGTGCTTTCAACGTAGGCCATCATGGAATAGACAAGGTTGATACTTTGTGGACCCTTCATGGGTGGAACCCTCCATGGACTCTCGTGATCGTTACCCTCTCTGGGTTGAAGTCTCCATAAACATGGATGTAGGATAGATCCACCTATCAGAACCACGGCAAAAATCTTCATGTCTAAAATTGCATTTTATCTTCCTATCTCTACTCCTTCTTACATGTGCTTGTCATTACTTTCCGCTGCCATACTTGTTGACTAGCATGTGTAGAGTGCACTAGATTTGTTAGAATTGCTAAAATTTGCCAACCAATTAACTTTGGAAAAGGTTAGGTTTTAATTTTTGCAAGTAGTCTATTCATCCCGCTCCCCTCTAGACATCCCTTCTAGGGATCCCATAATTGGTATCATAGCTTTGGTCTCCATAGCTTCAGTTTCATCACCGTTGGAGGAAGATGGATGTATCTAGTTTGGGGAGTATTAGTTGTAGAGTGACTGTTCTCGATGTGGAGTACTATAGTTAATGCAAATATGAGATGCTTGATCTATTCAATTAATTCCCTTTGAGCAAATATGTTAAGAGCCCCTATGTACCTCCCATTGATCCCTTACATCCCACATACAAAGAAGAAGTTGACATGGTTCACAATCTTAGAACTATTAATCTCAGTATCAAAGGATTGCCTAGAATTGTGTTTAACCAAATGAAGAATTTTGAATGTGCTTATACCTTGTGGAATGATTTGGAGAAACAATGTCCAAATTATTATTGAGTAATCTTGATGAAATTCTTCGTAAAGCTATTGCCTTTCATAAGATGAAGCCTACTGATCCCAATTTTGATAAATGCTTGTTTGAGCTTCCTGACCTCATGCATGCTAAAGGAGATGCCACTACAATTCAGGCCATTCGCATTCATAAAATGATGCTTGGTGATCCCAATTTCGACAAATGCTTGTTTGAGCTTCCTTTTTAGGCCATTCACAATTATAAACTTGAACATAGTCATTGTCACAATCCTAATGAATTTCTTGTCTCTTTTGACGAGGATATCCCACTTGATGATGACAATGTTGAACATGGCTACCCTGATGAAGATGAGTTGTTCGACATCAAGTGTGAGATGACTATGAAGAGTCCAAGTTTCATGGCAAACTTCAAAGACTACATGTACGGAGGAAAGGAATCGATTCTCCATAGTGGATGCACCTATCACATGGCCGAAGATAGAAACATGTTTGAATAAATCACATCAACCATGGACCACGAATGTCACACCCTATGTTTGTATCACCTTGTTATGTTTGGATTTATAAAAACTGGACCAACCTAAAACTTATTCAATGCTTGTGCTTGATTGAATTGATGCTTGTTTGCTTGTTGATTGTTGTTTATGGCACTCTTAGATTGTATCCCTCTACATATTTATCTTCCTTGACCCAAACTTCTTGCCCAATGATCATGCCATGTGAATAGCACCCATAATTTTTTTAATCAAATTTTATTTTTACCAAAAAGAATTCATTCAAATTAGGTTTTCAAAAACCCCTGAAATGAGGTTGCACTACAAGTCCTCAAATTGGGTGGATCCTTCTTCCCCAAAGGCTTTATTTGAAAACTACTACATATAAGACTTTTCAAAAACACCAAATATTAGTTTTAAAGATTATTTTTATATTTTATTTAAAGGCTTTTTCTTAAGACCAAAAATGGTTTTTCATAGGGAAAAATTATTCAAATGCTTTCAAAATATTTGAGAAAAATTAGGGAAACTCAGTGGACATATATTTTCCATATATATGAGTTTCAACACATGGGCATGTTCAAATAATAGCCCCCCCAAGACCCTTTCTGATCAAATCAAGCTTTTGCAATATTTATATAAGAAATATTATCAATAAGTTCCAGGAAAATTCCAGCAAGTCAACACTATCATAGGTGATGATCTTGCAAAGTTTCACCTCAATCCAAGTTGGTTTGGTTTATCAAACCATCCCAAAACCCTTCCTGTCCAAATTCAAATTTGAAAAATTGTACATTGTGAAGTTTCTCCCCATAACCTCAAACCTTGTGTGTCGGGACCCCGATCCTAAGTCATATGAATCCAGACATGCCCGATATGCATAGATACAACCATGGCATCACAACATAACCATACAACAATATTTATGTAAGGGCTCAGACGAGCCTTGCATAATATGTTCTTATAGATAGGGGTCACATGACCCGACACTCAAGTCATACAAACAAGTTCTTACAAACCAAGCGGAAGCATAAACTTTCTGAGTACAGACAGATGAAAGGGTAAAAAGGCACATGGCTGACTATCTACAGCCCGCCAAAGGGCATAGGGTAGTAGCTGGGAGACCAGCTATTCGGCATCGTCGACATCTAGAAAGAACCCACCTGATGGGTCCTGGGTCTCATCTGCAACATTTATTAAGCAAACACGAGTACAAACATACTCAGCAAGTCTTTAAAGCAGACCTAGTCTATTCATGCTCATGTATCAACAAAAGAGGGTGGTGGAGTTTATGCAGCAATGCCAACTTTGACTCATGGCTAACCTACACTACACAATTTTAACTCTTTGTTTAAATTTTAGATATCGCACACGATTCCACTAACTCTATGACAATACACCACCATGGATTCACTTCCCTCTCCTGGGAGAGTGCCATCCACGATACTCACACTTGTCTTGATATTTTTATGGGTATCCATTTGATTATCTATGAACAGCATAAGTTATCCAAGTAGTCCATATCCAGGGACACGGCTATTCGAATAGTTTCATAGCCTGCAGGGGTGTACTTCTTCACACACGCTCTCGCCACTTATCGATGTGTGCTCATAAAACCAGGCACCTCGGCAACCTTCAAGCGGAAACCCAGCAAGGGAGTCGGCCACGACCGTCAATCACATAAGACCTCTAGTCCAGGCTATCGCCTATTTGAGACTGAACCCGCACGGAAGTCCGACCGAAGTTTCCTCTACGGCCCCAAACGATGTGCACAGGGTTCCCAAGCCCACCATTCGGGTGACCCTTGGTACACCGTGCCACTACCTACCGCGTCGTAACCCAACCCTAGGGTCAGCGCTATGCACGGCCTCCAACATGATATAAACACCAGAAACTACTTGCAACTCCTGGACTAAGGTCTAAGCGACTGATAAGTCGAGAGGGTCAATTAAGTATCCCAACGTGTGGTAGTAACTAGTCTGGGATCACAAACACGGAACTCAGTTCCTAAGAACGGTCCCAATGAGACAACCCGCTATGTACTCCTCCATAGCCTCTCATCGCTACCTTTACCAAATCGGGTTCATCATAAGCTTATTAGATCGGAACAACAATGTTTCAATCCAGTCCATCACCAAGATGAATCAGACCTGACACAATTCTAAGCATAGCAGGCAAAGTAAGCTAAGCACATCATGGCACAAGCATCTACCAGGTATGCTAGGTTGCAAGGTTTAGCTATTTACTATGACAATGACAGGTCATGCATAAGAATAGGTTCATCTATCATGTATGACGGACAAGTGAAGGTTTGTCCTAATGCAATAAACAAGAACAGGAGCAAGAGAGTGGGATGTTATCGGAATGATCAAGGGGGTTGCTTGCCTTGTTGGGTAGTGGGAAAGTTCTCTCCTTCATTGGAATACTCAGGGGTATCCTCAGAAGTAGGGCCTACTGCAATGTAGACAAATAACAATCAATACACGCAAGTGCAACAATATGATGCATGATCATGACATGGTAGCATGTATGGATGAGCTAATGCAACTAGTGTCCAAGTTAATTGAAGTCAATTTGAATATAGGTTCAAAATCGTTCTTCATTTCAATTTCCATATTTTAACCTATTACCAAATGTCTATGTTCTTCTACATAGGTTGCTCTAACATGCATGATAATAGCACCATTGGATTCATTGGATTTTTCTGATAAATTTTCATATATAAACTATTTTCATCTGATTTACAAATTAATTTATATGAATTTTTTAAGTTTTAAAAAATTTCTGGAATTATTTTAAAACTCGAAATTCCTTTTATTACATCAGCCTGACGTCATCATGGCATCAACACGTCAGCTGACCGGGCCAGGTCAAACCTGACAGGGTGGGACCCACTAGTCAGTGACCCAGTCACTTAATTAGAGAATTATAACTAATCCTAATTACTTAATCAACACTGGGCCCACTGGTCAGTGACTAATTAGGTTAATTAATTTGGTTAATTAAGTTATTAACCTAAATTTGACTAACAGGGCCCGGCCCCACTTACCAGTGACCCAGGGGTCAAACCCCTGGTGGTCAAACTGGTTGATTCGCCGGCGTTGAGCCACCGGCAACGTCAGGGATGGCGGAGGGGGTCGGAATTCCTCCTCTAGTGAACAAATGGATGGCGGAGGGCACCAAACTGCTCTGCTTGCTCGCGCACGTCGAGCCCGACACTTCCTAGGGGTTGGGATGGCCGGAGTCGGCGCCGGCGATGAGCAGGGCGGCTGCGGAGCTCGGACAAGCACGAGCTCGTCGAACCAGAGAGAGACACGGAAGAACTACGCACCTACAAGCACTACGCGGCCCCACGAGCTCGATGGTGGCCTTTGATGGACCAACTGGTCACCGGAGCATCGCCGGCGATGAGCTCGTGCGGCAGGTCATTCGGGAGCCGGCGGAATCGGGGCCTACAAAGGGGGGAAAGGCCGGAAAAGAGAGGGGAAAGAGCCGGGAGCTCACAACCTGTTTGATCAGTTGAATGGAGCCAGGGTGTTTTCCAAGATCAACCTCAAGTCTGGATACTATCAGCTGAAGATCAGACCCCAAGACATTCTGAAGACGGCATTTGTAACCCGATATGGCCTATATGAATACACGGTCATGTCATTTGGGTTAACCAATGCCCCTGCCTACTTAATGTATCTCATGAATAAAGTCTTCATGGAGTACTTGGACAAGTTCGTCGTCGTCTTCATTGATGACATACTCGTCTTATCCAAGTATGAAGAGGAGCACGAGGAACACTTGAGGTTGGTCCTAGAGAAGCTTCGAGAGCACCGGCTTTATGCCAAGTTTAGCAAGTGTGAATTCTGGCCGCATGAAGTTGGATTCTTGGGTCATGTGCTGACTGCAAAAGGATTATCAATGGATCGTGCCAAGATTGAAGCCGTGACTGAGTGGAAAACCCCAACCACCATGAAGGAATTCAGGAGCTTCCTCGGACTCGCGGGATATTACCGCAAGTTCGTGGAAGGCTTCTTGAGCATTGCCCGACCCATGACCCACCTTTTGAAGAAAGACAAGAAGTTCGAATGGACACCTAAGTGCGAGGAAAACTTCCAGGAGCTCAAGAAGAGATTGACCACATCCCTAGTTTTGGCCACCCCCGATATTGACAAGGAGTTTGTGATATATTGTGATGCATCAAGAACCAGGCTTCGAGGTGTTCTGATGCAAGAAGGCAGAGTCGTAGCATGTCTATCCAGACAGTTACGTCCTCATGAGGAGAACTACGCAACTCATGATCTTGAATTGGTAGACGTGGTTCATGCCTTGAAGACATGGCGACATTACCTTCTGAGGAAGCGATATGAGATATTCACAGATCACAAGAGTTTGAAGTATATCTTCACTCAAAGAGAAGTGAACATGAGGCAACGAAGATGGTTGGAGTTGATCAAGGATTACAACCTCAGTGTTCAATACCACCCCAGAAAGGCCAACATGGTAGTAGACGCTTTAAGCATAAAGGCTTGTTCCTTGAATGCCATGACTAAGGAAAGGCTACCCGCCATGTATGAAGAGCTTGAGAGTTTCGGATTGGAACTGGTTGCACTAGGATTCCTCGTCAACCTCGAAGCAAAGCCTACCTTGATGGATGATATTAAAGAATCTCAGAAGGGACACGAGAGCATTGAAGGCATCAAGAGGAAGATCAAGGCAGGTAAGGCCCCATGATTCTTAGTGGATGAACAAGGAGTTGTATGGTTTGGGAATGCATCTGCGTACCCAACAAAGAGGAGCTCAAGAATTTGATCTTGCAAGAAGCCCATGACACTCCATACTCCATCCATCCTAGAGGAACCAAGATGTATCAAGACCTCAAGGCAAGATTCTGGTGGCATGGCATGAAACGAGAAATAGGCACATTTATCGCTAAGTATGACATATGCCAGAGAGTCAAAGTTGAGCACCAGTGACCTGCTGGACTTTTGCAACCTCTCAAAGTGCTTGAATGGAAGTGGGACAAAGTCGGGATGGACTTCATCACCGGTTTACCAAGGTCAAGAAAAGGACATGATTCCATTTGGGTCATTGTTGATCACCTGACCAAAGTAGCCCACTTCATCCCCGTCAAGACAACCTATAGTGGGAACCAATTGGCCAACCTCTACATCAACCGGATTGTGAGCCTCCACGGAGTTCCTAAGGAGATTGTATCAGACCGAGGCACCCAGTTCACCACAAGGTTCTGGAATAGGTTCCAAGAAGTCTTGGAAAACAATCTCTCCTTCAGCACTGCTTTTCACCCCTAGAGCGGTGGGCAAACAGAATGAGTAAATCAGATACTCGAAGATATGCTCCGCGCTTGTGTCTTGGCTTATGGAGCCAAGTGGGAAGACTGCTTACCGTTCGTCGAGTTCTCCTACAACAACAGCTATCAGTGGAGTCTTCAGATGGCACCATTTGAGGTGTTGTATGGGCGCAAGTGTCGTACTCCCCTCAACTGGTCAGAAACCGGAGAAGGGTTAGTCTTCAGACCAGATATCCTTTGCGAAGTAGAAGAGAAAGTTCAACTCGTCCGAGAGCGACTCGAGACCGCCAAGACTAGGCAGAAGAGCTACGCCGACTCTCACCGTCAGGACATGAGTTTCTGTGTTGGAGACCATGTTTACCTCCGTGTCAGGCCTCTCAAGGGAACCAAGTGTTTCCACGTCAAGGGAAAACTTGCACCAAGGTTCATTGGCGCCTTCAAGATCACCGACCGGTGAGGAGAAGTTGTGTACAAACTAGATCTACCTTCCGAGCTGTCGGATGTGCACAATGTCTTTCATGTGTCACAACTCCAGAAGTGTCTTCAAGTTAGCCGAGCGCTACAGCCGAAGTCGC
This sequence comes from Hordeum marinum, assembly GCA_022496015.1. NCBI lineage: Eukaryota > Viridiplantae > Streptophyta > Magnoliopsida > Poales > Poaceae > Hordeum > Hordeum marinum. Next base: position 305,949,511 of record CM039678.1, on the reverse strand, counting down.
ACCATCAAGTACATGAAGGTCCAGTGGAGCAACCATACTGAATCTGAAGCAACTTGGGAGTGTGAAGACTATCTTGGATCTGAGTTCCCTTATCTTTTTAGCACTTAGCCTAGGAATCTCGGGGACGAGATTCTTGTAAGGGTGGTAGGTCTTTCACACCCTGTGTTTGTATCACCTTGTTAAGTTTGGATTTATAAAATTTGGAGCCAACTAAAACTTTTTCAATGCTTGTGCTTGATTGAGTTGATGCTTGTTTGCTTGTTGATTGTTGTTTATGGAACTCTTGGATTCTATCCCTCTTCATATTCATCTTCCTTGACCCAAACTTCTTTGCCAATGATCATGCCATGTGAATAGTGCCCAGAACTATTTTTATCAAATTTTATTTTTACCAAAAAGGATTTATTCAAATTAGGTTTTCAAAACCCCCTGAAATGAGGTTTGCACTACAAGTCCTCAAATTGGGTGGATCCTTCTTCCCCATAGGCTTTATTTCAAAACTACTACATATAAGACTTTTTAAAACCACCAAACATTAAGCTTAAAGATTATTTTTATATTTTATTTAAAGGATTTTTCTTAAGACCAGAAATGGTTTTTCATAGGGAAAAATTATTTAAATGCTTTCAAAATATTTGAGAAAATTTAGGGAAACTCAGTGGACATATATTTTCCATATATATGAGTTTAAACACATGGGCATGTTCAAATCATAGGCAAAGCCCCCCCCCCAAGACCCTTTCTATTCAAATCAAGCTTTTGGAATATTTCTACAAGAAATATTCTCAAAAAATTCTAGGAAAATTCCAGCAAGTCAACACTATCATAGGTGATGATCTTGCAAAGTTTCACCTCAATCCAAGTTGGTTTGGTTTATCAAACCATCCCAAAAACCTTCCTGTTCAGATTCAAATTTGAACAACTCTACATTGTGAAGTTTCTCCCCTTAACCTCAAAACTTGTGGACATGTTCTAATCACCAAATAATGATGCTACACTAAGTGGTGCATCAAGGGTGAAAGCTTAGCATGTCTAAATCTAGAGAAAGCAGAATCTGTTGATTTCTAGGTTTCCACTAAGTCCCATTGTGAACTTTCATCAAACTCTCCCAAACTTCGTTATAAGCCCTACTTGTGACCACCCTTTGATCTTGTTAATTATCAAGGCATGTAGGATTCATCTACCGGGCCAAATCACCATCAAACACCTTCTGGTGGAATGGTAAGTCTCTTATTTCACCCCCTTTCTCTCTTCCCCTTGCCTCCAAACTTTTACCACACCTTCGGGCATTGCCCAAGCACCCCCATCAAAATCCCAAGTCCTCAAGCCAGTGGGAGGTGGGGCAAAACCCCCATTTTTTACCCCTGGACAGCCCTAGCAGAGCTTTCTCTCCCCTCCCCTTTTACTCTATGCCTCTCCTGAAGCATCCAAGGCACTTTTCTCTAGCCTAGGCACACCTAGATCCCCTAGACACTCTTGGCCACGCACAACACGCCGTTGGCATGCCATGGCATGCCAAATGCGCGCTCTAGAGCATGCTACAGTGCCGACAGGCACTCTAGCCGTTGCCCACTACATGGCCCCAACCACCTCGAGCGCCCCCCTCTCGCCAGATGGTCGGCCTCGGCATCCACGCCATGCCACCTTGTCGGGCCCCTCCTCTCTCTCCCTTCTCTGGCCCTCCTCGCATGCGTCGTGGCCGCCCGAGCTGGCCAACCGCGGGGCTCGCATGCGTGCACTTCCCCAACTCTCTCTCCTCCTCCCTCGGCCTAGACCAGCACCAGGACGCCACAGACTCGCCTTCGGCCCCTCTGATCGACCCTGGACTCGGCCCCGAGCTCGTCGGCGCACCCGAGCTCAGTGGACCACCGGGCGCCTATAAAAGAGCCTCCCAGGCCCCTCTCTCCCCTCTGGTCTCTCTCTCCACTCCCCAGCAACCTTCCTGTGCCCCCCAGAGAGCCCTCGATGCCTTTGTGCTCGGGATCAAGCCGAGGACAGCCGTGGCCATCTCACCATCAATCTCCGGGTACCTCCACTCTCCACCCCCATTCCTATCCCATTGGGTTCCCCTCAGCTCCCTGACCCATTCCCCTCCTTTCTCCCCTTCGTTTGGTGTGTAGGGTGACCGGCACATCCTCCTCCCGAAGCTCCTCAGCCACGGCCATCTCCCCGCTGGTGACTCTGGCCACCTGCAGCCGCCCTTCCACCTCCAGGAGACCGGTGGCTCGACGCAAAGACCGTCCCCGCCTCCAGCTCCCCTCGTCATGCCTCCTTCTGCCGCCCGTGAGCCTCCCCCCTTTGCCCTGACGTGGGAGAAGGATCCGACAGGTGGGACCCACAGGTCGGCCTCTCTCTCCCTCTCCCGCGCTCTCTCTCTCCACCTTGCGGTTGTTGATGGCTAGGCCCTGCGCGTCAGGTTTAAACCTGGCCACGCGTGAGGCTGGCTGACTGGCCAGCTGGGCCGGCCCAGCCACTGGCCGCCTCTGGCCTAGGGTCCTGTAGCCTTTTTCTTTTTCTTTTCTGTGGGATTTTGGAAAAATCTCACAGAGCTCAATAAACATTCTATGACAATAATTTTTGCGCCAAAATTCCTAGGATATTCCCTAGAATTTAATAGTGCCTCTTTTGTAAAATTTTGAAAAACTTTTATGCACTGTTTTATTTTAAAACCTATATTTAGGCATCTTTTGCCTCTGTTAACTAGTTTCCAAAAATGTTTTTCATAACAAAATATTAAATGAATTTTTTTAATATAGTCTTTAGTATTTATCAGAGTATGGTACCATTTTTATTAGTGGCTTGAGTGCTCTGGCTTTCTGTGTGATGCTTATTTTTATCACAATTATCGCAATGATAGATTACGCTGTTGTTGAGGGACTTGGACCCAAAGACTTTGAAGACCCGTTGAGCCAAGAAAGCAGCCCTTTGACCATGTTAAGAAACTTTTTCATGCATGACATATAGCACTTGTTGTTTTGATGATTTATCATGATGCGGACTTTCCCCTTCGATGGGTTGCCTCCGATACTCTTACTGTTGACACTTGCATCATGCATGACCCTACCACCTTATGAGGGTTATGCGGGTGGGTGTAGATAGGATGCTAATAGTTGCTATGCAAGTGGGATGGGATTTATGCATAGTGTTGGGAAGTAAGAAATGATTTCAAAGAATTTTTGAAAACCCCGTCGGGTGCCACTAATGCCCGAGGAGATGATGATGAGTTGGGTGACCACTTGAGAAAGAAGTGGTGTGCCGGAGCAAGTGAGTGACTGTGGTTTTTGAAAACGGATTGGTGTAAGTTGCGACCGTTATTCTAACCTTACATGTACGACCATGATACCCCTTATGGGACGAGTCTTTGTTGATTACCTTTGTGGGTACTGGCAAGGAGCCCGCATTACTAGTGGCGGTAGTGGCGTGGTCACTCTTGATACAGGGTCGTACCGGTATGTATGATCATGCGCTGTCTTCACAGGCATCGGGCACACCATTGGTCCCCTTAGGGATGGTATGATCTAGAGCGAGGCTCACGTGATGTACATCGTGAGGGCTGGGTACCAATTGAGTGGACTCTTTGTTTAGTATCGCTAGGGGAAAGGCATTGTTCGGGTGCTTACCTCGGGTATGTGATGTACCGCGAGTCGTGGATGACACGGAAAATCCCAGAGTCTTGTGGGTAAAGTGTGCAACCTCTGCAGAGTGTAAAACTATTCGAATAGCTATGTCCACGGTCAAGGATAGTTGGATGACCTCTCTTGTGCTACGTCCAAATGTTTTCACAAACTGGTGTGAGTGTGTTGGAGACAAAGATGGTACTTGAGCTAAGTCCGATGACTTAGCATGGCAATTGAACTAAGTCCAATGACTTAGCATGATAAATGGACAAGATATGTTCAACCCCTGCTTATGATGATATCTATAACTTGTTCATATGGATATCTGCCAAAGCGTTGATGCATGCTTACTTACTTACTTTATCATGTCATTGCATTCAATATTGGCTTTCCGCAAATTACCTACTTAGGGCTACATCATGCATCATTATTACCTTGTTCCACAACTTGGGTTGCTTGTGAGTACATTCAAAGTACTCATTGGCTTGCCACTGGTTATTTAATTGGACAGGCATGGAAGAGCAGGAGTATGTTGAAGAGTTCGTTGGAGACGAACATGCGAACTAGGACGCTTTCCAGTCAGAATGTTTGTAGGTTACGCCAGATGGCATGGGTTCACGCTTTCGATCATGATTTCCGCTGCTTGTTCTATTTAAGTGTTTGGCCCTTGTGGCCCTATCTATGTAAGACTAGACCTTCATGGTCTTTATTTGTGTAAGATGCTAAATATGGATGTAAGACTCTGATATTTCAGCTTCTGTGTGTTTAGTGAGCATTGATCTCTGGAATCACTGTACACGTGGATTAGGCGATCACGACTTAGGAGTCGGGGTCCCCACAATGAAGGTATGTGACGTTTGGAGACAACTCCAAGGGTAAGGTACTTGGTCTTGGTAAGATGTCCATATCTCATGATAGCTCTATTAAAAATGCCACGCTTGTTGAATCTCTTGGCTACAATCTTCTTTCCGTATTTAGACTTGCCGACTTTGGTTTTAATGTCATACTTACCAAACTACATTGCCAAGTGTTTCATCAAGATAATCATAGCATGGTCTTCACCGGTTTCCGTAGAGGTGATCTATACATTGTTGTTTTCACTAATAGATCCAAACCTCAAACTTGCCTTATTGCAAAATCTTCTAAAGGTTGGCTCTGTCATAGAAGCCTAGGACATGTTGGTATGCGTAATCTAGACAAGCTCATCAAAGGTGACCAAATACTTGGTGTTAAATATGTTATCTTTGACACACATAGACTTTGTAGTGCTTGTCAAGCTGGAAAGCAAGTAGGTGGAAGTCATCCTGTAAAGAATATCATAACTACTAGGAGACCATTTGAGTTGCTTCATATGGATATTTTTGGTCCCAACGCTTACAAGAGCCTCGGTGGAAATTCCTTTGGTCTAGTTACAGTTGATGATTTTTCCAGATTTATGTGGGTATTCTTTCTTGATGATAAGTCACGGGTGCAAAAGAACTTCGCTTGAAAAGCTCAAAATCAGTTTGAGTTGAAGATCAAGAAAGTTTGGAGCGACAACAGATCAGAGATCAAGACCACGAATGTGGATTCTTTCTTGATGAAGAAGCAATTTCAATGAGTTCTCGACTACATAGAATCCTCAACATAATGGAGTTCTTGAGAGGAAGAACCGAACTCTTATAGAAATGGCAAGAACCATGCTCAACGAATACAAGACACCAGGACACTTTTGGGCGGAAGCCATTGAGACAGCTCGTCATGCCACAAACCGACTCTATCTTCACAAGCTTCTCGGCAAAATGGCATATGAGCTACTCACTGGTAACAAGCATCAAGTTGAGTATTTTCGGGTATTCATATCCTAGTGTTACATTCTTGATAAGCATCATTGTTCTAAATTTTCTCCTAAATCTCATCAAGGTTTCCTACTCGGTTACGGATCAAACTCTCACACTTACCGTGTCTACAACGACTTCACTTGAAAAGTTGAAAAGATGGTAGATGTGAAGTTTCATGAATCTAATAGTTCGCAAGTCGAACAATTGTCAAATTATGTAGGAGATAAGGAACTTTCGGAAGCCATCCAACACTTGTCCATCGGCAAGATTCGTCCCATGAAGGTGAAGTAAAGTACTTCATCAACCCAAGTGGAAGCTCCTACTTCGCGTCAAGGCGAACCTCAACACAACATGTAAGCATCCACAAGAGGTACACGACAGAATGAAGAGGAGTAATAAGTACATCATGATGATCCACCTCAACCACCTTCACCACCACTTCAAGCCAATGGAACCTTCAACAAGAACAATGAAGAAGAATATGATGACGAGGAAGCTCCACCGTCCAGCAAGCAAAAGCTACCTCGAGTTCGAGGAAGAGTGAACAAGAATCATCCCTTAGGGCAAATCTTCGGTGACATTCAAACAGGGAGAGTCACTCGCTCTAAAACCTGCTTAGCTTATTTTTGTGAGCACTACTCATTCATCTCTAGTATTGAGCCTATGAAGGTGGAAGAAGCGCTTGAAGACCTGGATTTTGTGAATGCTATGCATGAAGATATACACAACTTCGAGAGGAACGAAGTGTGGACACTTGAGGAGAAGCCCAAAGACGAGCAAAACATCATCGAAACCATATGGGCGTTTTGGAACAAGCAAGACGAAGATGGTCAAGTCATTCGCAACAAGGCACATCTTGTGGCACAAGGCTACATGCAAGTTGAAGGTATGGACTACGGTTAGACCTCTGCCCCCGTTGCTAGAATTGAAGCTATTCGTATATTACTTGCTTATGCCAATCACCATGACATCAAACTTTACCAAATGGGCATTAAAAGTGCATTCCTAAATGAGGAAATTAAGTAAGAAGTCTATGTTAAGCAACCCCCCGATTATGTGAATCCTAAGAAACACAACCATGTTTACAATCTTGATAAATCTCTTTATGGACTTAAGCAAGCCCCTCGTCCTTGGTATAAATGCCTAATGAAGTTTCTACTTCAAAAGGTTTTTGAGATTGGTAAACTTGACGCAACCTTATTCACTAAGAGACTTAATGGTGAATAATTTGTGTGCCAAATTTATGTGGATGATATTATCTTTGGATCTACTAACCCACAATTTACTGAGAAACATGGAAGGTTGATGTCAGAGAAGTATGAGATGTCCATGATGTGTGAGCTGAAATTTTTTCCTTGGTTTGCAAATCAAGCAAACAAGAGAAGGAACTTTCATCTCTGAAACAAAGTACTCCATGGACTTGATCAAGAAGTTCAACATGCAAAAGTGTAAAGGTATGAAAACTCCTATGCCTACTAGTGGACATGTTGACCTCACCAAGGAGGACAAACCGGTTGATCAAAAGTTTTATCAATGAATGATCGATTCATTGTTATATTTATGTGCCTCTCATCCCAATATCATGCTTAGTGTGTGCATGCGTGCTAGATATCAAGCTGCTCCTAAATAGTGTCATCTTAAGGCCGTGAAAAAAATCATGAGATACTTGATACATACACCAAACTTTGGCATTTGGTATCCCAAGGGATCTTCTTTTAACCTTGATGGCTATTCTGACTCGGACTATGTCGGAGATAAGGTTGATAGAAAATCCACCTCGGGTACATGTCAATTTCTTGGTAGATATCTTGTGTCTTGGTTATCTAAGAAACAAAATTCGGTATCGCTATCTATCGCTGAAGCGGAATACATTGTCGTCGGATCATGTTGCGCTCAATTGCTATGGATGACTCAAACTCTTAAGCATTATAGCATACATGTGAAACATGTACCATTGTTATGTGACAATGAGAGTGCAACCAAAATTGCTCATAATCCCGTGCAACACTCTCGAACTAAGCATATTCAAGTTCAACATAATTTCATTCATGATCATGTTGCCAAAGGAGATATCAATCTCAAGCATGTTCGTACTAACAAACAATTGGCCGATATCTTTACTAAGCCACTTGACACCAAAATTTCCCATTCGGATCCACCGAGTTTTACCCTAGACAGAAATCCAGCCAAACCCATCTCGTTACTAGCAAGTTTCCATTCGAAGCAACCGAGAATCAGTGACCAACATTCTGGTTAGCCATTTTCAAGAATCAATACCACCGAGTTATGCGAATTGGTCTCACCGAGATTTGCACCAACTTTCTGGTTAGCCATTTTCCAGAATCAGTACCGCCGAGTTTTGAGAATTGGTCTCACCAAGTTTTGGACCAAGTTTCTGGTTAGCCGTTTTCAAGAATTGGTACCACCGACTTTTGAGAATCGGTCTCGCCGAGTTTTGGTAACTTCGGTACGACCGAGATTTATATATTGGTCTCATCTAAAAGGCCAAAGTTACCACATTTTGCACTAGTCGGTGCAACCGAGTTTCACTTTGGTTTCACCGAGTTGGGCAATAATGTTGTAAGGGTTGTATTTTTGGAGATGCCTATATATACCTCTCCACCACATCTCACTAGTAAGAGAAGCACTCAGAACACACACCCACTTTCCATATCTAATTTTATGAGAGAGACCCACCTACCCATGTATTGAGGTCAAGATCATCCACTCCAACCATATGGTTCTTGATTTCTAGCCTCCCGAAGTTCTTTTCATCCAATAAATATCTTCTACCCATGAAAAACCTATGAGAGAGTGATTGAGTGTTGAGTAGACGCTCTTTTGAATCATAAGAGCAAGGATTTCATCATACTACCACATCTATTACATTTTGGAGGCTGGTGCCTCCTAGATTGGTTAGGGTGTTTCTTGTGAGCCTCCTTCTTGTTGATTATGGATTTGAACCAAGAAGTTTGTAAGGGAAAGGAGGTCGCCTACTTTGTGAAGATCTACCCCGAGTAAGGCTAGTCCTCCGTGGACATAGGACATCATGGAATAGACAAGGTTGCTACTTCGTGGACCCTTCGTGGGTGGAGCCCTCCATGGACTCTCATGACCATAACCCTCTTGGGTTGAAGTCTCCATAAATGTGGATGTATGATAGTGCCACCTATCGGAACCACGTGGAAAATCGTCGTGTCTACAATTGTTTACTTTTCAGAATTGCTAAAATCTACCGACCAATTAACTTGGTAAAAGGTTAGGTTTTAATTTTTGCAAGTAGTCTATTCACCCCCTCCCCCTCTATACATCCCATCTAGTGATCCCACACATAGTCTAGAGCATCCAAGAGGAAATTGTGGATCGTTGGGTGACCGGGTTTGTGAGGGTTTGGAAGTCTACCCTAAAGACTTACCACGAGTGTTGGGCGAGGTCTGTGTGACCTTAGCTCAAGGAGAATACGCTAAGGAGTATGTGTCCTGGGACTGTGTGTCCTTTGTTTTAAATACCAAGCCGCTCCAAACTAGACATACAACTGTCACAACAGTTGCAACTGGGTCATCAAACCATTGTCTTCACCGGGCTCCTGGTTCTATTTCCTCAACTCTCTCATTTCCATGAATACTTGATGATGAAATTGATTGTTCCTGTTTGAAAACTTTGACTGAAGACTTTCTCGATTTCCTCATCCCAAATTCATCCATCACCCTGTTCTTCACCTTCTTATCCCGATTCACACTACCTATAATCTGTGCATGTTCATTTCATCATGATAACTATGCTAGTGCTCTATTTTGCATGCACTTGAGTACTTATTCCACTACAAGTAGTTTGTCACTTAGCAAATTCCCCAATAAGTAATTCCTGAGTGAAGAAGTTGTAAAAATCGCCTACTCACCCCCTGTAGTCGATATAACGCACTTTCAGTGATCGTTGCCATCGGATGGTCCTGTGCGCACAGATCAAGTTGGCCATGTTGAAGTGTATATGTGGATTGCCTAGCGCTTTTCATCAGTTCGGACTTCTCGTTGTGTTGGCTAGTGCATGAAGCTTAACATGGTATCAGAGTCCAAGGTCTTGAGTTCAAGTCCCGGCTTTTGCAATTTATCCAAAAAGTTGTTGATGCCCCCTTTGTCCATATAGGCCTCTTGAACCATACATCTCAGTCAATCCACGAGTAGACTTTCCACGTCACACGTGAGAGGAGGTGTTGAAGTTTATATGTGAATTACCTAGCCCTTTCTATCAGCTTGGACTGTTGGTTGCGTTGGCTAGTGCATGAAGCTTGACAGGCCCATCCACACGAGGTCACCAGAGAAAATAGAACGAACCCCATGCGTGCAGGGATTAAAGACTGTGTGGGCACGAGATGTCCACATAGATTTCTCCTACCTAGTGCACAAACGGTACGTCGAGACCGTGCGCATGGGTTGTCCAGAGAATTAACCCCAAACCTCGTGGGCACTACCTTTGGACCCCATGGGTATGGGCTATGGTGACTATGGACACTGAGAAGGTGGATCATGTGGCATCTTGAGGTGGTAGGTGTAGGATAATTGTTGTATAAGTTTGGAATGTTCCTGCACTATCATTCGAGCACCTCAACCCCTCTTTATATGGTTGTCGTACGAGTCAAATAAACCGAAACCAAAGCTTCGAGTTGCCAAAAACCCATTCCTTTAACCCTTTTGAAGTGGGGGTCAACCATCTCCTCATTAAATCTCCTAGGAACCAATGCCCTGAGATAAATCTTAACAATTGTCATTAGTTCCACTAACATTATTGTCATCATACCAAAATGCAATTTAGAGATAAATGCACTTTCAGTTGAAAAGTTTGAAAATTGATTAAACAAACACCGTATTGAATTGTGCATGCCTTAACTACTAGTTAAATAAATACCCAGCTTCATAACAAGATGTAAACTACGAAGACAATAATAAGTCATCACAAGTTACAATTGCTTCTAACATGCAGCAAAGCATTGCAAATTGCTCACGGTCTAAATTGGGACCTTGTGCCATTGTATTGATAGAAATAATATTTTCAAAATGAAATGACAGGAAAGATGACCTTGCACCATTGTATTGATTGAACTAATACCTAAAAGAGACACACGAAGGGGTGGATGGGTATGACGAAAAGGGTGTACCAAATCCAGATGAATGGCGGTTGGATAAGCGGATGAAGTGACAAATAAAGAGGGAGGAAACCACGAGAAGAGGAGAGGGGGAGATTTTACCAAGTATGAGTGAACGCAAGTTGGCTGGAGCAAAACCAGTATATGCTGCTTCACCGAACTGGGCTACCGAGAAAGGAGAAGAGGAAAGCACTAGAAAGACGAGTCAATATGTATTTTCACCTCTTGACATTCTCCTCCAATCAGGTTGAACCTAGCTAAGCCATCGTGAGACAAATATGGTGGGTTCTAGATATTATTGATTAATTTATTTTGCTATTTTCACTATAGCATATATGTACAAGCTAAGAGAGCCAAAAGACGAAGGGGGGGATGTTATAAAAACCTATCTATTCTTACCACATCAACGAATAATTGAACATACCATATTATTTCCTTCGTGTTTTGATGTGTTATTTTATTTTTTGAATTCCTATGGTGGTTTCAAAGATAAATCCTCCTTAATTTTTCATTACAAGAGTTTGAGTTGGTACCATGAGTGGTTGCTAAAATCTGACGGTATTCTACTCCAATGGGCCAAACCCAACTAATGCTTTGTGGGCCGGATTAACTCGAATAGCAATCCTAAAAAATAGGCCTGGTTTAAAATAGATGGGTCTAAATGCCACACAACTAATGAATAAAAAGTAAAACATCGTCTCTATGTTACCCCAATAACATAATAAATCACGTATGCTCAATTATATATTTTGAAACATAGGTGTTCCATATTTTTTTAATATTAAGTAGTTCGAATTCTTACCCTAAGTGCTTTGTAAAACATAAAGTTACCAACAAACGCAAATATTTTCAAAGAACTCATGGTTTTAAATGGAACTCTGTGCCATTTGGCACTATGATCATCTAATACCATGTATTGACCCTAGTGGGTGGAACGTATCATGTTGCAGGTGATTATGATGAGGAGTGGTGTTTATGTAGGGGTGTGAGTCTCGACTCGACATGCTTTTCTTGTGGTGTGGACTATACTCCATGAAGTCATTTATGTTTCATTTGTATTGCTACTTATTTGGACTAGCATTGGGCTAGAGTTTGTATTAAACTATGTTATTATGGATCCTTGCAATGTAATAGAATGATGTGTAGCGCCTCCGCTTTCCTCCGCATAATATCAATCTATAACGCCACTTTACGCAACATGCACGTCAAAACATACATGACGTGTGGATGGAAATGTAAGTGTCACAATAATTCACAAAAGAATCCGCAATAACAACTTTTGAGAGTAAAAATAACAAATGAATATGTACAGGGGTCTTACGACCAAAAGCAAGTTCAACAAATGCCTTAAGAAGGTTTAAAGAAAATAAAATGATGTCCATATTCCTGCCTAGACCATTGTGTGTGGGATAACCAGCTAACGTCATCCTTCTACAAACCTTCTTACGAAATGCTACCATCTGATTTCCAACAATTCCGATCAAAAATAATAATAAAGCAAGGTGAGTGTTGAGGTCTATTCCCAAGACTTGCATCAGTTCTTATCTACTTATGCATCATTCTCAAGGGAAGGGGTGTAATTGGGTTAAGCGGCAAGCACAAAAGGATTCTATAAAGATACAATACAACTTGCATCTACCAGAGATAAGGAAAAAATAATGCATAAGAGCATCTCTAGAAGATCCCATAAAAGCTTGTCGGGCCACGCTTTTCCGGCGGTTTTGCGGGACGTGCGAAATAACCAGCCCAAACAGGTCTGCTAAAAATGGCCCGACCCATAATTTTTTAATGGGAGGCCCATATAACCGCCCTTCGATCCGTGATATATACCAATGCAAGTAGATTTTAGGGTTCGCGTCCTTCATTTCCTCTTTCCCCTTTGCTGTAAATCACCTCTGCTACGGCCCTCTCCTCTGGCAACCATTTGCAGCGCGCGTAGCCATTGGATTCGATCCCTAATGTCATGCGCGGGTGGCGGAAGGGGTGGCGGAGGGGAGGTCAAAAACACTACAGTGATCCACTTCATAGGTGTCGCAACAATGACAAGGCCGACATCTCCTTTCTTCGCCCGTCGATGGAAGAGTGGCGCAAGGAGCGGGCAAGAACTCGCGGCGCCCTCTCCTGCAACTTCGGATGTCGTGCCTCAAGCAACTTCGAGAGGCTCGGCCAGATTTTCTTGCCTGTAGTCAAGTGTCTCCAGTGATGAAAAAAGCATGGTTCGATGCGAAGGAGGTCGCCTCTGCCAAAGATGAAGCTGCAGTGGCACGGGTGGAGGCGTTGAACAAGGAGTACCAAGTATACTCCGTCCTCTCCAACTTGCTCATGGAGTACCACCTCCATGTCAAGAAGACTAGTGACGACGATGATGCGTAGATTTAGTTTAATTTCGTGTTTATGCATTGTTTTTATGAAGTGATTCTGTATGAACCCTATTTTCATTTGTTAAACTCCGATCATGTAATATGTGTCGCAAACTCTAGTTTGAATATAACGTATGTGTATGTGAGATCTATTCTTTCTTGGCGCCCCCCGTCCCACAAATTTGATTTACGGATACCGTAAACGATTTTTGTGGGACGACCGTATACCTAGTCTGCTATAGATGCTATAAGAGAACCCATCTATCTTATCCATGAAACAATACACTAACTTGATTTTTCCCTCGCATCTCCCACGAGGAAGAATCCTCAAAGCACTCACACTGTCGGTTCATTCGGACTCGGCCCAACCTAGCACACACGTGAAGATTCATCCCATGAGGAGAGTGAATTACAAAAAACCATCACATTTCAAGTTCATATATGGATTTGCTATCACATTCCTTAGTCTCCCTAAAAGTCTACTAACTCTGTACCATAATATATGACATTTTAACCGAATTTTAACAGAAATGTCCCACCTATAAGCGCTAACATGGCATAAATAAGTCAATGCATTTTGTTGACCGTCACCCCATCTCTCCGACGCCACTCTTCTCCCCAGACCGGATCGCGCAGGCACCAGGAGTCGCATGGGCACTCGACGGCGCCGCGCACCTGCCTCCTGCCAGCCTCCGATGACGCAAGTAGAGAGCACCGCTCCGTTGGACCCTCGCAATGCCCTGAGCCACCATGAACTCATGTGTTCTCGCGACCGTGGCACACCGGCCACGCACAACCGCCTCCTGATGGCTTCCGGCGAACCATCAAAGCGCGCCGCACCACCGAACATACGCACCTCTTGCCACTCCTTTCCGGCCTCCCTTTGCAACGCCTTGAGCCGCCTCGAGATCATACGTGCTCATGGCCGTGGCGACCCGGCGTCGCGCACCCACCTCCGGTCGCTCCGTTACGGCCTCCTCGCTTTCTGTCCTCCTAGTTCCCAGCTCTGCAGAGGCACGCACATAATGGCGGCCATGGCGGCCGGTCAGAACAGACGATGTTGTGTGCATAGAAATGGTGGAAGGTGTAGGGTGAGTGTCCATGGGGTTCGCCGTCCATCCAGTGGCGAGAACAACGGCGTCCTGTCCGACGGTGATGCCCTCGGCATTCGCGAGCTCCGCAGCAGCCTAGAGCGCGCTGACATGCGTATGCACGTGATACGTCACCAACGTATTTATAATTTATGAAGTATTCATGCCATGTTTACAATAATTCTATACAATTTTGGTATGGTTTGATTATAACTAACCTGGACTGACGCTGTTTTCAGTAGAACTACTATGGTGTCGTTTTTTGTGTAGAAATAAAAGTTCTCGAAATGGGCTGAAAATTTACGGTGATATTTTATGGACCAAAAGAGACCCCCGAAGCACAAGAGCTGCCAGGAAGCGTACGAGGAGGCCACAAGCCTACTAGGTGCCCCCTTAGGTCGCGCCCTTGTGGCTTGTGGACTCCTCGAGCACCCCCTTGACGTAAGAGCAACACCAAAATTTCCTATAAATACGAAAACCCCTAGAAAGAAACCTAGATCGGGTGTTCTGCCGCCGCAGCCTTTGTAGCCACGAAAAACCAACCGGGAACCGGTTCCGGCACCCTGTCGAAGGGGGAAACCATCACCGGATGCCGTCTTCATCATCTCGGCGGTCTCCGTGACGAGGAGGGAATCACTCTCGGGGCTGAGGGTATGTACCGGTAGCTATGTCTTGGATTTATCTCTCTCTCTCGTGTTCTTGACATGGCATGATCTTGATGTAACGCGAGCTACATTGATATAGATGAATCATATGGAGTTTTCCACACTGTATCTTCTTGTGATGAATTGAGTTTTCCCTTTGAAGTTTTCTTATCAGATTGAGTCTTTACGGATTTGAGAACACTTGATGTATGTCTTGCGATGGGATGTCCGTGGTGAAAATGGGATGTTCTATTGATCCACTTGATGTATGTTTTGGTGAACAACTTGCGGGTTCTATGACCTTGGGAATCTATACATAGGGGTTGTCACATGTTTTCGTCTTGAATCTCCAGTAGAAACATTGGGGAACTCTTTGAAGTTCTTTGTGTTGGATTGAATATGATGAATATGAAATTGTGTGATGCATATCGTATGATCAATCCTACAGGTACTCGTGGTGACATTGGAGTATCTAGGTGACATCGGGGTTTTGGTTGATCTGGATCTTAAGGTGTTATTTCAGTACGAACTCTATGGTTGTTCGTGACACTTATAGGGATAGCTCATAAGATAGGTTGGAAAAGATAACTTTGAGGTGGTTTCTTACCCTACAATAATTTCTCCGTTTGTTCTCCTCTATTTGTGACTTTGGAGTGAACTCTTTGTCGCACGAGAGGGAGTTCCATATGATTCAACTATGTCAGTACTGTTGAGAGATTGCACTAGCGAAAGTACGGACCCTGGGCCTTGTTTTCAAGCATTGCAATACCGTTTGTGCTCACTTTTGGTACTTTCTAGTTGTTTTTATATTTTCAGATTACAAAAACATATATCTACCATCCATATTACATTTGTATCACCATCTCTTCACCGAACTAGTGCACCTATACAAGTTACCATTGTATTGGGTGTGTTGGGGACACAAGAGACTCTTTTTATTTGGTTGCAGGTTTGTTCGAGATAGACCATCTTCATCCTATGCCTTCTACAGATTGATAAACCTTAGGTGATCCACTTGAGGGAAAATTTATACTATCCTACAAAACTCTACGCTTGGAGGCCCAACACGAGTCTACAAGAAGAAGGTTGCGTAGTAGACATCAAGCTCTTTTCTGGCGCCGTTATTGGGGAAGTGAGTGCTTGAAGGTATACCTTTAGATCTTGCAATTGAATCTTTTAGTTTCTTGTTTTATCACTAGTTTAGTCTATGAAAGGAAACTACGAAAAAAATATGGAATTGAGGTTGCCTCATATGCTTCATCTTTTAAATCACTTTCGTGAAAATGATGGAAAGGAAAATTATGCTCAAGTGTTAGAAGAAGAAGTTATTAAAATGTTTGGCACTAAATCTTTGAGTGATGAGCATGATTGCAATATTTCTAGTATGAAGTTTTTGAATATCCTTGATGCTAATGATATGCAAAGCCACAAGCTTGGGGGTGCTATGTTTGATGAAGATGGTATTTTTAGTCACCCAAGTTTTGATGAGCAAATTTATTATGATTATGGCATGCCTCCTATATGTAACATCCCAAATTTTGGAATGTTATAATAAATATTAGAATGCGTGTTTGTTTGCTTGAGTGATTGAATTGAGTGAAATTTGAAACTTTTAAAAACTTTTGAATGAGAGGAAATGACATGACTTTCCCATGTGCTTTTGAATTCAAATTCTTACATTTCAAATCAGTGAGAGAAGATGACATGACTTCTTCAATATAAAAAGATTTGAAAATTAAATTTGAAAACAATTTGAAGATTTCCTGATATGGAGTTCCTTTCATATTTGAATTTCCAATTTGAAGTTTGAAAGAATTCAAATCCCTTGACAAAACTTGAGAGGAGTAATATGACACTCCACACCAGGGGTTATTTTGTGAAGTATTTGAACCATAAAATCCAGGGGTTATTTGAAAATTATTTGCAAAAAGAATTAAAATCAATTTAGGCATTTTCTAAAAATATTTTTTACAAAAGTATTTAATTTGGCCGTGCAAAATGTTCATTAAGTTGCATTTATTCCCCTGATCATTTTGGCATATAACACTTTATTTTTGGAAATGTTTGAAAGCCTTAATGAGATTTCAATGCTCTCAAATTAATAAAAGGAAAAATGTTATAATTAGGAAAGTCCACTGGCCCACCTGCCTTTAACCCCTCCCGAAACCCCTATGAATCAGTCACCAACGCCGCTGACACCGCCCTCTCCCTCACTGACAAGCGGACCCCGCCGCCTGACCGAGCCATCTCCGCGCTCGTCTTCCTCCCCGCGACCTGACCTCGCTGGAGATCTCTCCTCCCCTGATCTCGCTCCCCTTTCCTTCCCCGACCCTCCTGACTTCTCCTATAAATAGAGGAGCTCGGCCTTGTTCGATTTTGCATCCCAGACCCCAAGCTCCCCTCGTCAGAGCGCCGCCCATCACATCGCCGAAGTTCCGGCCACCACCGAAGCTCTGTGAGCACGTGCCACTGACCACCGGAGACTCGCCGCCGTCGCCTGGTGCCCTCGCCTTTGCTGGAGACCCTCTGGAACGCCGTGCTGATGCCATGCCAGAGCTCCTCCTCCACCTGAAGCTCCGGGAGCTCGAGAAGCTCGCCCGTGTCGTCCCCAGCCCCAACCGACGCCACCAACGGACACCGGAGGTCCGCCGTTGTCGACAGGACCCCTCGAACGCCGTCCCCGACCACCGGAGCCACCTCCACGTGCACCACCGAGCCCCTACCTTGCTGGAACCTCGCCGGAGTTGACCTCCACCTCGGTGAGCTTTTCCCCTCTGTCCGATATGTTTGAACGGCTCAGATTAGAAGCCCCGTACCCCTTCGGTTTAATTTAAATGAACCGGCCGGTTTTCTGTTTAGTTAGTTAGACCGAACCGTTTTCTTTAAATATCGGTCGTCCGCTCGTTAGCACCCACGCGCACACACCACCAGCCAATCAAAAGCCGCCACGTAGCACCCCTGTTCTTTAGATTAGGTTTTTATTTTCTGTTTTATTTTCCGAAATAGAATTAGTTCTGTTTTTGTTTCCTTTATATCTTTTATGTTTTTAGGATTTTTAATTTGATTCTTTTTGAATTGTGTAAAAAATTTGTTCTAGTTCCTGTAGATATAAAGTTTGACCAAATTTGAATAATTTAAATTGATTCAAAAAGATTTGATTCAAATCTTATTTTCTGAATAATTTGAGTTCAAAATTTTATTTTGAGTTGATTCTTTTTGCTACTGGTCCTTAGTGATCTTAGTTATTAGTAGGTATAATTTGAGAATTTTTAGAATATTTAAATTAGTATTTTGAACAAAACAGATTCTGTTTTAGTTCTTTTAGGTTTATTTCTACTCCTTTTGTTTTAAGTTTGTTTTAATTTATGTTCTTTTATATTATTTGGAAAGTATTACTTTCTTTTATGTTAGTTAGCAGAAGTACTTCAACCAAATTATTTTTATGTTATTTATTGTATTTTTATAGCATGAAATCAATTCAAGTTTCATAATAACTTGCAAATTGATTTCATTACTAGTTTGACTTCTTATTTGAAAATATTTTTATAAATTGTTTTATAAAATATACTTTCTGTTAACTTAGTTGTTATATATTTTGTTTTCTGTTATTTTAATATATTTAATTGTTTTAATTGTTGTTAAGTTTATTACCTAGAAAACCCATGTTGTGTAGAGTGTTGTCTTCATAATTTTAGTTGTTCTTCAAAAGTAATTCTTTTTGCTAAGTACAATATTTACTAAAATACTTTTGTTAAATTTTATTTTGCCTTTTTTGTGTTTTACTTTTGAAAAATAGGAGTTACTTGTAGAGAAAACCAACCTTAGTTGAGTTGCTGAAACTTTGTTGTTTTGAGTTTTGTCTTAAGTATTTCCTTCATCACAACCTTGTTGCTCTTGGTTTTGTGTTACTTTTTGATTGTTAGAATTAATTGCTAGTATGATTGCTTATATGAATGCAATGTTTGATTATATATATTTTCACCGGAGAGTGACGAATAGTCTATCAAGTTATTTCTGAGAGCGATATTATTCTTCATCAACAGTACAGGCAAGTTCACTTTGACCATTTTGTTCATACGTATGTTTTATTGCATGTAGTGACATCATTCAACAAATCCCTCCCGTAGTGTTATTGAAATTCTTGTAGTTGAGTAGAATGCATGAGGTAGGAACCCACCAATTGTTACTAAAGCCCCGGGAACGTTAGTTATTTTTATGCTATGCTAAAGTAGACGGGGTCTGGTATGAGTGTTCGTGAGTGGTGTGAGAAGGAGGACTCTACGTCAAGATGACAACTTCATGAAGCCATCTTCAAGTCCTGCATCTTCAAGACCTCAAGACATTCGAGACTCGAGAAACAAGTTTTCAATACACACTATTGGGTGAAGGATGGTTGATTGGGCATCCCTGGAGTAACCAGTGGATGGCCGGGATGCATGGAGAAGCGCCATGACATCTTGCGGAAAGCTTCACCCAGACTCAAAGATACGGATGAATACTTCATGCCCAGAAGCTTTACCTGTGTAGCCACAAGTCATTATGGGCTCTGGCTTGGTTGATCTTTGTTGTGACTCTGGCTGGGCAGTGCTACGAGATGTAGTCGACGTTAGGAATGGATGGGCACTGACAGTTGTCAGGGAAACACTCTGAAATACCATGTTTCGTTTGTCCTGTTCTCAAACACCCGGCAGTGCAAGGACTTACCAGGAGGGAACGAATATTATTGGTAAAGTACACAACACTCCGCAGAGTTAAACCTAATCGATTAGCTGTGTCCCCGGTTATGAACAATTTGAGCTTCTAGACTTGGATCTATCTCTGAACTCTCAACACTGGACTGATAATTAATTTTGGGCAACTTATGATACTTGTGGGCATTAAGACATCGGTTGGCGGAAGTATGTCATGATAGGTAACTCTATAGTGAAAACTCTTGATATTCCTTTGTTGTAGGAAAATAAAATAAAACCAGCTTTTCTGCAAAAAAACTCAGATACAGAGCCACAAAGCCTTATTGCATATAGAATAGTATTTATCTTCTATTTCTACTATGGTGATCTTGCCAGTACATTCAATGTACTGACCTACATGGCTGCAATGTCTTATGTTGTAGATAAGCTCTATGACGGGTAAGAGTATGATTCAGGGTTACGGTCTACACTCAACCTGCCGTTGGTGTTATTGGGACTCCACTCCCGTTGACTGTTTCCGCTGAGATGTTTTAAGGTATATATCAACTGTACGTTAATTACATGTGATTGCACTTTGATATATACATCGATGTACTGTGTGTGCCAGCATACTGATCCAGGGATGGCACAGAACACACAGAGGCTTGACTTGTTTTGAGTCGGGTCGCTACACTATATATGATGATTATGATGATGACATGTATGCTATAAAGAGTGATAGTAACCACGAAACTTGTCATCATGATTTTAATATTCAAAGTGGTTATGTCAATCAAGTATCTCATGATAGTTATTTTGTTCAGTTTTTTCCCACTATTATGAATGAGAAGAAAATTGCTTATGTGGAGAGTGACAAATTTTCTATGCTTGTAGATCATGAAAAGAATGCTTTATGTGCTGGTTATATTCTGGAATTCCTTCATGATTATACTAAAAATTATTACGAGGGAGGAACTTATGCTTGTAGGAATTGCAATAATTGCTTAGGATGCTTGCGTTGCATGTTTTGATATGTGCTGGGTAAAACCAGAAACTTCTGCTGTAGTTTTAATGTTTCATACTTTACTGGAACATGGAAAGTTTCTAAACTTTTTACATAGTATTTTCGTATAAATTATCTATCATGTCCTAAATTTTCATCATTTTTATAGTTTTAGAAGTACATTGTTTTCATAAATTTCTATAGACTGTTTTGTTTGGACAGATTGTTGTCATAGTTTTGTTATCTACTTTTCCTATAGTTTCCATAGCTTATATTAGTAGATATAAACTATGGAAATGATAGTATAAAGTACCTAATGTTGTGAAAATTATTATGCAACTTGTCTTGGCAGTACATGAAGTGTTGATTTATTCTTATGTGTACTAACCTATCTCACGAGTTCTTTTCGAGTTTTGTGTGCATGAAGTTTATGAGAATAGGTGAAACCATGATATGAGAGTATTGAACAAGAAAAAAAAAGCTCAAGCTTGGGGATTCCCAAGGCATCCCAAGTAAATATTTCAAGAACTTTCAAGCATCTAAGCTTGGGGCTGCTACGCATCCCACCTCTCTTTGTCAACTATCAGTTAGCCTATGTTGAGCCCAAATTTTTATTCTTTCACATGATGCGTACTATTCTTGGAGTGCTATTTTTATTTTGCTTGATGTTTAAATAAAATACTCGTATCTGAAAATCTTTATTTAGAGAGACAGAGAGATATAGAGATAGAGATAGAGAGAGAGAGAAATTCCTCACATAGCTACATAATTGTTCGACTACTCATTGATCTTCACTTATATGTTTTGGAGCAGTTTTGTCATTTACTATCGTGCTTCACTTATATCCTATGAGTAAATGGTTGAATGAATTGACTATCATAAATCTCAAATTTTATATGTTTTATATGCTTATCCCATGGGGAGTAATGACTTCACATATAAGAAGTATAGGTGGTAAAATTTATTGAAAGTTAGCAATCACCGCATTGGTCACTTGAACAATTCATGAAAGAATATTGAAGGAAGAGAGATTTCACATATAAATATACTATATTGGACATCTTTTATGGTTGTGAGCCCCATTAATTATTTTCAAACTTGAGAAAATTAGTTGAAGTTGGACAAGGAAGAGAACGTAATGAGTTATGCTTGGGTATATTTGTATAGAAGTTATATTGTTATGGATCCTCCAACATTTGGTGCTTGCTTCCACATCATACAAGCCAAAACTTCCGCACCAGGTAGAAATACTACTTGTGCATCCAAACACCCCTAAACCACAAGTTGTTCCATATGAGTCCACTATACCTACCTATATGCGGTATTTACCTGCCGTTCCAAGTAAATTTGCATGTGCCAAACTCTAAAGCTTCAAATAATATTCTGTTTTGTATGCCCGAATCGCTCATATAGTGACTAGGGGTTGTTAGTATCTTCCATGCTAGGTGGGTTATTCTCATGATATGTGTTGATTCACTATCATTCACGAGAAAGTGGCTGGTATTCGGGATGCCCAGTTCCATGCTCAAAAATCAAATAAAAATATAATGAAACAAACTCCCCCAGGATTGTTGTTTGTATGGACCATACCCGTGCATTCGGCTTGCCATGGAGTGTGATTGATTGGTGGAGGGGGAGTAAACACTTTACTGTTCTGTTTGAGAACCACCTATAATTTATCTAGCATGGAAGTGTTGGGGAATGTTGCATGGGAATCAAAAAAATTCCTACGCACACGCAAGATCTATCAATGGGGATGAGCATCTACGAAAGGGAGAGTGGATATACATACCCTTCTAGATCGCTATGTTGGAAGCGTTAAGAAATGTGGTTGATGTAGTTAAACATCTTCACGATCCAAATCACAAGTCGTCCTGCGATCCCATCACGATCCATCCCGCGATCCCATCATGATCCATCCCGCGATACCATCACGATCCGTTCCGCGATCCAATCACGAACCGTGCCGCGATTCAGTCACGGTCCTTCCAATCTAGTGCCGAATGTACAACACCCCCGCGTTCAGCACACGTACAGCTCGATGACGATATCTTCTTTCTTGATCTAGAAAGAGGGGGCGAAGAGGTACAAGAGTTCTCCGGCAGCATGACGGCACGACGGCGATGGTGGTGAAACTATTTCAGCAGGGCTTCGCCTAAGCGCTACTGAAAACTAGAGGAACTAGTCTATTAGGAGAGAGGGCTGCACTATGCCCTTTTTGGTTTGAGTGCTTTTGCCCTCTCTCCCTCCAGTATATATAGGAGGAGGGGAGGGAGGCCGGTGCCCTAGGGATGGCCCCTTTGACTTGGCCGCAAGGAGGAGAGGAGGAGTCCTCCTCCAATCCTAGTAGGATTAGGACTCCTCCTTCCCACTTGGAAACTCTTTCCACCTTGGGTTTTATACTTCTCAAACCTCATGGGCATTAGTGGAGGCTTTGGACAGCCCACTAGGGGCTGGTTTATCTCCTCCCACAGCCCATGAGGTCCCTCGGGGCATGACACCCCTCCCGATGGTCTCTCGGTACCCTCCAGGCACTCCCGGTAAACTAACAAAGTACTCGAAACTTTTCTGGTGATCAAAACAGGACTTCCTATATATCAATATTTACCTTCGCACCATTCTGGAGCTCCTCGTGACGTCCGGGATCTCATCCGGGACTCCGAACAACCTTCGCTAACCACCATACATAACTCTATACTACCAAAACGTCACCAAACCTTAAGTGTGCAGACCCTGCGGGTTCGAGAACTATGTAGACATGACCGAGACACCTCTACGGTCAATAACCAATAGCGGGACCTTGATGCCCATATTGGTTCCTACATACTCTACGAAGATCTTTATCGGTTGAACCTCTATGTCAAGGATTCAACTAATCCCGTATGATGTTCCCTTTGTTCTTCGGTATGTTACTTGCCCGAGATTCGATCGTTGATACCTCTATACCTAGTTCAATCTCGTTACCGGCAAGTCTCCTTACTCATTCCGTAATACAAGATCCTATGGCTAACACTTAGTCGCATTGCTTGAAAGGCTAATTGTGATGTTGTATTACCGAGTGGGCCCTGAGATACCTCTCCGTCACAAGGAGTAACAAATCCCAGTCTTGATCCATGCCAACTCAACAGACACCCTCGGAGATACCTGTAGAGCACCTTCATAGTCACCCAGTTATGTTGCGGCATTTGATACACACAAGGTACTCCTCTGGTGTTAGTGGGTTGCATGATCTCATGGTCATAGGAACAGATACTTGACATGCAGAAAACTATAGCAATAAACTGACATGATCATATGCTACGTTTATAGTTTGGGTCTTTTCCATCACATCATTCTCCTAATGATGTGATCCCGTTATCAAATGACATCTCATGTCCATGGCTAGGAAACCTTGACCATCTTTGATCAACGAGCTAGTCTATTAGAGGCTACTAGGGACATGGTGTTGTCTATGTATCCACACATGTATCTGTTGGAGATATGCCCCAGAGGCAATCATGTATGACGATATTTCCTATGTGTTTATTTATAAAGATAGTCCTTGGACATTATCGTTGATGTGTATTAACAAGTATGTGACTTGTTTGTGAGACTATGCATTGTATGATGACTGTCCTAAATGGTCCCTAGTCGAAAGGGTTCTGTGGACGCGCAACCAGTTAGACTAGCATATGACACGGTGGATGGTCCGATCTCACTAACCATGTAGCATTGGATGCTAGCCGGATAATATGGATTCAGAAAGGTCTGGTCGGATTCGACATAGTCGGATCCGAGTCGAGATAAGGTCTGAGTTGGACAGACCCAACTATGAGACATAGCGATAGGTCATCTGTGTGTCTCTAGGAAAACATACGTTCTATTCCTAAGACCTGAGCTGGCGCATGTACTCTGGATGGTGACAGACTTTCTTTGGGCCGATCGTACGCTACTCCGTGACTGGGTAGTCACAAAGGTAGGTTTCGGGCTTGTCTGGACCCATGCTGCAAGACATGGTCAAGCAAGATGGGATTTGCCCCTCCTACCAGGAGAGATATACTTTGGGCCCCTTCGGGTGATCCGACCTGGAAAAGCATGGCCATGCGATGAGGATTATGAGATAATCCGAAGTGTTTGTCGGATTCACCGGAATGAGAAAGAGGTCGTGCTGCAACAAGGATGGCCATGCCGCCTTGTGCACGACAATATATATCGTGTGACAAAGGGAATGGAAGTGTGAAGTACAGGTTTGCCTAATCAGCTTCATTGGACACTTGGAGTCCCCACGTTTTTCTAGAGGCTGCTACCGACTGGTCGATTAGGATGTGGTCTGACTCACCACCAAGTGGACGAGAACCTAAGGGGTCACGCGCTTAAGGGAAGGAACATGTGGGATTTAGGATCCATGCGAGACCCAAGATTTGGGCCCGCGCAGGATGCCTATATATAGTGGAGGTGTGGCACACCCATCCGGTTGATCGCTTTGGCGCCGTCATTAGGGCTTTGCATGAGTTGAAACTAGCCACCTCCACTCGCCGTCGCCGATTGTGTGACCGGACCTAGCAGTCCGCCGCTCAGTGTTCCTCCTGCATACGCGGATACCGTTAGAGGCGATGCACTTGCGCCGCTCCGGCGAACCTGTATGTGGTATCCGGCGACCGGTTATTCGAGGGATATCGGGCCGACTTTTTGAGGGAGATCGGGTGAGGAGGAGACGGACACACAAATGCACTGCCCCAACTCTACTTCCGCTGCACGACACTGCGCGTCTAGTGGTAACAAACTGTGATCCATCTCCGTAGCATGTTTTTCGATGTTTTGTGAGTAGGAAAATTTTATTTTGCATGCGATGCACCTACAGTAGAACCCAACAATGGTATCAGAGCCTCTGATATAGGATTTGGATTCAGATTGGATGCATATTTGTTATGTGGAGGCGGCGGATGAGATCCGTCATCGTTCATGAGATCGGCTATGTGCATGGTTGGTGGGATCAATTGCACATCGGGAATCGATGAGGTCGTGACACTACCTACCCCTACCGGTCGGTATCCGTCATCCGAGTTAACTCTGAAATGTAAATCCAAATCGGGTTCATGTTGATCGATGAGATAGGTCAGATCAGAAAATCCGGCCTGATCGGAGTGGCGATGCGATCTATGATTTCTGAAAACATCGGGCGCTGCCCTCACCCCGTGTGCGTTGATACGTCTCCAACGTATCTATAGTTTATGAAGTATTCATGCCATGTTTACAATAATTTTATATGATTTTGGTATGATTTGAGAACACTTGATGTATGTCTTGTGATGGGATATCCATGGTGACAATGGGATGTTCTATTGATCCACTTGATGTATGTTTTGGTGATAAACTTGTGGGTCCGTGACCTTGGGAATCTATGCATAGCGATTGGCAAACGTTTTGTCTTGACTTTCCGGTAGAAACTTTGGGGCACTCTTTGAAGGTCTTTGTGTTGGATTGAATATGATGAATCTGAAATTATGTGATGCATATCGTACAATCAAGCCCATCGGTACTTGTGGTGACATTGGAGTAATTAGGTGACATTAGGGTTTTGGTTGATGTCTATCTTAAGGTGTTATTTTAGTAGGAAGTCTAGGTCTATTTGTGACACTTATAGGGACAACTCATAAGATTGATCAGAAAAGATAACTTTGAGGTGGTTTCATACCCTACAATAATTTCTTTGCTAGTTCTCCGCTATTTGTGACTTTGGAGTGAACTCTTTGTTGCACGAGAGGTATTTACATATGATTCAACTATGTTAGTATTGTTGAGAGAAATTGCACTAGTGAAAGTATGGACCCTAGGCCTTGTTTCCAAGCATTTATACAACATTTTGCTCGTTGTTTACTATTTGTTACCCTGCTGTTTTTATATTTTCAGATTACAAAACCTATATCTACCGTCCATATTGCACTTGTATCACCATCTCTTCGCCAAACTAGTGCATGTATACAATTCACGATTGTATTGGGTGTGTTGGGGACACAAGAGACTCTTTGTTATTTAGTTGCAGGGTTGTTTTAGAGAGACCATCTTCATACTACACCTCGCATGTATTGATAAACCTTAGGTAATCCACTTGAGGGAAAATTGCCACTGTCCTACAAAACTCTGCGCTCGGAGGCCCAACACGAGTCTACATGAAGAAGGTTGTGTAGTAGACATCAAGCTCTTTTCTGGCGCCATTGTCAGGGAAGTGATTTCTTGAAGGTATATATTTAGACCTTGCAATTGAATCTTTTAGTTTCTTGTTTTTCACTAGTTTGGTTTTGTAAAAGAAAACTACAAAAAATGGAATTGAGGGTTCCTCATATGCTTCATCTTTTTAATGTCTTTCATGAAAATGATGGAAGGGAAAATTGTGCTCAAGTCTTAGAATAAGAAGTTATTAAAAAAACTGGCACTAAATATTTGAGTGATGAGCATGATTGAAATGTTGCTAGTATGAATTCTTTGAATATCCATAATACTAATGATGATTGCACTAGTCATGATAAAAAGATTTCTTATAAGCATGTCAATTTTTGTGGAGTGCAGAGAGTTTGTGAAGACATGCCTAAAAGGGAAGATAGGTTTTGTAAGAGTCATAAGTATTTAGAAACTTAATGGTTGCAAGAGAGGCTATATGTTTGTGTTGAAATACTTGATATTTCTCGCCGTCCTTGTGAACTTTGCAATGAAAGTGGTCATTCTAATTTCCAATGTGAATTATTTCATGATCAAATTGTGTCCAAAAAATTTTATAACCTCATTACCCTTGAGCATCATAATGAACTTAGTCTATTTTTGGGGTATGAAGAAATGAAACATAAAACTAAGGATGTTCCAGCTTGGGCTCTCATGAAAATGATTGATTTTGACCTAAATGAAATCTATATGTATTGTGTGGTAATTTGTGTTGAGAATCCTTATATTTCCAATTACTTAAAGACAAGAAAATAAATAGAAGATGAAGAGAATACTAATGAAGGGGAAGAGGTTTCCCAATATCCTCCTATTTTTTCTTATGATGAATCAGGTAACAAGGAGGAGATTTTTATTCAACCAACCTATTCAAAAATAAGCTTGGAGGAATTAAATAAACCCACACATAATGTGGTGAAAAAGAAGAAAAAAAGGAAAAGTAAAGGTAAAGAGGTATCTCTCCCAAATAATGTTGTTCCCATTATTAATAGGCCTCATGAGAATGAATCAAAAATAGTTGTGAAATATTATACACTTGAGGATGATTTTGTTATACCTATTGCATGTCGTGATAATTATGATTCGGAAGCTAATGATACTTCTTATAATCTTTAAAATATGTATGGCACCAACTTGGAGGAGGATGATAATAATTGGTGCTATTCACACTATTAATGATGAGAGTGATTATGTTTATGATATAGAAAGCCACATGCTTGTGGATGCTATGTTTGATGAAAATGATGTGTTTGAGAATTTATTTGCTGCAATTAATGGTTGTCCCAAGCTTGGGGATGCTATGCTTAATGAAGATGATCTTTTTACCCCCCTAATTTGAATGATCAAATTTGTTATAATGATTGCATGCCTCCTACTTATGATGATTATTGTGATGATACTTATGCGATGAAAAATAGTGATGATTACTATTATGATACTTGTCATAATTATGAATATCCTTTTACTGAATATTACTCTTTAAGTGTGGAACCAATTTGTAGTATTCAACTCTTTTATGATACTCCCACTATTAGTCATGAGAAGAAATTTTCTTGTGTGGAGAGTAGTAAAATTTCTATGCTTGTATATCATGAAAAGAATGCTTTATATGCTGGTTATATTGTGGAATTACTTCATGATTCTACTTAAAATTATTATGAGGGAGGAACATATGCTTGTAGGAATTGCAATAATATCAAGTTTCCTCTCTATGTGTTCAAAGTTTTAAAGTTATGCTTGTTTTGCCTTCCTATGGTAGTTGATTCTTGCTCCCATAAATTGTTTGCTCACAAAATACCTTTTCATAGGAAGTGGGTTAGACTTAAATGTGCTTGTTATGTGATTCATGATGCTCCTTTTCAAGTTTCAAATACTTATTCCTATACGAGCATCATTGAAATCATCATGCCTAGCTAAAAGGCATTAAAGAAAAGTGCTTGTTGAGAGACAACCCAACACTTTTACCTTCTTTTTCTATGTGTTTACATGAGTAAGCTACTGTATTAATCATGTTTTGTGTCTTTTATTTCAATAAAGTGCCAAGTAAAGCCTTTGGGATAGTGTGGATACTTGCTTGTTTGATTCTGTGCAAAAACATAAAGTTTTGCATCCAATATATGAATTATCTGATTTTACTGGAGTGTCAAACAATTCTGAAAATTTTACAAAACATTTATATACAAATTTCTTGATATGTAGTAACGTTTAAGAATTTTTAGAGCCAGGGAAGTTTGGTTATCATTCATATCTTTACAGATTGTTCTGTTTTTGACAGATTCTGTTTTGCTTGCATAGTTTGCTTGTTTCAAGTGTTCCTATAGCTTATATTGAGTATTAAAAATTGTGGTAATGATGTAATACAGTAGGTATAATTTGGGAACAATTATGAATCTTGTCTTGGTAGTACCTAAGTGAATGATCTATCTTTATTACACTAACCCTTCTCACAAAGTTCTGTTAAGCTTTGTGTGATTGAAGTTTTCAAGTTTTGCGTGAGACACCAATATAGGAAGAATAAGTAGTGACAAGAACTTAATATTGGGGATGAACAAGCCACCCCCAAGGTAATATTGAAGGAAGACTCCAGCGTCTAAGCTTGGGGATGCCCCGGAAGGCATCCCCTCTTTCGTCTTAACCACTATCGGTATATCTTACTTAGAGCTATAGTTTTATTCATCACATAATATGTGTTTTGCTTGGAGCATAATTTTATTTTGTTGTTCTCTGTTAGGTGTTATTTATAATCTTGTTTTTCAATAAAAAGTTCCAAGAATTGCCTTAGGATGCTTGCATTGCATGTTTTGATATGTGCTGGGTAAAAATAGAAACTTCTTCTGTAGTGTTTGAATTTTCATATTTTATTGGGACGTGGAAAGTTTCTGAAATTTTTACACAGTGTTTCAATATAAATATTACTGCACGTAATAAATTTTCATAATTGTTTTAGTTACATAGTTACACTGTTTTCATAAAGTTCTATAGACTGTACTGTTTGGACATATTACTGTTATAGTTTTGTTATCTACTTATCTTATAGTTTCCATAGCCTATATTGGTAGATATAAATTGTGGAAATGATAGTATACATTACCTAATGCTGGAAAATTATTATGAAACTTTTCTAGGTAGTACATGAAGTGTTCATATATTCTTATGCGTACTAACCTATCTCACGAGTTCTTTTTGAGTTTTTTGTTGATGAAGTTTTTGAGAATAGGTGAAACCAGGATGTGAGATGATTGAACAAGATACAAAAGCTCAAGATTGGTAATTCCCAAGGCACCCCAAGAAAATATTTCAAGAAGTCTCAAGCATCTAAGCTTGGGTATGCTACGCATCCCACCTCTCTTCGTCAAACATCGGTTAGCCTATGTTGAGCCTAATTTTTTATTCATTCACATGATGTGTGCTATTCTTGGAGTGCTATTTTTGTTTTTCTTGCTGTTTAAATAAAATAATCTGATCTAAAAATATTTATTAAGAGATAGAGAGAAAAGTCCTCACATAGCTACTTAATTGACTACTCATTGATCTTCACTTATATGTTTTGGAGTAGTTTTGTAATTTACTCTCGTGCTTCACTTATATACTATGAGTAAATGGTTGAATGAATTGAATATCATAAATCTGAAATTATATATGTTTTATATGCTTATCCTAGGGGGATTAATGACTTCACATATAAGAAGTATAGGTGGTAAAATTTATTGAAAATTAGCAAACACCGCATTGGTCACTTGAACCATTCATAAAAAAATATTGAAGGAAGAGAGATTTCACATATAAATATACTATCTTGGACATCTTCTATGACTGTGATTACCAAATAATTATTTTCAAACTTGAGTAAATTAGTTGAAGTTGGACAAGGAAGACAACGTAATGACTTATGCTTGGGTATATTTGTATAGAAGTTTTATTGTTATGGATCCTCCAACATGTGGTGCTTGCTTCCACCTCATACTAGCCAAAACTTCCGCACCAAGTAGAAATACTACTTGTGCATCCAAACACCCTTAAACCCAAAGTTTTTCCATATGAGTCCATCATACCTACCGATATGCGGTATTTACTTGTCGTTCCAAGTAAATATGCATGTGCCAAACTCTAAACCTTCAAATAATTTTCTGTTTTGTATGCCCAAATCGCTCATATAATGACTAGGGGATGTCGGTATCTTCCATGCTAGGTGGGTTATTCTCACGATATGTGTTGATTCACTGTCATTCCCAAGAAAGTGGCTAGTAATAGGGATTCCCAGTCCTGAAGTCAAAAAAATGCAAAGAATTAAACAAAACTCCCCCACGAATGTTGTTGGTATGGATGGCACCCCTGTATTCGGCTCGCCGTGGAGTGTGATTGATTGTTGGAGGGGGGTTAAAAAACTTTACCATTCTATTTGGGAACCGCCTATAATGTATCTAGCATGGAAGATACCGAGATCTCTCGGTTGCTATGGTGACAATGAAAGCATAGCACCCAAAATTATTATTCATCTCTATTTTAAAAGCTCGAGCTTTGGCACCTCTGCAAATCAATGCTTTCCTCTGCGAAGGGCCTATCTTTTACTTTCTAGTACTTACCTTTATGCAAGAGTCATGGTGATCTTCACCACTTCCTATATTTCGCCTTTTTCTCTTGGAAAGCGTCATGTGTTGGGGAAATATCCATGCATATATGGCCATTCAAATATATTTGATCATGAATTGTTATTGTTGACAATTATCTATATGATAAATAAGTTGGGAGGCAAAAATTTTAAGCCCCTATCTTTCTTTGTGTTTGACGGATGCCATTTCCTCTAAAAATATGCTTTGAGTGTTAGCACTCATGGAAGACTATATGATAGTTGAGTATGTTGAATTTGCTAAATCAAAGCTCTTACATAGACCCTTCCTGAAAAATAAGATGAATTGCAATTGTTTGATGACTGAAAGCATAGTTTGTTAGTCTATACTTTAACATGTGGGTAGCTTGTTATTTCATCATGAGAAGGTTTATGAGATGAGTTGTTGGTTACGATATATAATGATGCTATAAAAACTGATTGGAATTATCATTGATCAAATTTATGCACTATGCTAGCATTCACACTTCATAAATTATTTCTTTTATCATTTACCTACTCGAGGACGAGCAGGAATTAAGCTTGGGGATGCTGATACATCTCCAACATATCTATAATTTATGAAGTATTCATGTCATGTTTACAATAATTCTATATGATTTTGGTATGATTTTAGTAGAACTAACCCTGACTGACGTTGTTTTCACCAGAACTACCATGGTGTCATTTTTTGTGCAGAAATAAAAGTTCTCGAAATGGGATGAAAAATTAGTATGATTTTTTTGGACCAAAAGAGACCCCCAAAGCATTGGAGTTGGGCTGGAATATCCACGAGGAGGTCACAAGCCTGCCAGGCGCGACCACCCCCCTGGCCGCGCCTACAGGCTTGTGGCCGCCTCTTGGCCCCCCTAGACGTGAGATCAACGCCAAAAATTCCTATAAATATAGAAACCTCCGAAAAGAAACCTTGCTCGGGAGTTCCACTGCCGCAAGCCTCCAAGGCGACGAAAAACCAAACGGGAGCCCGTTCCGGCACCCTGTCGGAGGGGGAAACCATCACCGGAGGCCATCTTCATCATCCTGGTGGTCTCCATGACGAGGAGGGAGTAGTTCACCCTCGGGGCCGAGGATATGTATCAGTATCTATGTGTTCGATCTCTCTCTCTCTCTCATGTTCTAGAGATGGCACGATCTTGATGTACCACGAGCATTATGGATATAGATGAATCATATGGAGTTTTCCCCACTCTATCTTCTTGTGATGAATTGATTTTTCCCCTTGAAGTTTTCTTATCGGATTGAGTCTTTAAGAATTTGAGAACACTTGATGTATGTCTTGCGATGGGATATCCATGGTGACAATGGGATGTTCTATTGATCCACTTGATGTATGTTTTGGTGATCAACTTGCGGGTTCCGTGACCTTGGGAACCTATGCATAGGGGTTGGCACACGTTTTGTCTTGACTTTCCGGTAGAAACTTTAGGGAACTCTTTGAAGTTCTTTGTGTTGGATTGAATATGCTGAATCTGAAATTATGTGATGCATATCGTATAATCAAGCCCATGGGTACTTGTGGTGACATTGGAGTATCTAGGTGACGTTAGGGTTTTGGTTGATGTGTATCTTAAGGTGTTATTTTAGTACGAACTCTAGGGTTGTTTGTGACACTTATAGGGACAGCTCATAAGATTGATTAGAAAAGTTAACTCTAAGGTGGTTTCATACCCTACAATAATTTCTTCGTTAGTTCTCTGCTATTTGTGACTTTGGAGTGATCTCTTTGTCGCACGAGAGGTATTTATGTATGATTCAACTATGTTAGTATTGTTGAGAGAAATTGCACTAGTGAAAGTATGGACCCTAGGCCTTGTTTCCAAGCATTTATACAACGTTTTTCTCGTTGTTTACTATTTGTTACCTTGCTGGTTTTATATTTTTCAGATTACGAAAACCTATAACTACCATCCATATTGCACTTGTATCACCCTCTCTTGGCCAAACTAGTGCACCTATACAATTCACCATTGTATTGGGTGTGTTGGGGACACAAGAGACTCTTTGCTATTTGGTTGCAGGGTTGTTTGAGAGAGACCATCTTCATCCTACAACTACCATGGATTGATAAACCTTAGGTCATCCACTTGAGGGAAAATTGGCACTGTCCTACAAAACTCTGTGCTTGGAGGCCCAACACGAGTATACAAGAAGGTTGTCTAGTAGACATCATGCGTAGCGCCTTGTATTTCGTACACGAGCACATAAACCGGTAGAATGTGATTCTATGCATAAGTTTGTTTTGCAGGTTTGATCTGAATAGTATGTCTCATATGTATATGATGCATGTGTGTAACTTAACATGACATGCGTGTCATGAATGTTAGCTGGAAGGAGCCAAAGTGATGTCATTATATTGTATATCGACAGGTGTGTCAACTTGTGATTCTCTGTAAATTAATTACTAGTTGTAGTAGTTGGGGGACAGAGATCAAGTTCGAAGCTTTGGTGTCCCGGCGTGACGAACAAGACGGAGTTCCTCCTTGGTCATCGGAGTAGGAGCCGGCCATGGAAAGATGCCCATGAAGGAGCCATACTATTTCACATGTTTATGTTTATATGTGATGGATATTGCTTCTTATTTCTATGCATGCTAGTATGGTAGAAAGATCCCTCAGTAATATCAAGCATATTGCCATTCTGGATGTTGCACCTTCGCACATCAAGTACGTCTCGTAGTGGGCTCATAAAATTGAGGTGCTAGTAGGTGTCCTTGAACTAGAGGGTTCGTTTCGCACATGGACATGCACTACATCAGGTTAACTTGACAAGGCTATCAAACGGTTTTGGGCCTTGTGGCAGAGAAGGTTGGGAGCCGGGGTATTAGATACCTACCCAACCGACAGGAGTCGTATAGAGATACGATTAGCAAGATGTTGCTTATCGAATAGGCAAGTTGGCTAGGAGTGATGTTAAAGCTCACTAGTCGCTCTTGCTAGACGGATCTTGAATCATTGAGAGTTTGTGGAGGGATGCCGACTTTAGTGGGAGTAGTTATGTTTAAGGCTTGAATTACTCTACATAAAAGCATTGCTTAGTGATTGCATATTTTCTGATGTACATCAATGGCAACACCTGCCCAACCCAACTTTGCATTGAAATCAATTCTGGAAAAGGATAAACTGAATGGAACAAACTTTACCACCTGGTATAAAAATTTGAGAATTGTTCTCAAGCACGATTAAAAGGAACATGTTCTAGAGCATCCACTGCCAGAGGAACCTGCCCAGGATGCTAATGCCACAACCAAGAATGCCCACCAGAAACTCGTTGATGAATCAAACGAGATGAGCTGCCTCATGTTGGCTTGTATGGAGCCCGATTTGCAACAGCATTTCAAAAACATTCAGGCTTTCGATATGATCAAGAGTCTGAATAGCATGTTTCAAGTGTAGGCTAGGACCAAGAGGTTCAACAACTGGCAATCCTTGACGGATTGTAAGCGGAAAGAGGGTGATCCACTGAGCCCGCATGTGATCAAGATGATCGGGTACGTGCAAGATTTGGATCGGTTAGGCTTCCCACTTGGGGACGAGCTGTCCATCGATGCAATTTCGGGTTCTCTTCCACCTAGCTATGGGACGTTTGTCTTGAACTATCATATGCATGGCATGGATAAGAAGCTCACTGAATTGCATGTGATTCTCAAGGTGGCAGAGCAAGATATTAAGAAAGGCACGCATAAAGTGTTGATGGTGCAGAACTCGGCTAAGTTCAAGAAGAGTTGGTCCAGGAAAAAGGGTAAGGCAAAGGGCACGGAGAAGGATGTCTCCACTACTAAGCCGAAGGGCGGACCAAACTCAAAGAACATTTTCTTTCACTGCAAGGAAGCTGGTCACTGGAAGAGGAACTGTAGCAAGTGGCTTGTTGAGCACGACAAGAAGGTCGGAGATGCTTATTCAAGCAACGGTACACTTGTTACATATGTTATAGACATTTACCTTGCTGACATACCTAGTAGCTCCTGGGTATTTTATACTGGATCGGTTGTTCATATTTGCAACTCGATGCAGGGGCTGGTAAGAACTAGGTGTGTGGCACAAGGGGAGATTGACATCAGGGTCAGCAACAAAGCAAGAGTTGTTGCATTGGAGGTCGGCATGATGCAGCTTAAGCTTTCTTCTAGAATTATTTTGGAATTGAATAATTGTTATAACATTCCCGCACTTAGTCGGAACATTATTTCTGCCTCATGCTTGATGAGTCAAGGTTAAGAATTCAATATAAAGGACAATGGTTGTTCATTTTATTTGATTGGAATGTTCCATGGCTATGCACCCATAGTAGATGGGCTATTTATTTGAAATCTAGAAACGGAACCAGTATATAACATGAATGTCAAGAGGCATAAGCCTAATGAGATAAAATCTGATATACTTCTGGCATTGCCAGCTTGGACACATTAGTCTGAAACGCATGAAGAAGCTCCATGATGATGGACTGCTAACTTGGTCCGACTTTGGGTCGTTCGAGACATGCGAATCATGCTTGGTAGGCAACATGACTAAGTCACTTTTTGCAAAGAGTTGCGAGAGGGCGTCTGAGTTGTTGGAGTTTATACACAGTGATGTGTGTGGTCAAATGAGCACAACGACCAGAGGTGGCTATCAGTACTTCATGATTTTTACCAACGACTCGAGTAGATATGGTGTAACATCCCAATCTTATTAAATTAGGATGTTAATAGGATCATCATATTGCATCTCATGATTTATTGCATTTGGAGTTTATGATGTTCAAGTTTTTCCACTCACATAAAATAATAGATAGGGGATAATATGACTTCCTCAAAATATAAAGGAGTGGGATAGGATTTGCATTGTATTTAGTGTTTTAAAGTTGCATTTAAAATTTATGTTGCTAGCCAAAGTTAAATCATTTCTTCAGGAAATTATTTTCTAAATGCTAAGAGCAGGAATTAATGTTCCTTGTGCTCTATATTAGCTATAAGTATTTTTCTGATATTTTCTTTTTGTTTTCTGCTTCGGATCTAAAAAGAAAGAGTTTCAAAAAAAGAGAAAAAACACGCACGCACCCACGCCAGCCGAGCTAGCCGCCAGGCCGCTCGCCCGAGCCAGCCAGGCCGAGCGAGGCGCTTGCCCAGGGCCCTACCCGCTCGCCCAGCGTCGCTCCCTCCCCACGATTGATCCCCTCTCGGTCAACTCTCTCCCTCTCTCACGCAGCCTGCAGGTGGGGCCCGACCCCCTCTCCCCCAACCTCCCGCAACAATCGCTGGATAAGCCCAGCGCTCGCAGCTCCCGAACCTGCCGGCCGAAGCTCTCGGGATAGAGATTATCCCATAGCCCCGTCCCTCCTAGTTGTGCCTATGAATAGCCCCGAGCCTCCTCTTTCCATTCAGCCAAGCCGCACCACCTCTCACCGCTCGTAGCCGTCGTCCCGTCCGTTCGCATCTCGCTGCCCGGAGTCCGTTCACCAGAGGAATACGACGCCGGTGAACCCCCATGGCCCCTTTTTCTTCATGAAATTGGATCCCCTTAGTCTTTCGCATCTCCCTGACATCTTTTTGTGCCCCAAGGTTCGCCGGAGCCGCCGCCCCGACGACCTGCGTCGCCGGAGTTCACCGGAGCTCCGCCCTCGCTCCACTCCCTCCGGTCGTCGGCGCCGTCCACTGTCACCACCGTTCGATAGCCCTCACCGAGCCGCACCTCCCTGCCTACCTCGCCCGCGCCGGAGCTCGCCGGTGCCGTCGCCCCACCGCCGTCGAGTTCCTGCCGACGTCGTGCTCGCTCTCTATAAGTGCTCACCCCTCGCTCGTTTAGATAGATTAACATAGGCTTTTTTTAGATTGGAACCTGTAGATTAGATTAGGTTTTTTTATTAGACCAAAGAGGTACGCGGTTAACCGCGTTTTAATATAAACCATGCGGTGTATTTAAACCGAACGTTGGTTTTTCTTTTAGTCTAGCTAACCAGATGATTTTACTTATTTCGCGAATGTTCACCGTGTAGCCGCCGTGGCAAACGTAGCCAGCAAACCAGAGCCATCCACTTCGCGCTCTAGCCATGAACGTTCACAATTTAGTATTTTTCAGGAAACGTTCCTATAGCAGTTTTTTTCAGAATTGTTTCAAAACTTCAAACGGCCTTATCTTTTTAACTATAGATCGAAACGAGATGAAACAAGCGGCTAAATTTTCGTCTCGAGTAGCCCTAACCCGAGAAACCGTTGTTGCAAACTTTTGTAAGTTCAAATTTGAAATTATTTCAGATTTGAATTTAATTCATTTGGCCATATCTTCCAAATGGGATACCCGTTTGAAGTGATTATTTTTGCACCACGTCACACGAACAAAATCATTTGCCATGAAATCTTGCCACTATATATTCTACACAATTATTTTCTGTTCATCACAATTTTACTAGAATGCCTTGAAAGAACACTAGTGCACATCACGAATTTTTTGAACATTATTTATACTTTGGAAATTTTCATGTTAATGACTTGTGTTGGATTTTATTTGGCTTTTGCAAATATTTTGTTGCATGTTTTATTTGAATTGTATGAATGCTTGTTTATGTGTGTTTATTTACTTTGCGGTAGATTGTCCGGAGTGCGAAGCAGAGTACTACCATTCCCTAGAACTTCACTCCGAGCACGGAGGCAAGTTGCATTTTGATCATATCAGTTTTTACCTATGTTTTATTTTTGCACATAGTCCTTTGATGTAGGAGTGCATGGTAGGAGTTTACACTTGTTGGTTTTACTATCACCCAGTTGTTCATTTGAGGTAGGTCTGAACCGTACCAACTTTGTCACCACCGTGTTATATTACAATGCTTCGCCAAAGTAGATGTGGATTGGGGAGTGTTATCACGTTGAAATGTGAGTGACAAAGTAGTAACTAGGACCAACTTTAATGAATTACCTGGGTGGAAATTGGTTTGTATGGTGGTAAAGTACATTAGGAGCATTCATGGGAATCCATGGGAGTTCACACTAGTGGTCCGTCCACCCAGGCTTAAAGGGATCAACCTTATTTTCGTGTTTATAAGCTTCCGTGTGCAGCCGCAAGCCAATATGGGCTCTGGCTTAGTTGAGTAGATGGTGTGACCTCTTCCGGGATAGGCTAGCAGATGTAGATGATGTAGGTGTACCGGCCTATCCATGGGTTAGGGGAAATGCTTTTGAAAGACTATGTCTCGATCTTCAGATCAAGGATGTGGTCGAGTCTTGTGGGGAAAAGTGCACAACCTTTGCAGAGTTAAAATCTAATCGATTAGCCGTGTCCCCAGTCATGAACAACTTGAGCTTTTAGTAGTGTAAATGTAGGGAGATCTCATCACTCTTAACTAATCAACTGGGTACAAAATTATGGAATGA
Source organism: Hordeum marinum (assembly GCA_022496015.1). NCBI lineage: Eukaryota > Viridiplantae > Streptophyta > Magnoliopsida > Poales > Poaceae > Hordeum > Hordeum marinum. The sequence continues at coordinate 305,911,008 of CM039678.1, read as the reverse complement.
TTGAGATGGGCATCATCTCAGACTTATGATATTTGTAGAAGTAGAACAAATAATTTTGATAGGGAAAAACTAGCTTTATGCAAAATATAACTTAGAGCTTTCCACCAGCCAAATTGCATGTACTATGTAGGCTCATTACACTTTATGATGTGACTTGCTAGTACATTCCATGTACTGACCTACACGGCTGCAACTTATCATGTTGCAGATTTATCCGACGACGGATAAGGTGCGATAGGTCGTTGTTCTGCACTCAGCTTGCTCGTGGAGTTGATGGACTCGTTACACTTTTTGCTTCGCATGTTTTTGTTTCGCTTGGCCTTAGGCCACATTAATGTATTAAATACTCTTTGAGGATTCTCGATGTAATAAATGTGTGATTCAACTCTGTTGGAAATCCTCAAGTACTGTGTGTGTCAGCATACCGATCCAGGGATGACACTTAAGCACAGACACTCCGGTCCCTTGAGATCGGGTCGTTACAAGATGGTATCAGAGCACACGTTGACTGTAGGACGCGACCCTAGAAAATGGAAAGCCATATGATAAAAACCTTATTTTACAACACTTTTATACCCCTGTTTTGGTCTCATACTTTTCCCTGCTTCACTACTAATTTCCCCTCTCTTTCAAACTGTAGATGTAGACCCCCATCATTGAGTTTGCTCAGCCCGACGCAACCATGCTCTTTGGAAGACAGCTCGTGGATATCACAGGACATCTGTGCATTGCCTTGCCCAGCTTCACCGGTACCTTCATGGCCACTCTACCTGAGGAGATGCGCTAGTGGATTGACGTCCACATTCCAGGGCGAACTTTTGGAAAAGCCATTGAGCCAATCGACTTCTACATAGAAGTAAGATCATGGGGCATTGGCAAAGGGATCGCTGCGCTATTTGCACTTGGGCGCATCCGCTGAGACTACCGCGAGGATCTTAAGAAGACTCACTACGTCGTGTACACGTCGTGACTCGGATGGAGATGTGGTGCGCACCAGGGAGGACGACACCATCCCCTCACACATTGAGGACCTGGAGGAGCTCATCACCAGGATGAAGGAAGAGATGGACGACAGCCTCGTCACCACCCACAACCTGACTACCCGCAAGGTCAAGCTGGAAGAAGAGCTTCAGAACGCTCGCGCAGAGCATGAGGAGGAGCTCGATGCGCTGCAGGATAAGTTCGACGACTTGAAGCTTCAGCTGGAGGAAGCTGAGGAAAAGCTTGATAACGGGGAGAATCTCCAAGAGGATCACTCTTACGGGGACTACGTCAGTCAGGACAAAGACTATGAGGACGACGATGAGGAGATACAGAGTGATGCCGCTGGAGCCGACATCAACATGATAGATCTCTCTTCCGATGAGGAGTAGATTTGGACCACCATGAGAGATTAGTATTTGGTTTATTTATTTGTGGGACCTTGTCAAATCTTGTGACATGGCTCACCTTAGATTTGTTTTGTGTGAACTCGTTGATTGAATTGAATTGGAGTGATTTGGATTTTTATTGGCATCATTTGCGTATGGGTAGTGCTTCTCCCTTAGTCCTAATTCTATCTATACCTCATCTATGCTGACCCAACAGATGCCAACAAGACGTGACCCTTCCAGGAGTGGCTCAGGGAATGATATCCCACCCGCCTTGGAATAATTTCTTCAGACCCAGAACCAGATGATACAGTTGATGATGCAGAATATGGCCCAGAACAACAACAACAACAACAACAACAACCCGCCTCCACCTCCACCTCCACCACAAATTGACAGCCTTACCCGTTTTCTGAGGTTGAATCCTCCAATCTTCATGAGCAGCCCGGAGCCGATTGTCGCAGATGACTGGCTTCGCAACATGGGTAGGAAGCTAGCCACAGCAGGATGCACTAACCAGGAGAAGGTGAGGTTCGCCACTCACCAACTGGATGGACCTGCAGCTTCGTGGTGGGAGAACTACACCGCCACGTACCCCATGGAGAATGTGACTTGGGCTCAGTTCCAGCAGGCGTTCCGCACTGCTCATGTTTCAGCAGGAGCTATGGCTCTCAAGAAGAGGGAGTTCCACAACTTGCGCCAAGGAGGTCGCTCAGTGTATGAGTATGTTGATGACTTCAGCAGGTTGTCCCGTTACGCCCCAGGTGACGTGGCAACCGATGCAGCCAAGCAAGAGAAGTTTCTGGAGGGACTGAATGATGAGCTGGGAATTCAGTTGATGGTAGCGACTTTTGATAACTATCAAGAGTTGGTGGACAAGGCGATCACTCTAGAGGGAAAGCATCAACAGATGGAAAATCGCAAGAGGAAATACGGTCAAGGCAAGTTTCGGTCTGGAGCTCAACAGAAGCCTCGCTCCACCCCTTTCTCAGGATATTCTGGAACAGGACACAGTAAGTTTGGAGGGCACAACCATCATAACCATGGTGGCCATTCTCAGCATGGAAGCAATGGACACAACCATAGTGGCCATAAGAATGGCAATGGGAATGGAGGAAACAGCAATCACCATTACTCTACCCCTACTACACTAGTGAGGAAGGATCTAAGTCACATCACCTGCTTCAAGTGCAAGAAGACATGGCACTACTCTAATGAGTGTCCCAAACTACAGAATGGGAATGGGAATGGAAGTTTTGGAGGCAAGAAGCCCAATCCTTTCACTAAGGGGCATGTGAATCATGTTAACATGGAAGAAGTCTATCAACAACCAGATGCGGTGATTGGTAAGTTCTTGGTTATTTCTTTTCCAGCACTCATTCTATTTGACACTGGTGCATCGCGTTCATTCACATGGAGGGGATTTGTGGATAAATATCAGTTGCCTACTATAGCTCTTAAGTCACCTATTCTAGTGAGTTCCCGAGGAGCAGAGTCTATGACTAGTCAGGCATGTTTTTAGTTGCATTTGAACATAGGGGGACATGTTTTTCCCACAGATATAATCGTACTTGAGTCACAAGGATTGGATGTAATCCTAGGTATGGATTGGATGTCCAAGTATCAAGGAATCATTGATTGTGCCAGTAGGTCAATTCTTCTCACCACTCCAGAGAAGAAGAGGATCAAGTATGTATCCAGACTTAAGCCTAAGAGGACTCAAGTGAACTCTCTTACGGGAGTTGTCCAGGAAGAAGTACCAGTGGTGAAGGATTATCCCGATGTATTTCCAGAAGAGTTACCCGGTATGCCACTGGATCGGGAGATTGAGTTTCTCATTGAGTTACTGCCAGGCACCGGACCTATCTCCAATAGGCCATACCGAATGCCCACTAATGATCTAGCAGAAGTCAAGAAGCAGATTGAGGAATTGCTGGGGAAGGGGTATATTTGCCCAAGTTCATCACCTTGGGGAGCCCCAGTACTCTTAGTGGATAAGAAGGATGGAACCTTGAGGATGTGTGTGGATTATCGCTCTTTGAATGAGGTGACCATCAAGAACAAGTATCCGCTGCCGATGATCAATGACTTGTTCGACCAGCTAGAAGGAGCTAGTGTTTTCTCCAAGATTGACCTTCGATCGGGTTATCATCAGTTGAAGATCCGTGAGAAAGATATACCTAAGACAACTTTTACCACAAGGTATGGGCTTTATGAGTATATAGTCATGTCGTTTGGTTTGACTAATGCCCCTGCCTCTTTTATGAGCATGATGAACAAGGTATTCATGGAGTACTTGGATAAGTTTGTTGTGGTATTCATTGATGATATATTGGTTTTCTCCAAGAATGAGGAGGAGCACGCAGAACATCTGCGCTTAGTTCTGGAGAAGCTTAGAGAACACCAACTTTATGCCAAGTTCAGCAAGTGTGAGTTTTGGTTGAAGGAAGTTGGATTTCTCGGACATGTTGTGTCAGGGAAAGGAATTGTCGTGGACCATTCCAAGGTAGAAGCAATCACAGAATGGAAGGTACCGACTCAGTTAGCGAGATCCACAATTTCCTTGGACTTGCAGGATATTATCGGAGGTTCATTGAGAATTTCTCCAAGATTGCAAAGCCCGTGACGGAGTTGTTGAAGAAGGACACCAAGTATATTTGGACTGAGGAATGTGAAGCCAGTTTCCAGGAGTTGAAGAAACGTTTGGTTACAGCTCCAGTGCTAATTCTGCCGAACATACACAAGGATTTTCAGGTGTATTGCGACGCTTCACGCCAAGGACTTAGAGGCGTGGTTATGCAAGAAGGAAAGGTTGTAGCTTATGCATCACATCAGATTTGACATCATGAGTTGAACTATGCCACGCATGATCTGGAGTTAGCAGCAGTGGTGCATGCACTCAAGACCTGGAGACATTTCCTTATCGGGAACCAATTTGATGTCTACACCAAGCACAAGAGTTTGAAGTACATCTTCACGTAGAAAGATTGAACCTTAGGCAAAGGAGATGGTTGGAACTCATCAAGGATTATGGCATGAGTTTGCATTATCATCCAGGAAAAGCCAATGTCGTGGCAGATGCGTTGAGCCATAAGAGCTATGTCAACACTCTTGTCGCAGGAGGATTACCTCAGGAGTTGTGTGATGAACTTAGAGATCTCGAGTTGGAAATGGTTCCAAGAGGTTATGTTGCCTCACTCGAAGTTCAGCCCACCTTGTTGGGAAAGATTAGAGAAGCTCAGAAGTTGGATCAAGGTATTGCTGAGAGAAAGGAGAGGATAAGCAATGGAAAGGCAGAAGGATTCTGTGAGGATGAGCATGGAACCATATTGCTTGAGCAACGTATTTGTGTGCCCAATGATCTAGAGATCAGGAAGTTGATTCTTCAGGAGGCTCATGATTCGCCTTACTTGATACATCCGGGAAACACCAAGATGTATTTAGACTTGAAGGAAAGTTTTTGGTGGACCGGTATGAAGAGGGAAATTGCTGAGTATGTAGCAGTATGTGATGTATGTGAGAGGGTAAAGGCAGAGCATCAGAAACCAGCAGGTTTGCTTCAGCCATTGCCGATACCGGATTGGAAATGGGATAAACTTGGCATGGACTTCATCACGGCATTACCCAGGACCCGTTCAGGTTATGATTCCATTTGGGTGATTGTTGATCGCTTGACCAAGGTTGCTCACTTCATCCCTGTGAAGACTACCTATACAAGTGTTAAGCTGGTGAAGATATATGTGACCAGGATTGTATGTCTGCATGGAGTTCCGAGGACCATTGTATTAGATAGAGGAACACAGTTTACTTCAAAGTTTTGGCATCAGCTACACGAAACTTTTGGTACCAGGCTAGAGTTCAGTACAGCCTTCCATCCACAGACAGGTCGGCAGATAGAGAGGGTGAATCAGATTCTGAAGGACATGTTGAGAGCTTGTGCGCTAGACTACGGGTCTAGTTGGGATGATAACTTACATTATGCAAAGTTCTCATACAACAACAACAACTATCAAGCCAGTTTGCAGATGGCCCCTTTTGAGGCATTATATGGGAGGAAGTGCAGAACACCGTTGATGTGGGATGGAGTTGGTGATCGCAAATTGTTTGGATTGGATTTGATTCGAGATTCTGAGGAGAAGGTCAAGTTGATCCGTGATAAACTCAAGATAGCTCAGTCTAGACAGAAGAGTTATGTAGATGCTAAACACAAGGAAGTGATTTACGAAGTGGGAGATAGAGCATATCTGCGAGTGTCTCCACTTCGAGGTATTAAGAGGTTTGGAGTCAAGGGAAAGTTAGCACCATGATTCGTGGGACCATACAGAGTTCTAGAACACAAAGGAGAAGTTAGAGGGTTTGTCAGGAGTTCACGATGTGTTTCATGTTTCCCAACTGAAGAAGTGTCATGCAGAGATGGCAGATATTCCTTTGAGAGATACAGTGCCTCTAGAAGCAATTCAGTTGGATAACGATCTAACTTATGAGGAGAAGCCTGTTAAGATTCTTGAGACTGTCGAGAGGATCACTCGTACCAAGGTCATCAAGTTTTGCAAGGTTCAGTGGAGTCACCACACCGAGGAGGAAGCTACTTGGGAACGAGAAGAAGATCTCAAGCGTGACCATCCACACCTTTTAGCTGGCCAACCCGAATCTCGAGGAAGAGATTCATCTTAAGGGGGTAGGTTTGCAACATCCCAATCTTATTAAATTAGGATGTTAATAGGATCATCATATTGCATCTCATGATTTATTGCATTTGGAGTTTATGATGTTCAAGTTTTTCCACTCACATAAAATAATAGATAGGGGATAATATGACTTCCTCAAAATATAAAGGACTCGGATAGGATTTGCATTGTATTTGGTGTTTTAAAGTTGCATTTAAAATTTATGTTGCTAGCCAAAGTTAAATCATTTCTATAGGAAAATATTTTCTAAATGCTAAGAGCAGGAATTAATGTTCCTTGTGCTCTATATTAGCTATAAGTATTTTTTCTGATATTTTCTTTTTGTTTTCTGCTTCAGATCTAAAAAGAAAGAGTTTCAAAAAAAGAGAAAAAAACACGCACGCACCTAGGCCGGCCGAGCCAGCCGCCAGGCCGCTCGCCCGAGCCAGCCAGGCCGAGGGAGGCGCTTGCCCAGGGCCCTACCCGCTCGCCCAGTGTCGCTCCCTCCCCATGATTGATCCCCTCTCGGTCAACTCTCTCCCTCTCTCACGCAGCCTGCAGGTGGGGCCCGACCCCATCTCCCCCAACCTCCCGCAGCAATCGCTGGATAAGCCCAGCGCTCGCAGCTCCCGAACCTGCCGGCTGAAGCTCTCGGGATAGAGATTATCCCATAGCCCCAGCCCTCCTAGTTGCGCCTATGAATAGCCCCGAGCCTCCTCTTTCCATTCAGCCAAGCCGCACCACCTCTCGTCGCTCGTAGCCGTCGTCCCGTCCATTCACATCTCGCTGCCCGGAGTCCATTCACCGGAGGAATACGACGCCGGTGAACCCCCATGGCCCCTTTTTTTCATGAAATCGGATCCCCTTAGTCTTTCGCATCTCCCTGACATCTTTTTGTGCCCCAAGGTTCACCGGAGCCGCCGCCCCGACGACCTGCGTCGCCGGAGTTCACCGGAGCTCCGCCCTCGCTCCACTCCCTCCGGTCATCGGCGCCGTCCATTGTCACCACCGTTCGACAGCCCTCACCGAGCCGCACCTTCCCGCCTACCTCGCCCGCGTCGGAGCTCGCCGGAGCCGTCGCCCCACCGCCGTCGAGTTCCTGCCGACGTCGTGCTCGCTCTCTATAAGTGCTCACCCCTCGCTCGTTTAGATAGATTAACATAGGCTTTTCTTAGATTGGAACCTGTAGATTAGATTAGGTTTTTTTATTAGACCAAAGAGGTATGCGGTTAACCGCGTTTTAATATAAACCATGCGGTTTATTTAAACCGAACGTCGGTTTTTCTTTTAGTCTAGCTAACCAGATGATTTTACTTATTTCGCGAATGTTCACCGTGTAGCCGCCGTGGCAAACGCAGCCAGCAAACCAGAGCCATCCACTTCGTGCTCTAGCCGTGAACGTTCACAATTTAGTATTTTTCAGGAAACGTTCCTATAGCAGTTTTTTTCAGAATTGTTTCAAAACTTCAAACGGCCTTATCTTTTTAACTGTAGATCGAAACGAGATGAAACAAGCGGCTAAATTTTCGTCTCGAATAGCCCTAACCAGAGAAACCATTGTTGCAAACTTTTGTAAGTTCAAATTTGAAATTATTTCAGATTTGAATTTAATTCATTTGGCCATATCTTCCAAATGGGATACCCGTTTGAAGTGATTATTTTTGCACCACGTCACACGAACAAAATCCTTTGCCATGAAATCTTGCCACTATATATTCTACACAATTATTTTCTGTTCATCATAATTTTACTAGAATGCCTTGAAGGAACACTAGTGCACATCACGAATTTTTTGAACATTATTTATACTTTGAAAATTTTGATGTTAATGACTTGTGTTGGATTTTATTTGGATTTTGCAAATATTTTGTTGCATGTTTTCTTTGAATTCTATGAGTGCTTGTTTATGTGTGTTAATTTACTTTGCGATAGATTGTCCGGACTGTGAAGCAGAGTACTACCATTCCCTAGAACTTCACTCCCAGCACGAAGGCAAGTTGCATTTTGATCATATCAGTTTTTACCTATGTTTTATTTTTGCACATAGTCCTTTGATGTAGGAGTGCATGGTAGGAGTTTAGACTTGTTGGTTTTACTATCACCCAGTAGTTCATTTGAGGTAGGTCTGAACCGTACCAACTTTGTCGCCATCGTGTTATATTACAATGCTTCGCCAAAGTAGATGTGGATCGGGGAGTGTTATCACCTTGAAATGTGAGTGACAAGGTAGTAACTAGGACCAACTTTATTGAACTACCGAGAGGAGTGTTATTCCATGTACTGACCTACACGGCTGCAACTTATCATGTTGCAGATTTATCCGACGACGGATAAGGTGCGATAGGTCGTTGTTCTGCACTCAGCTTGCTCGTGGAGTTGATGGACTCGTTACACTTTTTGCTTCCGTGTGTTTTTGTTTCCCTTGGCCTTAGGCCACATTAATGTAATAAATACTCTTTGAGGATTCTTGATGTAATAAATGTGTGATTGAACTCTGTTGTAAATCCTCAAGTATTGTGTGTGTCAGCATACCGATCCAGGGATGACACTTAAGCACAGAGACTCCGATCCCTTGAGATCGGGTCGCTACATATGGATATATCTATTTGAGGAGGCACAAGTCAGAAACTTTTGAAAAGTTCAATGAGTTTTAGAACGAGGTTGGAAATCAGCTCGGCAAGACGATAAAACTTCTATGATCAGATCGTGGTGGTGAGTACATGAGCCAGGAGTTTGATAATCATCTGAAGAGCCGAGGTATAGTACCTCATATCACACCTCAGGGTACGCCGTAGAGAAACGGTGTGTCAGAACGAAGAAATCGAACCTTGTTAGACATGGTCCGGTCAATGATGAGCAAATCAGATTTACCCTTGTCATTCTGGGGATATGCTCTAGAAACTGCAACTTTCTCACTTAATAGGGTACCATCAAAATCTGCAGACAAGACCCCACATGAGATGTGGACTGGGAAGAGTCCTAGTTTGTCTTTTCTAAATATTTGGGGTTGTGAAGCATTTGTCAAGCGACTCATGTTGGACAAGCTTACACCCAAGTTGGATTAATGCATATTCGTGGAATATCCGAGGGAAACCTTGGGATATAACTTCTACAACCGAGAAGAGAACAAAGTGTTTGTTGCTCGGAAAGGGGTTTTCCTAGAGAAAGAGTTTCTCAGACGGGAGTCTAGTGGGAGAACAGTGCGACTCGAAGAAATTCGAGAGCCACTTGGGGACAACTCGGTTGGTGATGATATCACACTGGAGTCGGTCAGAGAACCCATAGTGGAGTCGGCACCAGAGCCACGGAGGTTGGAAATATTGCGCAGAGTCCACGACGTTTTGTTGCTAGAAAGCGACGAGCCGGCCACGTATGCGGAAGCGATGGTGAGCCCAAATTCCAAGGCATGGCTAGAGGCCATGAGATCCAAGTTAAATTCCATGGATGACAATCAAGTCTGGGACTTGGTTGATCCGCCACCTGGCATAGTTGCCATTGGTTGCAAATGGGTCTTTAAGAAGAAAATCGATGTGGATGGAAATGTTCAGATCCACGAAGCTCGGCTTGTCGCTAAAGGTTATGGACAAGTTCAAGGAATTGACTACGACGAGACATACTCGCCGGTGGCAATGCTAAAGTCGGTGAGGATCATACTAGTTATAGCTGCATATATCAATTATGAGTTATGGCAGATGGATGTCAAAATGGCTTTCCTTCATGGAAAATCTAAATAGGATGTATACATGATACATCCCGAAGGTTTTCTTGATCTAACTAACGCTTGTAAAATATGCAAGCTCAAGAGATCCATTTATGGATTGAAGCAAGCAGCTCGGTGTTAGAACATTCATTTTGATGAAGTCATCGTTGATCTTGGTTTCATCAAGAACGAAGAGGACTATTGTTTATACAAGAAGTCTAGTGGGAGCTCGGTAGTATTTTTGATCTTGTATGTGGATGACATATTGCTGATCGGAAATGATGTTACGATGCTGAAATTAGTCAAGGAATCATTGAACGGCAAGTTTTCGATGAAAGACCTTGGAGAGGCAGTGTACATTTTAGCCATCAAGATCTATAGAGATAGATCGAGGAGGCGGCTTGGCTTGATCTAGAGCATGTACATAGACAAAGTGTTGAAGATGTTCAACATGAGTGAGGCCAAGAAAGGGTTCATGCCCGTATCACATGGCATAAGACTAGGGTTGAAAACGGCACGGAAACGGACGGAACTGAGTGCTACCACATTTGTTTTCATATATTTTTGCAGAAGCGGAAACGAATATAGAAACCTGAGAAGTGAATACGGAAACAGATACTACCGGAAATGGACACGAAGTGAATACAAAACGGAAACGAAAACAGAAGTGGGCATTGACCGGAACTTCAAAACCCCTTGAATCATATAGAATACACACAAAACCCAACAAATTTATTGAATTTTTAACATGGCTACAAAATAATATCATTATGTTAGCAACTTAGCATAGTATTATAGTAGTACTCGACAGTTACGTATAGGGCCAACCTGAGTACATATGTGGTAGTAGAAGTTAGGCCTCGAATGATCCATTCTACTAATTATGTCATTATGTCTTGTTTCATGGATGGACTACAAAGTAGCCATAGTTTATAGTAAAAATAGAGATTCCATATTCACGAAAATGGAAAGTTCCATTTCCACGCCCGTTCCACCGAAAATCATAGTTTTGTTTTTGTTTCCGTTTCCACATAAAAAAATCCACTTCCACTTCCATTTTGCAAATTTCCATTTCGTTTTTCATATGTCCTCTCCGTTTCCATTTTTCCTCCGGAAAAACGGAAAGTTTCCATTCCATTTTCCTCCCTACATAAGACTAAGCAAGAATCAGAGTCCTACGACTTCTGATGAGCGAAACCGGATGAGTAGGATTCCATATGCCTCGGCAATAGGATCCATTGTGTATGTCATGCTATGTGCACGGCCTGATGTTGCCTATGCAATAAGCTTGACAAGCAGATACCAAGCCGACCTAGGTGAGAGTCACTAGGTAGTGGTGAAAACTATCTTGAAGTACCTGAAAAGGACTAAAGAGGTGTTCCTAGTTTATGGAAGTGAGGAGGAGCTCTGCGTAAAGGGTTACACTGATGCTAGTTTCCAAACCGACAGGGATGATTGTCGATCGCAAACTGAATTCATGTATGTCATGAATGGAGGGGTAGTGAGTTGGACGAGTTCGAGGCAAGATACGGTGGCTGACTCAACAACAGAGGCCGAATACATTGCAACTTGTGAAGCTGCAAAGTAAGGTGTTTAGATTCGGAAGTTCCTGGAAGATATTGGTGTGTTCCTGGGCTGGTCAAAACTGTTGGACCTTTATTGCGATAATTCAGGTGCCACCGCACACGCCAAGGAGCCGAGACAACACCACAAGACAAGGCACATAGACCGAAAATATTAGTTGATACGAAAGCTCATAGAGAAAGGTGATACCAATTTATGCAAGATTCACATGGATGCAAATGTTGTAGATCCATTGACTAAGCCACTTCCACAACCCAAGCAGGAGGGGCACGTTAGAGCTATGGGCATTCGATGTCTATTTGATTGACTCTAGTGCAAGTGGGAGATTGTTGGAGATATTCCCTAGAGGCAATCATGTATGATGATATTTCCTATGTGTTGCGAGGCATGGTCGAGCAAGATGGGATTTGCCCCTCCTACCAGGAGAGATATATTCTAGGCCCCCTCGGGTGATCCGACCAGGATAAGCATGGCCATGCAGTGAGGATTATGAGATAATCCGAAGTGTTGGTCAGATTCACCAAAACGGGAAAGAGGTCGTGCTGCAACAAGGATGATCATGTCGCCTTGTGCACGACAATATATATCGTGTGACAAAGGGAATAGGTTCGCCTAACCAGCTTCATCGGACACTTGGAGTCGGCATGTTTTGCTAGAGGTCGCTACCGACTGGTCGAGTCGGATGTCGTCTGACTCGCAGCCAAGTGGACGAGAACCTAACGGGTCGCGCGCTTAAGGAAGGAACACGTGGGCTTTAGGATCCGTGCGAGGCCAAAGAGTTGAGCCCGCGCTAGATGCCTATATATAGTGTAGGTGCGGCACGCCCATCTGGTTGATCGCTTCGGCGCCGTCATTAGGGCTTTGCATGAGTTGCAACTAGCCACCTCCACTCACCGCCGCCGACTGTGTGACCGGACCTAGCAGTCCACCGCATGGTGTTCCTCCTCCACGTGCGGATACCATTAGAGGCGGTGCACTTGTGCCGCTCTAGCGAACCTGTACGTGGGATCCGGTGACCGGTTGTTCGAGGGAGATCGGGCCGGCTGTTCGAGGGAGATCGTACGAGGAGAAGACAGACCACACGAACACACTGCCCCAACTCTACGTGCCCTGCATGGCACTACGCGTCTAGTGGTAATGAACTATGATCCATCTTCGTAGCATGTTCTTGGATGTTCTGCGCGTAGGAAAATTTTATTTCCATGCGATGCACCTACGGTAGCACCCAACAGTATCTGAGTTTCCGATAAATACAATTCTAGCATGGATAATAAACGATTATCATGAACAAGGAAATATGATAATAACTAATTTATTATTGCCTCTAGGGCATATCTCCAACACGAAGATACCGAGATCTCTTGGTTGTTATGTTGACAATGAAAGCATACTCCTCAAAATTATTATTCATCTATGTTTTAAAAGCTCAAGCTCTAGCACCTCTACAAATCAATGCTTCCCTCTGCGAAGGGCCTATCTTTTACTTTATAGTACTTACCTTTTTACAAGAGTCATGGTGATCTTCATCACTTCCTATATTTCACCTTTTTCTCTTAGCAAGCATCATGTGGTGGGGAAAGATCCAAGCATATATGGCCATTCAAATATATTTGATCATGGATTATTAATGTTGACAATTATCTATATGATAAATAAGTTGGGAGGCAAAACTTTAAGCCCCTATCTTTCTCTGTGTTCGACAGATGCCATTTGCTCTAAAAATATGCTTTCAGTGTTAGCAATCATGGAAGACTATATGATAGTTGAGTATGTGGAATTTGCTAAATCAAAGCTCTTACATAGACCCTTCCTGAAAATAAGATGAATTGCAATTGTGTGGTGACTGAAAGCATAGTTTTTTAGTTTTCAAGAAACTTTATGGTCTATACTTTAACATGTGAATAGCTTGTTACTTTGTCATGAGAAGTTTTATGAGATGAGCTACTGTTTATGATATATAATGATGATAGAAAAAGTGTTTGGAACTATCGTTGGTCAAATTTATGCACTATGCTAGCATTCACACTTCATAAATTATTTATTTTATCATTTACCCACTCGAGGACGAGCAGGAATTAAGCTTGGGGATGCTGATACGTCTCCAACGTATCTATAATTAATTAAGTATTCATGCCATGTTTACAATAATTCTATATAATTTTGGTATGATTTTATTAGAACTAACCTGGACTAACGCTCTTTTCAGTAGAACTACTATGGCGTTGTTTTTTGGTGCGGAAATAAAAGTTCTTGGAATGGGATGAAAATTATGGTGATTTTTTATGGACCAAAAGAGACCCCTGAAGCAAAACAGCTAGGCCAGGAAGTGGACGAGGAGGCCACAAGCTTGTTGGGCACCCCCCTAGGTCGCGCCCCTATGGCTTGTGGACTCCTCGAGCACCCCCTTGACGTGATACTGACGCAAAAAACTCCTATAAGTACCAAAAATCCCAGAAAGAAACCTATATCGGGAGTTCCTCCCCCGTAAGCCTCTTTAGCCATGAAAAGCCAATCGGGAGCCCGTTCCGGCACCCTGCCGGAGGGGAAAGCCATCACCAAAGGCCATCTTTAGCATCCGAGCGGTCTCCATGATGAGGCGGGAATAGTTCACTCTCGGGGCTGAGGGTATGTACTAGTAGCTATGTGTTGGGTCTCTCTCTCTCTCGTGTTCTTGAGATGGCACGATCTTGATGTATGGCGAGCTTTATTAATATAGATGAATCAGATGGAGTTTCCCCCTCTCTATCTTCTTGTGATGAATTGAGTTTTCCCTTTGAAGTTTCTTATCGGATTGACTCTTTAAGGATTTGAGAACACTTGATGTATGTCTTGCGATGGGATATCCATGGTTACAATGGGATGTTCTATTTACCCACTTGATGTATGTTTTGGTGATCAACTTGCAGTTTCTGTGACCTTGGGAATCTATGCATAGGGGTTGGCACATGTTTTCGTCTTGAATCTCCAGTAGAAACTTTGAGGCACTGTTTGAAATACTTTGTGTTGGATTGAATACGATGAATCTGAAATTGTGTGATGCATATCGCATAATCAAGCCCATGGGTACTCGTGGTGACATTGGAGTATCTAGGTGACAATAGGGTTTTGGTTGATGTGCATCTTAAGGTGTTATTTTAGTACCTACTCTAGGGCTGTTTGTGACACTTATAGGGATAGCTCATAAGATAGATCAGAAAAGATAACTTTGAGGTGGTTTCGTACCCTACAATAATTTCTTCATTTTTTCTCCACTATTTGTGACTTTGGAGTGAACTTTTTGTCGCACGAGAGGGACTTACATATGATTCAACTATGTCAGTATTGTTGAGAGATTGCACTAGCGAAAGTATGGACCCTAGGCCTTGTTTTCAAGCATTGCAATACCGTATGTGCTCACTTTTGTTACTTGCTACCTTGCTGTTTTTATATTTTCATATTACAAAAACCTATATCTACCATCCATATTACACTTGTATCACCATCTCTTCGCCGAACTAGTGCACCTATACAATTTACTATTGTATTGGGTGTGCTGGGTACACAAGAGACTCTTTGTTATTTGGTTTTAGGGTTGTTCAAGAGAGACCATCTTCATCCTATGCCTCTCATAGATTGATAAACCTTAGGTCATCCACTTGAGGGAAAATTGCTATTGTCCTACAAAACTCTATGCTTGGAGGCCCAACATGAGTCTACAAGAAGAATGTTGCGTAGTAGACATCAGCTCGCAACGTGTTCTAGAAAATGCCTCAAAGAGGAAAGTGTTTGTGACAGAGTAGTGCTAACACTGCCATGTGGACCCCACGTCTAATATAACAGTCAAACAAATGGATTTGACTTTCAATACCAAGTCAATGCTTACAAGTGGGCTCAACCAGTCAGAAATATGACTAAATGGTTCAAACTTGTTGAGAAATTAGTAAGGTAACTGGTAGATTTCTTTGGGCGGACAAGGAATGTGGTAGAAAATCTGCAATTAAACTTAAAAGGTGGTGCTTTTTGCAATTCACTACCATGCAAGGGAAAATAACAGGCCTAAAGCATCGGGACAAGGAGGCGGTAGGGGTTGTATCTGGCTGGCACTCGGCCAACGAGGCGAGGAAGGCGAGACAGGCAGCGTGCGATGTCAGCACACCACCTGCCACGAAAGCCAGACACACATTTGACGACAGCCACGAGGCAATGCAGGTTGAAAACAGGCCCAAGCAGATCGTGCAACCCAACAGAAAGTTCCTCGGTCTCGAGTGGGCCCTCTGAGTCATGTGTCGCGTTGCCGTTGACCTACTACATAATCCTGAGAGCAAGAATTGGATCGACATCCAAAAGGATCAAGGCAACGAATGGCAGCTCTCTTCTCCTCACCTACTTTCCCCTTTCTTCCCTTCTACGACAAGAACACCAGTGTATGATGTATGAACTAACATAATCCCGATTGAGAGTAATAGATCGAGTCTGGTACCTAACATCCTAGTATCAGAGACCACACACCACAAAATTTGTCGCGTTCATCCTGGAAACCCCACACCGCGTCCTTGTGTGGCAAGTTCTCCTTGCCACCATGGATCCTGCGCTCAAGGAATACTTGGACAGGCTACATCAAGATGCGAAGATGGACTCTGCCAGCATCCTCAAGCAGTCACAGATGCAGACATCATAGGCCGATGATCTACTTCGCTGGAAGCCGAATCTTGAAGCCTGCTTCACCAAGTTGGAGTCCACGGTCACCTCGTTGTAGGCGGGAACACAGTACTCGTCGAGTGGAGTAGGCGTTGATCACACCTCCGCCGCCCTAGTCGTCTTGCGTGGAGGCCTCCACGGGCCTAGTGGCCATGGTGAAGTCGATCTTACCGGGTCCCGTCGTCGGTGATCCTTACGTCATTGGGGGCACTCCCGGTCATGGGTATGTCTTCCCTTTCACTCGTTCCCTCCCTCATGCTTCCTTTGTTCTCCTTTGTCCTCACCACCATGGGGCGGGCTCCACCCCTCATGAATTTTCCCTTGTTCACCTAAGAGAACACCCAACTCTAGAAAACCGTATGCAAGCAATATTTTCATATGTTCTTGATTCACGCCTCATATCGTGTGCCGATGGCAACTCTCAATTTCTCGGTATTTGCGGGCATGTGGTTACAATCTGTCCAGAATAAACCGGTCGGGTATGACTAGGACTCCTTCACCTCTCGGTTATGCACTCGATTTGGACGAGATAAGCATTAGATGCTTATCCATCAATTCTACTATATCAAACAAATGTCCACTATCGCGGATTTTATTGAAAGATTTGAATCACTGATGAACCATCTCATTTCCTATTCTGAATCTACTCACCCGTATTCTTTCTTGACATGTTTTGTGGAGGGATTGTGCCTGGACATCCACGCGGTGGTGCTCGTTTAGAGACCATCGAACCTTGCTGGCCCTACTTCAGGAGGAAGTGGCTGGCGGTGAGCTGCCTTATGGGCGTTTCTCCGACACTAATCAAGGCCAGGGCGAAGCCAGTAGAATTACTCTGCCATCCTTATTCAGCAGACCAGGGACACATGCTGCAGACTTTGAAGATTGGTTTGACACTGACGCTGCACGTGCTAAGCCTAAAGCAAACAAGGTTGCCTCTCTCCGCGCATTCTAGCGAGCGAAGGGACTCCAGTTCAAGTGCGGCGTATCCATCGTGCATATGCAGGTCATGGATGAGTTGCTCGCCATGTTTAGTCTGGACGAGCCAGCAGTAGAATCGCCATCGGATTCACCCATCTCTAACAAAGAAAAATTGTGCACCATTTCTCGTCAGGCAGAGGACAACACACCTCACCCCGGTGTTCTATAGCTGCAAGCCTGGCTGCAAGGGTGCAAGGTTCTACTCCTAGTGAATTCTAGTAGCTCCACCTCATTCATGGACAGTTCCCTCACCACCGAGCTTTCGGGAACTACCTTGTTGTCGTGACCCTGTCGAACGCGAGTTGCTGACGGTGCCACCATTCCCTGCACTCGCTACATCCCTGACTGTCCGTGGGTCGCAAAAGGGCACTGGTTCAACACTGATTTTAAGCTTCTCAATCTAGGGGTGTATGACGATATACTTAGAATGGATTGGTTATGCAAGCAAATCCCCATGAACATCGATTGGACCGAGCAAACTTTGACAGTTACAACTCCGAAGGGTCAACCGAAACTTTTAGTTGTCTTGTTGGACCAGACACAGTGCTCAGTCATCTTAGCTCCTTAACTCCTCAAAGCTTGCCAACAAGGATTAGGATATACTCCCTCGAGGCCTCGCTCATGGACATTTACAAGAGCGAGGAGCTGTTTTGGCAGCGTCGAGGGGGCGAGAACTGGCTCCTTAAGGGGGATGCAAACATTGTCTACTTCTAGGCGATTGCTAATGGCCGCAGGCGGAAATGTGCCATCCCTTTCCTCTGGCATGCGGATGTTCTTCTGGAGAGCCCAGATGACATCTCCACCCATATTTACTCATTCTATAAGGAGTTGTTTTTGGTTGATCCGCGTGGAGGCGTCTCCCTCTACGCTGACTTTTGGCTGCTTGCCGACCAGGTCTCCGATGCGGAGAATGCAGAGCTTACGCTCCCTTCCTCACCTGAGGAGGTGGGACGGGCGATTGCTTCTATTAAAGCTTGCTCGGCCCCAGGGCTAGATGGCCTTCCGGTAGTTTTCTTCCAGAAGTTCTGGGAGATCTTGCGTTCGGTCATTATGCCCATGTTCCATCAGTTCTATAACGGAACTCTGGACATGGCTAGGATTAACTATGGTGTCATATCTCTGATCCTCAAAGTAGTTGGGGCGACAGATATTTGGCAATTCCGCCCCATCACGGTGATCAATGTGTTGGAGCGAATCTTTGCGAAGGTTTGCGCGACCCATTTATCCCCCGTGGCGGAAAGGATTGCCCACCCCCTTCAGTCCGTGTTCTTGAAGGGCTGGCGAATCCATGATGGGATCCTTACCCTTCACGAGATTGTCCACGAGGTGGCCTCAAAGGGGCTTAAGGGGGTCTCCCTCAAATTGGACTTCCAGAAGGCATATGACCGTCTAGATTGGTCCTTTTTGAGGTTGGTGATGCAGCGACGAGGATTTGACGGGCGGTGGTGCTCCTGGATCATGCAATTGGTTAGATCTGGAAACACGGCGATCAACATCAATGGCGAAGTGGGTCCCTTCTTCCAGGCCTCTAGGGGGTAAAGCAAGGGGATCATGTCTCCCCCTTGCTTTTCAACCTTGTAGTTGATGCCCTTGCAGGCATCCTAGATAAGGCCAAGCTGGCCGACCACTTTAAGGGTGTGGTTAGTCATCTCATTCCGGATGGGGGGATTACCCACTTGCAGTATGCGGATGACACCATGATTATGGTGGAAGGCTCGGATTCGTACATTGTTAATCTTAAGTTCCTTTTGCTCTACTTTGAGGAAATGTCTCGACTTAAGATTAGCTTTGATAAGAGCGAGGTTGTGGTCATTGGCTACTCGGAGGCTGAGTAGCACAAGATCGCGGATAACCTCAATTGTAGGTTGGCATCATTCCCCATATCTTACTTGGGGATGCCCCTGGCTGAGTCCAGGATTTTGATGAGTGGGTATGATCCTCTTGTGGGACGAATAGCATCCCGTGCGGAGCCCTGGTGCGGTAGGTTCACATCTAAAGGAAGCAAAACTATCCTCATTAGTTCTAACCTTGCCCGTCTCCCCATGTATATGATGGGGATGTACATCTTGCCCGAAGGTGTGCATAGTTCCTTTGACAAGGAGATGGCTAGGTTCTTCTGGCAGACAGGGGACGGTCGGCCTAAGTACCATGGTGAAATGGGCTGACATATGCTTGTTGAAGGACCGAGGTGGGTTGGGCATCCTTGCGTCTCGCCATATGAACATTGCGCTCATGCTTCGTTGGTTTGGCGGATCTTGCGGGGAGATGGAGGTCTGTGGCTGTAGCTGATTGAGTCCAAGTACTTGCAGGGCCAGCCCCTCCTGGCCTTCTCGCACTCGGCTGGGTCCCAGTTTTGGAAATATGTCCAGGCCATCAAGGATGAGATTAGGCTGGGTTTGCGGTTCTCGATTGGCAATGGGTCTGGGACCTAGTTTTGGTTGGAACCCTGGCTTGATGGGGAGCCACTTCGCATGAGGTTTCCGAGGCTCTTTGCGATTTGTGATGACCCGGCTGTTCTTGTATCTGTGGGTGCTTTCGATGAGGGATGGAACATTGCGTTATGCTGCTCCTTCGGACCAGCCGAGGTGCAAGAATGGGTTGTCTTGAGGGAAGTAGTCCCTCTTCCTCTGTCCCAGGATCCTGACTCTGTTTCTTGGAGTCTTTCTCCTTTGGGAGAATTTTCCCTTAGTTCGGCTTAACAGGTGCTATGCCGGCTGCCGGTTCTCTAGTGGTTATCCCCATTATGGAAGGCGCTGATGCCCCTGAAGATCAAGATTTTTGTGTGGCAAATTCTCAGAGATCGTTTACCTTCGGGGACCGAGGTGCTGAAACGCCATGGTCCGGGCAATGGCCTTTGCCCCCTTTGCCTCGTCCCGAAAACGGGAACACACATTTTGTTCTCGTGCGTAGCAGCCCAGGCACTTTGGTGTTTTGTTCGTGAGGCTCTAGGACCGAAGTGGGAGGCCCATGACCTTGTAGAGTTTCTGCGGGTAAGGGCCACTCAGATTGGCCGTAAGCGCCGACTGTTCTGGCTCGTCTTCACAGCTTTGATGTGGACTCTTTGGACTACTCGCAATAATATGGTGATTGAGCGGGTGTTCCCGCGGCATTCTTCTGACTCGTCCTTCAAATTTCTTGCCTTCTTGCAGCACTGTCATCTGCTCGCTAGGCCGAGAGATCGTGACCGGATTCAGCTCTATCTGGACGCTCTGTTATCTTCCGCGCGTTGGCTCTCTGCCTGTTCGCCTACTTCGTAGCTTGCCCTTGGTGGCCTTTTATGTTTCTTCTTCTTTCGTTTGGGCGTGTTTATGATGTGTCCCCAGCAGTCTCCTTTTATGACTATGGTTGGGACGTGGTTGTATGGAAGTTTTCTTTATCTATAAAGCGGGGCGAAAGCTTGTTTCGAGAGGCTTAGTTGCTCATGTCGTCCACTTGAACTCACTCGACGTGAATTGTACACGAGAGACACCAATTCCAACTAAAGGTCTTCGTCTATTAGAGCAATTCACTGATGTGTTTGAGGATCCACACTGCCCTCCACCCGGGCATGAGTGCGACCACAGAATTCCCCTGATAGTAGGCGCCCAACCAGTCAATTTGTGTCCCTACAGATATAAGCCTAAACTTAAGGCGGAAATTGAGTATCAGGTTCAGGAACTACTTGATGTCAGCATTATTCATAAGAGCACTCGTCCTTTCTCCTCTCCATCCTTGCTTGTCAAAAAGAAGGATGACACCTGGTGCCTCCTTGTCGCCTGTCGTCCACTTACAAAAAACAGACGACATAGAATAGGTTGATGGCAAAGATATAGTATGCCGTCTACCAGTTCTTTGCCGTTGGCCATCGAACGACAAAGGGCCCAAAGGCAGACGGCAAAGAGACCAATTGGGCCCCACTAGACCTTGAAGCTGGCTAGGTCAAATGGACGGTTGGGATGCCGTCCGCCGAATCTTTGTTGTTTGCCTCTTGGCCCTTTGTCGTCCGCTAGTGGCAAAGAAGATGCCCCACTAACGACCGTTAGCCCCGCGCCCCACACCCTCTTTGTCGTCTGCTAGCAGACGGCAAAGAGGTTTGCCTAACAAATGTCTGTGCACCCCTCGGCCCCAACCCCCTCTCTCTGTCCCTCTCTCTCTCTCTCTCTCTCTCTCTCTCTCTCCCACATGACCTCCCCGTCCGCCTCTCCCCCGATGACCTCACACGCTGCCCCCTCCCCGGACGACCTCACCCGCCACCAATCCCCCGATGAGCTCACCCACTACCCCTCCCCGATGACCTCACCCGCTGCCCCGCTCCCCGGCCCATGCGGCCGCCCCTCCCCAGACGAGCTCGCCCCTCCCCGATGACCTCACCCGCCGCCCCACCCCTCTCCCCGGCCCCTGCGCTTGCCCCTCCGCCGACGACCTCAGAGCGGTGGCGCCTTCGGCGAAGCCCCGCTGCTGGAGTAGGCCACGATGCTGCCCCCCTCTCCATGGCCTTCCTCCCCCTGTGTCGGCCCTCCTCCACCACCGCGCCGGCCCTCCTCCACTGGCCCTCAAGGTGAGTTTTTTTTCTTTTTTCTATTTTTTACTGTTTAGGTTTAGGTGTCGGGACCCCGATCCTAAGTCATATGAATCCAGACTATAACATATCACATCACTTTGTGGCCTCATGCATGATAAGATCCACGGCTGCAGCCTTACCTTAGCTGGGACCATTTGCGTTTTTTGGCTCACGTATGTGAACATGTCGCTGGCAATCAAACGACAGAGAACCCAAGGCGACATGACTAGTCATAGAACCCAAGTGGCACATCCGTATGGAAACAGACATACGTAACCCAACAATGCAGGTGTCGACCTCAAGCATGTGTAGACGAGTCATAACAAGCTACAAGGACTCCATTACGTCGTGGGACATAAATGTCATCACTGCACGTAGACGAGTCATAGCAGGCTACAGGGACTCCATTACACTGCAAGACATTTCCCCGAAGGGACAGACACAGCAGCAAAGAAGGATACATTCCGGTCAATCAATGTGTCCGGAGCAGTAGCAAGCTACCATGGCTCGATGGAAGCACAAAGAGGTACTTTCCCGTAAAGAGTACTACTAAAGGCATACGACTAAGTGTCGGATCCCATACATACCGTTGCACGTCACACGTACGCACGACATGCCCGATATGCATAGATACAACTATGGCATCACAACATAAGCATACAACAACACAACTTTTATTTAAGAGGCTCAGACGAGCCTTGCATAATATGTTCTTATAGATAGGGGTCACATGACCCGACACTCAAGTCATACAAACAAGTTCATACAAACCAAGCAGAAGCATAAAGCTGTCTGAGTACAGACAGACGAAAGGGTAAAAAGGCACATGGCCTGACTATCTACCGCCCGCCACAGGGCATAAGGTCGTAGCAAGGACACCAACTATTCGGCATTGTCGGCATCTAGATAGAACCCACCTGATGGGTCCTAGGTCTCATCTGCAACATTTATTAAGCAAACTTGAGTACAAACGTACTCAGCAAGTCTTTAGAACAGACCTAGTCTATTCATGCTCATGTATCAACAAGGGGAGTGGTGGAGTTTATGCAGCAATGCCAGCTTTGACTCATGGCTAACCTACACTACACAATTTTAACTCTTTGTTTAAATTTTAGATATCGCACACGAGTCCACTAACTCCATGACAATACACCACCATAGATTCACTTCCCTCTCCTGGGAGAGTGCCATCCATGGTACTCACACTTGTCTTGATATTTTTATGAGTATCCATTTGATTATCTATGAATAGCATAAGCTTTCCAAGTAGTCCATATCCGAGGACGCGGCTATTCGAATAGTTTCATACTCTCGCCACTTATCGTTGTGTGCTCACAAAACCATGCACCTCGGCAACCTTCAAGCGGAAGCCCAGCGAGGGAGTCAGCCACGACTGTCAATCACATAAGACCTCTAGTCCAGGCTATCGCCTATTTGAGACTGAACCTGCACGGAAGTCCGGCCGAAGTTTCCGCTACGGCCCCAAACGATGTGCGCAAGGTTCCCAAGCCCACCATTCGGCTGATCCTTGGTACACCGTTCCACTACCTACCGCATCATAACCCACCCCTAGGGTCAGCGCTACGCATGGCCTCCAGCATGCTATAAACACCAGAAACTACGTGCAACTCCTGGACTAAGGACTAAGCGACTGATAAGTCTAGCGGGGTCATATTTCAGGGCCCAGCATGTCGTAGTATCTAGTCTTGGATCACAAACACGGAACTCAATTCCTAAGAATGGTCCCAATGAGACAACCCGCTATGTACTCCTACATAGCCTCTCATCGCTACCTTTACTAAATTGGGTTCATCATAAGCTTATCACATCAGAACAACATTGTTTCACCCCAGTTCATCACCAGATGAATCGGACCTAACACAACTCTAAGAATAGCAAGCATAGCAAGCAAAGTAAGCTAAGCACATCATGGCACAAGCATCTACCAGGTATGCTAGGTTGCGAGGTTTAGCTATTTACTGTGACAATGACAGGTCATGCAAAAGAATAGGTTCATCTACCGTGTATGACAAACAAGTGAACGTTTGTCCTAATGCAATAAACAAGAGCAGAAGCGAGAGAGTGGGATGTTATCGGAATGATCAAAGGGGTTTGCTTGCCTTGCTGGGTAGCGGGAAGGTTCTCTCCTTCATTGGAATACTCGGGGGTATCCTCAGAAGCAGGGCCTATCGCAATGCAGATAAAGAGCAATCAATACACGCAAGTGCAACAATATGATGCATGATCATGACATGGCAGCATGTATGGATGAGCTAATGCAACTATTGTCCAAGTTCATTTGAAGTGAGTTTGAATATAGGTTCAAAGTCGTTCTTCATTTCATATTCCGTATATTAGCCTATTAGTAAATGTCAATGTTCATCTACATATCTCGCTCTAACATGCACGATGATAACACCATTGGATTCGTTGGATTTTTCTAATAAATTTTCATATATAAATTGTTTTCATCTGATTTACAGATTAATTTATATGAATTTTTGAAGTTTTAAACATTTTCTGGATTTATTTTAAAACTAGAAAATGAATTAGGGCGTCAGCCTGACGTCACTATGACGTCAGCAGGTCGGTTGACCAGGCCAGGTCTGGCCTGACGTGCGGGGCCCACACGTCAGTGACACAGGCCTAATCCCCATGCTGACTAGGGTTTGACCCGTAGCTGGGGCCCACTGGTTAGTGGCTGGGGAGCTGATTAGCAAGGGGATTAGCCCCTAATGACCCTACCACGTCAGCACGCCGGAGGCCAGCCGGCGGCAACCAAAGGCACGGCGTCGACTCGCCGGACTTGCGCATTCGGCGACCATTTGGCGCGCGGAGGGCACCGGGAGGTAGCCCGCGCACGCGCGCATCCAAAGTTGTGGCAGAGGGGGCTTGGGGGCCACCGGAGCTATGATCGGCGACCAGCCGAGCGGCGGCGGGTTTCGGGCAGCTTGGGCATGGCGTCTATAGCGAGGAGGAGGCCTCTAGAGGAGGTGGAAACGACGTAGGGGCTCACGGCGGGGTTGTTGGGGAAGATGGCGAGTTCGGGGACGCGCAGACGGTCGTGAATCGCCGAAGAGGAGCTTCGGTGGCCGATGGGGGAGAAACGACGGAGGCGTGGCGCAGAGGGCTCCCGGCGTCTTCTAGCTTCACGGGGAGGACGACGGGGACATGCGGGGCATGGGGCATGGGGGGTGGCTGGAATTACGGCGGTGCAACGGCGATGGGATCGACCATGGTGAGCAGAGGGGGAGAAGAGAGAGAGAGAGAGAGAGAGAGAGAGAGAGAGAGAGAGGCAAGGGAGAGAGGGAGAGGAGAAAGGGGCCACAGCGAGGGGGCCTCGCGCTGGCGCTCTCAGCGGCCTCTAGGCTAGCAACCAGGCAGGGAGGAGCTGGCCTGGCACGTGCCCGCATGCGGCGAGCGCGTGCCCTTGTCCTCCTGGCGAGAGGACAGGGATGACTAGCATGGGCCAGCTGGGCTAGCTTCTCCTGGGCCTTTTCCCTTTTTTTTTCTTTTTCTCTCTGTTTTCTAATTCTGACATTATTTTATTTCTTTTTCAGGAACAAATGCTTTTATAAAATATCCCAAAAGTTTTATATAATTAAGTTTGAATATTTCAAACTCCTATAAAAAGTTTCAGGATATTTTGAAATATAAAGTAATGATAATGCTTTATTTGTCATTTTCAGAGGCTTTATTATTTATTTCAAAATTTCTATAATTGTTCAAATATTTAAAATGGCCCCTGATATATTCATGTCCATATTTATCAGACATAGGGAACATTTTGTATGGGCATTTTGAGTTTGTTGAGTTTTCACAAACTTTCATTAATTTGATTCCAATGTGAGCTTGGGGTTTCTTTTAATCCCCATTTCTGATGCAAAATTGAAATATGATGCACACACATGTTGTCCTATGACATCTAGCTAGGGATGTGACATTAGGTTAATTAGTGTTTTGTTTAGCTTAGTGCTAGGTTTAGGTTTAGATAATTAGAAGAAGAAGAAATATGCAAAAAATAAGAAGAAAAGAAAAATAAGTAGAAGAAGAGGAAAAAGGAAAAGAAGAAGAAGAAGAGAAGGAGGAGGAGGAGGAGGTTATAAATATGCAAAAACTTGCTAGCTATAGGTGTCTTCAATTCAATAGTATGCGTGACCAATATGCGTCTCCCGTTCGAAAGGGTGGCATCTATAAATATGCATGTCTTTGCATATTTATAACCGCCATCCTTTCGAATTGTCCAACGTTATCCATGGACAGCCCGAGTATGTGTATATTGTGTTCGTTTTCCCATATGCTCTGCTCTGGATCCGATGCCGAATTTCGTCAGTGTCTCCCTGTTGTTCTACGGGTACATCTCTTCTCTACTTATTGCTGAGACGTGTATCAGGAGAACAGTGGGGAGGTGATGCTGAAATTCTGCGTTGGATCCAGAGCAGAGCACGGGAAGACGAACCCAATCTACACATACTCGGGTGGGATTAGGACCTATCTTTACCTATTAGTGTGTAGGTTGCATGGACGTAACAAAACTGATAAACTTGATTAACTGATCAATATATATGCTGAATTATATATATATTTTTATTCTGTGTCTAGTAGCTAGGCAAGATGAGTGATCGTGTGTGGATGTACACCGGTCACACTAGTCAGAAAGACATGACCAAAGAATGGTTAAAAAATACAAAGGGGTTTGTGAGAGCCGCATTTGCAAATGTCCAGGAAAAAACATGGTGCCCCTGTCCCCGGTGCGACAACTATAAAAAGCAGACAGAGGGTGAAATGGGTAAACACCTGCAGAAGTGGGGTTTTACACCTAATTATACGGTGTGGACTTCTCATGGTGAGTCTGCCTAACATGCCAGAGCTGAGGTGGTTCGTCGTCGCACCGACGAGCATGGTACCTGAATTGAAGACATGGTGCAAGACTTTGATGATGCTCGGGATTCAGACGATGAGATGTAGGAATCTGCAAAGGCATTCTATGAAATGTTGGAGTCTTCAAAACGTCCTCTCGACAAGCACACTGAGCTTTGTCAGCTAGATGCCATCGCGCAAGTAATAGCTCTAAAGGCTCAATTCAACCTGGCCAGAGAATGCTACGACATGATGATGACAATATTTGGACGCTTTCTACCCAAAGTCCATGTACTGCTTGCAAACCTGTACCAGTCAGACAAAATCCTCCGTGTACTTAAGATGCCCTATGAGAAGGTAAATGCCTGTGAGAATGGATGTGCCTTATTTAGGCTTGAGTATGCGGACTTGAACTATTATCCCATTTGCAAGTCTTCCAGGTATGTTGTGGTAGACAACGGTATGGGTGAGAAGGTTCAGACCAAAATCTCCGTTGATGTTCTTCGCAATATGCCAATCGTCCCAAGACTTCAATGTCTTTTCATGGTCGAAGAGACGGCCAGACAGATGACATGGCACAAATTGGGCAAAAGAACCAAACTAGATGCAGATGGGAATCAGATGTTGAAAGCACAATATGCTCTCGTGGTGGTTTTGATAATTCATGACAACATACATTGTCTCCTCGACTAATACTTTCATCTAGTGTATCTTAGATAAAAGTCCACAGAGAAGGTTGGCAAATGACTGTGGAGAGTATCCCCAAGAAGAAGAAGGAGAAGGATTAGCGTTGGCAAAGCTTCAAGCAAGAGGACAATACATTTTACTTTGTGAGAAATCACTTTGAGTCCATAGGAAAAGCCAATACTATTAAAAGGGGGTAAGGTATTGTTGGTGAACAAGATGCTCCATGTGCACAAGTGATAGTCACCAAAAACACCCACAAGCTCTCCCACAAATACTCTGTCTAGAGCCCTACCACTCAAATCGGTGAAACCAACAATGTCCACTCGGTCCCGCCGATTCCCAAACTCAGACAAACCCATGCTAAACCCTAGCACATCGGTGCAACTGATCCCACATCGGTGCCACCGGGTTTAGGCTGCCAACTTTCGGTTGCCTCGATTCATAAAATTGGAATTTCTGATTTTCTGGATTGGTGTCACCGAGATACAGATTCTTACCGTTGGAGACCTTATAGGTATCACGGAGAATTATATATCGGTCTCACTGAGATTCCAAAGTTGCTACCTTTGGAGCAACTCGGTACCACCGAGATTCACACATCGGTGTCACCGAGTTGGTTACTCAAGGTGTAACGGTTGGAATTTTGGAGATGCCTATATATACCCTCCATCACCACTCACTCGTAAGAGAAGCACTCACAACAGATCCCCACTTATCCTATCAGATTTTCTGAGAGAGACACCTACTCATGTGTTGAGATCATGCCTTTCCATTCCAACCATATGAATCTTGATCTCTAGCCTCCCCAAGTTTCTTTCCACCCAATCAATCTCTTCCACTAAAGCCAAATCTGTGAGAGAGTTATTGAGTGTTGAGGAGTCTATCATCTTGAAGCACAAGAGCAAGGAGTTCATCGACATTATCGAGCCTATTACCTTTTGGAGGATGGTGCCTCCTAGATTGGTTAGGTGTAACTTGGGAGCCTCCTACTTCGTGTTGTGGAGTTGAACAAAGAAGTTTGTAAGGGCAAGGAGATTGCCTACTTTAAGAAGATCTACCCATAGTGAGGTCAGTCCTTCGTGGACGGAAGCCGTTACGGAATAGTCAAGGTTGCTTCTTCGTGGAACCCTCCGTGGGTAGAGCCCTCTGTGGACTCTCACGGCCGTTACCCTTCGCGGGTTGAAGACTCCATAAACGTGGACGTACGATAGAACCACCTATCGGAACCACGGGAAAATTCTTCGTGTCCTTCATGCGTTTGATCTCCCTATCTCAACTCCTTACTTCCGTGTGCAATGTATTTACTTTCCGCTGCTATATTTGATGACTTGCATGTGTAGGGTGTGCTACACTTGCTATAATTGCTAAAATCTGCCAACACTTAACTTTGGATATTGTTTAGATTTTAATTTGTGCTAGTAGTATTTTCACCCCTCTCTAGACATACTCTTCTCGTGATCCCACAATTGATATTAGAGCAAGGTCTCCATAACCTTGATTTAATCACCTTTGGAGGAAGATGGATATGCCTAGTTTGGAGAGTTTGAGTTGGAGTGCTCATTCTTGATGGAGAGTACTATAGTCAATGGAAAGATGATATGATTGGTCTATTTGAGAAAGCATATTGAAAATCCCTACGTGTTCCCCGTTGATGAATTACATCCCACATACGAAGAGGAAATTGACATGATTGGTAACCTTAGAACTGTCAATCTTATTGTTATAGGTTTACCAAGATATGTGCTTACTCAGTTGAATAATTTTGCATGTGCTTATACTTTGTGGAATGATTTGAAGAAACTATATCCAATTTATTCATTAAGTAATCTTGATGAAATTCTTCATAAAACTGTTGCCTTTCATGGAATGAAGCCTAGTGATCCAAACTTTGATAAATGCTTATTTGAGCTTCGTGATCTTATGTGTGCATTGTTGTAGAAGTCATTCACATACTTAAGCTTGGACATTGTCTTAGTCAAAATTCTAATGACTCTCTTGATTTTCATGACGGGGAGATTCTATCTAATGATGACAATGTAGAACATGGCTACTATGATGAACATGTATTGTTCGACATCGAGCATGATAAGATCATGAAGAATATAAGTCTCATGGAAAACATCTAAGATTACATGTCCAGTGGAAAAGAGTGGATTCTCGACAGTGGATGCATCGATCATATGACTGGTGATAAAGACTTGTTCCAAGAGATCACACCTAATCAAGGACCCCGGAGGTACGTGGCCTTTGGAGACAACTCTAAGGATAAGGTACTTGGCCTTGGTAAGGTGGCCATATCTCATGATATCTCCAATCAAAATGGCATGTTTGTTTAATCCCTTGGCTACCATCTTCTTTTCGTATCTAGACTAGCGGACTTCGGTTTCAATGTGCTATTTACTAAAGTAGATTGCCAAGTGTTTCATCATGATAATGATAAAACTATCTTTACCGGTATTCATAGAGGTGATCTATACATTGTCAATTTCACTAAAAAGGCCCAACCTCGTACTTGTCTCATTGCAAAATCATCTAAAAATTGGCTATGGCATAGAAGGCTAGGACATGTAGGCATGCGCAATCTAGATAAGCTTATCAAGGGAGATCACATTCTCGGTGTTAAAGATGTTATCTTTAACAAAGATAGGCTTTTTAGCGCTTGTCAAGCAGGAAAGCAAGTAGGTGAAACTCATCTGGTCAAGAACATCATGACCACTATGAGACCACTCGAGTTACTTCATATGGATATTTTTGGTTCCAATGCTTACAAGAGTCTCAGTGGAAACTCTTATGGTCTAGTTGTAGTTGATGATTTTTCCAGATTTACGTGGGTATTCTTTCTTGATGATAAGTCACGGGTACAAAAGATCTTCAAGAACTTTGCACGCAAAGCCCAAAATCAATTTGAAGTGAAGATCAAGAAGGTTCAAAGCGATAACGGATTGGAGTTCAAGAACACCCATGTGGATACCTTTCTTGACGAAGAAGGTATTTCACACGAGTTCTCGGCTACGTACACGCCTCAACAAAATGGAGTTGTTGAGAGGAAGAACCAAACCCTCATTGAGATGGAAAGAACAATGCTTGACGAATACAAGATGCTAAGACACTTTTGGGCAGAAGTTGTGGAAACAACGTGTCATGTCACAAACCGACTCTACTTGCACAAGCTTCCTAGTAAAATGGCATACGAGCTGCTCATCGGTAACAAACCCCAAGTTGGATACTTTCAGGTATTGGGCTCTAAGTGCTACATTCTTGATAAGCATCGTCGTGCTAAATTTGCTCCCAAATCTCACGAAGGTTTCCTACTTGGTTACGGATTGAACTCTCACACCTACCGTGTCTACAACAACTTCACTCGAAAAGTAGAAGAGACGGCAGATTTGAAGTTTGATGAATCTAATGGTTTGCAAGTCGAACAATTGCCAAATGATGTAGGTGATAAATATCCTTCGGAAACAATCCAAGATTTTCCCAACGGCAAGATTCGTCCCAAAGAGGTGAAGGAAAGCACTTCATCAACCCAAGTGGAAGCTCCTATTACGGATCAAGGCTAACGACAAAACGACATGGAAGCATCCACAAGTGGTACACGGCAAGATGAAGAGGAGGAAGAAGTACATCATGAAGATCCACCACAACCTCCTTCACCACCACCTCAAGGAAATGACCACTTCGGCAACAACAAAGATGAAGGAGATGATGTAGAAGAAGCTTCACCATCCAACAAGCCAAAGCTACCCCGAGTTCGAGCACAAGTGACCAAGAACCATCCCCTAAACCAAATCTTTGGTGATATACAAACAGGGAGGATCACTCGCTCTAAAACTCGCTTAACTTTTGTGAGCATTATTCTTTCATATCTAGTATTGAACCCTTCAAGTTTGAAAAAGCTCTTGAAGACGCGGATTGGGTGAATGCTATGCATGAAGAGCGTCACAACTTCGAGAGGAACGAAGTGTGGGCACTTGTGGAGAAGACCAAGGACGAGAACAACATCATCGGCACAAAATGGGTGTTTCAGAACAAGCAAGATGAAGATGGTCAAGTTGTACGCAACAAGGCTCATTTCGTAGCCCAAGGATACACGCAAGTCGAAGGTATGGACTATAGTGAGACCTATGCCCCCATTGCTAGACTAGAAGCCATTCGAATTCTTCTTGGTTATGCCAATCACCATGACATCACTCTTTACCAAATCGATATTAAAAGTGCCTTTTTAAATGGAGAAATAGAGGATTAAGTCTATGTTAAACAACCTCCCGAATTTGAAATCCTAAGAAACCTAACCATGTTTACAAACTTCGCAAAGCTTTATATGGTCTTAAGAAGGCTCCACGTGCTTGGTATAAATGCCTAATGAAGTTTCTTATTGAAAAGGGTTTTGAAATTGGAAAAATTGACACAACCTTATTCACAAAGTGGGTTAATGGTGAATTATTTATGTGCCCAATTTATGTGGATGATATTATCTTTGAATCAACTAACCCACAATTTAGTGAGAAACTTGGAAGGCTGATGTCAGAGAAGTATGAGATGCATATGATGTGTGAGATGAAATTCTTTCTTGGTCTACAAATTAAGCAAACGAGAGAAGGTACATTCATCTCTCAAACCATGTACACCAATGACTTGATCAAGAAGATCAACATGCAAGAGTGCAAAGGTATGAAAACTCCCATGCCCACTAGCAGACATGATGATCTCGCTAAGGAGAGCGAACTGGTTGATCAAAAGGTTTATCAATCAATGATTGGTTTATTGCTATATCTATGTGCCTCCCATCCCTATATTATGCTTAGTGTGTGCATGTGTGCACGATATGAACTTGCACCTAAAGAATGTCATCTTAAGCTGTGAAACGCATTGTGAGATACTTGATACATACACCAAACTTTGGCATTTGTTATCCCAAGGGATCTTCTTTTAATCTTGTTGGCTACTCTGACTGGGACTATGCCGGTGACAAGGTTGACAGAAAATCCACCTTGGGTACATGTCAATTTCTTGGTAGATCTCTTGTGTGTCCTCCAAGAAACAAAACTTGGTATCTCTATTTACCGCCGAAGCTGAATATATTGCTACCGGATCATGTTGTGCACAATTATTATGGATGACACAAATGCTTAAGGATTATGGAATCTATATGAAAAATGTTCCATTACTTTGTGACAATGAGAGTGCTATTAAGATTGGTCATAATCCGATGCAACATTCCTGAACCAAGCATATTCAAGTTCGACATCATTTCATTCATGATCATGTTGCCAAAGGAGACATTAATCTTAAGCATGTTCGTACTAACAAGCAATTGGCCGATATCTTTAGTAAGCCACTTGATGAATAAGTGTTTTGTCACTTGAGGAGTGAGTTGAAAATCATTGATGCTTCAAACTTGAGTTAAGCTCACTCAGATCCATGCAAGGGGATGAGCTTACTTAACCATTCCATGCTATTATTACCATGAATATCATGTATCATGGAATTATATGCTCCCTTGTTTTGAATCTAACCCTTTTGTAGGTACTTGGAAGAACAGTACTCCACAAGATTGTCGTCAACTCATATCTTAAGGAATCTTGTCACGACCAAGTATCCATAACTTCTCTTTGATGATGAAAGGAAGAAGACAACAAAACATATCCTTGACATATATTTCTCAATTGGTATCAACTCACAATTGGTATCATGCCATTCGAATATATAGTGTTCTTCCTTGTGTGACTAACCTATGTAGGTGAAAGGTGAACAAAAACAACAAGGATTGCTCCCAACTCAAGATGACCTTCATCAATTTCGAGCATCCTCATCAAGTTCACCTACAAGCTTCGTCAACAACATCACTCAAAGGTCTGTACTCATATCCTTTATATAGCTTTACTCCAAGTCACTAGATAAAGCACCTCAAGTGATATGAAGACATTAAAATGATTAAACAAAAAAGGGTAACCCCATTTTGAGCTTAACAATGAGTATGACCTATGATCAAGTATTCTTGCTTGAATCCTTAAGTCAATATACTCTAATATAGGTGACATAGTCACCGCCCATCATCTAGTCATATGAATTGAATGGAGAACCCTTCTTGTGTTGCTCTTTGAAATTTCCATTCAACAATACATATCCTTCTGAAACTTCATTGCAAGTCTTCTTCCTTTCATCATCAAAGAGAAGTTGTGGATACTTGGTCGTGACAAGATTGCTTAAGATATGAGTCAAGGACATATCTTTGACATTTCCATTCAACAAAACATATCCTTGACATATATTTATGAAAATTCATTGCAAATATTTATGAAAATTCATTGCAAATCTTTCTGAAACTTCATTGCAAATTTTTGAGACACGTTTCAGACATTCTGAAAAATTCCATTTGACAAAGTTGCCAAGTTTCTGTTTTCCAACTCAGAGCCTTCGTTCGAAACAACTCGGTTCTACCGATATTGCAGTCCTACTATAGAAACACATATCGGTGCTACAAAATCCGTTTGCCTCGGAGCCACCGGCCTCTATGCACTTTGTCTGCTCTGTTTTATGATAAACTCAATGATTCCAATGATGTAGGAGAGAAACTTCAAGAGATATAATCTCAAAATTATCAAGGATCCCTACATCAAAGGAGAAGAAATTCTTAAAAAAATTCACATCGTAAGGGGGAGAAAAATAGTTTTCAAGGAACCCTTGTCTCAATTACTCTCAATGACCCTATATCTCTAGGATCCCTTCCCATTCAATGATCCCTTTTATCTGTCCCTTGGGTGACATTTTTGGAAATTAATGCCAAAGGGGGAGAAATATCAAAGCTTCAAAGCTTATACTCATACCAAAGGGGAACATATCCAAGCATTCATGCTTTAGGGGGAGAGATGATCATGAAAAGAAGAAGTGAAATATTATCATATAAAGGGGGAGAAATATCAAGGATCCCTTATCACATGAACACTTCTTGAGGAGAAGAGAGAAGAATAAATTTGAAATTTAATTCTCATATGCTTTAGATTTTTCTCAGCCCTACCTACTCTCAACATCGAGGTATTATGATTGAGTGAGAGGAAAACTTTCACAATTGGTGTCATAATTGGTGTCTAGGGGAGAAAACTCTAAACTTATTTGAAGACATATCATTCTCAATAAATCATTTCTTATATGTCCTTCATATCTTGGTAATCTTGGTTCCATTTGCATTTGCTCTATCAAATACACTTGTGTTTCCTAACATTGTTTTCTCAAGTGTGTTCCTACTGTTAAATGCTCAAGGACCTCAAGGTAAGTATATGCATCGTATTCTTGTTCAAGATGACCTCTTGCTTCTTGCACATATTGTTTGCAAGAGTGAGTCTTGAACATGAATTCATTTAATTCACATACATTTGATGCATATTGCCAAGATATAATGACTTCTCATGTCCTTCCTATCATGTGTGTGTTCATGCATGCAAAAGCAACTATCCTTAAAATGGATTGCACACATCTAGGGGGGGCTTGTATTAGTCACGTATCCTTCAAAGTCTTCATATATTTCTACATATCTTGAATTGAAGCTTCGATTGTATGATTGTCATCAATTACCAAAAACGGGGAGATTGAAATCACGATATGCTCCCTTGGTGGTTTCGATAATTCATGACAACATAAATTGTTTCTTGGACTAATACTTTCATCTAGTGTATCTCAGATAAAAGTCCACAAACAAGGTTAGCTAATGAGTGTGGAGAGTATCCGCAAGAACAAGAAGGAGAAGGATTAGCATTCGCAAAGCTTCAAGCAAGATGACTCTACATTTTACTTTGTGAGAAATCACTTTGAGTCCATAGGAAAAGCGAATACTATTAAAAGGGGGTAAGGTACTATTGGTGAACAAGATGCTCCACGTGCACAAGTGATAGTCACCAAAAATACCCACAAGCTCTCCCACAAATACTCTGTCTAGAGCCCTACTGCTCAAATCGGTGAAACCAACAATTTCCACTCGGTCCCACCGATTCCCAAAATTAGTCACGCCCATGCCAAACCCTAGCACATCGGTGCAATCGATCCCACATCGGTGCCACCGAGTTCAGGCTGCCAACTTTCGGTTGCCTCGATTCATAAAATCAGAATTTCCGAGTTTTTGTATCGGTGTCACTGAGATGCAGATTCTGACCGTTGGACACCCGATAGGTACCACCGAGAATTATATATCGGTCTCACCGAGATTCAAAAGTTGCTACCTTTGGAGCAACTCGGTATCACCAAGATTCACACATCGGTGTCACCGGGTTGGTTACTCAAGGTGTAATGGTTGGATATTTGGAGATGCCTATATATACCCCTCCACCACCATTCACTCGTAAGAGAAGCACTCACAACATATCCCCACTTATCCTATCAGATTTTCTGAGAGCGAGAGCCACCTACTCATGTATTGAGATCATGTCATTCCATTCCAACCATATGAATCTTGATCTCTAGCCTCCCCAAGTTGCTTTCCACCCAATCAATCTCTTCCACTAAAGCCAAATATGTGAGAGAGTTATTGAGTGTTGAGGAGTCTATCATCTTGAAGCACAAGATCAAGGAGGTCATTGACATTATCGACCCTATTACCTTTTGGAAGGTGGTGCCCCCAAGAGTGGTTAGGTCTCACTTGAGAGCCTCCTACTTCGTGTTGTGGAGTTGAACCAAGAAGTTTTAAGGGCAAGGAGGTCGCCTACTTCGTGAAGATCTACCCATAGTGAGGCTAGTCCTTCATGGATGGAAGCCGTTATGGAATAGTCAAGGTTGCTTCTTCGTGGAACCCTCCGTGGGTAGAGCCCTCCATGGACACTCGCGACTGTTACCCTTTGTGGCTTGAAGACTCCATAAATGTGGACGTACGATAGCACCACCTATCGGAACCACGGGGAAAATATTTGTGTCCTTCGTGTGTTTGATCTCCCTATCTCAACTCCTTACTTCCATGTGCAATGTATTTACTTTCCGCTGCTATACTTGATGACTTGCATGTGTTGGGTGTGCTAGACTTGCTATAATTGCTAAAATCTGCCAACACTTAACTTTGGATATTGTGTAGATTTTAATTTGTGCTAGTAGTCTATTCACTCCCCTCTAGACATACTCTTCTAGTGATCCCATAGATGTTGGTACACACTTGAGATGGTTTTGTGTGGAAGCACTTCAATGCATTACATAAGGATAAAGCGGCAGATCCAAGTCATCCTCGAGTCACCATCAGCATGGATGGGTTCAGTGTGTTTGGTATGATGGCAACTCAATATAGTTGTTAGCCTGTATTTGTCATTCCACTCAATCTCCCCCCCCCCCCGGAGAGATTATGAAAAGAAAGAATATTTTCCTGACGTTGATAATTCTAGGGCCCAACTATCCGGGGAAGAATATGAATGTGTACATGCAGCCTCTTAAGGATGAATTGCAAGAAGCTTGGTATAATGGGATCAAGACATACGACGCCGCTACCAAAAAATTTCAAAATGCATGTGTGCTACATGTACTCGATGCATGACTTGCCGGCGTATGCGCTATTCGTTGGATGGTGTGTGCATGAAAGGTTCTCGTGCCCCACATGCAAAGTAGCTCTTCAGCTCAGTTGGCTGCAGGCGGGTCACAAGTTTTCTTGCTTCGACATGCATAGACAGTTCCTAGATCCTTGCCATAAGTTCAGAAAAGACAAGAAGAATTTAATCAAAGGTAGAGTTGTGAAAAACTCTACACCACCTGTGTTGACAGGCCAACAGACCCTGGATCAGTTAAACGCTCTCGAGCCTAATCCAGAGCGTCAAGGGTATTTCAAAGGCTATAATTCAGAACACGCCTCGACTCACAAGACATGCTTATGGGATATGCCTTAATTCAAAGACCTCCTTTGCCCATACAACATCGACATGATGCACACTGAAAAGAATATCACCGAGTACATTTTTGGTACATTGTTCGACATAGAGGGGAAGTCAAAGGATAATCCTAAGGCCAGAATCAATCGGGAGGCTCTATGTGATAGATTGTTACAAAACATGCGACAACCGAAAGGAAAGTAGAATTGGACAAAGCCAAAGCCATGGTTCAATCTTGGAAGGCCAGCTATGACAGAAATGATCTTCTGGGTGAAAATGCAGTTGATGTTCCCCGATGGTTATGCAACGAATCTAAAGAGGGGAGTGAGTCTTAACAAACTTAAAATATTTGGTCTCAAGAGTCATGATTGGCACATGTGGCTTTAGCGGGTAATGCCGGTGAAGCTGCATGGCTTTATCCCTAAGGATGAATGGCTAGTACTAGAAGAGTTGAGCTATTTCTTCCGCTCTCTTTGTGCAAAAGAACTGTCGCCTAGTGTGCTAGATGAAATGGAAGAGTTGGCGTCGAAGTTGATCTGCAAGTTAGACAAGATCTTTCCACCGGGGTTCTTTAATCCAATGCAACATTTGCTTTGGCATCTCCCGACCAAGGCAAGATTGGGGGGCGTGCAAAATCGTTGGTACTTCGCAATTGAGAGGATGCAGAAGACGCTTCGAGCAAAATGTAAAAATAAACATAGAATTGAAGCATTGATGGCCGAGGCATTCATTACTGAGGAGGCGACAAACTTCATGACAGCACACTACGAAGCCAAAAATCGTCATTTGCATAATCCGAAGCCTCGGTACAATTATGGCGACCCTACAAAAGGTCGATCCAACCTCAGCCTATTCATAGGGAAGCTCGCACCAGCCGGTGCTTTGAAAGCAAAAGCGTTGGATGGCGATGAATGGCGGACCATTTTGTTGTATATCTTCAACAACCTACAAAAGTGCGGTCGTACATCAAGTAAGTTCTCGGTACATTATTGTTTCGCAACTTGTAATTCCTTTGAACTGCTCTTATTCCCAGATATTTGATATTGATACGTCACCAAATTCTCAGATGGAGCGATCATCCAAAAGGATTTTGTCAGAGAGTATGAGCTTCTGGCAAAGCATGGAGGCGATTATCTAGGTTTCGTCTCTTGGTTCAAACAAAAGGTAATTACCATTAATGGACCATTTCATTTTGTGGGGACCCCAAATCATAAGTCGTGGTCACCGAATATACGTGCACAGTGATCCCAGAGATCAATGCCCACTGAACACACAGAAACTGAATAACTAGAGTCTTACATCCATTACATACTGGTTTACTCAAATATGGCCGTTATGGCCAAGTCTTCAGATGATTGCAGCGGAAATCTTCAACGATAGCGTGAACCCATGCCATCTGCCTTAACCCTACAGGCATTCTGACTGGGAAGCGTCCTAGATCGCACGTCCGTCCAACGTAATCTTCATCATAACCTGATCTTTCATGCCTGGCCAATAAAATAAGTAGTGGCAAGCCAATGAGTACTTTGAATGTACTCGCAAGCAACCCGTGTTTGGAACAAGGCAATAACAATGCATGATATAGCACTAATAGGTAAGTTTTGCAGAAAGCTAGTTTTGAGTGCAATGACATGATCAAGTGACTTGAGTAAGCATGCATCAACCATAGACGGGTGTTCATAAGAACACGTCACAGTCATCATCATAAGTAGGGGGTCGTATGTCCCATGTTCAACCATCACACCAAGTCCTCAGACTTGTCTCATGTTCCGTTTGAACATCTCATGTTCAGTCATCATGCCAAGTCATCCGACTCAAATATCATCCTTGTCACCACACACAGACCAAATTTGCAAAAACATCTGGACATAGTCTAAGCAGCACCACCCAACTATCCATGACCGTGGACACAGCTATTCGAATAGTGTTACACTCTGCAAAGGTTGCACACTTTACCCACAAGACTCGGGGAACTTCCGTGTCATCCACGACTCGCGGTATATAACATACCCAAGGTAAGCACCCGAACAATGCCTTTCCCCTAGCGATACTAAACAAAGAGTCCACTCGATTGGTACCCAGCCCTCACGATGTACATCACACGAGCCTCGCTCTAATCTTACCATCCATGAGGGGACCAACGATGTGCCCGGTGCCTGTGAAGATAGCGCATGATCGTACACACCGGTATGACCCCGTATCGAGAGTGACTACGCCACTCTCGCCACTAGTAATACGGGCTCCTTGCCAGTACCCACCAAGGTAATCAACAAATCCCCATCCCATAAGGGGTATCATGGTTGCGCATGTAAGGTTGGGACGATCGACAAATCTTAAATCTAATCCATTATCAAAAACACACACTCACTTGCTCCGCTACACCACTTCTTTCTCAAGTGGTTACCTAGCTCACCATCATCTCCCTCGGGCATTAGTGGCACCCAACGGGGTTTTTGAGAAGTCTTTGAAATCATTTCTTCCTTTCCATCACTATGCATAAGTCCCCAACCCACTTGCATAGCATCTACTAGCATCCTAACTACACCCACCCACATAACCCTCATAAGGTGGTAGGGTCATGCATGATGCAAGTGTCAATGCTAAGAGTATCGGAGGCAACCCACCCAAGTGGTCACTACTCCACATGATCAAGCATAACGAAAGTAAAGTGATATACGACATGCAATGAAAAGGGTTTCTTAACATGGTCAAAGGGCTGCTTGCCTGGCTTAGCAATGTCTTCGAGGTCTTCACCCGCTTCTCGTCCACTCTGAGCATTTTGTCTACTTTGCCAACTATCGTCGGAAACACCCATGATAAGCAACACAACAAACAGATAATAAAAGTGCTCTATAAATAGGAAATATATTTTTCGTAGACCTCTCTGGTCATGAGAAAAATATATAAAATGGTTGAACTAGAGTTGGATCAACAATGATTTTCGAATGGAGGAATGGAGGAATTGATGTCCCGATAAGATGTCTACAGAAAATATGTTGACAAATATGGGTGAAGACACCCATTTAATAGGGCATGGTTTTGGAAACATTTAGCAAGTCGTTTTTCTGGTTTTGGAGTTGGTAAGAATATCCTAGGGCTTTTCAAAGTGGGTTATACATGAATAAATAGCTCAATTATTTGGGTGGCAGAGAGCCACCAGGAATAATGTTCCATAATTAGGGCATGAATTTATACACACATAGGAACTTGAATCACTCCATTTGGAGCAATAATTGATGATCTATAGATTTTACAATGTGGTCCTAATAGTTCAAATTTGAATTTAAATTTGAACATGACAGAAAGGTGTGGAGGAAAATAATAAAAGTGACACCATTAAATAGGTGGCATTTTTAGGAGGATGAGGAAATTTGAATCAACAAAATTGGAGGTAATATGACTTTTCTATGGATTTTACAAGCTTTATAGAAATAAATAATTCAAAAAAAAGAAAAGGCTTACACTTGTGCGCTATCTAGCGCGCACGACATAGGATAGGTAGACGGGCCGGCCCAGCAGCTCAGCTGCGCGGCGACACCGAAGGCGTACTCTAGGAGTATGCCTCCTTCGCAGGGAGGCGGCACCTACAAAGGGCGCCTCCACTTAAACTGGGGGGGCCGGCCCCAGGCTCGCTGACATGTGGGCCCCGCTTGGCAGGGCCTCCTTCCTCCTCCTGCTCGAGCTGACAAGGAGCAGGGGAGGCGGACCCGAGTGGTTCCGGCGCCCATCCCCAGCGGCGCTGCGGCTGTTGGCGTAGTCGGGGCAGTGAGCCGCATCCGTTAGGGCCATCCCCGGGCCTTGGGAGGTCCAAGTCAACCGCGGCGCCGGTCGTGGTGGAGGTCGGCCACGACGGCTGAGGGGGGAGAGGGGAAAGGCATTCCGGCTATCGGGGAAAGGGCACGGAAACGAGAGTGGTGGCGCGGGGGCACGCAGGCGGACCTCACCGCCCATTTGCCCGAGCCCGATGCGGAGCTACGGCGGCCAAGGGGGAAGGGGCCGAGCTCGGGAGCTCCAATGGCTTGCTAGGGGGTCTGTGGGAGATGAAATGAGAGTTAGAGGGGATAAGTGGGGCTCGGGGAGAGGTCTATGCAGGAGGGCGATGAGGGGAGAGCTCGGGTGGCCTCGGACGCGCCTAGAGCGCGGTGAGCACACGCGCCAGAGGCATCTTGGAGGTTTCTGAGTGTCGAGGAGGGGCGTGGGAGGTCAAGAGGAGGCTATTGGTGCGCGGTGATGCCCTGCTGAAGATTGCTGCGAGCTACAGGTCAACGTTTGTCGGCAGAGTGCCGTTGTTGCATGCCAGTAGCATGGTCACCACGCCAACTCATGTCTAAAGAAAGCTTTTGGTCATGTAACTATGTCTGGCATGGAAGGCATGCAAGGTATAGGTCCCTGCTAAATTTTTAGGGTAAATGGGGCTGGTTACATGGGCTTTCCACAAGGGGTAAGTTTGAAGCAGCAAACTTGGGCCTAATCTAGTGGGTTTATACTCTAGGGCACTATTGATAAAACTTTGTCTAGTAGCCCTAGGTATGGAAGGACTATACTCCCACCAATTTGCAGCTCAGGAAAATGATTCTACAAAGCATTTGCAGTACAAAGGCACCATTGCTGCCATAAGGTAGGTTTAGATGAACTGCTCAAATGTTCCACATGAGCCTGCCATATTTTGGTTTGATTTGATGCATAGGATGCTTTGGAAAGGTTTGGGGGCATTTATAGGAACAAAATAATGGGAGAGGGGAAAGAAGAGGTCTTTCGATGGTAAAAGAGAGGGAGGTTGATGGAGTTACCCCCACAAATAATTTACCAGAGACCATGGCAAAGTTACTGGAGGTAGAAGAGGGATATAATATGTTGTGGTAAAAAGTTGGGGGCAAGGGGAATCTTTTTGGGCCCACTTTGCTTGTCCACAAGTTTATGGCTGAAGTTGTTTGTGTTGTGATTGGGCTAGGTAGGGGAATCCTATGACCTTGAGATTTACCAGGGGTAAATGGTAAGTCCAATTGGTCCTAATCACAAGTTTTGAGATGATTTTAAGAAAGTTGATAATGTAAACTTGGTAAACCCTAAAAATGGACAAAAATGGATTTCTATAGATCTGATCATGAAATTCTATTCCCCTTGATGCAGCACTTGATGTAGCATCATCATTAGGGTAATAGAGAATGCCCACAAAGTTTGGGATCAATAGGAGATACTTCACAATGTAAAGTTGATCAAATTTGTCTCTGGACAGGAATGGCTTTAGGACATTTTGGTGAACCAAAACAATTGGGATTGAGATGAAACTTGGCAACATGACCACATATATCATATGTGACATGCTAGAATTTGTCTGGTTTATTTGAGAATATTTCTTATAGAAATATTTCAAATGCTTAGAATAGGCAGAAATGGTTTTGAAGGGTTTTATCCAGTACTTTGAACATGACCATGCCTTGAAACTCTTATGTATGGACAATATATGTCCACTAAGCTTTCCTAAATTTTTCCAAATATTTTTAAAGCATTTAAACAATTTTTCACTATAAAATACCATTTCTGGCCTTAAGAAAAAGCTTTCAAATAAAATATGAAAATAATCTTTTAAAATAATATTTTGTGGTTCTGGGAAGTTGTATATGTATTAGGTTCCAAATAAAGCATTTGGGGAAAAAGGATCCACCCAATTTTGGGACTTGCAGTGCAAATCTCAAATTAGGGGTTTTTGGCCAAAATAATATTTTGTAAAAATATAATTAAGTCCTATTCACATGGCATGATCATTGGACAAGAGTGGGGATCAAGGAAGAGAGTTTTGAGAGTAGGAGGGAATTTTATGAATATAGAGCACTAGCAAGCAATCAGACAATCAGCAATCAAGTCAAGCATATCAACCACATAAAAGTTTTAATTGGCCCTGATTTTTGAGTCATGATAACTTGGTCATGAGGCAAATCACAGGGTGTGACACATTTCTTTGTCTAATTTGTGGCTAATGCAACAATCCCTTCGTATTAAACTTGTAGGCTACTTCAGAGTCCATGGATGCCAAGTTGAGACAAGTCGCTAATGGTTTTGACTATAAGGTCCGTTCATTTGAAAATACGACATCAACGGATATCGCTTTCGTACCGTTGGCAAAGAGCTATCTATACCCAACCTAAGACAAAAATTGTTGTGTCTCTGCTATCAGCGAAGGAGGTATTGAGTATTATGGAAGAGTTGAAGCAATTTATGAACTTCTATACTATGGTGAAACCCCACCGAACATTGTAGTCTTTAAATGTTATTGGTTCCAACAAAGCACCCATTTAGATGTTCCCGATGTCTATATTACGGCTCAACAAGCGACCCAAGTTTTCTATCTACCGTGGGCCTGCCAAACTGATCCAAATCTGAAAGGTTGGGATGTCGTTTATGAAGTGCCGCCACATTTTAGACCACCTCCCCTCAATGAAGAGGATTATGAACCTCACATTAACCCAGACACATATGAAGGAGAATTCTTCCAAGAAGCATGTCTGTCCAAAAAAACGTTTCAAGAACTGCTCTACTTCACCCCGGAACATTGAAGTAGACAACAACAGTGAATCCGACTTAACCCCTGAGCCGGAATAGGAAGAGCCAGAACAAGAAGAGGTTACTGTTGCGGATGACCTGTCAATGTTTGACCGATTACATAAAGGGGGCCTTCCACATGTTGTTCCCGATAGTGATGATGATCATGCATTTATTGATGATAGTGATGATGATGCATTTATTGATCCTGGAGAATATATGGACGATCAAGATTATTATTAAATCATGTCAGGTAATCAAATTTTATTATATACATATATATTTATAGTTCATGTTAGGTATATCATGATACACTTAAATTATATACATTTTATTGTTCATGTCGGTATTCAATTTTTTTTATGTTGTACTAATTTCGTTTACTTTTTGTCATGGAAGTTGTTGAAACATGGTGGGAAAGGGTCGAGAGCACTCCACGGCTCCTTCTTCGTTGGAGGGTGGTGGGATGGGTACTTCCATTCCCGTCGAGTCTCTTCGAAGAGCGTTGCTCTCTAGTCTGCATAGATCAGTGCCCGCTTCTTCATCAACCCCCGTGAGAGGACGTTGGGGGAAGAAGAGAGGTAGTAGAGGTACACATGGGAGAGGAGGTCGCGGGAGAGATAGGTTGGATGCTACGCCTTCCTTGCTGCCATCCCTAGCTGATTCACCCAAGCACAAGGCTGCTAGGGTGGACCTGTCTGAGGTGGAGGCTACGCGAACTCCGGTCCACGAGCCTCAGGTCGACGAGCCTTCGACCTACGAGACTCCTATCCTAGAGGCTTCATTCCATGAGACTCTGGAGCAGAGGTAGGATGAGGGTACGTCCCAGCAGACCCCATGGGATACCTGGCCGGAGGAGCCTTGTGGCCATGCTGATGGTGGTGGGGATTGTTTTTCTGATAGCGAGGAGGAGGTGGTTGAGGGGTTTGAGGGATTCCTGGACTAAGGGATCCTCGGGCTGCCGGCCTATCTCTCATAGCCCGTCTTGGTGGGATGCTCTCTGATTATCGCAGGAAGTACCGAGATACGCAATGAGCCCGCATTCTAAAAGGAAACCTCCGAAGACGTGGCTTGCACTCCAAGTCAAGATGAGGGGATCGGCGTCTTTACTTCCGGCTGGAGACTTATCATGTGTAAACCCTAGGAGCCCCCGGTGTCTATATAAACCAGGGGGTTCAGATAGTAGATGGTAGAGGAACTCATCTAGGGTTTTAGCTACTTGATCTCGAGGTAGATCGACTCTGTAATCTTCATACAGATTAAGACAACCAGGTAGGACGTAGGCTTTTACCTCCATAGGAGGGCCCAAACCTGGGTAAACATCGTCTCCTTCGCCCCTGTTACCCATC
Organism: Hordeum marinum; assembly: GCA_022496015.1. Taxonomy (NCBI): domain Eukaryota; kingdom Viridiplantae; phylum Streptophyta; class Magnoliopsida; order Poales; family Poaceae; genus Hordeum; species Hordeum marinum. The sequence goes on along the minus strand of CM039678.1, from coordinate 305,866,223 downwards.
AGTTCCAGATCCACATCTCGGGACCCCCTACCCAAGATCCACCGGTTTTGACACCGACATTGGTGCTTTCATTGAGAGTTCCGCTGTGATCGCAACAGGAATTGATGGCTTGCCTAATCATCAACGACGAAGTCCGTAATGGGGGCTCCTTCGCCCCCGGACAGACATTTGCTTTTGGCAGCATCATGTTGCACGCTGACCCGACCGGCCACCCTGGTCGGATTGGGAGTCTCGCCCCCGATCGAGAGATCAAATTCGGGAATCTAGAGTTCTCTGTAGACTCCCTTGGGGCACCTTTCACTCGTTGGGCTCGCGATCTCATCTGGCGAACCTGAAGTCTTCTAAGCCTTAACTTCAGATCTCCTTCTCGACTCCGCACTCGGGTCTATCCCTACCGATGATCCGGCTTTTAGTCCAGATCTGGTCACAGTACCTGAGGGCCAGGGGTCGGCCCCTGTCGAACACACTCTCTGTATGGACACATTGGAGGTTAACTCCGAAAGTCCTATGAAGATCCACCCGGTCAAGCTCTCGACAATCAACGAGGCACTGGATCGGATCCTATCAATAAAAATCACACACGACCCGACCTCGACCCATGCTGAGATCAGTCTGAAGGCGGGTCATTGGGAATTTTTTGACCCACCCATCACCCACTTGGTAGCCACTATCTAAGACTTAACCGATATGCTAGACTATGCCTCCGAGGAGGCAGAAGACATGGATTAAGAGGATGGCGCCCCCACCCTGGTCAACACCGGGTGATGGACTGCCACCTCCACCTACGACGTCTACATGGTAGACACCCCCGACCGTAAGGGCGATAGCACCCCTAAGAAGAATGGCGATAAATCCGCTGAGGATCCGTCAAGGTGCCGGAAATAGCGCAAACGATCTAAGGCAAACAAGGGAAAGAAATCCATTACAGGCACTGGGGAAAATGACACCCCGGAAGACCTGGGGACCCTGAAGTCCCCAAGCAGCCACTAGAGGACCAGGAAAGGCCTGAAGATCGGCGCGACACCGATGATCCTAATGATCCCGGTGATGACTACTACCTTCCCCCCGTTGAGGAGGAGGACAACCTGGAAGCCGAAGACTTCACCGTCCCGGAAAACCCTACGGATAAGGAATGGTTTAGGCAGCAGCTTTTAGCCACTGCCCGAAGCCTGAAGGCAAAAGAACAGTAGCTCAAAGTCGAACAAGACAGCCTCAATGATAGATGGACGAGGGTCCTAGCATTACGTGACTCACCTTGAAGCCCGTCAAGAGACCGTTGAAGGCCTCTTTCAGTCCGCTATCGACAGACCGAATGCCTTGCAAAACCGCACCCATAAGGGTGCGGTGATCTTCAGCAATGGAGGAGCCGGATAAAGCTTCTTCCATCATGGTCGTCCACCCATCATGGACGGCACTGGTGGTGACCTTCCAACCCCCTCTCCGGGGGGATTGGGCCGGCAGCTCTGGAGGCATAGAGCGCTCCGGAGATGTCATCAGAGGGGACTAGACCGGGCTTCATCCTCTCTTTAGTCGCCAAGAGATGTTCCTCCTTCTGGTCCTCGGCGACCGGGATATTAACCTCAGCCATAATGCCATCACCCCCGCCACTAGTGTTCGGCTCAGAAGGAGCCTGACGCGATAACACCTTTGCATCCTCCTTCACGACCTCAGGAGGCATAGGGTGTGACACAGTCCCACTTTCCACCAGGTCGGTGGATAGAGACTCCCCGTCTGAGATTTTGTCGGTGGGGAGACCGCATGGTCGGCTGCAAATTGAAAGGCGTTCGACCATTTAGCATTAAAAGCCCTATATAAGTGACTCAGAGGGTCCTCAGATTCATACCTCTAGGATGGGGGCTTAACCCTTGGGTTCCTTTGGGGAACCCTCTCAAAATCCTCAGACTCCTTATCGGAGTCCGAGTTATCATCTCCCAGGACTGCCTTTGTCCGGCATGTACTCTTTGGGGCAGGAGGAGTTAGGTCCATCGCGGCGTCCGCTGAGGCAACCCTTTTCCTCGTGAGGGGGGGGTCGCACTCCCCTTCGTCCTCGTGCTCTTCCTCGTGAGTGGAAGAGGCATGGGTCTCCTCGTACCTAGTGTCCGGAAGACCCCTTAGACGAAGACCCTCTCGGTCCTCCTTCTTCTTCCCTTTCTTCTTCTTCTCCTTCTTCTCTAGCGCCAAATACGGTGCCACGACAAGCATCTCCGACAACAGATCCGACCAAGGACTTCGGGTTGTGGGGCCGAACAGTCAATTTTCACGGCCTTGCTCAGCCATTTCTGTGAAGATAAGGGAGAATGGGTTTAGCTCTTTGTCAAAAAAACAAAGCCAAAGAAATAAAGTTTTATCATACCTTGGTAGGTGGGGTGTCGGCGTCAAGACTGATGTCCTCCTCCTCAGTCGGCCAGCTCTTCTAGGGCTTGAATAGCACTCTCCATAGTTTCTCGTGGGTAGTGCAGAAGAATTGATGCACGGTGGTCGGGTCCTCGAGCTGGTGAGCCCACATTGGGGAGGCCCGGTGCTGGCAGGGGAGGAGACGGCGACGGAGCATGACCTTGATCATGCTACCTCTTGAGCTTGCAATGGTTTTCCCTTGAAGAGGAAAGGGTGATGCAGCGAAGTAGAGAAGTATTTCCCTAAGTTGATGAGAACCAAGGTATCAATCTGGTAGGAGGAGCAAGCAAGTCACCAATGGATGCACCTACACAAACAATCAAACTCTTGCACCCAACGCTATAAAGGAGTTGTCAATCCCTTCGTGGTTATTTGCAAGGATTAGACCTGATAGAGATAGATGTAAAAGATTGCGGAAAGTAAAAGGGTAAATAAATTGCAGCAAGGTATTTTTGGTATTTTTGGTATATAGATCTGAAAATATAATATGGAAAGTAGACCCGGGAGCCATAGGTTTCACTAGAAGCTTCTCTCTTGAAGGAAAATAACATGGTGGATGAACAAATTATTGTCAAACAATTTATAGAAAAGAGAACAATTATGATGATATCCAAGGAAATGATTATGCATATACGCATCAAGTCCGTGTCAAGTAGACCGAAATGATTCTGCATCTACTACTATTACTCCACACATCGACCGACCCCTGCCTGCATCTAGAGTATTAGGTTTATGAAGAACAGAGTAGTGCATGAAGTAAGATGACATGATGTAGAGGGATAAACTCAAGCAATATGATGAAAACCCCATCTTTTTACCGATGGAAACAATACAATACATGCATCGCTACCCCTACTTTGTCACTGGGTGAGGACACCGCAAGATTGAACCCAAAACTTAGCACTTCTACCATTGCAAGAATTACAATCTAGTTGGCCAAACCAAATCAATAACTCGAAGAGACTTACAAAGATATGAAATCATGCATATAAGAATTTGGAGAAGAATCGAATAATATTCATAGATAAGTTGATCATAAACCCACAATTCATCGGATCTCGACAAACACACCGCAAAAGAGTATTACATTGGATAGATCTCCATGAAGATCATGGATAACATGGTATTGAAGCACAAAGAGAGAGAGAGAATAAGCCATCTAGCTATGAGCTATGGACCCATAGGTCTGTGGTGGACTACTCACACATCATCGGAGGGGCAATGGAGTTGATGTAGATGCCCTCCGTGATCGAGTCCCCCTCCGGCAGATTACCAGAAAAGGCTCCAAGATTGGATCTCTCGGGAACGGAGGCTTCTGGCGGCAGAAAAGTATTTGTGTGGCCCTTTTTGGTATTGGGGGAATATTTGGGTATTTATAGGACGAAGATTAAGGTTAGGAGTCCTGCCAGGGAGTCGCAAGCCTGCCAGACGCGACCAGGGGGGTGGTCGTGCCCCCTGGCTTGTGACCTCCTGGCAGGTCCCTTGTCTTGCACTCCAAGCCCGGTAGGTGTCTTCTGGTCCAGAAAAAATCATCGCGAAGATTTTATTCAGTTTGGACTCCATTTAATATTCCTTATCTGCAATACTAAAAAACAAGGAAAAACAGAAACTGGCACTAGGCTCTAGATTAATAGGTTAGTCCCAAAAATAATATAAAATAGCATATTAATGCATATAAAATATCCAAAACAGATAATATAATAGCATAGAACAATCAAAAATTATAGATACGTTGGAGACATATCAAGCATCCCCAAGCTTAATTCCTGCTCGTCCTCGAGTAGGTAAATGATAAAAACGGAAATTTTGATGTGGAATGCTACCTAACATATTTATCCATGTAATATTCTTTATTGTGGCATGAATGTTCAGATCCATAAGACTCAAAACAAAATCTTAATGTTGACATAAAAACAATAATATTTCAAGCATACTAGCAAAGCAATTGTATCTCTTCAAAATATCATGGCAAAAGAAAGTTATCAATACAATATCATATGGTCTGGCTATGCTCCATCTTCCCCATACAAAGTATTTATATCATGCACAACCCCGATGACAAGTCAAGCAATTTTTTCACACCTTTTATTTTCTCAAACTTTTTCAACTCTCATGCAATACATGAGCATGAGCCATGGATATAGCATTATAGGTGGAATAGAATATGGTGGAGGTTGTGAAGGAAAAGGAGAAGATAGTCTCACATCAACTAGGCGTATCAACGGGCTATGGAGATGCCCATTAATAGATATTAATGTGAGTGAGTAGGGATTGCCATGCAACGGATGCACTCGAGCTATAAGTGTATGAAAGCTCAAAAAACTAAGTGGATGTGCATCCAACTTGCTTGCTCATGAAGACCTAGGGCAATTTGAGGAAGCCCATCATTGGAATATACAAGCCAAGTTATATAATGAAAAATTCCCACTAGTATATGAAAGTGACAAAATAGGAGACCCTCTATCATGAAGACCATGGTGCTACTTTGAAGCACAAGTGTCGAAAAATATAGTAGCATTGTCCCTTCTCTCTTTCTCTCATTTTTATTTTGGTGGGCATCTAAGTCCTCTTTTTTTGGACTTTGCTAGCCTCTTTTATTTTTCATAAAGTCCGGAGTCTCATCCCCACTTGTGAGGGAATCATAGGTTCCATCATCCTTTCCTCACATGGGACAATGCTCTACTAATGATGGTCATCACACTTTATTTACTTACAATTCAAGAATTACAACTCTATATCTAGAACAAAATATGACTCTATATGAATGCTTCCGGCGGTGTACCGAGATATATACGATCATGCGAAGCAATATGAAAATGATGGTGTGTGTCATAATAAATGGAACGGTGGAACTTGCATAGCAATATATCTCGGAACGGCTATGGAAATGCCATAATAGGTAGGTATGGTGGTTGCTTTGAGTAAAGATATATATGGTGGATGTTTTGAGGAAAGATATATGGTGGTTTTAATGCACTGGCGAAGTTGCGCAGTACTAGAGAGGCTAGCAAAAGTGGAAGGGTGAGAGTGCGTATAATCCATGGACTCACATTAGTCATATGACTTGGATTGAAGACGAAAGAGGGGATGCCTTTTGGGGCATCCCAAGCTTGGGCTCTTTGGTATCCTTGAATATGACTTGGGGTTCCTTGGGCATCCCCAAGCTTAGGCTCTTGCCACTCCTTATTCCATAGTCCCTCAAATCTCTACCCAAAACTTGAAACTTCACAACACAAAACTCAACAGAAAACTCGTGTGATCCGTTAGTATAAGAAAAATAAATCACTACTTTAGGTACTGTTGTGAACTCATTATTTATTTATATTGGTGTAATATGTACTGTATTCTAACTTCTTCATGGTTCATACCCCCCCCCCCCCCCCGATACGACCCATAGGTACATCAAAATAGGCAAACAACACAAAGAAAACAGAATCTGTCAAAAACAGAATAGTCTGTAGCAATCTGGAAACTTCGTATACTTCTGTAACTCCAAAAACTCTCACATATTAGGAAAATCTAGGAAATTTGTATATAAATCTTGTGTAAAAAATTCAGACTCATTCAACGCTTTGAAAAACTTATACAATTCCTGGACTTAGCGCAAAAGTTTCTGTTTTTCAACAAGATCAAATCAACAACCACCATAGACCATCCCAAAGGTCTTACTTGGCTCAAACACTAATTAAAACACCAAAACAAAATTACTACAAAATTAATAATGTGGGAAACACTCAAAAACAGAAACATAAAAATAAAATTGGGTTGCCTCCCAACAAGCGCTATTGTTTAACGCCCCTAGCTAGGCATAACGCAATAGATCTAGGTATTGTCATCTTTGGTATGCAATCCAAAAGTAGATCTCATAATAGATTCATAAGGCAATCTTATTTTATTTCTATGAAAGTGTTCCATGCCTTTCATTAATGAAAATTGAAATCTAATGTTTCCTTCTTTCATATCAATAATTGCGCCAATCGTTCTAAGGAAAGGTCTACCAAGAATAATAGGACATGTACGATTGCAATCTATATCAAGAACAATGAAATCTACCGGCACATAATTCCTATTTGAAACAATAACAACATCATTAATCCTACCCATAGTTTTCTTAATAGTGGAATCCGCAAGATGCAAATTTAAAGAGCAGCCATCAAGATCATGGAAACCTAGCACATCACATAAAGTTCTCAGAAATCGTGGAAACACTAGCACCCAAACCACACAAAGCATAGCACTCATAATCTTTAATTTTAATCTTACTAGTAGGTTCCCACTCATCATGAAGCTTTCTAGGGATAGAAACTTCCAACTCAAGTTTTTCTTCAAAAGATTTCATCATAGCATCAACGATATGTGTAGTAAAAGCCTTATTTTGATTATAAGCATGCGGAGAATTCATCATGGATTGCAACAAGGAAATACAATCAATCAAAGAACATCTATAGTAATTAAAGTCCTTGAAATCCAAAAGAGTGGGTTCAATGCTATTTAAAGTTTTGACCTCTTCAATCCCACTTTTATCAATCTTAGCATTAAGATCTATAAACTCCGAGTCATTGGGATGACTTTTAACTAAAGTTGACTTATCTCCAGCCCCATATTTATCAAGATGTATATTGGAAAACAAAGATTCAATAGGAGTCACATCAATCACTTTGAGATCTTCACCATTATCATCACGAGAACACACTTTTTCAAGCCATTCGCGCTTAGCACGTATTCTAGATGTTCTTTCCTTACACTCATCAATAGAAATTCTCATAGCTTTTAAAGACTCATTAATATCATGCTTGGGTGGAGTATATATAACTTTCAAAGAATCAATCTCAAGCAAAATTCTATCAACGTTCCTAGCCAAATCATCAATCTTGAACAATTTTTCTTTAGTCGAAGCATTGAAAACCTTTTGAGAACTAATAAAATCTTTAAAAATGTTCTCAAAATCAGAGGGCCTCCTATTATAATTTCCATAAGAGTACTTGTAGGAATTACCATAATTATTAGAGGAATTATTAGGAAACGGACTAGGGTTGAAATTACCTCTATATGCGTTATTACGAAAACTGTTCCTACCAACAAAATTCACATCCATAGATTCATTATTATTTCCAATCAAAGAGGACAAAGGCATATCATTAGGATCAATAGGATCACTCTTACTAGAAATAAAAAATCATCAATTCATCCATCTTTTCACTCAAAGTATTTATTTCTTCAATAGCATGCACCTTTTTACTAGTAGGAGATCTTTCGGTATGCCATTGAAGTAATTTATCATAATATTATATAGGAGTTTAGTAGCTTCTCCCAATGTGATTTCCATAAAAGTGCCACTGTGGCTGAATCTAAAAGATTCGTAGATGCAAAATTCAATCCCGCATACAAAATTTGTATAATCATTCATAAACTCAAACCATGTGTGGGGCAATTTCTAATCATTAATTTCATCCTCTCCTAAGATTGTGCAACATGCTCATGATCAAGTTGCTTAAAATTCATTATATTGTTCCTAAGGGAGATGATCTTAGCGGGCAGAAAGTACTTGGAAATAAAAGCATCTTTACACTTATTCCATGAATCAATACTATTTTTAGGCAAAGATGAAAACCAAGTTTTAGCACGATCTCGTAGTGAGAACGGAAATAGCTTCAATTTAACAATATCATTATCCACATCTCTCTTCTTTTGCATGTCACACAACTCAATGAAATTATTTAGATGGGATGAGGCATCTTCACTAGGAAGGCCAGAAAATTGTTCTTTCATAACAAGATTAAGCAAAGCAGCATTAATTTCATAAGATTCCGCACTAGTGGTGGGAGCAATCGAGGTACTAATAAAATAATAATTACTAGTATTGGAAAAGTCACACAACTTAGTATTCTCAGACATCGTGACAAAGCAAGCAATCAAGCACACAAGCAAACAAGAGGCAAACGAAAGAAGGACGAATAAAAAGGAAAATCTTTTTGGTATTTTCTGAAAATCATTTTAAAAGTGGGGAGAGGAAAATGAGAGGCAAATGGCAAATAATGTAAATGCAAGAGATGAGTTTTTGATAGGTACTTGGTAGGCTTGATGTGTATCCTCCCCGGCAACAGTGCCACAAATCCTTCTTGCTACCTCTTGAGCTTGTGTTGGTTTTCCCTTGAAGAGGAAAGGGTGATGCAACGAAGTAGATAAGTATTTCCCTCGGTGATGAGAACCAAGGTATTAATCCAGTAGGAGGAACAAGCAAGTCACCAATGGATGCACCTACACAAACAATCAAACTCTTGCACCCAACGCTATAAAGGGGTTGTCAATCCCTTCACGGTTATTTGCAAGGATTAGAACTGATAGATATAGATGTAAAATATTGCGGAAAGTAAAAAAGGTAAATAAATTGCAGCAAGGTATGTATGGTATTTTTGGTATATATATCTGAAAATATAATATGGAAAGTAGACCCAAGGGCTATAGGTTTCACTAGAGGCTTCTCTCTTGAAGGAAAATAACACGGCGGGTGAACAAATTACTGTTGAGCAATTGATAGAAAGCGAATAATTATGACGATATCCAAGGCAATAATTATGCATATAGGCATCACGTCGTATCAAGTAGACCGAAACGACTCTGCATCTACTACTATTACTCCACACATTGACCGACTCCTGCCTGCATCTAGAGTATTAAGTTCATGAAGAACAGAGTAATGCATTAAGTAAGATGACATGATGTAGAGGGATAAACTCAAGGAATATGATGAGAACACCATATTTTTACCCTTAATGGCAACAATACAATACGTGCCTTGCTACCCCTACTTTGTC